>OW964841.1:3495062-6035820 GCA_943142095.1 Ophonus ardosiacus
TTTGTTATACCAGCCAACTTAGACTTTTTAAATGTATTTAGAAAAAATTGTAAGTATATTACTTTTGTTTCGATGTATATATAATTTAATATATTTATATATTTCAGACCACAATTTTCCAAAAAGACCATCCCCATCTTTACTAACGTGGAAAGTAGTTCAGCAAAAAATGCCCTGGGGCCTTATTTTCTTGCTTGGGGGTGGTTTCGCCATCGCAGAGGGCAGTCACGTGACTGGAATGTCCGAGCATATAGCTGCATGGCTTGCTGGATTAGAAGTTTTACCTCCACTGGCCTTAATGGCAGCCGTTTGTCTTGTAGCAAGCACGTTGACAGAATTTTCGAGCAATGTGGCTATTGCGAATATTATATTGCCTGTTCTGGCAGAAATGGTGAGTGATGAGCATAAATTTTAGACAGTAATAGACAATAATGTGTTACACTAAATGGATATCAATATGGATATTTTCCTGTCACTTCTGGTGTTCCGCAGGGATCCCATCTTGGACCTCTCTATATTATTTTTATAAATAATATTAAAGCGAGTATTAAAGAATGTTTTTTAAATGCTAACTTTAATATGTACAATTGCGGCAAAAAAAATGGAAACGCCTATTTTTTATTTTTGTAATTCAGTCTTTGACAGAATATTCAAACATAGGCGTTGTAATAACGTGACGGATAACAGTTTTAGGTACTTTAAGATTACTTATAATTATTTTTTTCTTCAAAGTCAAAAAATATTGTCAATTTTGCATTAAAAATAAAAATTTCTATTTTGGAAACTAAGGCCTAGAGATTTTTTTCATTATTTTTCCCGTAATCAGCATGCTTGAATTAAGAGAAAATGATACTTTGTATTTAAATACAAGATGGTCGGATTTTTAGTGGACTACTGAATTGTTTAAAGTTACCATTTTTTTCACTTTTGCTTACTCTTACTATACTAGATAGACACGGTTATTCAAAATTGGTAGACATATGTAGAAAACTCCATAGAATCGAATGACGCAACGCCCGTTAATGTATCTTTTACCATTCATTAGTTATAGTCCGTCAAAATCAAAAAATATTGTCAATTTTGCCTTTAAATAAAAATTTCTATTTTGGAAACTAAGGCCTAGAGATTTTTTTCATTATTTTTCCCGTAATCAGCATGCTTGAATTAAGAGAAAATGATACTTTGTATTTAAATACAAGATGGTCGGATTTTTAGTGGACTACTGAATTGTTTAAAGTTACCATTTTTTTCACTTTTGCTTACTCTTACTATACTAGATAGACACGGTTATTCAAAATTGGTAGACATATGTAGAAAACTCCATAGAATCGAATGACGCAACGCCCGTTAATGTATCTTTTACCATTCATTAGTTATAGTCCGTCAAAATCAAAAAATATTGTCAATTTTGCCTTTAAATAAAAATTTCTATTTTGGAAACTAAGGCCTAGAGATTTTTTTCATTATTTTTCCCGTAATCAGCATGCTTGAATTAAGGGAAAATGATACTTTTCATTAAAATACAGAGTGGTTGAATTTTTAGTGGACTACTGAATTGTTTAAAGTTACCATTTTTCTCATTTTTGCTCACTCTTACTATACTAGCTAGACACGGTCATTCAAAATTGGTAAAAATATGTAGAAAAGTCCATAGAATCAAATGGCACAACACCAGTTACCGTATCTTTTACTATTCATTAGTTATAGTCCGTCAAAGTCAAAAAATATTGTCAATTTTGCATTAAAAATAAAAATTTCTATTTTGGAAACTAAAGCCTAGAGATTTTTTTCATTATTTTTCCCGTAATCAGCATGCTTGAATTAAGGGAAAATCATAATTTTCATTTAAATACAGAGTGGTCGGATTTTTGGTGGACTACTGAATTGTTTAAAGTTACCATTTTTTTCACTTTTGCTTACTCTTACTGTACTAGATAGACACGGTTATTCAAAATTGGTAGACATATGTAGAAAACTCCATAGAATCGAATGTCGCAACGCCTGTTACTGTATCTTTTACCATTCATTAGTTATAGTCCGTCAAAGTCAAAAAATATTGTCAATTTTGCATTTAGCTAAAAATTTCTATTTTGGAAACTAAGGCCTAGAGATTTTTTTCATTATTTTTCCCGTAATCAGCATGCTTGAATTAAGAGAAAATGATACTTTTCATGTAAATACAGAGTGGTCGGATTTTTAGTGGACTACTGAATTGTTTAAAGTTACCATTTTTTTCACTTTTGCTTACTCTTACTATACTAGATAGACACGGTTATTCAAAATTGGTAGACATATGTAGAAAACTCCATAGAATCGAATGACGTAACGCCCTTTAAAGTATCTTTTACCATTCATTAGTTATAGTCCGTCAAAGTCAAAAAATATTGTCAATTTTGCATTTAAATAAAAATTTCTATTTTGGAAACTAAGGCCTAGAGATTTTTTTCATTATTTTTCCCATAATCAGCATGCTTGAATTAAGGGAAAATGATACTTTTCATTTAAATACAGAGTGGTCGGATTTTTAATGGACTACTGAATTGTTTAAAGTTACCATTTTTTTCACTTTTACTTACTCTTACTATACTAGCTAGACACGGTCATTCAAAATTGGTAAAAATATGTAGAAAAGTCCATAGAATCAAATGGCGCAATACCCGTTTCCGTATCTTTTACTATTCATTAGTTATAGTCCGTCAAAGTCAAAAAATATTGTCAATTTTGCATTAAAAATAAAAATTTCTATTTTAGAAACTAAGGCCTAGAGATTTTTTTCATTATTTTTCCCGTAATGAGCATGCTTGAATTAAGGGAAAATGATACTTTTCATTTAAATACAGAGTGGCCGGATTTTTAGTGGACTACTGAATTGTTTAAAGTTACCATTTTTTTCACTTTTGCTTAGTCTTACTATACTAGCTAGACACGGTTATTAAAAATTGGTAAACATATGTAGAAAAGTCCATAGAATCGAATGACGCAACGCTCGTTAATGTATCTTTTACCATTCATTAGTTATAGTCCGTCAAAGTCAAGAAATATTGTCAATTTTGCATAAAAATAAAAATTTATATTTTGGAAACTAACATTTATAATTATTGTAACGTCAAGTTGTAATTATTTTATTGAAATAAGTATGTTTGAAGAAAAAATATAATGTGTCATTCGGAGTAAAAGTGTCATTGTGTGCCTCGCATGTAATTGCCCGACTCGCTACCGCTCGTCGTTCAAACTACATGCTCGCCCCACAAAAAATCACTTTTACTCCTAATAACACAATATACTATTATTTTCCAGTCTGTCGGCTTAAAACTTCACCCGCTATATCTCATGATGCCTGCTGCCCTCTGTTGTTCATTCGCGTTTTCACTACCAGTTGGTACACCACCAAATGCCATGGTGGCTGCAGCGGCACATATCAGAACTCCAGATATGGTAAATAAAACCTTAATGCATTAAAATCACTAACACTTTAAATATGACATGAAACTAATCTCATTTTCTCTTTTAGGTTAAGGCCGGTCTAGGGGTATCCGTCATAACTTTGGTGCTCATGATACTTCTATACCCAACTTGGGGTTATTATATCTACTCTTTGGACACCTTCCCTGACTGGGCCACACCCATTAATAGGACATTAGGTCATTAATTTCAATTATTCATGAGAATACGTCACTGAACGTAATGCATAAACTGAAACGTGCTATGACGTCCAAATTGCGAGAAGAAAGCATTAAATATATAACTGCGGTGTGAATGGTTATTATTTTTTAGTATTTGACGAAATGATCATATTTAAGCTGTTTAATAGTGTATTAAAGAACGAGTTTTATAAGATATGCTTTTTTCGCACGCGTCAAAGTATACGCATTAAGTTTAGTGAGAAACGTACATTAAATAATTTATTTAATTTAACTAAATCAATTTTTACATTTTTTCCTAATGACAATAATTTCCTTAAAACTGGAAAAAATGTGATAAAAATAGATAAAATCTATTTTAAGAAAGCATTTATATTCATACATGAATAATTATTTTGTATAGTAACTTTAAGAAATAAACTATTTCTCGTATTTACATTTTATTTTAACCTTAAACCAAGTCTACGGAGTAGAAAAAAAAATACTTATTTGATATCAATATCATGTATAACGTGTAAGTAATATTAAGGTGAATCGTTAATTTTCTGTTTTTTATTACCCTAATAACAAAATAAAACTAATGCAAATCGAACGCTTAAAATTCAGTAGCAGCCATGTTTATGACGTTTTGGACACATTTGGAAATAAGGCTATATTTTTTCTCTTGTTGTATAAATAACTATTTAAATGTAATTTATGTTCAAGTGAATAATTATATATTTAAATTAATACTTGTACAGAAATTAAAAATAATATTTATCTCTATAAATATGTCCGAAAAACCATTCTGTATGTTTTGCGAACTACTATGATATTTACTTTTAATATTATGACTAGTAGTTTCTCAAAATTTTAACTAATTACCATGGCTACCATTTAAAATTACATTGGAATGACTAAAAAACAAATGAATTTGTTATTTTAATCAAAGCATAATCACCCCTGATTAAGAGTAAGAGTAAATAATACCGGTCAATGATTTTTAATAGGTACAAAGCAAATAGAACCATCAAAATATATTACAATATCACTTACCTTCACACGAAGTCTCTGGAATGCTTTTTACGTCGTCGTTAGTCATTTTTGTCTGGAAATAATAAATATAATTACAATCAACTTATTTTTTTGGTTATCTTATTGTAAGTTGAGAAAAATATGCATACCTTCTAAAACTACGTACGGTAACAATTTTAAACTAATAAAATAACACTACTACACTAAATAAACACTTAGAACACTAAACAACACTTTAGTTAAAGCGTATTTAAATACTTTTCACCTCCAATGACATTTAACGTTATGTAAACATCAACAACACAACAAAAACTGGCAAGTTGCATAGTTCGACCCACGTAAAATGGCTAGTACTAGTGTTGCCAACCGTATGATAATTGCTGTACATGTAAGATAATTTGGGCAGGTGTACGATGTACAATAGTAACTTTGTACGTAAAATTACAAAAATATGTATAAGAAAAATGAACTGAATAATTGCGATGAATAAGTTTGAGATAAAACACATAATTTTGAGTGTTCTTTAGGATAACTTTTATGTCCGAGGTTAGCAACATTGAATGTTACTCACGTATTAAAGGGCTGCGTTGCAAAATTTACTCTGTAGTACGAACAATACTCAAAGTCGTACCAAAACTCATAACCTTATTACTATCCTGTTTATATCTCTACCAATTTTTGAATTATTGCCCCAAAAGTCAATATAGCCCACTTTTAGATAAAAACTTCAAAATTTTCAAAAATCTAAATTTTATGTATCTAGATACTTCTCAATGCGCTGATTCCAAATTTTGAAACCGCAGGTCGATATCTCGTTTCGTTCTCGAGATATTTAGATTTAAAGTTTTGCTCAAAACTGCCCATTTTTGGGTAATAACCCAAAAATGGGCCGAGATATGAATTTGGCGACAACACCATTCGATTCTACGGGCAAAATTACATAAGTACACCAATTTTCATAAATTTTGAACACCGCATACAGTCTCTAAAGCAAAATAACTGAAAATGGCCAAAAATCGCAAAAATCCTAAGGGGTACCCCTTAGGATTTTTTCAGATTTTGGCCATTTTCAAACTTTTATTCATAAAATATGAACCGGTTGGACAAAAATTATGAAAATAGCTATACTTATGTATTTTTGTCCGTAGAATCGAATGGTGTTGTCGCCAAATTCATATCTCGGCCCATTTTTGGGTTATTACCAAAAAATGGGCAGTTTTGAGCAAAATTTTGAATCTAAATATCTTGAGAACGAAACGAGATATCGAACTGCGGTTTCAAAATTTGGTATCAGCGCATTGAGAAGTATCTAGATACATAAAAATTAGATTTTTGAAAATTTTGAGTTTTTTATCCTAAATGTGGGTTATATTGACTTTTGGCTCAGCGCGTCTATATATCTTGAGCCGGCCCTGCATTTTTGTTGTATTTATGTGAAGAAGACCTAAATCCTAAGGGTAATAAAAGTGTAACATCGGACACAGCCTAACTTTTAATTCAATACTCGGTACTTTTGATTTTGGAACGCAGCCCTGGAAAAGTAAAATCGTATTCTAGGGGCCTCAAAACATACTTATTCATTAAAAACTCACCACAGATATTTTTGACCAAATCCAATACATTCCTTACCTAAAGGTGACGGAAAAAGGAAAAACAATGTTTGGGATTAAAAAATATGAAATAAATTTAAGAAATAATTATTATTGTGCATTAATACTTCCATTTTAGGAAGCGAACAGTTGTAATTCAGTCTTAAAGGAACAAAAATATATAAGTACATAAACAAACATTACTTAAATAACTTGTAGTCTGCAAATATGTACAGAAGTATGAGTCTTTGTTAAAACTTAAAACACACTGCATATAATGTATGTTTTTCAAAAACTTTCAACCCATCAATTTCTCCGAAAGTCCAGGCGAAAATTTTTGAAAGACAAATAGTTTCTTATCAGTGTGTGTCGCCATATCACGAAAGCAGATCATCCAACTCCGGTTTTCGCTGTTGGAGATTTAAAATGGAGTCGATTGCGCTCTGGACTTGTTCGTCGATGCTTCTATCGGCGTCTCCATCGGCGGGAGGTACTTCCGGCTCCGTTTTGGCGGGAAGGGACTCGCTTCGCGCCCTTTTGACCTCGTGGGACGCCTCGCAGCAGGCCGCGCGTTTTTTGTGCTCGATACGAACTTCGAATTTTACCTAACATAGTTTAAATGAATGTAACATCGGAAATAATCGTACGATACATAAAATGGAAGGGAATTTTATGATGATTTCATATTTTTATAGCTTGTTATCGGATATTTAATCAGGTACGAGTGGTAGATGAAAATATGAGAAATGAACCGATTTGAAAATTGACATATTTGAGAAAAATTTCATGTGATTTTAAACATCTGTAATTTGGGAACCGTTCATTGTAAAATAATCGTACGACACACGAAAACAAAGAGAATTTCGTGCTGAATTCATATTTTCATCGCCCGTTATCGTATCTTTAACCGTGTACGAGTGGCATATAAAAATATGAGAAATGAACCGATTTGAAAATTTACAAATTTGAGAAAAATTTCATGTGATTTTAAACATCTGTAACTTGGGAACCGTTCATTGTAAAATCGTGCGACACGCCAAAAGAAAGAGAATTTCATGCTGAATTCATATTTTCATCGCCCGTTACTGTATCTTTAACCGTGTACGAGTGGCATATGAAAATATGAGAAATGATCCGATTTGAAAATTAACAAATTTTAGAAACATTTCATGTGATTTTAAACATTTGTAACTCGGGATCCGTTCATTGTAAAATAATCGTACGACGCACGAAAAGAAAGATAATTTCATGCTGAATTCAAATTTTCTTCGCCCATTATTGTATGTTTAACTGTGTTTGAGTGGCACATGAAAATATGAGAAATATGAAAATTAACAAATTTTAGAAAATTTCACATAATTTTAAACATTCATTGTAAAAAAATCGTGCGATACACGAAAACAAAGAGAATTTCGTGCTGAATTCATATTTTCATCGCCCGTTATCGTATCTTTAACCGCGTACGAGTGGCATATAAAAATATGAGAAATAAACCGTTTTGAAAATTGACAAATTTGAAACAAAGATGAATTTCATGTGATTTTAAACATTTGTAACTCGGGATTCGTTCATAGTAAAATAATCGTACGACACACGAAAAGAAAGATAATTTCATGCTGAATTCGCCCATTATCGTATCTTTAACCGTGTACGAGTGGCATATGAAAATATGCGAAATGGGCCGATTTGAAAATTGACAAATTTTAGAAACATTTCATGTGATTTTAAACATCTGAAACTCAGGAATTGTTCATTGTATAAAAATTGTACGGCACATGAAAAGAAAAAGAATTTCGTGCTGAATTCATAATTTCATTGCCCGTTATCGTATCTTTAACCGTGTACGAGTGGCCTTTGAAAATATGAGAAATGAGTCGATTTAGAAAATATTTCATGTGATTTTAAACATCTGTAACTCGGGAACCGTTCATTGTAAAAAAAATTGTACGATACATGAAAAGAAAAAGAATTTCATGCTGAATTCAAATTTTCATCGCCCATTATCGTATCTTTAACCGTGAACGAGTGGCATATGAAAATATGCGAAACGGACCGATTTGAAAATTGACAAATTTTAGAAACATTTCATGTGATTTTAAACATCTGAAACTCAGGAACTGTTCATTGTAAAAAAATTGTACGGCACATGCAAAGAAAGAGAATTTCGTGCTGAATTCATAATTTCATTGCCCGTTATCGCATCTTTAACCGTGTACGAGTGGCATTTGAAAATATGAGAAATGAGTCGATTTAAAAAATATTTCATGTGATTTTAAACAATTGTAACTCGGGACCGTTCATTGTAAAAAAAATGTACGATACATGAAAAGAAAGATAATTTTATGCTGAATTCAAATTTTCACCGCCCATTATCGTATCTTTAACCGTGTATGAGTGGCACATGAAAATATGAGAAATGATCCGATTTGAAAATTAACAAATTTTAGAAAAATTTCACATAATTTTAAACATTCACTGTAAAAAAAAATCGTGCGATACACGAACACAAAAAAAATTTCATGCTGAATTCAAATTTTCATCGCCCGTTATCGTATCTTTAACCGTGTACGAGTGGCATATAAAAATATGAGAAATGAGCCGATTTTAAAATTGACAAATATTAGAAAAAATTCATAATTTTGAAACATCTGTAACTCGAGAACCGTACATTGTAAAATAAATATGCGACACACGAAAAGAAAGAGAATTTCGTGCTGAATTCAAATTTTCATCGCCCATTATCGTATCTTTAACCGTGTACGAGTGGCATATGAAAATATGAGAAATGAGCTGAATTGAAATATTAGAAACATTTCATGTGTTTTATACATATGTAATTCAGGAACCATTCATTGTAAAAAAAATTGTGCGGCACATAAAAAGAAAAAGAATTTCATGCTGAATTCAAATTTTTATCGCCCGTTGTTATATATTTAACCGTGTCGGAACGGCGGATGAAAATATAAAAAATGATCCCTGAAAAAAAGTTAAGTTTTGTTGTTTACCTCTCCTATTATACTGCCAGATCCAGCCTTTTTGACTTTATCCTCTTCTTCTAAAACGCCTAACTCTCTTTGGATACAAAGCCACTCATCGTATTCTTCATCTTTCGCTTGGCCTTTATTGTTGATTTCAATTTCAAAATTTCCGATGATTTTTGTGGTGTCCATTAGATTTAGATCTAATTCTGGATCTGCGCCTTTTACAGCAAAAAGAGACAAATTATTAATTATTATCATATACCTATTAACTAATATATTGCTAATGCTCGTATCTTTCCCATAAGAGTAGGTGAAGGAAACACTGTGAAATGGAAATATCATTTCTGCATAAGTCTATCTCTCACAAACACCCAACCGGCAATTATGCGCATGCTCGGAAATCTTGACTACTATTGGCTAACGCTGACAGCGTCGCTGGCTGGGCTGCGTTCCAAAATCCTACTCTCAGAGTTTACTCAACCTGTTACAAAACAGCCAGAGTTTACTCTAAAGTGATGTTCTACTTACTCTACTAACGAGGAGGGTATAGAAATTACTCCACAATATTTTCAAACGTAGATGCTCACGATTCTCAACATATGAAAATAATTTGCCTTCTTGAGGAAGAAAACATGCTTTTGGTTGAAAATAAACATAAGTAAATACGTTGGCGTGTATTACGAGCATACTTTTATAATAAAAGCGTTTTTATGGAGCGTACTTTCACATTATATTGAGGAGAGTGCTCCATAAAAGCGCTTTTATTACGGGCTTGACATTAATGTTGTAATTATAAGTAGTTTTGTTAGTTTTTTAAAATTATTTTTAATTTAGTTTCAATTTTTTTCTCTCATTCGTTCCAAAACACAACACATCATACTCTACGCCAAAACTCGGTATTCTAGGTTTTGGAACGCTGCCCTGGTGATACAGCGAGCACATGGTTTGACTTTGACGTTTGATTTCATTTCTGTTTGTAGTTGCACTTCGGAAGCATTTGCTTTGTGTTTCATACAGTAATTTATTGTCACCTAAATAAATTAATCCTGACCAGATTGTATTCCTATTATTTTCACAGTACAACAAAGTAAATTATTTAATTCAAATTTAGCACTAGAATATGTCAATGTTTTTTATTATTACTAATATTTATATTCAAGAATTTACATACAAAATAAATAGTAGATACATTGCTTAATTTCTCAAATTTAAATTTAAAATTTGTCGCGCTCGTCGTTAATAAACAGAACTCTGTGATTCGCAAAAAGTGATGATGATTTCCTCGTTAGCCAATAGTAGTCGCGGTTGCCAAGCATGCGCATAATTCGCGGTTGGGTGTTTGTGTGAGATAGACTTATGCAGAAATGATATTTCCATTTCACAGTGTTTCCTTCAAGAAAAGCAAAGGATCCGCAATATATTAGTTAATAGGTATATGTTAAAAACACGGCATATATAATAATGAGAGCGTTCACGCCAAATTTTTGTAGGTGGCAGCACGGCTGTTCACATAATTTTGTGAAAATTGACATATTTATATTTTTATTTTAAGAACATTGACACCATGTTATCTTATGAAACCATTCACAAAACATGTAGTGAATATTCTCATAATTTACTGTTAAATTGTTTTTAATACGAGGTCTATCCGAAAAGTATCCGAGCTTCCTTTATATTTCCCCGCTGCTGTTATTCTGCGTCATCAGGCTGGTGGCATCCTTCGAAGTAGTCCCCATTTGATTGAAGAATACGCTTCCAACGGCCTTTCTACTTTTGGAAGCAGTCTTGGTACTCGTTTTTTGGTATTGCCTTTAGAGCATTCGTCGTATTAGTATCGACTGTTTCTTTGTCGTCGAATCGGTGTCCTTTGAGCGACATTTTTAATCTTGGGAACAGCCAAAAGTCGATCATTATTGTCCTGAGCGATTTCAAGGCGAAGGGTTTTCTGCTCCACCGTTAGCAATTTCGGAATGAATTTCGCAAATTTTCAGTTAAAATCTTCCAAACACTAGTTTTCGGTATTCCCAGATCATATTCTAGTTCTCGCACAGTCAATCGACGATCTTCATTGATCACAAGTTGCACACGTTCGATATTTTTGTCGCCGAAGGCCGCCCAGAACGTGGATTATTATCAACAGATGTGCGGCCATCTTTGAGCCGTTTATACCAGTCTTTTATTTGTGTTTTGCTCATACACTCGTCCCCAAATGCCGTCTTCATCATTTCGATGGTCTCCACACAACTCTTTTCGAGTTTTAAGCAAAATTTAATGCAAATTCGTTGTTCCGATCTTTCCGTCATTTTTTACAATAACAAAATGCGACAAACATAAAAAACACTTTGTAAACACACGCAAGCTGCACGTAAACTAAGGCGATCCGACCAAAACTGCGGCATCTAGGGAATTCGTGAAGCTTTACAGTTAACACTCGTACCCGGCAGAGGGCGCTAAAATTGTCAGGCGCAAAGATATGAAGGAAGGTCGGATACTTTGCGGATATCATAACCCTGTATATTAGAAAAAAATGCTGGATTTGATAATAAATAAAGTAAAGGGTCTAAATTCGAGCCGTGCGGAACGCCAGAAGAAGCAATAAAGGGATTCGAAACGTGACCTTAGTAAAGTACAAAAACTTAGTTGTGATTAAGGTACGAAGAGTGGGAAGAAAAAAGTGAAGAAAAAAGTTTGACATACCGTAATTATTTGTACTTTGTCCGTCTGTAAAATAATTTAGTCCGCATTTAATGTTGACATCTCTGTCTGTCTCGTGTTGCGGTTCCGTCTTGACTGTAGCAGCTTCCGACTGCATTCTCAACAACTCTTGCTGCTCCTCGGCCAAGAACAGTCTATCTAACATCATTAATTCCGAAGTCTGGACATGCCTCATTGATTCTTGAAGCAATAAGGACTGATATTTGCTGACCATCGCTCGAAATTTATCGACCAAATGTCGAGCGGTCAGTTCGAAAATTTCGTCGGCTTTTGCCAAATCGCGCGAGGATAAAACTGGCTGTTTGAAACAGTGATAACGGACCAAACGCTTCACAGCGTCTGCTTTTGAACTAAATGGAGTTGTGGTGTCGGGGTTTATGGCGCCATGTTGGTCTGTTTGCAGTTGCTGCTCGATTCTGAAAATAAACAAATATTTCTGGGTGGTTTTGTGGAATTTATTGGCGACGCGAATCTTCGGACACCCTTCAAAGTCGATTCCCGGGGAATTCCACGATTTTTTGATTTTCTTATATGTTATAGTATTTTTAATTGACAATTTTTAAAAAAATTTCATGTGATTTTAAACATCTGTAACTTGGGAACCGTTCATTGTAAAAAATCGTGCGATACATGAAAAGAAAAAGAATTTTATGCTGAATTATTTTTAACCGTGTACGAGTGGTATAAGAAAATATGAGAAATGAGCCAATTTGAAAATTGACCAATTTTTAGAAAAATTTCATGTGATTTTAAACATCTGTAACTCGGGAACCGTTCATTGTAAAAAATCGTGCGACACACGAAAAGAAAGTTAATTTCATGATGAATTCATATTTTCATCGCACGTTATCGTATCTTTAACCGTGTACGAGTGGCATATGAAAATATGAGAAATGAGCCGATTTGATAATTGACAAATTTTAGAAAAATTTCATGTGATTTTAAACATCTGTAACTCGGGAACCGTTCATTGTAAAAAATCGTGCGATACATGAAAAGAAAAAGAATTTTATGCTGAATTCATATTTTCATCGCACGTTATCATATTTTTAACCGTATACGAGTGGTATAAGAAAATATGAGAAATGAGCCGATTTGAAAATTGACAAATTTTAGAAAAATTTCTTATGATTTTAAACATCTGTAACTCGGGGACCGTTCAATGTAAAAAATCGTGCGACACACGAAAAGAAAGATAATTTCATACTAAATTCAGATTTTCATCGCCCGTTATTGTATCTATAACCGTGTACGAGTGGCATATGAAAATAAGAGAAACGATCCGATTAGAAAATTGTCAATTTTTAGAAAAATTTCATGTGATTTTAAACATCTGTAACTTGGGAACCATTCATTGTAAAAAATCGGGCGACACACAAAAATAAAGAGAATTTCATGCTAATTTCATATTTTTATGGCCCGTTATCGTATCTTTAACCGTGAACGAGTGACATATGAAAATATGAGAAATGAGCCAATTTGAAAATAACAAATTTTAGAAAAAAATCATGTGATTTTAAACATCTGTAACTCGGGAATCGTTCATTGTAAAAAATAGTGCGACACACGAAAAGAAAGAGAATTTCATGCTGAATTCAAATTTTCCTCGCCTATTAACGTATCTTTAACCGTGTACGAGTGGCACATAAAAATATACGAAATGAGCCGTTTTCAGGTAGACATTTACAGCTTTGTGTAATATTGACTTACAATTGCGCCCTGGAGTACATCAATTTCGGGGCCCTCTTAATCGGGGGCGGAGGAAGAGGCGGAGGCTCTGGCGGAGGTTCTGGTGCAACCGGAGGGGGGACCAACGTTGGCGGAGCCTCCTTCGCGATTAGACGCTGTGGTTGACTTGGTACAGACACTGGAAGATATGTGCCGTTGTTTTTAGGCGCTGGGACTGAAGCCCCCGGCCCTGCGGGACACGGTACCGCCAAAGGGGGCCCAGAACTGCTACTGACTGCACTGGATTCCTGTTAAAAAGATTTTTTTACTCTAACAGGTTATGGGCCCATTTATCAAATTTATTTTTGAACTTTACAATTGTATACACAGCAAGTGTAACCTACATATTACGCTTACTGTGTTGTAACTTGTCTAACTATACGGTAAAATAATCAAAATACACTGGACGTTTACGGGAATTTAGAAAAGAAATCATCTTTACTATAATAAAATTCATGTAAAAAGTACTACCTACTAAGTTATTTTTTACTGTAACATTTCCTATATTTAAAATTAATTTATATACACCAAAATCACGGCTGCGACATCTGTCATTATTGTAAAAATCCGCCGTTACCGACATAGTCACCGATCGATATACCTGTCAAATACGCGAGGCGAACATTGCTGAAATGTCAAATGTCGACACCTACCTATTATTCATTACGAAGAAAACATGAGCAAATAAATATTTTGTCATAAACAAGGTCTATTATTACAAATAAATTTTCGCTAGAAGAAGTACTCTAATGAAGGTAAGTAAAATCAAATTTGGAAATTGACTTAACCCCAGTATTTTAAACTAACCCTCTTCAGAAATATAACCTATCTCATTAAAAAAAGAATTTTCATTATCGTCGGCCAAAAAATTTGATACAATTCTCGTGCGTGAAGTATTTTACAGCGCTCCAGCTAATAAGGCACTCGCCTTAAGGGCTCGTGCCTTAAACAAAGCTGTCGCGCTGTAAAATACAACTTACACGCACTCGAATGTAAATAACTATTATGGCTGGACTATGATGTATAGTTTTTTGAACTTACCGTGTTGATGAGTTTTCCGCTGGCCAGGATTTTCTGTTGTTCAATAAATAAATGTCTTAAAGCAACGTGAACATCTTGATCAGCGGATCCCTCGTTCTGAAGACGCGCTGACAACGCGTGAATTTGTAATTGAACACTTTTCAATAACTGTAACACAAAACAAAAACTTTCTTCATAGAAATATTCAAAATGCTGCAAAAATGAAATATATATATATATATATATATATATATATATATATATATATATATATATATATATATATATATATATATTTAGACATTTGCAAATTCTAACCTGTTGTTTCTGAGGAGTCAATTGTATGGTGTGTACCCTAGGAAACGGTTTTTCTGGAACATCTGACGGTTGAGGTTGACTATTTTCTACCGATCCTGTAACAGTATCATTCGAAAATCCATGCTAACATATACAGTATCAGACGTAACATAAATAGAGCGACTATGTAGGAACCAATAAAAAATATTCCCCCATATTTTATCAAATTTCTTATATAGTTTAAGGACTTTAAGGTATAGTGACTGTATATACACAGTGTGGCCAATAGAGAGATCTATTTTGATTGGTCGGCGCGAAACCGGCCAAATATGGAGGTTATTATGCCAATCTCACAAAAGTGACTTTTTGAGATATTGTTTGTGAATTATATGTGAATTTAATTTAAAGTAATTATTAGTTATTTATGTATTAAGAGCGTAAGGAGGCTTTTATGGCCTGCGGCGGGATTTTGAGCCCGAGGCGTAAGCCGAGGGATAAAAACACATCAAAGGCCATAAAAGCAAGTTACGCTCGTGGTACATACAAAACTTTATGCACGGACACAAATTTTCAAAGAAAAATTGTAGCGAAAAGAATTTGTCCTCGTACATCCAGTATTCTAGTGTATGAAAGCGGGAGACAACAGTTTATTGTTTGTTTATTAGTTCTGTCATTTGAGTTTTATTTTGTGTATCTCCGTGCTTTCCATATAAATATCACAAAATTAATTTTCATTTTTTATTAAAGAATATAAAAATTTTCGATTTGTAATAAAAACTTTTCATGTTGCCCGTTTAAATTGTTTATATTGTAGGTTATAATTTGGTTTGACGTCCCGCAGGCTATAAAATAACGTTTATGTAAAAAAATTCATGTATAATTGTCAAATTTTGATACGTCCGCGTATAAACTATATTTATACTTCCAATAGTGTAATTAAATTATATTTGTATTTGTTAATTTGTAACTTAAAAGTGTTTGGTCGTATGTGCATATTTATTATTTGTATAGTTAGAGATGAATTATACAAAAAATATTATATAATACCTTTATTTGTAATTCAGTGGTATATTTCTAAATAATAGTATATTGTGTTATTAGGAGTAAAAGTGATTCTTTATGTGGCGAGCATGTAAGTTTGAACGACAAGCGGTAGCGAGTCAGACAATTACATGCGAGGCACACAATGACACTTGTACTCCGAATGACACATTATATTTTTTCTTCAAACATAGTTATTTAAATAAAATAATTACAACATGACGTTACAATAATTATAAATATTTTAAGTGAAGGACGTTTGATGATTTCCATTTCCAAAAAAGGTGGACAACAAAGTAAAAAAAAAATGACTTACCATTGAAGGCATGGGGCTGCGTAGGCTCTTCATGTTTGAGCACCGTTAACGGGGGCGGCTCCGGCACTGCTTTGGGCCCCCCTAACGTATTTAACATCTGTTCTACATCCTCCTCACTTTTAATTTGTTTTTCCGGCACACATTTCTGTTCAACCGTGTTCGTTTCTTTACTTTCCGTCATCACTGGTTGCTGAATTTGCTTGTTCATATTCATATTCATCACTGTTTTATTAATTTCTGTACAATTTCTCACAGTTATCTGTTCTTGGAGGATACTTTTGGCTGTTTTTGTGTCCATCTGTGGTTTCTTTTTTGGTGTTTTAGGCTTTGGCGATTTACTTTGTTGGTTAGGTCGATGCATGAAAATTGTTTGACCGTTTACTGTTAATTGACCGTTTCTTTTTAATGTTTCTAGCTGATCTGGGGTTAAATTTACTATATATGAATAATTATTGGCTTGATTTGTATTATTATGATTGCTTTCATGGATTTGTTCAGACGTTTTCACGCTAGAAATGGCGGATTGGATAATATTTGTAGTTTTTGTGATTGCTGCAATAGATGGCGCTTCTATCTGCTGCTGAGGTTGTTGTTGTTGTTGTTGTTGCTGCTGCTGTTGTTGTTGTTGTTGTTGCTGCTGCTGTTGTTGCTGCTGCTGCTGCTGCTGTTGTTGCTGCTGTTGCTGCTGCTGTTGCTGTTGTAACTGAGATTGTTGTACTTGTTGTATTTGTGACTGAACCGTTAACTGGGGCAATTTGGGCAAAGGTTTTGCCTGTATACTAGGTGTAGGAGTATTAACCGAGGTTAAAACCAAGTTCCCGCCTTGAAGATTAATTCCGAAAATGCTTTGCAACAAAAGTTGGCTTTGCAAATCCTGGTTTAAAGTTGGATCGTGTTGTAAAACCAGTCTGCCATCTTCTCCTAAAGCTAGTTTAAAACCCCCCCTCGCTTCTGGTTGGGGTTGCTGGACTAACCCAGGGAGGAACCCCTGCATGAGTAGGGGGGAACCTACAGACCCCATGGAACCTACAAAACCTTGAACGACCCCTTGGACACCTTGAACCCCCTGGTTTAGTTGGTTTAACATCGGATACCTGAAAACCCGAGATTTTAGACTTTAACCTCGGGATTTTTAATCATAAAATGGAATTTTCTAAAACTGTTTCAAATACTTAATCAGAATGGGCTACTTGTGTACCATTTTTACCTCCCGCTATCCTTGGTAAGGGAGGTATAGGGATCGTGCTAAAAATCTCATATCGAGATTTTAGTAAATGACCACGTTTTAAGGTCCCTAGAATCCAATTTTAACATTTTCACGATGATGTCTGTATGTGTGTATGTGTATGAATTTTGTCTTCGCTCTAACTCAAATACTATCATTCAGAAAATTCTAAAACCTTGTATTTCTATCTTATTCTAATATGAAAAGCCATTAGATTTTGGTGTAAATGGCACTTTACCTGAAGCTCATAGTGGTTTTTCTTCAAAAAATACCATTAAATGCCATTTTCTCGCATTCTATGTCTTATGAAAATTAAAGATTATTGAATTTTCTACAGGAATACATTAATACTTTTTCTATATATTTTACAGATAAATTTTAAAATAATTTTTACCTCCCGCTACCCTAGGTAAGGGTAATAATTTATTTTTCTACATATCTGACCCATGCGTCAAACAAAAACATATTACTTCAATAAAATTTTGACGTATTTAAACAAATGTCACTGTCACATTTACATTAATAATGAAACCGTGTTAAGAAGAATTAAGTAGAAATATATTTGATTTGTAAATATAAATCTGTCAGTATAAGTACGTGTTCCCAAATGTCAAATATTGGTTTACTACTACACATTTACGACATGGATCATGTACGGCAAAGAATTTACACAGATTGCGTTTTTAGAGCACTTGGAAGTTGATGATGATTTTTCGTGGATTATCTTTTTCTTTGGTGAGGCACATTTTCTCCTCTCTGGGTATGATGATAAGCAAAATTGCCAGATATGGGCAGACGAAAATCTTCATGTGATTTACGAGGTACCATTACATGTCAAAATGAGACTGTTTGGTGCGTACTGTGGTCAGGTGGCGTCATTGGAACTTATTTTTTCGAAAATGATGAAGGTCGAACTGTTATAGTTGATGGTGAGCGCTATAGGCCCATGATAATCGATTATTTTTGGCACGAAATTAATTTCGTATTACAGACTTCTATTTATTAAAACAACAAATTAGATTTTGTTTATAAACGATCAACCGGAACGGAAAAAGATACTTTACTTAAAGCTCATTACTATTTTAAACATGGAATTTTCGGGAGGTCATGTGCTGGCCACATCAGATTTTTTTTATTAGTCACGAAGCCTAAGATAAAAACTATTCCTTTGTTACACAGTTCCACAGTTCATTTATCAAATGAATGTAACTGACAGTAAATGTCACTGTCAAAAAACTAATCACTTCAAATTAATAATAGTGACATTTTAAAAAGAAAATAGTAAATAAATCAATAGTTTTATGCAATGGAACAGTTTGCAGCGTTAGTAAATACGTAAGTATGTATTTAAATTAATAAAAATGGATAGGAATGTGTGTCGAAGGATGATTGTTGCGTAACTATTATTGTAGTTCGGATGGGGTTATTCGCTAGCGAAAATCGGTCACTTTAATATGTTCTTATGTATGAATGCTATGATGATTGTGGACAAGGCGAAAGAAGAATGTTGTTAAAGAGTGAAGTGAGTCAGCTGAGCTCTTACTCTTATCCCTTTTCTTATTGTTACTATTGTTTCCGGGTTTTTGCTAACCCACTAAGTGGGAAACGTGTGATTTTATGTATGTATGTATGTAAAAATTAAATAGCGGGAGGTTTTGTGTTGGCCACATCAGATTTTTTATTTAATATTTTTGAAGAGAAGGTAAAAACTTGCTACCCATATTTTTTCTTTTGGCAAAGTTTTTATTAATTAGCTTGAAAAAAATAATGATTATTTGAATTATCGCCATGTATGACGTAGAATTACGCCGCATGCGTGATTCTAAACACTTTAAAATAATTACCAATTACAACTTACCCTTGCAGTAAAAGAGGTTTCGGTTTGTGATGAAACACTTGTTGTTGCTGCAACCCATAAGCTGCTAATAAGCTTGCCAAATCGTTTGTATGATTAGGCGCTGGCATCCCGGCATTGCTAGGCGCTGTTGGAAAGGGCGGATGCATCAAGGAGTTGAACTGCGGCTGGGGGGGCTGGTGCGGGGGGATAATCATGGGTACAATATCCGGGGAATCCCGAGGATCACAAGCCGCACTTTCTGAGGTATCCGACTCAAACATGACGTCGTCTTCGTCTCCGATTCCGCTTAGTTTCATAATGTTGGCGAGGTCTAATTTGTGTTCCTTTTTTTTCTTTTTTTTAGGCTTGTGTTTGGGGGGCGGGAGGGGGTCTGGTTGGGGTTGCGGTTGAAGGTATTGGGGGGATTTGGCGGGCGGGGGCTGTACTGAAGTGGGCCCGGGTTGCATGATGTATGTGGGGCCCAACACTGGGTTTAAGGATTGAAGCATGCCGTTGGCTGCTACCACACGGACCACTTGGCCCCCCTGTTAACACAATTAAAAAATGGTAAAAAAAAAAACTGTTTATTGGAGTAAGCGTTCAAACCAGGGATTTGTTAACTACTGGATGGAGCGAGTGAATATTTAACATTTACCCCGCCAGATCGACAGAGATAGACATACATAATTCCGATTTGTTGTCTTTGTTTCCGTTACTTGTCAAATCTTTTGTTTATCATCATTGAAATATAATTATTTTAATATACAGGGTGTCTCTTAAAAAGGGGGACATGGCTTAACCACAGATTCCTGAGGGTAAAATAAGACGATTTAACTAAACTTGCTTCTACCGGAAAGTGTACCATTTAGCCAGAAATCTGCTTCAAAGTTCTTCGAAAAAAAATTAATTTTGCTTATAATAACCGGACGCTTTATTCGATTTGGATGAAATTTGGTATGAAAGTTTATATGGTTATAAATCATCTTTTAAGGTAATACTTGTTATTATTAGTGAACCACTAGTGTATGAAACTTAGGTGTCCCAACATTAATTAGACCGTAACTTTTTAATGGCAATGCCGAAAACGTGAAAAAAGATACATTCAGTAGTAAACTTTTCTCTCTCTGTATAATTTGTGATATCTGTTACGGTTCACACAGAAAAAAATAAAATCTGAGTGTCTGCACTGCTAAATTTTTAAAATAAATTTAATCTAGCAGTCTATCCAAATGTCAAACAAGTAATTTTTAATGACAGTGTCAACCGTAACAGATATCACAAATTATACAGAGAGAAAAAAGTTTACTACTGAATGTATCTTTCTGAAGAAAAATAATTTCACGTTTTCGGCGTGGCCATTAAAAAGTTACGGTCTAATCAATGTTGGGACACCTACGTTTCATACACTAGTGGTTCACTAATAATAACAAATATCACCTTAAAAGATGACTTATAACCATATAAAGTGCCATACCAAATTTCATCCAAATCGAATAAAGCGTCCGATTATTACAAGCAAAAGTAATTTTTTTTCGAAGAACTTTGAAGCAGATTTCTGGCTAAATGGTACACTTTCCGGTAGAAGCAAGTTTGGTTAAATCGTCTTATTTTAGCCTCAGGAATCTGTAGTTAAGCCATGTCCCCCTATTTAAGAGACATCTTGTATGACAATGGTTCGAAGATGTTTTGTTGAAAATAGGGCTGTTGCAAGAATTTTTATATGACTTCTAAGTATTAAATTTGAAAAGATATTGGCTTTAAAGAGCCTCAAATTTGAAAATATCACGAAATATCCTTTAGATATTTTACAATTAATTTTTGAAATTTGGATAAAACTTTGAATAAGTCACGTGATCTGAAACAGAATGTGACGTCAGAGTACATACATCTTCAGCGGTTCTAAGGTGTCAAGTGTATTGTCAAAATTGTCAAATAAGAATCACGACCAGAACTTTAAAGTAATATATATATTATCAATTTATATAATAAATTCAGTTATTATATTTTATTTTACCTAAACTCTTTAACACCCCTTATTTCGGTAGCAGTAAAACAATCGTTCTGATATAAATTCAGCCATCATCCAGCTATCGACCTTCGGTTAATTGTCCGATTTAGCTTGAGTGTAATTTGAATTAGCCATTATTACTTTATTATTCATTTACAATGAGCAATGTCAGCGTCAAATGTCAAATTAAAAGATTTTGTTATTAATATGTGACAAACTTTACCCTACGTTTATTTATATAAATAATATGAATAAACGTAGGTGATGGAAAAACTATTTTCCTATTGGCTATTAATGATGTAATGTATGTGCTTCTACGTCACAGGAGTGGGGGGTAGTTTTTTAGGACGCCAATTTTTTTATTTAATTATTTCCACAAATAACAACAAATTATTAAAATAAAAATTATTACTGAGAAAATCATTCCATAAACTTTCATTTAAAATAGTTTTTGAAAAATGTGAAACAGGCTCATTGCGTATCAAAATATGTAATGAACGGCGCTGTGTCGTTTCATTAGTAAGTTATGATTAAAATGATTACTTCTCAAAAATAATTTGACAAATAAACATGACATATTCTTATGTGTTCTAATTTAGCATTGCATTGGTTGTATTCGTATTTATTTCACGTTTCATGATCAAATATACTTAAACATAATTAATTTTTGACGTTGATCAGATTTGAAAATTCCTACCTGATGTATATGATGCTTGCCGGGCCCTTGCGCCGGATTCTGCGCCTGCGTCACCGCTTGCGGCACCGCCGGCGGCGGTTGGGGGGGCTGGAGCAACAACGGCCCTGTAGGGGGCAGCACCAGCTGCTTCCCTGCTCCCCCGCCCGCACTAACACTGCTAACTGTCCCTCCGGGCCCCCCGCGTAAGATCAGTTGCACTCCGGCGCTTCCCCCCACAAGCAGGGGGACCTGATTGAGGAGCAGGGTGTGGGGGGCTTGGGGTGCGGGTTGGGGCTGCGGGGCGGGGGCGGAGTGAACTAGTTGGGGAGGGGGAGCGGGTTGTGGGGGGCCGACGGATTTGGATTTGCCGCCGGATATTGCGGGTTTGGGGAGGATGCTTTGGGGGGGTTTCATTTTGACGGTGTTGGGGGTGGTTATGATTCGTTGGGGCATTACGGGGTACGGTTGGCCGGCGTGGATTACCTGAATTCAAAATAACAACGCCGTAAGTTACAATTGTTATTAACGTCATTAGGCTGATAAGAGGCAAATAACGGACGTAAAATTTAACCATAAAACAGTTTAGATTTAAAAATATTTTAATATACCGAGAGTTTTTTAAATTTAAAATGATTGACAGCAATGCATTATCGCATTTTTTTTTTAAACTGGACATAGGACGTGACATTTAGTATATCTGTCAATGTCATCAAATTGTCATACTTCAAAATGTATACAGTTAAAGAAAAGTTCATATTGTAAATTGGAGTAATTATAACGAGTCTACAACTAGTTTCTGACTTATGTGCATTAACTTTTAATAAGCGACCCAGTCCAATAACTATAAGAAAAATTTACAATGACTACAGAATTAAAGGATACGTCAATAAACAGCATAAGATGAAAATCAGACCAAGTACTGTAGTTAATAGTAAGAAACAAGAAATTATGCAATTAATTGAAAGTGACAACACCCTGTCAACAATTTTTTTTTCTGAAATTAAGAATACTAGTATACAAGGTTTTAAGACAAGAACATTTTAAGAGTTTTAAGTATCAAAATCACCAAGAGTTATTACACAACGATATAGAACGAAGAAATATCTTTTGCGAAGATATGATGAACAAAATTAATAGTGGGGAAATATTACTGGATCGAATTTTATTTACGGATGAAGCGACATTTTATATTAATCGGGAAGTAAATTCACAAAATTGCAGGTATTGGAGTCGTCAAAATTTTCACTTATATCTGCACCAGGTATTCCCCCAACGCTGGATAGGACGTGGTGGAGAAGTGGAGTGGCTTGCAATGCCACCAGATCTTGCACCAAACGTTTATTTTTCTTTGGGGCCATTTAAAAATTTGTATTTACAATGGTGACAAAATAAATATTGATCAATTAAAAAATAGGGATAAAATATAATTTATATTAATTATTTCTTGCCTTAGGCTTATGTCAGAGTATAGAATTATACCATACAATTTGAACTTTTTCTTCAACTGTATACATTTTGAAATTTGACAATTTGATGACATTGACAGATATACAAAATGTCACCTCCTATGTCCAGTTTAAAAAAAAACGCTATAATACATTGCTGTCAATCATTTTAAATGTAACTATGGTAATGACATACGCCCATGTTCACTGATAAAAAAACTCTCGGTATAAAAATTTGGAAATCCAACTAACCTGAATAACTTGGTTTTGCTGTACAGGGGCGAAGGCCTGTGGCAAAAGTGGCTGCGGACTAGGCGCCGGTGACTTGATGCCGCTGCCAACAGGGCTGAAAGGAGGCCCCGGGCTCGGGCTGTAGCCAGGGCTGTGCCCCACACCATTGCTCTTGCTGGGCCCCGTAGGACTGCTTGCTAAATTCCTAAAAACAATTTTATTTGAAATCGACACTAAAGTAATCCATTACACGACGATTTCATGCAAACGCAGTGTTGCCAACCGTATGATAATGGGGTCATGCAAAAAAAAAAAAAATGTTGCTAATATTTTTATAAAAATAGAATCTATGACACTTATTATCCATATTGCAACATAAAACAACCCAAAATATAATACTTTTCATTCATAATTTACTTAAAAGATATTCGCGCTACGATTTTCTGTGACGTCATGTATCGGCTACTCACACAACGACACTAGTCACACGTACATGAAGGTCACAATGTCAAACTTCAACCTCGACGTTAAACGTCAGATCAGAGTAAACTAACCAAATATTTATAAGGCTGTCAGAGGAAAAGTGCGCTCTATTCAATCTTTTTTGTTTCATAAATACTTAATTATTTTGTGCTTGATATATAATTTAATACATAAAAGTACAATAATTGTATATTTACAATGATAATAATGATAAACCATGGTGAAGAAGAACTGTGCAGTTCCAACTTGTGGAAACAATTTATTAAAAACCCCAAAAAAACTATTTATAAACAATCTTAATTTACATTTTGTCCGCCAGGGTAAACTGGAATCGTTCAGATACATGACGTATGTGCTCATGTGACCTCATTGAGATTTGAAATTGACCCCTATTTTAAAAAGATTATATCTACAAAACAATGCACACAAACGGCGTGAAAATATTATTTACATATACTGTGACCGGTAGACTTCTAGGAAAAAAATAAAACAGAAAATGTGGCATGACCCCATTGCTGTACATGTAAGATAATTTGGACATGTGTACACAGAAGTAAATTATAAATAAATAAATAAATATATCATCCCGGCATATTACCTACTACTGAGCGTGTCACATGTAGAGTTTTAGTTTTGGCTCGCGTTCTGCATAACGCGAGTATTTTGGCCTAGGGATGCATCGGCATTTTAAAGATTTAGTTGTGTTTAGTGTGTAGTCGTTAATAATATGTTGTATATAAATATGTAAATCAAATTTAGTATAAAAAATATAAGTGTGTCCATCTCCATAACAGTGTTCATCAATCATCCGTTGAAGTGTTAGTGCGATACTTGTAAAAGAGAATTTCACGATAAATTCAAATTTTCATCTATCTTTAACCGTGCCGAAATGGTAGATAAAAATATGAGAAATTGCTCACCTGAGTAGGGGATACTGCTGTTGCGTTTTCCGTGGATCAGGGCTCCGTTGTTTGAGCCTCTGCCCCAGCACAGCAGACAGCTTGGCCTCGAGGGCCAGGTTGTTGGAGCCCACCATAGTGCAGTTTGTGCTAAGCACCTCATAGCCCAATTCACCAACGCCCAGGACTTTTTTGTTCACCTTCTGGGATGAATTCATGGCTACATCACATACACAAAATTTGAAACTTTTATAACTCGAGAAATGTTTATTGTAAAAAAAATGTACGATAAGAAAAGGCCTTAAAGGATCAGGGAGAATTTAAATAATAGAGGAAAGAAATTATGAAATTATGAGAATGATCTCCCTGATTTGAACGGTTAATTGTAAGAAAACGGTTCAAGATACATAAAAAAGGTTTTTATTGCTCAAAAGTACATATAATGCCGTTTTATTTTCACGATGTTTGGAAAATGATATCGTCCAAGTGGCGGCCTTGGCGAGCAATGCACATATTGAGCCTTTCAAAGAAGTTTTCGGCCACTCTTCCCAGTATATCTTGCAAAATTCCAGCGACGACGTCCTCAATCGCCTCCTTCAGAGCTTCAAGCTACAGCTTTGACATATCCCCGCAGAAAAAAGTCACACGGGCTCAAATCGGAGGAGCGAGGGGGTCATGGAACATCCTTCCTGAGAGATCAGGCGACCGGGAAAGAACTCTTGCTGAATTTCGCGTAAACGACGGGCAGTATGGGCCGTGGCTGAAACCAGAAGGCTTCTGTGTTGTGTTCCATTTTAGGGCGCAAAAAGTTCTCCAACATACAATAGCGAGCCGAATTCACGGTATCAGAAGAGTTAATCCTTCGGATTCAAAAAATAAGGCCCGATAATGCCTGTAGAGGACATAGCGCACCAAACTGTTACTTTGGTGCTGTGAAGAGGTCTTTGATGCAGTACACGAGGGTTCTCAGATGCCCAGTAACGAAAATTTTGTTTATTTACTGTGCCACAAAGATGAAAATGCGCTTCGTCGAAAGGCTCAATATGCACATTGCTCGCCAAGGCCGCCACTTGGACGATATCATTTTCCAAACATAGTGAAAATAAAACGGCATTATATGTACTTTTGAGCAATAAAAACCTTTTTTATGTATCTTGAACAGTTTTCTTACAATAAACCGTTCAAATCAAGGAGATCATTCTGCCCCACGCTGTATATAGTGAGACACAGAGTCCGTTTTTCTTTTTACAATTTTCGTATGTGAGTAGACTATTATTTCGCGCTGAGTATTCATCTATTCCGTATAAAATTTCTTTCTGCGTTTTTTTAAATTCTCATTTAAGGCTATTTCCATGTTTATAAACTTCAGGTAGAATCACAATTTATTTATTACCGATACATCAAATTAAATAGAATTTATCGTATCTTTAACCGTGTATGAGTGACATATGAAAATATGAGAAATGAGCCGATTTGAAAAATGACATATTTAAAAAAAAAATCATGTGATTTTAAATATTTGTAACTCGGGAACCGTTGAATGTAAAAAATCGTGCGACACATAGAAAGAAAGAGAATTTTCATCGCCCGTTATTGTATCTTTAACCGTGTACAAGTGGCACATGCAAATATGAGAAATGATCCGATTTGGAAATTAACAAATTTTAGAAAAATTTCACATAATTTTAAACATTCATTGTAAAAAAATCGTGCGATACACGGAAACAAAGAGAATTTCGTGCTGAATTCATATTTTCATCGCCCGTTATCGTATCTTTAACCGTGTACGAGTGGCATATAAAAATATGAGAAATAAACCGATTTGAAAATTGACAAATTTGAGATGAATTTCATGTGATTTTAAACATTTGTAACTCGGGATCCGTTCATTGTAAAATAATCGTACAACACACGAAAAGAAAGAGAATATCATGCTGAATTCATATTTTCATCGCCCGTTATCGTATCTTTAACCGTGTACGAGTGGCATATAGAAATATGAGAAATAAACCGATTTGAAAATTGACAAATTTGAGATGAATTTCATGATTTTAAACATTTGTAACTCGGGATCCGTTCATTGTAAAATAATCGTACAACACACGAAAAGAAAGAGAATTTCATGTTGAATTCATATTTTCATCGGACGTTATCGTATCTTTAACCGTGTACGAGTGGCATATAAAAATATGAGAAATGAACCAATTTAAAAATTGTCAAATTTTAGAAAAAATTCCATGTGATTTAAACATCTGTAATTCGAGAACAGTTCATTGTAAAAGATTGTGCGAAACTCGAGATAATTTCATGCTGAATTCAAATTTTCTTCGCCCATTATCGTATCTTTAACCGTGTACGAATGGCATTTAAAAATATGAGAAATGAGCCGATTGGAAAATTGACAAATTTTAGAAAAATTCCATATATTTTGAAACATCTGAAACTCAGGAACTGTTCACTGTAAAAAAAATTGTACGGCACATGAAAAGAAAAAGAATTTCATGCTAAATTCATAATTTCATTGCCCGTTATCGTATCTTTAACCGTGTACGAGTGGCATATGAAAATATGAAAAATGAACCAATTTGAAAATAAACAATTTAAAAAAAAATTGTGTGGTTTTAAATATCTGTAACTCAGGAACCGTTCATTGTAAAAAATCGTGCGACACAAGAAAAGAAAGAGAATTTCATGATGAATTCATATTCTCATCGTCCTTTATCGTATGTTCAACCGTGTACGAGTGGCATATGAAAATATGAGAAATGAGCCAATTTCAAATTTGATGAATTTGGCACCAATTATATATTAAATTTATACTTTCAAGTTAATTTACACTACTTATAGCAAACTTTTAAATCACGTGTAGGCGAATATATAAAATATTTAACAAAATAAAGGCCGCACAAACTTTTTGAGGTTATAAAATATCGCCCAAAAAAGTTTCCTAGCGCAGTTCTGGACCAGTTTTAATATAATCCAAACTATTTTAACACGTTTAGAAACATTTTAAACAATTATAAATATAGTTGAAGCACATTTTCGCGTATAAATTATTATTCACAATTTCCTTTCTTTACTAGTTGAGGTTATGTTGTTAATTTGTTATAATTCTCACCGTTTAACTTAAATCTAACACTAACACTAGTTTATTCACTATCACAACACAATAGTTTAGCCAAATTCGAACAGAGCCATGGCTACGTAGAGTTTTTTATAATATATACACATTATATCACTAGGTTTTGTGTAAAATTCTTCTCCATTTTAATAATGCTGTTGATTTTTCCCTTGTATTAACGTTGAATTACGTTATTTACTCCGTTAAACGTATTTTCGAATTGAATAAATCTGAAAAATAAATACTATTAGCAAAGAAACAATGATTTATTTTGGAATGTATTTAAGCGGGAAAAACAATAAACTTATATAATTATTATTTACATATCCGTAAGACTTACATAAATAAATAAATTAAACTATTTACACCATTTATAATAATTTAATATCATAATAAATGTAATATTTATTTTGACAAACTCATATATGCGATTGTGTAGCCATTTTGAAAGATTTTTTCTTATTATTCTTATTATCCCAATAATATAATATCTGTATCGGTAACACAGGTATTATTTGTGCCAAAATATGTAAAAACATTAAATAATATACATTTAATTCATCATTTTTGTCACATATAATTAATTTCCATAAAATTATAAAATCAAGTTACAAGCAGTTTTGCAAGGGTAATGATCGTAATGATAATGACCATCGTGACAAATGAATAACTACTTGTTTTGATAGTTAGTTATTCAGCTGTTTTTGACACAAAATATCGACAGTTTTTGTCAAAAAAAAAAATGACATTTATAAATGATTTGCCTCAAAATATGTAGAAATATAAATTAACAAGCATTTAATCGGTACTTTACTGGACGCCCGTAACAGTTTTTAATGAAAAACTATATTAAAATGTAATTCAAAACTTTTCAAATTTGATATTTAAGACTTTTATATTAATGAGAACGACATATTTTTGCTAGAATTGATAAACCGGAAGTAGTACTTTACTTGAAGCCCTGACAAATTTTCTTGAAAAAATACTTTAAAATATGATCCAAAACTTCTCAAATTTGGTTTTAAAACTCGTATATGATTGAGAACAACATATTAGATTTTAACTATATAATATATAGTGATAAACCGGAAGTGGTACTTTACCTAGAGCTCAACAGATTTTTGAGGAAAAACATAAAACATAATTCAAAATTTCGTATTACAAACTTTTCTACTTATTGGAACAACAAATTAGATTTATTTTATAAACGATCAATCGGAAGTGATACTTTACTTAAAGGTCATTTGATCATTATTCAGTTGTTTTTGACAAAATAGATGATAATAATAATGTAATATAATGATATTTTCAACGTCCGTTACCGTATCTTTAACAGGGTTCGAATGGCAGACGAAAATATGAACAATGGGATATTTATAACATTCGTTTGCACAGCTTATTCGTCAAATAAACGAAAAATATCGTCTCAAAATATGACAGCTGGAATAAATACAGTTTTAGAGTTATGTATGTTATTGTTTCGATGCGATATTTTTTGTTTATTCGACGAATGAGATATTTGGAGACTTATTTCAAGTTGTGAAACCAGCCATACGACATTTTTGTACGAAATAGAAAGTTTTCTAAATAAAGATAACATAGACAATAATATTTTATTTAAATTATAGTTTCATTCATTCCCCGGATATGCCCCAACCAATAAGAAAACGCTATGAAAAGAGTGGGGATGCAGCAAAGTAGTGGGGGGATAGAAAGTGACTAAAAAAACTGAAAACTTCATTAAATAACTGTCAAATTATACTACAAACAGCTGTATAGCTTGCTAGCAACGTTTGTGCCCCTAAAAATACCTATTTGAAGTCTGTATTTTCGGCTGCAATAAAAAATCAATATAAAAGTTTGGTTATGACATCTTAATGTCATAATTGATGACAAAAGACATTCGAGTGGCACAGCCGACGCGATATAAACAAGCAATTTAAAACAAAAAGTACTTTTGCGCGCATTTGAGAACTATAGCATCTACCAAGTCAGAATTTTCGAGTTAAAATGAATAAAATTGTCTACATACCTCCCAAAACACACCACACTCAATTTCGGGGCTTACACAGTCAAAAACAGGGAATCCAGCCGTCTGATTGGTTGATGCAAAGCGTCATTTGTTTCACAAAAAAATAACAGCATCACTTTAACGCTAGTTCCTTGTTTGAACAACAGATGCTCAACAATAACCAATTTCAACTGTTCGAGATATTTTGAACCGTATGTACAGACGATATAAGGTGAAACGTTTCAATGAAAGGTCATATTTAATATTTTGCATCACGATTGCTGTGGATTTGATTGTTTATTAATAATTTTCAATAATAAGTGCTTTTGTTCGGTGATTAATCAAGGAGGCGTGTTATGTACATGTGGAAATTGTTTCATTTGTTTTGTGTATTGTAACTAGATTAATAAAATATATATCCAATAATTGTTGTGACTGATTGTGTCTTAATAATTTTCAATAATAATTGCATTTGTTTGATTTGTTCGCTGATAAAACAAGTACGCGGGTTAATTTACATGTTGTGATAATTGTTTCATTTGTTTTGTGACTGTTTTTATGGTAACTAGAATAATAAAAGATAGGAGAGTGCTGTGACTTTTATTGTTTTTGTTTAGTGCTAAAAACTATTAAAACAAGTGAAAAATATAAAGCATCTTCTACTTAAATAATAATTTCATAAAAAATAGTGTGTTATTTAATTAATATATTGTACAAATTAAACATATATTATGTAATAAAATAAGATCAAATTAATGTTTCATTTATTTTATTTCCATATTCAAGTCGCCATTTTGCCCATGGTTGCCACCAGTTGCCTTCATAAATTATATAAACAATTTACTTTTTCATTATTTTTTAAATTATTATTAATAAAGAGAGATGTAATAAATAATACCAATTTTAAGCGTGTTTTAATTAATTTATTTCAGTGAAAATTTGACGTTTCTGTTACCATTTTGATTCATGGTTGCCATTAGTTGCATGTAAAAATAACTAAATAAATGTTAACTGTCATGGACAATTATTTATATATAATGTTATAATAAAATATTGACAATAACATGTCGTTTGTTTCTTCAAAATTTAGACAAAATTTGGGGACAGTCTTTGACAACTTTAAAAAATGAAGATGACATACTTGACAGCTCGAAACGGTAGCATTATTTTCTTTTGATATTGTTTGATTCTACAGAATACTATTTAATATCGATATTGCTTATCTATCTTGTATATTTCTGTCTTTAATTTTAATTAAATATAAACACAAATGTCATTTGACAGTTGCTTGCAGTCAAAACTTTTAAAACGTTTTGTTATATTTTTTTTGCTATTGTAAACTTGGTTTGCATTTAGACCAATCAGAAAACTGGAATCGTAAAGGGCTTACGATTCCAGTTTTCTGATTGGTCTAAATGCAAACCAAGTTTACAATAGCAAAAAAAATATAACAAAACGTTTTAAAAGTTTTGACTGCAAGCAACTAGATAGGGCATCTTAAGCATGCATTGGACGAAGTTTTTTTTTTCAAGTCGCTTGAAAAGTTTTCTCTCGCACAAAAATGTAAGTTCAAGAGAAACAGTGAATAGAGACTTTTAACGAAAAACTGGATCATGCGCTATTTTTTCTTAAAAGTCCCTATAAGTTTTGACCGTCAAGTAATTGTCAATTATGTTCATATTATTGATGTGTACAAGTGTGGTAGATATTGTAAGTGATTAATATTAAACTGAAAAATGACACCATGAAGTAGAGAACTAATTGAAATCTTGATGGATGTACACGAAAAATTCAATGACATTTTATATAGATATAAATAACCTTGGTATAATTTAACTTTTGACATTTTAATTCTCGTAAAACTTGATCGTATAAATGTTGTAAAGACTCTTTTCAAGTCACTTGAAGAGAAAATGCACGCTTCTTTCCATTTTCATCTGAAATACAGTAAAGTTTTGATTGTGCTGCTATCTGTCGGGATATTTTTGAACGTCAATACAGTAACATTTATTACGTATTGTTGGGAACACTGCGTCTTGCCCCACAATGCATTGCTTTAACTTTCAAACGTTTTTACGTTAGTTTCAAATTTATTTGACATAAGTGACTGTTACTGATTATACCTTTCCATAGAAAACAAACAGAAAATCGACTTAAAATAAGAGTTTTATATATTTTTAATCATGGGTAATGTACCAAAAGTGTTGATGTTTATATATTTATTTACTGTTTTATTATTTTACAGCTTCTGCGAAGGAAAATAACAAGAATTTGTTTAATGCTCCTCCTTTCATAAGAGTTACAGACTATGATGGTTTGTAATGTAATAGTATTTAATACTTACGTAATCATTTGTAATTTATTTTTTTCAGTTCAAATACGGTCAAAATCAAAATATCCTATTCCTATCAGAACGTGTGAAATGGACCTGCCAGGTATTTTCAAGTTATAAACAGTGTGCCATGACAAACAACTGCGTTGTGCATTGTTTTGTTTTTGACAAATGTTTTCAAGGCACTCTTTTAACAGCTTAAAAATTACTTTTGATCGTTAATATTAAAAGTATAAATATGTATTACAATAAAAAATGTTTTTAATTATTGTTTATAGGCTTGGGCACAGCAAGTAAAAAAGTTGCAACTCCTAAACCGTTTAAATTCCAACCAATCAGATGGCGAGATATGGATTTACCAGGTACCAAAAAAACATATACAGCCCGATTCACAAAAAAGTTTAAGCTAATCCTCATTTTTGGATTAGTGAAATCTATTCTATTCCAGTATTTAAAATTTAATTTTCATATTATCAATAAAGGTAGGTATTAGGAATAGATTAGACTATATTTTAAGTTATAAACTGTCAAAATTAGAATAGAATTCGCTAATCCAAAAATGAGGATTAGCTTAAACCTTTTTGTGAATAGGGCTGTTATTGTTTTAAAATTATTTCATATTATTTTTCAGAATTAAAAAGCAAGCCAAAAACGCCGATTTCGAAGCCAACGAAATCTACTGTTTCAGGTAAAATTTTTCAGTTTAAAAACGACCGTAGATTTGTTAATTATTTGTGGTTTTTCCGGTAAAATTTGTATGATTTTAAATGTTCGTAACTCGCGAACCGTTCATTGTAAAAAATTGTACGACATATGAAAAGAAAGAGAATTTCATGCTGAATTCATATTTTCATCGCCCGTTATCGTATCTTTAACCGTGTACGAGTGGCATAGGAAAATATGAGAAATGACCCAAATTGAAAATTGATAAATTTTAGAAAAAATTTGTTATTTTAAACATGTGTAACTCGAGAACTGTTTATTATAAAAAGTCGTGCGATACATGAAAAGAAAGAGAATTTCATGCTGAATTCATATTTTCATCCCCCGTTATTGTATCTTCAACCGCGTAGGAGTGGCATATGAAAACAAGAGAAATGAACCGATTTGAAAATTAATAAATTAAAAAAAAAAATCATGTTATTTTGAACATCTGTTACTCGGGAACCGTTCATTGTAAAAAAATCATGCGACACATGAAAAAAAAGAGAATTTCATGCTGAATTCATATTTTCATCTCCCGTTATCGTATCTGTAACCGTGTACGATTGGCATATGAAAATATGAGAAATGAACCAATTTGAAAATTGACGAATATTGGAAAAAAAATATTTTAAACATCTGTAACTCTGGAACCGTTCATTGTAAAAAAAATCGTGCGACACACGAAAAGGAAGAATTTCATGCTGAATTCATCCTCCGTTATTGTATCTTTAACCGTGTAGGAGTGGCATATGAAAATACGAGAAATGAACCGATTTGAAAATTAACAAATTTGAGATGAATTTCATGATTTTAAACATCTGTAACTCGGGATCCGTTCATTGTAGAAACTCGTGCGACACATGAAAAGAAAGAGAATTTCATGCTGAATTCATATTTTCATCGCCCGTTATCGTATCTTTAACCGTGTACGAGTGACATATGAATATATGAGAAATGAGCCAAATTGAAAATTGATAAATTTTAGAAAAATTTCATGTGATTTTAAACATCTGTAACTCGAGAACCGTTCATTGTAAAAAAAATCGTGCGACACACGAAGAGAAAGAGAATTTTCAAACCGCTTTGTTTTATTTTTAACCGTACCGAGAGGTTGATGAAATTATCAAAAAAGGCAAAAAGGTTACAGATTTTTTATACATTTTTCGTATGTATTTTTTTTTCAGATGCCTCTAATAAAGCGAAAACTTTTACGCCAAAGCAAAAAAGTAGTTGCAAAACTTCGTACTTTCCAGAGAATGGTGAAAAGCCACGTAGAACCGTTCGTAAACAACTTTGGAGTGTCAAAAAAAACGAAAATAGACTCAGCATTAAAATGAAGCCAGAAAAGAGATTAACATTGGTTTCAAAATCAATAATTATTGTAAGTCTTACATTATAAAAGGTCGATTTATTAAAAATTATTTATATTTTTAGCCCAAGAGCGTAAAAAAACTAGATGACATGCGTCCGTTATTAGACTTGGAAAAATACGAAAAAAACCCAAATATTTTCAAAATTCCAACAGCCACAAAAAACAAATTTACTCCTAGCAAAAAAACAAAAAACGCAGAAGACAGTCGCGCATCGCTTGAAGAATTCATTCGTCGATTATTTGACGAACAAAACAAAAAAGTCAACACGCGTATTAACGAACTTGTAGAAAAATTTGACGAGCAAAACAAAACAATCAACAAGCGTTTTAACGAACTTGCAGAAAAAATAGAAAAGCTGGAATTAAAATGCAATTGTCATCTTCAAAATAATAAAATTTCTACTCCTCCAAAACCAAAAAATAATAGATTTGAAATTCTGGAACAAAAATTAAATCGGGAATCGCCTATGACAGACGAATTAAGTTTAAGTGATACGGAATCCCCAATAGTCAAAAGGGACATACATTTTTTAATTAATGACAAAACTGATATCAAAAAATCTTTTTCAACTTCAAATTTAGCCCAAAAAACAAAAAAATCTGTCAATTTCACATCAACAAATGATATATGCAGCAGTTATGAAGAAATTAGATCTAATATTAGTTATTTATGTACACCTAAAAATACGACAAAGGTTAAAAATTTAATGACGCCATCTGTGAAAGAAAATAAGCAAAAATTAGTTTCTAGAACGGTACAAAAACAGTTACTTATGTTAGATGACAAATAATAAATAAGTTTTTAATTATATTTATATGTATTTTATCTAATTTATGTATCAATAAATATGTTTTTTTTTATATATATATTTTGGATTTAATAACTCTTGAATCCCTTATAAAAAAATCTGATGTGGCCAACACAAAACCTCCCGCTATTTAATTTTTACATACATACATACATAAAATCACGCGTTTCCCACTTAGTGGGTTAGCAAAAACCCGGAAACAATAGTAACAATAAGAAAAGGGATAAGAGTAAGAGCTCAGCTGACTCACTTCACTCTTTAACAACATTCTTCTTTCGCTTGTCCACAATCATCATAGTATTCATACATAAGAACATATTAAAGTGACTGATTTTCGGTAGCGAATAACCGCATCCGGACCACAATAATAGTTACGCAACAATCTTCCTTCGCAACATATTCCTATCCATTTTTATTAATTTAAATACATACTTACGTATTTACTAACGCTGCAAACTGTTCCATTGCATAAAACTATTGATTTATTTACTATCTTTTTTTTAAAATGTCACTATTATTAATTTGAAGTGATTAGTTTTTTGACAGTGACATTTACTGTCAGTTACATTCATTTGAAATATGAACTGTGTAACAAAGGAATTGTGTTTATCTTAGGCTTCGGGACTAATAAAAAAAAATATTTTTGAATTTATCTGCAAAATATGTAGAAAAAGTATTAATATATACCTGTAGATAATTCAATAATCTATAATTTTCCAATGACATAAAATGCGAAAAAAATGGCATTTAATGGTAATTTTTGAAGAAAAACCATTATGAGCTTCAGGTAAAGTGCCATTTCCGGTTATCCGATTTACACCAAAATCTAATGGCTTCTTTTCATATCTAATATACCATATCTATAATACCCTATTCTAATAGGGTAGAAATAAAAGGTTTCAGAATTTTCTGAATGATAGTATTTGAGTTAGAGTGAAGACAAAATCCATACACATACATACAGACAGACATCATCGTGAAAATGTTAAAATTGGATTTTAGGGACCTTAAAACGTGGTCATTTACTATATACCTCCCTTACCAAGGGTACAGGAGGTAAAAATCTGTTGTGGCCAGCACAAGACCTCTCGCCATTTTCATATTAGGCTATATAAGTATTGTATTGCACTTCGCTTTCGAACCGTCGTTTTGTAACAAAAAAATACAAAACTTTACCCAAATACTGTTTTTTATTGTATTTAACATGTCTTCTGCACATATATAATTCTAATTATATCTATTATTCATTGTATGAGGAAGTTTCTAAATGTCAGAGATTGTTCTAATTCATTAACCAGATTGGCGGTATTTCTGATGGTTATATGCATTTGACCACAATTTTACCTATAATTTCAAATATTTAATTAATAAAACAATAAGAAATATTAAATATACTTCCCAGAAGAAGATATCAGAATGTCACTAAAACTGTTGATTTTTGACACTGACATGTGTCATTTACAAACTATGTTATAAACATTGGAATTTGTCAACTGGTTTCCTTAGTGCCTTAGCCTCTGCGATTAGTGTACTCTATAAATTATAGTGTCTTTATCTCTAAATCTATACAAGATATAATAAAAATTTTAAGTGTATTAGATGGAGAATTTTATGTTCTTCAATATTTAATAAAAAAAAACTCCCAAAAAATTATATTTAGAAGAATTTTTCTAAGAAACTACTACTTCCGGTTGTTCAATTGTTACCAAAACCTTTTCAGCTCTTCCCAGGAATGTCAGATTGTGGAAACTGCAGTTAAATATTTTTTAAGTCTTATAGTTTTTGAGGAATCGTGTCTACAACATCCAGCCATACACACACACACACACAGACATCATTACTTCTTGCTAAAAGAGGTATAGGATTCATGCTAAAATTCGCATATCCAGATTTTATTGAATAAGCACGATTTAAGGACTTAAGACTTAAAAAATATTTAACTGCAGTTTCCTCAATCTGACATTCCTGGGAAGAGCTGAAAAGGTTTTGGTAACAACTGAACAACCGGAAGTAGTAGTTTCTTAGAAAAATTCTTCTAAATATAATTTTTTGGGAGTTTTTTTTTTATTAAATATTGAAGAACATAAAATTCTCCATCTAATACACTTAAAAATTTTATTATATCTTGTCTAGATTTAGAGCTAAAGACACTATAATTTATAGAGTAAACTAATCGCAGAGGCTAAGGCACTAAGGAAACCAGTTGACAAATTCCAATGTTTATAACATGACACATGTCATTGTCAAATATCAACAGTTTTAGTGACATTCTGATAGCTTTTTCTGGGAAGTATATTTAACCTGTCTTATTATTTTATTAATTAAATATTTGAAATTATAGGTAAAATTGTGGTAAAATGCATATATCTATCAGAAATACCGCCAATCTGGTTAATGAATTGGAAGAATCTGTGACATTTAGAAACTTCCTCATACAATGAAAAATAGATATAATTTGAATTATATGCGTGCAGAAGACATGTTAAATACAATAAAAAACAGTATTTGGATAAAGTTCTGTAATATTTTGTTATAAAACGACGGTTCGAAAGCGAAGTGCAATACAATACTTGCATAGCCTAATATGGAAATGGCGAGAGGTCTTGTGCTGGCCACAACAGATTTTTTTTAAAGGAAGTAGGGACACAAAATATTTAATAAACCATAAAATGAAATATTTATTAGCAATAAAATATAATGTATTTATAATACGTTCTATGTATACAATATGTGAAAGATTAGCTCCAGAATTAGTGTGTGATTTTGTGGCAAATCTTGACTTAATCTGTGCAATACTGGCACTAATTCCGAATCCAAACTATTCATATACAACGGAGGCAATTTGCTGTTATTGCCCCCGGCTAAATAACTAACATTATCCAAACTTAAAGTTGCCCTAACACCAAGACGAGTTTGGCCACTCGAGGCCAACAGATCGAGATATCGACCTAAGGCCGTTGCGGCAGCTCGACTTATGCACTCAGAAATTCGGGAAACATCATCCTCAGAGTTCTGAAGGAGGAAAACTTCGGTCCAGCGAATGCATCGACGGCTGGAAGGCGCTAGATGGTCGCGACCGTTATGAACTCGCACACTTGGAATGCCTTGTAAGGTGATTCCGTCTGTAAATGGGGTAAATTAATCACTTGCTAGATTTTGAAGCCTACAATAACAGGACATGGTTCCAACAAGATGGCGCCACATGCCACACGTCTAACCAATCTTTAGCAGTCGTAAACGAAATGTTTGCGTAGAGAGAATATGGCCTCCCAGGAGTTTTGACTTGACTCCTTTTGACATTTTTCTCTGGGGATATTTAAAGTCTTAGGTTTACAACATGAAACCAGCCACGACAATCCAATTGAAAGAGATTATTCGAGAAGGAATGGCTGTTATCCCACGCGCAATATGCCAGCGAGTTTTCTCAAATTTGAGGTCCCGACATAGAATAAACATCTATACAGAAGCGACAGTCAGAGAGAGAAACGAAAATTAGAGAGAACAAGAGTATGCCAACAAATTTAAAGGGCTAATCGGATAATATCGGATTGTTTCGGCATATCTTCGTATCTTACGATTCTTTGTTCTTTTCATTATCTCGACGTGAACATTTTCCTTTAGGGGTCAATAATAAAAATATATTGAGACACACAAATTGGTTTCTAATAAAAACATATATGTTATTTTTTCAACAAACGATAGGAAAAATCGTTATCATAAGGAAAAACATTATATTTCACGTATTCTGAAAGAGCTGTTGTCTCAGCTTGTCACGCCCATGTATTTTAGGGTTATGGCTAATTCAAGCAAACCAAACACGTCTTCTCACCTTTGACATGGGTATGTCATTTTGTGAACTGTTTGTGAATTTTAGACGTGCTGTTAGTTTCTAATTAAATGGATAAAATGAAGAAAGTAGAATCGGGAGGACTTGTTTGTTCATATAAAGACTGTATAAATAGATTTAAAAAATGGAGAAAGAGAAATGTAAGTTTTTTCGTTTCCGAAAGATCCAGAAATGTAAGTTATGTAAAACGACTACCATATCATGTAAAATGTATATTAATTTAATAAATATAGGTGCAAAATGTGGCCCAAGGCCTGTGGAAGAGAAAATTTGATGGAGAAGGATATATGGGACATATTCATCGAGTCTGACGTTTGTTTCCCACATCAAAGATATAGAAAGTCTGCATTGTAATAAATTTGTAAAATTCAGGTATTTGTTTAATAAAAATATAATTATGTGATTATTTTATCTGATTTCTTTTTAATTCGTTAATAAAATCAAAATTTTAATACTTTTATGTTCTAATTTTTCTTTTACCATTTAAATTTCGCGCGTAAATTTGCCAACAAATTTAAAGTTCAAGGTCATAAACGTAAAATCGCAACAACAATGGTGCCGGCAAGAAGTGTTGCTTCTGTATAAATGTATTCTGTGGTTCAGATTTGAAGAGTGTTTGCAACGCGATGGCGCACACCGGAATAATCTTATTTTTAAGAAATAATTTTCCTGAATGTTTAATTTTAAAAAAATTATAGTTTTTTAAAGAATTTGTTGAAAACCCCCATATTCTTTTCTGTAGTTTTGCACTTACCTATGGGAGAAGTTACACCTTGATTGAAATCCGTATCATCTGCTGTCCATAAGAAAGCAACTGTATCTGCTGGGGTAGAATTTGAGGGGCCACATAGAACTTTATGGTCTTTCATTGCTAGTAGCGAAGCCCTAAGTTTCGCCATTTCTGTAGATTGAAGTTGGACCATTACCCCGTCTTCAACGATGCTCGATTTAGCCATCAGGCCCGAAGATACCTTCAAAGCACCGTTTAAAACAATAAACGAAGCACCGGTTACTGAAATAAAATGGTTTCAGAATGAATTTTAAATAATGATTACCCACATAGTTCAGTGAAGACAAAAAAAGATATTTTTCTACAGTCAATATAGAAAGTAGCCATTTGTGCTCTCTTTTGTCAACGCAAAATGTCACTTTGCTGCTCATGCGCGACAAAGTAAAAACGCTCGCTGTCCAAATTTCTAAGTATACAATGTTGAGAAATGTCACTTGTCTACATTCTTAATGAAAATGTTTAGTTAGGAACTAATGGCACTGTAATTACACTTTTATTACGTTCACAAGTCAATTTGACATATGTTCTGTCGGTATTTAACATAACCTAACAAAATGCCACACTGCTGTAAAAATGAAATAGGGCATTCATTTACAAAAACGAAAGTATAAAATGCTTAGATTAGATTCAAAAAAAACTCAAGAAGAATGGAAAATAACGATAAAATAAAATTAAATATAAAATAAATTGTGTGAACAGTTATGTTTAGTAATAGGAATGATTGTACACAGATGGCGGTAGGAAAGTTGCGAGTCATACTGACATCTGATCTCTAGTTAACTATTTATTTTGATTACAATAAAGTTATTAGTTATTTCGTTACTTAAATAATTGCGAGAAGTCAGTCAATGCACATACATCTCTATATAATCACAAATTCCTTGAAATATTTGTTAATTTTTTTCAGTGTGACAGGCGTGACAACTAACCACACATTTTGCTACAAAAACTCATCAAATCATCACAAATACTTGCTTCTACGATCTAATTTTGGTTTTTTTTTTTTATGGAATAGATGGCTAATGGAACGATATAATTATTTAAAAGCCTTTTTAAGTTTAAACCGTATCTTTTGTATTAGCCAATCGTTATTTATTGAGCAGTACTGTAAGTATATAGTGTACATTTTATTATTTTTTGTTATGGTGGAGGACCCCATTGTGGCGACTGTAGAAAAAATCTTGTGTTTGTTTCGAGCGCAAATGGACATTGTCGATTTCGAGAGAATGTCACGCGGCGAATCTCAATCGACAATGTCGCATTTTGCGCTCTTAATACACAAATAGCTATTGTTGTTTGGGTCGAGACGGGGATGAATCTTTTTCGGTCTCCACTGACTGAACTACAAGCAAAATACTAACTTTTTCTGGGCTTGTTGTGAATATTAATCGCATGAGTTGAATATGCATCTCGTCTTTGAGTGTCTTGCAAACAAACCAAATGTGCGTCAGCTTGTCTCGAAAATGCAGCCCCTAAGGCTACAATATGTTCCGAGGAATTTGCTAAGGCCCTTGCTACCTGTAACAAGAGCAGATTGACAATGTGTGGAAAAGCGTGGCAACAGGAGAGGACAAGCCTGAATGCTTATTCCCATTTCATGTGTGACGTCATAGCGAAAGGCGAGTATCTGCATTGTAAACATAGGAAATATACGGAATTTTTAACAAAAAGACGCAAAATGTGTTTATAAATAAATACATACTAATATAATAAATGCGAAAGTAACTCTGTCTGTCTGTCTGTTACGTTTTCACGCCTAAACCGCTGAACCAATTTTGATGAATTTTGGTATAGAGATAGATTGGACTTTGGAGACGGACATAGGCTACTTTTTATCGCGAAAATAAAACTTAAAGGGGTGAAATAGGGATGAAAGTTTGTACCGCTCTATTAGTACAGTTGCACAAGTGAATAATGAATTGAACGTCACTGACGCATGATGAGTAATTCTTTGGTTAATTGGACAATGAAATTTTTGTCATTGGCGTGCAGCGCAAGATAAAACTTTCGTGAAAAAAATTGAATTATCCAAATTTAATAATCAAAATGAATCGAAAGCATAAGCAAGGTTCTACAATAAATATTTCACAAAGTACAGTAAAAAGGATTCTAGCTGAAAACAAAAAGAAATTTAAATAATCCAGAATCAAAATTAAATTCTCCGGGAAAGAACAAAATTGAAAATTTTGATTTCCAGGTATTTCTCATATTCTTTCTCACATCTATTACTTTTACAGTTTATTACAGTGTAGTTTCATTTGATTAGAACAAATAAACGTTCAAATACAAAAGATTAAATTTGATTACAACAATGAAAAGTTTTACAGTTAATAACAATGTAGTTTTATTTGATTACAACAATTTTCACATACGGTAGACTAAATCTGATTACAATAATAAAAATAACTATCACACAAATTATTGTCATCATTGTTAACTATATTGATTATTGTAATAAAAAAAAATTAATTGTGATTTTGATTTTTTCTTTATTTAATTGTTAATATTAAATCCATATTAATATAATAAATACGAAAGTAACTGTCTGTTACGTTTTCACGCCTGAACCGTTGAACCAATTTTGATGAATTTTGGTATAAAGATAGATTGGACCTAGGAGAAGGACATAGGCTATCTTTTGTCGCGAAAATAAAACTTGAAGGGGTGAAATGGGGGACGAAAGTTTGTATGGAGAGCCCATCATTTCTCAAGTAAGGGATATAAAAATTCTTATTTATGATTTTGGTAAGAAATAAAGTGTTTTAGCGTTTTTAAAAATCATCCATCAAGACGGTACGATAGGGGATGATTTCAATTATTTTTTTATCTATAGTAAAGTTTTAACCGTTAGCAGATTTTCGATATTGTCGGAGAGATAAAAGTACCCGAGACATGTTTAGAAAAGGCGGTTTTATGTGCGGTGCGGGGGTCGGGCGGAGCCTGTTACATGTACGATGCGAGGCAGGTTGGCGGCTCCCTACGCAGTGCATGTCTCCGAAGTAAATGTGAAAAATTACTGGTACACGTGTAGCTAATCGTTATTTTAGCTTTACTTGTGCGAAGCCGGGGCGGGTCAGCTAGTATATTTATAAATCACATTTTATAAGTTTATTTGTTAAAATTTCTGTTGTTCGCCTCTGGCTGTGACGTCACGAAACAAGCATTCCAGCCTATTCATTTTGCTACATACCTGTTCATATCGATTCCTGGGCATTAAAACAGTAGTCATTCCAGTCTCCATATGAATCATCAGCCCCCTAACTGTTGGTAAAGTATAACTATAATTTCTAAAATCAGCCAATAAATTGATAATTGTATGCCCTATTTCGACATAAACACTGTCTCTTCCTCTCGTGCTCAACAAAGGGGCCGGATAATATCTATAATGGGCCCCTAAGCGTAGAACAAGCCTTAAGGGAAACATTTTCGCCCAAGGAGTCTCCCATCTATGAACGAGAAGCCCAACTAAGTATGGTTGCTGTGTCGGTAACACTAATTTCTGTAAACACTGAAATGTCGGACGAATATAGAGTAATCCAGCATGCCGTGGGCTTCCTAAAAATGATGAATTTGGGTGCAACGAAAGTCCTAACTCGGGGAGGGAGTGTCCCCTTGAAGCTTCGTTATAAACGTGTTGAAAATGAAGTAAAATGTCTCTCGGAAGAGTGGTTTCTTCGTTTTCAAGCTCTAGTAATATTACTATTTCATCTTGACCGACACACATCAGGCCTTCTGAGGTGAAACACCAGGCCCAAGTGTTCATGCAACATTCCACTGAAAATAAATATTTATAACCATATGTACAATGCGTTATTGTAAAACGCAACGATAATACGTTCCGACTTGTCTTCTTATCAGCTATAATATCCCGAGGACATTGATAATGGGCTACTTGCGTACCTTTTTTTATTTAATATTTTTGAAGAGAAGGTAAAAACTTGCTACCCATATTTTTTCTTTTGACAAAATTTTTATTAATTAGCCAGAAAAAATATAATGAAATTTAATTATTTGAATTCCCGCCATGTATGACGTAGAATTACGCCGCACCAATGAATAGTCGTAAAGTCACAGCGTGGTGCCGTCCCATAGTAATGGTATGTTTGTGCGGGTAATGTAGATCACCTGTTTGACGTTTCAACAATTGTTTGGAGGTTAGTATTTTAGTTTATCTTTTTAGTATCGATATTTTAAATGACATGTAACTACCTATGTGTTTATTTATTAAGTAATTAATGTATTTGAGAGACCAGAGAGAGAGAGAAAAATGAACTGTCAAATTCAAATTAAAACTTTCTCGCACGCCATGCCATCTATTGATAACATTCTTAAACATGCTTCCCCTCCCCCAATTCAATATAAAGACGTCACAGAAAATTTTCTTTCTTAATTTAGTAAAAAACAAATAATTATTTTAAAATAAAATGTATATTTTTATATATGTTTTCAATATAACATTACGTATATAGTGACAGAAATCGGATTTTCAGTACCACGCAAGTAGCCCATTGCGAAATAATTTTATGACAGTTACCAGAAGCGCGTTGCTTGATAACAGCCCGACGCTGAAGCCAGAGGGGGTGTTACCTAAAAGCAACGTGCTTGAGGAAGTTGTGATAAAATTATAAGTATTTATCAATGATCGAGGGGTATTCAGTGAGAAATTTTTTTTGCAATTTTAATTAAATTTATGAAGAATTTGTATTTACCATAATTTTTAATGATTCCAATACCTCTCTTAGCGAGAGGTAGAAAAGGAAAATTCCGAGCTGAATTAAAAATAAAATGAACGAAAAACACCGATTTAGAGATTTTCTGATCATGAAATAAATCAAAAAATTATAGAAACCACTTCTGGAAACAGCGTAATTAATAATCACTCGGTATGAAGACGATTATTTATATTTATTTTGCCCTGTCTAGGTTATGTTCTAATTGTCAAAACAGACTTGCCAACTGTACCATGTAAATGAATGAAGCTAGTTAATTACAACAGTAGATGGCGACACAATAGCATGACTGTGGCTTTCTGTTGTTTGAAACAAATTTGTAGATCAAAAAATAATCTAATTAAATATAATTCGATAAATTAGGAAATAATTCTCCAGTTTCTTTCTCAAACTTGTTGCCATTTGGCAATATCTACTCAAGCCCTACGGGCTTTCATGACTATATTACTACTGAAAATATTTTTCTCATAATACACTACACTTTTAGGTTATTGCCCAAAAATGGGTAAAGTTTTCAATGTATCACGAAACCGACAAAAAATAATAAGCGATTTGAAAATTTGGAATTTCGTAAATTGTCAAGCATTAAAAGTCAGAACGAATTATCGTTTCTTGAAATATACTCACAATTAACGATTTTACAATGGACTAAAAAATTCCTGTTGATAGCAAAAGTAACAATTTCCTCTTTTAATTGTTGTACAAGATCTAAATTATTTGGTTGTTCAGTGAATACGAGTTCCGGGCCTTGTTTTGTTACCCTGGGAGGCAGAAGGGCCGTATCTGACGGCAGGTAACTGCCTGTACCGGAATCAATAGGCCATGGTGGAATATTTGACACTCTAGTGCCATTTGCTGGGTCCTCAGCGAGTTCACTGCCTGGGCGGACTCCGTCCATAAAAGTTACTGATTTGCCTCCTCGAGACTTTGCTGAACCTAAGGAACAATTTATACAGTTGTTAATTTTTAAGTGGCCACCAATGCTATCTCGAGAACTATAAGAGTTACAAGGACGGTTAAATGGGCAAACAATTACTATTTCACAACTTCACAAGATAAATTTAAATAAAAGAGAAAAATAGTTTTTTACGACCACTGGTTCTCAAAATATGGGACTCAACTTTTTTATTTTAAACGAAAACATATACTTTTCATTTTCTCATTCGTTAGAGAATTTAATTCTGAATTCCCATAAGAGTAGGTGAAGGAAACACTGTGAAATGGAAATATCATTTCTGCATAAGTCTATCTCTCACGAACACCCAACCGGCAATTATGCGCGTGCCCGGAAATCTTGACTACTATTGGCTAACGCTGACAGCGTCGCTGGCTGGGCTGCGTTCCAAAATCCTACTCTTAGAGCACGAAATTATTCAAAGTCGTTTCAAAACTAATAACCTTACTCTCAGAGTTTACTCAACCTGTTCCAAAACAGCCAGAATTTACTCCAAAGTGATGTTCTACTTACTCTACTAACGAGGAGGGTATAGAAATTACTCCACAATATTTTCAAACGTAGATGCTCACGATTCTCAACATATGAAAGTAATTTGCCTTCTTGAGGAAGAAAACATGCTTTTGGTTGAAAATAAACATAAGTAAATACGTTGGCGTGTATTACGAGCATACTTTTATAATAAAAGCGCTTTTATGGAACGTACTTTCACATTATATTGAAGAGAGTGCTCCATAAAAGCGCTTTTATTACGGGCTTGACATTAATGTTGTAATTATAAGTAGTTTTGTTAGTTTTATAAAATTATTTTTAATTTAGTTTCAATTTTTTACTTCAACAAAATTCTCATTCGTTCCAAAACACAAGACATCATACTCTACGCCAAAACTCGGTATTCTTGGTTTTGGAACGCAGCCCTGGTGATGCAGCGAGCACATGGTTTGACTTTCATTTCTGTTTGTAGTTGCACTTCGAAAGCATTTGCTTTGTGTTTCATACAGTAATTTATTGTTACCTAAATAAATTAATCCTGACCAGATTGTATTCCTATTATTTTTACAGTACAACAAAGTGAATTATTTAATTCAAATTTAGCACTAGAATATGTCAATGTTTTTTATTATTATTAATATTTATATTCAAGAATTTACATACAAAATAAATAGTAGGTACATTGTTTAATTTCTCAAATTTAAATTAAAAATTTCTGGCGCTAGTCGTTAATAAACAGAACTCTGTGATTCGCAAAAAGTGATCATGATTTCCTCGTTAGCCAATAGTAGTCAAGGTTTCCAAGCATGCGCATAATTCGCGGTTGGGTGTTTTTGTGAGATAGACTTATGCAGAAATGATATTTTTGCCCTCCTGAAGTGTAATGGGAACTTTACAATTGTATACACAGCAAGAGTAACCTACATTTTACGCTTACTGTGTTGTAACTTGTCTAACTATGATGTAAAAAAGTACTACCTACTTAAGTTATTTTTTTACTTTAACATTTCCTATATTTAAAATTAATTTATATAAACCAAAATCACGGCCGCGACATCTGTTATTATTGTAAAAATCTGCCGTTACCGACATAGTCACCGATCGATGTACCTGTCAAATACGCGAGGCGAACATTGCTCAAATGTCAAATATTGACACTTACCTATTATGTATTACGAAGAAAACATGAGCAAATAAATATATTATCAGTCATAAACAACGTCTATTATTACAGATAAATTTTCGCTAGAAGAAGTACTCTAATGAAGGTAAGTAAAATCAAATTTGGGAATTGACTTAACCCCAGTATTTTAAACTAACCCTTTTCAGAAGTACAACTTATCTCAGTGAAAAAAGTGATTTTCATTATCGTCGGCCAAAAAATTTGATACAATTCTCGTGCGTGAAGTATTTTACAGTGCTCCAGCTAATAAGGTACTCGCCTTAAGGGCTCGTGCCTTAAACAAAGCTGTCGCGCTGTAAACTACAACTTACACGCACTCGAATGTAAATAACTATTCCATTTCACAGTGTTTTCTTCAAGAAAAGCAAAGGATCCGCAATATATTAGTTAATAGGTATATGGATGTAATACTTTTATACCCTTACATAACGATTTTTTTTTTTGATAAAAATGCTGTAAAGTTTTTACTAATTTGATTAAAATATGGCTATAATTAATGCACCCTTAAGGACGCTTGACACATCTGAAAAAAGTTTCCTACCTTGCCTCTTGAGGACAGACTGCGGCACCATAACACTAGGCGGCTCTCTCGTCGCTGCAGCTTGCAACAACGGCGACACCGTACTACAATACTCCATGGGATTCCCCGGCCTTGGTAAACTTCCTAGCGAAGGTTGCGCGCTATCGCCACTCTGCTGTCCTTGCAATAAAGGAAAGCACTTGCTACAGACCCTAGCCTCTGCACCTAAATAAACTAAATGCGCGCGCAAGCTACAACAGCGAGCACATAAGACTAAGCCGCAAGCGCGACAGTGGTGCCGCCGACGGACTAAAGTGAAACGGACGGCGCAGTGGAGACAAGATGGCGTGTCGGCATCGGGAGTCCAAAATGGCGCCGTCAGGCCGAGGCTTGACACTGAAAACGATTTAAGAATAGTCAAATTATAGTTATAGACGGAACTAATTGTTAGACAGCTAATTTTCGAAGGGAATATTTTTTAAAATCTCTAAGAATCACCGTAAAAAAGTCCCAAAAAATCCCTTTTGGGGAACCTTCCTGAATAGGGGACTCCACTCATATTCAATTTTTATATGTTTTATATAATAAGGGGTGTCTGACAACTCGCGCCCCAGAGCGAATGAGGAAACACGAAACTGCACTCGGATATGTAATTACGAAGAAAAAAAAATCTAGCTTAAAAGATATTAGAGAAAAGACATCTTAAAATTGACCAATCAGAGACCTACACCTTTAACGAGTGTTTGCCGCAATTTTACGTTACTAGGGTTTTATACAAATCAAATCTTCTTTAAAATGTATGGGCGACTGTAGTTTTCGAAAAATGTCAGTGTCAAATTAAATTTGACAAAGTGAATAAAAAAAAATCTGTTGTGGCCAGCACAAGACCTCTCGCCATTTCCATATTAGGCAATATAAGTATTATATTGCACTTCGCTTTCGAACCGTCGTTTTATAACAAAATATTACAGAACTTTACCCAAATATTGTTTTTTTATTGTATTTAACATGTTTTCTGCACACATATAATTCTAATTATATATATTTTTCATTGTATGAGGATGTTTCTAAATATCATTGATTCTTCTAATTCATTAACCAGATTGGCGGTATTTCTGATGGATATACGCATTTTACTACAATCTTACCTATAATTGGTGGATTAAAAAGTCTTATAACTCCGTTATGCAAGCAGCCGCAAATTATTTTTCTCTATTTGTTGGCAACCTATTGTCGTCGGCAAGTGTCAGTTTCGTCTGGGGCGCGAGTTGTGAGACATTCTGTATATTACGTTCCAAGTTAAGAAAAGTTAAAGTTTACCAGACGAGCACAGCAAGTTTAAGTACAAGCGATTTAGAAGATAAATAAAGAATAAAAATAAATAATTCCTTGTGTCAAAATGTATTTTAATGACAAAACCGCTGCTATGTAATATAACCCTCCATTAATAAACAACAATATGAAAGTGAGCCATCAAATAAATTTCCAACTAACCAGGTTGCTGTACATTGGTCTGGGACCCCATAGATGGCGGAGTTGGCGTATCTGCCTCTAGGCTTGTATCACGACTTCCGGAAGAAGAACTCGGGGAAGCCGGAGATGAAGCTGAGTCAGAGACATCTGCCGGACCCAGTGCGGACCACGTATTGTTGTACGGAGTCGAACCTGGCGCTCCTAAATAAGTTCACATTGCAATTTCAATATTTTGACAAAAAAAAGGAAAATTTTATGGGGTAAAAATCAAATATGCATTCCATTTAAAAAAACTGAACTTTGTGCTCTATCTTGAAAATTTACAAAAAGAAAAAATATTTTTCTACGCCACTGGATAGACACTATAATATTGTAACATTTTTATTTGAAACATTTTTCTCGATAACTTTTAGTTTAGAAGTTATTTGAAAAAGAAAAAATAATCAAAATTAGTTTTTCATTATCTAGTGACCTACGTTTTATTTTGGAAACACAAAAACATCACTAAAATGGCCCTCTAATATGGTAATTTTTGTCTCATTACATCGAAGTCGTAGCTCTTACAGTTTCCAAGATATCAGACTCAATAGAAAATGAATTCGGAGGTGAATAAAATTCTACTAAATACACTCCTTACTATGGAAGAAATTATTAAGCAGAAGACTTACGTCATCAAATAGTATTATCAAGTAATGACGTCATATACTACTACAGTTACATAGGATACTATTTAGATTAAAATCGGTTATGTAACTTACCAATCAAGTCGATAGGCGGTGCTGGTGTTTCATCATTCAAATCCAAGGAATTGGGCCTAATACTTCCCCTTCTTTGCTCCCCCATTTCTTCATTTGTTTCTTCACCTACACTATTTACAATATCAACATTCTCTTGTTTATCACATTCAGCTATTATTCGATTATTATCACATTCGATTGTTTCTTCCACTGCACTTGCAACTGTTTCTGGTACTACCCCACTGCCGATAATTGGTTCACATGTATTTGTTTCTTGATGTTCAATTATTTCTTTATCTTGCTGACTCTCAATTGTTTTATTTACATTATTTGTCTCGGATGGATTTTCAATTGTTTTTATTATATTTTGCTGACAGGCGATTGTTTCAACTAATAACCGAGGATTTTCATTTGTTTCCTGTTGAAACTGTTGATAATCAACTGTTTTGGAGTCATTTTCAATTGTTTCAGGTTGATATTCACCTGTTTCTGTAGTTTTTGTTTCATTTTCTTGGTTAGCAACTGTTTTTATTATTGATTCACGACTAGCAATTGTTTCTATATTTTGATAGGCAACTGTGTTTGTTGGTTGACAGTCAATTGTTTCAGGTTGATATTCAACTGTTTTTACTATTGGCTGGTGATTGACATTTGTTTCAAATTTTTCACATGCATCTGTTTTGGACTGAGATTCTATTGTTTCATTTTGTCGACATTCAATTTTTTCATCGACTATTTTCGATTGATTATCAACTGTTTTTGCTATTTGTTGTGTGCAGGCATTTGTTTCACTCTGCTGACAATCAATTGTTTCAATAGATGCTTGTGTTTTTGGTTCATATTCATCTGTTTTTGTTATTTTTTCTTGTTCACAATCAGTTGTTTCATTCTGATTATGTGGACTGTCAACTGTTTCGCTAATTTGATAGTCAACTGTTTTTGTTATTTTTTGGTCACAGTTTACTGTTTTTATTTTAGGTACGTCCTCTTGGTGAGTGGCAGTTGTTTCTAATAATTCTTGACAGGCAACTGTTTTCGGTTGATATTCAGTTGTTTCTAATGTTTCTGCTATTTTTGTTTGAATATTAATGGCTGGATGTGTAATTGTTTTAGAGAGATTTTCAATTTTTGTTATGTTTTGTTGAGCACTAGCAATTGTTTTATTTCGGGTTTGGAGTTGCTCTAATTCAGCATGTAGGGATTTTGACCCATGTTCTAATTCTTGCTCTAATTGCTCTAGTTCCTCTAGCTCACTGTCACTTATTAACGATTGGTTACTGTTGTTATTATTGTTATTGTTATGTACAGGTATTTCTGTATTGAGATATTCATTTAGACTGTGAAATACATTGTTGATAGAATGTTTAGGCCCCACGGGCCGGTATGTTGCCCCACTACCGCTGCCACTGTATTGCTCGGTTAATTCACTGTACTCAAAGTCATTTAAGACTTTGTCCAAATCTACTGTATATTTGTCCATCTGTAATGATTCAAATTACATTCTAACTTTTGTGAATTAAAATTTGTGGTGTTCTGAACGCACACTGAAACATCTGATTGATATTTATCAATGTCATTTGTTTTATACGTTTTATTATAAATTCACTACAAATTTTAATTAATAATTATTAACTAGCCACAAATACATAAAATATAATACAGCAATTTATTAATTTCTATTTTAATAATGTATTAAATTAACGAAATGTTAAATAATCTGTAGATCTTATCCAACACATGTCAAATTACTTTTTACCAATTTGCAATATATAACAGCAATAATATAATAAATGAATATTATTCTTACCTTAAAACTAGTCAAAAGATAATGAAAAACTATATACACAATACACACATCACATCAAATGCACAAAAATGTAGTTAGAGTATAAAATTTGACGTTTCTAGTAATCGCCATTTTGAATTTGTGACAATTGTGAATGGGTGCGTTCACAACTCACATACTTTTAATGTCTTTTTACTTCCTTGTAATATGTAGTATTATCGCAAAAAAAAAATCGGTTTTCAAATATATTTTGACCATTACTGAATCCATTTTGACTAATTTCGTCGTGACGTTTGTACGTACATCTTGCATATTTAAAAAATAATAAGCCGTAGAAAGTTGAAGTAATACTTTATTTGAAGCTGGGAAATATTTAAAACAGTTTTGGACAATTCTGAATAAATGTAATTATTTGAAATATTTTTAGATGATTTAAAATAGATTTAACACATTTGAGAAGTATTTAATATAGTGTTAAACAATTTTGAATAAATTTAAGGGACTTGGGAAGAATTTAAAACAGTTTTAGACAATGCTGAATCGATTTAAGACAATTGGGAAATATTTAAACAGTTTTAGGCTTTTAACAAAATTTATTATAATTCTTTTATTTATTTATTTAGGGTGTGGCATACAAGAAATAAACAATTTACAAATTGAAAATAAGTTTTATTTGTCTTATACAGTAAACAATAACAATAATTATGAAAGTTGGACTTCACTGTTGAATTGACTGTGACGTAGATAGGTACCTATACATGTGCACCAATAGGAGCCCAGTGCTTTAGGATCTAGAAAATCTAGGCTTTTTATAATGAACCTAGATCATATAGCTAACGAAAGAGATCCCAATGGTAAGTCACTTAATTTGGGACATCCTTATATCTTTCTCACTCGATATTTTCTCATTTCCAGTTCATTAGCTATATGATCTAAGTTCTAAGATAATGGACGATTCAAATACTACCTTCGCTCCTTATACAGGATCAGCCATTAAGAAATTATTTAGCTCCTCAGCCTCTATATACAATACCTTGTGCACAAAAAACTCAAAATTTACAAGCAGTCCGATAAAAATTAGCAGCTACACTAATAGCCGATTCTACACTGTCAAACGAAGAAATTATAGCATTTTAACTTGCCGATCACCTTGATAAAGAAGGGAGGATATATGTATACAGGTGTCTCTTAAATAGAGGGACATGGCTTAACCACAGATTCCTGAGGCTAAAATAAGACGATTTAACCAAACTTGCTTCTACCGGAAAGTGTACCATTTAGCCAGAATTCTGCTTCAAAGTTCTTCGAAAAAAAATTAATTTTGCTTATAATAACAGAACACTTTATACGATTTGGATGAAATTTGGTATGACACTTCATATGGTTATGTCATCTTTTAAAATGATACTTGTTATTATTAGTGAACCACTAGTGTATGAAACGTAGGTGTCCCAACATTGATTAGACCGTAACTTTTTAATGGTACACTTTCCGGTAGAAGCATGTTTAGTTAAATCGTCTTAATTTTAGCCTCAGGAATCTGTGGTTAAGCCATGTCCCCTTATTTAAGAGACACCCTGTATATACAGTATGTCCACGGATCAAGTTCCAAAGAGGAAAAACTTTTTTATTTTACAAAAAAATGTATTCTTGGTAAAAGTTTTTGGATGTCCCGAAACGGAGAATTCAGTTTTAACATTTTCAAATTTTCTTTTAGTTTCAGATAAAAATCGAAAATTGGTCGTTATAGTTGAAAAGTCCCAAAAAATAAATTTACGTTGTTTAGAATTTATTGGTTTTTTCCATGACTTATCCATATTAATAAAATAATTATACCCAGATTACATGTTTTTCTAATTTACTGAAATTCTATCAACTTTCAACATAGGTACATAAAGTACCCTTATTTTTTGCCGTAGAACACATTTATGTAATAAAAAAAGGGGGTTCCATTTAAAAAAAATTGTCTTTTTTGAAGTTTGTCAACTGAAATTTTGGTGTAACGTACCCGTCACATTTTTATAAATAATCGAGGATTCTTCTATGATAATGTAGCTTAAAGTCTCCTTTATAAAAGGCTTTTTTCAGATTATAAAAATTCGATCTTGTTCCCGATATACAGAGTTTTGAACATGTGCCGGATTTCAGACAAAAAATAAAAAAAAGTTGAATAACGCCGGAAGTAGTTGATCATGAGTAAAATGTTTTTATTGCTTCATATGTAAAATTTTCCGCTGCATTCAATGGTAAAATAAAATATAGCGTATTCCATTTAAAATAAGAAAGTTGAGGTCAATTTCCGGTCAAACCGGAAGTGCTACTGCTTTGAAAATATTTTAGATGAAACAGGCATGTTGGATAACCCCTAGATACCAAATTTCGTTAAATTATATTAAATAGTATTTAAAATATAGATAGCGTAAGCTCGTCTTAAGACACCCTGTATATATATATATATATTATTATTATTATTATTATTATTATTGGTGTTCAAATCGACTTTTAAGTGTAGCGACTAACTGTAAACATTACAAACTTTTTAATTATTCAATAAATTTTGTAATAGACACTCACACAAGTGCAATTTGCACATAGCGCATCTAGCGGCGCTGCATTAGAAGTTATGGCTGTTAAGTTACAACAATACATCAGCCATTTACAGTACAAAGACAACAGGATCGAGATATGTTCTATAACTCTTTTTTCACGTGTGACGTCAATTCTGTAAGTGTCTATTGCAATATTTTCCCGCTCTTAAACAATGATATGTGTAGTACATTCCATTTCCACAAGATGACACTTATTTACAATTTTTATTTGAAATATTTTTGTTCATAATTAATTAGGAAGTTTTGCGCAAGGAAATACTAATTTCCTATGCCCCGTTTTTTATTTTTCGTAATACCATTCTGTTATTATGACATAACAGGACTAAAAACAAAGATGAAAAGATAGAAATAACGGCCTAGGCCTACAATTACGGATCAGGTGTTCCTAGAAAAATAACAGCATCTTGATGGACTGTTGTCTAGGAGAATTTATAAATTAACCAAAAAAGTTGTTCAGTATGACAGAAAGAGAATAATTTTATTATTCCTAAATGTTTAAATTGTATGTTATTACGAAAAATCTTGAACGCCACACGACGTTAATAACTATAACACTCTGTATACATGTGTCCAGGATAAAATAAGTATCAACTCGAGGAAATAGAGTTTAATATTAAATACTATAAAATCAGAATAGCTTGCGGACACTCACGTGACGAAGCGAATTAGCCAATCAGAACTTGGGGAGAAACTGTCACATCGAAGGTCAGAGAGCTGGGCAGCTTTCCAAATTCAAGAGTACCGTTATTTAAGAGTGTAGTATGGAACGCCGTTTTACTATTTATTCTACATTTAAAGACATCTTCAATTATTTAAAGACGTCAAAAATTTAATTTCAGATATCCTTAATTATTAAAAGGCATCAAAAATTGAATTATGGACATCTTTAAATAATTAAGGACGTCTAAAATTAATTTCAGACATCCTTAAATAATTTAGGATGTCAAAAATTCAATATTAGATATCCAGAATTGAATAAAGGATATCAAAAATACATTTATAGATATCAAAAATTCAATTTTAGACATCTTAAAATGGTACTGAATTTTCGACATCAAAAAGTAAATTTAACATGTCCAGAATTCAATTTTGGATATCTGTATTTGAATTTTTGATATCTTTAATTCCATTTTTGATATCCTTAATTCAATTCTTGATATCCTTAAATGAATTCTTGATATCAAGAATTCGAATTTTTGACGTCCTAAATTAATTTTTGATATCAAGAATTGAATTATGGATATCACATTCTGGACATGTTATTTACGGAGATGTGATATCCATAATTCAATTCTTGATATCAAAAATGAATTTAGGACGTCAAAAATTCGAATTCTGGACATGTTATTTACGGAGATGTGATATCCATAATTCAATTCTTGATATCAAAAATTAATTTAGGACGTCAAAAATTCTTATTTTGGACATGTTATTTATGGAGATGTGATATCCAGAATTGAATTTTTTATATCCAAAATTCAATTTTTGATATCTTTAATTCAATTTTTGATATCCTTAATTTAATTCTTGATATCCTTAATTCAATTCTTGATATCTAAAAAAGAATTTTTGATATCTATAAATATTTGAATTTAAGGCGTCTTTAAAACAATTTTAGATATCAAAAAATATTATAAGAACATCCAAAAATTAATTAGAGACGTCTTTATTTCATTTAATGACGTCTTTATATAATTTAACATATCTTTAAATATAGAATAAATATTAAAACGGCGTTCCATAGTGTAGTGTGTTTTGGAAGAATGAGTTTTGTTGGAGTAAAAAATTGAAATTATATTTTAAAAAATTAACAAAACTACTTATAATTACAACATTAATGTCAAGCCCCCTCTGAAAGTAAGGTTATTAGTTTTGGAACGATTTTGAGTAATTTCGTACTCTGTAGTAGTTTTGGAACGCAACCCTGAAGTTTGTTTTGGTAGCGTGTTCAGAGGTTATGAGTTTTGTTTTCATATTGAAGTTTTTGGTGAGTATTGAGTTATTTTATATTTTTTTACCAAACTATGAAAACAAAACGCATAATACGCTATAAACCAAAACAAACTACAGCTCCCCGTCCTTCAATCTGACAGTTTCTCCCCAGGTTACGATTGGCTAATTCGCTTCGTCACGTGAGTGTCCGCAAGCTATAAAATAAAGTACAAATAAATAGAAACAATTTTATTACAAACATAATTTAACAAATAAAATATTTGTTGATTACCGAAAAACAATAAATAAAAAACAACAAACATTTTATTTGTCCGTAACACTAAGAAATAACAGGAATAATAAATACCATCATGAATACAGACATCTGCATTTGTTGCCAACAACTAACAGTACAGTTACACAAGTCATAAATGGGACACATAACTTTTCCAGCAATAATTGATCCCGGGGTCACACGTGATCCTTGTTCTGTGGCCAAACCCAGTTTGGGGTGTGACTGTATAAAATATTAACTTCTTTCTGTTACTAAGAAAAAATTCCGAGTTCTCTATATGAAAAATATTCTTATTAAACACGCTACAGAAAATTGATGTAGAACTTTATGGGCTAACTTTTTGAGACAACTTTAATAAGCACTACAGGAATTTTCGATCGTCTTTTGTTTTTGAGCTACAGGCTAAAACTTGTTTTTCGCTTATTTTGAAAATACATCATAACTCATTTATTATGAGAGATACAAAAAAAATGTTTAGATAATTTTTATTCAGTTTTTTACGTAGAATAACGTGATGTAATTAGATTTTTTCAAAACTTAATAATTCTCGAGATATAATACAAACATAATATTTTTTAAATGGAAACGTATGTTGAAAATAATCTCATCTTTTTACTTATTTTATAAGCTTTTCAACGATATGTAACAAGTCTACATTCTTTTGTTTTAAACATGACTAAAACTTGAAATATTAATTTTGGGGGTAAAAAATGATAAAATCATGACTTATTTATTGTTAATTTATTTTCAAAATAAAGCCTACTACTACGCCGATAAAAAATAAATGAACTAATCCGAAAAAATTGTCTAAAAATAATTTTTAGAATATAATTAATAGATATATAATCAAAATAAACAAATGGTGATTTTTATTTGTTTCTTAATAAATTTCGTTTTTTTTTCACCTCAAAAATTATCAACTCAAGTTTTATTGAAATGAAATTTGTTAAGAAACAAAAAAAAAATTAATTACAGATCATCATTTGTTTATTTTGATTATATATCTATTAATTATATTGTAAAAATGATTTACAGTCAATTATTTTCGTATTAGTTCATTTATTTTTTATCGGCATTGTAGATGGCTTTGACATGATTCCAAAAATGTAGAAAAAATGCTCTCTAAAGTATATAAATTAGGAAAATGAGTAAAAATAATGAAAATAACATTAAAAATAAACAAACCATGGTCTGTAATTGATTTTTTACCTCAAAAATTAATAATTCAAGTTTTATTCATGTTTAAAACAAAATAATGCAGACTTGTTATACATCGTTGAAAAGCTTATAAAATAAGTAAAAGATGAGTGTATTTTCAACCTAAACTCCCATTTCAAAAATATAATGTTTGTATTATATCTTGAGAATTATTAAGTTTTGAAAAAATCTAATTACATCACGTTATTGTACGTAAAAAACTGAATAAAAATTCTTTTAACATTTTTTCTGTATCTCTCATAATAAGCGAGATATGAGATATTTTCAAAATAAGTGGAAAACAAGTTTTAGCCTGTAGCTCAAAAACAAAAGACGATCGAAAATTCCTGTGGTGCCTATTAAAGTTGTCTCAAAAAGTTGGCTCATAAAGACCTACATCAATTTTTTGTAGCGTGTTTAATTAAAAAGTTTTTCATATAAGGAACTCGAATTTGTTCCATCCGGTACAACTTATGGAAAAATCCGCTACGAGGCGCACCATGTCAACCATAGATTGGCCAAAGAATAACGATCACGTGTAACCCCGCGACAGATTGCCGGCAATTTCTTGCCAGCAATAAACTACCAAGGGACCCAAGTCATTAGGTTAGGTTATGCTTGGGGATATTTTCAATGAAAAATTGCTAGCAATTTATTGCTGGCATTTAGCTACCGGCAAGGCAGTTTAAAACTTTAGTTTTAGGCTGATTTGAGACAGTTTAAAAATATTTAAAGACTCTTTAATTGTCTAGTTAGTTCACATTTAAAACTTTTTGTGTTGGTATCTATAACAAGGTGTGTATTTTCAGTTACAGATTTCTACAGTTTCACAATTTTTAGTACGCGCCTGAATACTGAGAGGGCGACACTATAGCTGCACAATTATTACTTGGAAGATATTGGACACAAAAATATTGACAATCAGAAAAATTGATTCTGTCGGGTCCAGCAATAAAACTATAAATATCGCAATTATTATTAAGCGGCATATCGCTCACTGCTTGCATTATAAACATTGGATGCCAACGGGCTATTATTTGCGCCGCTCTGTTGAAATAAAAACGTGCTCTGTATAGAAAAATAATCTTACTGTTCCTTTAACATAAATGCTATTTTTGTTTGAAATAATTATTGGAACTGTAGTTTTTATTTCCATATGAAATTGTTTCAAACAAAAATAGCATTTATGTTAAAGTAACAGTGAGATTATTTTACTATACAGAGCATGTCTATATTTCAACAGAGTGGCGCAAATTGACACCCAATATTATAATGCAAGTAGTGAGGGATATGCCGCTTCATCATAATTACGATATTTATAGTTTTATTGCTAGACCCGCCAGAGTAATTTTTCTGACTATAGGAAGGACTTGAAAGACAAAAGAATGGTGGAAGGATATTAAGAACAGAAAGGACAAGAAAAGAGAAAAAAATCGAGAGGATATTTACAAGACGTTTCTGCTAAACAGTTACGTCTGGGAAGAGACGACTGACCATTTTTTTCTGAAAATTCTAAAGAAATTTTATGTATTTATTGTAAAATCGTACGATACATAAAATGAAAGAGAATTTCATGCTGAATTCAAATAATCAGCGCGCGTTTTCGTATATTTAACTGTGTTAGGATGGTACATGAATATATGAGAAATGAGACAATTTGAAAATTAACAAATTGTTCGTTAAGTCGTGAATTTACCATCGCAAAAAAAAATCGTGCGATAGGTACATAAAATGAAAGAGAATTTCGTGCCTGTTACCGTATCTTTAACGGTGTATGCGTGGCATATAAAAATATGAGAAATGAGCCAATTTGTATTTTAGAAAATTTTTATCTGTAATTCCGGAACCGTTCATTGTAAAAAAATCATGTGACACAAGAAAAGAAAGAGAATTTTATGCTGAATTCATATTTTCATCTCTCGTTATCGTATCTTTAACCGTGTACAAGTGGCACATGAAAATATGAGAAATGAGCCAAATTGAAAATTGATAAATTTTTAGAAAAATTTCATGTGATTTTAAACACCTATAACTTGGGAACCGTTCATTGTAAAAAATCGAGCGATACACCAAAAGAAAGAGAATTTTATGCTGAATTCATATTTTTATCGCTCGTTATCGTATCTTTAACCGTGTACGAGTGGCATATGAGAAATGAGCCAAATTGAAAAATGATAAATTTTAGAAAAAAATTCATGTGATTTTAAATATCTGTATCTTGGAAACCGTACATTATTAAAAAAAATCGTACAACAAATGAAAAGGAAGAGAATTTCTTGCTGAATTCATATTTTCATCGCTCGTTATCGTATCATTAACCGTGTACAAGAGGCATAAGAAAATATGAGAAATGAACCAAATTGAAAATTTGAAAATTTTAGAAAAATTTCATGTAATTTTAAACATCTGTAACTCGGAAATCGTTCATTGTAAAAAAAATCGTGCGACACACGAAAAGAAAGAGAATTTTATGGTGAATTAATATTTTCATCTCCCGATATCGTATCTTTAACCGTGTACGAGTGGCACATGAAAATATGAGAAATGAGCCAAATTGATAATTTTTTAAAAAAATCATGTGCTTCTACACATATGTAACTCAGGAACCGTTCACTGTAAAAAATCGTGCGACCCACGAAAAGAAAAATAATTTCATGCTGAATTCATATTTTCTTCGCCCGTTATCGTATCTATAATCGTGTACGAGTGGCATATGAAAATATGATAAATTAGCCAATTTGAAAATTGACAAATTTCAGAAAAATTTCATGTGAATTTAAACATCTGTAACTCGGAAACCGTTCATTGTAAAAACATCATGCGACACACGAAAAGAAAGAGAATTTTATAGTGAATTCATATTTTCATCGCCCGTTATCATATTTTTAACCGTGTACGAGTGGCATATGAAAATATGCGAAATGAGCCAAATTAAAAATTAACAAGTTTCAGAAAAATTTCATGTGATTTTAAACATCTGCAACTCGAGAACCGTTCATTGTAAAAAGTTCATGTTGAAATCAAATATTCATTGCTCGTTGTTGTATATTTAACGTAACGAAACGGTTGATAAAAATATAAAAAATAATCCCTGATTTTTTTTTTTAAGTTTACCTCTTCTATTATTATTCCTTTTGACTTTATTATCCTCCTCATTATATTCGCTCGTTATCGTATCTTTAACCGTGTTGGAGTGGCAGATGAAAAAAATGAGCCAATTTAAAAATCAACAAAATTTTATGTGATTATAAAATGTCTGTAAGTCTCTCGAATTACGGACTTGCAAGAATTCGTGCGATACATGAAATGGAAAAGACTTTTACGCTCATTATCGTATCTTTAACCGTGTCGGAGTGGTAGAAATCTGCATTAGAACACACCTTTTCACAAAGTAATATTTAATCTAATGTATGTATACATAAATATATCTGGAATAGATAGAACCTAACGTGAAAATAACAGGCAGTCCGATTTCTAATTTATCGCCTAGCGTCGTAAACGTGAACTCTATAACAGGATGTCATAAGTCAGGAAATCGTTGAGGATCCTCTATATAGTGACTTGGAACTCTGAACAAATCTTGCGACAACTCTTCCGCATCCCGAAATTCAAAACTTTGGAAAGTTACTTTCGCTGTTACAGTTGGCAGGACTGGTATCTCTAACTGCACGGGGAATCCCGGCGGGAGTCTCTGCGTCACAAACGCTCTGAGTTTTGACAGATGTTTGACAGGTGCTGTTAATTCCAGGACGTCTAATAACGCGGATAAACTTAGTGGAAACGCTGAAGACATAGCGACTGTTGCTTTAAAGGTTCTTGCTGATTCTTTATACACTGGCTCACGCCCTAAACGGGGTGCATTTCCTAGTTCAGCTTCAATATATTCCCCCCAAGTTATTTCTGTGTCAGGAGGCGGGTTTAAACTTGCTCGTCGCATGGGTTCTCCGTCCATACTATTATTGGTACTTCCTCTAGTTAATGTTTCTAATAAAGCTTTATTGTTTCGTAAATCTTTGCTGGATAAATGTTCGCGCCTTTTCCGCGATTCTAAAATCAACCCCTGCACTGAATATAGTTCTGATTCATAACGACCTGCGACAGTTTCGCTTCGGTCGGCCCGAAAAAGCCAGCCTGTCTGCGCGCGGTTAAAAGAAATGCCTTTTGTTGATATTTGGGCTGAAAGTATGTCTGTACTCATTAATAAATCGACTTCGTCTTCGATGTCGAGTTCTGAATCATCGGCGCGCACTCGCTGATAAACCTTGTAAAAAATAGTGAAATGTAGACTTTTTTGGGCATAGAGTGAGTCGTATACAAGTCTCACGTTCATTGTAACACAAGAAAGGAGATATGAGACAGAGAACCGGTATTATACGAGGGTCACGCCAAAATTATTGAGATACAGATGCTTCAATACACTTTTGTAATCGAATTTTTGAGCCATTCATTTTCTGGAATCGTATTAAAATACTCCATTATGGTGTTGTTAATCTCCTCTTCTGACGTAAAATGACGACCACGTAAATGTTTTTGCAAATTAAAAAATAGCCAGAAGTCACACATTGCAAGATCAGGAGAATACGGTGGATGCTCAATGACTTTAATAGCATTTTCTTTCAAAAAATTAACAGTTGTCGCAGCGGTATGGGAGGACGCATTATCATGGTGAAGCATTAAACCCTTAATTTTCACACTGCGAAGAACTTCAGGTAGACATTTTTGTGTGTACCAATTGGCAGTAACAGTCTTCTGTCCCTCTAACCTAATTGCTTTCACAAGACCTGTACTTCTGAAAAATACAGCGTACGTTGTTTTTTCACGGTAACTGGTGTTGGGTCATCTTCAAACACCCATACCCTACTTTCTTGACGCGTTGGAACATCATAAAAGGGTATGTAAGTTTCATCGCCAGTTACAATTTTAAAGTGGCGCGACTAATTGTAACTCGCTTGGCTTTTCGTTCTTCCGTTAAGTTGTGTGGCATTAAGGGCATCTTCCATCGTTTGATAGGTGACACGATTGTCATCCTTTATCATTTGTCTGATGGCAGCTACATTTTCTGGCACTACCGCTGTACAAGGTCTCCCTGAGTGTTTCTCATCACGCAACAAATTACGGCCTCTTTTGAATTCTGAAAACCAGCGAAATATAGTTGCTCGAGATGGAGCTTCATCTCCAAATGCCAATCGTAGACGTTCCTCGCACTGTTCTTCACGTAATCCAATTTTAAAGTCGTAGTAAATCATAGCGCGATAATGCTCTCTTCCTAACTTCATGTTGCAGTTTATTTCCACTTCGAATTCCACCACAATAAATCACTTCAACCAGATGTTATTATTAGACAGATATTTTAAATAAATTGTAGTTTGACATTTGTGCACTATAAATTTTCTAAAGCCAACTGTTTCCCAGCATCTCAATAGTTTTGGAGTGACCCTCGTATTTGGTAAAGACAACGCAAAATGAAACTTGACACATTAATTGTCACACTGACAGTTGTAAACAATAACAACTGTTTATTTACTTGGTAGCGGAAAATTATCGGGGTAACGGGGTTTTATCAGTATAATACTGTTCCCATTGGTTGAATTTTCAAGTGTTTTGCATCTTGATTGGTTAAAAACTAGTAAGTCGAAAAAAACCGAGGAAATTATTGGAACACTTTTGGTTATACAATAGGGTCCTATACCACAGTCATATTTTAACTATCTTAAATAAGAACACGAAAATATACATAAATTAATGAGTATTAGTGAAAAAATTTTCTTTAAATATTGTCTAGGTCACAAACTATAAGCGATTGAAGATGATTACTAATTGGGTATGTCGCGTTAGGTACTAAGAATTTGATTGGTCGCCTGATTTTAAAAAGGAGATTAGCGCGTCTGCAACGGTCACCTTTGAGTCACCTTTAAAAGAATATGAAATGTCATGTTGTTCTATAACCTAACAAAACATTTAACAATTTTGTGTTTGATGAATTTATTTAATTATAACATCTAGTAATATTAACAATAATAATATTAATTAAATTAATATTGAAACTTCAAAACAGCCAACACTAGCGCCATCCGTCGTCATACTCTGTGTAATAATATTGTCAAACTGTTTCAATGTTCTATAATTTATTAGGAAAAAAAATGCTTATTATTTACGTTATTTATACTTAATAATAATTTCTTCATGAATATAACGTATAAGTTTTTATATACAAACATTTCAGCTATGCAAATATGAAAAAAATTGTTCCCTCTATAACGAACAGTTTGTCCCATTGTTTGTCGATCACTTGTTAGTACCTGCTACGTCACGCACAAATTCTTGAACTTTAAAAATTCATATCTCGCTTATTACGTAAAATTTTTAAGTCGCGTTTGCACTAAAATTCTTATTTTATCCTGTTCTTACAGAAAAAAAAATAAAAGAAAAATGGTATAGGACCCCATTGTTTGTTATTTTACATTATATCTTGTGTTACAATGAATATTTTTGTATTTTTCGTTGTTTTTGTAGAATAAAAAGTTTATATGTGGGACTTTTTTATGGCTCACTCTGTACAATCGGTAATACGAAGATGGTTTGAAGAGTAACAATGCAAGATGTTGTTGTTTTCCACACTTAATTTTGTCAAATGCTATGTCATTACAAACTCAAATCTACCATAAAGTATCAATTTTGTGACGTTTTAAAAAACGTCCGGCCTTTCTACCCATCCCTGTATGAAGTTAGCTGAAATTAATGACATGTAAATAATTTCACAGGGCAGTTCGGACCTCTCACTCTAATCATGCACACTACACCATGCCACCACGGATACCTTTCTCTGCGCGAAAAAAATACTCATCAAACAATCCTCGCGTAATTGATACACAACATACCTTATTAACATTATCCATGACAGTCAAAGAATGCGGATGTGCTTTATCCGCATGGAACAAAAAACTAACATCCCCTCTTTCCCACTGCATGTCAGTAAAATCAACCAATGTCGTGTCAAGCCTCAGGGCTGCGCCTCTTTTATACAGCCTGCAAGTATCCCCCGGCAGAACTCTTGAGACAAGGGGTACCCATGACTGAAAATCCCACTTAACCTCCATGTAGAAATCGCCCATTGCTCGTAAGGCCGAAACCAAATGGGGTCGTCGGGCCTCCATTTGAAGTCTTGACTGCTGGCGGAGTTTTCGAACGAGAGATGAGACTTTAATGAAAAGAAATTGCCGCTAACAAAATACCTAAGGTTGCGGAAAATAAACTAAAGGGTTGATGAGTTTTTGGTGGTACTTACTTGTTGGACGGTGGCCGTAGCTGACGGCTTCAGCTAAGACGGTCCAACCCGCAGCGTTTTTCATTTTGACTGGGGCGTCACGCGCTAAGAGTAACTGGACACATTCTGTAACAGAAGTTATGCGATAGTGAGGGATTCCAAATCAATCGAATTAAAGCGGAAGTATACCCAAATCGTTCAAGCAGACAATACACGTCATCACTTAGTGTAAAAACCTTAATGCATTAAAATCACTAATAGTGAAAAGTGAAATAAAATTTAAATCATTTTTAACCGTCAAAAACTGTATAGCCTTATAAAATTATTATTAAGATGAATAGTAGAGTTCATTACTTATCGTATATGACATGAATTATATATAAATAATGTACATCAACGTCATATTAGTCGTTTAATTGTTGCTATAGTTGGCAACATTGATAATTTGTATGTTCACACTGTCAAAGTTATTATTTGAAAAATATTTGTATCGTGTTTGAAACATTTTTGTGTGTTGTAAAGGCCTATTTATAATAAAGTAATGCTAAACGCAACGCAACGTGACTGTTAACGTAAACACAAAATCTGAGAATCTGCCAAAGATGGCACTTCTAATCAATCAGAAAAATTCGGTATATTTCTTTGAAATTCGGCTCACTTTTATTTATTGCCTTTATATGGCATACATAAGTATAAATAAGGTTAGTATTATAAAATAATTTATATAGAAATGGACAGTGACGAAAATATAGTATTGATTTTGTAGATGTGACAGTTCATTAACATGTCGATAATACAGATTGCAATCTGTATAACTCTTTTCATAAAGATTCTCAAACGTATGTAAACGTACCAGTACATGACGTCACACATCTAGTTACTTTTATTAAATTTTTATTAATGACGTGCATTTACTGCTTAAATGATTTGGGTATAGCCTAATATGGAAATGGCGAGAGATCCTGTGCTAGCCACAACAGATTTTTTCGTTTTTAGGCAATGTTAAAACCATTTTTACCTCTCGCTAAGAGAGGTATTGGATTCATGCTAAAATTCGCATCCCCAGATTTTAATGAATAAGCACGATTTAAGGTCCCTAGAATCCGATTATAACATTCTTAAAATGATGTGTGTGTGTGTGTATGTATGGATGTTGGAGGGATGATTCCTCAAAAACTATAATACTTAAAAAATATTTAACTGCAGTTTCTTCAATCTGACATTCCTGGGAAGAGCTGAAAAGGTTTTGGTAACAATTGAACAACCGGAAGTAGTAGTTTCTTAAAAAAATTCTTCTAAATATAATTTTTTGGGAGTTTTTTTTTATTACATCTTGTATAGATTTAGAGATAAAGACACTATAATTTATAGAGTAAACTAATCGCAGAGGCTACGGCACTAAGGAAACCAGTTGTCAAATTACAATGTTTATAACATGACACATGTCATTGTCAAATATTAACAGTTTTAGTGACATTCTGATAGCTTTATCTGGGAAGTATATTTAACTTTTCTTATTGTTTTATTAATTAAATATTTGAAATTATAGGTAAAATGCATATATCCATCAGAAATACTGCCAATCTGGTTAATGAATTGGAAGAATCTCTGACATTTAGAAACTTCCTCATACAATGAAAAATACTATTATTACTTTATTTGGGCACACTAACACAAAACGCTTTTCTACAGCTGTCATTCGTTTAAATTCTGTTGGTAATATTTGGATGTTTTTAATATATGTTGGTATTTAACCTGATTGTTTTTTGTTTTTGTTACTAACTTCATATATAAATAGACGTACTGATGAAATAATATTCATACAAAATGTCCGTTGTATTATATCTTACTGCGTAAAATAAAACAAGTAATTAAATAAGCTGAGTTTTATTTAAATTAACAACAGGCGGCAAATGTAAGCCACTCCCTCATTGGTTAGTGACTTGCTGATCTCATAAGGCGAAAGAATTTAATTATTATATATTCAGAGAAAATTTTCTGTTCAATACAGAGTAATATGAAAAAAGATAAAAAAAAATACGGGTAAAATATTTTTTCTTATTCTTACAATTAAAGCAAAGAAAAGAATCGTGTAACACCTCACAGTTTCGATGTGCAGTATTTGGTTTATTAGACAGGTAATTTTACAAGGAACTTGAGTAGGAGATTGAAATACTGGGCCTAAATTTGTATTAAATACCTAATAAAGCCCAAATCTTTTCAGTTATCGATAATTAAGCCAAAACTTTACCTGATGTTCACCCATTTTTTCCGACTTAGAACCCCGTCAGAATACATACAAACCACGGCAGTTTCAGCTTAAAACCCGCCGATATAAACCACTAAATCTGCGAGGAAATCATTTAGTTTGTTAAAGAAATAACTCACCTTTTCTGCCGAGCATAACAGCAAGATGTAAAGCTGTATTACCTAAAAAACACCCACGTAAGATGTAATTCAATTTTCAATAAACGTATGCCTATTACCATGCTTGTCTTTCTGCGCCACGTCCAATTTACGGAGTAGTCTGGACAGTTTTTTGATGTCATTTTTGAATACAGCTTCATGCAATGGATAAGTGTCAGATTCTTCAGCCATTTTGATCTACTATCCTTTCTAATAATTGCGATCTTTGTCTATACATTTGTTACAACAATAATTGTATGTTATATAGATTATACTTGACTGTTATATAAATTTAAAAAGAAAATAACACAAGAATTTGGATTACGTTAGATTTTACGACATTTTAACAGCCGTTTAAATAACTTTGTAACCGATAGATGTCGACATCATGCACACTCTCCTAGGGTGCGTTCGCGTTTTGTAATATATCTATACTTCATTTCATGTAATAAAATAGCCTTAATTTAAATAGATATATAAATTCTGTCGTTTGATTGGACAGAATGCAAACCTAGTTCACAAAAACGAAAAAAATATCACCTGTCAGTTGTAAGTTTTCAAATAAAATTTACAGAATTAAGTGATGATTAACCATGTTTTGTTGTAATTTTTACCTCTCGCTAAGAGAGGTAATGAATTCATGCTAAAATTCGCAGGTTCAGATTTTATTGAATAAGCACGATTTAAGGTTCCTAGAATCCGATTATTACATTTTTAAAATGATGTCTGTCTGTCTGTCTGTCTGTCTGTCTGTCTGTCTGTCTGTCTGTCTGTCTGTGTGTGTGTGTGTGTGTGTGTGTGTGTGTGTGTGTGTGTGTGTGTGTGTGTGTGTGTGTGTGTGTGTGTGTGTGTGTGTGTGTGTGTGTGTGTGTGTGTGTGTGTGTGTGTGTGTGTGTGTGTGTGTGTGTGTGTGTGTGTGTGTGTGTGTGTGTGTGTGTATGTATGTTGTAGACACGATTCCTCAAAAACTATAAGACTTAAAAAATATTTAACTGCAGTTTCCTCAATCTGATATTCCTGGGAAGAGCTGAAAAGGTTTTGGTAACAATTGAACAACCGGAAGTAGTAGTTTCTTAGAAAAATTCTTCTAAATATAAATTTTTGGAAATTTTTGTTATTACAAATATTGAAGAACAAAATTCTCCATCTAATACACTCAAAATTTTATTATATCTTGTATAGATTTAGAGATAAAGACACTATAATTTATAGAGTAAACTAATCGCAGAGGCCAAGGCACTAAGGAAACCAGTTGACAAATTCCAATGTTTATAACATAGTTTGAAAATGACATATGTCAGTGTTAAAAATCGACAGTTTTAGTGGCTTTCTGATAGCTTATTCTGGGAAGTATATTTAATATTAATGAAATATTTGAAATTATAGGTAAAATGCATATATCCATCACAAATACCGCCAATCTAGTTAATGAATTGGAAGACATATAGGAACTTCCTCATACAATGAAAAATAGATATAATTAGAATGATATGTGTGCAGAAGACATGTTAAATATAATAAAAAAAACAATATTTGATTAAAGTTCTGTAATTTTTTGTTATAAATAGATGGTTCGATAGAGAAGTACAATACAGTACTTATAGAGCCTTATATGGAAATGGCGAGAGGTCTTGTGCTGGCCACAACAGATTTTTAATATTCAGATCTTGTACATTTTTGCAAATAAAAATATATATTCTCGACAAAGTTTGGTTTCACGAATTTGAATTATTTATTTAATCCATGTAAAAATGGTCGGTTCTCAAGCGCCATCTACTATTTTATTACGTGAAATGAAGTATAGCTGAAAAGAAAAGAATCCAGAGAGTATGTTTCAGACGTTTTTAAACGCAAGTAAAGTTATGGAACGCACTCTTAATTTGAACGGTTTTTTTGATATTTATTTCTTGTTTATCTTTAAATTGTTGAGTGGTATATAAATAATAATAGTAATGTATTGATTGATTATAAAAATAAAATATTGAGCTTTACAAATAAAGAGAGTAAGAACAAGAAGAAACTGTTTGTTTCACCAATCAGAAAAAAGACGTTTAACCGTTTTCAACAAACCGTCATGCTTTCAAATTTACTGTGTTGTTGTGTACATACTTCTCCGTTTAATATAAACTATTTACTTCAATAATATATTGTTTAAAGTGAGAGTTATCGTCGTTTGAAGTGCCAGAAATGGAGTTAGTCAAATGGCAAAATATTATTGTCGAATGGGTTCGTTTTTGAAGTTTAAGTGTCATAATACAAGTGTATAATATTAAAATTTGTGTACAGGTGAATTGTTTGAATATTTCCAGCCCTATACAGTCTCTAAGTGACTTGAAAAACGAAGAATTCTTTAGGAAATTGTTATCGTTCATGTAAGTACTTATTTTGCAAATTATAAACAACGTAACTATTATTTTAAATGTTTTTATTGCATGGTTGCTCCATTTATACATAGAAAATATGTTTAATTATATTGTACATTTAATATTTCAAGTATTATGGACATTAGGTACCATAGATTATACTTTGAAAGACGAAAAACGTGACAGTTGGAAATTCGAGGGTTGACTGTATTTAGTTTTTGTCACGAATTTATATATTTCAGAACTGGCGATCATTCAACAGAATGCGTATCGTTACTAGATTTCTTAAAAAGTAAGTGTGCATTTTTTCATCATACAACTTTTGCTATAGTTGGTTCACGAGAGATGACTATTGAAGGTTACGAATACAGAGCACTTTATCAGTATATAATTCATTTCACTTAAAAAAATAGCAGTGGTGCTTGAGAGCCGACCGTTTTTACATGCACTAAATAAATAATTTAAATTCGTGAAACAAAACTTTATTTATAGTAGAAATATTTTTATCTGTAAAATGTACAAGCCTTGAATATTAAAAATTGCAGCAAAACATAGTTATATATTACAAAATTCTGTAATTTTATTTGATAATTGACAGCTGATGTGATATTTTTTCGCTTTTGTGAACTAGGTTAACATTCTGACCAATCAAAGGGCAGAATTTATATCTAATATTAAATTAGATGGCTTATGAATGACCTTGAATAGTCATTGGAACCAAACCACAGAATAGACATATACAGAAGCGACACTCCTTGTTTACACCATTGTTGTTGCGATTTGATGTTTATGACCTTGAACTTTAAATTTGTTGGCAAATTTACGTGCGAAATTTTATTATATGGTAAAAGAAAAATTAGAACACAAAAGTACTAAAATTTTAATTTTATTAACGAATTAAGAAGAAATCATAAAATAAACACATACTTATGTTTTTATTGAACAAATACGTGAATTTTACGAATTCAATACAATACAGAATTTTCTATATCTTTGACGTGGGAAACACAAATGTCAGATTCAATGAATATGTCCCAAATATCCTTCTCCATCAAATCTTCTCTTCCTCAGGCCTTGAGCCACATTTTACACCTATATTTATTAAGTGAATAAGTCGTTTTGCATTACTTACATTTATGGATCTTTCGGAAACGAAAAAAACTTACATTTCGATTTCTCCATTTTTTAAATCTCCTTATACAGTTTTTATATGAACAAACAAGTCCTCCCGATTCTACCTTCTTCGTTTTTTCCATTTTATTAGAAACTAACATGACTTCTAAAATTCACAAACGGTTCACAAAATGACATATGTCAAAAGTGAGAAGACGTGTTCGGTTTGCTTGAATTAGCCATAACCCTAAAATACATGGGCGTGACAAGCTGAGACAACAGCTCTTTCAGAATACGTGAAATATAATGTTTCTCCTTATGATAACGATTTTTCCTATCGTTTGTTGAAAAAATAACATATTTGTTTTTATTAGAAATCAATTTATGTTTCTCAATATACTTTTATTATTGACCCCTAACGGAAAATGTTCACGTCGAGATAATGAAAAGAACAAAGAATCGTAAGATACGAAGATATGCCGAAACAATCCGATTTTATCCGATTAGCCCTTTAAATTTGTTGGCATACTCTTTCTCTCTCTAATTTTCGTTTCTCTCTCTGACTGTCGCTTCTGTATGAATGTCTATTCTGTGACCAAACTATAAAGTTTTAAACGCATATTATAATCTCATTTCAGAACATTATCCATTTTACCATTTACACAACGAATCAACTTTAGTTAAAGACGATATAGAAATATGTAATGTCTGTTCGCTACTTCTCCATTATTCTTGTGTAATTGATGGCCGCCCTCAGTTAACAGCGCCGTTATGTAAAGCCCTTTCAACCGAATCTCAATTACGGGTGAAATCAGTTCTTGAAATTTTGCAAATGTCCGAAACCATTTCACGGGAAATGCTCAACATTGCTTTGCTCAACATCAACAAACATGAAAACTCGCCCAAAAAAGTTGAGCCAACGCCTCTTGTTGAGTATTTTAGAACTCCGCACAAAAAGGCTCAAAGTGTAGAGATACATAGACAACATGTTAAACAATTGGAATCTCAGTTGGACTTGCAACGATATGAAAAAGAAGAATTGCAAGAAGAATTGGTTCAGCAGCAAGAAAGAAATAAAAAATTGGATAGAACGGTAGAGATAATTTAGACTAGAAGAGTGGTTTGATAAACAGTGGCTCTCAAAATGGGGTCATTTAAAAAAAAATAATTATCGATTTTTTTTATAAAATCATGAAATCCATCTCATTTAATAATTATAGTAATAGAAAATAATTTGAAATATGCGACTTTTCATTCATAAATTTGCTAATAAACTTTCGCGCTTTTAAACACGGACTAAATTTGTGACGACACAAATTCATACTCACACAAAGACAATTCTCTCTCACACACACACGCTTCACAACATGAAACAGTAACCTAACCTAAAAGTGTGACAGCTGACAGCAAAATATACAAGAGAGAAGATTATTACTTTCTATTTCTTTAAAAGTACTAGTGCAGTATAAGGTATGTAAATAAACCATTTATTTAAATAAATACGAAACCAAATAATCATAGTTCTAAATTAACCGGTAGAGCTCGACTGTCGTATCCGTGAATATGTGTCGTCAGCCGTTGAAATATTTGAAATTAAACGCAACTTTTAAATAATCATATCTCTGATTCTAAAGACTTGTAAGATGTAAAACATATACATACATGTTTAATTTGACCTATTTTTTTAAGAAAAAAATAAATCAGAAAATGTGAAATGACCCCATTATTCATACACTTTATTCTTATCAGAAGTAATATCACAAGACCTGATTTTATCGATAAATTCCAACGACTTGTTTTTAACCAATCATGATGTAAACATTTGAAAATTCAACCAATGGGAACAATATTATACTGATAAAACCCCGTTACTCCGATAATTTTCCGCTACCAAGTAAATAAACAGTTGTTATTGTTTATAACTGTCTCTGTCAGTGTGACAATTAATGTGTCAAGTTTCATTTTGCGTTGTCTTTACCAAATACCACACGACCTCTCAGATTTTCTTAGATAAACTTTTATTTTTCACTATTGGTAACTTTTTTATTTGAAGAGGTACGAAGTTGGTTAAATTAGCAAAATTGTACCATTTTATATTAGAAAATTGATCATGTAGACAAAATAAAAATTGTGTCAGTGGTTCCCAAAATTTGGGACAGAATATATATTTTTTTAAATGGAACTATATATTTTTTATTATCTTATTAGAAAGAGTATTTTTTTCTCTTTCCAATAAGGTAATGTTGTTTATGTACGATTTTTTCAAATAAACGAGTTATTTACGTTTAAAAATAAAAATTATCTCTTATTAGTTTAGGTCAAGTAAACTATGGAAACAATTGTCTTTTATAAAATTATTATTTTATTAATTTATTTTACAGTAATAACAAAACAAAGAAAATATTCAAATTGAAAGCCATTATTTCTTTTGCACATTTAAATTCTTTTGGAAAGAGAGCCGACCGTTCTACGTAACTGGTGTCTAAGATATAACTTTCCATATAGCAAGATCATATCTAACTTTTCTTCATTTTTAAAGTTATTAAACATTATTAAACACAGAGAACTTTACGGGAGAAATTATTAAACGTCAAACAAACAAAGAATCAATTGTTTCCATGGCTTACTTGACTAAAAAACTAATAAAATAGTTTACAAAATTTAAATTTTTAACCGCAAATAACTCGTTTACTTGAAAAAATTGTACATAAACAACATTACCTTCTTGGAAAGAGAAAAAAATACTCTTTCCAATAAGATAATAAAAAATATATAGTTCCATTTAAAAAATATATATTTTGTCCCAAATTTTGGGAACCGCTGACACAATTTTTATTTTGTCTATATGACCAATTTTGTAATATAATAAGGCACAATTTTGCATTTTAATCAACCTCGTATCTCTTCAAATAAAAAAGTTACCAATAGTGAGCAAGATTATTGAGACAAATTACAAAACCATTCTTCTAGCATTATCCGAGGTAGAATAGGGAGTACATTTTTCGATTAGGTTTTAGAGAAACAGGCTGAAATTAGTCGACTAAAAGCCCAATTACTCGCCTTGGAAAATGGTACGCGAACCCCACCTGCAAGCGCTAAAAAAGATGGCCGTTTAGAGGCACGTAGATTGCGCCAAGAATTAGTTTCGCTAGAGAAATATGTTCAAACATTGAATTCAGAACAAAATGAATTACAGGACGAATGTGTAAAAGCACAAAATAAGGTAGAGTAGAAAGGTATTCAAATATAAACCAGACTTTCGTAAAAAATCAGTGGGGTCCTTTTAAAAAAAGTTATTAGTTTTGAGACAGTACAGATCCGGAACAAAGATAAAATTAAAAATCTGATGTGGCCAACACATGACCTCCCGCCAATTCCATGTTTAAAATAGCAGTGCGCTTTAAGTAAAGTATCATTACCGGTTAATCGTTTGTAAATAAAATCTAATTTGTTGTCCAATAAATAGAAAAGTCTGTAATACGAAATTTTGGATTGTTTTATTGTTTTTCCTCAAAAATTTGTTAGAGCTCCAAATTAAGTACTACAACCGATTTATCATATATGGTTAAAATCTAATATGTTGTTTCAAATTATATATGAGTTTTAAATACCAAATTTGAGAAGTTTTGGATCATATTTTAATAGGCTTTAAGGAAAAATCGTCACACACGTACATTCTTATAAAAATCAGCATCATCTTCTAGGTGCTCTAAAACGCAATCTTTGTAAATTCTTCGCCGTACATAATTCATTTCGTAAATGTGTAGTTGTATATTAATATTAATTTATAGTGCTGCAAAAATAACAATTAGCAAATTTAAATCAGATCATCCTGTACATCTAACATTTATGTATGATGGAAAATATATTATTTTTACAAACCTTAATAAAATATTATACTATTATATTCTCATTAACACGGTTTCATTATTAATTTTAATATAATTGCTGCCTGTCAGTGACATTTGTTTAAATATGTCAAACCTGTCATTAAAATTATGATTTTGTTTGACGCATAGGCTAGGTGATACATGGAAATAAATTATATTATATATTCATATTTAAAGTTATTTACTAAATGTTATTATCGTAGAATTGAAGATTATACCATTATATTCCATTTTAGTAAAAGTTGCTAAAAAATTATATTCAATGAATTTTTTACAAGAAAAACTGTTAAAAGCTTGTATAAATGATACTTCCGGTTATCCGATATACACTAAAAACTAATGAGCTCTTCCCATATTAGTACAGAATGGGTATACAAAATTTCAAATTTTTCTGATTGATAGTATTTGAGTAATCGTGTCCACATGATCCACACACACACACAGACACACACACATACATACCTACAGACATCATTATAAAAATGTTAAAATCGGATTCTGGGACATCAAAACGTGCTTATTATATAAAATCTCTATATGCTATTTTTAGCACGATCCCTATACCTCCCTTACCTAGGGTAGCGGGAGGTAAAAAATCTGTTGTGGCCAGCACAAAACCTTCCGTCAATTCGATATATTTTGTACAAATCCCATACCAAAAGTTCCTTGAAAAATATTCTGTATATCCTATAAAATTGTAACACGAACACACTATTTTTTACAAATTCTATACCGAAAGTTCCTTTCCCTATTTTATTAGTGGTCGCTGTTTCTTACTCTTCTCTTTTACACATTCCTCATTCCTGTCCAACGCATCTTCACACAATTCTTCCTCTCTCAAATCTTCTGCTACACAGTCCTTCCATCTTCTCTTTGGCCTTTCTCGTACTTCCGGCATTGAAAATTCCAACTTTCTGATCCTATACTTTCAACTTTGGTTTCGCATTTGACACTGACATCTGTCAATTAAATTTTTACCTCTCGCGTATTGGATTCATGCTGAAATTCGCATATCCAGATTTTATTGAATATGAAGGAAAATGTATAATCAAACCATATAGAGAATAAGATATTCTTTCATAATGATAATCACAAAATGTCGAAAAATGATATTTAACTGCGTTTTTTCAAGAAAAACTGTTAAAAACTTCAAATAAGAGTACTTCCGGTGGATCAATTATAACCAAAATCTAATCAGCTCTTCATATGGATGTAAAGAAGAGGAATAAGAAAGAATTATAATTTAATAATACACACACACGGACACACACATACATACAGACATCATCTTAAAAATTGTATATTCGTATTGTAGGGACCCTAAAACGTGCTTATTGATTAAAAACTCACCATCGAATTTTTTGACCAAAGACAATACTTTCCTTACCTAAAGGTGACGGAAGGTAAAAAAACATCGAAAATGAGAAACCTGTACTCTACAACTACAAATTTTATCTTTTTGCGATTTTATCCAATCTAAGCTAGCTTGTCCATGAATGATAAAAGTCTGGTTTATATTTGTAGAATTGCCCAGGTTATATATTTATACCAATTATAAATATTGTTAAGGTCAGTGAATTAGAAAAACAAGTGTCTTTTTGGCAAACGGAAGCACAAATTGCATTAGCGGAAGTTACAAAGTTACGCGAAGTGCACGCCTCTACTCAAATAGAGTTGGCAGCCCTGCAAGAACGCTCCGAAGAATTGACATCTCTGTTGGCAGAACTGCGCCCGAAAAATCCCTACGTTCATGATGAAAGCCTAGAGGGATCGCCATGTCATCTTAACCTATCAGGTAGGCGAATGATATTAGGATTGAATGCTTATTTCGTGACGTCACAGCGAGAGGCGAACGACTAAATGAGGTCATGCACGACTTTTTTTTTATAATTTTAATCGATAGAGTAGTGAGAAATAATAGACCCGTATTTTTTATTTTTCCTCAAATCGATCTTTAATCATGAAAAAATTGTAATTGAAAATGACATTCTTTAAAATGAGGCTACTAGACCCCCGCTTCGTCCCTTGTCCAATGACGTCACAGAGTGAGAAGCACGACCATTTTGATTTTCACATTGTCTTAAACGTCAGAGTGACATTTAAAGATAACCTAAAATTTATGAAAGTAAACATGACGATGGAACGTTGTTTCGTGCCAAAATAAAGAATAAAATAATATTCTGGAATATATTCAATGTCTTATATGCGTTTATAACCTCCTACCGTCTAATTCAAAGATTCAAAAGTAAAAGAAACATCTGATGTAACGTAGATAATTTCACGCCAAATGAAAATTATATTTATAAAAATAAATAGAACGATATTATATTAATATAAAATAGCATATTTAGATATGTAATCCTCTATTTATAGTTTATATATATTTTTCTTTTAGAAATTATGTGTCCATATAAAATGTCTGTTTGAAATGAGTCTGAACTTCGTTCGTAACGTTGTGACGACAAAACATGGCTGGTTTTTGCAACTTTTTAAAAATACCATACTTTAAAACGATTTTATACAACAAAAAATATAAATAAAAAATAATTTAATCATACTGATCGATGAATTAGACTATCCTTTTTCGATTTAAACAGAAAAAAGAAACAATTATTTTTTTTTGCATGACCTCATTGTTAGCGTAGGAATTTTTAACAAATAGGCTTGTCGTTCGCCTTACGCTGTGACGTCACGCGTAAAAAAGTGATAAGCATTCTCTAGAAAAGGCATATTTCTTTATAGGATCTATAGATAACGAAAACTTAGCCAGAACCGTGGTAGATCTTCAATTAACCGAAGTTCAAGAAGATAATAAACGATTACAACTTCAACTATCCGAACTAGACTTTAATAATAAAGAACTTATTTCTAAAATAAAATTGTTACAACATGAAAATCAAAAAGTATTACAAGAAAAAAATGATTTATTAAATTGTAACAACAATTTACACAAAAAGATGACAGAAAACGAAACAAACTCTTTCGAACTTAAATCGAAATTATCAGAAACGGAATTCAACTTACTTTATTTCAAAAATGAAGCTGAAACATTAAATTCCGAAATTAAAAATTGTCAAGAAACCAATGAAAACTTAAGCGAACAATTGTCAAGAAAAACAATTGATTTTGACGTATTATTTCGCGAAAAGCAATCAGTCGATAATAAATTAGACTTCTGGCAAGGTTTTTCGAAAAGATTTGACGAAATTTTGACGCACATTTCTCAAAAACATAATTTCACATTTGACGGGCAAATAATCGAAAAATTAGAAAATATGGTGAGAGCATATGAATTTAAAATCATTAAAGATCGCAATGATATTAATGATTATCAAAAAAAAGTCAACGATTTACAAAATGAGATAAATTTGTTGCGTAAAAGTGAAGAATTGTGTAAAATTGAAGAAAAAAAATTGGCTGAATCACTTGAGAACACAAAATTGAAATTAAAATCATTACAAAATGACATTCATGATTACAAGAATCATATTACAAACAAGAATGAACAAGTTTTACAGTTGGACATAGAAAATAACGAATTAATTTTTATGTTACAAAAAAGTGAAACTAAAATAACAAATATGGAACTTGAACTAACAGAAAATAAAAAAACTTTGGCAGAAAATCTTCAAATAATTTCAGTTTTAAATCAAAATTTTGAAACAATATCGCAAGAAAAAATTGAGCTAGAAAAATCATTAGAAGAAAAAAATCAACTAAACAATGAATACAAATTTTCCATTGAAAATTTAAAACAAAATTTGTCCGAACAATTGAAATCGCAACAAATCTTGCAAGAAAAAGTGTCCAACATGGCTGCCAACCTAGAAAAATCAAACACACAAATTGTCAGTCTTGAAAAAGCACTAGAAAGTAGCAACACACAAATTGAAAACTATAAGTTTTCGTTGAAAGAAAAGACTCAATATATTGAAGACTTAAACGAAGAAATATCAACATTAAAGACAGAATTACAACGCATTGAAAACTCTTTATCTGAAGAATTGTCCGAAAAAAAATGTTTACAAGAAAACTGTGAATCGTTTTCAACAAATTTAAAAAAATTAGAATCAATTATTGACAATTTAAAATCCCAAAAAAGCGAGTTAGAAAAGACAGTTGCTTGTTTCAACGAGATAATACTTGCGCATGAAAAAACAAAAGACGATCTAGAACAAAAATGCGAAAAATTAAACTTAATCATTTCAGATATAGAAAGTCAAATGAAATTATTACAAGACGATAACTTGATCTTAAATCAACAATTAGAAACATTAAATAAAACAGCTGAACACGACAAAAAAACAATTGATAATCTGCAAAAACAAAAGCATGACCTGACTTGCGAAATAGAAAAACTGAACAACGAATTAAAAACAGCTGAGGTTTCAAACAATTGCTTCAAACAAAAATTGGAACAATTGACGGAAAACTTAAATGAAAAACGTGAAATTTTGTTGGAACTCCAAAACAAAAAAACGTCGTATAAAGAACAACTGAAAAACTTAGAAAACGACATTTATGAAATTAATGAAGAAAAAAATGAATTAGAAATTAATTTAGAAAAAATTTCCTTAACATTAGAAGATAAAGAAATTAAAATGAAGAAATTAGAATTAGAAAAAGTCGAATTAAAACAACAGCTAGAACAAATGAACAACGCTTATACTCTCCAAACAAATGAATACAAGAACAAGTTGACCAATTATGAAACGGATGTCAAAACATCTACAAACAAGTTAGAACTCGTGTCTAGCGAAGTTTCTCAAATAATAAACACAATATCAAAAGAAAAATTAAACGTTTTTCTTCAAACCGAAACTGATTTGTTAATAAAAATATCAAATTTGGAAACGAGCATATATGCATTAATATCAGACAGACGTTTATTGAAAATAGAAATTGCAAATTTAACACACCTTATTTTCGATAATGAACAAAAAATATCAGAATTGAAAGAAAAAAATAATATTCTACAACTTAATTTAGACACTAACAAGTGTAACTTGAAAAATTATCAGAAAAAATTGACAGATGTCAAACAAAAGCTAGACGAAACAATGGAAAATACCGGAACTTTATTACAAAACCACGAACAAGATATTTCCGATTATAAGAACCAAATTAGTCAACTTAGACACGAACTAGAAAGTCATAAAAAACAAAATTGTGAAACAACAAAATTAAAATTAAATTTGTCTGAATCTTCAGCTAAAATCGAAAAATTACAATATGAGAACAGTCACTATCAAAAGATCATCAAAAATTTACAAGACACCCTTAAAGACAAAGATGATTTCATTTTCCAGTTAGACAAAAAAATTCAAGAGTTTAAACTAGATGCCGAAAGTTCAAATAAATTTGAAAAATTAAATAATTTTTGTATTGAATCAATAAATAAACATGTTTCATTATACTCACTTGTATTTGACGTTTCTTTTGAGGTTAAAAACTTTAATTTTGACAAACTTTACAACGAAATATCAATTTTGAAAAGTAAATCTCAAACAATTTCAGATTTACAGTTAGAAGTTGCCAAAACTAATAAAGAATTATCAGAAAAATTGATACAATGCAAAAATTTTGAACAAGAAATCGCTTTACTCAAAACTACATCGACAAACTGGCAAAAGATATCCAAAGAACAGGAAATACAAAATAAAAAACTACAACATGAAATTGATACTCTATCAAATTTACAAATTTCATATACAAACCTTTTGAAAGATAATTCGCAACTTCAGTTAGACTATAAAGTTTTACGGACAACAATAGACGAAAGAAATTCACAAATCGGCAATTTAACCTTAATAAAAGATTCTTATGAGAAGTTGCTAGAAGAAAATAATAAGCTACATACGGAGTTGGATACGCTGAAATATAAAAGAACGAGAGATAAAGATGAATTTAAACGAATTTTGAATGAAGCTACCATAAGTACGGATCAACAAATACAGCAAGTTCGAAGCGAATATGAAGATAAACTCAAGAAAATGAAGGATAAAATTGTAAGTATTTTTCATTTTTTATATTTTTGAATTGAAAACTTATTTAATTCGGGTCATATCCTACGTTACGTTATTAATATAAGACCGGAAAACATCACAATATTATTACAGTTCATGGTTATTCTAACTTGGAACTGCAGTCTACGGGGACAAATATTAGTAAAATAAATGAATCTACAAGGTGTCTCTTAAATAGGGGGACATGGCTTAACCAGATTCCTGAGGCTAAAATAAGACGATTTAACCAAACTTGCTTCTACCGGAAAGTGTACCATTTAGTCACAATTCTGCTTCAAAGTTCTTTGAAAAAAAATTAATTTTGCTTATAATAATCGGACGATTAGACCGTAACTTTTTAATGGCAATGCCGAAAACGTGAAATTATTTTTCTTCAGAAAGATATATTCAATAGTAAACTTTTCTCTCTCTGTGTAATTTGTGATATCTGTTACGGTTCACACAGAAAAAAAATTAAATCTGAGTGTCTGCACCGCTAAATTTTTAAAATAAATTTAATCTAGCAGTCTATCCAAATGTCAAACAAGTAATTTTTAATGACAGTAACGAGTTGAGTTGAGATATGTAATAGTCTTATTTATAATAATGGTATACCCAAATCATTGAAGCAGCCAATGCACGTCATTAATAAAAATTGAATTTTAGTAACTAGATGTGTGACGTCATGTACTGCTACGTTTGCAGAGGTTTTAGAACCTTCATGAAAAGAGTTATACAGATTGCAATCTATATTATCGACTATTTAAATTATTTATTATTTATTTATAATACTAACCTTATTTTACTTATGTATGCCATGTAAAGGCAATAAATAAAAGTGAGCCGAATTTCAAAGAAATATACCGAATTCTTCTGATTGATTAGAAGTGCTACCTTTGACAGATTCACAGATTTTGTGTTTGCGTTAACAGTCACGTTGCGTCGTTGCGTTGCGTTTAACATTACTTTATTATAAATAGGCCTTTTCAACACACAAAAATGTTTCAAACACGATACAAATATTTTTCAAATAATAACTTTGACAGTATGAACATACAAATTATCAATGTTGCCAACTATAGCAACAATTAAACGAATAATATGACGTTGATGTACATTATTTATATATTATTCATGTAATATACGATAAGTAATGAACTCTACTATTCATCTTAGTAATAATTATGTAAGGCTATACACTTTTTGACGGTTAAAAACGATTAAAATTTTATTTTATTTTTCACTATTAGTGATTTTAATGCATTAAGGTTTTACACTAAGTAATGATGTGCATTGGCTGCTTGAATGATTTGGGTATATAATTTGTAGAGAACGTCAAATTTATTGTCAAAGAATAGCTTCTTAATTTCTTTTTTATGAAATATAATATTAACATTTTTCTCTCAAGCATTCAAATTGAATCGAATTATATAATTCATTTTTGTTGTTCTAAAGTGTTGCCATACAAACCAATGGATGTCACTAGTGTGTCATTCGGAGTTGTATTTATGTGAGGAAGACCTAAATCCTAAAAACTAAATGCCAAAATGCGACATCGGACACAGCCTCTGTCGCTTTTTAAATGTTTCTCAGAGTTCAGAAACTTAAATGGTTGACATTTGGATCGTACAGCAATGCCATATTTTGATTTCCTCCATGTCTTTATGAATTTGCTTCGGCATTTCTTTCGTAATTTTGTGTTTATTTTAGGTAAAATTATACAGAGAAGAAGTCGAAAAGGAGAAGAAAAAAGTGTGTACGCTGCAGCAAGGCCAGGTAAGTTTTATTCATCTTTATTTTTTCTATTTTCTGAAATAACTTTGCTTGTTTTTAATATACGAGGCAGAATTAATAGACCACATTAGTGTAACGGCAAATTATAAAACCCTAACTCGTCTCTGCCGATTTATACTCCCATGATATTCATACGGGAACAAAAATATGCTATTTTCAAAATGTTCAAAAGAACTTTAAAATGCAAATCTTATATATTAAACTTTATAAATACAAATCTCTAATGTGTTGTCTATCTATTTAAGTCGTATAAATATATAAAACACCCAAAATTATTGAATAAACTGTAATTAAAACAGCAAGTGCAAATTCACTAAAACGTAGGTCGTAGCTGTTTTCGATTCTATATAATCCTGACAATTTAGATCGTCAGCAAAGATATTATTTATTACGAACAACTTAATAACCCTTTCAGACATCACAAATAATAAAAATAAAAAACTTATAACCACCTTATATTATAACTTTAAAGACAAACAGCATCAAATCCAAAACTAACCTACAAATCCAGTTGATATATCCATATACTTATTAACTAATATATTGCGGATCCTAGGTTTTCTTGAAGGAAACACTGTGAAATGGAAATATCATTTCTGCATAAGTCTATCTCACACAAACACCCAACCGCGAATTATGCGCATGCTTGGAAACCTTCACTACTATTGGCTAACGAGGAAATCATGATCACTTTTTGCGAATCACAGAGTTCTGTTTATTAATGGCTAGCGCGACAAATTTTTAATTTAAATTTGAGAAATTAAACAATTTATTTTGTATGTAAATTCTTGAATATAAATATTAGTAATAATAAAAAACATTGACATATTCTAGTGCTAAATTTGAATTAAATAATTTACTTTGTTGTACTGTAAAAATAATAGGAATACAATCTGGCCAGGATTAATTTATTTAGGTGACAATAAATTACTGTATGAAACACAAAGCAACTACAAACAGAAATGAAATCAAACGTCAAAGTCAAACCATGTGCTCGCTGCATCACCCGGGCAGCGTTCCAAAACCAGGAATACCGAGTTTTGGCGTAGAGTTATGATGTGTTGTGTTTTGGAACGAATGAGAGTTTTATTGAAGTAAAAAATTGAAACTAAATTAAAAATAATTTTATAAAACTAACAAAACTACTTATAATTACAATATTAATGTCAAGCCCGTAATAAAAGCGCATTTATGGAGCACTCTCCTCAATATAATGTGAAAGTACGCTCCATAAAATCGCTTTCATTATAAAAGTATTCTCGTAATACACGCCAACGTATTTACTTATGTTTATTTTCAACCAAAAGCATGTTTTCTTCCTCAAGAAGGCAAAATAGTTCCATATGTAGAGAATCGTGAGCATCTACGTTTGAAAATATTGTGGAGTAATTTCTATACCCTCCTCGTTAGTAGAGTAAGTAGAACATCACTTTGGAGTAAATTTTGGCTGTTTTGGAACAGGTTGAGTAAACTCTGAGAGTACGGTTATTAGTTTTGAAACGACTTTGGATAATTTCGTACTCTTAAGAGTAGTATTTTGGAACGCAGCCCAGCCAGCGACGCTGTCAGCGTTAGCCAATAGTAGTCAAGTGTTTGTGAGAGATAGACTTATGCAGAAATGATATTTCCATTTCACAGTGTTTCCTTCAGCTACTCTTATGGGAAAGATACGAGCATTAGCAATATATTAGTTAATAGGTATATGGAAAATATACAATATTGTAGCATAAATTTCTTTTCAATCTGTCTTAAATACTTCCATGATTATTTTTCACAAAAATTTTATTTATATTTCAGTCAGAAGATACTATTGCCTCGTTAAAGTCCCAATTGTGGTTAACGGGCAATAAATACGCGGATTTAAAACGCGAATATGATACAGTACGTTCGCGTCTATCCCAATATCAATCGGTAGGCGACAGAAAAGCTTTTACGCTACCACGAGACTCAAAAGTCGAAGTTACTCGCGAAACAGTTTCAGTTTCCCTCGGTTTAGCAATGGAAGACGAACAAGGCGAACTATTTAACAACACATATTTAGCGGATTTAAAATCCGGTCGCTGTGAGGTTGATTCTTGTGGACGATCCTCCACTGCTAGCACCAGTTCGCGGTTATCGGAACTTCAATTTCGAAATTCCCTGTGTCCTCCTCATTTGAAATCGTCATATCCCGCGGAGACACAATACGAACAAATACAAGAAGATGAAATTAAATTAGGTTTAGCAAATTGTCTTGATGATAGCAGTAGTAAATTATTGCCGGGGGATCGACCGCGAAACAAAAAAGATATCGGGCAGACGCTTTATAAAAAGCCTGGGCCACCCACTCCGAGTAAAAATGGCGGCAGGCTTTCGCTGCAAGGAAATGAAGTTCTGAAAGAGCTTAATAAGCCAGCTGGTGGCACGCCAAGCAGATTGAGGGCGCTATTTTCTCGAAGCGCCAGAGATCAAGAGGTAAGTACAAAAACTTCAAACCTGTGGTTTTGATTTAAAATTTACAATTTTTTCTCTGGTTTATATTTGATTTTGAATATTTTTATTATTGGCAAAATTTGGTTTCACGAAATTGAATTATTTATTTAATGCATGTTAAAACGGTCAGCCCTCAAGCGCCATCTGCTATTTTCTTACGTGAAATGAAGTACATATTTTAATGAAAAAATTATTTTTCTTTCAGAACGTGTCTTCGTCTACTCCAAGAAGTCAAACGAAACGACGCAGTATTTTTAGAAGATAATTATTATTTATTTATTTTAAATTTTCATATTCATAAGTGTATATTTTGTTAATCTTAAGATTTTTATAATAATATAATATATATTTGTATGAATATATTTTTTTTATAAAAAAAAGTTCCAAAATTCTGTAGCTACATATATACGAGCCCAAAATCATCATAGTTTGGCCGGCACAATATTTTTACCTTTTACGCTTTTTATTTAATCCTGTACAGTGCAAAAAATCCTAACTCGAAGTAGGCTATGAATAAAAAAAGTAGGTCAATTTGAAAGTATTTAATAGACACAATTGCAATTTGCAAGAGCGCATCTAGCGGTAAAGCTTAGAACTAAAAGTTGCTATGGTTACCACGTCCAAACAAAGACCTGTCATCAGCCATATAATTCTACACTCCAGGCATCGTTTTTGTTGAATAATCGAGTGATCTTCAATATTATCAAACAAAAAAAGTTGCTCCACGCACATCTTGTGGTTTTAAACTCATTTTTATTGAACACAACAAGCAAATCACAACGAATTAGATTAACACTGAATGACAGATGCATACATAATGACAGATAGAGACAGATACAAGGCCGGGAAACATCACAAAATCTGTCACGTACGCGTTTTGTGGTATTAACCGCTAAATTGATATGAATATATTTTTTTGACAGTCTAAAAATGACTTTTAAATGACAGCGGGAATAAGTCGCGCCCTCATCAGCGGTTTTGGAACTAGATTTTTGTGTGAGCAGTTTGGGTCTGCATGTTGCATGTTCAAATTGGGTGGGTATACCTAAATCATTCAAGCAGCCAATGCACGTCATTAATAAAAATTGAATAAAAGTAACTAGATGTGTGACGTCATGTACTGGTACGTTTGCAGAGGTTTTAGAATCTTTATGAAAATAATTATACAGATTGCAATCTGTATTATTGACATGTTAATGAACTGTCACATCTACAAAATGTACGCCATATAAAGGCAATAAATAAAAGTGAGCCGAATTTCAAAGAAATATACCGAATTCTTCTGATTGATTAGAAGTGCTATCTTTGGCAGATTCACAGATTTTGTGTTTGCGTTAACGGTCACGTTGTGTCGTTGCATTGCGTTTAACATTACTTTATTATACCGTGAGTATTTTTTAACGTGAAAAATTGGATTTGTCATCCATGGTTACGACTTGACATTTGATTGACAGCAATGTATTTGCCTGTCCCATTTAAAATGAAACATAGGGAACGAATTTGACATTTGACAAGACGTCAGCGGAGGTTTTGTTTAAATAATTCTACCTGCTTTCTAAATTAAATTTAGTTGTAGAAAAAATATTGTGTGCACCTTGTTCCCGAGTAATTTTCTGACAATACTTAAATATAATACTTCTGTCAAATTTATTCCCCATGTTATAAATGAGACAGGTAAATACATAGCTGTCAATCAAATGCCAAGTCGTAACTTATAGCGGTTATCTGTCATATTGACACGATGTCATTAGAGGTTAATTTTGTTTAAATAATCATACATGTTTTCTAAAAATTAAATTTAGTTGTAGAAAAAATATTGTGTGCACCTTGTGCCCGAAATATGTTTAGTGCTCTTGAGTGGTTTTCTGACTTGGGTAAATTTCTTACAATATTTAAATTATAATACATCTGTCAAATTCGTTCCCTGTGTTTCATTTTAAGTGGGACACGCAAATACATTGCTGTCAATCAAAAAATATTTTCGTCACTGTCCATTTCTATTTAAATTATTTTATAATACTAACCGTATTTATCCTTATGTATGCCATATAAAGGCAATAAATAAAAATGAGCTGAATTTCAAAGAAATATACCGAATTCTTCTGATTGATTAGAAGTGCTACCTTTCGCAGATTCACAGATTTTCTGCTTGCGTTAACGGTCACGTTGCGTTTAACATTACTTTATTATAAATAGGCCTTTACAACGCACAAAAATGTTTCAAACACGATACATATATTTTTGAAATAATAACTGACAGTATGAACATACAAATTATCAATGTTGCCAACTATAGCAACAATTAAACGAATAATATGACGTTGATGTACATTATTTATGTATTATTCATGTCATATATGAAAAGTAATGAACTCTACTATTCATCTTAATAATAATTATATAAGGCTATACACTTTTTGACGGTTAAAAATGATTAAAATTTTATTTCATTTTTCACTATTAGTGATTTTAATGTATTAAGGTTTTTACAGTGATGACGTGCATTGGCTTCTTGAATGATTTGGGTATAGGTAGGTTGCGTAGGCAGAATGGCTCGTAGTATGATCACTGTTTTAATTAAAACACAGTTTTAAAAATGTCAAATTCAAATATTTAATTTCACCCGTATGTTTAAAGAACGTTTTTTTTTTTCTTTAATATGTGTTTGAATACAAACTATGTTCTACTTTAAAATAATATTTTGATAAATTTGATATTATTTATTGTTAGTAAATAATGAAATTTTACATTTCTTAAAACACCGTTTTAGTTAAAACCATTGAGTGAATTCTTCCAGTGGATCTCGAGAGCTCCAACATAAATATACTTTTATTTTGCGTAGGTACAGTCACGTCAAGAAAAACATTTTATAAAAAATAAAAATGTATTAATACTTGATCTTACAGTAGATATATACAATCACAGCAGTCACAAAATTATTTTACAATATATTTACAACTTAACAAAAATTTAACAAGTTAGAAATCCCATAATTAAAGTTTTTTTTGGTTTTTTATTACATCTACAACTTGAACTTTCGGGAACAGATTCAAAACATGCGACATAGCCAATACATTAATCGGCAAAACTTTCCCCATGATATTAATTTCAGACATGACATTTTTATAGTTGTTTATATCGCATGGTTTGGTTCCATAAAATGAATATTCCAAAGATTTGGGCCGGTTCGCGGTGCTTTTCTTCGCGACATTTTTAGGAAAAGCCGGTAAGGATGTACTCTTTTTAGCCACGTTTCTTTTGACAGGTTCATCATCCAAAAGTAATATTTTGTTTGGAGGTTCCTCCAAATCTGTGTTATTCGGCCGTTTTAATTTATTTTTAGTGGTGTAAGTGCCATCTTCATTTAAATGTAACATTGTTTCTGTTAGTTTATCGAGCTGTTTTTTAACCTCAGGCGCTTCGTTTATGACAAGAGGTAAGTCTCCGTGTATTTTAACATGATGATTCTTTAAATGACTCGGATAAAAGAAATATTCGCTGCAATGCGAGCATAAAAACGGCCGATTGTGTCTGCGTAAATGCATTTTCATGGCGGCGTAAGAGTTGCTCGTGTGACCACATTCTGGACACTTGAATTTTTTTAATTCTTCTTCGTCGTTTAACACATAAGTTTCTTCTTCGAATTGTAAATGAGAATGAAGTAAAGTATGGTGGTTTTGTAATTCAGTTTTGTTTTCAAAATGATCGGAACAATAATTGCATTTTAGTAAAAGTTGTTTTTCCTCGAAAAATTCTGTTTTGTCTAAAATTGTTCCGTCTTCTAATAAAGTATATAAGGTTAGGTTTTCGTATGGATGTTTTACAGTGAAATGTTTTTTTATTGGTTTGATTTTAGAGAATATTTGGGCACAAAAACAACATTTTAATTTTGTGTTTCTTTGCGGAACCCATGTCTGATCGTTATGCTCTTTTAAGCAATGTTGTTTTAAGTAAGTAGGATCGCCAAACCAATCACAATAATTACACTTATAATGCAGTTTTTTAGTTTTGTCCATAATAACTTTCTTGTATTTAAACCCGGCATTTTTTCGTGTGTGAGTTTCGAAAAAATGTACCCGAATCTTTTCTAATTCAGCAGATTTTCTCGGGCAATGCAAACAACAATAAAAAGTTTGTTTATTTTCATCAGAAATACTTTCCATTTCATTGACAATATTTGTAGGTTCATGTTCCGTTTCTTCAATCGTAATAACCTCAAAATCTTCATCTTTCGCGAGTATTTTCGCCGGTTTTTCGTCAAGATTTTCGTCGACTAACGGCCGTTTTCTTTTCAGTGTTTCTGCAGCGATTTCGTCTGTAATCGGGGCGGGTATTTCGGTGTAAGAGACTTGTTCAGTCTTGTGTTTTGCTCGGTGATGATGTGCGATACTTTGAATAGTAATTGCTTTAAATTCGCAGTAATTACATTTGAAGGGATAGTGCGAGTAGTGTTTTCGTTGATGTTTGCGAAAAGTTCGGATGTTTTTAGCGACGAAATCGCAACTTTTGCAGTGGAGTTTTGATGGAGAAGGGATTATTTCTTCGATTATAGTTTCTACGTCGGGTTCTTCTGGTGTTTTATTTTTTTCTTTTTCTTTCTCAGTTTCTGTTGCAAATAAGTTTTTGGTTATGTCATCGACGCTTTTTGAAGTACCTTCGCCCAAATTTGATTTGATTTCTTGAAGTTTTTCGATAATTTTTGGCGTGCGTTTTGGGGAAGAAGATGATTTATTATCTTCTAATAATATTCCGCGAATATGTTTAACGCCTGTTTTGTTTTTACTCCAAAGTGGTGTTGTGTCAAAATTTTGTGGTAATGGCGACGATATTTCTGATGCTGTGTCATCTTGAGATGAAGAAGAAGCTTGTTCTAGTTCTTGTTCTTCTTCTGTAATTTTGTAGTAAACTGTTTCTATTTCGGGCGCGCCTTCGAAATCTGGGTGCAGTCTTTTGAAATGAGCGATGTAATTATTTCTAGCAGAACATTTAAAGGAACATTTTCCACATTTATATTGAGATTTTATTCCGTGTTGTGTGTGTGTGTGATTTTGAATTTCAGTACGACTCGCACATTTAAAATTACAAAGACCGCATCGCCAAGGTTGTTGAATCGGAGCATTTTGGGAAGGAGTTTGTTCTATAAAACTAACAGGCATTGCAGCTGGTCTATCGTCATCCCGATTGGCCGAATTATCCAGTTCTCTAATAACAACAATGTTTTTATTTTCTTCTTCTGAGTGATTATCAGAAATATGTCTTTCTAATTTGTGTTTTTGGTAATGGAAAAATTGGCAATTTGGGCATTTGTAAAGATGTAAATCGTGCATTTTTAAGTGAAAAAGAATTTGATCAATTTCTAAACCGTCAACATCTGCAGGAATATCGATCTGACAATGAGGGCATTTGTAAATAATTTCATCCGCGTGTAATGCTGTTAAATGATGACGTAACATTTGATCGCCATGCGTTAAATAATTGCAGTTTTGGGCACCGCAAACGAAACGTTTACTAACTGCTATAAAGCCTGAAAACAAAAAATATTCATTATACAATAGTTAAAATAATGATATTAACCTAATGCACAAAACTTGGGGCCGAGTTTTGTGCGTTTGGTTTAGTTGTTGTTATATTTAGAGAAAATACAAGCTAAATCAGCTGTTCTTCGTTTTATAAAACTTTTACAGTATGATCACACAAGTGAAAATTGAATTCACAGTAACGAAAACTAATTTCAACTAAATGAAAACAGATTTCATTTTTTACCTTCCGTCACCTTTAGGTAAGATATCGATGGTTAAACTGCAAAACCTCGTAAGTCAACTTTTGACAATTTGCTTTTATTGGTGCTATGGTTTAAAAATTTCAACGTCTTTTAATCTGCAAAACTTTTTAACTCCCATTTCATAATAAAAGACATTAAGCTCCATCTGTTCAAAGGACATATATAACAAAGAATTAAATATTTTTTTTCACTACTAGCCTAGGAGCCCACTATTATTTACCTTTATTTGACAAGGGAAATTGTTTTTCACTACCGCTTTCCTGTAACCATGGTAACCTAGGTCAATAATAATTTGTTATTAACCTTGGTCTATAATGCAAACTCTCACTTTTCAATCAAACTCAAGCGTCCAAATCCAAATATTATTTAACTCATTAAACTCAAGAAAGGTGTTAAGTATATAACTTAAATTTGCCGCTTAATTGAGCTACGCTGCCGCCTCGCCTGGCCACTGTGCTGTTTTGGTGAAAATGTGAAACATGCTTAGTGTTAGTGTAGATGTAGGAATGAATAAATCACTGCTTTTTTTGTATTTGTAGGTAAATACATTTCAATAGATTTATTAAAAAATAATAATAAACTAAAAAGGCTGCCCGATTGTAACAGCACAAAGTGTTTTTATTAAATAATTAAATCAAATACAAATCAAGGCCCATAAGTGAGGTTATCAAACCAGCGAAATGAGCGAAACGTCAGATAAAAACAAATACAGCCTACTTTGTTTTTGTGAATATTAAATAAGTAAAGTAATTATTCGTGTCAAAATGATTGTTATCAATAAAAAAAAAATCAAATATGATTTATGTGCTAGTAGTGAAAAAAATAGTATATAAACCACGGTTGAGAATATAATCATTATTGACCAGGCGTCTTGTATCCCTCGGGCTGCGCCCTCGGGTTACAATAATGGCGCTGGGTCAATAATGATTATATTCTCAACCTTGGCGTATAATATACTATTATTCTCTCCTGTAAAATTTACTTAAAGTGACATAAGTTTTTACAGTTTAACCATCGATATTGTCTTTGGTCAAAAAATTAGGTGGTGAATTTTTAACGAATAAGCACGTTTTAGGGTCCCTGGAATACGATTTTACTAGTTTTATGATGTTTGTATGTGTGTGTGTGTGACAAAATTTTCTCTGACGATAACTCCAATACCACAATTATAAAAATTATAATTCGTTCGTATTTTTATTTTTACCTCCCGTTACCCTTGGTAAGGGAGGCTTATGGATCGTGCTAAAAAGTACATATCGAGATTTTAGTAAATAACCACGTTTTAAGGTCCCTAGAATCCAATTTTAACATTTTTACGATGGTGTCTGTCTGTGTGTATGTGTATGGATTTTGTTGTCGCTCTAACTCAAATACTATTATATAGAAAATTCTGAAACCTTATATTTCTACCCTATTCTAATATGGAAAAAAACCATTAGATTTTGATGTAAATCGGATAACCGGAAATGGCACTTTACCTGAAGCTCGTAACGGTTTTTCTTCAAAAAATATCATTAAATGCCATTTTTTCGCATTTTATGTCTTATGAAAATTAAAGATTATTGAATTTTCTACAGGAATACATTAATACTTTTTCTATATATTTTACAGATAAATTTAAAAATATTTTTTTTTATTAGTCGCGAAGCCTAAGATAAACACATTTCCTTTGTCACACAGTTCATATTTCAAATGAATGTAACTGACAGTAAATGTCACTGTCAAAAAAGTAATCACTTCAAATTAATAATAGTGACATTTTAAAAAGAAAATAGTAAATAAATCAATAGTTTTATGCAATGGAACATAAGAGTTTGCAGCATTAGTAAAAACATAGGTATGTATTTAAATTAATAAATATTACATAGCGGGAGGTTTTGTATTGGCCATATCAGATTTTTTTGTGAGGTGTGACAACTATCCTTCTTTTCCGGCGCTCAACTTGAGCCTCATATGTAAAATCTGTTTTCATTTAGTTGAATTCAATTTCCTTTTGTGTGAAATTTAAAATTTCGTGCATTAAATGTACGATTAGGATAGTTAATGTCCAAATGAACTTACCTGGATAATTTTTATCCTCTTCTTTGTTACTTTTATCTATTTTCTCCGCCGTTTTCCCGCCCATTCTCCCATAGTGCGAACTAGCGGCCAAATTCGTCATCTTATCAAACATTTTCTCATTTTTCTCCAAACACGGAACCGGGTTCACGGGCGCGGTTTCCGGCACAGCTTTCTCATCAATATGCTGTTGTAGATGTCTCTGCATATTCGACCTAACTTTCGTGTTGTAGTTACAAAGTTTGCATTTGATTTCGCTGGAATAAACCGGAGGTCTTGGAAGGGATTCGATGTCTTCTGGGCCGAAAATGGTTTTGGTTTTGTTGTCGTCTTCTTTCGATTCGAGGGATTTTTTGAGGATTGCTTTCACGTAAAAATGATCTTTGGATAGATCTTTTTTTTGAGGGTCAATTGGGTGGAATTGAGTGTAGTGGACTTGGTGTAAATCTTTCATGTGGGTTACGATGTCTTGCCCTAAACATGATTGGTATTTGCAGATCTCGCATGTGAAGCGTTTTTCTGATTGGTTTTGCAGGATTTCAGGCCCGAACAAGTTTGTAAAAGTCGGGACTGGTATTAATTTTATACTATTTTGAGATTGTTCCTCCAATTTACTTTTTAATTTTTCCTTTTCTTTTTTCAATTCTTTGTCTCTATCTATAGATTCGACCATAAAATGATCTCTAGCCATGTCTTTTTTTAACGGATCTATGGGGTGGAATTTAGTTGTGATTATTTTGTGTAAATCTTTCATATGTTTAACAATTTGTTGCCCTAAAGGTGATTTATAGTCGCAAACTCCGCAAGTGAAACGTTTTTCGCCGTGAATTTGAATATGTTCGCATAGACCAATCACTGAAGAGAATTTTGTGTCGCAATGAATGCAATTATAGTTGCTACAAAACACGTCGCAAATGAATAAATGTGATTTGAAGTCGCTTAACGAACTAGTGCGGAATGTGCAGTTTTTCGTGCCGCATTTATAAAGTTCATAATCGCACAAATTTGTCACTTCTTCCGGTTCTGTTTCAGTGATATCGGTTTGTTTTTCAAAATTGTCGACTAGTAAAGGATCAATTGCGTTTTCAACAGCGTTTTTTGACTCAATGTTTCGGTGTTTTAAAATGACGTATGGTTCATTAAAATGAGGGTTTTCTTCGCTTAAATCAATAATATCTATGATTTTAGAGTTTTCTGGAGTTTTGTCTAGATCAATATTAACAACTTTAGCGTCATCATCATCTTTATCTAAATCTGCATTAAGGATTTTAGAAATTTCTGGATCGTTTTCTATTACAATGTCAATAATTTTATCATCATCTTCAACAGCTTTTTCAACGGATATTTCTTCTTTTTCTTTGTTAGATGAAGATGCATTATGATCTTCTGGTGGTAAAGTAGTAATTGTTGATGACGATGACTGTTCTGTTTTTGTTTTTTCGGATGTTTGATGCATTGTTTTTACAGGTTCGATTGTTCTTTTCGAGTCCATATTTATTAAAATAAGATCGTCTATAGTTTTTGGTGAAGTCTGAAAATTATCATAATTATTAGATTACTCACGGCATCACCCGAAAAAACATTATAAAATGAAATATTACTTGTAGAAATTATTTTTAAATAAAGAAGAAAAAAATACTAGTATTAAGAAAAGTATACAGTGTGTCCCATTTAGAGGTGCAACCATTGGGATCTCGAGAACTATAAGAGATACTTTTTGTGCACCTTTGGGAGGACAGTTCAGATGTGCTTTTGTTTTTCCAAAAATTCTCAAAGGGCACTAGATAATGACAAAAAACTGAATATTGTTGATTTTTTCTATTTCAAATAACATCTAAACTATTAGTAATAGAGAAAAACTTTTCAAATACAAAAGATAGATATTTTTATTAACTAACCAGTGGCGTACGAAATAAATTTTTATCTGTAAATTTTCGAGATATAACACAAACTTATATTTTTTTAAATGGAACCCATATCTGATTTTAGTAATAAGGTCTATTTAAAACTGTAAACAACTTACATTAGCCGAAGCGCTTTTCTTGAACTGCCGGATATAGCAAATAGGTTCTAGATGTTGATGTTTTGTTGCGTAGTGAGTAAACATGGCGTCCATGTCAAGGGTGCCACACACACAGTACTGACATTGATAACGCGCGATGTTATGTATCGCGTAATGTTGGATTAATGTCTGAGCGGTCACAAAATACACTGTTCGGTCGTCGCAAATTGCGCACATGAAATATTTTTTATGATAAACGTGTAAATGGACCATGAAGTCATCAGATATTAGGAATTTTTGTGTGCAGTTACCTGAAAATTATAACACAAAAATAGTATTGTAAAAAAAGACGAACATATTTATGAAAAAAACTGTATTCCAGCTAATAGACTTAAATTCTGGTATTTAAAAGGCGATATACAATAGGTTCCGGACACTCACGTGACGAAGCGAATTAGCCAATCAAAAACTGGGGAGAAACTGTCACATCGAAGGACAGAGAGCTGGGCTGCGTTCCAAAATCAAAAATACCAAATATTAATAGGTGCGTTCAGCAAATGAGTTCTGTTCACTCTTTTCACTCTGTACACTCCTAGCACCGTTCGGTAATTACATAGAGTGATAAGCGTCTTAAAATGGAGCGTTCGGCAAATGCAGAATGGAGTCAAGTGGAGTGAAAAGTGTTAACTCCATAAGCCCAACCTCGATATGCAAGCATACATGTAGTTTTTTTGTTTTATTTGACATCTGTCAGATCATTTTGTATTTTTATGTTGAAATATTTTATTATACACTTATTTTATATTTATAATATTGTTTTGTAATATAACAAGGCGCAGTATGTCGGAATGGTAAGAATTCTGTACCTCTTCTAATATATTCTTTCTTCAGAATTATTAAAGAATAATACCAAACTGAATAACTTCTGTATGGTTCATTATTTATTTATTTTTAGCAGTGCAGTATATCAGATTGTCAAAAAAGGAGGTTATTACATTCGTGCACCAAAATTTTAACTCTACTCGTTCGGTTAATCACAAATAAAGGAGTGTACCTTGTTCCCTCGATCTACTCCAACTCCAGCTCTACTCCCACTCCACTCCAACACCGCTCCGTAAATACTCCAACTCCGTATGATTTACCGAACGCACCTAATGTCAAGCCCGTATTACAAGCGCTTGTTTATAATAAAAGCGCTTTTATGGAGCACTCTCCTTATAATGTGAAAGTACGCTCCATAAAAGCGTTTGTAATACAGGTCAATGTGTTTACTTATATTTATTTTCAACCAAAAGCATGTTTTGTTCCTCAAAAAGGCAAATTATTTCATACGAGGTCTGTCCGAAAAGTATCCGACCTTCCTTTATATTTCCCCGCTGCTGTTATTCTGCGTCATCGAGCTGGTGGCATCCTTCGAACTAGTCCCCATTTGATTGAAGAATACGCTTTCAACGACCTTTCCACTTTTGGAAGCAGTCTTGGAACTCGTTTTTTGGTATTGCCTTTAGAGCGTTCGTCGTATTAGTATCGACTGTTTCTTTGTCGTCGAATCGGTGTCCTTTGAGCGACATTTTTAATCTTGGGAACAGCCAAAAGCCGATGGGAGATTTTCATCATTATTGTTATGAGCGATTTCAAGGCGAAGGTTTTTCTGCTCCACCGTTAGCAATTTTGGAATGAATTTGCAAATTTTCAGTTAAAATCTTCCAAACACTAGTTTTCGGTATTCCCAGATCATATTCTAGTTCTCGCACAGTCAATCGACGATCTTCATTAATCACAAGTTGCACACGTTCGATATTTTTGTCATCGAAGGCCGCCCAGAACGTGGGTTACTATCAATAGATGTGCGGCCATCTTTGAACCGTTTATACCAGTCTTTTATTTGTTTTGTTCATACACTCGTCCCCAAATGCCGTCTTCATCATTTCGATGGTCTCCACACAACTCTTTTCGAGTTTTAAGCAAAATTTAATGCAAATTCGTTGTTCCGATCTTTAAGTCATTTTTTACAATAGCAAAATGCGACAAACGTAAAAAACACTTGCTGCACGTAAACTTAGACGATCCGACCAAAACTGCGGCATCTAGGGAATTCGTGAAGCTTTACAGTTGACACTCGTATCCGGCAGAGGGCGCTAAAATTGTCAGGCGCGAAAATATGGAAGAAGGTCGGATACTTTTGGGACAAACCTTGTATATTGAAAGTAGGGTTTTGGAACGCAGCCCTGAAGTTTGTTTTGGCAACGTAGTTCAGAGGTTATGCGTTTTGTTTTCATAGTTTGACAGTTTGCATATTGAAGTTTTTACTGCGTATTGAATTATTTTATAGTTTTTGCCAAACTATGAAAACAAAAAAAACGCCGTAACCGTAACTTCCGACCGGTACCCAACAGTATTACATGATTTTTTCTTTCCGGAATTGCAAGATTTTAAAGCCTACAACAACAGGACATGGTTCCAACAAGATGGCGCCACATGCCACACGCCTAACCAATCTTTGGGCTGTCGTAAACGAAATGTTTGCTGGAAAACTCATTTCCCGTAGAGGGGATATTCCATGGCCCCCCAGGAGTCCTGACTTTTTCCTCTGGAGATACTTAAAGTCTCAGGTTTACAACACGAAACCAGCCACTACAATCTAAATGAAAGAGAATATTCGAGAAGAAATGATTGCTATTACTGTTTACTTTAATATAAATTTTAAAAAAATCGATTATTTTTTGTCCCGTGGCCGCGTGCCTGAGTGTCTCGTCGCGAACTTGGGGGAACCGGGTTCGATCCCGTCAGACGCCAAATATTTCCAATTTTAAATGGCACAAAAGTGACCCCTGTGGTGCACTCTCCACGCCAGCTGAGTGCCCGTAAGGTGACGCCTGGTAAGCGCCCACACGGTACAATACCAAAACCCAGAAATGGGTAATATGCCGTGATGATATATTTATTTATAATTTTTTTTTTTAAGAATTGGTTGAAAACTGTCTTATCCTATACATTAAGATAAATAAATGTTACCTACCTTGGATACATTGATACGGAGAAATCATCGAACTCCTTGACGGAATCTCATACAGAAACGACGTTTTATTTGTCGGTGTTATCTGATAAAAAAATCCATTAACCAACGTATCAAAGTTGTGTTTATGTACAGTCTTTTGATGGTCAATAAGATACGCTTTAGAAATTGTTCTGTAGAAGCACAACGCGCATTGCAGCGAACAATGCGAATGAAAAGTATCTATATGCGTGATCAGATTATTAGAACTGATTCCTTCTCTGCAGTAAACACAAACTGTGATCTGACACCATTTGTGGGAAATCATATGGATTTTAAATTCTTTTTGCGCGCCCGTTGAAAAAGAGCAGAATTCAATCGGGCATTTGTAGATATCGAGGATTTTTGGAAAAGATAGCATTTCATTGAATATTTTTTTGGTTTTGTACCAAACGACATTTTCTGCTGCCGAAGAAGCAATCGGCTTTTTTTTATAAGTATGTTTCACGTTTGCTAGTTTAGACAATTCGTGAAACGGAATCACTATTTTTTTGGTTGGTACTATTTTTGCTTTAGTAGTCGAATCTGTTGCGTTTTGTCGCACAATTGCTAAGTTTGGTTGGATAATTTTGACAGATGGTGAAGTTTTTGGTATTTCGGTTAATTTTGGTGGAGTCTTTGCCGGATTTGGTTCAAGCTTATTTTCCTCTTCTTCTGTTAAAGTTCGCACGTCTTTAATTTGCAAGAATCCCATTTCTTGTTGGTCTTGTTGTTGTTCAGAAGTTTCGGGGGTTGTTTCTGTTTTTTCGGCGGTAGGATCGTTTTTTTCTAATGGATCCGGTTCGGTTGGTTTTGACAATAAGTCCCCGCTAATGCGACGTATTCTGATTTTGGCTGATGGTGTTGGGGTTGGAGTGACGATTTTAGCGTTGGATTTATGTACGTCGAATAAATGGACGAATAGAGATGTCATAGTGAAGCAGTTGAAGCTATTTTCTCGGGCGCAAATTTCGCACAAAACTGTGATTTTTGTATGGACATCTGCGCAGTGTTTTGTGAAGCTTATTTTGTACAAACTTGTAAAATTGCAGTTTGGAATTTTGCAAATATAGTTTTGTTCTTTGTTTTTTATGCGGACTTCTATTGCGCCGACATTTATGACTTTTTCTTCAAAATCGTTCAAGACTTCGTCTTGTTTCTCTTCTTCTTTTATTTCGACTTGTTCGAACTGCGCGACGTCGTCTGAATTTTCAGGAAGTTTAGGAGTTTGTAATTTTGCTGCTAATCTTTGAATCGTGTCAAGAACTCCTTTTTGTTTTGAATCTGACGGAATGGAGAGTTCTACGTTTGATATATCCATTTCTTCTTCGCTTGCGTGCGTTTCTTCCTCCTCTTCTTCTTCTTCGTCGGGTAATTCTATCGTCTCTTCTTCAGAACTCTTTTGGGAATCTTCGTTTTCGGATGATTCTAGTCCCGCTAGGCTGCAAGTACTGGCGATTCTAATGGTATCTTCTTTTGATGTTTCATTTTCATTTTCAGGATTTTGTGTTTCAGTTTCAGCTAGGCTGACTGTACTACAAATTTTTAATCGGAAATCTTCCGGTGGGGGTTCTTCTTGTTCTTCAAACAATTCTTCGGGTTGAGATTCGTCAATTGGAGGATTTTTTATTTCGACGGTAGGTTCTTCTGGTTGTTGTAGTTGTTGTTCTTCAATTTCTTGTTCGAGTTGTTGTTGTTGTTGTTCTTCCTCTTCTTCGCGCGCTAAAGCAGTTTGAAGCTTGTTTTTTAATTGGTCAACGAATTGAAGCGTGGTTCTTCTTGGGGTTATGTTACTGGCGATTTCTTCCATTTTTTTGAGCCGTTCTTCCTCGATTAGTTGTTCGCGGAACGAAATGTTGTCTGGTTCTAGAAATGCGGTCATGTCTGGTTCTTTTTCTTTGATTGGTTCTGGAGTTTTTTCCCTGATTTCTTCCTCTAATGTTTCTTCAACTTCTACTTTAGTTTCTAGTTGAGGGGTGTTTAAATCTTCTAATGGAACTGGTTTTGAAGATAAATTAATCTTTATAATTTCTATATTTTGTCCCAAATGACTGATTTTTATGTGTTTTTCAATGTTTTTCTTTAAAAGTTGCGTGAAATTACAAGCTCTGCACAAATAACCGAACATAATTCTGAAATTTGGAGGACCAGGCCAGATTGCGGTTAAAGTTAACGGCTTTTTAAGTTCTGGGTGAAGATTGTAACAATGCGAACTTAAAGTTTTTTTGTTTCCAGCTAAAAAGGGGCACAACTCACAGGAATAGCGATATTCGCCCGTATGGCAAGCCACGTGATCGAAAAAAGTTGCAACGACCTCTTTTTTGATGTAAACGTTGCAAAATCTGCAAACAAAAGTTGTTTTGCGTTTTTTTCCGTTTGCTAATTCTTCGTACGGTTCTATTTCGTCAAATTTGTTCAACCTGGATTCGATTTGTGCCTTTTCGGCTTGATCCGGGCTTAATCTAGAGATCAGGATTTCAGATCCGGGGTGTTTGGTGCGGTAATGAATAACGATGAATTTTCCGTTATAGCCACATAATTTACAATCGAAGCGGTTTGAACTATCGAGGAAATAATTGACGTCTGGTTTGAAATCAACGTTGAGAAGAGCGAATTCATCGTCGGATTGAGATTGAGGAGGTAACTCCACGTCAATATCTTCGTTTTCATTGACACTGACATCTTCGTTGAGGCTTATATCTTCGGTTAAACTTCCGGCGATGGACATCTGGTCGCTTATTTCCGTGTTTTGTGATAAAGAAGATGTGCTTCTATCGAATTTTCTCATCCGGCGTTTATCTTTTCTGATAACGCCGTGCGCCCAATTGTTTTTCTTCTTTTTGATCAGTTTTTTCTTATCCGGTTTTTCTTCGCTTTCGGTTGTTTCGGCTGTGTCTAATTCTGTTGTTTCAGACTCGATTGTTTCTGATTCAAGTGTTTCGGATTCAATTGTTTCTGTTTCAGTTGTTTCGGAGTCAATTGTTGAAGGGAGAGAAACGGAAGAAGATTCGGCGGATAGAGGTGGTTTTCCTTTTTTTCGCCCCCTGCGAGAGCCTCTTTTGGGTTTTGGTCCGCGTTTTTTGCCCTTTGGTTTCACCTCCACAGGGATTTCTGGTTCTACGAATGGTATTTCTTCTTCTTTTTTCTCTTCTTTTTCGTCGGCAGAACTTTCTTCGTCTGATGATTTGACGGTTGGGAAGTTTATTTTTTCCAGGAGAACTCGAGGCGAAGATCTGAGTCTTCTCTGAGGAAGTTTGATTTCTTCGGGTTTAATTTCTTCTTTTTTCACAACAGTTTCTTCTTGTTTCAGGTCGAATTTTAAGTTCTTTTTAGGACTTTTGATGTTTTTACGTCTAGCTAAAGGTATGTCGTCATCTTCGCTAGTTATAGGCTCTTTTTCTTTCGTTTGTGGCTCATTTAGATCATTGTACAATCCTTGTTCTTCATGTTCCTTTATCATTCGACACATTCTTTTACCAGTAGCAGTTAAAACTCCTTCGCTTATGAACATATCTCGTAGATCTTCTTGTAAAAGTTCCAGAGCATTTTTCCGCTTGGCTTTCGGAATTTTCTTATTTGTTGATCTTCTTGTATTCCTCTTTTCTATTACCGGACTTGTTTCATTTACAACAACCGGTTTTTCCGGTGACGAATCAGACGAATAAATAATTTGTCTTCGTCGTCTGTTTTTGATTCTTTCGCCGACGGATTCTACAATTTCGTTGAGTTTTTTTTCTCCTTCTTCTTCTGGTGGGGGTGGTGTCTTTTCCGGCGTTTTCACTTCCGGTTCTTTGGGCGGAGAAGTTTCTTCAATCTTTACTTCTTTAACTATTTCTTCTTTGGTCTCTTCTTCCCTGGCGGTTTCTTCTTCCTTGACAGAATCTTCTTCTCTGTTGATTTCTTCTTCCTCCGATTCGGAATCAGAGTCAATAATGCGACGAATGCGTTTTGTTTTTGATTGAGGCATAGATATGCCACATTTGTCTAAATATTGAAGTAAAAATGAAGAATCGCAAGTGTCGAAGATGTGTTTCATGAATTTGTTGAACATGTTTAATTTTTCATCTGAAAATATTAAAAAGAGTCATTTAATTTTTATTAAATTGAACACATACAATGTTGCAATTTTTAATTCAATTATTCTCAAGTAAGAATGAGAATTTTACAAATAAATTACAGGATTAATATTCTGTTCTGAGTTAAAATGATTATACTAAGGGCCGTGATATCCACCTCCTATTAAAGTTCCTAATAATTTTTTGTATATTTCCACGTACAAATAAAATTTATCTTGCTACTAAAACTAATATAAATAATGTGCCGCTCTATTAGTACAGTTACACAATTGAATAATGAATTGAAAGTCACTGACGCATGATGAGTAATTCTTTGGTTGATTGAACAGTGAAATTTTTGTCATTGGCGTGTAGCGCAAGATAAAACTTTCGTGAAAAAATCGAATTATAAAAATTTAATAATCAAAATGAATCGAAAGCATAAACAAAGTTCTACAATAAAGAGCGATGCCGGAGTAATAATTTTCAACGTTGCTTCTGTCTGTGAAGAAGAGGCAACTAATGAGTTTAATTTGCCATTAATTGCAAAATTACAAAGAACTGCAATGTATAGTAGGTATTTCACAAAGTACAGTAAAAATGATTTTAGCTGAAAATAGAAAAAGAAATTTAAATAATCCAGAATCAAAATTAAATTCTCCGGGAAAAAAGGCCCAGACCCGATGTAACTAACAAAACTGAAAATTTTAATTTCCAGGTATTTCTCATATTCTTTTACAGTTTATTACAGTGTAATTTTATTTGATTAGAACAAATAAATTTTCAAATACAAAAAATTGAATTTGATTACAACAACGAAAAGTTTTACAGTTAATAACAGTGTAGTTTTATTTGATTACAACAATTTTCACTTACAATAGACCAAATCTGATTGCAATAATAAAAATAACTATCACACAAATTATTGTCATCATTGTTAACTATATTGATTATTGTAATAAAAAAATTTAATTGTGATTTTTTTCTTTATTTAATTGTTAATATTAAATACCTTATATAAAACCAGTAAACCAGTAATTTTTATTGAAATTATTTTTACGTATACATACTGAATACGTACTCAACCCATAGAAAATTTTAATCATGGCGCCCATGGATTTTGACGTAAGGGCTCCCCCTTCCCGATTCCCCTAAGCTAGAGAAGTCTCGCTGCGCGCACTGTACTTGATTACAACAATAACTAAACTTGATAACGATTATAGGTACTTGATTACAACAATAACTGAATTTGATTACAACAAAGACTAAACTTGATTAGAACAATTATTCAGTTTTCTTTTTATTCTCTATTATATTTGCATGTTTTCTACAAATATCAACTAATAATCTGGTTTCATTTTGCGAAAAATTAGCTGATCGTACTCTTTTCGAATCCAAATTAACACTACAATTATATAATTCGTAATCCGCACTTAAAATAAACAAACACAACCAAATATGAGTAAGCATACGTCAACTCAGGAACTCAGGTTGTGAAAATGAAAATAACTAGTTTTCGTGCTACCAACTTTAAAATATTTTCTTTATTATTCTAGTATCTGGCAAATAAATGGGGTAGTTTTGCTCTTTTTGAAAAATTTATATGTTATAGTATTTTTAAATTAAAGTTTTCCATATTTTTTTATTTTGCATAATTCTTGTTCTTTTTTGAGAAAAAAATTAGAGAAAAATAAATAATTTTTCTCCCACTATAAGTGATTTCACAGTTTCTCTGAATGAAAGAGATAGCACAATTTTTCGTTACGTATGTCTTGCGGGGCAAGGGGAACTTGTTTACATTTCGTTTTAGATAGTGTTGTTTGGTAGTTACAGTTTTGTTTTTTGTGTATTTGATAGTTAGTTTGCTTCTTTGTTTTTCGTAGCCTCATTTTCTGTCTTTTGGAGTATTTATACAGGTATGTGATCAAAGATTATCCATTAAAATAAGGTTATGTTATTTGTTGTGACATTTAATGTTTACTGTTCAAATACGACACCTGCGCTTCAGCGGATTACGGTTAAAACATGTGACGTCACAGCGGAGAGGGTGACTCAACGAGTACGCAATTTTAATTAGCATTTTATAAATATATAAGCAATAATTGTTGTTTGATTTTATCATATAGAAAATCTTATTATGTGTGACTTATTGTATAAAGATATTTATTTATGATATATAGGAGGTAGATATCACGGCCTAAATTTATAAAATATGAACTGACTTGTGGAAAAAAGTGATACTTATTAATGAAAATGTAATAATTTTATAACAAATCGCGAAAAAATATCATTTAAAAAGATTATTAAAACGTATTTATAACATAGAAAAAATTCTTACCTGCTTCAGATTTGGGACTTGCGATAACTTCTTTCGAAGTAGTAGCACTAACATCCGTCTTAACTTCTTTCTCTTCTTCTTTTTTCGCATCATCCTCCTTCTCTTTTTCTTCTTTAGGCTCTTCAATAATCTCCTCAATCTTAGGTTCATCTTCAACAGATATAATTTCTTCACTTTCATTCTTAACCTCATCTTTCTTTTCTTCTTTAATTTCAGATTTACGAATTTTCGGAATTCGGAAGTTTTGGAACCCGTATCCTTTACCTACAATAGGTTTAGTAACTGACGAATACAGCATATCTAACGGCGAAGAAATTTCTTCTTTGGGTTTAACTGAAGATAAATCGGTGGAGTCAATCTTTGGTTTTTCTTCTTTAGTTTCTTCGGGCTTCTTTTTGCGGGGGTCTTCGCGCCTTGCTTCAACTGACGGAGGTCGTTTTTCTTCACTGTTTCTTTCTTCGAATCGAGATCTTCGAGGGTCGGTTCTTTCTTCGGAGAAACGAGAGCGTCTGGGGTCTTTATCTTCTCTGTCTTTACTGGAAAAGCGGTTTGGGGGTTTCCTTCGTTCATCTTTTGGGTCGTCTTTACGACCCTCATCTCGGATCATTGGATTGACCCATTGGACGTTTCGGAAATGGCCCCGGTTGGAGCAAAAGTTTGCTCTTTTGCCGCGACCTCTAAATGATCTTCGGGTTTGAAAATCGTTTCTTTCTTCGTTATGTTCTTCGTTTTCATAAAAAGATCTTCGGTCTTGTTGGTTTTGGTCTTCGTTTTCATAAAAATCGATAGGATTTATTTGACTTAAATCGTATGGATTGAAGTTTTGTTCTTGTGGTTGATTTTGATGAAAATCTGTTCTGTTTCTAGTCGGAGGATTTTGATTTGGAAATCTAGGGTTAAATGCGGGTCTAAATTGATCTTCGTTTGGTCTAAATTCATCTCTGTGTCGTCTAAATTGATCTGGTTGTTTGTGACGAAAATTATCCGGATTTCCACGAAACTGATCTTGATTTGGTCGAAAATGATCTTGATTTGGTCGAAATTGATCCTGATTTGGCCGAAACTGATCCTGATTTGGTCTAAACTGATCCGGCGCGGGTCGAAATTGATCCATCAAAGGTCTTATTTGATCCAGTGGAGGTCGTAACTGTTCTTGATTTGGTCTAAATTGGTCAATTCCGGGTCGAAATTGATCCATTTGAGGTCGATGTGGTTCGATTAAAGGTCGAATTGGATCTATTTGGGGTCGTAATTGATCCTGGTTAGCTCGAAAAGGATCTGGAGGTCTGAATTGATCATTTTGATTGTTGAAATTTTGAAATGGAAGTTGTCGCATGTCGACGTCATAATTAGTAGAAAATGGGTCGGTTGGGGTCATACTGCCGGCGAATGGATCCATTGGGGTCATGTTCCCTGCAAATGGGTCCATTGGGGTCATATTGCCCAAATTATTTGCGAATGGGTCTCTGGGGGTTCTGTTGCCCAAAAATGGGTCTGGTGGCGGGGAAAACGGCCCAAGACTGGGGGGTTTGTTAACAATTGGCTCATTTTGGAAATTGTTTGGCCGATTTTGAGCAAAAGGGGGGCTTTTTAATTCGACTGACGGTACAGGGGGGAACGCAGTGCGTAATCGGGGGTCTTGCAATTTAGTTGGGTGCACTTCCGTTGTTAGTGGCTTTTTTGGGGACATAATTTTTGGGGGGATGTCTTTTAGGGGTTCAGGTTTAGTGTCAATACTTGGTTTGCGCTTATGGGGATATTTATCGGATAATCTCCCCGTGGCGGACATTTTATCATCGTCTTTTATTTTTTCTGGTGGTGGGTCAACTTTTTTTTCTTTGATGCTTTCTTTTAATTCTTTCATTATTTTATCTACAAGGGGGATATTTATATTTGGAATTGCGGGGTCTGCAGATTTTTTATCGACGGATGGAGGTTTGTCTGTTGTTTTATCTGTCTTTTGTTTTTCTTCTTTTGTTAATGAGGGGCGTCTAGATTTATCAACTTTAGCGGAATCTGAAGTTTTTTCCTTATTTTTTGAACTAGTTGTATGTTTTGAGGAACTTTCTTTGCTTTTTGACTCAAGTTCTTTGGGTTTTATTTCTTTTTTGGTCTCATCTTTATTTTTTGACGCATTTTCTTTGTGGTCTTTGTGTTTCAAGTCTTTTTCTTTACTCAGATCTTTGGATTTAGATTCTTTATCTTTTTTTGACTCATCTTTAATTTTTGCGTCTTTTTCTTTAGTTTTGGGTTCTTCTTTACTTTTATCGTGTTCTTTATGTTTGGAATCTTTAGTTTTATGTTTCGAATCTTCTTTTTTTTCTTTGTCATCTTTTTTGACATCTTTCTTATTTTTATCACATTTCTCATCTTTCTTAACATTTTTACAAGTTTTTTCATCTTTCTTTTCGACTTTTTTCGGTTCTTTTTTGCCCATAATTTGTTGGTCTATACTAGAAAGTAAATTCCCGAAGATATTGTCTTGTTCTTTGACAACTTTTTCCACAATTTTTGGTTTTGGTTTTGGGGCTAAAACCGGGAATGGTTTACTGACTTTTAGTTGGTCTTCTTTGCTTTCTTCTAATTCTCTGCAAAGTTTTGCCTTTAATTCTTCAAGTTTATCTAAATCCATGTCTTCGTTAACTAAAGGAGGGGAATTTTCGATTGTAGAAGGCGCGCAAGATAATAAATCTTGTAGATCTGATTCAGAAAGCGGTGGTTTATTAAGTTTCGGTGGAGTAGGACTTTTTAACAATTGTATTTTTTTCTGTTCCTCCAAATATTCTCTGACAATTCTATCCTGTTTGGCGATGATTCTTGGGACCGGAACTGGCTTCGGATCTTCTAAAATCGGTGAAGAGTCAACCCCAAGTGCGTCTGAATAATCTATTAATTCTCGTCCCAAAACCGGTTTAACTTTACTTCTGTTTGTTTCTTTTTGGCACCAAACATTAAACTTCGGGTTTTGTAATTCTGGTCTGGGACCCATTTCGTTCCTTCGGAAATATAGTTGTTGGTCATTGGTCCAATTTGGGTTTTGTGGTACAAAAGGTGGTCGAATTTGATTGTCCATCGGAAAATGGGGATTAAATACGTTATTAGGCCAGTTTAATCTTTGATTTGCGTTCCAGTTTTCGGAATATGGAGGAGCTGCGTTGCTGAATCTGGAGATAAATATAGTTATTTAGTAAAGAACCTACGCAAGAATTTATAGGTTTGGTAGTTTGATTTTATCTGTAATTAGAAAATCGGAATATTGGAACTGTAGTTTTTATTTCCATAAGAAATTATTTGAAACAAAAATAGTATTTATATTAAAGGAATAGTAAGATTATTTTATAATAAAAAGTAAGTTTTGTTGTAATGGCGTATTCTACAATTTTTACCTTCCGTCACTTTTAGGTAAGGAAGGTACTGGTTTTGGTAAAAAAATTCGGTGGTGAGTTTTTTTAGGGTTCCTGGAATACGATTTTACTAATTTTTAATGATGTCTGTGTGTGTGTGTGTGACAAAAATTTCTCCGACGATAACTCCAATACTATAATTCTAAAAATTATAATTCTTTCATATTCCTCTTCTTTACATCCATATGAAGAGCTAATTAGATTTTGGTAATAATTGGTCAAGCGGAAGTTCCTTTATTTGAAGTTCTTAACAGTTTTTCTTGAAAAAACGCAGTTGTTAAATAATATTTTTTAACATTTTATGTGATTATCAATATGAAAGAATATCTTATTGTCTGTACGGTTTGATTATACATTTTCCTTCATATTCAATAGACAGAGTTAAAGAATTATAAAAAGATTAACTTTTAAAAATTAGCCAGCGTTGCTATAATCATGGAAACAACTGATATATTCAAATAATTATAATTGACAGATGTCAGTGTCAAGTGCATTTTACATAGTGTATGTACATGTTATAATTTATCAGATTTATAGAATCTTTTCAAAGGAACTTTCGGTATGGAATTTATAGAAAATAGTATATGTTCGTGTTACAATTTTGCTGGATATATAGAATCTTTTCCAAGGAACTTTTGGTACGGGATTTGTACAAAATACATAGAATTGACGGAAGGTAATTTTCAAATTGGAAAAAAATATTTAAGTGAATAAGCACGATTTAAAGTCCATATAAACCGATTTTAACATTTTTACGATGATGTCTGTCTGTGTGTGCGTGTGTGTATGTGTGGATGTTGGAGGGACGATTACTCAAAAACTATAAGACAAAAGATCAGTTTAACTATGAATTCCTCAATCTGATATTCATGGGAAGAGCTGAAAAGGTTTTGGTAACAATTGGACAACCGGACGTAGTAGTTTCTAAATAATATTTTTTGAAAATTTGTGATATACTAATATCGAAGAACATAAAATTCTACATCTGATAAATTTAGAAATAAAGACGCTGTAATATATAGAATATAGGGATGTAGTAAGTCGAGTAGTCTAAAATCAGTTGACAAATTCAAATGTTTATAACATAATTTGTAAATGACACATGTCAGTGTCAAAAATCAACAGTTTTAGTGACATTTTGATAGTTTTTTCTGGGAAGTATATTTAATCTTTCTTATTGTTTTATTAATTAAATATTTAAAATTATAGGTAATATGCATATATCCATTAGAAATACCGCCAATCTTGTTAATGAATTGGAAGAATCTCTGACATTTAGAAACTTCCTCATACAATGAAAAATAGATATAATTAGAATTGTATGTGTGCAGAAGTACAACAAAAAACAGTATTTGGGTAAATTTCTGTAATTTTTTTGTTATAAAACGACAGTTCGATAGCGAAGTGCAATACAATACTTTTATAACATAAAATGGAAATGGTGAGAGGTCTTGTGCTGGCCACAACAGATTTTTTATTATGCAATATGAAAAGATTTACAAATGTCAGTGTGGCACATTGGTTAGTATAATTTACTTTCAAACGGTAGATTTGGGTTCGATTCTCCACTAGGATAATTATTTTATTTTTTGCACAAAAATTGTTAAACTTTTAAAAATCTGTCATATTTTCTATTAAAGTCATTTGAAAATAATAATAACATTGTAATAAATAAAGAAAATATACCTGACAATAATTGATTACAATAATCAAAACATTGATATAATAACAATGCATTGTATTTTCTTTTCATATTAATAAAAAATAACTGAAATATAATGACCATAAATACAGGAAAAACACAATACATACAAATGTTTATTATATCTCAATTATATTTTATTCATATCAAAAGAAAATATAATGCATTTTTATCATATCACTATTTTGATTATTGTAATCAATTATTGTCAATTATTTTCTACAATGTTACTATCATTTTTAAATGATTGAAATATATAGAAAATATATTTTTAAATGTTCAACAATTTTTTTGTAAAAAAATAAATAAAGTTATCTTGCTGCAGAATCGAACCCAAATGTTCGACATTTTTTAATTCTAAAGACAGACATGTTAACCATTACAACCCCGTAAGACACTTGAAAATTTTTTCATATTATTTTCAGTATTTTTTCAAATTTATGCAACGATAAAAAAAAATGATTACTTACTGATTATGATCTGAGAAAATGTCGCGCCTATCATTTTGCACCTTTTCTGTAGGAATTACGATAGGCCTCGCGGAGATCGTATTTTCCAGAGGAGGACTAGGGCTTGCGGGAGTCAGGTCCGCCTGTTTGCTAAGCTTCTGTCTCGCTACAGAAAAAGCCACTTCGCTCTCTAAATTTGAAGAAGAATCATGGCTACCAAAAGGGAATTTATCATCAGGTGGATTGCGGCACATGTATTTGTGCATTGTCTCTGATGGCGGTTTCTGAAAGAAAATGTTGAAGAAGTTAATTTTCAAGTAGTTTGAAGGATACTTCATTTTTATTTTCAGTGGAAAGTGTTCGCATACAATATTTTACAACAGGCGGAAAAGTGAAAATGCAATTTTCTACAGTCTATCAGCTCGATTCTCGAAAAAGTTTAAGCTAATCTTCATTTTTCGATTAGCGAATTCTACTCTAATTTTGGCAGTTTATATCTTAAAATACAGTCTTATCTATTCCTAGTATTTACCTTTTTTGATAATATTTTGAAGATTAAATTTTAAATTCCAGAATTGAATAAAATTCACTAACCTAAAAATAAGGATTAGCTTAAACTTTATGGAGAATCGGGTTGTATATTATTACAAAGTAGGCATTTGCTGTCCGAATTTCTAATTATAAAATGTTGAGAAATGTCACTTGTCTACATTTTTAATGGGAACGTTTAGTCAGGAACTAATGGCGCTGTAGTTATTTACATATTTACCACCTCTACCCCTGTGGTGCACTGTCCACACCAGCTATGAGTGCCCGTAAGGTGACGCCTGGTAAGCGCCCACACGGTAAAATATATCGTCATCATTACCGATGTCTACATGTGTTGTAGATACTGGCACACCCAGTAATGGGTAATATGCTGTGATATATTTATTTATTTATTTACAAGTCAAACTGACATACAGTATCTCTAAAATAGGGGGACATGGTTTAACCACAGATTCCTGAGGCTAAAATAAGACGATTTAACCAAACTTGCTTCTACCGGAAAGTGTACCATTTAGACAGAATTCTGCTTCAAAGTTCTTCGAAAAAAAAATAATTTTGCTTATAATAACAGAACGCTTTATTCGATTTGGATGAAATTTGGTATGACAGTTTATATGGTTATAAGTCATCTTTTAAGATGATACTTGTTATTATTAGTGAACAACTAGTATATAAAACTTAGATGTTCCAACATTGATTAGACCGTTACTTTTTAATGGCAACGCTGATAACGTAAAATTATTTTTTAAGATACATACAATGGTAAACTTTTCTCTCTCTGTGTAATTTGTAATATCTGCTACGGTTCACACAGAAAAGTGTCTGCACCGCTAAATTTTTAAAATAAATTTAATCTAGCAGTCTGTCCGAATGCCAAACATCCTAATTTTTTATGTTAAGTACAAAGTGTAAAATTTATTATTTTCTTATTGATTTCAGATGAGAGCGTTTTTTATCTGGGTGACGAAAAAGTCTTTTCTCAAACAAAAACAAAAGCAATGGCTCAATCTTTGTGTTCTTTTAACCAAAAAATCTCATGTGGCCAACACAAAACCTCCCGCTATTTAATTTTTATTAATTTAAATACATACCTTACACATATTTACTAATCCTGTAAACTATATTAAGTTACTTTGCATATAACTATTGTTTTATTTACTATTTTCTTTTTAAAATGTCACCATTAATAATTTGAAATGATTAGTTTTTTGCAGTGACATTTAGCTGTCAGTTACATATATTTGAAATATGAATTGTGTAACAAATTGTATTGTTTATAATTATTGTAATTGTAATAAATATTAAATATTGTTAATTAACTACTACACTACAACTATATTGTATTTAATATACTTATTTGTTCGGAGATTACACAATTTTGTCTTGACAAACAAATAATATAACGTTTTACCTGTCAGAGATAAATATAATTTGCTTAATAATTTTCTTCGTGTGAATAATTCTCCATTTTCAATCATGATGACTCGAACAGAACGTTTCTGACACATTTGTGAAAACATGTTACATTTGTTTGTGATTTTGTTTCAATTCCATGGCTGACTTTATAAAGATGTAATTTCTATAAAGAAAAATTAATTTGATTTTCTCGATTAAGGGCCAAATTCTCAATTTTCACCGGAGTGATATGCAGTGAAAAAAAATTTTTCATTTTATCACTTGGAACTATTCTCAATTTCAAAGTGATCTGATATAAATGAGTAAGAAAGTGTGGTATTGTATGTATTTACCTTATGTTGGCAGAACGTAAACTGACGGCTCAAATGACAGTTGTTATATATGTGCTTATTTTTGTGTAAAATATTTAACATTTGCAAATCATTGGCTTGTAGTATGATCACGGTTTTAACTAAAACGCTGTTTTAAGAAATGTTAAATTTCATTATTTAATAACAATATTAAATAATATCAAATTTATCAAAATATGATTTTAAAGCAGAACATAGTTTGTATTCAAACAAATATTTTTTAAAAAATCATTCTCTACATATAAGGGAGAAATTAAATATTGAAATTTGAATTTGACATTTCTTAAAACAGTGTTTTAGTTAAAACCGTGATCATACTACGGGCCATTGTGTTTATGTACTATGTTTAATTTTATTTTCGGGAGATGTTTAATTTTATTTTCGAGAGTTGTGAACACTTTCATAAGAATCTATTGTTTATATCGTTATTTTCATTTTTACCTCCCGCTACCCTTGGTAAGGGAGATATAGGGATCGTGCTAAAAATCTCATATTGAGATTTTAGTAAATAACCACGTTTTAAGGTCCCTATTTTGTCTCCGCTCTAATTCCAATACTATCATTCAGAAAATTTTGCAACCTTGTATTTCGACCCTAATCTAATATGGAAAGAAACAGTTAGATTTTGGTGTAAATCAGACAACTGGAAATAGCACTTTACTTGAAGCGCATAATGGTTTTTCTTCAAAAAATACTATTAAATGCCATTTTTTCGCATTTTATGTCTTGAAAATTAAAGATTATTGAATTTTCTACAGGTTTTTTTTTACAAATAAATTTAAAAATCAACCTTTTTTATAAATCCCGAACATAATTCCTTTGTTACACAGTTCTTATTTCAAGTGAATATAACTTACAGGTCAAAAAACTAATCACTTCAAATTAATAATAGTGACATTTTAAAAAGAAAATAGTAGATAAAGCAATAATTTTCTGCAATGGAACAGTTTGCAGCGTTAGTATATACGTAGGTAGGTATGTATTTAAATTAATAAAAATTAAATAGCGGGAGGTTTTGTGTTGGCCACATCAGATTTTTTATTTTTGTGAATATCTTCCTCTGGATTTTGATTTGCTTGTCTCTAGAGTACTTTTTTCATTTTATGCAGTAAACATTGAGAGTATTCATAATATACGAACAAAATTGTCTCCGTACGATAACCAAAACATTTAAATAATAAATGTTTCATAAAGAAATACAATATTTGCCATTCTTCTTGTAATCTGTTATATTCTTTTTTGGTTCATATTCTTGTTTCTTTCAAAAAAATTCCGCACTTTTTCAATCTGATTAAAAGCCGGAGACTTTGGGGGATGAGTAATCTTATTTTTAATATTATATAATAGCTATTCTCTCACAAGTTGCAAATTATTTGTCGAATTGTGCTAACGCATGAAATTAAAGTTGTCTTCTAAGCCATATTTTTGGGCACTTTAAAAAATCGAGGTAATCTTTGCTATCTATGTAATGATACTAATTTTCGTACTCTTCACATAAATACAACTCCGAATGGCACGCTAGTGATATCCATTGGTTTGTATGGCAACACTTTAGAACAACAAAAATGAATTATACAATTCGATTCAATTTGATGCTTGAGAGTATATCTTAATATTATATTTCATAAAATAGAAGCTAAGAACTATTCTTTGAAAGAGCTTTTATTATATAAGTGTGCTCGTAATACACGCCAACGTGTTTACTTATGTTTATTTTCAACCAATAGCATGTTTTCTTCCTCAAGAAGGCAAATTACTTTCATATGTTGAGAATCGTGAGCATCTACGTTTGAAAATATTGTGGAGTAATTTCTATACCCTCCTCGTTAGTAGAGTAAGTAGAACATCACTTTGGAGTAAACTCTGGCTGTTTTGGAACAGGTTGAGTAAATTCTGAGAGTAAGGTTATTAGTTTTGAAACGAATATGAGTAATTTCGTACTCTAAGAATAGGATTTTGGAACGCAGCCATGGTGGAATTTCTCTTTCTTTCTTAGTACTATATTTGTCTCAATTTCCTATTACAGGAAGCGTGACGTAGTAACCAAAATCCGGGAAATGACTGAATTACTAATAAATTAATTCATTTGATATTTGTTTCTCAGATCCATCCGATTATCGAAGCTTTTGCAAACGCGTCAAATCTGTGCATGATTTTGACGTTTAAATGTGATTGCAGAAGTTTAACTTGTTAAAATGGATAAGAAAATAGCACTTGTTTCTGTAGTTTTTATGTACGACTTGAACTTGGATCATTTGTTTAGATTTCGATCAAAAATTGTTTCGTGTGGTCATTTATTTGTTCGTAATAACTCAAACAGACTTCAGAAAGTACGATTATGATAGAAATGAAATGGCAGAAGACTTACGTCATCAAAAAATATCCCTAAAGTAATGACGTCATATACTACTAAGTTTACATGGGATACTAATTTATAAGGCGCGAGCAGTCGTGTGACTTTGTTGGTCTTTCTTGACAAGCAGATATGGGGAATGACAGAATGACAGCTAGTAATGTAAATGACAAACGTCATCACTTTTTATTAGAAATTTCATGATTTTCCAATTTCAGGTGGTTGATCTTCTGACTAACGGTTCGAGTTTGCGCAGTTATACGATTTTGGTCAGCTGTTTTGTTCAAAATTAACCTTGTAACTTGGAAGTGAAAGCGTCATTTTCTGTTATATTCATTTGAAGAGTCGTATGAATCGGGGGAATTTTCTTCTAGTGATGAAGATAATATGGAAATGTTTGGCGAAAATCCGAGGTCAAAGAATGAAAATTATTTAGAAGAAACAATAACAGTAATCATGCACATACATAGATGTCAATGTCATTATTTTTCATTCCAAAATTCATGTGATTTATTTAACTCGCAAAGTAAAGTCAACACACCTTGTCACAAAGAAACCACGTGAACTTACAAAATATTGAAATTTTGAATTAAAATTTATGACATTTGTAAGTTATGTACATAATTCTGACACGGGTGCCCTTATTTGCTTGTCAAGATTTGCTTATTTACAGGGCATCTGTTTGAAAAAAAAAATACCTTTTGAACGGCTGTCAACGGAATTAATGGCCCACAATTCCCTTTCGAAATAATTCATGGTTAGTTTTTGAAATTGCTTTTTTAAGCTTTATGCATTATTATGGATGTAAACTGACAACCAAGTGACAATAGTGACAGGATGTATATTCGATCGATATAAAATTTAATGTACACATTGTCATGCCAACGTTTAGAATAAAAATAAACTACAATTATTTCAAATAATTTCAAATTCGGTAAAAGGTATATTAATATATACTTTTCTTAATACTAGTATTTTTCTTTTTTTCTGTATTTAAAAATAAATAATTTCTACAAGTTATATTTCATTTTATAAAGTTTTTTTCAGGTCTATGACGCAAGTCTTCTGGCATTTAATTTTCACTATAGCTATATTTTCTTCAGAACTTGCTATAGTGTTGCAATATTTATAATCAGAAACATTTGGATAAATACATTTTCTGAAACACAAATGTTTGCACTTTTAAATTTGCGCGCGCAATCTGTTAAAACTGCATATTGATTGACTTTATGAACGCTTCAGATTGGCTTTACGAAAACGCCTAATGAAGATCATGATCATTTTTTTCTTGAAGCATATTTGAGTGAACGTAAAGAAGACTATTCTTATAATTACTCTTAATAGCTAGAAAAATTCGAAAAATACGTCCATGGATATAGTGATGCTGTCATATTAAGCGGCAAATATCAAAATCATGTGGAACAGCACGCTTCAGCCATTTTTAATGTTTTTATAATTTTCAAATGATATTTACGAAGTTTACAGCGTTGGATTTGTACTGTAAACAGTGTAATTGGCTGATGACAGTTCTTTATTTGTAATACTGTAACCATAGCGACCATTACTTCTAAGCAGTGCCGCTAGATGCGCTATGTGCAAATTTCAGCGCATGAGCACTGTTTCGACTGTTTTGATTCAGGCTGATAAGTGATGAACCCATGTCTCATCGGTAGTAACAAATCAGGATCAGCTTCATAACACCAGAATTTTTTTCATTTCTAATTCATTGGTCCATTTTTCAAACCTTGATTCGACAATCTGTCATGATCATATTCTCAATCAAATTGATGTTTTCTTTCCAAAAGTATTTGTCATGACTGCACGGTGTCATATTTTTTTCTATTTCTAAAAAACTTTGCAGACACTATGGTAGTTCACATTACCTCCCAATAATTATGGGGCTATTACTGCACTTTGTTTCAGTTCTCGTACTTTTTGGGTTTGCACAGTGAAGAAGCAGACAATTCATCAAAAAATTGCAACAAGAAATAGTGTCTCAGTAGGGGTGACAGTTTTTTCTGTATAGATTTCTCGGGTCCTGATATTTTTTTACTGCCAGCTGTCAAAATATTCGCTATAGTTTGCAGATTCATCAAGCGGCGTTTGACCTTTCCAGAAAGTTTAGAAATTATTAAAAATTACCAAAGTTCGAGGTCAGTTGTGGGTGCTCAACTTTTGTTCGCCAGAAAATTGGGTCCCGTCACAAGCTATACGCCGCACTGTGGAAAAGTTTGAGCGTATGTTTATTTTACAGGGCAATAAACCATCAATAAGACAATGAAAGGTGCGAAATGAGGAGAATATCGCAGCTGCAGCAAATTTGTCGATTTCAACATTTGGGGCTTTCTCAGACCAGTTTGAAGAATTATATTGATAAAAATCAGTCTTTTGCAAGACTATTTCCAGTTTTATCCTTCATAACCTTTTTGCTATTTTTCTATATAATCTTCGTTTCCGTCATTTTTCTTTCCAAAAATGAATCCTAGTACTTCAAAATTTAATAACAAAAAGTGTTGTGTGCAAATTTGTTTTTTAAGAAGAGTAAGATTCCTGATTTAAAAAATTCCGTGAAGAATTTAAATCTTTAAATAATTTTTTCGACGATATTGATTTTGTCCCAAGGAACATGGTTATGATTATAGGTAAATAAATTTTAAATCATTAATCTGATGACTGCTTCAAAAAATCTCTGTAACCTTAAAAAAAAAAACGTAAAATCCTAATTTGAAAAGAGCGCATATCATACATAAACATATGAGAGTGCGATTGACAGTACGAATTACGTCCGACATCTTTGAAGTATAGCAGCGCCTCTATCGTTATTTATTCGCGAATATAAAATTTGCTGTTATTTTTATAAAAAATAAAAAATGTTTTATATTTGAGATACTTTCCGGTTATCCTTTGCATTTATTTCTATCGAAAAATAGAAAATAATGAAACAAAAAAAAAAATATATTAGAGCGTACACTTTCCACTGACATATTAACAACAATATAGCATTATACATTACCTTCTCTACTTTTTCGTAAAGTTTTAAAATGACCTCTTCACATTTCCGCAGCGCGTCATACTTGAGTCTGAAAAGAATATAATCATTATACTTTCTAAGCAGTTACAGGGTCCTAGTAAATGTAAAATAGTTACACAAGCATATAACGGATGGGCCGTAAAGATGAGCGGTTTTAAAATCAATATTGCTCGTAAACGGCAAAACAGTTTTGTAAAATTGCTGACCTAAATCAGTGTCCCAGAAATTTCAAGACTACGGGATTCACCCTCAATCAGAAGCTGAGGAATATGTTAAAGAAGTTGGAGCTTCTGGATCATCAACTTGCAAGACATCAGATGGGCTTGCAATTCCACCAACATTTGGCGGCATATTTAAAAAAAAAAACCCTTACAAAATTCAATTTCTCCAGGAACTGAAATCGAATGGTCTGAATTTACGCCGAGTTTTTGTCGAAACCATGTTTTGCGTTTTGCAAAATTCAGACGAAGCTCATTTTTATTTAAATGGGCATGTTAATAAACAAAACTGTCGTTATTGGGCTCAGAAAATCCTAAGTCAAAACATCAAAAGCCTTTACATTCTCCAAATTTACAGTAAGTTGCTGTAACCGTAACTTCCGACCGGTACACAACAATGTTACATGATTTTTTCTTCCCGGAATTACTAACTTTACTACAACAGGATATGGTTCCAACAAGATGGCGCCACATGACACACAACTAACCAATCTTTGGCTGTCGAAATGTTTGCAGTAAAACTCATTTCGGGTAGAGGCCTTCCAAAAGTCCTAACTTTTTTCTCTAGGGATACTTAAAGTCTCAGGTTTACAACACAAAACCAGCCACGACAATCCTATTGAGAGAATATTCGAGAAGAAATGGTTGCTATTCCAAACGCAATTTGCCAGGTTTGAAGAGTTTTTACAACACCTGGATTATATTATTTTTAAAAAATGATATTCTGGAATGTTTACTGCAATACAATTTTTTTTAAAAATCGACAAAATTTATAGTTTTTTTTAAGAATTTGTTGAAAGCCGTTCATTTTTATGACCCACCTGTACAAAAAAGTGCATATAATGTTTAAATAATTTGAAAGTTGAAGCCACTTGTAATATTTGGCCTTCATGCTTATCCAACCATATTCGTACTAATGCGTCCTAAACTGGAGGAATACCACTTAAAAATGGAAAGAACCCATTGAAAGAGGTAAAACACCATACATACCATCCCGTATTAAGAGTGCACTTACTTTTTCTTTGTGTCTGTTAAAATTTCAAGTAACGATTGTAATTTCGATATTTGGGCTTCTCTAAGTTTTCCAGTCTCACTTTTAAGTCGTTTTATAGTGTGTTCCAAAAACGGCACATATCTTTGAAGTTCTCGTTTTTTGGTCACATATTCTTCATCGGCCATGGTACCTAAAAATTTGTTGCTAGCTTCAACGAGCCCATACTTCTTAATGATGATTAAATGAATTTGCCACATCCAACATGTCTAAATGATTTACTATTCGTTCAATCCTTCAATTTATTTTATTTCACTTGTTTTAAAATTTAAACACGATGACACATGTCGGCCATATTTATCCACGGCGGCGATAATTTAGCCAGTTCGTGTTGTAATCTTCATGAATCAATTATCATGCGCAATACAACTGATTCAATATATCAAACGAATAATTCAATTCATCTAACCTTTTTTATTTTTCTTTACCACATTCATTTTCCACAATCTTATACCACTTCTAATCCAACGAGTTGATGATGATCACAAATTAAATACAATACACGTCTTTGAATTTCCAGATCTTATATCACTTTTGTAGGATGTCCACCGGGCTGATATCACAAATCAAATACAATACACGTCTATTAATACTTATCTGTCACAAAATGGCTGACAAATTTGTTTCAAACAATAGGTGATATACTGCAATGCACACTCTGATTTTAACGCAACAAAATGGTGTCCAGATATCTGCTTTCAATAAAATTTTATACGGCGAAATACGAGGTACCAACTGCACAGTAAATACCACGCCCACAACATTAAAATCTCTAAAAATCTACGAACATTCTAGAAAATATTTCGGGTAAATTTTCTTGAAAACGCTATTTTTTATATGTAACACCAATTTTACGAAGTACGTCATTCATTCGACAAATCTTTGCCCTGGATATAACTACGTCCTTGATGTAGGTTATAAATTAATTTATATGATCTGTAGAGTTATCTACTAAATAAATTATGCTATACAGAAATTTAATACTATAGATAACGATGTATATATAATTTTGGCTTTGGCACATATTAATTACACTAACTACATGCCTACACAAATGAATGATTTCTATTTCATTTTACAGTGTACATAAAGAATCAGTATTTACCTATTAAGCGTAGCTTATAAAATTTGAAGTGTCACTATATTATTCATCCTTATTCACCAAATATCACTCACTAAATTTAAACAGTTCTGAACTTAAATTCTTTCTTTTCAACGTCTTTTCAAGTGCTCGAATATGCGTTTCACACCACAACACGAGGTGCGTATTACAAGCATCGAACAAATGAATTATTGCATTAATATGCTTCTTTTGTACCTTAAATCTACACTGTTGGTTAACTTTAACATGAAAATAACTTATTAATAAGCACAGTTTGTGTCGTAGTGTCAGTACGTTACAAAATGGAGGCATATAGCCAGTCTTTGTGAGAATAACGACGGCGTTATAGCTTGAACTCGGGCCTCGACAACTATGGCGAAAGGCTAACGTACCATCTGCTGCCAGTGATCACCAAACAGTGGCGCGTTATGTTCACATCGTAGCGAAGTATTATTAGGTTTGTTCGTACAACAAAATAAGCAACTAATTGCTAATTTTTTAATACGCGTGTGTAGTTTGAAACTGGTTTCAAATTGATTAGAAATTTTTGTGTTCTGCGAACAGAATTAAAGGTTATTGTTATTACTACCATCTGGAGTGAACAAAAAGGTTATCTTATATTAAATTACAATATTACTTTATTCTATCGTTTAATGGTTATTTATATAATTTCTTTAGAATCCGTGGACTATTCTGACGGTTGGAAACTGATCAGAGATTGAAATATTTTGCTGAACGAACAAATGATTTTTAATCGTAGATTTAAAATTTCTGTTGTGCGAACATTTTTAAACAGATGCGCATGCTCAGAATTGTTTGTGACGATTAGACAGGGATATAAATTATTTCTTTTGATTGGTCAGGATGCAAACCTAGTTCACAAAAGGGAAAAAAATGTTACCTACCAGGTGTCAGTTATCAAATAAAATCGAGAGAATTAAGTGATGTTTAACCATGGTTTGTTGTTGCTAAGAGAGGTATTGGAATCATGCTAAAATTCGCATATCCAGATTTTAGTGAATAAGCACGTTTTAAGGTCCCTATAATCCGATTATAACATTTTTACGATGATGTCTGTGTGTGTGTATGCGTGTGTGTGGATGTTGGAACCACGGTTTTTCAAATACTATAAGACTTAAAAAATATTTAACTGCAATTTCCTCAATCTGACATTCCTGGAAAGAGCTGATTAGATTTTGGTAACAATTGGACAACCGGAAGTAATAGTTTCTTTAAAAAAATCTTCTAAATATTGTTTTTTGAAAATTTCTTTTACTATTATTGAAGAACATAAAATTCTACATCTGATACATTTAAATTTTTTATTATATCTTGTATAGATTTAGAGATAAAGGCACTGTAATATATCAGAGGTTAAGGCACTAAGGAAATCAGTTGACAAATTCAAATGTTTATAACATAGTTTGTAAATGACACATGTCAGTGTCAAAAATCAACATTTTAGTGATATTATGAAAGCTTTTTCTGGGAAGTACATTTAATCTTTCTTATTGTTTTATTATTTAAATATTTAAAATTGTAGGTAAAATGCATATATCCATCAGAAATACCGCCAATCTTGCTAATGAATTGAAAGAATCTCTGACATTTAGGAACTTACTCATACAAATAATAGATTTAATTAGAATTGTGTGTGTGCAGAAGACATGTTAAATACAATAAAAACAATATTTGGATAAAGTTCTGTAATGTTTTTGTTATAAAACGACAGCTCGATAGCGAAGTGCAATACAATACTTATATAACATAAAATGGAAATGGCGAGAGGTATTGTGCTGGCCACAACAAATTTTTATTATTCAGGCCTTGTACATTTTTACAGATAAAAATATTTATTATTGACAAAGTTTGGTTCCACGAATTTAAATTATGTATTTAATGAATATAAAAAAGGTCGGGCTCTCAAGCGCCATCTACTATTTTCTTACGTGAAATTAAGTATATACAGTAAAATTTTTGAAAGAAGTCCGATCAAGGCCATCTACGAATGGAGTATTCCACTCAATTTTTTTTATTATTTTAAATAAAACTTCATTCAGTTTTGAAGCAATCCATAGTATCAAAAAATCTTAATTGTTCCTAGTTTAACAGCATTTTATTTTTGAGAAATCAGTGTAACGTCACATTTCCCCTATACTTGTCTTTCTCACACACACTGCTCTGAGTACGCTGCGAGAGAAAGATAACAATTGTATGACGTCAATTTTCCCTTTTAGCAAATGTGAAATATCTCGTAAACTAATTATTTAAAAAATGTTTTCATTGTTTTTACTATTATTTATTGAGTCATACTTTATGTTAAATTGAATTTTTTTATTTTTTTTTTGTTATGGTGGAATACCCCATCAGGCCCGGGAAACGCAAATGGGAGATACCGGGATAGCATTTTTAGTTTTGCTTCCATACACTAGATATGGCGACACCAGTATCGTTAGTGTGTCAATTTTTTTTCATTTTTTCTTTTGCGCGAATTTTGACATTTGTCATTTTCATTTGAAACAATTCTGACTGTCATTGTGAATATATTTTTTGTATTATAAGTAGTTATTTGTGTGAAAAAACTTGTAAATATTTAAGAAGACAAGAATAAAGTGTTGTGTACCAAATTGTACTGCTCCCGTAAGTGAAAATATATTTTTATATAATTGTATTATTTTATACCAGTAAAACATATTACAAAATCGTATTCTAGGAATAACAAGCTATAGATTTCGACAGTCTCGAACTTATCGGGATTTATTTGTCAAGTGGTTGGAAGTTTTAAACATGGATGAATGCTATTAAGTATTGTATCTTTCCTAAATGAAATTACAGTGTTTTTAAAAATGCATTATTTTTTACTCATTTTATGTAATCTTTGTAAGACTGATTTGTAGTTGAAGTAGATTTTTCATAAAATACTACGCAATGATAGTATTTTGTTAAAAAAATGCTTCAACTACAAATTAGGGGTAATTAATAAACCGAATATACCAATATTAATTGTAGGTAATGATAATACCGACCGAGTTTTATATTTACTTTTGCTTCCATACACCAGATGGCGACATTGATGTGGTATCGATGCTTAACATGTACGTTTCCAATCTAAAATAGTGTATATGGTCTGTGTACCCCATTGTATCTATGAATTAAGATTTTGTGCTGTCAAATTTAGTAGTGTCTTTTACTTAGTTTTTATGAGGGTACATAATATCTTGAGTACCTCATAAAAACTATGTAAACGACACTACTAAATTTGACAGCACAAAATCTTAATTCATAGATGCAATTCGTAGATGGCCTTGATCGGACTTCTTTCAAAATTTTTACTGTAGTATGGTTTTATCTTTTTCAAAAAACAGTTATAGAAAAATTAAAATTAATTGTACGCATCTTTTATTTGAAGTATTCTTCTCTAAAATAATCCATAAACGATTGACAGTAAAAAAAAAAAAATCTAGTCATAAAATAATCCCTAAACGATTGACAATAAAAAAGCTAGTCAAATACTCGTTAATCACATTTCAATTAGTTTATATTAGCGGCTTTTGCTTAGCGTAGATAAAATAGAGGTAACAGATCCTAATCCGGATCGCAGGTCGTATATAGACGTCTCCTATATCCGCAACCAATTATTCTATAATTCCATCAACCATATTTAAAGGCTCATTCACAGCTCTGAAATTAAACGAAATTATAATTAGTATTTATAATTATATTTATAAATATAAGTTTATGTCAATGCATTCAAATGTCAGCGTTCGAAAGCTTCAAATTAGTACTGAAATTAATTTAAAATAACTTAAAATAAGAATTTTATGCAAACTTCATATATTCACTTATAATTATAATTATAAATATAAGTGAGCCAATTACAAATGCAATCGTCACGTCAAATTTGACTCTAATTTCATCAATATGAACGTAAATAATTTAAATATATTAAAACGTGTAATATTCATTGCTTTGCTTTCCTACCAATTAAATTACCTACCCGTCATTTTGAATTTAGCTCCAATTTCATTCCACATTTTCCCGAGTTAATGGTATCCTTAATTTTTTTTATCTTTTTTATTCCATAAATGTGAATTTTCTACTATACATAAAATAAATTCATCCATACTCATGTTCATTTCCACGAAAGCAAGGACGAGAGAGGAGATTTATCAAAATGAACAATGTCTATAAATATTCAATGCTGTATCTTCAGTGACGTTGACAATATTGTGTCAGATTATAATAAGAAACAAAAATATTGTAGATGTCAAAATATACTAATTATAAATTGTATATATAAATGAACATCTAATTAACATGCTTTAAGACGGTCATTTTTAAGTATAATTTTTAATTATATTTTTTAATTATAATTATAATTTCTAAGTATAATTTCAATGCTGTGAATGAACCTTAACTTCGCAGTAGATACAAACCAATCCCTTGGCTTTTCCAAAACAAAATAACCACCTGCTTCACACGGAATTTACATCAAATTTATCTTTAAGTAATCCGGACTTTTCATAAATCCGGATTGAGACAGTTTTAACTGATCCGGATTAGCAGTGCTCTGTAGAATTTTTCCTCTTCTCGAAATCGCTTATTCCACAAGTTTTTTGAAGATAGGAAACATTAAAACACAAACACCCATCATCATATGATTGTTCATTATTTCCTTAAAAATTGATCTTGTACGCACTGGTGAAACATTTTGGAAGCCGCTGATATCTGCCTGCATAGGTTCCCGCTTGGCTGTGGTGGTTCTCGCGCAATATACTACTAACTTGCCAAGCAAAGCAAGCCAGTCTTTCGAACGGTTTAGTAGGTTTTGGACGCGTACACATATTTTCTTTCCAATACAAAATATATTAAAATAATCTTTAAATAGTGTTAGTATTTCTTGTATATATAATAGTGTTTCTTAACCAATATATTAAATAAAACAGTATTTGATAATGTTTGGTTGTTTTTACACAGTGTAATCATTTCTACGCGACAATATTAAATAGCTGATGTAGGGTATTTTCTTTGTTGTTGATTTAGTGCGTAGTTATACAGTTTTATACTTAGGCGTGGCTTTTGATATATACGTCACTAAATAATTGTGCAATGCGAAATTATGGTTGTACAGCAAATTGTTTTAAACACTATACAATTTGTAATAGCTATAAAATATCTTGTTGCTAAGTGAATTTTTATCTGTTCTGAAAGTGTGAAGGTCGTTCTGATTTCGTGAAAGCTATGCGTGAGGTCGTTCGCCTTAAATAAGTCAAATAATATTGGAAGCAACATATCGTTAAATTATTGAATTTTTAGTCGTTTTAATGCACTTATTTGGTTCATTATCTTCAAGGTGTTTTGCTAATGCGCAATACTTAGAGTATTGATTGTAGTTACGCAATCGGTACAGTTAAAATATGCTATGTGTAACTTTTTATAACAATAAAATTGTGTGCACATATGTTTAGCAATAATATGTTGCAATACTTACGTCGTATCGTTGTTCATATTGTTCAAATTTAATTAAAAAATATTGTTAAAGTATCCAATTAAACATTTGGAGTCACTATTTTAAGGAATAAATATATTAAAAGTTAGTTTGTAATAATGTACACGTATACTATGTACAAACGTCAATATGTGACGTATTGTATAAAATATTCTGACTTTCTTTGTAATTTCCAAGGAGACTAAAAGTTTATTGTAAATAAGCTAGCCTAATTAAAAAATGATAGTGAATTGTACAGCATTGAATAAAATAATAGAAATAAGTGAGTGTAGTATGTTATAAGCTAAAAATAAAGTTATTTCTGCTTACCTTTTCACAAGTTTGCTTCAAAATGGCGTCCTCCTAAACAAGTGACTATGGGGATGAATGGTCAAAGCCTTCTCGAGTTTACAATATATGTTATGTATTGAAGACATTTTCAATCAAATTTCTCGGTGAAAACTTGCAATAATAGGAGTTTTCGTTGCGCTTGGCCGAATTTTGTAGTTTACCAATAAATACGGTAAAAAATTGACACAAATTTATTTTTTGTTCTATTCTCCTGCACTATTATATCCTATTTTCCATTATTTAATTATCAAATGGAATATTCCTTGTTATTAATCACAATTAATTATATTTTATAATTATGACAAAAAAGACATTTATTTTACAAATACATCTAAAAAATAGAAATATTACATAGCATACTTATTAGAAGTACTAATTTTTACATTTATTTGTCAAAAACTCACATCGCCACATCTAGTGACCTCTGGATAATATTTTTAAGGCTGCTACATAACCTCACATTTTACCCGAAGCATTTTATTCTTAATCATTTATTACAGCCCGATTCACAAAAAAGTTTAAGCTAATCCTCATTTTTGGATTAGCGAATTCTACTCTAATTTTGACAGTTTATAACTTAAAATATAGTCTAATCTATTCCAAGTATCTACCTTTATTGATAATATCATGAAAATTAAATTTTAAATACCGGAATAGAATAGAATTCACTAATCCAAAAATATTATCCTAATTCATGATTTTCATTTAATTTTACACATTTCCTGTAACTTTCAGCCAGTTTTATTACCTAATAGGAGCGAAAAAAGATGAAATGTAGATGGCAGGTCGAACGACGACAAAATGGCGGGCTCCGTACTAGTAATAAATAGTGGTAACATTTGTTGTTTTCACTTGAAAGTGTAAACATTGAAATGATTTACTACAAAATATCATTTTAAAAAAACATTTATTTCACTACACTAACAAATGATAAAAATCTGTTGTGGCCAGCACAATACCTCTCGCCATATCCGTTTTGTTACATAAGTATCGAATTTAACATTTCTTGTACACACAAATAATTCTAATTAAGGAAGCTTGTTCTACTCTTCTAAAATGTCCAACTCATTATTACTATTAATATACATAGATACCTACCTACAATTTTAAATATTTAAATCTCTAAATCTATAGAAGATATAATAAAAAAAATAAGTGCATTAGATGGAGAATTTTATGTTCTTCAATATTTGTAATAACAAAAATTTTCAAAAATATTTAGAAGATTGTTTTTAAGAAACTACTACTTCCGGCTGTCCAGTTGTCATCAAAACCTTTTTAGCTCTTCCCATGAATGCCATATTGATGAATACGTAGTTAAATAGGTCTTAAGTATTATAGGTTTTAAGGAATCGTCCTTCTAACATCTAGACACACCACACGTACACATAAAAATGTTAAAATCGGATTCTAGGGACCTTAAAACGTGCTTATTCACTAAAATCTGGATATGTTGTTTTAGCATGAATCTAATACCTCTCTAAGCGAGAGGTAAAGAAATAATTTTTTTCTCCAAAACAGCCACCTTTCAATGGAAACTTATTTTCATATGGCATACACTTTTTATGCATTTTACAGTGATTTTTAAATTATTTTACTGAAACAGGAATGAATTTGTATATTAACAAACGAATTAATCGAGAAATTGAAAGGAGAGTGCGGGATGTTCGATATTGGGTGCTCTAGGTTTAAATTTTAAGCTAGGCTTAAACAAAAAAATGCAAATCGAAATTTTGACAGCAACATATTATAATTCATTTGACATTTCATTTCGATGCAATATTGTCAATTTAAGCCGAGTTTAATATTTAAGTTACGTTGGTGCAAACGGCCATTTTAGTGTATATAATGAAGTGTCTGCTTCGTTATTTCCAATGAACGAAACGTATTTCGGTTATTTCTTCAGTAACGGTGACGTCATTTCTCTTCAAAACTTTAATAATTGGTGCGTTCAATAAGCCCAGCAAAACAAGCAACCGGAAGTAAAATTTGTTGAACGACTTTGCTTACCTAGGATTTGCTCGCAAGCAACAAATTTCTCTCTTGTTAATGGGCCCATAAACCATAACAAAAAATAATAAAATATACTTTATTCTTAAAGTACTATTCAATAAATAAACATTTTTTTTAATAATTACTTTGCGAGATATTTGAATTTATTTCCAGGGCCACAGATAACGTCTCTATTGGTATCTTTCTCGCGCAGTCTACTACAAAAACTGGTGTGAGAAACATAGCTATAGGTTTCTTTAAAAATCAAATGCAGCTATACAAAAAACAGTTATGACTTTTGATACCACAAATTGCTTCAAAATTAAACTAACTTTTATTTAAAATTAGAAAAAAAGTTTATGGGCCTATTGTCAAATATAAAGGCGGGAAATACGAATTATATGTACATGAAGTTAACTTGTACTGTATCTATTTCTTTATAATATGGTATGTGTTTGTTAAACACATGTCAAAAAGGCTTTCAGAAATTTGAAATATTTCATAAACCTATAAGATTTGTTCATAGAACGGTTTGAAACTGTCAACAACCGTCAAAGGCATACGCAATTACATAAAAGCGTTCAGAGTCACATATTTCAAATTCTGACTACTAGTTGGCTGTTCACAGAAATTTTCTGACTAGTTGAAGACTGGTTGGCAACGGTCAGAATAATTTCCAATTCGGCTAGAAATTTTTAATTTGAGACATGCGCATTCATATTTTTCAGAAGTTTTGCCATTCCTACATGTTTGAGTTTTTCATTTACAGAAAATTATGTTCAACTTTTTCCCTTCTCCACACCCTGACCCTTGCCCTACGGTGTTACCTCTTTTCGTAATAGCATTTTCAACATGGCTGCTGACGACAACAGTGCAGAAATCTCCAGTCCATATTTATTTGACGGCAAGTATAGGAAACCATCTTTTTCTGCATTAAAAAACGCACCTCCGGACAAGACCATTATTCTAACACTTTTTGATAGTTTTTTACCTCTCGCTAAGAGAGGTATTGGATTCATGCTAAAAATCGGATATCCAGATTTTAGTGAATAAGCACGTTTTAAGGTCGATTATAACATTTTTATGAAGTAGTATTGTCTTAAAAAAATCTCCTAATTATTATTTTTTGAAAATTTTTGTTATTACTTTTGATAATTTTATTATATCTTGTATAGATTTAGAAATAAAGAAGATATAATATATAGAATAATCTGTTGCAATAAATCGCACAGTCCAAGGAAACCAGTTCTCAAATTCAAACATTTGTAATTGACAGATAAAAATCAGTGTCAAAAGTCAACATTTTTTCTGACATTTAATTATTAATTATTCAAAATTGTAGGTAGGTATGCATATTAATAGAAGAGTAGAACAAGATTCCTTATACAATGAAAGAATACATATAATTAGAATTATTTGTGTGTACAAAAAATGTTAAATTTGATACTTATGTAACAAAATGGAAATGGCGAGAGGTAGTGTGCTAGCCGGATCTTTACCTCTCGCTAAGCGAGGTATTGGAATCATGCTAAAAATCGCATGTCCAGATTTTAGTGGATAAGCACGTTTTAAGGTCCCTATAATCCGCCAATTTCATCAATTGAATTGGAAGAATCTCTTTCAGGTCACGTGACTTTCTCAAAATATTACACAAATTTCAATATGTAATTGTAAAATATCTAAAGGATATTTCGTGATATTTTTAAATTTGAGGCTCTTTAAAGAACAATTTCTTTTCAAATTTAGTACTTAGAAATTCTTGCAACAGCCCTATTACGTATTTCGTTAAAAACCATACGCTTTATATTACGCAATGTCATTTTTATGTGAAGAATAAGAATACTACAGCATACATTATTGTGTGTATGACGGCAATGGAAATATGCCTTCTCATTAATATATTATCCAAGTAAATATACAAAATATGCATCCTGGTTTAAACATGCCACAATGTACTTCAAAATGTAGTTTCTTTTTAATTATTTGACATATCCAATTATTCCAATTTGTGTGGAAAACAAAATTAGTATTATCATTTTAAACAGTTATTTATCTGTCATTAACATTTAAGTTAAGCAAAAGTCAAGTTACAGGCCAATTCTGAACAAATCTATAACTCTTACAGATCTGTAAATATGTAAAAAAAAACTGTCAAAAACGCAATTTTTGTTGATTAAAATAAAATTAGTCTGTACAGAAAAAAAACCTAATTCGGAATAGGCTATGAACACAGGAAAGTCTAATTATTAGTCAGTTCAAAAGTCAAGTTGTTAAAATTGATCCTGAAATATAATTTTAAGGAGAAAGATAATAAAGAAGGGAACAGAATATTACCATTCATGGTTTCCTAATTTATTTCTACTTCTAAAATAAGAATTCAAGAAAAAAGCTTTGTTTTCTTCAGATAATATTGACAATATCTCGTGTCAAATTGACATTTTATTAAATACAGATTGTCATACGTTTTTTTGTTCATTGCCTACTCCGAGTTAGGAAGAAAAATAAAATAAAAATCATATTATATAATAAATTTGACTGTTGAGTTGTATTTAAAATACATTCAAATAAACATAAATTGTTAGGCGTTTTCGTAGTCACTAGTCAGTCGGATCTATTCTATGACGTCACAGAGAACTCAGATCTATAGTGTATTCCGAAATTAAACCACGGTATCCAAAGAAAATGATTACGGTTTAACCGCGGTTACAATGTTACCAACACCGCACTGGAGAAACGGACTAGCTAACAGCTAACCTCAACTTGACAAATTTGAAATATTATTGAAACTACTACTCATCTGTCCTGCGCTAAAATGTAACCACACCACAACCGCCGATCTAGCGTGGTTACAGAAAAGTTATCATTAACTGCGTTCCGAAAATATAACCAGTTACCTACTGAAAAAGTAACCCCGGTTAGCGTGGTTCACTTTCGGAATTTATTAGTATGATTTTGACGTTTGAATCTGAGGTTATAGAAGTTTAATTTTTAAAATGGATAAGAAAATAGCGGTTGTTGCTGTAGTTGTACATAAATTGTTTCATTTTGTCCGAAATAATCTAATAAAGACTTCAGGAAGTACGAACTGCCATATTTTCTTGGGTTGAAAATTTTTGATCGGATCGCTCGGAGGGAGTTTACGAAAGCGCCTTATTCGAAGTAAATAAACGATGTAAGTATCTGTATATTCATATTATCGTTTAGACTTCAGAAAATCCGTAAAAGAGGCCCAATAATAGGTATTCGTGCAAAAATTATTTAATTTCCATCGCATCACAATATTTGTAGACAAATTGTAAATATTTCTTAAAATGGAAATAAGGAGAAACATAACCTTATGACAGCGTGTTTTGTTCACTAGATTTGTTTTGCGTTTTGCACTAATGTACAACCGCCTACACGCCTTAATTTCTCTTTTTCTTAATATATTTCTGTTCCATGCTTCTACTTTTGTTCTCCTTCTCTCATACACTTCACAACACAAAGGCTCAGTTGCATAAAACATTGTTAATTTTAATCACGTTGTTAACTTTTAAAATGCTTATTTTTCAAATACGTATCCAGGGTTACAATGAGTAGTTAATCACATGATCACCCTGATCACCTAACGACGTTATGGTTCTATATTATCTCTGGTTCTACGTAACAGTAACAGTTTTCAGTGATTTTCCATCACAGACCATCATACACTATACTAATATATTTTGAAGGACTTTCAACATTTAATAAAATAATGACATTTTTGGACTATCAGCGACACCTATTAGGAAAATTGTTAAATACTACTATACCTCGTTTCGATTAGAATGGACTCTACTTACTCTATTACAGTTATACTCGGTTTGAAATAATTGTGGAAATCTTAGACTAGGGCTGTGTCCGATGTTGCACTTTTATCGCCCTAATACCTAAATCCTAAATTTATATGCCCTAAATCTAGTGATTATTTAGTATTTTAGGAATTAGATTTTAGGGTTTTGCAGGAGCACACTACGCCTTGAAGTTGACACGCACTAATTAAACAAATCTTGTTCGTTGTTATAATTTATGTAAAACGTCAAATTTACTGTCAAAGAATAACTTCTTAGCTTCTATTCTATGAAATATAATATTAATATTTAATTTGAAGCATGAAATTAAATCGAAATGTATAATTTATTTTTGTTATTCTAAAGTGTTGCCATACAAACAAATGGATACCACTAGTGTGCCATTCGAAGTTGTATTTATGTGAAGAAGACCTAAATCCTAAAAACTAAATGTCAAAATGCGACATCGGACACAGCCTAGGAATAGAGACAGGCACGTCCAATGAATGGGGTATTCCACTCAATTTTTTTTATTATTTTAAATAAAACTTTTTCCAGTTTTGAAGCATTTCATAGTATTAAAAAATTTTAATTGTTCCTAGTTTAACAGTATTTTATTTTTGAAAAATCAGTATAACGTCACATTTCCTCTATACTTGTCTCTCTCACACACACTGCTCTGAGTACGCTGCGAGAGAAAGATAACAATTGTATGACGTCAATTTTCCCTTTTAGCAAATGTGAAATATCTCGTAAAGTAATTATTTAAAAAATGTTTTCATTGTTTTAACTATTATTTATTGAGCCATACTTCATGTTACATTGATTTTTTTAAACTTTTTTGTTATGGTGGAATATCCCATTCAAAAATGTAAAAATATATAGGATATTCCATTTAATGATGCCATATATATTAAGTTATACTTCTAAATTATATGTGTCTACGTATACTTTATACTTAATATACACACAATATATTAACTGTGTGACTTACGGGAAAAGTAAGATTTTTTTCTTTCATATTGTTTACTGTTTACAAAATGGTACATTAATATCGGCTTCTGATGAAAATGAGATTGTCATCCAAGAAGATAGTACTATAAAAACTTTATTTTGTGTATTTGATGATGTTTTAATTTGAAATTCAAACCCGTTATTGCGTCCGTCAAGGTTTAATTTTGTACTGATTCTACTATTGATAATTACAATATTGTCACCAAAGTTGTCATGGCGCCTGTTGTCAGTTGTCAATTTTGGTTTGGTCAGAGAAGGGTTATAAGAAACAACGATGTAAGTAGATTTAAATTTTTATTTCATCAAAATATAACAACAAATTTTTTTACGGAACATACTATATCAACAGCTGGTCAAATGTCAGACATCTATATCACATACTAAATGCAGAAAATACTAAGACGCTTTACTATCAAAGAAAATCATCTTCATTTGACCAATGGTCGACTGCAAAAAAACTTTTCTTTACAAAAATCTTACAATATATAAATAATACTTGCGGTAGAACAAACTGATATGTACGACTAACATAAAAATCAACAGATTATCCCAACTTTAAAAAGTTTACAAAATCCACACCAAGAAATATCTAAAAGTTAGGTTATGACAAACAAATCGATACACGGTGTTGTTTTCAAGACGGTTTAAACTTTTAAGTGTTATTTCTGTTAAATATTGTCTATTAAAGACGGATTCTAGCATACAATTTGTTTGCCACAACCGGAAATCCCCAAAAATTGAGATAATCTACACTATCTACAGAGTGATTGAAAAAATACGAACATTTGTTCGTATTTTTTCAATCACATAGTATATACCAGTTTCTCAAAAACAAAAATGTGTCGTTTCCATGCAATAAACAAAACAAAACATGTTATTTGTTTACAATTGACGTTTAAATTCTAAAAAAATACTTTTGTAAGTAGAAAATAACAATTATGTCTTTACTAATTACAATATTTTTTTCAAATACAGCATTTAGAGTAAGTTAGAATAAGATATTTATAGTGAAACATGCAAATAAATCAAAATTTGTAACTGTAGATGGACGCCATTTTATAATAATCTTATTCCAACTTACATAATAAATATATACGGGCAATAATTTAAGTCACAAAACAAATGTTATGTATAAATAAAGAATAAAATTCTAGTTTTCCGTTAAAATACTAATGTTTTCTGCTAATTTTACAGTGAACGCAGCACGTTCTAATAAATAAACATAACCTACATAGCAATGCGTCAACCGTGTTAACTTTAACTAACTACACTGTAAAATTTGCAGTTAGATTTCCACCCTTCTACACGTTTTTAAAACACTTAAAAACTAGAGTTTAAACACATTGCTGTAGACATACAACACAGTCTATAAAATGGCGCCAAAATTTATTAAAATGGAGTAGTTTGTAATTACCACAGTGGCTTTCCTTTTACGGTTAAAGTGATCCTAGTAACTTTTACTCATGTTATTGTTAAGGTTGTTACACGTGTATCACACGCAGTTTTTCTTTCCAAGTGACTTTTGACTGTCAAATCTCATTTGTGTTTATATTTTTGATGTGTACAGGTGTGGTGTTATAAGTGAGTGAAATTAAAATGAAAAATGGCAAAATGGGGTAGAGAAGTAATTGAAATCTTGATGGTTATGTACGAAAAATACAAGTGATGAAAATTCAATAACAATTTAATGTAGGTATAACTTAAATTTTGACACTTGCATATTTTAATTCATGGAAAATTTGATCGTGTAAATAAACTTGTAAGGGCCGTTCTCATAATAAACTTTATCTGCACTTTAATACTTAAAATTAAAGTTGTTTTCGTTTTCATAATATAACTTTAACATTTTAGCCAGCACTGTAGTATTACTTTAAAATAAAGATAAAGTCTTACGGCCGGTTTCATAATAAATATTATACAGGGAATTTATTTTAACATGCAACATACGGCGAATCACTTCCATGGTTACTTACTATTGTCAAAAAATGACAGCAATGTAATATTTTGTCCATTTTAAAATGCAACATGCAAAATTTCTAGTTTTGTATTATTAAAACTATTTTTTTAGAAATTAGCCTACATACGATTAACAAATAATCAAAACATGAATGTTGTACATCTTAAAAAAACTTTAACTTACAAAAATTCATAATTTTCATGTAATAAATGTTAAAAAATACCAACAATCACTGTGAGGCAATATTCGAATCGGTCGTAATAAGAATTGACACCATTTGTGATGTGTTTTAGAGGTATCTCCTGTGCTGCAATACTATTTATAATGTTGCATTTTAAAATGGACAAATTTTACATTGCTGTCAATTTTTGACAATAGTGAGTAACCATGGAAGTGATGAACCATAATGTTGCATTTTAAAATAAATTCTCTGTATATATTTCACTTTAAGTTAAAGGAACTGTCTATTCCGGTATTTAAAATTTAATTTTCATAATATTATCCATAAAGGTAGATACTAGGAATAGATTAGACTATATTTTAAGATATAAACTGTCAAAATTAGAGTAGAATTCGCTAATCCGAAAATGAGGATTAGCTTAAACTTTTTTGTGAATCGGGCTGTACATGTTTTACGTAATGATCTTTATCTCTGCAAAATCCTGGGGCTGTATGGAAAATATGATAATTTATAAACGTCATAAGATTTTTTTTATTATATTAAAATATGTACAGTAAAATTTGAAAAGAAATCCGATCAAGGTCATATACGAATTGTATGAATTAAGATTTTGGCTCCTTCCATTCTATTAAATTCATTAGTGTCGTTTACTTAATTTTGTTAATAATTCAAAAACTATTCAACAGTTATAAATGAAAATTGGTATACACATGCACAATACCTCACTAAATAATAATTTATATACAATATATTTCCACAGGAAGCGGTTTTTAAATTATTGAATAATTATAGTTGATGTTATCAAAACTACTTTCCGCGGTGGTCCTGTACCTTTTATTCAATTACTCCTGAAGTAATACACAGATATTAATGAAATTTGGTTTAAATATCAAAGAAACATGGCTGAGTACAAATTTGAAGGAATTTTGACAATATCTTTGCCGGAAACTATTTAAAAAAATTATCAATCCTCAAAAATTATTGACACTACAAATTGTACAAAATATAAAATTAAGGATTCAACTTTAAAAATTTATAGGCGATAACTACCCCATTTTTAACAACATTTTATTCTTGTAGTTTTTCTCTAAAAGTAACAGGAGAGCCAATATTGAAGGTTGTATCCACAAAAATGTGTTCAAATATCCAGTAACCCGTTTAAATTTCCCGCGAAAAATTGCGGGAGGTGCGTGTCGTGTATTAAGTTCATAAAACGCGCGAAATGGAACCAAACAGTCATATATATTCAAGAAGGCTCCTGTAATATTGACTCGACGACTGAGTTTAATTTGATTTAGAATTACCTGACCTGTATTCTAGCTGTCAATTGTATTTGGGCATTCATTTCCTATAACAAATGCAATAATCACTCGTGCCAAACATGTGACCCAAACTATTAATAGACCATATTACTTTCTCAATACGCATGCGCAGAATGCATCAATCATGTGCTTGGGAGTACAGTCTTATAGGAAAAATGGGGTCCTATACCATTTTTCTTTTATTTTTTTGTCTGTAAGAACAGGATAAAATAAGAATTTTAGTGCAAACGCGACTTAAAAATTTTACGTAATAAGCGAGATATGAATTTTTAAAGTTCAAGAATTTGTGCGTGACGTAGCAGGTACTAACAAGTGATCGACAAACAATGGGACAAACTGTTAGTTATAGAGGGAACAATTTTTTTCATATTTGCATAGCTGAAATGTTTGTATATAAAAACTTATACATTATATTTATGAAGAAATTATTATTAAGTATAAATAACGTAAATAATAAGCATTTTTTTCCTAATAAATTATAGAACATTGAAACAGTTTGACAATATTATTACACAAAGTATGACGACGGATGGCGCTAGTGTTGGCTGTTTTGAAGTTTCAATATTAATTTAATTAATATTGCAAATTGATTTAATTATAAATATATTATTATTGTTAATATTACTAGATGTTATAATTAAATAAATTCATCAAACACAAAATTGTTAAATGTTTTGTTAGGTTATCGAACAACATGACATTTCATATTCTTTTAAAGGTGACTCAAAGGTGACCGTTGCAGACGCGCGAATCTCCTTTTTAAAATCAGGCGACCAATCAAATTCTTAGTACCTAACGCGTCATACCCAATTAGTAATCAGCTTTAATCGCTTATAGTTTGTGACCTAGTCAATATTTAAAGAATTTTTTTTCACTAATACTCATTAATTTATGTATATCTTCGTGTTCTTATTTAAGATAGTTAAAATATGACTATGGTATAGGACCCTATTGTATTTTTAAAGTAAAATATTATTTATCTTTATTTTATTTCAAAATTTCTCGATATTTATCATAAGATATATAATTAAATAATTTTTAAAAATATTCAAAAGTGAGGTTAAAATCACTCCTGTGAGGGGCAGGTGACGTCATTTTGAAATGGTCTATTTACTCTTCTGTCACCGACAAATAACCTCAAACTTATATTTTGTTGCGATTTTTTTGCTAATTGCAAAAATTTATATCTTTTTTAATTATGTCTGGTTACAATTGTTGCGACCCAATTGTGATCTGAATTCATTAATTAATATCAAAATATCTTTTCATTATTTTCCTAATAGGGGTAAAAAGAGAAAAAAAGGCTGTTGCAAGAATTTTTATGTGACTTCTAAGTACTAAATTTTAAAAGGTATTGTTCTTTAAAGAGCCTCAAATTTGAAAATATCACAAAATATCCATTAGATATTTTACAATTAAATATTGAAATATGTGTAATATTTTGAAACAGTCACGTGATCTGAAACAGAATGTGACGTCAGAGTACATACAGTGTAACATGTGACAAACTATCGCCTACTTTTATTTATATAAATAAAGCAAACTGTTTTCCTATTGGCCATGAATGACGTGCTGTTTATACTCCGACGTCACAGGAGCGGGGGGTTGTTTTTCATAACTATTTCTGGCACCAATCTTTTTATTTCATTATTTACGGAGATAATAAATTATTATTTTTGTGAAACAGACTCACTGGAAAAATTAAAAACAGTTTGTCACCCTCTCACGCTTTAAATCACTTCACAAATCTGCCAGCAGAGGCGCTGTAATAAGTAATATGGTCTATTACGATAAAGCAGTAACGAATAAAGTTATTTCTAACTTTTCTGCCGCATCCCTGATAAAAATCCAATACTTTTTTCACACATTTTTATTTATTATTTCAGCTCATGATAAAACGATGTATTGGCGATTCAAATTAACTTTTCCCGCCATTATGTATCAGTGTTGTGACGTCACAACACTGTACGAGCTATCAATCTGTCACTAACATAATGACTTTTACGCTTTTTGAAAAAGTTTAAAAACATGAAGCTTGTGTTAGAGGATGTATTAAATAACCTGCAATCACTAGAAAATTTCTGTGAAAGGAAATAATACAGGGTGTCTCAATAAACTTGCTCACTATTGGTAACTTTTTTATTTGAAGAGATACGAGGTTGGTTAAATTAGCAAAATTGTGCCATTTTATATTAGAAAATTGGCCATGTAGACAAAATAAAAATTGTGCAGCGGTTCCCAAAATTTGGGACAGAATATATATATTTTAAATGGAACTATATATTTTTTATTATCTTATTAGAAAGAGTATTTTTTTCTCTTTCCAATAAGGTAATGTTGTTTATGTGCAGTTTTTTCAAATAAACGAGTTATTTACATTTAAAGATAAAAATTATCTTTTATTAGTTTAGGTCAAGTAAACTATGGAAACAATTGTCTTTTATAAAATTATTATTTTATTAATTTATTTTACAGTAACAACAAAACAAAGAAAATATTTAAATTGAAAGCCATTATTTCTTTCGCACATTTAAACTCTTTTTGAAAGAAAGCCGACCGTTCTACGTAACTGGGGTCTAGATATAACTTTCCATATAGCACGATTATATCTAACTTTTTTTATTTGTAAAGTTATTAAACATTATTAAACAGAGAGAACTTTACGGGAGAAATTATTAAACGTCAAACAAACAAAGAATCAATTGTTTCAATGGCTTACTTGACTAAAAAGACTAATAAAATAGTTTACAAAATTTAAATTTTTAACCGTAAATAATTCTTTTATTTGAAAAAATTGTATATAAACAACATTATCTTATTGGAAAGAGTATTTTTTCTCTTTCCAAAGTATTTTTTCTCTTTCCAATAAGATAATAAAAAATATATAGTTCCATTTAAAAAATATATAAATTGTCCCAAATTTTGGGAACCGCTGACACAATTTTTATTTTGTCTACATGACCAATTTTCTAATATAAAATGGCACAATTTTGCTCATTTAACTAACCTCGTATCTCTTCAAATAAAAAAGTTACCAATAGTGAGCAAGCTTATTGAGACATCCTGTATATTTTAGACATTTTTTCGTTCAAATTTTGTCCACCAGTAGAGTTTGCTTAATTTGAATCGCGATTTCTCATAACTGCTTTACCGACATTTCCCTTACGTAGTCAACAAGCTTTGCTATTCATTTTAGTGCAAAAAATACAAAAATTGTGCAAATACAGGGAACACAACATTAAAATATTAAATGCACCGTTAAAGTCTTAAAAAACGTTTGTACATTGCTCCAAAAATGAATTATATCGTCGAACTATGAATAGTAACTAAACTCAACAGGATTATTGATAGTCTTTCATAAAAAAAATTAAGATTGAATAATTTTATTTTACGATATATTTAATTTTTAGAGCGATTTAAGCAAAACTTGTTAAAATAACATAAAATCCTAACCTACTTTTATAAAATAAAATCGTGTAAGTTATGTCTTGCTTGAAGTCATATTTCTCGCACAAGGGCGGGAATTGGCTATTTCCCGCACTAATTTGAGAACATTTATTTCCCGCACGATTACAGAAAAAGCTAATTTAAACCATCAATGAAAATAAAAATTCTCTTTGTACGATTTGAATATTTGAAATGAATACTTTTTTTTTAATATTTGACAGCTTTGGCAGTTTAAGTCACCCAGAATTAGGTCACACTTTAAACAAAGTTTGTGACATATGATTATCACTGAATTAAAAATAAAAAATACATGTATTTCAGCTGAAAGTAAATACCACTGAAATATATACAACTGGAACTCGCATACTCTACCTATCAGCGTACGCTGCACTGAAGCTCATTGAACAATAATGACTGGTCCTGTTCGCGTACGTTCGTGCCGAATCGAACCTAGCCGAATAACTCGTATCATAGCTGATCGCTTTGTTTTCATATTATGCTTCATTTATTTAAACATGCGCCACACGAAATAATTTCCGTCTACTCACAAACTGTCTCGATGTTTGCCAACTACTCCAGCAACAGGCTTCCGTCTACTCACGAACTGTCTCGATGTTTGCCGACTACTCCAGCAGCAGGCTTTCAATATGCTTCACGGTCACGGTTCGTACGCGCATTCCAGTTAGTATATATTTCAGTGGTAAATACCCCGCAAATTTACTTTGTGAAATGTCGGCAAGTGATGCGTCAGTTGCCGACAAAAAATTGCTAAATTTAGGGCGAATACATTTTCCAAAAAAACCACGCTGTATAAATATAGGTGTGACAATTCCTCAATTGTTGTTGATATATTGATGTTGGCGATTAAGGCCGAGATTTTAACCTTACATGCAGCGTCTCTACAATGTGCCGTACCACATAATATATGGCAAGTTTACAGTTAAAAAGTTAAAATGTATAATCCGAATGGGAATTCAGTTTTTCTTTGCGCAAACGTTACCTAATTATTTTATGTAAAAATACTTCAATAAATGTTATAGAGATTTATATTCTGCATCTAAATCATGTAGAACGATTATTCTAGCTCTTCAAATAAACGTAAAAATTAATAATAAAGTTACAGTTTTTATGAGTTTTTAGTCTAGGCAGCCATGGATTTATGACAAAAAATGCCAACAAAAATGGAGCAGTTGTTACACGTTTTATATTTATACACCGTTAACAAAATTAACCTAAAATTGATACATGGCTTACAGAAATTATAAGGAATCTAATTCTGGGTTCTTATTGTTGATGGTTCAAGCAAGTGAACTTACAATGAATAATTGGAAAGTAAAAATGTTGTGTTTATTATTGAAATGCACTCTGTCTCTGATATTGTTAGTGTGTTGGAGAAACAGTTAGCTCGTCGACGCATGAATTATGTTTATTGATGAATTATAAGACAGCTGGATCTAAGTGACTAGATATTAGAGGAGATAACGTACCAGCGACCTTTTGACCTCGTTCTATTTCGTAGTGTGTATCCAACGGTGTCCCTACAAATAAATACAAATGTACATGTTCAAAATTATTCTGGTGCTATACCCAAATCATTCAAGCAGCCAATGCACGTCATCACTTAGTGTAAAAACCTTAATGCATTAAAATCACTAATAGTGAAAAATGAAATAAAATTTCAATCATTTTTAACCATCAAAAAGTGTATGGCCTTATATAATTATTATTAAGATGAATAGTAAAGTCCATTACTTATCGTATATGACATGAATAATATATAAATAATATACATACATCTACTTCATATTATTCGTTTATTTCAGGGCATCGAACCCGCCAAAAACTGGGTTCGGTTTAGGTTCAAGTTAATTTGTTTTTTGAGAAATGGGTTCGTGTGCGGTTTTGTTCAAGCATTAATAAAATTTGGGGTTTTGTTTTGGGTTCAGGTTCGGTTCGACTTAATGAAAATTGAATTAAAGTTTTTTTGAATGACAAACAAATAAAAATAATTTAAAATGAAAACATATTTTTTACATATTCAAACATTTAAATTTACCGCGATAAAAACAGTTCAATATAGTTATTTTATTTAAATATTAATTCTGTCTGTTGTCTGTTCATTAATTTGTTTCTCTGGTTTATTCTTGCATTAAGGTTCGCGTGGCAGCATCAGTCCTCAGTTCCCAATGTTTTTGTGACGTAAAATGAGTGTTTTTGTTGCTATTTACGAACAATTTGAACGTTTTATTTATTATTATAAACTTTATTAAGTGTTTTATGTGTTATTTATACTATATTTGTTTATTTAATAGTGAAATGTGATTATGATCCGTGATCCGTAGCTTACAGTCCAAGGAAAGAAGGAAAGGCTGACTTCGTAATGGTTAGATATTGTATTTTGTTTTAAAATTTGTTTATTATAAATGTTTTCATAAAAATAACAATATTTCCATAGCTTATTTCATTTAAACTATATATTTTTAATGTAAAAAAAGGTTGGGTTAGGTTACATTGACACAAAAATACGAAGCAGTAGGTATACGATAATAGTTCAATGAATGTTTGGAGAGTCTAAAATTTAATGTATTTTGTTTTAATTCAGAATTAAAGGCATTATTTGGTATATTATACATAAAAAATAGACAAACATACAATTATTTTATTTACTTGTAGAGTAATTATTGAAAGTATTCATAATTTTAATGACAAACAAATAAAAATAATTTAAAATGAAAGCTGCAATTTTCGAATTTTCATATCCGGTTCGGTTCCAACTCGGGTTCCATTGAAAAATATATCTGGGTTTGGGTTCGGTAAAATATTACGGTTAGGTTCCGGTTTTGGTTCGGTTCAGGTTCGGGTTCGATGCCCTGGTTTATTTGTTGCTATAGTTGGCAACATTGATAATGATTATATTATATTTGAAAAATATTTGTATTGTGTTTGAAACATTTTTGTGCGTTGTAAAGGTCTATTTATAATAAAGTAATGTTAAACGCAACGCAACGATGCAACGTGACTGTTAACGCAAACACAAAATCTGTGAATCTGTCAAAGGTAGCACTTCTGATCAATCAGAAGAATTCGGTATATTTCTTTGAAATTCGGCTCACTTTTATTTATTGCCTTTATATGGCATACATAAGTATAAATAAGGTTAGTATTATAAAATAATTTAAATAGAAATGGACAGTGACAAAAATATAGTATTTATTTTGTAGATGTGACAGTTCATGAACATGTCGATAATACAGATTGCAATCTGTATAACTCCTTTCATAAAGATTCTAAAACCTCTGCAAACGTAGCAGTACATGACGTCACACATCTAGTTACTTTTATTCAATTTTTATTAATGACGTGCATTGGCTGCTTGAATAATTTGGGTATATTTTACAATAAAGAATAGCGACAGTGATGAAGAGAGATGAAAGATTTATTTACCTGTGGGTATTTCTGTACTAGTACTTATTGTCGAGCTGACTGGAATAAATGCTGCGACTAGTAGTGCGCAAATCACTAACAACGCACCAAATACAAACGGTGGACCAGGCACAAGCTGAAACAATATAATAACAGTATACATATATATAGCGCGCTCGGCTTGCAGCCTATTGGGCTTCCAAAATTACAATGCGCCACTGGTGGCAGATTTCTGAACTGAGTGAAGTGTACATGTACAAAGAAGGTTGTTTTATTCAGGGATTGCATTTATTTGTATACGAATTTTAATACGCTTTTATCTTCGGCTATTATTGTTTTATTCTTAGTAGGATCTGAATTACTGCTAATATAACAGGTAAATTTTTGATTTTTAAAAAATTAATGAACAAATTAGGAGATATGCAATTTATAGGTCAAAGTTACGATGGAGTTTTCTCCGAAAATATTTACCACATAATATTATGTGGCCACTATTTATTACTTGCTGGCCTTCCACCATATTTCTAGATGATACACTACAATTCCCAAATCTACAAATAGTATCTAAATCTAAGCAAAGTAAATTGTTCATTATGAAAGAAAAACAATTAAATAAAAGTAAAGCTATGTAGATAGAAATTAATATATGTACAACTACGGCAATGAAATACAATCTAAATAAAGGAAATCAAATGTTTTTTTAATAAAAAAACTAATATACTGGTAATTAAAATATGACTAAAATACTCTTAACCTACAAATACTTACTAAAATTAACCCTATTAACTAAAATATTATTAAAACTATCACTAAATTGTTACTACAAGAAAGATCAAACTCAATTCTACCAAAATTAAAAAAAAAAAAAAACACTATTGACAACTGTAGAGCATCGATATGACATCTGGTGACTAAATTTTGAACTAGTGCATGACGGTAGGTGCGAGCAAATACAACAAAATGTTAGTATACATTTTTTAAAAGTATTTCTTTTATACGAAAATGAATGTTGTAAAACACGGTAAAAGAAATATTATGTGTTGTGTATACGGGTGTCATTCGCTTATGAGTAGCGAAACTCATTTAAGTTTCCACATTTTTCCAAAAATAGATAAAAATAAAGTGAGTATAACCACAAATGCAGGTATTTAACAAACATTGGAGCTTGGAAGTATGTTTTACGTTCTGGAAAACAAATTTCCAAGTATATGAGAGTATGTTCGATAAGACAGTGACTTTATTCTTCCAGGTAATATTATTAATAATTATATTTGAAACATATTTATGATTATTTAAATTTTTAGAAATTCCTTCTCAACGGAGAAATTAAAAAAAAAGTGCTGTACCATCTTTGTGACGACAGAGCACTTTTTTTGAAGACAAAGTGATGTTACATTTATAATTTCTCGATAACTATCGGTAATTCCACATAATATAATGTGATTCGTATTAAGAACTTCTTCGCCTGTTTACAAGATTAATATTTTAAATAAAGTAGTAAATGAACATTATATACAATCATACCTTCAACAATAATCCTAGAATGATGATTAGCATTTAGAAAGTCAAATATCTGAACAATACTTAGATTCATTTTGAAGGAACACAAGCAAAATTGTATCATATGACAGTTGACAGTGACAGATTGTACACCTACCGTCATGCATCCGCCATGTTGAAAGTGCTTGCAGCGCCTCTATCGGTCATTTCAGTTGAGAATACTAAATCCGAAATTAAATTAAAAACTACGAAAATTAGTCGCACACCAATTGTACTCTTATGGAAGCCAGCGAAAAATGTACCATTCGTTTGAATTTTGACGTTTGACGTCAGCGCCATCTCTTGATAATTTGGAAGCCCAATATTAAAAATAATAAATAATAAAAAAAAGTAGCGAATAATTAACGAACCTCTAGTATTCCTACCTGGGAGTATGTATCTATATGCGTGGCCGTACTTCTGGTGGGATTGCCAAGCGACTCTTCGTTCAAGTCTACGTGGAAGAGGTAGAAGATGACGCCGAACATGGCGGGCCCCAAGCCGTTGCACAGCCCTCGCATGCCCGTCACCATGCCTTGCACCACGCCCTGTCTGTCCGCGTGGGAGTGGATCGACACGAAAGCGCTGATTGCAGGGTATGTGATGGATGAGATACTAGCGAGCATGCCTGCTGCCCACATCATCCTATGGGAAAAACAAATAAACTCTTTGTTCTCCTGGTTGGAAACACGATTTAAAATATACTGGTTGTGCGACTCTGCACAAAACGAGGGTCCAAAGCGATACGTGTTTCCTCGTTTTTCCGCTAGAGGCGCTACGTGAGAACGACCCAACTGACACATGTCATTTGCATGTCATTTTGAAAATATTACATGTTATATCTTATAGAAAGGTAAATAAAACAGGTTTTTAAGTACATATTTTGTTGAAAGATATTGCAATTAATGCAAAATGAAAAGAAAATTAAATAGAAAATGTTTCATTCCTGAATGTGAAACCGGTTACAAGAAATCCACTGAAAAATAATCTCTTGTTTGCTGCTCCACTCGATATATCACTTTTTTAAAAATGGCAATGTGCAATTAGTAGAGATGATCGCGAATTAAGATTGAATGATGTTTGTCGAAAACATTTTCAGGAAGATATTATTACCGAATGGAAATCTGGAAGCGTACGGTTCTATCAATTTATTTAGTTTTTCCAATTTTAAATTCTAACAATGTATTGATTCAGGTTTCCATTAAATATATACCGAGAGTTTTTTTTATCAGTGAACATGGGCGTATGTCATTACCATAGTTACATTTAAAATGATTGACAGCAATGTATTATCGCGTTTTTTTTTTAAACTGGACATAGGACGTGACATTTAGTATATCTGTCAATGTCACCAAATTGTCATATTTCAAAATGTATACAGTTGAAGAAAAAGTTCAAATTGTATGGTATAATTCTATACTCTGACATAAGCCTAAAGCAAGAAATAATTAGGTAGTATAAATTATATTTTAGCCCTATTTTTTATCAATATTAATTTTGTCACCATTGTAAATACAAAAAAAAAATCGTTTGGTGCAAGATCTGGTGGCATTGCAGGCCACTCCACTTCTCCACCACGTCCTATCCAGCGTTGGGGGAATACCTGGTGCAGATATAAGTGAACATTTTGACGACTCCAATACCTGCAATTTTATGAATTTACTTCCCGATTAATATAAAATGTCACTTCATCCGTAAATAAAATTCGATTCAGTAATATTTCCCCACTATTAATTTTGTTCATCATATCTTCGCAAAAGATATTTCTTCGTTCTATATCGTTGTGTAATAACTCTTGGTGATTTTGATATTTAAAACTCTTAAAATGTTCTTGTCTTAAAACCTTGTATACTAGTACTCTTAATTTCAGAAAAAAAATTGTTGACAGGGTGTTGTCACTTTCAATTAATTGCATAATTTCTTGTTTCTTTCTATTAACTACAGTACTTGGTCTAATTTTCTTCTTGTGCTGTTTATTGACGCATCCTTTAGTTCTGTAGTCATTGTAAATTTTTCTAATAGTTGTTGGACTGGGTCGCTTATTAAAAGTTAATGCACATAAGTCAGAAACTTGTTGTAGACTCGTTATAATTACTCCAATTTACAATTTGAACTTTTCTTTAACTGTATACATTTTGTACACATGTAAAAAAACTGCTGTGAATATCCAATTAGTAGTCAGAATTTGAAATTTGTGACTCTATGAACGCTTTTATGTACTGCGCATGCATTTGACTGTTGCTAACGGTTTCAATCCGTTCTATGAACAAAACTTAATGAAATACTCACCATGTATTCGTTCCGAAGCCATACCACAGCAACTGCAGCATCTCGAAGACAAGTCCGAGCATGATAGTATGCTTGCAGCCGAGAGATCGCATTAATATGCCGAGACATAACTGGGAAAGGACAGATAACAGCCCCACCAAGCCTATGAATACGGCCACCATAGGGGCTGACCACCCCATCACAAGTTTGAGGTAAACAAAAATGCAAGAGTATTGGCCGGCTTCGGGCAAGTAGGACAGGAATACTGTTATGCACAGCATTAAAATCATTGGGTCTTTGCCAACATTTCTTAATGACTGAAACAGAAACATACATCATTGTAGATTACGATAATGAAAAAAATAATACAATAAGAAAAGGGATGAAAGTAAGAGCTCCACTGAATCATTTAACTCTTTAAAAACATTCTTCTTTCGCCTTGTCCAAAATCATCATAACATTCATACAAAGAACATATTAATGTGACCGATTTTCGGTAGCGAATAACCCCATCCGAACTACAATAATAGTTACGCAACAATCATCCTTCGCCACATATTCCTATCCATGCACACTTCTTTCACCTCAGCCACATTCATAAACGTTTTCATACATAATAACATATTAAAGTGACCGATTTTCGGTAGCGAATAACCGCATCCGGACCACAATAACAGTTACACAAAAATCATCTTTCGCTACACATTCCTGTACAAACATACTTCGTTCTTCTCGTCCACATAAAAGTTCAGCTGTCTCTCCATTCTCATAAAACATTCTTACTAACCATACATCTTCACACCACAATAATTACGAAACAATCATCCTTCGCCACACATTCCTATCCAGGCAAACTTCTTTCGCCTCAGCCACATTCATAATCGTATTCATGCATGCTCTTCTTCTCTTTCCACTCGGAAACTTACGCTCCTTCAAAACACTACCAATCACATCCATCCACTTACACACTGGACGTCCACGCAATCGAACACCCTCAACTTTACCAACATATATGCGTTTTACAAGTCGTTCACTTATCATTCTCTCCACATGACCAAACCATCTCAACTGACTCACTCCAATTCTCAACTACATTCTCCCTAACCATACATTCTTCATACACCACATTATACCCACAAACACCACGTAAATACATCAAAGCAGGCACCAGCACTCCATTATATACACTTAACCGAGCCTCTCTACGAGCAAACGTACCCAGAGCACCCATTACCTTACATCCCGCACTCACCCTCCTATCAATTTCACAGTCAATTCGTCCATCCCTCGACATCATGCTACCCAAATATACAAACTCATTCACCTGCTCCAGTTTTACTCCATTCAGCAACACATTGCACTCAGTCACCAATTCACTCCTTTCAAATACTAACACCTTTTTTTATACACCTTGTCAAATTTAATTTGACACTGACATTTTTCGAAAACTACAGTCGCCCACACATTTTAAAGAAGATTTGATTTGTATAAAACCCTAGTAACGCAAAATTGCGGCAAACACTCGTTAAAGGTGTAGGCATATACCTATTAACTAATATATTGCTAATGCTCGTATCTTTCCCATAAGAGAAGGTGAAGGAAACACTGTGAAATGGAAATATCATTTCTGCATAAGTCTATCTCACACAAACACCCAACCGGCAATTATGCGTATGCTCGGAAATCTTGATTACTATTGGCTAACGCTGACAGTGTCGCTGGCTGGGCTGCGTTCCAAAATCCACAATATTTTCAAATATAGTTGCTCACGATTCTCAACATATGAAAGTAATTCGTCTTCTTGAGGAAGAAAACATGCTTTTGGTTGAAAATAAACATAAGTAAATACGTTGGCGTGTATTGCGAGCATACTTTTATAATAAAAGCGCTTTTATGGAGCGTATTTTCACATTATATTGAGGAGAGTGCTCCATAAAAGCGCTTTTATTACGAGCTTGACATTAATGTTGTAATTATAAGTAGTTTTGTTGGTTTTATAAAATTATTTTTAATTTAGTTTCAATTTTTTACTTCAACAAAACTCTCATTCGTTCCAAAACACAACACTTCATACTCTACGCCAAAACTCGGTATTCCTGGTTTTGGAACGCTGCCCTGGTGATGCAGCGAGCACATGGTTGGGTGTTTGTGTGAGATAGACTTATGCAGAAATGATATTTCCATTTCACAGTGTTTCCTTCAAGAAAAGCAAAGGATCCGCAATATATTAGTTAATAGGTATATGGGTGTAGGTCTCTGATTGTCAATTTTAAGACGTCTTTTCTCTAATATCTTTTAAGCTAGATTTTTTTTTTCTTCGAAATTACACATCCGAGTGCAGTCTCGTGTTTCCTCATTCGCTCTGGGGCGCGAGTTGTGAGACATGCTGTGTACACCACAGTTATGAAGAGCAATATTGTCCTCGCAAATTATAATCCCTCGGTTCCCTCGAGATTGTAATCTTTCGCTTGGTCAATAATGATACTCTTTATAACCTTGATGTATAATTGGTAATAGCCAACAAAGTGTCTGACATCTGGTGGCAAAATAAAACATATAAGTTGTAGGGAAAACATCGTGCTGTCATACAGGGTTATAAGTAAACAACAACCAAAAATGACCAGCAAATCGAAGAGATATTGTTCTGTACCCGCAGTGCAATAATTATGCAAGTGCTGACATATCCGTTCATTATCAAATATTAAAAAATAATTGGAAAATCGCGTTAAAAATCGGAAAGGACATATCACCGTTCATGAACGTTTGTTCACTTTTTTACCTAAGCGATTTTATTCCATGTAAGTATTTATAAAAATTTATGCTTCAAAACATTATTAGATTGTTTCTGTAGTCAATAAAAGAAAAATATTTAAAAAAAATGATATAGCAAGCTAAAAATTACAGCTACAGCAAAGAAAATTCGACAAAACCCCTGTACAGAGAAGAAAAATAGAGAGACGTTACCTGTAAGTAGTAACTATTATTCTTTAATATTATATATTTATTTTAAATTGTTTATAGAAAAGACAGGGAAGAAGAAGAAATTACAAAAATATCAGAAATTGAGCAAGAGGAAGACGTGCAAAACACAGAACTTGATGTGCATTCGTATTTAGTGTTATTACGATTGAGTGGTTAGCCCCTTTCAAATTAGATGTTTGAACACACAGTTAATTTATTTCTATATTATTCTGTTTATCTGTCTTATATCCACACAAGATAAAATGTCCAGCTAAAAATAATTAAATAAGTAGTTAACATGTAGATAACCGAAATTTTGAATCTTATTTTACCCTTATATACTGCTTCTCCTTCGACCATAGGCCGCACAGCATCATTTAAATAAATGTATATATCTGACATTATGATAAATATATTTGATTTCAATTAAAAATAACAAAATATCCTCAAAACAAAGCCTCAAAATACAACTAGCACATACGTAAAATATAATGTTTTCCCTATAAGTCGGTCATTAGTGCTGCCATCTCTAGGATGTGGCTCTCCCGGATATACTATTCTATCCCACCATTTCTAGGGTAAAAACCTCTACTTAAAGTTTTTCACATTTTTGACCAAAACCAGAATCGTATGTAATAAATGGTACTTACTGCGAAGGGATCGGCCTGTTCCCAGGAAATCGGCGTGCCCCACGAACTGGGGCGCACCTTCTCAGGCAACGACTCTGGGACGGCGACCAAAATGAAGAAAACATCTAGGATGGCGACTGCCGTAGCTAGAGTCACCACTAAACTAACACTCCATCGCTCCATCAAGTACGCACCCAACGCTGGGGATACTACCATGCTGGCAGCAAAAGTTGCTGACACCTACACAAGAAAACGAATTTTTTTTTCAAGTTTATTATTAAATAACTCTTGAAATACTCTGTTGTTAATAATAATTTCATGCAGAAATAGAGTTTCAACCTTCCTGAATCGATTGGCGCAAAGTACAGCCTAATATCTTTAACCATTTTCGAGATATTTACAGTTTTACTAAAAATGAGCCCAGAAAAAATTTCGAGGCAAAATGGAAAGTAGTTTTGATAACATCAACTATACCCAAATCATTCTAGCAGTCAATGCACGTCATTAATAAAAATTTAATAAAAGTAACTAGATGTGTGACGTCATGTACTGCTACGTTCACATAAATTTTAGAATCTTTATGAAAAGAGTTATACAGATTGCAATCTGTATTATCGACATGCTAATGAACTGTCACATCTACAAAATAAATACTATATTTTCGTCACTGTCCATTTCTATTTAAATTATTTTATAATACTAACCTTATTTATACTTATGTATGCCATATAAAGGCAATAAATAAAAGTGAGCCGAATTTCAAAGAAATATACCGAATTTTTCTAACTGATTAGAAGTGCTACCTTTGGCAGATTCACAGATTTTGTGTTTGCGTTTAACATTACTTTATTATAAATAGGCCTTTACAACGCACAAAAATGTTTCAAAAACGACACAAATATTTTTCAAATAATGATTTTGACAGTATGAACATACAAATTATCAATGTTGCCAACTATAGCAACAATTAAACGAATAATATGACGTTGATATACATTATTTATATACAGGCTGTCTCAATAAGCTTGCTCACTATTCGTAACTTTTTTATCTGAAGAGATACAAGGTTGGTTAAATTAGCAAAATTGTGCCATTTTATATTAGAAAATTGGTCATGTAGACAGAATAAAAATTGTGTCAGCGGTTCCCAAAATTTGGGACAAAATATATATTTTTTAAATGGAACTATATATTTTTTATTATCTTATTGGAAAGAGTATTTTTTCTCTTTCCAATAAGGTAATGTTGTTTATGTACAATTTTTTCAAATAAACGAGTTATTTGCGGTTAAAAATTTAAATTTTGTAAACTACTTTATTAGTTTTTTAGTCAAGTAAGCCATGGAAACAATTGATTCTTTGTTTGTTTGACGTTTAATAATTTCTCCCGTAAAGTTCTCTGTGTTTAATAATGTTTAATAACTTTACAAATGAAGAAAAGTTAGATATGATCGTGCTGTATGGAAAGTTATATCTAGACACCAGTTACGTAGAACGGTCGGCTCTCTTTCCAAAAGAGTTTAAATGTGCGAAAGAAATAATGGCTTTCAATTTGAATATTTTCTTTGTTTTGTTATTACTGTAAAATAAATTAATAAAATAATAATTTTATAAAAGACAATTGTTTCCATAGTTTACTTGACCTAAACTAATAAAAGATAATTTTTATCTTTAAACGTAAATAACTCGTTTATTTGAAAAAATCGTACATAAACAACATTACCTTATTGGAAAGAGAAAAAAATATTTTTTCTAATAAGATAATAAAAAATATATAGTTCCATTTAAAAAATATATATTCTGTTCCAAATTTTGGGAACCGCTGACACAATTTTTATTCTGTCTACATGACCAATTTTCTAATATAAAATGGCACAATTTTGCTAATTTAACCAACCTCGTATCTCTTCAAATAAAAAAGTTACCAATAGTGAGCAAGCTTATTGAGACACCCTGTATTATTCATGTCATATACGATAAGTAATGAACTGTACTATTCATCTTAATAATAATTATATAAGGCCATACACTTTTTGACGGTTAAAAATGATTGAAATTTTATTTCATTTTTCACTATTAGTGATTTAAATGCATTAAGGTTTTTACACTAAGTGATGACGTGCATTGGCTGCTTGAATGATTTGGGTATACAAATTGTTCAATAATTTAAAAATCACTTCCGATGAAAATATTTTGGGTACAAATTATAAGAATTATAAGAAAATATTAATAAATCCGACATTTTTACCGCGTTGGAAATACATACTAATTTATAACCTTATAAATATGAACTATGGAGTCCCGTAGCCGCGTGCCAGAGTGTCTGGTCGCGAACCTGGGGGAACCGGGTTCGATCCCGACCGGCGCCAAATATTACGAATTTTAAATGGCACAAAAGTGACCCCTGTGGTGCACTCTCCACGCCAGCAATGAGTGCCCGTGAGGTGACGTCTGGTAAGCGCCCGCACGGTACAAATATGTCATCATCAATACCGAAATCTGCGATAAAGCAGATTGTGGCACACTCAGAAATGGGTAATATGCCGTGATGATATATTTATATTTTATTTATAAATATGAACTTTTGAAAACCACTGACCAGTCCATAAGCGAGTGACCGCTCATGCTCTTCGGTGACGTCAGCAACATAGGCGAAGACAACACTGAAGGTAACAGCGAAGACGCCAGAGATGCTGATCATGGCGAAGAACCACCAGGTGTTGATGGTCATAAGTGGTATCGGCACACAAGTGAACAGCACCGTGATCAGGAGGAAGATTTTCCGCCCGCACACGTCGGACAGAGCGCCGATTAACGGCGCGCTTAGAAATGACAACAAACCCTGCACACAAAAATAAAATAAATATTCAACATACCTACAGAATATAAAAAGAAATAGGTAAGTTAGATTTAACCAGTGATAGAACTAAGTTACTAAGAAATACTGGGAAACTGTCAGATTGAAGGACGGGGAGCTGAAGTTTGTTTTGGTTTATAGCATATTTTGCGTTTTGTTTTCAGTTTGGCAAAAAAATATAAAATAACTCAATACGCACTAAAAACTTTAATATGAAAACTGCCAAACTATGAAAACAAAACACATAACCTCTGAACACGCTACCAAACAATCTTCAGGGTTGCGTTCCAAAACTCTACGTACGAAATTACTCAAAATCGTTCCAAAACTAATAACCTTCCTGTCAGAGGGGGCTTGACATTAATGTTGTAATTATAAGTAGTTTTGTTCATTTTTACCTTCCGTCACCTTTAGGTAAGGAAGGTATTGTCTTTGGTCAAAAAATTCGGTGGTGAGTTTTTAATGAATAAGCACGTTTTAGGGTCCCTACAATACGAATTTACTATTTTTAAGATGATGTCTGTCTGTATGTGTGTGTGTGTGTGTGTCCGTGTGTGTGACAAATTTTTCTCCGACGATAACTCGAATACTATAATTCTAAAAATTATAATTCTTTCGTATTCGTCTTCTGTACATCCATATGAAGAGTTGATTAGATTTTGGTTATAATTGATCCACCGGAAGTACCCTTATTTGAAGTTTTTAACAGTTTTTCTTAAAAAAATGCAGTTAAATATTATTTTTTGACATATTCTTATTATATTTATTAAAGAAAATACTCTTCTCTATATGGTTTGATTATTCATTTTCCTTCATATTTAATAGATGTAGAGTTAAAGCATTATAAAGAAATTAATTTTCAAAAATTAGTCAGCTTTGTTATTTATCATGGATACAGCTGACATAATTATTCAAAAAAATTTAATTGACAGATGTCAGTTGCAAGTGCAAAACCAAATATGGAAAAAAGTATAGGATCTAAAATTGGTATGTCATAGTGTTGCTCGCAAGTGACACGCAGAGAAAGGCCAAAGAGAAGATAGAAGAACATTACTTAGTGTAGTTTATGTTATAATTTTATTGGATTTATAGAACCTTTTCAAATGAACTTTTGGTATGGAATTTGTAAAAAATAGTATGTGTTCGTGTTCGATTTTACATGATATTATATAGAATCTGTTCCAAGGACCTTTTGGTATGGGATTTGTACAAAATACATGGAATTGACGAAAGGTCTTGTGCTGGCCACAACAGATTTTTTTAAATTTAATTTCAATTTTTTCTTCAACAAAACTCATTCTTCCAAAACACACTACACTCTTAAATTACAGTACTCTTGAATTTGGAAAGCTGCCCAGCTCTCTGTCCTTCAATCTGACAGTTTCTCCCCAGTTTTTGATTGGCTAATTCGCTTCGTCACGTGAGTGTGCGCAAGCTATAGACAAAAAGGGCGGGTATTTTCGATTTTTGAATACGTTGTAATATTTTAAGGTGCCAATAAAAAAACCAAGTTTTAGACCTTGGCGTACTTCTGGAAGTACCGCCATTTTGGAAAAATAATGCAAATATTCAATTTTTACTCTCGTTAAAAGAGGTATTGGATTCAGGTTAAAAATCGCATATCCAAATTTTAGTGAAAAAGCACGTTTTAAGGTCACTAGAAAAGGGAATTAACATTTTTACAATCATGTCTGTCTGTGTGTGTGTGTGTGACATATTCTTTAATCTGACATTAATGGGAAGAGAGTTTTGGTAACAATTGGACAACCGGAAGTAGCATTAAAAAATTAAGTAATAGTTTCTTTAAAAAAAATCTTCTAAATATTATTTTTTGAAAATTTTTATTACAAATATTAAAGAACATAAAATTTTCCATATAATACACTTAAAATTTTTATTACATCTATAGATTTAGAGATAAAAAAATATAATATACTGTAGTATAATCTGTTGCAATAAATCGCACAGTCCAAACTACACCAAAGAAACCAGTTGTCAAATTGAAATGTTTGTAATTGACAAAAAAATAAATGTCAGTGTCAAAAATCAACAGTTTTACTGCCATTATTGAATTATTAATTAAGTAATCAAAATTGTTGGTAGGTATGTATATTAATAGTAATAGTATATATTATGTCCTTAAAAAATACCCGTCAATGAATTGGAACTATCTTCAACATTTTAGAAGAGTAGGACAAGATTTCTTATAGAATGAAAAAATAGAATTAGAATTATTTGTGTATACAAGAAATGTTAAATTTGAAACTTATATAACAAAACGAAAGTGGCGAGAGGTATTGTGCTGGCCACAACAGATTTTCCTTAATTAGGGCCTATAATTATAAAACATATTCAAAAATAAAAAATACCAGAATTTTGCCAGGGCAATTCAACCTTAGTATTGGACTAAAATAAACTAAAAATCGAATAAAATAATGTATAAAATCTTTATTAATTATTTTTTGAAGTTTTGTTATATCTAATAACAATTACTAATAAATAATCTAATTTTATTATAAATTTTTGTTGTGTAAATATATTAAATTTATAAACAAATATTAGATATGAAATGTTATTTATAGCTTTGTTGTTACAAATATCATGTTTAGTATAAATAAATTATAGTTCATTAACATATTTCGATAACACACACATACCTATTTTACTAGGTTTTTAGTCAAAAAAAATATGATAAAACTTTAAACGCGAATAACTTGAAAACAGCTAGATTTTGATTTCCTTTAAAGTTAATGCACCATCTGCTATTTTCTTAAGTAAAAGAAAGTATAATTTGTAACAAAATGATTTAAAAAATGAATAAATTTAGAAAATAAGTATCTTACCTTTATGCCCATGATAAGACCATTCATTAAAAAAGTGTGGTCTGGAAAAGTTTCATTTAGGACCTGAAATAAACAAACACATTGTAGTATATCATATAAATTAATATTCGTTGTGGCTAATTGTCCGCCGGCGGAATTATATATACAAAAACCGAGAATTCCGCCGGAGGACATTTAATCGCTCCGATTAATATAAAACATGCAAAGCCGAGTACATTGATAGTTAAAATATATACTTACAGATATAATAGGCATGGTGAGAAGCCCCCACGCAAAAAATTCAAGAAATATAACGACCAAGGCATGGTATAAACTTGGATTTCCTATCCCTGAAGTCTGAAACAAAAAAATAAATTGTGATTTATACCCCAAAAAATATATATATTTTTAAATAAAAAATTATATATCATCACGGCATATTACCCATTACTGGGTGTGCCAGTATCTACAACACATGTAGACATCGGTAATGATGACGATATATTTTACCGTGTGGGCGCTTACCAGGCGTCACCTCACGGGCACTCATAGCTGGTGTGAAGAGTGCCCCACAGGGGTCACTTTTGTGCCATTTAAAATTGGAAATATTTGACGCCTGTCGGGATCGAACCCGGTTGACCAAAACAAATATTAAACTTTTTATTCTTAATTTTGTTAATAAAATTTCACGACATAAAAATGTGACGTCACCTAGCGAAGGGTCCTATAGTTCAACCAAGTTAGATGATATAGTTAATATACCATTTATACACGGACGTATCGTAATTTGACAATTATATACGAATTTCTTTGATATAAACGTCATTTTGTAGCCCGCGGGCCTCATTATATATAATGAAACGTCAAGCCAAATTATAACCTATAATATAAACAATTTAAACAGGCAACATGAAAAGTTTTTATTACAAATCGAAAAATTTTATATTCTTTAATGAAAAATGAAAATTAATTTTGTGATATTTATATGGAAAGCACGGAGATACACAAAATAAAACTGAAATGACATAACTAATAAACAAACAATAAACTGTTGTTCTCCTCTTTCATAGCAACACTAGATACTGGATGTACGAGGACAAATTCTTTTTCTAACACTCATAATTAGAAAATTTTCGCCCGTGCATAAAGTTTTGTATGTACCACGAGCGTAACTTGCTTTTATGGCCTTTGACGTGTTTTTATCCCTCGGCTTGCGCCTCGGGCTCAAAATCCCGCAGCAGGCCATAAAAGCCTCTTTGCGCTCTTAATACATAAATAACTATAAAAAATTCGTAGTTTAAATATTATGTAAGGTAAAATATGCACCTACATTAATAACTTTCCTTACATTTTTATAATTTTTGAAATTGTAGTATTTTAGATATCGGAGACGAAATTATCGACACATACACACACGATAAAATAGCAAAATCGTATAGTAGGGACCCTAAAACGTGCTTATTCATTAAAAACTCATTATCGAAATGACCTTCCTTACCTAAAGGGGACGGAAGATAAAAATACAATTCTTTTTGACAACAGAATTACAAGGGATTCGTAGGTACTTAAACTGTATTTTATTCAATTTTTCTTTAATTAAAATTAATAAGTTATATATTTCATGATATACAAAAATATATAAAAACAGTAATAAATATTATATGTGAAAAAAGTAGTCGCCCACCCATCCGTGTAAACCTTATCCATTTCACAATACATTAATAAAACTCAGGCAAAAATTGAAAATTTCAGATTAATTTCGCAATGTTTCCTAATTGTTCTTTTGTTTTAAAAATAGGTATCTTGATTAAATTATTTTTTAATTGTTGCTATTTATTAAATTTTGATTCCTTTTTATTCTGTAACCAAAAAACATTTGACATTTTTTACTCAAAATGATATCAAGAATAAGCTATTAATATTTTTATACTATACCCAATTCATTCAAGCAGCCAATGCACGTCATTAATAAAAATTGAATAAAAGTAACTAGATGTATGACGTCATGTACTGGTACGTTTGCAGAGGTTTTAGAATCTTTATGAAAAGAGTTATACAAATTGCAATCTGTATTATCGATATGGTCATGAACTGTCACATCTACAAAATAAATACTATATTTTCGTCACTGTCCATTTCTATTTAAATTATTTTATAATACTAACCTTATTTATACTTATGTATGCCATATAAAGGCAATAAATGCCGAATTTCAAAGAAATATACCAAATTCTTCTGATTGATTAGAAGTGCTACCTTTGGCAGATAACTTTGACAGTATGAACATACAAATTATCAATGTTGCCAACTATAGCAACAATTAAACGAATAATATGACGTTGATGTACATTATTTATATATTATTCATGTCATATACGATAAGTAATGAACTCTACTATTCATCTTAATAATAATTATATAAGGCCATACACTTTTTGACGGTTAAAAATGATTGAAATTTTATTTCATTTTTCACTATTAATGATTTTAATGCATTAAGGTTTTTACACTAAGTGATGACGTGCATTGGCTGCTTGAATGATTTGGGTATAGCCTTCATACACCCTATATAAATAGTACTATAATGAAATCTATTAGATACAGGGTTGGGCAGAAAGGCGGACGTTTTTTAAAACGTCACAAATAAATATTAACAAATTTGCATGTGGTGTCTATTATCATTAATAATGAGACTGCTGTTACCGTGAACTCGGAGCGCTATACCGAGACACACAACTCCGTTTTGCCTGAATTACAAAGAACTGTGTTCCTATCCGACATATGTGGTTCCAGCAGGATGGCGCGACAGCCCACACAGCCAGAGCATCAAATGACATCCGCTCATTTTCAGGTTTGGTGACATTCATTGACCTCCACGATTCCCTGATTTGTCCACATGAGATTTTTTCTTGTGGGGTCACCTCAAGATCCGTACATACGAACACAAACCCCGCTCAGAAGAACTGAAAGAAGCTATTCGTGTAGAAGTCGCCCAAATTGACAGACAGATTTTGGAAAGAGTGTTTGCAAACTTCGTAGAACGTCTTCAGAAATGCAATAATGATAACGGACACCACATGCAATATGTTGTTTTCTACACATGATTTTGGCAAATGATATGTCATTACGGAGTCAAATCTGTTAATAATTTCTTTCTTAAACAAAAAGTATAAATTTTGTGACGTTTTACAAAATGACCGTCCTTTCTACCAACCTGTATATCAAAAAATATTGATACGTAATTAACAAAATTTCAAAATAAAGTTAAAAGAATTCCGTCACAAAGTACATTTTTGTTCGTACGCCTATGTACAATTAAAATATGAGATATTCATCTGTCAGTTTCGTAGTAATCTTAGATTTTATCTTCATTATATTCGTCAGAGATAAATTTCTACTTCGTATTAAGCTCTAGAAATGAACATTACTAAACAATATAGTCTTATTTAAATTAAAATATACTTTTTGAAAATAATCTAATGGGGGATTCCACCATTTTTTTTATAATTTCATCTGAAAATATTAGGAAAACTAAGACTATTGTTGAAAATCCGGTGAAAAAATTCCTATTAATAAGCGAGTTATGGTCTCCCGAATTTTGAAGATTGACGTGACGACACACTTATGTGTTTTTATATCAAACTGTTTTCATCATGGACCTAAATGTTCTTAAAATATAAGCTATTTTAAGTTATATTTACATAAAATAAATGAATATTATAACACTGTATAAGTCTACACAATTTATAATTACAGGTGTATTTAAATTATTAAGTTTAATGCAAGAAATTTATGTTAAAATAAAAACTATTTGTTATGTATGTATAGGCGGTCTTTCGGTCGCCAATCAAAATATTATATATAGATTTCATATACGTGTCGAAGCGCTATAACAAAAAACCCCGTATTTCCGAAATATCTCAATTATACCATTTCATATTTTTATTAATATTCGTTATTCAGCATATACATTCGTATTTTTTTACTATTTTCCTTTAATTCGATTGAGCTGGAATCCCCCATTCATAAAAATGCTATTTTCAAATTTCTAATTTCTTTATTAATAACTACTTTTCTACATTTTCTTCAATTGAATTACATGCATATAAACATGTATTTAGTAATAATTAAACTAATTAATTAAAATAACTTTTTTTTTCATCTCCATTCATACTTAAATATCACTATACTTTTTCAACTTCAGTTGAATCGGATTCTAGTGACCTTAAAACGTGCTTCTTTACTAAAATCTGAATATGCTATTTTTAGCATGAATCCAATACCTCTCTTAGCAAGAGGTAAAAAGGTAAATTTGATATTTTCATATTAATTTTTTGAAAGTAAAGCTACTTTTTCTGAAATCGAAGTTCAAAACTACAGATTCAAATTTAGCGCTTAATATTAGAACTAAAATTTCCCTTTTCTATGGGGTAAATCAGTTTTCTAATTACTGTATTGTTATTTTCTTCAATGAACCTTAAATATTACGACCTTAAACTGCTAACCGAAATATATTTTTCGGTAGTATACTTGGTTCGCGTTAGACCAATCAAAAAGCTGGAATTCTTATTGGAATAAAGTATAGTAGTACCTCTGATCACATTAACTAACTAACTAACTAGATATGTGATCAGGGGTAGTACTTTAACTTTAATGCAATTATAACGAATAACAATAAAATTAAATATTTAGTTATCAATTAAATAAAACTGAATTTTGGACTTCCATTATCTTTTTTAATATTATTAACTAAAAAAACAAATAAATTATTTGTGGAAGTTCAAAATTCAGTTTTATTTAAAAACGAGAAATCTTATAAATTCAAAGCAAAATGAAAGAAAATTAACTCGAAAATAATTGAATTTTGAGAACCAAAACAAACAAATGATAATCTACGATTCATTTTTCGTTTATTTTGAACCACTCCCTTTTTAGGGAAATAATTTTGGATGTGGCATTTGAACCAATATTGCGACAATATTTTCTCGAAATACGAAAAAATTCGTGAAACCATTTAACTAAAATTGAACAGGTATAACAATAAAATAAATAAAATATTACTCTAAAGTAGAATATCGCTGAAATAATTTCATTCCAGCTACTAAAAGATGTTTAATGCGTTAATAAGGATGTTTTGTAATTGCAAATTTAATAATTAATCAATTAAACAAAACAAACAAAATAATTAATACCAGTAAATTTGTTTCAACGACTTTAAATTTCGAAATGTATGTTCAAGTATATAATTATAATTAAAACCACCATTTAAATGCTGAGAATTATATATTTTGAAGTTTTATCAATGTCATACGTCCATTTGTCAGTGCGATTGACAATTTGACAGGCATTATTACAAAAGGTCGCAAAACTTACAACCATAAATAAGATTTTTTAAGATGACAAACATATGTTTAACAGAAATAATGAATATGAGATTTAAAATAATAGATAAGATATTAAAATGTACTTACCGTAACTACACCATCTTTTATAATGGTTTTTCTACCCCTAATAATCATCCCAACAACTTTTTTTGATGGTTTACTAGGCATTGTCTTTAATACGAACTTACTTAAACACTAAATTAATAATATTTACTCATTTTCACGATTTGTAATACCATTTTTACATTTATCAATACACTGATGTATCCTAGATTGCTGTGAAATAAACAATATAACCTTGATTCGAACAGGGCTGCCAACAGAACACCAGAAACTAACAATAGCACTGTTTTATTATTATGAATAAAAATGTGACTATATGAACTATAAAATCAAGAATTGTCTATAATTTTCGGAATATATTTATTAATTTAATAGGTACATTTTTTTCCAGCATAAATTACAAGAAAGAATGCGGTAAAGTAAATAATTAATAAACAGTTTTAATATTTGTTTAATCTTTTTCACGTTGCCGGTGTTTGATTGATATGTAGCATGAAATTTTCAATAATATGGAAATTCCTACACACGTAAACAATTATTTCAATTGATTGATATCATGCTCATTAATCATAGAATCCTTGGAACATTTTATGATACATATTTAATAAACTTGACTCAGTTTTTTATTTAAAACAATGTGGAAAATTTAAACGCGAATAATTCTACGACTTGGTTTTAATTTAAAATATAGCGCGTCCAATATTAATTGGGTTTTGAAAGTTATTGAAACAAAACTGAAAATCGTGATTTAAAAAAACGTCCAATAAATCTGTTGTGGCCAGCACAATACCTCTCGGCATTTAAAAATTATAATTACGTCTATTAATCATATATTTTTAATTCATTTAATAAATAAGTTACCCTCTATTCATCTAAATGTTCGAGATTCTTCAAATTTATTGACGAGATTGGCGGTATTTTTGATGTGTAATGTATATACAATTTTAAACATTTAATTAATAATAAAAATAAAATAAGAAACATTAAATGTATTTCCCAGAAAAAGCCTTCAGTAATATGACATTTTTCTGTCAATTACAAACATTTTAATTTTGCAACTGGTTTCCATGGAATTATTTGGGCTGTGAGATTCATTACAACGAATTATTTTATATATTTATAATTCTTTATTTCTAAATCTATAGAAGATATAATTCTCAATGTATCAGATAGAGAATTTTATATGTGCAACAACATAAATTTCATACATTTTTTTTTAAGAAACTACTACTTCCGGTTATGTAATTATTACCAAAACCTTGTCAGCTCTTCCCAGGAATGTCAGATTAAAGAATTCATAATTAAATTAGTCTTATAGAATTTGAAAAACACACACACAGACATCATTGTAAAAATTGGATTCTACTTACCTTAAAACGTGCTTATTCACTAAAATCTGGATATGCGATATTTAGCTTAGCAAGAGGTAAAATATATAAAAAGTGTTTCGAATAAAATTTAAATGGTTTGATAAGACAAACTTAAAATTAAGAATAAAATAACCTAAAAATTGGATTTGGGAAAAATATGTGAAAAGAAACCAGTGTCAATATTGTATTATTATTATTCAAATATACATATATCTATGTATTTTTGAGAAATTGATTTAATGTGAAAATTACATTTATTCACATAAAAAATCAATTTTTGTGTTATCACAAAACCTAATATACATATACAACTTTAAACTGTAGAATTTAATCACAAAAATGAAAGAATTCAGTCTGAATAACCCTATTTGCCTCAAAACAAAAGCACAGTTAACAATATAAATAACAGTAATAATTGCGGAATCAAATTTACAACACTTAAATGGACTTTATCTATAATATAATTAAAGAAATTCTATAATACACATTTTACATTGCTTCGGAATTTCAACTATATCTATACAAAATCAAATTATTATACCTAACCTAACTTCAATTATTTTTAACGCGCGGATTTCTTATTTCACTACAAACTGATACAAAATGGCAGACACATTTTCATAATTTTTATAATGTAATAAAAATAAATAGATGTGCATAATTTATTTCAAAATAAGGCGCGAAAAACATTTATTACTTATTATAATTTTGGACTGTTAAAAAGTTATACTTTTAACTTAATGTGTTTTTTAATTTAATTCAAGTTGGCCATGAGAAAAAAAGAAAAAAGACAGTGTGTTCAGAAAAAAAACCTAATTTGGAGTAGGCTATGAACACAAAATGTCTGAACATTATTCAATTCAAGAGTCAAGTTGTCAAAATTGATCGTGAAATGTAATTTTAAGGAGAAAAGATAATAAAGAAGGATTTATTTCTTCTTTAAAATAACATTTTTGACAATATCTCGTGCCAAATTGACATTTAATTAAATACTTTCAAAATGGCATTCGCTTTTTTGTCCATAGCCTACTCCGAGCCAGAATTTTTTTTTAATACACTGTATTATATTTTTTTCCCGATTGACATTAAAAGTGCGATTTTTTTGACAGCTAACAGTCTGTAAATTATCACTTTTACAGTAACATTTCACGTAACAAAAAAAAATTGATTTAGATAGGGATATAAATTTTGCCATCTGATTGGTCAGTGTTTCAAAAGTGACACTTTACACATTGTTAAGAACAACGTAATTTGTAATAGGTATTAAAAATAATCACGAATTTAATATCAATTCTAAAATCGGCAAAAAATAATTTGTTCAACAGAAAAACTTGAGTTTTTTTTAAAATTTTTTGAACTTTAAGTTTTAAGTTATAATTCAAAAATTGGCAATTATTAATTTATATTAGCGTAAAAGAAAAACTTTCTTAAATTGTTTTTACAGATTATAGAAATTCGATTCCATTGAGCGACAAAGAAGTGGCCGTTTTTTTTAAAAAAAAGTTAAATTACGCCCGAAATGGTTGAAGTTGAGTAAAATCTTTTTATTATTAGTTTAAGGATTACTTCCGATTAAACCGGAAGTACTACTGGCTTGAAAATCAATTTAAACTGCGAATTTTCGATTGAAATACCGGGCAATACAATGATGCTGCCAATAATCGGTCAATACATTATACACATCATTTTATTGTGTATTCAATTTTTACATTATGAAAAACTTGTTAAAACGTGTCCATAATTTTGTATCAGCTGTAAATTGGACGATTTAAATGTTAAATTATACTTAAATGGAATAAATATATCATTTATATCAAAACAGTAACAAATAATAAATGTGCAATATTGAAATGACATAAATATGTACATTGCAAAATATTCAAAATGCGAAATTATATTTTATATCTTGAAATTTAGGCCTTAGTTTAATATTTTCAAGCTAAAAAGTAACCAGAAAACTAAATTCATTCACTCATATAATCAAATAGGTTAGAAATTTATTAAAAACAACCAGGAAATTGACTTTAGACACCGATTTTTACAAATTCTATCAAAATGTTTCATTCACGCGCTTATAATTATAATATAATTGTTACTTTTTAGCTTAAAATTTGAAGATAATCGAGACTTTAAGAATTTTTTCGGTTTTTAGGTTAAGCGAGGTTTTAAAATTAATTTTCCTTAATTTTATAATTTTCTATTCGTATCTACACATTTTCTAAACCATTATTGATGAAATAATTTATAACTTATTTTTTATATAAATATTTAGTGGAACCGGTTAATAATAGTGACTGTATATACATAGTGTGGCCAATAGGGGGATCGATTTTGATTGGTCGGCGCGAATTTGCCTAAATATGGCAGATATTATGCCGACAAAGTGACATTTTCAGATTTGTTACGTGAATTGAAGGTAATTATATTATATTTATATTTTAGATAGTGCAAATAATATTTTATATAATATATATTATAATAATAATCTACTATTGTCAAAAAAAAATCAGAAATTCAATTGTTGCACTTTTTTGTTGTTTGTTGTTTCCATAGCAGTCTTCGATTTACTTTTCTCAATTTAATTTTAGTGTAAATAACAATTTTTGTTAATTTTTTTGTTAATTATAAAAATAAATTATTATTGTTTTATATCATTGTAAAGCTAAAAAAAATCTCTATTTAAAAATGCCATAGCTTAATATGACCTCCATATGAAAAATAAAAGTTGCTATCAGTAACTCGTAAATGGTTAGAAATAAAAAAAAATTGAGTACTTCTGCAAATTCATCATACAAAAGTGCCTTAAGAAAGTGCAAACCAGAATCTCGTATTATTTCATATAACAAAGTTATAAGCAAAAAAAGAAAATCGCGAAATTTACATTTTCACCTGTATCTAGTGACCTATGCATTTTTTCGTAAATAACAAAACACCATTAAAATGGCCTCCTAATGGGGCAACTTTTGTCTAATTTAACCAACCTCGTAGCTCTTACAGTTCTCGAGATACCAATGCATTCGTACCTTAAATGGGACACCCTGTATACAGTCACTATACATAAAATAAATCAAAAAATTATAGAAACCACTTGTGGAAATACCGTAATTAATAATCACTCAGTATGAAGGCGATAATTTATATTTATTTTGCCCTGTCTAGGTTATGTTCTAGTTGTCAAAACAGTCTTGCCAAATGCACCATGTAAATGAATGAAGCTAGTTAATTACGACAATAGATGGCGACACAATAGCACGACATTTTTCATTTAAATATAAACTGAAAATATTGAATATAAAAAATAAGTTTGAAATTATTTGCCGCCATACACATGAAAAAACCTGGCTTAACCTGAAATAAATAAAAAAGAAAGAACCTCTCTTACTCTCTACCCTATATATTCATTTCATTCTCTGATTTATATTAGTACTAGCGACTCTCGCTTGTTTTTTCACTGCCCTCCGCCTCCTCCCGTTTCATGCTCTCAAAGTTGCGGGGTGGGGAGTTGTCGCCTTTGTCGTTGCTGTCTGATTGGTTGTCGTTGGCCTCGGGCTCGCTGGCCGAGCCGTTATTGGCTGGGGATACGTCGTTGGGGAGGGGGGACGGCGTGCTATTGGCTGCGTCATGGATGACGGGATTGTTGTTCATCAGAGACGGAAGGTGGGGGGATTGCATGGCGGATTTGCGGTGTTTTTCGCCCTTGCGCCATAATGTTATTTCCTAACAAAGAAAACAGATTTTTCACTCGAAATGTGACTCTGTTTTTGGGCGAAAATGGGAAACCGGAATTTAAAATTTAATCTTCAAAATATTATCAAAGTAAAGTAGATACTATACTCTGTTTTTAAACTATAGACAGTAACTAGACATTCTAGTGAGAAAATCAAAGCCTGTGATTGGCTGCTGCGCTATTTCGTGAAGCCGCATTTAACCAGACGAAATTTCAAGTTAACCTTCAAACGTAATTGAAACGTCGAACTCTCAGTAGTTGTCAAATCACGTGTTGAATTTGCACGTGTTTTTCGTTTCATTTCTCTTTTTGTGATGTTTCACAAATAAAAACAGTTATAATGTATAAATTTTTCATCAAGAAGTTACAAAAAAATAATGCAATTAATTAATTTATAATCAAAAGTTATGTATTTATGATTTTATATGAATAAATTACGTAGATTATCTCCCGCCAAATAAATCTAGTGACTTTTTTTGGTAACTTCTAGCGGTGTAAATGTAACTTCGTCTAGTGCTGTCTATAGTTTAAAAACACGCTATAGGAATAGATTAGGCTACATTTTAAGATATAAACTGTCAAAATTGGAGTAGAATTCGCTAATCCAAAAATGAGGAATAGCTTAAGCTCTTTCAAGAAGCGAGCTGATATTGTTTATGTCACGAATATAAAAAATTTAAATGTGACCTTGGGAGGGCTCGGCGTGAACCGCCATCTTGGATCAAAGGTGCAAAAAATGAGTTTTTTGCTATCTCGAAAATTTTTTGGTTACAAAATTATCCAATTGAATCCCTCTATTTCTGATCACGTGTGCGAAAGTAACCAATCAAAATAAACTTACACTGATAATTATCCTGAGACAATTATCACTTATGTCATTAAGTTGCTAAGTAACAAACACTTTTTGACAGATAATTATAGGTTAATTGTTTTAATTTGAAAATGACGTTTTGACAGTATGATAGTGAAAATAACGCTTCAATTAATAAAATGCACACTCACACTCACAATAAAACACTCTATTATAAATTAAAAATTAGAAAATATCATTCTGTTATTATTATTATTAAACGTTTGTATAATAAAACTGAAATGTGTCCCGGCATCTTGTAGTGTCAATGTCAATCTTATTATCGTTACACACTTCACGCTGAACATATTCATAGCAACTAATGACATCTATTGAGTGATTTTATAATTATAAAAATTCTGCTAAATACAAATTCTTCATAAATTTAATTAAAATTGCAAAAAATTTCTCACCGAATTAAAAATAAAAATTATTTTATCAATTTTTAAAGAAACAATACAACTTTTTAATACTGTTTTTTCACTCTACAAAAGGTCTAGATTTTATGTTTACCTGTTGTTTGAAGTATCTCCTGTCTTCTGTATCCATAAGGACGAGATTTAAGAAATACCGGACTGAGAATTTTTTGTTTATATCTCTCATCGTTGGAGTTAAATCATACCCGGCTAGAAATACTCTAATTGGTATACTTTCTCCTAAAAATTATAAAAATGTAGCTAGAAATATTTCAAACAGAATTATTTGATGTAGGTACAAACCTCTGACCGGTGCACCATCCATGATTTCATATTTAGCGATTGTTTCGTTTTCATTGAAAATATTGTTACCTAAAAATAATTAAAGTTAAAATCGGTTTAAGTAAAAGTTATAGAGATTAAAATTCTGCATCTAAGTCATGTGAAATGATTAATCTAGCTATTCAAATAAACGTAAAAATTAATTATAAAGTTTCAGTTTTTATGAGTTTTTAGTTTAGGCAGCCATGGATTTATGACAAAAAATAAACAAATGCATTGTTTTAACTATCAATTATAACTAAAACATTTAACCTTTTTGTGTCTTGTGTTAATTTACTGCTCTAATCCAAATTTAGTTTTAAATGACAATTAAAAACAATGAATTTGTTTATTTTTTGTCATAAATCCATGGCTGCCAACAGTAAAAACTCATAAAAACTAACTTTATAATTACTTTTTATGTTTATTTGAAGAACTAGAATAATCGTTAACTTATACTTGAAACATTTTTGCAAAAAATAATTAGGTAACGTTTACACAAAAAAAAACTGAATTCCCATGTTAAACGCCTATGTCTCGTTTTTCGATTTACACCTGTACATATATTTTTATCGGTTTTGCATTGCAAGTTTAATTATAATTACTCATATTTGACCTTAAAATGCGTAATTATTTTATATTTATTGAAAATATATCATACAAACATTAGTTATTATATATTTTATATACTTTCGCAAATTTTCAACGACGGATGGCGGAAACTCACGTGAAGTTAGTTGTAGTTACAAAACAAACTAGTCCTAAATTTGGAACTTATAATTAATGTATACGAGATGAAAGCATATTATAATTTTTATAACAAAATTTAGTTATTTAAGTTACAATAATTAAAGATTTAGCCCTAAAATTTTTAAACATTTTGCTAATTCTTGTGTTGAAAATAATCTTAAATTGACATTTCACCAGAACAGTAATGCCAACTCCTTTTGCTGGTCAGCAACAGCGCATTTCTGAACAATTTTGAGTTCTGTAATACTAGTCAAATTGGACGAAGGTACGAAAATTATATTTTTGTTAATAACTCATAAGCCACTCAACAGTTATAAATGGAAATTGATATACACATGCACTATACCTCCCTAAATAATAATTCATATACAAAATATTTCCACCGGAAGTGGTTTTGAAATTATTGAACAATTTATAGTTGATGTTATCAAAACTACTTTCCGCGGTGGTCCTGTACCTTTTATTCAATAACTTCTGAACCAATCAATAGAAATTAATAAAATTTGGTTTATATATCAAAGAAACATGGCTGAGTTCGAATTTGAAAGAATTTTGGCTGTATCTTTTGCAAGAATTGTACAAGTTAAACTTACCCATTCCTGTAGTTTCTCGCTTGATGATGGCTATTTCCATGTGTTTAATTTTTATTCGGACCAAAAGAAAATAAATTTTCCCTACGATCACATCTTTCAAGTGGTATCTGCAATAATATATTAAATATTTTTTAATAAAAACATGAATTTTGTTAGTAAAATATTGTATGTACTTACTTGGATTTGTTATATTCGAATTCTATGTGGAGACAATCTTCGATGCCGACTTCCATTTTTATGGAATTATTCATTTCTGGATACGAACTTAGGGTGTGGACAGCAATGTCTAACTCCTTTACCAAGTCTGCTAGACGGCGAACGATTGTCACTTTTAGGAAATATCTGCAAATTAAAACCAAGTTCGACTCGATTTTTAATAAGTAAATAACTTAAAAACGGCTGGGTTTACGGGATTTCCTTCAAATTTACTCCGTTATTGCTAATCCATGTATAGATTTTCTTAAACATATGTGTGCAGGTGTCCGATTTTAAAAACTATTCCATATTTTACGAATTTTGGAATCTAGGGGTTTTTCGACATGCCTGTTTCAACTAAAATATTTTCAAAATAGCAGCACTTCCGGTTTTACAGTTGAATTCAACAAAAAAATAAAAATTACATCAAATGAAACCGGTAGAACTTTTAAAAAATCATATCTTTGATTCTAAAGACTTGTAAGATGTAAAACATACCCCTAAATATTTAATTTGACCTATTCTTAAAAAAAAAAATCTGTTGTGGCCAGCGGAATACCTCTCGCCATTTCTATTTTATGTTATATAAGTTATAAGTATTGTATTGCACTTCGCTATCGAACCGTCGTTTTATAACAAAAACACTACAGAACTTTACCCAAATATTGTTTTTATTGTATTTAACATGTTTTTTGCACACATACAATTCTAATTATATCTATTTTTAATTGTATGAGGAAGTTCCTAAATGTCAGAGATTCTTCAAATTCATTAACAAGATTGGCGGTATTTCTGATGGATATATGCATTTTACCTATAATTTTAAATATTTAATTAATAAAACAATAAGAAAGATTAAATTTACTTCCCAGAAAAAACTATCAGAATGTCACTAAAACTGTTGATTTTTGACACTGACATCTGTCATTTACAAACTTTGTTATAAACATTTGAATTTTTCAACTGGTTTCCTTAGATCCGTAGCCTCTGCGATTAGATTATTCTATATATTACAGTCCCTTTATCTCTAAATCTGTACAAGATATAATAAAAAATTTAAATGTATCAGATGTAGAATTTTATGTTCTTCAATAATAGTAATAACAGAAATTTTCGAAAAATAATATTTAGAAGATTTTTTTAAAGAAACTATTACTTCCGGTAGTCCAATTGTTATCAAAATCTAATCAGCTCTTCTCAGGAATGTCAGATTGAGGAAACTGCAGTTAAATATTTTTTAAATCTTATAGTATTTGAGAAACCGTGGTTCCAACATACACACACGGACATAAAATGTTATAATCAGATTATAGGGACCTGAAAACGTGCTTATCCACTAAGATCTGGATATGCGAATTATAGCATGATTCCAATATCTCTCTTAGCAAGAAGTAAAAAAAATCAGAAAATGTGAAATGACCCCATTACAGATAAATTTGAGGAAAAATACAAAATACGGGTCTATTATTTTCAATTCCTCTCTCGATTAAAGTTATTTTGTATCTCACCTCAATCTGACGTTGCTGCCAGTATAAACCTCGAACGGTTTTTCCACGCAGGCGAACTCGAAGCGATAACTGGTGTTCGCTATCATCTCCCCGGGCCTGGCCAGCTCTTTCACCAAGCTGGTGAATTCATGGTGGTTTCCACGGTCGTAGAACAGCTCGATTTGCCCAATAAATTCAATCTTGATGCCTTGATGTTCCAGTTTGCTGCCTGCTTTTCGTAGACCAATGTTCACCTGTACATCAAATAGAGAACAACTCATTATTGTACAAGTGGAATAAATTCGAGTTCTTTATATGAAAATGAGAGACAAATATTACAATGATTCTTAGGCCGTGTTCTATGTCGCATTTTGGCATTTAGAATTTAGGATATAGGCCTTCTTCATATAAATACAACTCCAAATGGCACACTAGTGATATCTATAGTGACTGTATATACATAATGTGGCCAATAGGGGGATCAATTGCCTAAATATGGCGGAGATTTTAGATAGTGCAAATAATTAAATTACACGTGTATTTGTATATTTATAACTCAAAGTAATATATACATATTTTTTAACATCACATCTTTTTTAGGTTAACTGTCAAAATTACTAAAAATGTCTAATATTAATGTATATATTTTAGATGCCTGGTTACGTGGCGGTTGGTTGTGAAAACAGTTCTTCGAAAGGATTTAAAATGAAAATAAATATTTTTTTTCCATTTAATATGCTCTTTGATTAATTGTTTATCGAATTTTGTTTAGTTATCACATCATATGAATTCAAATTTCCCGCGCATTTTGCCTAAATATGGCGGCGGTTGGCCAGTGATATCCATTGGTGTGTATGGCAACACTTTAGAACAACAAAAATGAATTATACAATTCGATTCAATTTGATGCTTGAGAGTAAATATTAATATTATATTTCATAAAATAGAAGCTAAGAAGCTATCTTTGACAGTAAATTTGACGTTTTGTACAAATTATAGCAACGAACATGATTTGTTTAATTAGTGTGCGTCAACTTCAAGGCATAGTGTGCTCCTGCAAAACCCTAAAATCTAATTCCTAAAACCCTAAATAATCACTAGATTTAGGGCATATAAATTTAGAATTTAGATAATAGGGTGATAAAAGTGCAACATCGTGTATAATAAAAAAGTTTTTTATAAAGGAACTCGACTGAACATTTCACTAAAAAGAAAGTTTTTAACAACATTATATCTATGTTTTCATTAAGAAAGCGATAAAAATGATTCATTATATAGAAAAATAACAAGATCAAATTCCAACGATAGACCTTGAAGTCAGAAAAAAAACTTTCTCATATTTCAATTATTTTCTAATACAAGTTTATAATATGAAAAAACTTACCTGCCCTGAAACAGTTTCTCCATCGTAATATAACAATAATCTTTCTTTCTTGCCATCTTCTGTCTTAATTTCAGCGGTTTTCCTCGTATCTGCGCCATCCAAACGTATATCTATGTCGGCCGTCTGGCCAAATCCGAAAAAACTCTACCGAATTACAAAAAAAGAACATTTTATTTCTTCGAAAACATACGTCACAATATTGATAAATAATTAATGAATTTAACATTGAAACAAATTAAAACGATACATACAGTAGAAAGAAGAATTGAATTGAATAAAATATGATCTAATTTAGAATGCATTTGTCATTTGTAATATTAAAAAGTTGTCAGAATGTTAACCTGTCATTTACAAATGTCAAAAAGTTAAAACTTATTTAAAGGAAATTAAAACATATTTAAATATATTTTTAAGTAAAATATGCCGTGAAAAGAATAAAATTAAAAGTTGTTCAACTAATTATTAACAAAAAAGTTGTAAAACTTATAAAAACGTAACCACCTACCAAATTTCTAACTAGTAAACTTACCATTCTAACGAGCTTGTTACACTAAAATTGCTTCACAATATAAAAGAAAATAATATTTTCGGTAGAAATACAGCTATAACTTATATAAAGCACAATACATCAACATTTTTTAATAAAAAATACGTTGACCATCCAACATTAGATTTTATAGGTGATTCAAAATGGCGGACACAGTGTGCGTTCAAACAATAGTAATCATTATTTTGACATATGAGGTTTGTTCGTTTGTCATACTCCTAAACATGTTGGAGTATTCTGATATTTTCATTTACTGTCTCAACGAATAATTTAGTGAGGCGAACCGCAAATGGAGGATTATAAAGAGCATGGCCAACTTTATTCAATTCAATGAAGTTGGCCATGAGAAACATATTTTCGTGCTGGCATCTGTTGATATTTTCCTTGAACTACACATGACTCACCTGTTGAAATACAAACAAATCGCTATCATGATGACAGTTGAGACAAGATGGCGTCAAATATGAAAAATTAAGTGCGTGTAAGGTCTTTGCAACAGTGTCTCCCGCTATAATTATAAAGAATAAATGACAAATGTGTGTGTGTTCATACAAAATTAGCAACTAACCCGAATTCAATTTCACTATAATACCAGATTTAATGCTGAAATTGTTAAGGTTTTTATGGTAAGTAAATAAACAATAATTTTCATAATGTTTTATTAAAATATCAAAATCCAAATTTGCTATTACACTTTTTGTATACAATTGGCAATTTTAACACAATAAAATTCACAACAATTTCGATGAATTTGTATAAAATTGTACATATTTAGTCGAAAATGTTACTATTCTAATCTATGCCACACTTATATATCAATAAAAATCTAAAAACTATGGAATGTTAGACACTTTCGGGCAAAAATCACTTTCTAGGTTATGTTTTTCACTTTATGTAAAACAAGCATCAAAAGCTATAATTAAAATGAGTTTTTGTTACATTTCGACGAATATAAGTGTGGCGGATATGCTCTATTTTATAAATCGACAAATATTATACACTAAGCTGGTAAAAATCTAATAGAAATGATGACATTTTTACCAAAACACAACAAAATGCAAATATATATTAAGTAAATATATTATAAACATATTTGGTGGCGACAGAAAAGTTTCATGTTTCGAGAAACAACAATAAAGAATGAAATGGCGGAGAAATTTTTAAATTTAGGCAATCTTGAATAAAATTTGGCAAAGCTGAATAAATTTCAGAGAGTAGAAAAATATTTTCATGGAATTCTGAATAAATTTAAGACAGTTGAGAAGCATTAAAACAGTTTTTAATAAATTGACGACCGACTTTCGCAAGAAATGATTTTGTATCAAGTTTTTTGTTACATTCAACTTCCCTCGGTTGATAAGAAAAAACCTGGTCGCGATTTGTACAATTTAACAGAAAATCCGCTACGCGGCGCAACAATCTAACAGCCTAAATCGCCTGATGTCAAACAATACATCACAGATTTATATAAAATCTTGCTGTTCTTTTGAGTTTTTAACAATTTATATACTGTATTTTTATAACTTACGTTGAAATATGTGTCTGATCTGTTCCTAAATCCAAACATGAAAGAAAATAACCTTACATGTTTAAGATATTTTAATTTCTAATATATTTTGCGGAAAATAGAAAACTATAAATAGCAAAATAACTGTAAGTTTACTTTATATTTTTTAAAAATAATTATATATATATATATATATATATATATATATATATATATATATATATATACAGGGTGTCTCAATAAGCTTGCTCACTATTGGTAACTTTTTTATTTGAAGAGGTACAAGGTTGGTTAAATGAGCAAAATTGTGCCATTTTATATTAGAAAATTGGTCATGTAGACAAAATAAAATTTGTGTCAGCCGTTCTCAAAATTTGGGACAATATATATTTTTTTTAAATGGAACCATATATTTTTTATTATCTTATTGGAAAGAGTATTTTTTTCTCTTTCCAATAAGGTAATGTTGTTTATGTACAATTTTTTCAAATAAACGAATTATTCACGGTTAAAAATTTAAATTTTGTAAACTATTTTATTAGTTTTTTAGTCAAGTAAGCCATGGAAACAATTGTTTCTTTGTTTGTTTGACGTTTAATAATTTCTCCCGTAAAGTTCTCTGTGTTTAATAATGTTTAATAACTTTACAAATGAAGAAAAGTTAGATATGATTGTGCTATATGGAAAGTTATATCTAGACACCAGTTACGTAGAACGGTCGGCTCTCTTTCCAAAAGAGTTTAAATGTGCGAAAGAAATAATGGCTTTCAATTTGAATATTTTCTATGTTTTGTTATTACTTTAAAATAAATTAATAAAATAATAATTTTATAAAAGACAATTTTTTCCATAGTTTACTTGACCTAAACTAATAAAATATAATTTTTATCTTTAATCGTAAATAACTCGTTTATTTGAAAAAATTGTACATAAACAATATTACCTTATTGGAAAGAGAAAAAAATACTCTTTTTAATAAGATAATAAAAAATATATAGTTACATTTAAAAAATATATATTCTGTCCCAAATTTTGGAAACCGCTGACACAATTTTTATTTTGTCTACATGACCAATTTTCTAATATAAAATGGCACAATTTTGCTAATTTAACCAACCTCGTATCTCTTCAAATAAAAAAGTTACCAATAGTGAGCAAGCTTATTGAGACACCCTGTGTATATATATATATATATATATATATATATATATATATATATATATATACACAGTGTGTCCATTTTTAAGTGGCCACCATTGCTATTTCGAAATGAGCTACAAAACAGGTTAAATAGGCAAACAATTTCTATTTTACAAGACAAATTTAAAGGAAATAGAAAATATTTTTTTAGGCCAGTGGTTCCCAAAATATGGGACCCAACTTTTTTATTTTAAATGAGAACACATATGTTTTATTTTCTCATTCGTTAGAGATTTTAATTCTGAATTCAGTAATATAATACTTTTATAACCTTAGATAACGATTTTTTTTTTGAGAAAAATGCATGTAGAGTTTTATATTAATTTCATTAAAATATGGCTATTATAAGAGTGCCATGAATGGAAAAAATGAATACGTGTTATTTTTTTTACATAGAATTAGAGTGCCATGACAAATACGTGAATATTTTGTTTGCATTGACATTTATGATCAATTAAAAGAACAAAATATTCACGTATTTGTCATGGCACTCTAATTCTATGTAAAAAAAATAACATGTATTCATTTTTTCCATTCATGGCACTCTTATAATAAACTTATAAACTTTGTATGCATTTTTCTCAAAAAAATCGTTATGTAAAGTTATAAAAATATTATATCACTGAATTCAGAATTAAAATCTCTAACGAATGAGGAAATAAAAAATATATGTTCTCATTTAAAATAAAAAAGTGTGGTAACATATTTTGAGAACCACTGGTCGAAAAAAATATTTTCTCTTTTCTTTAAATTTATCTTGTGAAATAGAAATTGTTTGCCCATTTAACCAACTTTGTAGCTCAAATAATGCACACCCTGTATACATAATCATTTTTCCCTTGTATTGGTGTAGCTCTTTGACCAGACATTCATTTCTATAAATATTGTTACGAGAAATACGGTGTATTGTTTAAAACTCAAAAAACAACAAGATTTTAAATAAATAATAATGTTACAAACAGTCTCTAACATTTTAAAGACAACCAAAATTCAACTAACGATAATAGTCGTTTAGGTTCCACAACCTACTCATTCATCTAATTTAGCCCCCAACAGCCTTAGATAAATAACTGTTTCACCAATTTAAACTTGCCGCCATTTCATTCTAATTCTCTTGCTCGCCACCAGATACCGTTCAACTATTTTAGTAAACTTTGAGTTGATGTTTATCGTCGAAACCGGCGCTGTGCCCCGCGTTTCTAACGATGAAAGAGGCCCCGTCGTAATGCATTCGGCGCTCTCCTCTACGGACGAAGAGGTGCCGGGTTTGACCCATAGATCCAGTGCAATGTAAAAATGGGGATGAAACCGAAGCCGAACCGTTTGTTGGCGATGTTCGGAGGGAGAATTTGTTACTGTTGCGACCGACGCTAAATAACAATAGAAATCTAGATAAACAACTTATTTATATTGTAGATTTAACTAAAAATGGTTTTAAACAATTCTAAATAAATTTAAGACAGCTAGGAAAAAATTAAAACAGTTTTAGGGGTGGTTTATACCCAAATCATTCAAGCAGCCAATGCACGTCATTAATAAAAATTGAATAAAAGTAACTAGATGTGTGACGTCATGTACTGCTACGTTTGCAGAGGTTTTACAATCTTTATGAAAAGAGTTATACAGATTGCAATCTATATTATCGACATGTTCATGAACTGTATAAACAATAAATAAAAGTGAGCCGAATTTCAAAGAAATATACCGAATTCTTCTGATTGATTAGAAGTGCTCCTTTGGCAGATTCACAGATTTTGTGATTGCGTTAACGGCCACGTTGCGTCGTTGCGTTGCGTTTAACATTATTTTATTACCGTGAGTATTTTTTAACGTGAAACATTGAGTTTGTCATATCCATGATTACGACTTGACATTTAATTGACAGCAATGCATTTGCCCGTTCCATTTAAAATGAAACATAGGGAACGAATCTGAGAGAAGTATTATATTTAAATATTGTAAGAAATTAACTAATTTTAATTTAGAATGCAGGTATAATTATTTAAACAAAATTAACCTCTATTGACGTCTTATCAAATGTCAAATTTGTTCCCTATGTTTCATTTTAAATGGAACGGGCAAATACATTGCTGTCAATCAAATGTCAAGTCGTAACCATGGATATGACAAACCCAATGTTTCACGTTAAAAAATACGCACGGTATAAATAGGCCTTTACAACGCACAAAAATGTTTCAAACACGATACAAATATTTTTCAAATAATAATTTTGACAGTATGAACATACAAATTATCAATGTTGCCAACTATAGCAACAATTAAATGAATAATATGACGTAGATGTACATTGTTTATATATTATTCATGTCATATACCATAAGAAATTAAGAATGATTAAAATTTTATTTCATTTTTCACTATTAGTGATTTTAATACATTAAGGTTTTTACACTAAGTGATGACGTGCATTGGCTGCTTGAATGATTTGGGTATATGATGAATTTAATTTACAATTTATAATTTAGATTTTAAAATATAAACGCACTTAAAACGTAAATTTCAAATTCGACCAATCACAAGAGAGAACTATTAGAATAGCGGTAAGGCATAACTTTGCTTCATCCGTCAGCTGTCTTTTATGTTTGTGGGTTGTTGACATTTTGAAGATGGATTCACAGGAAAAAATTGATATTTTGTTTTTCGTTAATAAGCAATATTCGCGAACATCGTAATTTGTATGACAAAGCAAATGAACTGTTCAAAAATAAAAACGTTTGCGTAATTTAAATGCTACGAGGGATAGCAAGAAATTAAATTTTGTTATTTCACTTTCAGAAACAACTGAGTCACGTGATAGATACTGATTGGTCAGGTCCAGAATTTCAAAAACGAACATAAACCAGAGAGAAAATTGTAAATTTATAAGTTAAATTCATCATAAACCTTTCCTTAGGCAACAGGCATTTCTGAATAAATTAAAAATAGTTGAATATTAAAAATGTTTTTAGAGCTTAAAAAACAGTAAAAATATAACTTACCGCACTAATCCATCGCTTGTTTGCGAAATTCTAATATTATTAATGATCCAGTTGTTTGTTCCATCGTCAGTGGTCCAATGATTCGCGGTTTGAACCAACTGCAAAGCTTCTTGAATATTTCCGGCGGTATGACGCGATTCACTATAAAAACATTAGTGAAACCACTACAAAATATTTTATTATAACTTCATTTCAAGTAAGAAAATAACAGATAACGCTTAAGAGCCGACCGTTTTTACATGCATTAAATCATATACCTATTAACTAATATATTGCTAATGCTCGTATCTTTCCCATAAAAGTAGGTGAAGGAAACACTGTGAAATGGAAATATCATTTCTGCATAAGTCTATCTCACACAAACACCCAACCGGCAATTATGCGTATGCTCGGAAACCGCGACTACTATTGGCTAACGCTGACAGCTTCGCTAGCTGGGCTGCGTTCCAAAATCCACAATATTTTCAAATGTAATTGCTCACGATTCTCAACATATGAAAGTAATTTGCCTTCTTGAGGAAGAAAACATGCTTTTGGTTGAAAATAAACATAAGTAAATACGTTGGCGTGTATTACGAGCATACTTTTATAATAAAAGCGATTTTATGGAGCGTACTTTCACATTATATTGAGGAGAGTGCTCCATAAAAGCGCTTTTATTACGGGCTTGACGTTAATGTTGTAATTATAAGTAGTTTTGTTAGTTTTTTAAAATTATTTTTAATTTAGCTTCAATTCTTTACTTCAACAAAACTCTCATTCGTTCCAAAACACAACACTTCATACTCTACACCAAAACTCGGTATTCTTGGTTTTGGAACGCTGCCCTGGTGATGCAGCGAGCACATGGTTTGACTTTGACGTTTGATTTCATTTCTGTTTGTAGTTGCACTTCGAAAGCATTTGCTTTGTGTTTCATACAGTAATTTATTGTCACCTAAATAAATTAATCCTGACCAGATTGTATTCCTATTATTTTTACAGTACAACAAAGTAAATTATTTAATTCAAATTTAGCACTAGAATATGTCAATGTTTTTTATTATTACTAATATTTATATTCAAGAATTTACATACAAAATAAATAGTAGGTACATTGTTTAATTTGTCAAATTTAAATTTAAAATTTCTCGCACTAGTCGTTAATAAACAGAACTCTGTGATTCGCAAAAAGTGATCATGATTTTCTCGTTAGCCAATAGTAGTCAAGGTTTCCAAGCTTGCGCATAATTCGAAGTTGGGCGTTTGTGTGAGATAGACTTATGCAGAAATGATATTTCCATTTCACAGTGTTTCCTTCAAGAAAAGCAAAGGAACCGCAATATATTAGTTAATAGGTATATGGGTAAGTGCGATTTGATGATTTGCTGAGTTAACGCAAATAAACGTTTACTTTGGTTGAGTGTGAAGAGACTGAGGAGTAGAAGTGTTCGACTTGTGAAAGCCGTGAGAAGTGCGAATGGAGAGTTATTGTGGAATGAATTAGATGTAAGGAATAGATGGTGCGAGTATTTTAAAGGTTTGTACGGAGGTGAGATTGAGAGGGATGATAGTTGATGATGAAGTTGCAAGTGAAAATGATAGTGAAGATGATTATGATATAGATGAAAGTGAAGTATGTGATGCATTGGCGCGCAATATTTACATCCCTTTCTAAAAAAACACTATTTTCTTACGTGAAACATTAACTACAGATCTTAAACAATTATTTTTCTTACCCGTAGAAAACTTGAAGGGAGAAATCTTGACTCAAATCAGAAAAGTTATCGGTGGTAGTTCTAGTTCCAGCAGAATCTACTAAATAAACGAGGGCGCACTGGTCGCTAGTGAACGAAACGCCCTTATACCACATTTTAGCGTACCTAATATTAAATTTTTAATTGATTTTTAACTTTTTGAAGTCAATTTAATGATAATCACAACCGTAGAGGAATTGTGAGCAAAAGAAAATGGGTGTACGAGATCTGTCCCAAAAGTATCCGACCTTCCTTCATATCTTCGCGCCTGAGAATTTTAGCGCCCTCTGCCGGGTACGAGTGTCAACTATAAAGCTTCACGAATTCCCTAGATGCCGCAGTTTTGGTCGGATCGCCTTAGTTTACGTGAAGCATGCGTTTGTTTGCAAAGTGTTTTCTACGTTTGTCGCATTTTGCTATTGTAAAAAATGACGGAAAGATCGGAACAACGAATTTGCATTAAATTTTGCTTAAAACTCGAAAATAGTTGTGTGGAGACCATCGAAATGATGAAGACGGCATTTGGGGACGAGTGTATGAGCAAAACACAAATAAAAGACTGGTATAAACGGCTCAAAGATGGCCGCATATCTGTTGATAGTAACCCACGTTCTGGGCGGCCTTCGACGACAAAAATATCGAACGTGTGCAACTTGTGATCAATGAAGATCGTCGATTGACTGTGCGAGAACTAGAATGTGATCTGGGAATACTGAAAACTAGTGTTTGGAAGATTTTAACTGAAAATTTGCAAATTCATTCCGAAATTGCTAACGGTGGAATAGAAAAACCTTCGCCTTGAAATCGCTCAGGACAATAATGATGAAAATCTCCCATCGACTTTTGGCTGTTCCCAAGATTAAAAATGTCGCTCAAAGGACACCGATTCGACGACAAAGAAACAGTCGAAACTAATACGACGAATGCTCTAAAGGCAATAAGAAAAAACGAGTTCCAAGACTGCTTCCAAAAGTAGAAAGGCTGTTGGAAGCGTATTCTTCAATCAAATGGGGAGTACTTCGAAGGATGCCACCAGCCCGATGACGCAGAATAACAGCAGCGGGGAAATATAAAGGAAGGTCGGATACTTTTCGGACAGACCTCGTACAGTTCAATTTCAGTCCGAACAAGGTTATCTACGAATGGAGGGTTATAATTTTGGTGTCGCAACTGAAAATATCAATAGATGGCGGCGCGAAAATATATCTGTATAACCCTCCATTATCCGTTCATGATACAGATGGCCTTGATCGGATTTCTTTAAAAATTAGACTGTACTTCTAAAGTACTATTTAATTTGATCTTACTTGTTATTGTTACCATGTGTATCGTAAGCTAATATTTCGACGCGTGATCCATACTGGAAGACGCGTCCATTTGGATGCAACAATGCAGAAGAACTACCAGATGCAGACAGCGCCATCACAATGTTGTTCTTGTAATTAATAATTCGAATCGCGCGGTCCATTGTCATATCAATTCTAATAAAAATATCTATTATATTGTTTCGTTTCAATAAAACACCTTTTAATGAGGTATTATACTACTTTTTTCTTTTTTGAAACTGTAGTCCAGTCATTGGAAACTAAAAGACCTTTGCCTTACAAAAGGTGGAATAGTTTATGATTTTAATATGTTAATGAAGTAAATTATCAGTAATTTTTGTCAACGTTGTCCTACAAATTCATTTACCACTCTGACCGGTTAAAGATACGATAATGCGGTTAGAAAATTTGAATTAAGCTTGGAATTCTCCTTCATGTCATGTATTACACGATTTTTACTCCGATGAGCGGTTCCAAGTTATTAACAATTTAAATTTACGTGAAATTTCTCTAAAATTTTGAACATCTGCAAATCGGTTTATTTTCATTTTTACCTCTCTCTAAGAGAGGTATTGGATTCATGCTAAAATTCGCATATTCAGATTTTATTGAATTAGCACGATTTAAGGTCCCTAGAATCCGATTATAACATTTTTAAAATGATGTATGTGTGTGTGTGTGTGTGTGTGTGTGTATGGCTGGATGTTGGAGGGACGATTCCTCAAAAACTATAAGACTTAAAAAATATTTAACTGCAGTTTCCTCAATCTGGTTTTGGTAACAATTGAACAACCGGAAGTAGTCGTTTCTTAGAAAAATTCTTCTAAATATAATCCATCAGAAATACCGCCAATCTGGTTAATGAATTGGAAGAATCTCTGACATTTAGAAACTTCCTCATACAATGTAAAATAGATATAATTAGAATTGTATGTGTGCAGAAGACATGTTAAATACAATAAAAACAATATTTGAGTAAAGTTCTGTAATTTTTTGTTATAAAACGACGGTTCGAAAGCGAAGTGCAATACAATACTTATATAGCCTAATATGGAAATGGCGATTAAAGATAAACGTTATTGCGCATTTATTACGTTTACAAAAAATTACGAGCTTTAATTTTGTATTCTTGTAAAATTTTTATACGGGCCATTTTTTTCGAGAAAATGGCCAAAAACCCTAATAAACTTTTTTTCCATCTCTAATCCAAGATGGCATCTCGGGCCGATCCTTCCACGGAATAAAATTTGACCAAAATACAACATATTTAAATCATAACTACCCCACCTTTTGCAAAATAAAATCCTCTACTGATTAGAGATTGGACTATAACTTGTTTTTCATTTTATTTACTCCCTGAAACAATACGTTTGTTCGTACAACAGAAATTTTTAATGTACGATTCGGCAAAATATTTCAATCCTTTCAAACTACGCACGCATACTGAAGAAAAATTGGCAATTAGTTGCATATTTTGTTGAGCAAACAAACTTTATTAATTTCACCTGCCCAAAATTTATTCCAAAGAAACTTTAGGAAAAACGAACGACAAGTTTTCGTAGTAAAATACCTCAATGTTACAAATCTTTGTAAAACTTACCTTACTCTATCATGTAACCTCAAAGTAATAATTCCATGAGAAGTTACTGTGGCCCCGGCATAACCAACACCAATATCCGTAAGATCGTGCTCTCTCCAATTCTCCTGTTTTGTTAATTTGCAAATAGTTTTTAATAATAACAAATAACGACGAAAGATTATAGAATATTGTGAATATATATCACTTTTCTTATAGAAACACATTTTTCTTTAGTTGAAAACTCGTTTAATTCTCAAAAAACAACAAAATGGCGTCCATTGTTAAGGAATGCAATAAACGGTACGCGGCGTTCACTAGATTGTTTGAATGAAGTATGTCAACACAACAGTCGTTTTTGACGCATGCGCTGTGCTTTACTTAAGAAAGAACGCGATTATTTCGTCGTTTGATCAGATTAGAACAACTTCAGACGCCAGATTGTGTTTTGTGCAAGGTTGTGTTGGTACAAAGAGTGATCAAAAATAAATGATGAAGTTGGCAATACAATTCTGGGGATCTTTTTATTCCACAGTTTACACATCAGGTGACGCGGAAATATTATCTGGCATGTCATTTTGACAATAAATACAAATAGGTTATGGCAGTGATAGTGCCTGACAGCTAAAAGGATTTTGAGTGATTGAAATACTTTAGATTGTTGCTTATGGGTAATGTAAAAAATAAAAGTATATGGAATAGGGAAAAACAATCATTTTAATAGAAAATTGTTAATATTCTCAAATTTCAAATGTCTCTGTTAACAGTATCAAAAACAGGAAATAAATTTATGTATCACTCTTACCAATTTCAAGTATTATTCAAGTATTGCCAACTGAAGCAGTTATTTTTAATCACTACATATTTTGAAAAGTTGCAAGTGAAAAATGTAACAACCAGAGATTCGCCAAATTGTTTTTCGTGTAAGGTAAGGTTATATTATAGTATATATTGAAAAGTTACAAGCGAAAAATGTCCAAATTTTGACAAAAATAATCTAGGAATACTAAAAAACTTAATTATTTTGCCGTGCGATCGCTAGTACTATCTAGTGACAACATAAGGAAGTATGTACTTCATTCCAAATTTTTAACACTGGAAATAAATGTGTACCGCACGAACTAAACAACTGGGCCGTTTTAATAATAAAGTTATGATCGTTTTCATAATATAACTTTAGCACTATAGCAATAAAATTAAGTAATTTTAAATAAAGTCTTAAAGTGAATCTTATTATGAAAACTTCGCTACTTATACTTCATTTCACGTAAAAAAATAGCCTTGGTTTAGTTAGGGAATATTCTGCCCTTTGATTGGCCAGAATGCTTACCTAGTTCACAAAAACGAAAATAATATTTCGCAGCTGCCAATTATCAAATATAATTAGAATTAAGTGATATTTAACCATGTTTTATAGCATTTTTTTAATATTCAGGATTCGTAGATTTCACATATGAAAATTATTATTATTGAAAAAGCGCCATCTGCTATTTTCTTACGTGAAATTAGGTATAGTTCAGTGGCATATTCTGCATTTGCACGTTTAAGGTTATGTCGAAGAAATATTAAAGAAAACCAAATAAATAAATGATAAATACAGTAAAAATTTGTTAGGGAATAAAGAACACTCACAGTATAAGGATCTTCAATAAAATAACTCTTAACAATATTTCTACTCATCCATGACGTGTTAGGAACAGAAGCGCTTCCCTCCACAAACTTTAAATCCCTAGGATTTATTTCATCTTTAATTATATTTGAGTGAGTAGTAAATAAACTACGACTACGTGGTCTTTCTTTCTTCCCCATTTTCTGGCTGTCCAGATAATCAAAAGTACGTGGTTCTATAACAAAATAAGGTATACATTTTCATTCATTCATCAATTTTTTTGTGGAAATATCAAAATTTTAGTTGTAATGTCAAATATATGCCTTTATATACAATACAAACAAATATATTTACATTTACGTATCAACATTTTGAATAATAAGTAATGAAAATTCCCTACCTTTCATTAAAAACCGTTTTCCTTCGATCTTTTCCACTTTCTGCATTATAACACGTATTCTCTACACGAAGAAAATCGTTTTCAAATGTTGAAAAAATCGACAAGCGATTGTTTCATAAATAGTTTGATTTTCATTCCCGCATTTTTATTTAAATAGCATTGGCAACATTGCATGCATTTGTGTAGTGGCTACGATTAATGAAAATTTTTGTTTGACAATAAGAAATTTAATTAAATAAAAATGTAATACAATGTATAATAATAATTATAGACAGATTTCTCAGCCTAGCACAGAAATGGCATTGCTTTCAGTGATTTTTTTTTTGTGATGTTTGTACACGTGCTACAATAACGATTGTCAGTTGTTAATTTGAGCTGCCATCTGTCAAATAGTTTTTTTATACAGCTTTTTAAAGTAGACGTGCTTTGTGTGTTTCGTTGCAATAAATAAAGTGGAGTATCGTGGCGTCATAAAATTCTTTGTTTTGTACGGTTTATCGCCAACGGAAATTCAACTAAAATTGGTAAAGGTTTATAAGAAGTCTGTTCCTTCATTCAATAGTGAAGCAATGGGCGTTGTGTTTAAACATGGCCGAACATCTTTTGAAGATAATCCACGCGAAAGACGACCAAAAACTACAACCACAGACGAAAACATCGAAAAGGTGCACATATACAGGTGAGCCATAAAGATAAGCGGTTTTAAAACCAAACGGTAAGCAGGAGGGGTACGCGCATGGTGGGGGTAGTAAGTTAGGACATTGGAAAGTCAGTCACGATGGATCGTTTCACGGGAACACAACGCGCATTCTGTGTAAAACAGTGTTACAAAAATGCTGATTCATGCACGGTTGTTAGACATTTGTTTCGCGCTGAGTTCGGACTACATAACCTAAATCAGTGTCCTAGTGCTAGTGAACGTGCGATTAGTGTCAGAAAATTCGAGGCTAAAGAATCCACCTCAATGAGAAGCCTACAGAACGTCCAAGGTCAATGATAACCGAGGAACATGTTAAAGAAGTTGGAGCTTCTGGATCATCAACTCGCAAGAGATCAGCTGAGCTTGCAATTCTACCAACATCTTTGCGGCGTATTTAACAAAGATCTTAAATTACAACCTTATAAAAATCGATTACTTCAAGAATTGAAACCGAATGATTTGAATTTACGCCATGTTTTTGTCGAAACCATGTTGGAGCGTTTTGCAAATTTCGGACGAATCAAAACATCAAAAGTCTCTACATTCTCCGAAAGTTACAGTATGGGCAGCCATTTCACCTAAGGGGCTTATAGACCCCTATTTCTTCGAAAACGAGCGAGGCGAGGTTGTAACCGTAATTTCCGACCGGTACACAACAATATAATATAATTTTTTCTTCCCGGAATTGCAAGATTTTGGAGCCTACAACAACAGGACATGGTTCCAACAAGATGGCGCCACATGCCACATGTCTAACCAATCTTTGGCTGTCGTAAACACAATGTTTGCAGGAAAACTTATTTCGTGTAGAGGGGACATTCCATGGCCTCCCAGGAGTTCTGACTTGACTCCTCCTGACTTTTTCCTCTCGGGAAATTAACTCCTCTTCCTTCATCGAACCTACGAGGTCTGTCCGAAAAGTATCTGACCTTCCTTTATATTTCCCCGCTGCTGTTATTCTGCGTCATCGGGCTGGTGGCATCCTTCGAAGTAGTCTCCATTTGATTGAAGAATACGCTTCCAACGGCCTTTCTACTTTTGGAAGCAGTCTTGGAACTCGTTTTTTGGTATTGCCTTTAGAGCATTCGTCGTATTAGTTTCGACTGTTTCTTTGTCGTCGAATCGGTGTCCTTTGAGCGACATTTTTAATCTTGGGAACAGCCAAAAGTCGATGGGAGATCTTCATCATTATTGTCCTGAGCGATTTCAAAGCGAAGATTTTTCTGCTCCACCGTTAGCAATTTCGGAATGAATTTCGCAAATTTTCAGTTAAAATCTTCCAAACACTAGTTTTCAGTATTTCCAGATCACATTCTAGTTCTCGCACAGTCAATCGACGATCTTCATTGATCACAAGTTACACACGTTCGATATTTTTGTCGTCGAAGGCCGCCCAGAACGTGGGTTACTATCAACAGATGTGCGGCCATCTTTGAGTCGTTTATACCAGTCTTTTATTTGTGTTTTGCTCATACACTCGTCCCCAAATGCCGTCTTCATCATTTCGATGGTCTGCATACAACTCTTTTCGAGTTTCAAGTAAAATTAAATTCAAATTCGTTGTTCCGATCTTTACGTCATTTTTTACAATAGCAAAATACGACAAACGTAAAAAACACTGTAAACAAACGCATGCTTCATGTAAATTAAGGCGATCCGACCAAAACTGCTGGCATCTAGGGAATTCGTGAAGCTTTACATTTAACACTTCGGACAGACCTCGTATATCGTCTAACAGAACCGTTTCTTTTCTTCCTTCTCTCGTAACTTCCCTGCACGAAATCCTTAATGCCTGATAGTTTCCTCTTCCCTCCCGCATAGCCTGCAACTCCTCTCATCACTTGATAGCCTGTATTTATTGTTTCTCTCTTCATTACCACATGTGAACCTGGCAAACATCTTGATGTTTTTCTTTTCATCCAATAAATATCTTGGTATTGACGTCGTTTGTATTAGTTCATCTCTCTTGTTGTAATTTGAGATGTTTATCTTACTTTGTTGTTCTTGCAGCTGTATGTCCCAATCTCTCTGGTGTAGTTCGTAATGTGATTTCTCCATTTATGCGTAGCCTGTCTAAAGTCTTGTAATTTATTAACACAATAGAATAATCAAATTTGGCACTTCGTTTGACAGATAAACAATAAACAATTGATGTTGTTATGAAAACAATATTTCAAAGCCTACTATGTTAGGGACAATAAATATTGTACAGTTAATTTAGTTTAAAATCTAATTGTTATCGAAACTATTTTCTTTTTGTTGATAGTTTAAGCTGAAATTATATATTTTACGGTAATAATATAATATTTGTAACAATAAAATATTTATTGAGTTTTTTGTAATAAAATGAAATGTCAATACGGTAAAATATAGTGCCAGCCAACTAATATGATTTTGGGTTCGTAAAATACTATTCATTTAAATAAAATACTAAACAAATAAATTATTTTTTATTTCAACCTAGTATCACAAACTTATAAATTATAATAATGCAGTAATAAAACTCGTTCTTGAAGTTATATAATCGTTTTCACAAACAGCGAGAGATTAACCGATACTTATGCAGCAACAGCAAAAAATATTTTATAATAAGCAGTTTACAATCTAGTGACATGGTGTGACGTCACAGCATATCAATTGTCTGACAAGCTTACAATGCTTGCTGCGATACAATAATAATATCCTTGCTTTTGCTTTCACATATAATGACGTTTAATAATTGTATTTCACTCCTATTATATGAAATGTGTATAGGCTAGTTTTTATAGCCCACGTGGTCGTGAGTATGAATATTGTGTTGTTTTGTAATTTTAATTTTATTATCGCAGAAATGCGAGTATGTTTAAGATTTAACTTGCGGTGTGCTGTTATTTAATAATGTTGTGACTTTGAAATCCGAGTGATAAAATAGTGTATTTATTGCATTTGTTATATATAAGAATAATATAATTGTACAATTATTAAAATTTGTTGTTAAAGTGAAGTTTGAAATTAGAAAATAGTGAAAATAAAATTTTTACTAATTTGCTATTAAATATCTTTGAAATTAAAAGAGATTGCGACCTGTTCAAACTCAGCAACTTTTTCTGAATACAGGGTGTCTCTAAAATAGGGGGACATTGTTTAACCACAGATTCCTGAGGCTAAAATAAGACGTTTTAACCAAACTTGCTTCTACCGGAAAGTGTACCATTTGGCCAGAATTCTGCTTCAAAGATCTTCGAAAAAAAATTAATTTTGCGTATAATAACAGAACGCTTTATTCGATTTGGATGAAATTTGGTATGACAGTTCATATGGTTATGTCATCTTTTAAAATGATACTTGTTATTATTAGTGAACCACTAGTGTATGAAACATAGGTGTCCCAACATTGATTAGACCGTAACTTTTTAATGGCCACGCCAATAACATAAATTTTTTTTTTTTTTCGAAAGATACATTCAATAGTAAACTTTTCACTCTCTGTGTAATTTGTGATATCTGTTACGGTTCACATAGAAAATAATAAAACCTGAGTGACTGCACCGGGAATTTTTGAAATAAAATTTAATCTAGCAGTCTATCCAAATGTCAAACAATTAATTTTTAATGACAGTTCAGTAACAATTGTTTATGGGCTGTCAAAAATTTCCTTCGCAATGTTGTAAAACTAGTAACATCCGTTTGTTCTGCCTAATAGTATTTTAATACCATTATTATAAATAAGACGATTATAGTTATTTACATTCGAGTGCGTGTAAGTTGTATTTTACAGCGCGACAGAATACTTCACGCACGAGAATTGTATCAATTTTTTTGGCCGACGATAATGAAAATCACTTTTTTCAATGAGATAGGTTGTACTTCTGAAAAGGGTTATTTTAAAATACTGGGGTTAAGTCAATTTCCAAATTTGATTTTCCTTACCTTCATTAGAGTACTTCTTCTAGCGAAAATTTATTTGTAATAATAGGCGTTGTTTATGACTGATAATATATTTATTTGCTCATGTTTTCTTCGTAATAAATAATAGGTAGGTGTCGATATTTGACATTTCAGCAATGTTCGCCTCGCGTATTTGACAGGTATATCGATCGGTAACTATGTCGGTAACGGCAGATTTTTACAATAATGACAGATGTCGCTGCCGTGATTTTGGTTTATATAAATTAATTTTAAATATAGGAAATGTTAAAGTAAAAAAATAACTTATGTAGGTAGTACTTTTTTACATGAACTTTATTAGAGTAAAGATGATTTCTTTTATAAATGCCCATAAACGTCCAGTGTATTTTGATTATTTTACCGCATAGTTAGACAAGTTACAACACAGTAAGCGTAAAATGTAGGTTACACTTGCTGTGTATTCAATTGTAAAGTTCCTATTACACTTCAGGAGGGCAAAAAAATAATTTTACGTTATTGGCGTGGCCATTAAAAAGTTACGGTCTAATCAATGTTGGGACCCCTAAATTTCATACACTAGTGGTTCACTAATAATAACAAGTATCATTTTAAAAGATGACTTATAACCATATGAACTGTCATACCAAATTTCATCCAAATCGTATAAAGCGTTCTGTTATTATAAGCAAAATTAATTTTTTTTTTCGAAGAACTTTGACGCAGAATTCTGGCTAAATGGTACACTTTCCGGTAGAAGCAAGTTTAGTTAAATCGTCTTATTTTAGCTTCAGGAATCCCTTTTTAAGAGACATCCTGTATGTACAAATAATTTCAAAATTTTCAATTGGCTGAAATAAATTTCAGCAAACGCGGTAACTGACGGCTACGATATTGTCAAATTTATGAATGAATATCTCAAAAATTAAAAGAGATACAGACTTACAGTTTGAAAATTTGAACTGTGCCATGTTTATTAAATATATGCACTAATTTTTATTAAAAACCGTAGAGTGGTTGGCGAGTTATTTAAAAAAATGTACAACACCGTCGTGGAAAGTAGTTTTGATAACATCAACTGCTATTATAAAATTCTGAATGACAAAAGATTTGAAATCGATAAACCTCTCTCTATTCGCGATTCAATTTAGAGGAAAAATGATTAGGCAGAAGACTTACGTCATCAAATAATATTACTAAAGTAATGACGTCATATACTACTACGTTTACATGGGATACTAATTTGTAAAGCGCGAGCAGTCATGTGACTTTGTTGGTCTTTCTTGACAAGCAGATATGGGGGCCCGTGAGAGAATGACAGCTAGTAATTATGCACAGATGTCAAATGTCATAATTTTTCAATTTGAAAATATATAATTTAATTAAAGTTTGATAAAAGAAATATTTAAAAAAAAAATACCTTTTGAACGACTTTCAACGGAACAATGCTCCAACGTTGGCCAATTTCTGTTCGAAATAGTTCATTATATTCATGGTTAGCATCTGAGATTGCTTTGTTATAGCTTTAGGCATTGTTATGGATGTATTATACTATATTACTTATTAAAACAAATAAGTAATACTGTAGTACAAGTCACAAATACTTAACGCAGAGAAAACTGACAACCAAGTGACAATAGTGACAGGATGGATATTCGATCGATATAAAATTTAATGTAAACATGGTTATGCCAACGTATGGTATACAAATCAACTATAGTTATTTCAAATAATTTTATATTCCTTAAAAGGATTGACTTAGAAATACTTTAAATTTCATTAATATATACTAGTATTTTTATCTCCCGCTACCCTAGGTGAGGGAGGTATAGGGATCGTGTTAAATATCACTTATCGAGATTAATAATTGAGAGTGCGGAAAATTCTTAAAATAAATAAGAATATAAAAAAAAAGAATTTAAAATTAATTACAAGAATAACGGTTAATTATAATGCCACCTGTGACAAAAAAATTTGTAAATTCAATGACTCATCACATATAGTTACTGGTGGAAAAACCAAAGGAAAAGACTCCAAATATTATATTTCTTTATGAAACATAAATAAATGGTTTATTATTTAAATGGTTTGGTTATCGTACGAAGACTTTTTTGTCATGAAATTATGAATACATTCAATGTTTGCCCTACAAAATAAATAAAATAACTATATTATTTGGTTATTCTTTATTTTTAATAAAGTAATATAATGCTTTTCATTTTGGATTAAAAAAAAAATTAAATATATTGGGTTTTAAGCTGCTATTATTCTTAAAATTTGGTATAAGGGAGGTATAGGGATCGTGCTAAAAATCACATATCGTGATAAACGGCCACGTTTTAGGGTCTCTAGAATCCAATTTTAACATTTTCACGATGATGTCTGTATGTGTGTATGTGTGTATGTGTGTATGTGTGTGTGTGTGTGTGTGTGTGTGTGTGTGTATGTGTATGGATTTTGTTGTCGCTCTAACTCAAATACTATCACCTTGTATTTCTACCGTATTCTAATATGGAAAGAAACCATTAGATTTTGGCGTAAATCGGATAAACAGAAATGGCACTTTACCTGAATCTCATAATGGTTTTTCTTCAAAAAATACCATTAAATGCCATTTTTTCGCATTTTATGTCATTATAAAAATGAATGATTATTGAATTTTCTACAAGTATCCATTAATACTTTTTCTATATATTTTACAGATAAATTTAAAAATCACTTTTTTATATAAATCCTGAAGCCTAAGATAAACACAATTCCTTTGTTACACAGTTCATATTTCAAACAGGTAAATGGCACTGTCAAAAAACTAATCACTTCAAATTAATAATAGTGACTTTTTAAAAAAAAAATAGTAAATAAAGCAATAGTTATATGTAATGGAACATATATAGTTTGCAGCATTAGTAAATACGTAGGTAGGTATGTATTTAAATTAATAAAAATTAAATAGCAGGAGGTTTTGTGTTGGCCACATCAGATTTTTTGATATTATTAAGAAGATTAAATTTTAAATACCGGAATAGAATAGAATTCACTAATCCAAAAATGATGATTCGCTTAACTTTTATGTGAAGCGGGTTGTTAATGTTTTGGTTATCGTACGGGGACTTTTTTGTCATGAAATTATGAATACTTTCAATGTTTACCCCATAAAATAAATAAAATACCTAACTATTATTATGGGGTCCCATGGCCGCGTGCCTGAGTGTCTGGTCGCGAACCTGGGGGAACCGGGTTCGATCCCGACCGGCGCCAAATATTTCCAATTTTAAATGGCACCAAAGTGACCCCTGTGGTACACTCTCCACACCAGCTATGAGTGCCCGTGAGGTGACGCCTGGTAAGCGCCCACACGGTAAAATATATCGTCGTCATTACCGATGTCTACATGTGTTGTAGATACTGGCACACCAAGAAATGGGTAATATGCCGTGATGATATATTTATTTATATTATTAGTTTATTCTTTATTTATAATAAAGTATTATTGTAAGTAATATTGCGTTTCAATTTGGATTAAAAGAAAATTAAATACAAATGAATATTGGGTTTTGGGCTACTATTTTTCCTAAAATACATTAAAACTATTGTCGTACGGAGACTTTTGTATGACTGTATGAATTTAAATTAATAAAAATGAAATAGCGGGAAGTATTTAAAAATAAATAATTTCTACAAGTTATATTTCATTTTATAAGGTCTTTTCAGGTCGATGACGTAAGTCTTGTATCTATTCATTTTCACATACCTCCCTTACGTACGGTCTGTCGGCAGGTAAAAAATATTGAAGCCGTCTTTGTATCATTAGTCATAACAACTACACACGATTATCTTTTAATATATTCATAATACATAACCGAACGGCCTTAAGCCACGTGCAACAAGTCTGAGAATTCTTGCGCTAAAAAACCGAAGGTCGCAATTGCGAAAAAGTGATACTGGCCCTGTAACTTTTTCAACTTTTTTTTGATAATAATTATTGAATTCTTTTCAATATTCTTTAGCGTGTATTGGCGGAATAGTGAGTCAGTCTCGCGTTGTCTGTGATAGGTAGATGTTGGTTGTAAATTATAAATTTATAAGTGCTGTGATTGGTTATTTTATTATTGTTGAGTCGTAATTATTTTTTAAATTATTTTACGTTACCAAATTTGATAACAATTTATCTATTTTTTTTATCTAATATTCTTAAATACAAGAACTTAAATATGATTAGTATTATCTTAGATCTCAAGAGAATAGACTAATTTTTTATATTGTTAAAACACAGGAAGTAAGAGTACGTAGTACAAAATGTTTAAAACAGTACTTTCCGTCTCCGTATTAGTATTTTGTACAAATATATGCACAAGTAGTGATAGTAATTTAGAACTACAATTATTACATGTTGTAAGTATTAAAAAAATATTGATTTTCTTTCATTTTGTTCTTTCAAATTCAGTGTGTTTCATGTAACAGTACAAGGCTTCAGAATAGAGATGTGTCAAGATATTTTATATAACTTTTAAGTACTAAATTTGAAAAGATATTGTTCTTTAAAGATCCTCAAATTTGAAAATATCACGAAATATCCATTAGGTACTTTTCCATAAACCAATTTTTACCTCTCACTAAGAGAGGTATTGGATTCATGCTAAAATTCGCATATCCAGATTTTATTGAATAAGCACAATTTAAGGTCCCTAGAATCCGATTATAACATTTTTAAAATGTGTGTGTGTGTGTGTGTGTGTGTGTGTGTGTATTCCTGAAAAACTATAAGACTTAAAAAATATTTAACTGCAGTTTCCTCAATCTGACATTCCTGGGAAGAGCTGAAAAGGTTTTGGTAGCAATTGAACAACCGGAAGTAGTAGTTTCTTAGAAAAATTCTTCTAAATGTAATTTTTTGGGAGTTTTTTTTTATTAAATATTGAGAAACATAAAATTCTCCATCTAATACACTTAAAATTTTTATTGTATCTTGCATAGATTTAGAGATAAAAACTCTATAATTTATAGAGTACACTAATCGCAGAGGCTAAGGCACTAAGGAAACCAGTTGACAAATTCCAATGTTTATAACATGACACATGTCATTGTCAAATATCAACATATTTAGTGACATTCTGATAGCTTTTACTGGGAAGTATATTTAATTTTTCTTATTGTTTTATTAATTAAATATTTGAAATTATAGGTAAAATTGTGGTAAAATGCATATATCCATCAGAAATACCGCCAATCTGGTTAATGAATTGGAACAATCTCTGACATTTAGAAACTTCCTCATACAATGAAAAATATATATAATTAGAATTATATGTGTGCAGAAGACATGTTAAATACAATAAAAAAGAATATTTGGGTAAAGTTCTGTAATATAAAACGACGGTTCGAAAGCGAAGTACAGTACAATACTTATATAGCCTAATATGGCAATGGCGAGAGGTCTTGTGCTGGCCACAACAGATTTTTAAAAATATTTTTAAATGAAAGTTCGTGTGTGTGTGTGTGTGTGTGTGTATGTCTGGATGTTGTAGACACGATTCCTCAAAAACTATAAGACTTAAAAAATATTTAACTACAGTTTCCTCAATCTGACATTCCTGGGAAGAGCTGAAAAGGTTTTGGTAACAACTGAACAACCGGAAGTAGTAGTTTCTTAGAAAAATTCTTCTAAATGTAATTTTTTGGGAGTTTTTTTTTTATTAAATATTGATAAACATAAAATTCTCCATCTAATACACTTAAAATTTTTATTATATCTTGTATAGATTTAGAGATAAAGACACTATAATTTATAGAGTAAACTAATCGCAGAGGCTAAGGCACTATGGAAACCAGTTGACAAATTCCAATGTTTATAACATGACACATGTCATTGTCAAATATCAACAGATTTAGTGACATTCTGATAGCTTTTTCTGGGAAGAATATTTAATTTTTCTTGTTGTTTTACTAATTAAATATTTGAAATTATAGGTAAAATTGTGGTAAAATGCATATATCCATCAGAAATACCGCCAATCTGGTTAATGAATTGGAACAATCTCTGACATTTTGAAACTTTTTCTCGTGTTAATATCTAGCATTCATATTCCGAAACATTGTACTGTTACATGAAACACCCTGTATATTTTTTTAATAATATTTGTTGTATTTTCAGATTTTTCGACATGGTATAAGAACTCCTGCTGATACTTATCCAAAGGACCCGTATATAACGGAAACGTTCTATCCAACGGGATGGGGCTATCTTACAAATGTAAGTTTTGAATTTACCGCCAAAAGTCGTATAATAAGTATAGGAATTTTAAGAGACCCCATAAATTCAGTCGTTTTCGAATAATTCGCGTTTAAAGTTTTGCACATTATTTGACCAAAAACCGATCCAAGATGGAGGTGAACAATAATATCTAGCGCACAAAAATCACTCTTGTAATTCAACTAAATAACAACATTAACCTCACTTACCGCAAAGAAACTCACTCCGGGTTTTCCAAGAATGATTTATGTGCGTTAGGTGAGGTTTGATCAAAGTTTTGGACAGAATTTTATATATAGGGTGTCAGCGAAATGGCCTTCGATATCTCGCTTATCGTTAGAAATACAGCAAAAATTTATTTACCGAATTTACTCGACTACACAAGGGGCACAACGTAAAATTATTTTCACATATACAGAGTGTTGCATTACAGCTGGGCGAAAATTGTTTGTCTATTCTTAAATAGAACACCCTATATATTTTTATATATTTTGAATTGTATTACATTCCTCTATACGAACATATAAAATTTGTTTTAGTTTTCCGCGGCGTTGCCAAGTTATTCCGTTTATTCTCTAAAAAAGATCTAAAACACGCACTGCTTTATAAAGGCATACTGAAGTTATTTTAATAGTAACAATTAAGATTTTTTTTTCTGTACAACTATAAACTATACTCTATTTTCGTATACTTTCTTTTACATATTATTATACAGGGTGTTAAATAAAGCGAATCAAATTTAATTAATTTCAAATGGCCATAACTCGTCATTTTCAAATGGAACACCCTATATTTTATTATTCAGTTGTGTTCCTTTTTGTATTCTCTTTAAATGTTATTAAGGGTATATTATGCCTAAAACCTATAATTTCGGAGATTTTCACCATTTTTCTCTAAATTTATGTGTTTGTATTAAAAATTAAATCAAGTACTCCATAAAAATTGTGTTTTTAATAAGAAACAAGTGCAATAATGACAGTTGCATTAGCAGTAACCAATAAATAAAACTGGTTATTATTAATATTATTGCGATTAAGTAAAATTTATTTATTAATATGAATCTTTCGCAAGAAGAATTTACGAATATGGTGTACGCACTTGGAGAAGCGGAAAGAAATCCTCTGCTTGCATCTAGAATTTATGCAAAACGGTTTCCGGGAATAAGACATCCAAACCGTTCTTCACGATTCAATAATGTTTAATTAAATTTATAAATGTAAACAATAATCAACGATCATTATAATTATTAAAAATTCCACTGTTAATTGCAAGATGTCATAATATATTGCGCATATTATATACAGAATCTATCTATCCACATCTCTTTCTCTGCAATTGCATAGACATATAAATTTATAGTACACGATTGCACGATTCTCTAATGTAAATGTACATTTTTTAATAACATACAGAGCATAATAAGAAAGTTTTTCATATAAGGAACTCAAATTTGTTCCAGTCTGTCCACATGAAATTAAAGGAAAACCCCATAAACCCACCCGTTTTCGATTCATTCACGTTTAAATTTTTCCGCATTTTTTGCAGCCTGGTAAACTTCAAATGTATCACATAGGCCAATATATCAGAGATAGATACAATGATTTTCTTGGTGATTACTACAATGATAAAATAGTGTATGCCAGGGCGACTGATTCAGACAGAACTATATCATCTGCGCAGATGATGTGCGCAGGTATGTGGTCTCCGAAAGGAGACCAAATATGGAGTGATTTAAAATGGCAGCCGATACCAGTAAGATGCGATCCCTTGAACGAAGATAATGTAAGTATATCATAGACAAATTTATAAAAACTGTGTATGACAAATTGATTTATTTGTTACTCACTTGTAATAGTTATTTACATTCGAGTGCGTGTAAGTTGTATTTTACAGCGCGACAGCTTTGTTTATTAACTGGAGCGCTGTAAAATACTTCACGCACGAGAATTGTATCAAATTTTTTAGCCGACGATAATGAAAATCACTTTTTTTAATGAGATAGGTTGTATTTCTGAAAAGGTTAAGTCAGTTTCCAAATTTGATTTTACTTACCTTCATTAGGTACTTCCAGCGAAAATTTATCTGTAATAATAGACATTGTTTATGACTGATAATATATTTATTTGCTGATGTTTTCTTCGTAATAAATAATAGGTAGGTGTCGACATTTGACATTTCAGCAATGTTCGCCTCGCGTATTTGACAGGTATATCGATCGGTGACTATGTCGGTAACGGCGGATTTTTACAATAATGAGAGATGTCGCTGCCGCGATTTTGGTTTATATAAATTAATTTTAAATATAGGAAATGTTAAAGTAAAAAAATAACTTAAGTAGGTAGTACTTTTTTACATGAACTTTATTAAAGTAAAGATGATTTATTTTCTAAATGCCCATAAACGTCCAGTGTATTTTGATTATTTTACCGCATAGTTAGACAAGTTACAACACAGTAAGCGTAAATGTAGGTTACACTTGCTGTGTATACAATTCTAAAGTTCCCATTGCACTTCAGGAGGGCAAAAATTAAATTTTTCCACGACCATTTCATTATATATACAGATGACTCTAAAATAGGGGGATATGTTTTAACCACAGATTCCTGAGGCTAAAATACCGAAAAGTGTACCAATTAGCCAGTATTCTGCTTCAAAGTTCTTTGAAAAAAAATTAATTTCGCTTATAACAACAGAACGCTTCATACGATTTGGATGAAATTTGATATGACAGTTCATATGGTTATGTCATCTTTTAAGGTGAAACTTGTTATTTTTAGTGAACCACTAGTGTATGAAACTTAGGTGTCCCAACATTGATTAGACCGTAACTTTTTACTGGCCACGCCGATAACCTAAAATATTTTTTTTTTCAGAAAGATACATTCAATAGTAAACTTTTCTCTCTCTGTTTAATTTGTGATATCTGTTACGGTTTATAAAGAAAATAATAAAACCTGAGTGACTGCATTATGATTTTTTTTTTAAATAAATTTAATCTAGGGAAGGAATGATGGGTTCTCCATACAAACTTTTATCCCCTATTTCATCCTTTCAAGTTTTATTTTCGCGACAAAAGGTAGTCTATGTTCTTCTCCAAAGTCCAAACTATCTCTAAGCCAAAATTCATCAAAATTGGTTCAGCGGAAGAAATGATGGGTTCTCCATACAAACTTTCATCCCCATTTCACCCCTTCAAGTTTTATTTTCGCGACAAAAGGTAGCCTATGTCCTTCTCCAAGGTCCTATCTATCTCTGTTCCAAAATTCATCAAAATTGGTTCAACGGTTCAGGCGTGAAAATGTAACAGACAGACAGACAGAGTTACTTTCGCATTTATTATATTAGTATGGATTTAATATTAACTATTAAATAAAGAAAAAATCAAAATCACAATTAATTTTTTTTATTACAATAATCAATATAGTTAACAATGATGACAATAATTTGTGTGATAGTTATTTTTATTATTGCAATCAGATTTAGTCTACTGTAGGTGAAAATTGTTGTGATGAAATAAAACTACATTGTTATTAACTGTAAAACTTTTCATTGTTGTAATCAAATTTAATCTTTTGTATTTGAACGTTTATTTGTTCTAATCAAATAAAACTACACTGTAATAAACTGTAAAAGTAATAGATGTGAGAAAGAATATGAGAAATACCTGGAAATCAAAATTTTCAATTTTGTTCTTTCCCTGAGAATTTAATTTTGATTCTGGATTATTTAAATTTCTTTTTGTTTTCAGCTAGAATCCTTTTTACTGTACTTTGTGAAATATTTATTGTAGAACCTTGCTTATGCTTTCGATTCATTTTGATTATAAAATTTTGATAATACAATTTTTTTCACGAAAGTTTTATCTTGCGCTACACGCCAATGACAAAAATTTCATTGTCCAATTAACTAAAGAATTACTCATCATGCGTCAGTGACGTTCAATTCATTATTCACTTGTGCAACTGTAATAATAGAGCGGTACAAACTTTCATCCCTATTTCACCCCTTTAAGTTTTATTTTCGCGATAAAAAGTAGCCTATGTCCGTCTCCAAAGTCCAATCTATCTCTATACCAAAATTCATCAAAATTGGTTCAGCGGTTTAGGCGTGAAAACGTAACAGACAGTCAGACAGAGTTACTTTCGCATTTATTATGTTAGTATGCATGGATTATTATATTTATTAAATGAAATGGATTTCATGATTTTATAAAAAAATCTACAAATCTAATGCAACTAACATATTTAGGTTGAAATTTTAAATATTATTTACAAATGAGTAACAAATAAAATATTGTACAATATACACCAGGTAACTGTTTTACCTGGCTTGTAATACAAAATGCTATATTCAGCTACTGCTAGTTAGAAAGCCTTGCGCCCAATATCATATGGAATTAGACAAAATCATGTCAGAAGGAGAAGTGAAAAAAAAATTAGAAGAAAATCAAAATGTATTCTACGAATTATCCCAAATAACAGGCTTGAAAATTAAAGATTTTGACGATGTCCAGTCTTTATACAGTACTTTACGAGCAGAAGTAAGTAAATTATATTTGAAATTAAGTAATTTAACGATTATATCTTGTAGTCTAGTCTTTTTTGATCTCCATTGACTGGACTATTGTCACAGAATAGACATTCATACAGAAGCGACACTCCTTGTCGGCACCATTGTTGTTGCGATTTGATGTTTATGACCGTGAACTTTAAATTTGTTGGCAAATTTACGCGCGAAATTTAAATTGTTTTAAATGGTAAAAGAAAAATTAGAACACAAAAGTACTAAAATTTTAATTTTATTAACAAATTAACAGATAAAATAAACACTTAATTATATTTTTATTAAACAAATACGTGAATTTTACAAATTCAATACAATGCGGAATTTTCTATATCTTTGATGTGGGAAACACAAACGTCAGACTCGATGAATATGTCCCAAATATCCTTATCTATCAAATTTTCTCTTCCTCAGGCCTTGAGCCACATTTTACACCTATATTTATTAAATGAATATACATTTTGCATGATATGGAAGTCGTTTTGCATTACTTACATTTAAGGATCTTTCGGAAACGAAAAATACTTACATTTCACTCCATTTTGTAAATCTACTTATACAGTTTTTATATGAACAAACAAGTCCTCCCGATTCTACCTTCTTCGTTTTTTTTTCCATTTTATTAGAAACTAACACCACTTCTAAAATTCACAAACAGTTCACAAAATGACATATGTCAAAAGTGAGAAGACGTGTTTGGTTTGCTTGAATTAGCCATAACCCTAAAATACATGGGCGTGACAAGCTGAGACAACTGCTCCTCCAGATTATGTGAAATATAATGATTTCCTTCATGATAACGATTTTTCCTATCGTTTGTTGAAAAAATAACATGTTTGTTCTTATAAAAAATCAATTTGTGTTTCTCAATATACTTTTATTATTGACCCCTAACAGAAAATGTTCTCGTTGAAATAATGAAAAGAACAAAGAATCGTAAGATACGAAGATATGCCGAAATAATCCGATTTTATCCGATTAGCCCTTTAAATTTGTTGGCATACTCTTTCTCTCTCTAATTTTCGTTTCTCTCTCTGAGTGTCGCTTCTGTATGAATGTCTATTCTGTGCTACTGTCGAAAATTACGATTTTAATCAAATTTTAGGAAATGTATGGGTTGACATTGCCACAGTGGACAAAGAAATATTATCCTGATGTTCTTCAACCATTAACTGATTATAGTTATATTGTTAATGCTTATAATGACAAATTAAAACGGTTAAAAGGAGGTAAATATTCCATTTTATCACCCTAAGGGCTTTGTCAACTAAATTCCATATTCGTGATAAAAAGTAGAACTTCACTACCTTCATACATAAATATTTCTTTTTCTAGGTGTCCTGTTGAAAAAACTTTTAATTGATTGGCATCAAGTAGCCAATGAAACAATCGACCATTCATCGGAATTAATTCAATTGTTCAAATCAGAACAATGGATCAAGGAGGCTTCTAAATATGGGAACATAAACAATGAAAGAAAATTATTTTTATATGGCGGACACGATTCTACTATTACTAATCTTTTAAGGGCTTTGGATGTCTGGGACATCCAAACTCCAGATTATGGCATTACAGTTATTTTCGAACTGCTGAAAGACTTGGACACAAAAGAACATGGCGTTAAAGTGAGTAACCTATAAATATTTTATGAATTTTCAAACAAACTCTTTAAAATTTAATTTACGAGTATCATATCAACATTAGGTTTGTTCGCACAACGAAATATGCAACTATTTGCCAATAGAACTATTTTTATTTTCACTGAGTGGTAGAAAAAAATGTGACAGATGCTGCCCCATTTTGAAGACGGAAATTTGTAGAACTATTTTAATTTTCATTGTGTGTGAGTGGTTGAATAAAAATGTAACTAGTGCTGCCCTATTTTGAAGACGGACATTTTTAGAACTATTTTTATTTTCACCGTAATGCGGTTGGTGTTGCCCCCATTTTGAAGACGGAAATTTTTGGAGCCATTTTTCTTTTCACTGTATCTGAGTGGTTGGAAAAAATGTGACAAATGCTGCACCCATTTTGAAGACGGAAATGTTTTGAACTATTCTTATTTTCACTTTGAGTGGTTGAAAACATGCGACAGATGCTGCGTCTTTTTTAAGGACGAATTTTTTTAGAACTATTTTAATTTTCACTGCGTGTGGGTAGTTGAAAAAAAATGTGACAAGTGCTGCCCCCTTTTTGAAGACAGAAACTTTTAGAACTATTTTAATTTATACTGTGTCTGAGTGAGAAAAAAACATGATAGGTGCTGGCCATTTTGAAGACGGAAATTTTTAGAATCGTTTTTATTTTCACTATGCCTGAGTGGTTGAAAAATATGACAGGTGCTGCCTCCATTTTGAAGACGGAAATTTTTAGAACTATTTTTATTTTTACTGTCTGAGTGGTTAAAAAAAGTGCGGCTGGTGCTACCCCCATATTGAAGACGGAAATTTTTGGAACTATTTTTATTTTTACTGTCTGAGTGGAAGAAAAAAAATGTGACAGGTGCAGTCTCCTTTGAAGACAGAAATTTTGAAAACTATTTTTATTTTCACTTTGTCTGAGTGGTTAAAAAGTGCGACTGGTGCTGCCCCCATTTTGAAGACGGATATTTTTAGAATTTTTTAAATTTTTACTGTGCCTGAGTGGTAGAAAAAAATGTTACAGGTACTGCCTCCTTTTTGAAGTTGGAAGTTTTTAGAACTTTTTATTTTCACTGTGAGTGGTTGAAAAAATGCAACTGGTGCAGTCTCCATTTTGAAGACGGAAATTTTAAAACTTTTAATTTTTACTGCGTCTGAGTGGCAGAAAAAAAATGTGACAGGTGCAGTCTCCTTTTTTGAAGACAGAAATTTTTAAAACTATTTTTATTTTCACTGTGTCTGAGTGGTAGAAAAAAAATTGTGACAGGTGCTGCCCCCATTTTGAAGACGGAAATTTTTAGAATTTTTTTATTTTTACTGTGTCTGAGTGGTAGAAAAAAATGTGACAGGTACTGCCCCCTTTTTGAAGTTGGAAGTTTTTAGAACTTTTTATTTTCACTGTGAGTAGTTGAAAAAATGCAACTGGTGCACTCCATTTTGAAGACGGAAATTTTTAAAACTTTTAATTTTTACTGTGTCTGAGTGGTAGAAAAAAAATATGACAGGTGCAGTCTCCCTTTTTGAAGACGGAGAGTTTTAGAACTATTTTTATTTTTACTGTGTCTGAGTGGTAGAAAAAAATGTTACAGGTACTGCCTCCTTTTTGAAGTTGGAAGTTTTTAGAACTATTTTTATTTTTACTGTGCCTGAGTGGTTAAAAAATGCGACTGGTGCTACCCCAATATTGAAGACGGAATTTTTTAGAACTATTTTTATTTTTACTGTGTCTGAGTGGAAGAAAAATAATGTGATAGGTGCAGTCTCCTTTGAAGACAGAAATTTTGAAAACTATTTTTATTTTCACTGTGTCTGAGTGATTAAAAAAATGTGACTGGTGCTGCCCCCATTTTGAAGACGGATATTTATAGAATTTTATTTATTTTTACTGTGTCTGAGTGGTAGAAAAAAATGTGACAGGTACTGCCCCCTTTTTGAAGTTAGAAGTTTTTAATACTTTTTATTTTCACTGTGTGTGGTTGAAAAATGCGACTGGTGCTGCCTCCATTTTGAAGACGGAAATTTTTAAAACTTTGTGTCTGAATGGTAGAAAAAAATGTATTTTTATTTTTCTGTGTCTGAGTGGTAGAAAAAAAATATGTCAGGTGCAGTCTCCTTTTTTGGAGACAGAAATTTTTAAAACAATTTTTATTTTTACTGTGTCTGAGTGGTTAAAAAATGCGACTGGTGCTACCCCCATTTTGAAGACGGAAATTTTTAGAACTATTTTTATTTTCACTGTGTCTGAGTGGTAGAAAAAAAATGTGCCAGGTGCTGCTCCCTTTTTTGAAGACGGCTATTTTTAGAACTATTTTTTATTTCACTGTCTGCGTGGTTGAAAAAAATGTGATAGGTGCTGCCTTCTTTTTGAAGGGATTAAATTCTCGAGTGTAAATTTAAGAGAACCAGCAATAAACGCAGGAAGTAAATTTTAAACAATAAAGTAAGATTATAATTTCATTATGTGATGACAAATTCCAACAACAAGATAAAAACCTTCTGTTCGATACAGATGGTAGTAATAACAATACAATGCTTTTATTATAAATCTTATAATTCTCTTCTCTCTTGTAATTCTCTACTCATCTCTGAACCAAAATCAGTTTGTTTTTTTTTCTAGATTTTTCTCCGTAATTCAACTACCACCGAACCACACTTATTGACAATTCCAGGATGCGATGCATTTTGTCCTTTGCAATATTTGACAGGAATTACAGATAAAATTATCCCAAGAAACCTTGCAGAAGAGTGTTATGATCCTGATTATATACCACCAGAACTAGGAGGACCGTAATTTTAAATTGTGACGAATCATAGTTTTTTAAATTAATATTTCTATGTTGTAATATAAAAATTGAAATAATGTACTATAATTTGAAATAAACGATAACTTATTATTAAAAAATCTGATGTGGCCAGCACATGACCTCCCGAAAATTCCGTGTTTAAAATAGTAATGAGCTTTAAGTAAAGTATCTTTTTCCGTTCCGGTTGATCGTTTATAAACAAAATCTAATTTGTTGTTTTAATAAATAGAAGTCTGTAATACGAAATTAATTTCGTGCCAAAAATAATCGATTATCATGGGCCTATAGCGCTCACCATCAACTATAACAGTTCGACCTTCATCATTTTCGAAAAAATAAGTTCCAATGACGCCACCTGACCACAGTACGCACCAAACAGTCTCATTTTGACATGTAATGGTACCTCGTAAATCACATGAAGATTTTCGTCTGCCCATATCTGGCAATTTTGCTTATCATCATACCCAGAGAGGAGAAAATGTGCCTCACCAAAGAAAAAGATAATCCACGAAAAATCATCATCAACTTCCAAGTGCTCTAAAAACGCAATCTGTGTAAATTCTTTGCCGTACATGATCCATGTCGTAAATGTGTAGTTGTAAACCAATATTTGACATTTTGAAAACACGTACTTATACTGACAGATTTATATTTACAAATCAAATATGTTTCTACTTAATTCTTCTTAACACGGTTTCATTTTTAATGTAAATGTGACAGTGACATTTGTTTAAATACGTCAAAATTTTATTAAAGTAATATGTTTTTGTTTGACGCATGGGTCAGATGATGTACAAAAATAAATTATTTTATAAATTTATATTTAAAGTTTTTTAAAGTTATATTATCGTAGAATTGAAGATTGTACCATTATATTATATTTTTAATAGTAAAAGTTGCTGAAAAATTATATTCAATGCAATTTTTTCAAGAAAAACTGGTAAAAGCTTGTATAAGTGATACTTCCGGTTATCTGATATACACTAAAAACTAATCAACTTTTCCCACATTAGTATAGAATGGGTATGCAAAATTTCAAAATTTTCTGATTGGTAGTATTTGAGTAATCGTGTCCACAGGATCCACACACACATACACACACACATACATACCCACAGACATCATTGTAAAAATGTTAAAATCGGATTCTGGGGACATCAAAACGTGCTTATTCACTAAAATCTCTATATGCGATTTTCAGCACGATCCCTATACCTCCCTTACCTAGGGTAGCGGGAGGTAAAAACACATCCATTTTCTCTTGCTCGTAATTTTTCTCCGGTTATTGAAAGTATATTTTTATATTTTTCATATAATCTTACATCATAAACTCCTGTTCAAAATTATCGCCCAACTTTTAATTTATCATCGTAATAGCACATACAAATTGTTAAATAAATATTTAAATGTCCAAAGACCAAATTTTGCTGAAAAGTTGTATAAACATAAGTTAAAAAACTTATAAATATCTCCGACACAATTAAATATATAAACAATAAACATGTAAATTCGTATTCTCCATAAGTTTATCTTCAAAATAACATCTTACAGTTGTTAAATCGGTGTTTAAATATTGTAGAAATCCGTGTTCAAACATTTTTCGAACCCTCAAAATAATTCAAAAATAATACCACTAATGCCATCCGTGGTAAAACGCTGAACTTTTGGCAACATACCTATATATAGGTTGTGTAAACTAAGGAGGAATTTGTGACGTCACAATGTTAAATCTCCATAAGACGTCATCGTCACACTATATTCGGCTGTACTATATTTTATGAAAGTTCAGCGTTTCCACACGGATGGCGTTAGTGGTATTATTTTCGTTATCGTTATTCACTTGACATTTGTCTAGTATTGTTGAATAGACAAGTATTGGATTTTATTGTTAATTATGTGATTGTTACTGTAAATATCGACAAGAAATGGTGAAATATAAAGTGTAGAATGTTTTTAGTGCTAAATAGAAATAAATAGTGGATATAATTGTGATTGAAAAGTTCAAAAAGTTGATGAGACATCTTTTAATATTTTTGAGGTAAAATTTTATTTGTATTTCGTTATAAATATTATAAAAAAAACTTGCAAATATCAAATTTAAGAAGTTTATTACGTTAATTATATTATTATAAGTTGTTAAATAATAAATTATACGAAATTAGTTGAAAAATATTTGTTTGTCCTCTTACACAGTTAAATATATGTGAAAAAACTTCCAAATTTGTGTTTTATGCAAGTAATTTTCGTTTAAAATAGGTAAAGATATTGTTAAATAATTGTTTAAACTTCTTACACTTGGCATATCGGTGTTTAAATATTGTAGAAATCCATGTTCAAACATTTTTCGAACCCTCAAAATAATTAAAAAATAATACCACTAATGCCATCCTTGGTAAAACGCTGAACTTTTAGCAAAATGCATATATAGGTTGTGTAAACTAAAAAGGAATTTGTGGCGTCACAATGTTAAATCTCCATTAGACGTCATCGTCACACTATATTTGGCTGTACTATATTTTATTAAAGTTCAGCGTTTCCACGCGGATGGCGTTAGTGGTATTATTTTCGTTATTCACTTGACATTTGCCTAGTATTGTTGAATAGACAAGTATTGGATTTTATTGTTAATTATGTGATTGTTACTGTAAATATCGACAAGAAATGGTGAAATATAAAGTGTAGAATGTTTTTAGTGCTAAATAGAAATAAATAGTGGATATAATTGTGATTGAAAAGTTCAAAAAGTTGATGAGACATCTTCAATTTTTTTGAGGTAAAATTTTATTTGTATTCCATTGTACAATTAGAAATATAAAACTTGTACATATCAAATTTAAGAAGTTTGTTACGTTAATATATTATTATAAGTTGTTAAATAATAAATTATACGAAATTAGTTGAAAAATATTTGTTTGTCTCTCAGACACAGTTAAATATATGTGAAAAAACTTCCAAATTTGTGTTTTATGCAAGTAATTTTCGTTTAAAATACGTCAAGATATTGTTAAATAATTGTTTAAACTTGGAAAAAACTGTGTAAAAATCTTGCTACAAAAATGAAATATAATTACGTATATGTCGATTACAGTTGAAATTATAATAAATGAAAGGGGTATATTTTGATTTTTTATAGTTTTTACATACAAATTTGTATTAAAAAGTTGTTAAATAATTGTTTGAATATGACAGAAAATTTGGATTAAATCTTATATTATTTTTAACATTTTTTTGGCGTTTTAAATATTGTAAAATCTACGGAAGCGTAGAAGGGCCACAAATATATATTTATTTTCAAGAAATTACACTTTTAGTCTGTAAATTTACACTTTTAATCTGTAAATTTACACTTTTTACCTCCCGCTACCCTTGGTAAGAGAGGTATAGAAATCGTGTTAAAAATCGCATATCGAGATTTTAGTAAATGACCACGTATTAAGGTCCCTAAAATCCAATTTTAACATTTTCCCGATGATGTTTGTGTGTATGTATATGGATTTTGTCTACGCTGTAACTCAAATACCATCATTCAGAAAATTATGAAATCTTGTATTTCGACCCTATTTTAATATGGAAAGAAGCCATTTAGATTTTGGTGTAAATCGGATAACCCGAAACTTGAAACTCATAATGGGTTTTCTTCAAAAAATGTCATTTTTTCGCATTTTATGTTATTATAAAGATTATTGAATTTTCAACACGTGTACATTAATACTTTTTCTATACATTTTACAGATAAATTTAAAATCTCAGAGCCTATCATTTAGATTCCTTTGTTACACAGTTCATATTTCAAATGTATGTAACCGTCAAATAAATGTCACTGTCAAAAAACTAAATACATCAAATTAATAATGGTGACATTATAAAAAGAAAATAGTAAATAAAGCAATAGTTATATGTAATGGAACTTAATAATATAGTTTGCAGCATTAGTAAATACGTAGGTATGTATTGAAATTAATAAAAATTAAATAGCGGGAGGTACATTAGATTTTTATTTTTAATTTGTTTAAATAGTCACAGACCGTAATTACGTGTAAAATAATTAATAATTAGTGTGTTTTCTTGTTAAAATAAAAACTTACCTTAAAATGTAAAATAAATTGTTTGTTGACATTTATCGTAACCTATATAAATTTAAAAATGAGTGACTATTTTTATGTCATTTTTTTGACAAATATAATAGTTATAACTGTCATCTTACGTTGAATGAATCAAAATTATGAAATTATGTCGTCTTGCTACGAGAATATTTTTAAAATTATCCGAAATTTCCGTATCATGTAAGTACTGATTGTAATTTACAATTATTTTAATAATCAATTTACGATTGTAGACGGAACTAATTGTTAAACAAATAATTCTTACGGGAATATTTTTTAAAGGTAAGATAAGAACTACCACAAGAAAGTCCAAAAAATTCCCGTAAATATAAAATATATCCGAAAATCAAAAATATAGAAACACCCAACTTTTGTAGGAGAAAATGTTATTTTTATACCCAATTACGGGACTAGGACGACTTAATCCAATTTAGGGAGGTTCCTCGAGGGATTTTTTGTGGTGGCTCTTAGGGACCTTAAAAATAATTAGTTCCGTTGTCAGAAGAATAAAATATATTACAATACATTCATGAAAACACTAACTAAATGTTTAAATATGTTTCCATTTTTTTTAAATGCATGAAAACATTTTACTACGTTTGAAACGCTGCCAAATTTGTGACGTAAACGCCCGGCATGGTTTTACAGTTTAGTAGTAATAGATGGCAGCACATTCAAATTGTAACATTACATTTAAAAGTATTTGAGGTGAATAGTTATTTTAAACTAATTAAATACAATTATTATTGTTTACCTTATCGTATATTAGTGAAGCATTTTCTATATTTTATAGACTTTTGTATCTCGTCCATCTATTGAGCGTTAGTAGAAAATCGGCGGGAGCGTACGCAATCATTGTGGCGGTAAAAATTAGCCGTTTAAACGAGATATGAAAAATACTGTTTTTTTTACACAAAACCTGTTATAATAAAAATGTTTTCTTTATTCTAATATATATAACTTTTCATGAATAACATATAAAAAAATTGAAAATTAGTGGAACCCCCTATTCCCAAATTACGAAATGTTGACACTAGTGTTCAATAATTCAAAATATAACAAATAAATAAAAACCAACAAATAAGTTTTATTTTTTTATTAAGGATATATAAGAATAACAATATTTTTTCCATACACACTTAGTTTTATCATTGTGTTTTTCACTAATTGTGATTATCATGCCATATAATTGAGTCTTAAGCCTATTTTACGCTACATATTTTTTTGGTTAAATAATTACAGAGTACTACTGTGTAGTAACTTTTTTGGCAAGAAAGTAATACTAGTTTTCATCCATGTGTCGATTTTAAATTGTTCCAATTAAAATGCCGGTTGAAATATGATCACCCGTCATTTTTTAAGAATATTTAAAGTATACCCAAATCATTCAACCAGCCAGTGCACGTCATCACTTAGTGTAAAAACCTTAATGCATTAATATATAAATAATGTACATCAATTGTTGCTATAGTTGGCAACATTGATAATTTGTATGTTCATACTGTCAAAATTATTATTTGAAATATTTGTATCGTGTTTGAAACATTTTTGTGCGTTGTAAAGGCCTATTTGTAATAAAGTAATGTTAAACGCAACGCAACGACGCAACGTGACCGTTAACGCAAACACAAAATCTGTGAATCTGCCAAAGGTAGCACTTCTAATCAATCAAAAGAAAATAAGGTTAGTATTTTATAAAATAATTTAAATAGAAATGGACAGTGATGAAAATATAGTATTTATTTTTTAGATATGACAGTTTAACATGTCGATAATACAGATTGCAATCTGTATAACTCTTTTCATAAAGATTATAAAACCTTTGCAAACGTACCAGTACATGACGTCACACATCTAGTTACTTTTATTAATGACGTGTATTGGCTGCTGAATGATTTGGGTATAGCCGAAAGAATTTTGTAGAAATTTGTAAACCGGTCGAACTATTATGAGTTTGGGCTCACACTTATTTATTTTTCTATTAATAATTATTCCATCGGTGCTTGTGCTTACTGTGAACCCATTATTAAACTTGGATGAAAAATAATGTCGGAGCTAGTTTAAAAAGTTTCTAATATGAAGGTAGATTTTTGCCAGAAAAACTTTAATGTATGTAAACCATTTTATATGCGGGATTTTGTTCACAGGTTACCAGTTATCCAGAAAATCCAGGCCCGTCTTTGGCAATGAATCCGTCACAGAAGAGGCCGGACTTGATGGAGCGTCATCTTTCTGGAACTACAAGACACAAAGGTAATTAGCATTTGAGTAGCCCTAAATCTGAAATTCACACACACTCACAGACAGACAGGTATTAGAGTTATAATAAAAATCGCATTCTAGAAATATTAAAACATGCCTAATATTCACTATGTTTACTTTATATTAAGAAATAAACTTACTATTACTTTCACGGGTTCCACTTTTGGTGTTAGGTTAACTTTTCTCTCGGATTTATTTCCAAACAGTCTCAGATCAGCTTGGCTGGTTGTTCTGAACGAAAATGGCGCAGAATGTTCGTCTTTATACGAAATATTTTCATCTACAATCTTCTTATAACTATTTAGATTGTTGTCGGTGCTTATATTAGTTTTTAAACTGTACTGCAAAGTAACTTCTGGTTTGATTATACACTCGTTCAATATTTGACTTTGTTCCTCGAACGATAAGGTATTCCATATACTTTCATATGAATTCTTTGTTTCTTCGAAATCAGCGTATATTCTAGTAGCAATCGGATTTATATTACTGAAATATTCTTCAGCTGCATGTAAAAGCTTTCTTGGACTCATTTTTATGGAACTATCACTGAAGCAAATTTAAATCTTCTAGTATCATTATTATTCAATGCCTTACAAAGTACAATATTTAATAATTACACATAATAATGTGGCGATAAGTTATTTGTAATTATAAAAATTGCATCCGCCCCGCCATTGTTGTTTATTGTGTATTGATTATTTTACCGGTAAATACGAGAACTGTATTGTTGTATTGATAAAATGACAGTTTACATCTCAAATTTATATAAGAATTTAGAATTAATTGTGTAATATTATTATATTTTGTGAAACATATTTTGTAAGGTCGTATAATAATTCTTTATTTTATTCTCAAAGCATAAAGTAGTTTACATATAAGATCTAAGCTGACTAATCGCGTGAGAGCAAGTACACTCGTAGTAAAAACCTTATTGTTCATTTTGTATTTCATAGATAGCACTGTAATATAAAGATTGATCTACATTCATACAAAAATAATGCAAAGTGTAATGATTTATACAGAGAATTTATTTTAAAATGCAACATTATAGTTCCTTACTTCCATGGTTACTCACTATTGTCAAAAAATGACAGCAATGTAATATTTGTCCATTTTAAAATGCAACATTATAAATAGTATTGCAGCACAGGATATACCTCTAAAATACATCACAAATGGTGTTAATTCTTATTACGACCGACTAGAATATTGCCTCAGAGTGATTGGGGATATTTTTTTAACATTTATTATATGAAAGTTATGAATTTTTGTAAGCTAAATATTTTTAAGATGTGCAACATTCATGTTTTGATTATTTGTTAATCGTATTTACAGGGCTATTCTGTAAGCGATCGTTATGACATATCGAATCGTTATATCGTTAAAATAACGATAATCGTTAAAGTGGTATTCTGTAAGCAAAAATTCAATTGTTCATAACGACAAGATGATAACGATTTTCGTAAAATCGTTATTTTTTAACGACAAGAAAAAACTGATCGTTATGTTAACGATTTGTTGCATTTCAATCACATTTCAATATTCTTGAAATATTAATTGCCATTATAATGAATGGTGATCCCGAATTATTATTATTTCTTCACTTTATCGAAGAAAATAATGTAAGGTAATTATATATTTTTAAAATATGTCAGATTATATTCCAATTTTACTATATATATTTAACAGGAAAAATCTTAGAAAAATTCATAGGGCTTTAAGAGATAAAAATGATCCTTTTATTATCCCACAGGAAAATTTAGAAAATTATTTAGATTATCACGAGTCGCCGCAAGAGACTTTCTTTACTGAACTGTTGCCATTCCTAGAAACAAATACAATGATAACTGCTATACCAAATCTCCTAAAAGTGCTCTATATTAATCATACTTTTACATATGCTTTATTTTACTGAGTGCATTTAATCCCCTAGCCAATTCAGCATATGCTTCTTCAATCTGATTTGGATTCTCTGGATCATATTTATTTGTTCTGACATTACTTGCAAAAAAGTCTACATAATAGCATATTGTTCTTTTGTAGTTTTTGAGGCCTTCGTTTACTTATCGATATCTAATATAATAGAGAATAATAATAAATAGCCATTAATAAAATGAAATAATAATATAAATCTTCACCAACAATTTTCAAAATGAAATTTAAATGTCAGTTTTAATAGTGAATTGAGTAAACAAGAGTACCAATCGCAAAAAAATTATAACGATTTCGTTATCAATGAAATTCAACGATAATGTTTTAACGATCGATCTTACAGAATACAAAAATAACGATTTTCGTAAAATACAAATAACGATTTTCATAACAACGATTATCGTTATGATAACGATTCGTTAAGCGCATGTTTTACAGAATAGGCCTATTAGGCTAATTTATAGGAAATTAGTTTTGATAATACAAAACTACAAATTTTGTATGTTGCATTTTAAAATGGACAAATATTACATTGCTGTTAAAATAAATTCATTGTAGATAAGATTTGTACCCAAATCGGTTAAGCAGTCAATGCACGTCGTCACTTAGTGTAAAAACCTTCCTGCATTAAAATCACTAATAGTGAAAATTGAAATAAAATTTCAATCATTTTTAACTGTCAAAAAGTGTATGGCCTTATATAATTATTATTAAGATGAATAGTACAGTTCATTACTTATCGTATATGACATGAATAATATATAAATAATGGACATCAACGTCATATTATTCGTTTAATTGTTGCTATAGTTGGCAACATTGATAATTTGTATGTTCATACTATCAAAGTTATTATTTGAAAAATACTTGTATCATGTTTGAAACAATTTTGTGCGTTGTAAAGACCTATTTATAATAAAGTAATGTTAAACTCAACGCAACGACGCAACGTGACCGTTAACGCAAACACAAAATCTGTGAATCTGCCAAAAGTAACACTTCTAATCAATCAGAAGAATTCGGTATATTTCTTTGAAATTCGGCTCACTTTTATTTATTGTCTTTATATGGCATACATAAGTATAAATAAGGTTAGTATTATAAAATAATTTAAATAGAAATGGACAGTGACTAAAATATAGTATTTATTTTGTAGATGTGACAGTTCATTAACATGTCGATAATACAGACTGCAATCTGTATAACTCTTTTCATAAAGATTCTAAAACCTCTGCAAACGTACCAGTACATGACGTCACACATCTAGTTACTTTGATTAAATTTTTATTATTGACGTGCATTGGCTGTTTGAACGATTTGAGTATACTCGTACAAAAACACTTTTCAAATTACTTGAAAAGAAAAACTTCATCGTGTAATCCACACTTTAAGTAATATGGTCTCTAACATTTTTATTGTTGATTACAGACAATGGGGCTTGCTGAAAATGCAAAATGTTCAGGTTTCACCGTTGAAGTCAAATTGTAGATATATGTCCCAGTGCAGTTGTTTATCAGAGAGCAAATATTCACCATTTGTACTGACAAGTAAGGTACAACATGGGGATAAAACTTTTCTTTATACGTTTAAACTTGTAAGTGGTACGTCTTGCTCATTAGGAATACAACCTGGACAGTATATGTATCTGAGAAGTGACAAGATAACACAAAAAGGGTAAATAATAATTGCACAACTAGTATACACCTCTATTATTTTCTTTATTATTGGAAATAAAAGAAAATCATTCAATTAAAAGTTGTATTAAATCAAGGGGGACGTTCAGTTATTGAAAAAAAAAATTATAGTTATATACGACACATACAACTTTTAGGATTTTTCACTGTTTCTTTTGCAAAATTTCTTTATATTTATCACTTCAACGACTGCGCCAGTTAACGGAGAAGCTTGTTCTATACAGTGTCCCACACTCTATCTTCAGTGCAGCAGAGATAGCCAATGTTATTCTTACGGAGGTTTTCTGTACCATGTTGCCAATTTTTCAATGTAATGTAATATTGAAACATTCATAAATTTTCATTGCTATACCAAAATTAGTTAACACTTTACAATTTAAGTTTTATGAGGGTCTCTTATTTACCCAATTGCTTATTGGAATCACCCGAAATTTATCTGCAGTTCTAAATAGTTTTATTTACAGGGGCGCGAAAAGATGCATTTGAACCGGGGTGTAAAAAACATGCTGAAGCTATTTGTACCTGTAATAAGTAATATTTCAATATAATATTTTAAAACCGCCCGTCATACTAATCGCGATCAAATGCATTAGAGATTAAAATATTATAAATTCAAATTGAAGATTATAAAGAAAGAATAAAGACTTATGAACTATGTAAAATATATGCAGTATTTCTATCAAGCCTAAATATTAGTAAATTATCAAATAAGAAGATATAAATTAAATAAAAAATAATGCTTAATAATTTTAACTCTTTATGAGTTCATCATATAATATGTCGACATAAATAGCATAATTCTTCATCAATATGACATTGAGATAATGTAGGTATCGTAGGAGGAACACAAAAAGTTAGGGATTTCAATTCATCATATCTATCTGCTCCAATCGGCAAGTATAGTGTTACAAAAATGCGCTGTAGAAAATATAGTGTTAATTATTTCATGTAGCTTTATATCTTTTTGTAGAATGTAAATATGTAACATAGGGAATTTTATTGTTGACAAAGATTGTAAAATGTCCAATTAAGTACAAAAATGTTTTATATTATTTACTTTAAATAGTTAAATGTTAATTATTTTAATTTACCTACGCTTGTTATGTTTTTATACCCTACTTATATTTTGTGTTTGTATTATTTTATATTTTTTGTAAATTGTTATACTGATCAGTTTTTTTTTTTTTTCACCCACCTGTTTAGCTGTTTAGATACATTGAAAGTACACCAGTCATAAATACATTCAATGAATTACCCAGAATATTTCATCTCTTTTTGGGCATATATTTTGCTCTTTCTATCTTGTAGACTAACAGCAGGTAAATTTGCCAACATGGTACTCCATAAGACCCTATACTGAACATAGAGTGTGGGACACTGTATAGAAGTGGTGCCAACTACAATTATAGAAAATAACCGAGGTGTCCCGTATACGCGCAGCTTCCTGTATAGTGACAGTAGTAACAAGCGTCTCTCCTATTTCCAATGTGTAGATGGCTAGAAAGACCATACAGCGTCCTCCAATCCCAGTCAAACTCATCATGTATGGAAGCATTGATATATTTGTCCTCTGGCGGTTCACTAACAGAGTGGATGCAAAGTTGGCATCTCGGCCGAATTATTTGGTGGCGCGGACCACTCGGACAAAGCCCGCTCAAACAAGACACTCAGCGATTGGTCCTCCTTGCTCAAGGAACCGGCATATCGCCAATGATTAGTGTTATACGTCATGTACTTTGCAACACAGGTAGAAATTCTCTCAATACAAAAAACTTTATAGGCCAGGGAATATGGAGTCAAGCCATACTTGTACATATAACTATTAACTAATATATTGCTAATGCTCGTATCTTTCCCATAAGAGTAGCTGAAGCAAACACTGTGAAATGGAAATATCATTTTTGCATAAGTCTATCTCTCACAAACACCCAACCGGCAATTATGCGCATGCTCGGAAATCTTGACTACTATTGGCTAACGCTGACAGTGTCGCTGGTTGGGCTGCGTTCCAAAATCCTACTCTTAAAGTACGAAATTATTCAATGTCGTTTCAAAACTAATAACCTTACTCTCAGAGTTTACTAAACCTGTTCCAAAACAGCCAGAGTTTACTCCAAAGTGATGTTCTACTTACTCTACTAACGAGGAGGGTATAGAAATTACTCCACAATATTTTCAAACGTAGATGCTCACGATTCTCAACATATGAAAGTAATTTGCCTTCTTGAGGAAGAAAACATGCTTTTGGTTGAAAATAAACATAAGTAAATACGTTGGCGTGTATTACGAGCATACTTTTATAATAAAAGCGCTTTTATGGAGCGTACTTTTACATTATATTGAGGTGAGTGCTCCATAAAAGCGCTTTTATTACGGGCTTGACATTAATGTTGTAATTATAAGTAGTTTTGTTAGTTTTATAAAATTATTTTTAATTTAGTTTCAATTTTTTACTTCAACAAAACTCTCATTCGTTCCAAAACACAACACATCATACTCTACGCCAAAACTCGATATTCTAGGTTTTGGAACGCTGCCCTGGTGATGCAGCGAGCACATGGTTTGACTTCGACGTTTGATTTCATTTCTGTTTGTAGTTGCACTTCGAAAGCATTTATTACTAATATTTATATTCAAGAATTTACATACAAAATAAATAGTAGGTACATTGTTTAATTTCTCAAATTTAAATTAAAAATTTCTCGCGCTAGTCGTTAATAAACAGAACTCTGTGATTCGCAAAAAGTGATCATGATTTCCTCGTTAGCCAATAGTAGTCGTGGTTTCCAAGCTTGCGCATAATTCGCGGTTGGGTGTTTGTGTGAGATAGACTTATGCAGAAATGATATTTCCATTTCACAGTGTTTCCTTCAAGAAAAGCAAACAACGTTTTTAAAGTTTGTAATCTCTTGACTTTTATTTCATGGTTAGGTATAAATATTCTAAATATATTCCTTTCACATTTTATTATTCTAGATACGGACGACCCATCAAGTATTTGTCTGAAACTTTTTTTCTGCACTTCCAATCACTGCAATATATATTTTCGATCAGAATTAAGTAATTTTTTGAAATATTCTAACTTTAGTTGCGATATTTTCTTGTCAGAACAAAGAGAACCATTTAGAAAGTTATGTACAGAAAAAATACATGAAAAAATGATGGATGAAAGCGATTTAAGATGCTACATAATGACTATTGATGATGATGAAGAATGCCAATTTTTAATATGTGGTGATACGAATTTCAAAAAATTTGTGGTAGAAAAGTTAGAATGTTTTGGAATTGAAAAAGATAGCATACATAAGTTTTAATGTACCTAGACATGTCGACAAATATATGTTAATATTATTTCATAAAGTTTGATTTTTTTATATTATATTTATAACTTTTATCGATAGAGTAGTGAAAAATACTAGAGCCGTATTTTTTATTTTTCCTCAAATCGATTTTTAATCTTGAAAAAAATGTAATTGAAAATGACATTTTTTAAAACAGGGCTGCTAAACCCCCGCTTCGTCCCTTGTCCAGTGACGTCACAGCAACGACCATTTTGATTTTCACACAGTTTTAAACTGCTAAGTGACGTCACACGAGAAAATTTAAATATTAAAAATTTCAAAAACTCGTAATTTAAATATTGCGTACTTCTGGAAGGTAAATATGAACATATACCCAAAGCATTGAAGCAGCCAATGCACGTCATTAATAAAAATTGAATAAAAGTAACTAGATGTGTGACGTCATGTACTGCTACGTTTGCAGAGGTTTTAGAATCTTTATGAAAAGAATTATACAGATTGCAATCTGTATTATCGACATGCTAATGAACTGTTACGTCTACAAAATAAATATTATTTTAGTCACTGTCCATTTCTATTTAAATTATTTTATAACACTAACCTTATTTATACTTATGTATGCCATATAAAGGCAATAAATAAAAGTGAGTCGAATTTCAAAGAAATATACCGAATTCTTCTAATTGATTAGAAGTGCTACCTTTGGGAGATTCACAGATTTTGTGTTTGCTTTAACGGTCAAGTTGCGTCGTTGCGTTGCGTTTACCATTACTTTATTATAAATGGCCCTTTACAACGCACAAAAATGTTTCAAACACGATACAAATATTTTTCAAATTGTCAAATAATAACTTTGACAGTATAAACATGCAAACGTCAACCAATAGTTGCTTAGTAATAAAAAATGCCAGTTCTTAAAGCGACGTTCGCGTCATCTATTGACTGGAATTGAGTACTTGTGGCAAAGGTCCGGCACTCGCCATATAAGTTTCCGAAGGTTGCAGAAGACAGAACTTTAAAAATGGCGATGGTTTGTTTGTAATCGGATCTTCTATCTCAACTTTTAAATCGTCGCACTCTTTCTTGCGTGTGACGTCAAAATCACAAACCTCCATTATTGGCTTCCAAATTATCAAGAGATGGCGCTGACGTCAAACGTCAAAATTCAAACGAATGGTACATTTTTCGCTGGTTTCCATAAGAGTACAATGGATGCATTGCACAAAGTGAGAGAGATAGTAAAAAATGAGATGTTTTCAAAGCGCAGTTGTTTTTCTGCGCATAGAGATGATAAAAAGTCTGTTCGTTTGTATTACACTAACTTGTACAAAATGTACCGAGAATACGTCACAGTGTAGTTTAGTGCAACGTAGTACAGACTTGTTTTCGAAATTCAAACGAACACTAATTAGACAAGTTAGTGCAGATTGTAGGTTAACTAGCAACGCCATTTATAAATATTTATAATTATAATGATTTTTCCATTTAGTTAAAATTTATTGCAATTCTTTCAATATGAAAAATCCATTAATGCTTATTTTTTGTACTAAATGTGAATTACACATATCTATATCGATTTTAAGAGTTAAATTAAAACTTTTTTTTAATAAATATTTTGTATGCAGTGATATATTACTTATTTTTCCATTTTATTTTTTTGGTATTCTTAAAACACATTTCCTTTGATTCCTTTTTAGAATATAGAATAAGATTTTGCAGATTAATGAAAAAATTATAGTTACAAGTATACACGACAACCTATGTGACAAATTGTGACGTCGTTGTAAACACTGCGCACTGCACTAAGTGTACTAGCTCGGGAGGTAGTACAGTTAAGACAAGTTAGTGCAACATGCACGGCTACAAACGAACACAGTGCAGACAACTTCGAATACACAAACGAACATATTTTTCAAAAAATTACAAGTTAGTGCAGCTAGAACCATACAAACGAACAGACCTATAATGAAATAGTTGTCAGTTTTAAATTCAAAAAGCTTGGTATGCAATCAGATTTCTTAAAATGTTTACAACAGACAAATGCGAATTACTTAACTTCTGTATTAATTTTTAATGAAATTAACAACTTTTTTCTCATTTCTGGGTTTTTCGGAAATCTATGATACGATAATAATTGGGATGACGCATTACAAGAAGCTACGGAACAATATTTTCGAAATAATTTGTGTTTCTTAACACATTTTCCTTCTATTTGTTCCATAGTTTTGAGATATTTTTTGAACTTATAACATTTCAACAACGCTTCACAAACTAAGCACAAGCACATTCATTAAATGACAGACCATTGTTGCCAGTTGCGTTTATTATTAAATTTTACTATTGTTTAAATCTTAATTTTGACACAAAATCCATTTTTCTTTATTGGATATATCATATTTAAATTCAAAATTGCAATAATTTATTTGTTTTGGCATTATTAGAATAATTTTTAATTAATACAATCTGATTTAATTATATATCAATTATGTGGCAACAGAGCATCATCTCTACAAAGCTTTACAAAAATATCGCTAGATGACAGACTCAATATGACGTCAGAGGGCAATTACTGTGCAATGCATCCATTGGTGTGAGACTAATTTTCGTAGTTTTTAATTTAATTTAAGATGTAGTATAGTGTTTTTTTTTTTTGTTAATGGGGTGATAGTTTTAATAATATTTTAGTTAATGGGGTTAATTTTAGTAAGTAGTTGTAGGTTAAGAGTGTTTTAGTCATATTTTAATTAACAGTATATTGTTTTTTTTAATAAAAAAAATATTTTATTTCATTTAGATTATATTTCATTGCTGTAGTTGTACATATATTAATTTCTATCTACATAGCCTTACTTTTATTTAATTGTTTTTGTTTACATGTACACTTCACTCAGTTCAGAAATCTGCCACCAGTGGCGCATTTTAATTTTGGAAGCCCAATAGGTATTACAGAAAAGACAGCTGACTCGTCCGCAATTTTGGTGCCCACTTCAATCATTCAATATCAGTATTATTAATCATAAAAATCTGTTGTCATTTTATTAGTTCGGCTCCAAAATTATCCTCTTTTGACTCTTTTCAAGAGTTAGAATTATTCTCACGGTTATGTATCTTCATATGTCGTCTGAGATGAAAACTTTGAGCAAATAATTTTTCACAAACAAAACATTCATATTCTTTAGTTGTAGTATGAGTTTTTATATGTGTGTTGAGACTACTACTTTGTGTAAATGATTTATTACATACAGAACATATATGATCCTTATCTCCCGTATGTATTTTTATATGGTTTTGCAAATTAGATTTTTTTATAAACGTTTTGTCACACGTTGGGCATTGGAATTTCTTTGTCCCATTGTGAAGTTTCATATGATCTTTTAAGCTATCTTGACGGGTAAACAGTCTATGACAAACGCTACACTCAAAATTTTTAACACCACTGTGGGAATTCTCATGCAGTTTTAATTTGGATTTTTCTGTGAATAATCTGTGACAAATTGGACACATAAATTCTTTGATCCCGTTATGTATTTTTAAATGTTTGTTTAGATCTCCTTTTCGCGTAAATAGTTTTTCGCACAAAACACATTTAAATTCTTTAATTCCATTATGGATTTTCAAATGTCTTCTCAAGTCAGTTTTCCGCGATAAACTTTTATTACAAATCGCGCAATAAAAACTTTTTGAATTAATGTTTTCAGTGTTTGGAATTGAGTTCTCACTTATTTTGTCACTTTCGTCACTATCACTTTCACATTTTTGCTTCGTTGCACTTTGCAATTTATCTTCATCAAATTCACAATCTTGAGAAGTTTCGTCCCTCGGTTCTTCTTTTATATATATTTCTTCAAAATTCTGATAATTTGTTTTCATTGTTGAATTATCGTCCTTCAAATCAAAGCTAACCTGTTGTAATTCCATAGTTCCATGGATGCTTCTTTGTTTTAATTAACTTATAAAGATTCGTTTTATAAACAGAATAATTCCCAATTAATAAATGTCTGACATAAATATTCAATCTCTTAAATATGAACATGTATCAATATTATTTTTAACTTTATGATTATGATTTTTGTAGGTCATTATATCAAATAATAATAAATAATTTGTACCACAGATGGCACTGTACACTGTACTGTATAAAGCTTGATTTACACAATTTTTATTTTATAGATGTATGATGTATGTGATAAAATTTGATTTAGTTTAGAATTTATTCTAGCTAAGAGTGGTATTGGATTCAGGCTAAAAATCGTGTATCCAGATTTTAATGAATAAGCACGTTTTAAGATACCTAGAATCTGATTATAACATTTTTACTATGATTTGACATTTGATAAGACGTCAATAGAGGTTAATTTTGTATAAATAATTATACCTGCATTCTAAATTAAAATTAGTTGTAGAAAAAATATAGTGTGCACCTTGTGCCCGAGTGGTTTTCTGACTCGGCTAAATTTCTTACAATATTTAAATATAATATTTCTGTCAAATTCATTCCCCATGTGTCATTTTAAATGAGACGGATAAATACATTGCTGTCAATCAGATGTCAAATTATAACTTATTGGAAAATTCAACGGTTATCTATCATATTGATAAGATGTCATTAGAGGTTAATTTTGTTTAAATAATTATACCTGTTTTCTAAAAATTAAATTTAGACGTAGAAAAAATACTGTGTGCACCTTGTACCCGAAATATGTTTAGTGCTCTCGAGTGGTTTTCTGACTCCGCTAAATTTCTTATAATATTTATGTAAATATAATATTTCTGTAAATATAATATTTCTGTCAGATTCGTTCCCTATCCCTATGTTTCATTTTAAATGGAACGGGCAAATACATTGCTGTCAATTAAATATCAAGTCGTAACTATGGATATGACAAACCCAATGTTTCACGTTAAAAAATATTTACGGTGTAGTTTTTATCTTTATATTTTATACAACAGTAAAAATAGTGTAAATCATGCTTTATATTACAATGCCATCTATGATATAAATTGTAATACAAAAATATTGTAACCTATATAGAAATTATAACAAGTTTTTAGAGTAATGTATGTTTAAAATTTGGTATTTTATCTATTTTTTTTTGTTAACAATGTGTTATATATTTCCTGAAGTGCTTCGCTAACAATGCGTCTAAAAGTTTCATCATTTTAATTGTTCTACTATTGTTTCTAAGCCACTTTCGTTACACTTTATTATTGAACTACTTAGAATGTTGAAGTATTGTGGCAGTTCTTACTAAAAAAAACAAGCTCCGGAATTCTGAAGCCTTCTTAAAAATAATTTATTTTGTAAGTATATTTAATTATATGGTTTACATATTAGTGAAAGTACTTTTCTTATTTTTGGGCGAAAACAAAGAGAGAGAAAAATGACAAAGAAAATACAGGTTAGCTTTAAGAAATACGAATGTTTTGTTGTATTTGAAAGAAGTGATTTGGTGTTTGTGACTAGTGCAATGTGTTCTGAATTATGAAATCAAAGAAGGTAAATTTGGTTAACATGATGTTGAAGGATGTATGAATTGATTGATAAATTGAGAGTACGGGATATAAGATATTAGATGGTCGGTTTAGAAAGTTTATCACTGGAAATTTGATGAAAATGAGGTCATATTATAAAAATCTGATGTGGTCAGCATATTACTTTCCGCCAATTTTACGTATTTTGTACAATTTCCACACAGAAAGTTTCTTGCAAACGATCCTATGTTTCCAGTAAAAATCATTTGACGAAGATAGGTACTATGTAAATTTTTTATTTGACACTGACATCTGTCAATTAGTAATATTTGAGTATTCTACACAGATCACTACACTGATATTCTATTTCTATGGTACAGCTTTTAGCAGCATAAAGAAGAAGCTCATTAATAGCTACGAAAATAAGAAATATAGAATAATAGATATTTATACATCAAGTGAGTTAAGATAATTTTTATTTATGAGAAGAAAGTTTAGCTCACGAGCCCGTAAGGGCGAGTGAGTTAATTTCTTCGAGTGAATAAACATTCTTAGCTCACGTGGTTTATACAATATTTTATTCAATTTTGACGTTTTAAACTGTCATTATTAACTCCATAGCAACAACTATAAGTACCACTTTTTTCACATGTGAATTAAATTTTTTTTAAATCATTCTCACAAAATTTTAACTCACTCTGCAACAAATAATACATTTAAAATAACATAAGGTACGAAAATAACGCTCACCATAATATTTATCAGACATTATCAGCCATTTTCATTATTTTTCACGGCATAAATGACAGACAATAATGCATTTTATATGAATGACTTGACGTCTATCAGCGACGATTGTCATGCTCAGCCTACTAAATGATCAGTTTTTTATTTTGTCAAAATTAAATATTTATAATAGTTTTTATTAGTATTTCGTCAAAATTGAATAAAATATTGTACAAACCACGTGAGCTAAGAATGTTTATTCACTCGAAGAAATTAACTTTCTTCACATGAATAAACATTACCTTAGCTCACTTGGTGTGTAAATATCTATTTTTCACTACTAGCCTAGGAACCCACTATTATTTACCAAATATTATTTAACTCATTAAACTCAAGAAAGGTGTTAAGTATATAATTTAAATTTGCCGCTTAATTTTAAATTGATCTACGCTGCCGCCTCGCCTGGCCATTGTGCTGTTTTGGTGAAAATGTGAAATATTTGTAGATGTCGGATTGAACAAATCACTATTTTTTTGTATTTGTAGGTAAATACATTTCAATAGATTTATTTAATAATAATAATAAACTAATAAGGCTGCTGACTGTAACAGCACAAAGTGTTTTTATTAAATAATTAAATCAAATACAAATCAAGGCCCATAAGTGAGGTTATCAAACCAGCGAAATGAGAGAAACGTCAGATAAAAACAAATGCAGCCTACTTTGTTTTTGTGAATATTAACAAATAAGTAAAGTAATTATTCATGTCAAAATGATTGTTGCTGCGCCCTCGGGTTACAATAATGGCGCTGGGTTAATAATGATTATCTTCTCAACCTTGGCTTATAATATACTATTAATAACAATTTTGACATATTTAAACAAATGTCACCGTGTTAAGAAGATTGTATTAAGTCTAATGAAAGTCTAGTAAAAATAATATATTTTTCATCATACATAAATATTAGATGTACAGAATGATCCGATATAAATTTGATATGTTCGCAGCATTAAAAATAAAACAGCTGTGAATAAGTACGTGTTATCAAAGTGTCAAATATTAGTTTACAACTACACATTAATGAAATGGATCATCTGAAGCAATAGATATATGCAAAGGAACTTAATATAGATTGCAGAAGGTAAGTATCTTAATAAAAATTAAAAAGCGGGAGGTATTGTGTTGACCACATCAGATTTTATGTATGTTAAGTTGCAAGATTTTTCTTTATAATTCTTTTATTTCTAAATGAAAATTTTAGTAAATTCTTTAAAACTAGAAACTTATCAAAAATGTTAATAATTTTAGGAACACTATTGACATTCATAAGAAAAATGTATATTTCAGATTATCAAGTTTGGAACTTTCAATTAAAAATCATGGATATTCAATTATATCCAGTTAGTTCCATCAAGGTTGAAGATTCATCACCATTAAATGAAAATGTTCATGAAATTTATATTAAAGAAGACCCGCTGAATGAAAATCAGCTAGACCGCAAAGTTTTTGATAATGTTTTAAATACAGCCAAGAAAGAATGTTTGTCAGAAAATGATGTTAGTAAAATAGAGATTTCTAGTGAACCGGAAATTAATTCAAAGAATAAGAAGAAGTTTATGTGCTCTATCTGTAAAAAACGCTTCAGTCGAAAAAGCCATTTAGAAATTCATATTAAGTCCCACGCCGGTATCAAAGATTTTTCTTGTCCGACATGTTCAAAATCTTTCACAAGAAAAGAAAACTTAAATTTCCACATGGAAGTACATACAACTGCAGAACACGAATGCTCGGTGTGCTATAAACTATTTAAATGCAAACGATCTTTAGATAGACACAATCTCCGTATTCATAGCTCAAAAAAAAGTTTCACTTGTGACGTTTGTAAAAAAATGTTCAGCACGAAAGACAATTTGCAGAAGCACAGTAAAATTCATGGAATCAAACGATTTCAATGCGCGACTTGTCAGACAGCGTTCACGGAGAAATCTAACCTCAAAATTCACATGCGAATTCATACTGGAGTGAAGGCATATAGATGTACAATATGTGGGAAAGAATTTTCTCAATGTAGTAATTTATATCGGCATATGTCAATGCATACAGGACAGAGACAATATAAATGTGGCATGTGTAATAAGTTATACCGGCAAAAAAGAAACTTAATTGACCATTTGAAGTCACACCAAGGTAATTTCACAGAATACATATTTATACAGAAGCGACACTCGTTGTAGACACCATTGTTGTTGAGATTTGACGTTTATAACCTTGAACTTTGAATTTGTTGGCAAATTTACGCGCGAAATTTAAATTGTTTTAAATGGCAAAAGAAAAATTAGAACATAAAAGTACTAAGATTTTAATTTTATTAACGAATTAAAAAGAAATCAGATAAAATAAACAGATAATTGTTTTTATTAAACAAATACCTGAATTTTACAAATTCATTACAATGCAGAATTTTCTTTATCTTTGATTTGTGAAATACAAACTTTTGCAAATTGTATAACAAAACACAAATGTTAAAATATACAACACAAACACAATAAATATTAAATATGTTCAAAGTTGCAATAAAAACTATTAACATCGCACTCGACCAAAAAAGTACTACTTTACACACTTGTTACATAAATAACTATTTTTCACTACTAGCCTAGGAACCCACTATTATTTACCTTTATTTAACATGAGAAATTGTTTTTCACTACCGCTTGCTTGTAACTATGGTAACCTAGGTCAATAATAATTTTTTATTAACCTAGGTCTATAATGCAAACTGAAACCTCCAAATCCAAATATTATTTAACTCATTAAACTCAAGAAAGGTGTTAATTATATAATTTAAATTTGCCGCTTAATTTTAAATTGACCTACGCTGCCGCCTCGCCTGGCCACTGTGCTGTTTTGGAGAAAATGTGAAACATTTGTAGATGTAATGAATAAAACACTATTTTGTATTTGTAGGTAAATACATTTCAATAGATTTATTTAAAAATAATAATAAACTAATAAGGCTGCTGACTGTAACAGCACAAAGTGTTTTTATTAAATAATTAAATCAAATACAAACCAAGGCCCAGAAGTGAGGTTATCAAACCAGCGAAATGAGAGAAACGTCAGATAAAAACAAATGCAGCCTACTTTGTTTTTGTGAATATTAACAAATAAGTAACGTTATTATTCATGTCAAAATTATTATTATTATCAATAAAAAAAAAATCAAAGAGAATTTATGTGCTAGTGTGAAAAAAATAGTATATAAACCACGGTTGAGAAGATCATTATTGACCAGGCGCCTTATATCCCTCGGGCTTCGCTCTCGGGTTACAATAGGCGCTGGGTCAATAATGATTATCTTCTCAACCTTGGCGTATAATATATTAATTTTACAATTTCATCATAGATAACTTGATTTAATATTTCACAGGTATCAAGGAATACCAATGTCCCACGTGCAACAAAATGTTCGGGACAAATGACAATTTACAGAAACATATGAAAATCCACACTGGAATAAAAGCGCACAAATGTACCACTTGTAATAAATCCTTCACTCAAAATTCTAATTTAAGGGCGCATATGCGGATCCACAGCGGCGTTAAAAACTACAAATGCTTAGAGTGTGGCAAAGAGTTTACTCATAATAGTACCCTTCACAAACATATTAAAATTCACACGGGCACCAGGGAACATCAGTGTTCGCTTTGCGAAAAGGCGTTTATTCAAGGTTATCATCTTAAACGGCATATGAATAGAGTGCATAGTGGAAAAGGTGATTCGAAATAACTTAACATGTAGTGCGACCACCAATGAAAAAAATCATTATACACGCCGTCAAATGATTATAGACTGATGTTCAACTTTTATCCCTTTCCGCACCCTGTCCCCCGGTGTTGCCGCTTGTAACTTGACATGACCAGGAATGAACGCAAATGTCTTATAATACATTTAGAACTAATTAAAATTTTTAATACATCGTAAATGAAGAAATTATTATAACAAATAAGTAAGGTAAGACATGTAATATAAAATATAAAAATTGTCTCTGTGGAAAATTTATAATTATATTTCCACACATCAAGCTAAGGTCGCGTTTGCGTAAAAATACGATAACCGGTGAAATCTAAATAAAAGGTAAGAATAATTGATTATTAGGTGAACAGTAGATCTGCCAACACATGTTTTTGCAGTCAAATCCAAAGTTTTCTTGTTATTTATGCCCGTTTGCACCAACAAAATTTAAGTCTCGACTTTACTAAGTTAACTTTAACGTTAAGTCGAACTTAAAATATAAGTCGTTTGCACAACGAATATTTGAGCTGAGATTAGGTAAGCCGAGATATTCTAGGGAATTTCTCTAATTACTAATTTCACACTTATTTTGACACATGCGTAAAATATAAAAATTAGTTATTAAATAATATAAACATGAATTAATAAAAAAGAATTATATTATAAATGCCAATGACTATTATTTACAATGCCAATGAATATTATTTACTTATAATCTTATAATTAAAACATTGGTTTTGGGCAAGTAAAATTTATATAAATATAACATAACTGGAAATAATATTCGGGATTTATTATTTTAGCGATATTTGAAAAACGAAATAGGAGTTCAAATGACACACCTGGGGATTGTATTTTTATACCAGTATCTACTGAAACATACATTAAATACATTATTCATTCTTCTGAATAAATCAGTAAAGTAAATTATTTAAGAATTATGTATGTAGGTACTTACAACGATTTGCTTAACAATAACAGAAATACTCGATGAAAATTTGCAGCTTGCAAATAGAAATCATTTTGAGTTTGTGGCATTTTTACAAACCGATTAATTAAATACAATTTGCTCATCCAACACGTGACATACAATAATTTGAGATCCCGTACTAAAATCACTCCAAAAAAATCTGTAATACTGAGCAAGTGATTTCCAATATATAGCGAGAGTTCGAAAAAAATTAACAAATGATTTACAGGAGACGCACTAACATGTATGGAAAAAATATTATTTCAAAATAAAATAATTATCACAATTAACATACTTATCATTTACGAAGTCGACGTCTGATAATCGAAATTGTTTAAAAAAGTTATTTTTTAAAATTATTAAAATATCTTCCAGAACTCATATTATTAATTGGAAAAATACTACCTTTTTTGGTTTATGTTCTGTATTTATTAATTTAAAAAATAAATACAGAACATAAACCAAAAAAAGGTAGTATTTTTCCAAGTTATTTTTTTTTAATGTGCATTGTGCAGCTCTCTTGTAAATTGTCGTCAGCGTCATAAACGTTAAAATTTAGCATGTTAGTTATATGAGATACAAAAACTAAACACAGATTGTGACAATTTACAGGCTAAGTCTAGTTTAAGTCGCCAACTGCCGGGGGCTTAAATTTAAGCCTGGCTTAGGATTTTAAGTTCCCAATTTGTACGTGGTGCAAAGAAATTTAGGTCAGACTTAAAATTTGAGAAGACTTAAAGCGTAAGTCTTGTTGGTGCAAACGGGCATTAAATAAATTACAAATTTTTTCAGGATGAACGCCAATATTTTGAAAAAATTGTGTACATTTGCAATAATTGTTTTTGCCTGCCCTTTTAAATCATATTTTCCTAAACGTTTACTCATTTTCTTTTCAAAAGTCTAAATATAATGCAATTTATAGGATTGGGAATAAAAAGCGCACGTAAGTACTAACGAAAATGTCAGAATATAAAATGACATTGACAGATTACAGATATTTGTACAGGTAGACACTTAAAAAATTTGGCATCAGTGTAGAAATCTCCAGTCCATAATTATTTGACGGCAAGTGTAGTAAATGTGTACATATATATTATAAAATAAATACATTTAACATATTTCTCGTTATTGTTTTATAGCATTTTAAATATAAACCGTCTGCATGCGGTTCCTACTTAATTCAATGATATATCATAAAACAAATTTAATGGGAGCGGGCGCCACCATAGCTATAAACTTTCTAGAACTATGTAATAAAATTTGTGCACTTTAGTATGCGCACGCTAGCCCAAAGTACTCATAATTGCAGAATCCGGTATTAAAAGTGACAAATATTTTTTTAAAACTATCTTGTATTTGGATTCTTTTTGCCCGCCTGTTCCCATCGCATGAAATTTGTGTAAATCAAGCTTTAGGTTTCCAGTGCCACCTATGATACAAATTGTAATACAAACATTCTAACCACTCTATGATATTAACAATTTTAAACAAAAATAACAACCATATTGTGTTAAATTTGGTAGGTTTCGTTTCAATGTTTCACAAGTGCCTCATCTTTTGCAACAATACGTCTAAAGTTTCATAATTCTTGAAGAATTACATTGAAGTTCACGCTATTATCGTCAATTGCCATGAAATGCTATATTTAGCTTTTATCCAGAAGATATTGATATTTACGTTGGTCATTTGAAGTAGTGCATAAACTTTTACAGAAATAAAGCTGTTACGAAAGATTTCTTCATGTTGTAAGTACATTTAGTTATATCTTCATTTGTGCAGAATATTATGTTTGTTTTCAACAAATTTATTTATTAGTTGTTTACATCTACATTAACCTCTCAAATTACGAAAATTTCTTCGAAGTTAGTTAACCTAGTTTCCTCAAAACTTTCCATTTTCTATAACCATATGAGTTGTGGGGATCTTAATTAAAAATAAGTAGAGATACAGACTTGTGGGTGTCAGAAATTTATTTTATGGTATCGGGGGGGCCTTCATTTCTAGAAATCCGGCCCTGACAAACAAGAAAAAATTGAAATTCAGAGTTAAATCAAATAATTTTGCCGAAAATAATCAGAATTATTCGTTTTCATCTTGCGGTAAATTACGAATCGATAGCTAAGGGCTGGTTTTTGATGATTTTTGTTTTATAAATTTATTATTAATGCATTAAAATCACTAATAGTGAAAAATGAAATAAAATTTTAATCATTTTTAACCGTCAAAAGTGTATATATAATTATTATTATGAATAGTAGAGTTCGTTACTTATCGTATATGACATGAATAACATATAAAATAATGTACATCTACTTCATATTATTCGTTTAATTGTTACTATAGTTGGCAACATTGATAATTTGTTTGTTTATACTGTCAGTTATTTGAAAAATATTTGTATCGTGTTTGAAACAATTTTGTGCGTTGAAAAGGCCTATTTATAATAAAGTAATGTTAAACGCAACGACGCAACGTGACCGTTAACGCAAACATAAAATCTGTTAATCTGCCAAAGGTAGCACTTCTAATCAATCAGAAGAATTCGGTATATTTCTTTGAAATTCGGCTCACTTTTATTTATTGTCTTTATATGGCATACATAAGTATAAATAGAAATGGACAGTAATTAAAATATAGTATTTATTTTGTAGATGTGACAGTTCATTAACATGTCAATAATACAGATTGCAATCTGTATAACTCCTTTTATAAAGATTCTAAAACCTCTGCAAACGTACCAGTACATGACGTCACACATCTAGTAACTTTTATTCAATTTTTATTAATGACGTGCATTGGTAGCTTGAATGATTTGAATATAGTACAATTCGTTTGCTTTCTTATACAAATTACGATGGTCGCAAATACTGCTTATTAACAAAAAACAAAATATCAATTTGTTCATGTTAATCTATCTTTAAAATGTTAACGACTCACAAACAGAAAAGACAGCTGACGGATGAAGCACAATTATACCTTACTGCCATGTTTAATAGTTTTTTTTTGTGATTAGTCGAATTTGAATTTTACATTTGGAAATATAAAATATAGTTATATTCCAAATCTACATTTGTAAATCGTTCATAAACCATCGAATGCTTTTTAAGTGAGTTTATATTTTAAAATCTAAATTATAAATTGTAAATTAGTAAATTAAATTCATCATAAACCAGCCCTAAAAGTCCCAAAAGTACTTCATCCAAATATCATCTAGTTTTATCAAATTGTTCAAGAACTACAAGACTTTATTTTTACGGTCAAATACCCCAATAACTGAAAATGGCCAAAATCTAAAAAAAATCAATTTTAGTTATTTTGCTCTGGAAATTGTATTCATTGTTCAATAAAGGTCGCGTACAGTGTTAAAGAAAACTGTCAAATAAATTTATATTTCAGATTAAAACAAAAAATTACCAAACTGGGAAGAATTCTTCTGTAAATTTGTGAAACAAATCTTCATTTAATAATTAATTAAGAAGAAATTATGGATATTGAACAACACGCGGTTACCGCTGAAATAAAAAACGACGATACCTCAACAATATCAGATCATCAAAATTTCGAAGCCGTTTTTATTAAAGAAGAACCGCTAGAAGAAGAAGAAGAATATTCCCTAAACTGTGAAACTTACACAAATGTTTTACAAAATGTAAAAACTGAATATATAAGTGATGAGGTTAAACAAAATGGCGAAAAAGATTCGCAAAACTGTGAATTGGAAGAAAATAAATTGCAAAATGTGAAGGAAGAAGAAAATAATGAAATTCAGGAAGAAAATAACATGATTGGACATGTTGAAATGGAAGATTTTTCGTGTCCAACGTGCAATAAATCATTTATTAGAAGTTATTCTCTACTTAAACATATGAAAATTCATACGGCAAGTAATGAACATCGATGTATGGTTTGTGAGAAAATTTTTGTACGAAAACAACATCTGACAAGACATATGTTTATTCACAGTGATAAAAAACAGTTTCAGTGTAAAGTGTGTGGCAAATTATTTAAAGATAATGGTGGATTAGGCTTACATTTAAAAATACATAGTGAGGTTAAGCAACACAAATGTCAATTGTGCCCAAAATCATTTACACAGCGTTCGATTCTCAAACGGCATATGGCTATTCATACCGGAATAAAAGAATACACTTGTAAGTTCTGCAATAAACAATTTGCAGATAGCAGTAACTTATACCGACATATGAAACTTCATTCCGAAGGTAAAAAAGTTCAATGTACAGTTTGTCAAAAAATGTTCCTCCAAAATTCGGATCTTAAGCGGCATTTGAAAACGCACAGCGGCAAAAAAGATTATACTTGTGAAATATGTCACAAACAATTTGTAGATAGTGGTAATTTATTCAAACATAATAAAATTCATTCTGGAAATAAGCCGCATAAATGTTCCGAGTGTCAAAAAGCGTTTACACAAAGTTGTCAACTAAAAAGTCATATGAAAAGGGTTCATAAACTTCAAAATAATTCTATGTAGTTGATAAATTTGTTCGCACAACTAAATATAAAACTAATGGGGTCATGCCAAAAAAAAAATGTTGCTAATATTTTTATAAAAATAGAATTTATGACACTTATTATCCATATTGCAACATAAAACAACCCAAAATATAATACTTTTCATTCATAATTTACTTAAAAAAACGACACTAGTCACACGTACATGAAGGTCACAATGTCACAAACTTCAAACGAGAAGTTAAACGTAAGATCAGAGTAAACTAATCAAATATTTATAAAGATGTCAGAGGGAAAGTGCGCTCTATTCAATCTTTTTTGTTTCATAAAGATTTAATTATTTCATTAGAGAAATATTATTTTTAATTGTAGGTTTGTGTGCTTGATATATAATTTAATACATAAAAGTGCAATAATTGTATATTTATAATGATAATAATGATAAAACATGGTGAAGAAGAACTGTGCAGTTCCAACTTGTGGAAACAATTTATTAAAAAACCCAAAAAGACTATTTATAAACAATCTTAATTTACATTTTGTCCGCCAGGGTGAACTGGAATCGTTCAGATACATGACGGATGCGCTCACGTGACCTCTTTGAGATTTGAAATTGACCCCTATTTAAAAAAAATTATACCTGCAAAATAATGCACACAAATGGCGTGAAAATATTATTTACGTATACTGTGACCGGTAGACTTCCAGGACAAAAATAAAACAGAAAATGTGGCATGACCCCATTGCTAATTTTTCAGTACAGTGTACACGTGTTTGAAATTGGTCAAACTGATTGGAAATTTTTGGTTTCTGCGAACAGAATTAATAGTATGTTGTGTTATTAGGAGTAAAAGTGATACTTTGTGTGGCGAGTAAGTAAGTTTGCACGACGAGCGGAGCGAGTCGGACAACTGCATGTGAAACACACAATTGACACTTTTACTCCGAATGACACATTATATTTTTGTTTTTCCAAACTTACATATTTAAATAAAATAATTACAACTTGACGTTACAATAAGTATAAATATTTTATGTGAAGGACGTTTGCTGATTTCAATTGCTGTGCTGTATATACTTTCGTATTTGTTCACTTTTTGTCTTTTTGTTATAAACATTCAAGTGAAAATTTTCACGTTTTGACGTTTAAATAAAAACTATGCAATTTTATATTCTCCTTAAGTGCAATTATATTAGAATTTGAAGTATTGCCATGTACGGCCCTTGAAGTTGTTCAATTGTATGGAAGTTCAACAATATTGCTGAAGGATATGATATGTCGAGCAATCGCTGAAAAACAATATAAACTTTTCTTATCACTTTAATTTTAAATATTCTTACCGTCATTACCAATATGTAAGTCTGCTCTTTTATAATATGTTATTTCGTTTAATACAAACTGTTTATATTTCAATTTGTATATTATCAATTTAAATTTGACTGCTGTTGGAGGTTTTTAGCAGTGTTGCCAACCGTTTATTAAGGAAATTCCCTCCAATTTTTTTTCATGTTACTACTCAAAAGTTAATAGGGATATTAGAAAAAGTGTTTTTTTATGATAAGAAAGATTAAATGTACGTCCTAGAACCATAACTTATGTTTATTTTTATTAATATTTAAAAGAAATATTCTTAACATCCCTATACTTCATTTCACTTAAGAAAATAGTGATGAGAAGATTATCCAATCAAAAAAACAAGATCAAACTATACCGTCACTATTTTCCTACGTGAAATAAAGTATATACGCATGCGTTTCAGTTGAGCGGTTGCGTTGGTTTTGTGTAAAAAATCAGAAAAGTGATAATTCACATACGTGTTCATAGTTAAATTTGTGCATTTGGATTAGATCTAATTGAATACAAATATTATTTAAACAAATTCATATAAATATAAAATGTTACAAAGTTGTAAAAATTCCCTCATTTTTAATTTTATTCTCTTTTCCATTATTTTTTGTAAAAATTCCTACTAAAAGGGAAATTTCCCACGAGTTGGCAACACTGGTTTTTAGTAACTTTATTCTTAGGTTTCTAGTGTATAGTGCAATTTGGGGAGACATGCAAGTTTCTGTTTTACCACAGATCATATAAAAACCTACTATTTTGTAAGTTATTTCTTATTCACTCATTTTATATAGTTGCTATGGATATTTATTTGTTTATTTCATTTCTACCTTGTGAATTAAGTCACAAAAGATGCCATTTTTACATTTTTATGACATTTGAAGAAAAAAAAATATTTTACCAGATTTTCCCTGTATTTGTAAATCAAGCTTTATGTTGCAGCAATTCTAACCTATAAATGAAACGAAATAAAAACAGCTGCGTTTGATATCTAGTAAGTTTCAAGTATATATTGTAAAATGTCTTATGTGCTAATATTGCATTAGATATTTTCAGAAATACTTCGACAACAATACGTATAGAAGTTTTATCATTCTAAAAATATTCCACTGGCAATCAGATTATTGTCATAAACTGGTACGCTGCAAGTGGTCATGTTTTAGTAATAAAAAACAATATAATTTTATTCTTCTTTATTTAACTTGTGTTCAGAAGAGCATGTTTGTGTACCCAGTTTTACAAAAATAGAGCTATAATGGAAGACTCCTTTATGTTGTAAGTATATATTTCGATAGATTATCTGATGATGTGATAAACTTAATAATAATACATATTTAAGAAGTTTATTTATAAAAGTCTGCTGTAGACACATATTTTTTCATATTTTAGCATGATTTATTATCTAATATTCCAAGACGAAAACCAAATATAGGATGAAATACATCACTAGCTAAAAATCAGTGAATTTACCGAAATAAAATCAAAATGGCTGCATTTGAAGAAGTTTACATTAAACAAGAACCGTTGGACGAAAATTCCCAAGAGTTTGAAGTGTATAACAACGTATTACCTAGCATAAAAAAGGAGGAAGAGAAAAATTTAGATAGTTTTTGCGGAAATGAAGACTTGTTAAGTGGAGAAGATAAAGTGCAGTGTAAAATTTATAATAACCTAAAAGTGTTACCCGATCATTTAAAAAGACGTAAAGTTATTCGGGAATTTAAATGTAGTGTATGTCAAAAGTTATTTAAACAAAATAGCCATTTAAAAGTCCATGTAAAAATTCATTCTAGTATAAAAGAATATCAGTGCCCGTTTTGCGATAAATCATTTGTACAAAATTCTAACCTAAAAATGCACATAAAAATACACAAAGGTATAAGAGACCATAAATGTACAGAATGCGGTAAATTATTTACTCAACTTTGCACTTTAAAATCGCATATGAATCTCCACCAAGGAATAAAGAACTATAAGTGTACAATTTGCGGTAAAGACTTCACACAAAACAGCACTCTAAACAAACATTTGTCCCTGCATACGCCTCCTATGACCCGAAAGAAATACCAGTGCGATACTTGCAACAAATCTTTTACACAAAATAGCTCTCTAATCGTCCACTTAAAAATCCACAGGGGCATTAAAGAACACAAATGCCCCACGTGCGATAAAAGCTTCACTAGAAAGACAGATCTAAGCAGGCATATGGCGGCAGTTCATAGTAAACAAAAACAATTCCAGTGCGCGGTTTGTGAAAAATGCTACGCGCATAAATACGAATTAACGAAACACGTAAAGGTACATTCTGGGATAAAAGATTTTGAATGTTTTTTGTGCAAGAAACGTTTTGTCTATAATAAATATTTAAAGCAACATATGAAAACACATCCTAGATATTATAAATTATATGGAGCGAGTCAGAATTTGGAGAATCATTCACAAGTCACGAAAATTATTGACCCAATGTCATAGCCTTGGAACCCACTATTATTTACCTTTATTTGACATGAGAAATTGTTTTTCACTATCGCTTGCTTGTAACCATGGTAACCTAGGTCAATAATAATTTATTATTAACCTTGGTCTATAATGCAAAATGTCACTTTTCAATCAAACTCAAGCCTCCAAATCCAAATATTATTTAACTCATTAAACTCAAGAAAGGTGTTAAGTGTGTAATTTAAATTTGCCGCTTAATTTTAAATTGACCTACGCTGCCGCCTCGCCAGGCCACGGTGCTGTTTTGGTGAAAATGTGAAACATTTGTAGATGTAGCAATGAATAAATCACTATTTTTTTGTATTTATAGGTAAATATATTTCAATAGATTTATTTAAAAATAATAATAAACTAATAAGGCTGCTGACTGTAACAGCACAAAGTGTTTTTATTAAATAATTAAATCAAATACAAATCAAGGCCCATAAGTGAGGTTATCAAACCAGCGAAATGAACGAAACGTCAGATAAAAACAAATGCAGCCTACTTTGTTTTTGTGAATATTAACAAATAAGTAACGTAATTATTTATGTCAAAATGATTGTTATTATCAATAAAAAAAATTCAAATAGGATTTATGTGATAGTAGAGAAAAAAATAGTATATAAACCACGGTTGAGAAGATTATTATTGACCAGGCGCCTTGTATTCCTCGGCTTCGCCCTCAGGTTACAATATTGGCGGTGGGTCAATAATGACTATCTTCTCAACCTTGGCGTATAATATACTATTTTACAAAAAAAAACATTCCTAAAACAAATTAGAAATTTGACAGACAACAATTTCAACACACCATATATCGACTTCACATTTGACAGATAACAGATCTGAAGTTGAATACTTCAATTTTCATTGTTCTGTTAGTATTACCAACGTAAATGTATAGAAAAAACTAAATTTAGGGCAAACTTAAATACCATACGTGTATTAATGGTAGTAGTTCTGTAATGTGTCAAGTAAATAAAATATGAAATCGTTTACACACTGTCTGCAGTGTGTAAAGTGTCAGCTTTTAATGAATTGGAAGAATTTCTGTTATTTAGGAACTTCCTCATACAATGAAAAATAGATATAATTAGAATTGTATGTGTGCAGAAGACATGTTAAATACAATAAAAAACAATATTTGGGTAAAGTTCTGTAATTTTTTTGTTATAAAACGACGGTTCGATAGCGAAGTGCAATACAATAATATAACAAAATGGAAATGGCGAGAGGTATTGTGCTGGCCACAACAGATTTTTTTTTTTTTTGTATACAAAATCTGTTAAATCAGCCTGAGTACTAAATTATAGTTACAAATTATTCCGCTAGATGCCATGGCGCTTATTTCAATAGGGTCCTTCACTATATTTTTTTTATATTTTTTTACAAAACTTCTTCTAAACTGAAAGTGATATGTAATTTTAGAAAGTCTTTATTGTTATTTGTTAAGTCGTAATATTTTTTTTTAATATTCTGTGACGTAGATATAGAAATGACTTTGTTCTCAAACAGTGGACTTCGCTAATAATTCAATTCACATAAATTTATTTTTTTCAGCACTTATAAAATGTATAAATATGTTAAAATAACCTTTGTGGTCAGTAATTGGAAATATGGGTGGATAATAAGTGATTTAATGTCATAATTAATAAAAATACTACGTATATATTATAGCCCAAGATTTGGTTACCACTGGTAGCCTATGTCATTCAACATATCTTTTACTTTCATACAAACGCTTGTAATCTGTCATTTCATCATAAATTTAAACTAGTATTTGGTTTATTTCTGTTTTATTGTTGTTATTTTCTGCATTTATATACTTGCAAATGGATTCCGTATTTTAAAAAGGCGATAGCAGAAGGTTTGAAAGTAGTAAGAATTTGGAATAGAATAAATGTGTGACGTAGATATAGAGATGAGGAAATGGTAATAAAAACTCGATTATTTTAGAAACTAATAACTATTTTTAAACTTTGATAGTCCTTAATATACAGTTTTAAGGTCTAGTTTTAATATAACTGACCCTTGTTCTAATTTGTTACTACGGTGGAGGACCGTATTGTTTAATACATAAATAAATTCAAAATTGATATTAAAATAATTAAATATTAAATTTTTCCATGATAAATTTTACATTATGCATAATTTATTTCCAAATAAATCGAAACTTGAATCACGTAGTACTTTGATATTCCTAGGCGGCCACGCCACATAAGTTCACAACTACATGTTGGAACAAAATGGCGAAGTGACGCTACCTTGAATTTGCTGTGATAAAACGTTTATTTTCCTTGTTAAATCTCAAGACACATAAGAAAAATTATTTAGAAAAGTAATATAAAGTGTTCGTTCATCGTTTGAGATAATAATTGTTACTGTGGTCGACTATTTGTGCAAGAAAATTACGTAAATACCAACACGGCTCATGGTACATGTTGAATAACAGGGACCGGTTCGCATTTTAGTGTAACAGACGTTTATTTCCTTCGTTAAAATTTAGGAAACGTATGAAAAATCGTGTAGAAAAGTGAGATAAAGTGTTGGTTGAACGTTTGAGATAATAATTGTTACTGAAGGCGATATGTTCGTACGAGGAAATTACTGGCGAACTACAATGTTGGAATCGTGAGTACAATTTTATTTATGCATGAAAATTGGAAATATACTGCGAAGTGTTATTTTTCTTTATATTTTACATGATTTTATATGTATTTTGAGGTGCTTGTATAATTATATGTATACAAGTTTGGCGTGGGTTTGTTTGGAAAATGGCGTATTTTGTGCACATAATATAAAAATATCTGTTCGTTAAAATATGATGTATTTGGTGTTTCATATTGTTCCAAATTAATAATAGTAGTGAGTTTGAACAATGTTTCAACTATATTAATAGTTATTTATGTTGCTAATATGTTTATTTTTGCAAAAATCATGCGGTATTTTTTTCCCAAGGTCTAGTTTTCAATAAGTGTTTATAAATTAAAATTCATATATTTGGTGTTTCATATTGTTGCATATTACTAATAATAGTAAGTTTAAACAATGTTTCAGCTATATTAATAGTTATTTTAGTTGATAATGTGTTAATTTCTTGCAAAAATCTTGCGGTATTTTTTTTCCAAGGTCTAGTTGTCAATAAGTGTTTATAAACTAAAATATATATATTAGGTGTTTCATATTGTTGCAAATTAATAACAGTCGTAAGTTTAAACAATGTTCCAACTATATTAATAGTTATTTTTGTTGGAAATATGTTTTTTCTTATAAAAATTACGTGGTAAATTTTAAACAACTTTAAAAATTATTATCTAACAATATTCTGTCTCATACATATATCATTCGAAATAATAATTTTATTAAATTGGAAGAATACTACCTTTTTTTAGTTTATGTTCTGTATTTATTAATTTTAACCCAACTTTTCGGCACCATAAACTGGTGCCTTCTTCAGGGGATACATTGACATAAATATGTTAAAAAACAATAATAACAAGTAACCAAGGTAACAAGAAATATTCATAAATGTTACCTTTTTATGTATACAATTTTCTAGAGAATATAATCCATTAGTCACGTGACATGTTTTCCGCCAATCGACATTCAGAATTTCCCTAGTTACATGTCTGTCACAGCGATGATAAAAAACAAAGAAATTATCACCTTATTTACATTCGTTACTAAGGGATTTTTACAACATTGACAGTTAATTTTAACAAAAATTCATTATATTCTCTCATTAAATATAAGCTCGTGATATGATTAATAATCGAAGATATTGTTCGTGAAACCGAAGCAGCACATTTCACTCGTCCTTCGGACTCGTAAAATCTGCAACTCGGTTTCACTCGAAAATATCATCGATGATAATCATATCACTTGTTATATTACGTATGACAATATATGCATGCCCGGCAATAACATGGACGGCGAACATGCATCTTCTCAGGAAAAAATCTCCTTTTGCCAGAGGAAAAACCGTCCCAAAAACTGGCAGAGAAGTGATCTGTATAACTCCGAGACGCTTTATCGGTAGCGAAATACCGCAGCCGTACTCTTTGTAAACAGATGTTAGAAAAAGTTTATAAAAATTGTATACATATTACAAATTACAACATATTTAATATTGGAAGCCATGCGCGACTAAGTTCTAATCCGTCACAATGATTGAGATTGATATTTCTTGTTTTATAAATCTCAATGGCTTCTCTAATTAATCTGTTGTTAAGTTGAGAAGGTCTTGCAATAATTTTTGTATCTTCAAATTTAATTTGGTAGAATTCTTCCAAGGCATGTTCTGCAACGGAGGATTTCTCAGGCTGGTTCAATCTGATCGATCGATGATGTTCGCTCAATCTTGTAGAGACAGTTCTACCAGTCTGGCCGATGTAAACTCTCCCGCAGACACATGGAATACTGTAAATCCCTGATGATTGAAGAGGGATGACGTCTTTCACTTGTTTCAACATAGTTTTTTTAATTTTATTGTATTTTACAATGAATTATTTTCTGTTCAGTAGAAAACATTGATTCTGAACTGTGTGTATTTGCAATATAAATTAAAAACTCATAGGTATTTCGATAACTAAATTTGGTATCATTTTTATTGGTATAAAATTTTACGTTCGAATACTCATGAATAATTGCATTTTAAAGTTCATCCCTTATTTTGTTTTATTTTTATTTTTTAAATAAATTTTCTATCTGCATTGGATTACCTAACAAAATCAAGCATAATTACGGTCGGCATTCCAAATTAAACTCGTTTGTGTTCGTCTGCAATGTTCTTACTTGTAACTTGTATAGCTGCCGTCTTCAAGCAAATATCTATTTTATTTTGCTGCTAAAAAATGCATTTATTGTAGATATATTATTGTTTTAATAGTGAAATATTGTTAACTACTGTTGCAAATTGATAACAATCGTAAGTTTAAATAACATCCCACCTTTTTTAATGGTTATAAAAGTTGATAATGTGTTTGAGAATAAAATGTTTCATAATTATAGTTAAGCTTTGTGTACAATTTTATAAATTATTAAACATATTATTAACAAACTAAAATTTAAACAATAACAAATGTTTTTAACTAATTTATTTATTAGAAATCAATCAAAATGCATTCAATAGCAAATATTAATCTAATTTTTATGTTTTTGTCAATTTGCAGGTGAATAGCAATTGCCGAGTTTCCGACTAATTGAAAACGAGTTTGCAGAGATACCGAGCAGTTGAGTACGAGATTGCAGAGATGCCGAGTAGCTGAGTTCTTCTAATGTAAGTCATTCTTAATAAATTCATTTTTCTCTTTTGATAATAAATAAATCATCACGTTGTATTACCCATTTATGGGTGTGTCAATCTACACAGTTATCAGTAATGATGATAATATCAGAGGCAATGATCTCATAAAGGCGTAAGCACCATTTTAACGATGGGGTATTTTTAATTTCCACTTAATCCGACTACGTTGGTTACAGGAAAAATAATCTAAATATTCTCAGTTTTAGTTTCCAAAATAGAAATTTTTATTTTGATTAGAAATCTCCCATAGTTTTTTCACTTTGCCGGGCTATAACTAATGAACGGTTAAAGATACATTGACGCGCTTTACGGCATTCGATTTTATGGACTTTTGTACATATGTGTTTCAATTTTTAATTGTCGTGTCCATCTGGTACAGTCAGACAAAGCGAAAAACCAAATAATGAGATCTTCAAATAGACAGTAGTCTATTAAAAATTCGATCACCTGTATTTAAAAGAAAAGTATTTTCCCTTAAAACAGTTACCCATTTTTGGGTAATAACCTAAAACGGATAGAAATACATACTTGGCGATATCACAAATCGATTCTGCGAATATAACTACATAATTATACGAATTTTCAGAGTTATTAAGCATATAAAACAATTTTTAGAAAGAAAATAATGAAAAAAAAAAACTAATTCAAAAATATCGGTCGAAGAATTATTTGCCCCACAATTTTTTTATAGTTTTAAGTCTATATATAAAGAATTTTGTAGGAATTTTTAATCATTTGTCCAGAGTTTATGATTTGTTGAATAAGTAATCCCATCGAATTTTATGCACATCAGACAAAATAAGATATGTTTCTTTAAAACGCCTGAAACACATAAATAAATTCAAAATTGATATTAAAATAATTAAATATTAAATAATTCCACAATAAATTTTATATTTTGCGTAATTTATTTCCAAATAAATTGCAACTTGAATCACGTAGTACTTGATATTCCTACGCGTACGCGGCCAGATAACAAGTTCACAACTACATGTTAGAACAAAATGGCGAGGTGACGCCAACTTGCATTTTGCTGTGATAAAACGATTATTTTCCTCGTTAAATCTCAAGACACATAAGAAAAATTATATAGAAAAGTTTTATAAAGTGATTGTTCATCGTTTGAGATAATAATTGTTATCGGGGTCGACTATTTGTGCAAGAAAATTACGTAAATATGAACACAGCTCTTGGTACATGTTGTACAAAAGTGACCGGTTTGCATTGTAGTGTAATAGACGTTTATTTTCTTCGTTAAAACTTGGGAAACGTATGAAAAACGTGTAGAAAAGTGAGATAAAGTGTTGGTTGAACGTTTGAAACAATATTTGTTATTGAGGTCGATATATTTGTACGAGAAATTTACTGGCGAAGTATAATGTTGAAATCGTGACTACAGTTTTATTTGTGCATAGAAATTGGAAATATAATGCTAAGTGTTATTTTTCTTTATATTTTACATAATTTTATATGTATTTTGAAGTGTTCTCATAATAATGTGCATACAAGTTTAGCGCGGGTTTGTTTGGAAAATGGCGTTTTTTGTGAACATAATGTAAAAATATCTATTTGTTAAAATATAATGTATTTGGTGTTTCATATTGTTGCAAATTAATAATAATAGTAAGTTTAAACAATGCTTCAACTATATTAATTTAAAGTTTTGGCAGTTGAGAACAATTTAAAATAGTTTCTGGCAATTCTTAATAAATTTTAATGGTATATAATTTTACGTTCGAATATTCATGAATAATTGCATATTAAAGTACATCTCTTATTTTGTATTATTTTTATTTTGTAAATAAATTTTCTATCTGTATTGAATTAACAAAATCGAGCATAATTACGGTCGGCATTCCAAATTAAACTCGTTTGTGTTCGTCTGTAACTTTCTTACTCGTCACTTGTGTAGCAGTCGGCTTCAAGCAAATATCTATTTGATTTTACTGCTAAAAATGCATTTATTGTCGATATATTATTGTTTTAATAGTGAAATATTGTTAACTATTGTTCCAAATTAATAACAATCGTAAGTTTAAATAATATACCAACTTTATTAATGGTTATATAAGTTGATATTGTGTTTGTATGAGAATAAAATGTTTCATAATTATAGTTAAGCTTTGTGTACAATTTTATAAATGATTAAATATTTCATAAAAATATTGGTAACAAACTAAAATTTAAATAATAGTTTATGTTTTTAAGTAATTTATTTATTAGAAATCGATTCAGATGCAAACAATTATTTAATTTTTATGTTTTTGTCAATTTGCAGGTGAATGGAAATTGCCGAGTTCCCGAGTAAATGGAAACGAGTTTGCAGAAATGCCGAGCAGTTGAGTACGAGATTGCAGAGATGCCGGGTACCTGAGATCTTCTAATGTAAGTCATGCTAAACGAATTCATTTTTTTCTTTTGATAATAAATAAATCATCACGGTTCGAATATTTCACAATTTGTGCGTGGGTTAATTTACATAGTTATCAGTAATGATATAATAAAGACGTAAGCGCCATTTTAACAATGGGGTATTTTTAATATTCTCTTAATCTGTCCACGCTGATTAGGGGAAAAATATAAAAATTCTCTGGCCTTTAGTTTTCAAAATAGAAAGTTTTATTTTGATTAGAAATCTCTCATGTTTTTTTCACTTTGTCGGCCTATATCTAATGAACGGTAAAATATTTTTTGACGCGGTTTGCGCCATTCGAATCTACGGACATTTGTACATATATGTAGGAATTTTCAATTGCCGGGCCCTGCTGGTACAGTTAGACAAAGCGAAAAACAAAAAAATGGATACTTCAGATAGTCAGTAGCTTAGTAAAAATTCGATCACCCTGTATTTAAATAAAAAGTATCATTTTCCCTGAATTCAAACACACTAATTATGGGAAAAATAATTAAAAAATTCTTTGGCCTTTAGTTTTCAAAATAGAAAGATTTATTTTGATTTGAAATCTCTCATATTTTTTTCACTTTGTCGGCCTATAACTAATGAACTGTACTAGATTTTTTGACGCGGTTTGCGCCATTCGATTCTATGGACATTTGTACATATATGTACGAATTTTCAATTGCCGGGCACTGCTGGTACAGTTAGACAAAGCGAAAAACCAAAAAATGGATACTTCAAATAGTCAGTAGGGCAGTAAAAATTCGATCACCCTGTATTTAAATAGAAAGTATCATTTTCCCTTAATTCGGACACACTAATTATGGGAAAAATAATTTAAAAATGCTTTGGCCTTTAGTTTTCAAAATAGAAAGTTTTATTTTGATTAGAAATCTCTCATGTTTTTTTCAATTTGTCGGCCTATAAGTATTAAACGGTACAAGATTTTTTGACGCGGTTTGCGGCATTCGATTCTACGGACATTTTTACATATATGTACGAATTTTAAATTGCCGGGCCCTGCTGTTACAGTTAGACAAAGCGAAAAACCAAAAAATGGATACTTCAAATAGTCAGTAGGGCAGTAAAAATTCGATCACCCAGGATTTAAATAGAAAGTATCATTTTCCTTTAATTCGGACACCCTAATTATGGGAAAAATAATTAAAAAATTCTTTGGCCTTTAGTTTTTAAAATAGAAAGTTTTATTTTGATTAGAAATCTCTCATGTTTTTTTCACTTTGTCGGCCTATAACTATTAAACGGTACTAGATTTTTTGACGCGGTTTGCGCCATTCGATTCTACGGACATTTGTACATATATGTACGAATTTTAAATTGCCGGGCCCTGCTGTTACAGTTAGACAAAGCGAAAAACCAAAAAATGGATACTTCAAATAGTCAGTAGGGCAGTAAAAATTCGATCACCCAGGATTTAAATAGAAAGTATCATTTTCCCTTAATTCGGACACCCTAATTATGGGAAAAATAATTAAAAAATTCTTTGGCCTTTAGTTTTCAAAATAGAAAGTTTTATTTTGATTAGATATCTCTCATGTTTTTCTCACTTTGTCGGCCTATAACTATTAAACGGTACAAGATTTTTTGACGCGGTTTGCGGCATTCGATGCTACGGACATTTGTACATATATGTACGAATTTTCAATTACCGGGCCCTGCTGTTACAGTTAGACAAAGCGAAAAACCAAAAAATGAATACTTCAAATAGTCAGTAGGGCAGTAAAAATTCGATCACCCTGTATTTAAATAGAAAGTATCATTTTCCTTTAATTCGGACACCCTAATTATGGGAAAAATAATTAAAAAATTCTTTGGCCTTTAGTTTTTAAAATAGAAAGTTTTATTTTGATTAGAAATCTCTCATGTTTTTTTCACTTTGTCGGCCTATAACTATTAAACGGTACAAGATTTTTTGACGCGGTTTGCGGCATTCGATTCTACGGACATTTGTACATATATGTACGAATTTTAAAATGCCGGGCCCTGCTGTTACAGTTAGACAAAGCGAAAAACCAAAAAATGGATACTTCAAATAGTCAGTAGGGCAGTAAAAATTCGATCACCCTGTATTTAAATAGAAAGTATCATTTTCCCTTAACTCGGACACCCTAATTATGGGAAAAATAATTAAAAAATTCTTTGGCCTTTAGTTTTCAAAATAGAAAGTTTTATTTTGATTAGAAATCTCTCATGTTTTTTTCACTTTGTCGGCCTATAACTATTAAACGGTACAAGATTTTTTGACGCGGTTTGCGGCATTCGATTCTACGGACATTTGTACATATATGTACGAATTTTAAATTGCCGGGCCCTGCTGTTACAGTTAGACAAAGCGAAAAACCAAAAAATGGATACTTCAAATAGTCAGTAGGGCAGTAAAAATTCGATCAACCTGTATTTAAATAGAAAGTATCATTTTCCCTTAATTCGGACACCCTAATTATGGGAAAAATAATTAAAAAATTCTTTGGCCTTTAGTTTTCAAAATAGAAAGTTTTATTTTGATTAGAAATCTCTCATGTTTTTCTCACTTTGTCGGCCTATAACTATTAAACGGTACAAGATTTTTTGACGCGGTTTGCGGCATTCGATGCTACGGACATTTGTACATATATGTACGAATTTTCAATTACCGGGCCCTGCTGTTACAGTTAGACAAAGCGAAAAACCAAAAAATGAATACTTCAAATAGTCAGTAGGGCAGTAAAAATTCGATCACCCTGTATTTAAATAGAAAGTATCATTTTCCTTTAATTCGGACACCCTAATTATGGGAAAAATAATTAAAAAATTCTTTGGCCTTTAGTTTTTAAAATAGAAAGTTTTATTTTGATTAGAAATCTCTCATGTTTTTTTCACTTTGTCGGCCTATAACTATTAAACGGTACAAGATTTTTTGACGCGGTTTGCGGCATTCGATTCTACGGACATTTGTACATATATGTACGAATTTTAAAATGCCGGGCCCTGCTGTTACAGTTAGACAAAGCGAAAAACCAAAAAATGGATACTTCAAATAGTCAGTAGGGCAGTAAAAATTCGATCACCCTGTATTTAAATAGAAAGTATCATTTTCCCTTAACTCGGACACCCTAATTATGGGAAAAATAATTAAAAAATTCTTTGGCCTTTAGTTTTCAAAATAGAAAGTTTTATTTTGATTAGAAATCTCTCATGTTTTTTTCACTTTGTCGGCCTATAACTATTAAACGGTACAAGATTTTTTGACGCGGTTTGCGGTATTCGATTCTACGGACATTTGTACATATATGTACGAATTTTAAATTGCCGGGCCCTGCTGTTACAGTTAGACAAAGCGAAAAACCAAAAAATGGATACTTCAAATAGTCAGTAGGGCAGTAAAAATTCGATCACCCTGTATTTAAATAGAAAGTATCATTTTCCCTTAATTCGGACACCCTAATTATGGGAAAAATAATTAAAAAATTCTTTGGCCTTTAGTTTTCAAAATAGAAAGTTTTATTTTGATTAGAAATCTCTCATGTTTTTTTCACTTTGTCGGCCTATAACTATTAAACGGTACAAGATTTTTTGACGCGGTTTGCGGCATTCGATTCTACGGACATTTGTACATATATGTACGAATTTTAAATTGCCGGGCCCTGCTGTTACAGTTAGACAAAGCGAAAAACCAAAAAATGGATACTTCAAATAGTCAGTAGGGCAGTAAAAATTCGATCACCCTGTATTTAAATAGAAAGTATCATTTTCCCTTAATTCGGACACCCTAATTATGGGAAAAATAATTAAAAAATTCTTTGGCCTTTAGTTTTCAAAATAGAAAGTTTTATTTTGATTAGAAATCTCTCATGTTTTTTTCACTTTGTCGGCCTATAACTATTAAACGGTACAAGATTTTTTGACGCGGTTTGCGGCATTCGATTCTACGGACATTTGTACATATATGTACGAATTTTCAATTGCCGGGCACTGCTGGTACAGTTAGACAAAGCGAAAAACCAAAAAAAGTATACTTCAAATAGTCAGTAGGGTAGTAAAAATTCGATCACCCTGTATTTAAATAAAAAGTATCATTTTCCCTTAATTCGGACACACTAATTATGGGAAAAATAATTAAAAAATTCTTCGGCCTTTAGTTCTCAAAATAGAAAGTTTTATTTTGATTAGAAATCTTTCATGTTTTTTCTCACTTTGTCGGCCTATAACTAATGAACTGTACTAGATTTTTTGACGCGGTTTGCGCCATTCGATTCTATGGACATTTGTACATATATGTACGAATTTTCAATTGCCGGGCACTGCTGGTACAGTTAGACAAAGCGAAAAACCAAAAAAAGTATACTTCAAATAGTCAGTAGGGTAGTAAAAATTCGATCACCCTGTATTTAAATAAAAAGTATCATTTTCCCTTAATTCGGACACACTAATTATGGGAAAAATAATTAAAAAATTCTTCGGCCTTTAGTTCTCAAAATAGAAAGTTTTATTTTGATTAGAAATCTTTCATGTTTTTTCTCACTTTGTCGGCCTATAACTAATGAACTGTACTAGATTTTTTGACGCGGTTTGCGCCATTCGATTCTATGGACATTTGTACATATATGTACGAATTTTCAATTGCCGGGCACTGCTGGTACAGTTAGACAAAGCGAAAAACCAAAAAAAGTATACTTCAAATAGTCAGTAGGGTAGTAAAAATTCGATCACCCTGTATTTAAATAAAAAGTATCATTTTCCCTTAATTCGGACACACTAATTATGGGAAAAATAATTAAAAAATTCTTCGGCCTTTAGTTCTCAAAATAGAAAGTTTTATTTTGATTAGAAATCTCTCGTTTTTTTCACTTTGTCGGCCTATAACTAATGAATGGTAAAATATTCTTTGACGCGGTATACGCCATTCGATTTTACTGACATTTGTACATATATTTACGAATTTTCAATTGTCGGGTTCTGCTGGTACAGTTAGACAAAGCGAAAAACCAAAAAATGGATACTTCAAATAGTCAGTAGGGCAGTAAAAATTCGATCACCCTGTATTTAAATAGAAAGTATCATTTTCCCTTAACTCGGACACCCTAATTATGGGAAAAATAATTAAAAAATTCTTTGGCCTTTAGTTTTCAAAATAGAAAGTTTTATTTTGATTAGAAATCTCTCATGTTTTTTTCACTTTGTCGGCCTATAACTATTAAACGGTACAAGATTTTTTGACGCGGTTTGCGGTATTCGATTCTACGGACATTTGTACATATATGTACGAATTTTAAATTGCCGGGCCCTGCTGTTACAGTTAGACAAAGCGAAAAACCAAAAAATGGATACTTCAAATAGTCAGTAGGGCAGTAAAAATTCGATCACCCTGTATTTAAATAGAAAGTATCATTTTCCCTTAATTCGGACACCCTAATTATGGGAAAAATAATTAAAAAATTCTTTGGCCTTTAGTTTTCAAAATAGAAAGTTTTATTTTGATTAGAAATCTCTCATGTTTTTTTCACTTTGTCGGCCTATAACTATTAAACGGTACAAGATTTTTTGACGCGGTTTGCGGCATTCGATTCTACGGACATTTGTACATATATGTACGAATTTTAAATTGCCGGGCCCTGCTGTTACAGTTAGACAAAGCGAAAAACCAAAAAATGGATACTTCAAATAGTCAGTAGGGCAGTAAAAATTCGATCACCCTGTATTTAAATAGAAAGTATCATTTTCCCTTAATTCGGACACCCTAATTATGGGAAAAATAATTAAAAAATTCTTTGGCCTTTAGTTTTCAAAATAGAAAGTTTTATTTTGATTAGAAATCTCTCATGTTTTTTTCACTTTGTCGGCCTATAACTATTAAACGGTACAAGATTTTTTGACGCGGTTTGCGGCATTCGATTCTACGGACATTTGTACATATATGTACGAATTTTCAATTGCCGGGCACTGCTGGTACAGTTAGACAAAGCGAAAAACCAAAAAAAGTATACTTCAAATAGTCAGTAGGGTAGTAAAAATTCGATCACCCTGTATTTAAATAAAAAGTATCATTTTCCCTTAATTCGGACACACTAATTATGGGAAAAATAATTAAAAAATTCTTCGGCCTTTAGTTCTCAAAATAGAAAGTTTTATTTTGATTAGAAATCTTTCATGTTTTTTCTCACTTTGTCGGCCTATAACTAATGAACTGTACTAGATTTTTTGACGCGGTTTGCGCCATTCGATTCTATGGACATTTGTACATATATGTACGAATTTTCAATTGCCGGGCACTGCTGGTACAGTTAGACAAAGCGAAAAACCAAAAAAAGTATACTTCAAATAGTCAGTAGGGTAGTAAAAATTCGATCACCCTGTATTTAAATAAAAAGTATCATTTTCCCTTAATTCGGACACACTAATTATGGGAAAAATAATTAAAAAATTCTTCGGCCTTTAGTTCTCAAAATAGAAAGTTTTATTTTGATTAGAAATCTTTCATGTTTTTTCTCACTTTGTCGGCCTATAACTAATGAACTGTACTAGATTTTTTGACGCGGTTTGCGCCATTCGATTCTATGGACATTTGTACATATATGTACGAATTTTCAATTGCCGGGCACTGCTGGTACAGTTAGACAAAGCGAAAAACCAAAAAAAGTATACTTCAAATAGTCAGTAGGGTAGTAAAAATTCGATCACCCTGTATTTAAATAAAAAGTATCATTTTCCCTTAATTCGGACACACTAATTATGGGAAAAATAATTAAAAAATTCTTCGGCCTTTAGTTCTCAAAATAGAAAGTTTTATTTTGATTAGAAATCTCTCGTTTTTTTCACTTTGTCGGCCTATAACTAATGAATGGTAAAATATTCTTTGACGCGGTATACGCCATTCGATTTTACTGACATTTGTACATATATTTACGAATTTTCAATTGTCGGGTTCTGCTGGTACAGTTAGACAAAGCGAAAAACCAAAAAACGGGTACTTCAAATAGTCAGTAGGGCAGTAAAAATTCGATTACCCTGTATTTAAATAAAAAGTATCATTTTCCCTTAATTCGGACACACTAATTATGGGAAAAATAATTAAAAAATTCTTCGGCCTTTAGTTCTCAAAATAGAAAGTTTTATTTTGATTAGAAATCTCTCATGTTTTTTTTCACTTTGTCGGTCTATAACTAATGAACGGTAAAATATTCTTTGATGCGGTATGCGCCATTCGATTCTTGGGTCATTTGTACATATATATATACGAATTTTCAATTGCCGGGCCCTGCTGGTACCGTTAGACAAAGCGAAAAACCAAAAAATGGATACTCCAAATAGTCAGTAGGGCAGTAAAAATTCGATCACCCTGTATTTAAATAAAAAGTATCATTTTCCCTTAATTCGGACGCACTAATTATTGGAAAAATAATTAAAAAATTCTTCGGCCTTTAGTTTTTAAAATAGAAAGTTTTATTTTGATTAGAAATCTCTCATGTTTTTTTTCACTTTGTCGGTCTATAACTAATGAACGGTAAAATATTCTTTGATGCGGTATGCGCCATTCGATTCTAGGGACATTTGTACATATATGTACGAATTTTCAATTGCCGGGCCCTGCTGGTACAGTTAGACAAAGCGAAAAACCAAAAAATGGATACTTCAAATAGTCAGTAGGGTAGTAAAAATTCGATCACCCTGTATTTAAATAAAAAGTATCAATTTCCCTTAATTCGGACACACTAATTATGGGAAAAATAATTAAAAAATTCTTTGGCCTTTAGTTTTTAAAATAGAAAGATTTATTTTGATTAGAAATCTCTCATGTTTTTTTCACTTTGTCGGCCTATAACTAATGAACTGTACTAGATTTTTTGACGCGGTTTCCGCCATTCGATTCTACGGACATTTGTACATATATGTACGAATTTTCAATTGCCGGGCCCCGCTGGTACAGTTAGACAAAGCGAAAAACCAAAAAATGGATACTTCAAATAGTCAGTAGGGTAGTAAAAATTCGATCACCCTGTATTTAAATAAAAAGTATCATTTTCCCTTAATTGAAACACACTAATAATGGGAAAAATAATTAAAAAATTCTTTGGCCTTTAGTTTTCAAAATAGAAAGTTTTATTTTGATTAGAAATCTCTCATGTTTTTTTCACTTTGTCGGCCTATAACTAATGAACGGTACAAGATTTTTTGACGCGGTTTGCGCCATTCGATTCTACGGACATTTGTACATATATGTAGGAATTTTCAATTGCCGGGCCCTGCTGGTACAGTTAGACAAAGCGAAAAACAAAAAAATGGATACTTCAGATAGTCAGTAGCTTAGTAAAAATTCGATCACCCTGTATTTAAATAAAAAGTATCATTTTCCCTGAATTCAAACACACTAATTATGGGAAAAATAATTAAAAAATTCTTTGGCCTTTAGTTTTCAAAATAGAAAGATTTATTTTGATTTGAAATCTCTCTTTTTTTTTTTTTACTTTGTCGGCCTATAACTAATGAACTGTACTAGATTTTTTGACGCGGTTTGCGCCATTCGATTCTATGGACATTTGTACATATATGTACGAATTTTCAATTGCCGGGCACTGCTGGTACAGTTAGACAAAGCGAAAAACCAAAAAAAGGATACTTCAAATAGTCAGTAGGGTAGTAAAAATTCGATCACCCTGTATTTAAATAAAAAGTATCATTTTCCCTTAATTCGGACACACTAATTATGGGAAAAATAATTAAAAAATTCTTCGGCCTTTAGTTCTCAAAATAGAAAGTTTTATTTTGATTAGAAATCTTTCATGTTTTTTTCACTTTGTCGGTCTATAACTAATGAACGGTAAAATATTCTTTGACGCGGTATACGCCATTCGATTCTAGGGACATTTGTACATATATATACGAATTTTCGATTGCCGGGTCCTGCTGGTACAGTTAGACAAAGCGAAAAACCAAAAAATGGAAACTTCAAATAGTCTATAGGGTAGTAAAAATTCGATCACCTGTATTTAAATAAAAAGTATCATTTTCCCTTAATTCGGACACACTAATAATGGGAAAACTAATTAAAAAATTCTTGGGCCTTTAGTTCTCAAAATAGAAAGTTTTATTTTGATTAGAAATCTCTCATGTTATTTTCACTTTGTCGGCCTATAACTAATGAGCGGTACAAGATTTTTTGACGCGGTTTGCGCCAGTTGATTCTATGGACATTTGTACATATATCGTGTGTCCCAAGCAAACCTTGACATGGGAAAACAGTTTTTTGTAAATAAAAAGTGTCCGGCAGAAAATTAAACTATTATATTGAACATGATAATAATAGATTACCTCTTGTACGTTATTTATTATTCATTACTTTATAATCATTGCATAAATTAAAGAAAATTATAAATATTTGTAAAGAAATATTTGTTTTACTATTTTATACTGTGATATCAAATCGATTTTAAATTCTTATCATGGCCGAGTGGATAGCGTGCTTGCTTACGGAACGACGGAACGCTTGTAGGTTGGGGTTTAAATCCCCGTCAAGCCAATCTTTTTATATTTTTTTTTTATTTATGGAATAATTACGAATTATATTAAAAATATTATGAGATTATAATATGAAAGTATTTAAATTACAAATAAGTTTTTATCATGCCATAGATAATACTAGTTTCAATGGAAGTAGTGATCATGACTCAGCAAGAATTTAATCTATATTACCTATTTTTTTTTTTTATAAATATAGCATAGTAAAAACACAATACATACACATATTCGTTTTATGCTAATCATGTCTTTTTTTAAGATCAAAAATAAATATAGCGCATTTTTGATTACATCAGTGTTTTGATTATTATAATCAATTTTGTCATTGTTATATTCAAGTATAAAAATGAAATAATTTTCCTCGAATTGATTATGTGGATGTCATTAATTAAAATATTCTATTAATCTGCGAAAAGTTTTGTGCTATTTAGTTCCAGTATTTTCTTCAAATTTTTTCGATTCACCCCAGTACATTTTCGCGCCATTTTCTTTATTACTAAGTTCTAGCTGGATTTGAATTGGTTTATTCTTTTACGATATCCACGCTTTTACCTTTAAATGAAACAAATTTAGAAATTAAAGAAAACAATTTTAACTTTAGATAATTATGAGTTTTTGATTGCACAGTATTTGACTTTTTTTATTTTACTTGTATTTAAACAATAGTAGAGAAAATATCTATCTATAAATTAGTTCATAGTGATTTATTACACTATTAATTCGTTAACAATATAATAAAAAACTTGTTATTCTATTTTGCCCGAGATTTTGCCACATGAAATGAGACGATAAGTATTTTTAATCATTGTAATGCCAAAATTTGAAGAAAGTACTAGAACTAAATAGCGCAGAACTTTTCGCATATTAATAGAATATTTTAATTTGAATGGCATCTACATTCTACATAATCAATCCGATGAAAATTATTTCAATTTTTGTACGTGATTGTAATAATGATAAAATTGATTACAATAATCGAAACATTAATATAAGAAATAATGCATAGAAACTTATTTGTAATTTAAATTCTTTCATATTATAATCTCATAATATTTTTAATATAATCCGTAATTAATTCATAAATAAAAAAAATATATAAAAAGTCTGGCTTGACGGGGATTTGAACCCCAACCTACAAGCGTTCCCTCGTTCCGTAAGCAAGCACGCTATCCACTCGGCCAAGATAAGAATTTAAAATCGATTTGATATCACAGTATAAAATAGTGAAACAAATATTTCTTTACAAATATTTATAATTTTCTTTAATTTATGCAATGATTATAAAGTAATAAATAATAATTAACGTACAAAAGGTAATCTACTATTATCATGTTCAATATAATGGTTTAATTTTCTGCCGGACACTTTTTATTTACAAAAAACTGTTTTCCCATGTTAAATGCCTATGTCAAGGTTTGCTTGGGACACACGGTATGTACGAATTTTAAATTGCCGGGCCTCGCTGGTACAGTTAGACAAAGCGAAAAACCAAAAAATGGATACTTCAAATAGTCAGTAGGGCAGTAAAAATTCGATCACCCTGTATTTAAATAGAAAGTATCATTTTCCCTTAATTCGGACACACTAATTATGGGAAAAATAATTTAAAAATGCTTTGGCCTTTAGTTTTCAAAATAGAAAGTTTTATTTTGATTAGAAATCTCTCATGTTTTTTTCAATTTGTCGGCCTATAAGTATTAAACGGTACAAGATTTTTTGACGCGGTTTGCGGCATTCGATTCTACGGACATTTTTACATATATGTACGAATTTTAAATTGCCGGGCCCTGCTGTTACAGTTAGACAAAGCGAAAAACCAAAAAATGGATACTTCAAATAGTCAGTAGGGCAGTAAAAATTCGATCACCCAGGATTTAAATAGAAAGTATCATTTTCCTTTAATTCGGACACCCTAATTATGGGAAAAATAATTAAAAAATTCTTTGGCCTTTAGTTTTTAAAATAGAAAGTTTTATTTTGATTAGAAATCTCTCATGTTTTTTTCACTTTGTCGGCCTATAACTATTAAACGGTACTAGATTTTTTGACGCGGTTTGCGCCATTCGATTCTACGGACATTTGTACATATATGTACGAATTTTAAATTGCCGGGCCCTGCTGTTACAGTTAGACAAAGCGAAAAACCAAAAAATGGATACTTCAAATAGTCAGTAGGGCAGTAAAAATTCGATCACCCAGGATTTAAATAGAAAGTATCATTTTCCCTTAATTCGGACACCCTAATTATGGGAAAAATAATTAAAAAATTCTTTGGCCTTTAGTTTTCAAAATAGAAAGTTTTATTTTGATTAGATATCTCTCATGTTTTTCTCACTTTGTCGGCCTATAACTATTAAACGGTACAAGATTTTTTGACGCGGTTTGCGGCATTCGATGCTACGGACATTTGTACATATATGTACGAATTTTCAATTACCGGGCCCTGCTGTTACAGTTAGACAAAGCGAAAAACCAAAAAATGAATACTTCAAATAGTCAGTAGGGCAGTAAAAATTCGATCACCCTGTATTTAAATAGAAAGTATCATTTTCCTTTAATTCGGACACCCTAATTATGGGAAAAATAATTAAAAAATTCTTTGGCCTTTAGTTTTTAAAATAGAAAGTTTTATTTTGATTAGAAATCTCTCATGTTTTTTTCACTTTGTCGGCCTATAACTATTAAACGGTACAAGATTTTTTGACGCGGTTTGCGGCATTCGATTCTACGGACATTTGTACATATATGTACGAATTTTAAAATGCCGGGCCCTGCTGTTACAGTTAGACAAAGCGAAAAACCAAAAAATGGATACTTCAAATAGTCAGTAGGGCAGTAAAAATTCGATCACCCTGTATTTAAATAGAAAGTATCATTTTCCCTTAACTCGGACACCCTAATTATGGGAAAAATAATTAAAAAATTCTTTGGCCTTTAGTTTTCAAAATAGAAAGTTTTATTTTGATTAGAAATCTCTCATGTTTTTTTCACTTTGTCGGCCTATAACTATTAAACGGTACAAGATTTTTTGACGCGGTTTGCGGCATTCGATTCTACGGACATTTGTACATATATGTACGAATTTTAAATTGCCGGGCCCTGCTGTTACAGTTAGACAAAGCGAAAAACCAAAAAATGGATACTTCAAATAGTCAGTAGGGCAGTAAAAATTCGATCACCCAGGATTTAAATAGAAAGTATCATTTTCCCTTAATTCGGACACCCTAATTATGGGAAAAATAATTAAAAAATTCTTTGGCCTTTAGTTTTCAAAATAGAAAGTTTTATTTTGATTAGATATCTCTCATGTTTTTCTCACTTTGTCGGCCTATAACTATTAAACGGTACAAGATTTTTTGACGCGGTTTGCGGCATTCGATGCTACGGACATTTGTACATATATGTACGAATTTTCAATTACCGGGCCCTGCTGTTACAGTTAGACAAAGCGAAAAACCAAAAAATGAATACTTCAAATAGTCAGTAGGGCAGTAAAAATTCGATCACCCTGTATTTAAATAGAAAGTATCATTTTCCTTTAATTCGGACACCCTAATTATGGGAAAAATAATTAAAAAATTCTTTGGCCTTTAGTTTTTAAAATAGAAAGTTTTATTTTGATTAGAAATCTCTCATGTTTTTTTCACTTTGTCGGCCTATAACTATTAAACGGTACAAGATTTTTTGACGCGGTTTGCGGCATTCGATTCTACGGACATTTGTACATATATGTACGAATTTTAAAATGCCGGGCCCTGCTGTTACAGTTAGACAAAGCGAAAAACCAAAAAATGGATACTTCAAATAGTCAGTAGGGCAGTAAAAATTCGATCACCCTGTATTTAAATAGAAAGTATCATTTTCCCTTAACTCGGACACCCTAATTATGGGAAAAATAATTAAAAAATTCTTTGGCCTTTAGTTTTCAAAATAGAAAGTTTTATTTTGATTAGAAATCTCTCATGTTTTTTTCACTTTGTCGGCCTATAACTATTAAACGGTACAAGATTTTTTGACGCGGTTTGCGGCATTCGATTCTACGGACATTTGTACATATATGTACGAATTTTAAATTGCCGGGCCCTGCTGTTACAGTTAGACAAAGCGAAAAACCAAAAAATGGATACTTCAAATAGTCAGTAGGGCAGTAAAAATTCGATCACCCTGTATTTAAATAGAAAGTATCATTTTCCCTTAATTCGGACACCCTAATTATGGGAAAAATAATTAAAAAATTCTTTGGCCTTTAGTTTTCAAAATAGAAAGTTTTATTTTGATTAGAAATCTCTCATGTTTTTCTCACTTTGTCGGCCTATAACTATTAAACGGTACAAGATTTTTTGACGCGGTTTGCGGCATTCGATGCTACGGACATTTGTACATATATGTACGAATTTTCAATTACCGGGCCCTGCTGTTACAGTTAGACAAAGCGAAAAACCAAAAAATGAATACTTCAAATAGTCAGTAGGGCAGTAAAAATTCGATCACCCTGTATTTAAATAGAAAGTATCATTTTCCTTTAATTCGGACACCCTAATTATGGGAAAAATAATTAAAAAATTCTTTGGCCTTTAGTTTTTAAAATAGAAAGTTTTATTTTGATTAGAAATCTCTCATGTTTTTTTCACTTTGTCGGCCTATAACTATTAAACGGTACAAGATTTTTTGACGCGGTTTGCGGCATTCGATTCTACGGACATTTGTACATATATGTACGAATTTTAAAATGCCGGGCCCTGCTGTTACAGTTAGACAAAGCGAAAAACCAAAAAATGGATACTTCAAATAGTCAGTAGGGCAGTAAAAATTCGATCACCCTGTATTTAAATAGAAAGTATCATTTTCCCTTAACTCGGACACCCTAATTATGGGAAAAATAATTAAAAAATTCTTTGGCCTTTAGTTTTCAAAATAGAAAGTTTTATTTTGATTAGAAATCTCTCATGTTTTTTTCACTTTGTCGGCCTATAACTATTAAACGGTACAAGATTTTTTGACGCGGTTTGCGGTATTCGATTCTACGGACATTTGTACATATATGTACGAATTTTAAATTGCCGGGCCCTGCTGTTACAGTTAGACAAAGCGAAAAACCAAAAAATGGATACTTCAAATAGTCAGTAGGGCAGTAAAAATTCGATCACCCTGTATTTAAATAGAAAGTATCATTTTCCCTTAATTCGGACACCCTAATTATGGGAAAAATAATTAAAAAATTCTTTGGCCTTTAGTTTTCAAAATAGAAAGTTTTATTTTGATTAGAAATCTCTCATGTTTTTTTCACTTTGTCGGCCTATAACTATTAAACGGTACAAGATTTTTTGACGCGGTTTGCGGCATTCGATTCTACGGACATTTGTACATATATGTACGAATATTAAATTGCCGGGCCCTGCTGTTACAGTTAGACAAAGCGAAAAACCAAAAAATGGATACTTCAAATAGTCAGTAGGGCAGTAAAAATTCGATCACCCTGTATTTAAATAGAAAGTATCATTTTCCCTTAATTCGGACACCCTAATTATGGGAAAAATAATTAAAAAATTCTTTGGCCTTTAGTTTTCAAAATAGAAAGTTTTATTTTGATTAGAAATCTCTCATGTTTTTTTCACTTTGTCGGCCTATAACTATTAAACGGTACAAGATTTTTTGACGCGGTTTGCGGCATTCGATTCTACGGACATTTGTACATATATGTACGAATTTTCAATTGCCGGGCCCTGCTGTTACAGTTAGACAAAGCGAAAAACCAAAAAATGGATACTTCAAATAGTCAGTAGGGCAGTAAAAATTCGATCACCCTGTATTTAAATAGAAAGTATCATTTTCCCTTAATTCGGACACACTAATTATGGGAAAAATAATTTAAAAATGCTTTGGCCTTTAGTTTTCAAAATAGAAAGTTTTATTTTGATTAGAAATCTCTCATGTTTTTTTCAATTTGTCGGCCTATAAGTATTAAACGGTACAAGATTTTTTGACGCGGTTTGCGGCATTCGATTCTACGGACATTTTTACATATATGTACGAATTTTAAATTGCCGGGCCCTGCTGTTACAGTTAGACAAAGCGAAAAACCAAAAAATGGATACTTCAAATAGTCAGTAGGGCAGTAAAGTTTCGATCACCCAGGATTTAAATAGAAAGTATCATTTTCCTTTAATTCGGACACCCTAATTATGGGAAAAATAATTAAAAAATTCTTTGGCCTTTAGTTTTTAAAATAGAAAGTTTTATTTTGATTAGAAATCTCTCATGTTTTTTTCACTTTGTCGGCCTATAACTATTAAACGGTACTAGATTTTTTGACGCGGTTTGCGCCATTCGATTCTACGGACATTTGTACATATATGTACGAATTTTAAATTGCCGGGCCCTGCTGTTACAGTTAGACAAAGCGAAAAACCAAAAAATGGATACTTCAAATAGTCAGTAGGGCAGTAAAAATTCGATCACCCAGGATTTAAATAGAAAGTATCATTTTCCCTTAATTCGGACACCCTAATTATGGGAAAAATAATTAAAAAATTCTTTGGCCTTTAGTTTTTAAAATAGAAAGTTTTATTTTGATTAGATATCTCTCATGTTTTTCTCACTTTGTCGGCCTATAACTATTAAACGGTACAAGATTTTTTGACGCGGTTTGCGGCATTCGATGCTACGGACATTTGTACATATATGTACGAATTTTCAATTACCGGGCCCTGCTGTTACAGTTAGACAAAGCGAAAAACCAAAAAATGAATACTTCAAATAGTCAGTAGGGCAGTAAAAATTCGATCACCCTGTATTTAAATAGAAAGTATCATTTTCCTTTAATTCGGACACCCTAATTATGGGAAAAATAATTAAAAAATTCTTTGGCCTTTAGTTTTTAAAATAGAAAGTTTTATTTTGATTAGAAATCTCTCATGTTTTTTTCACTTTGTCGGCCTATAACTATTAAACGGTACAAGATTTTTTGACGCGGTTTGCGGCATTCGATTCTACGGACATTTGTACATATATGTACGAATTTTAAAATGCCGGGCCCTGCTGTTACAGTTAGACAAAGCGAAAAACCAAAAAATGGATACTTCAAATAGTCAGTAGGGCAGTAAAAATTCGATCACCCTGTATTTAAATAGAAAGTATCATTTTCCCTTAACTCGGACACCCTAATTATGGGAAAAATAATTAAAAATTCTTTGGCCTTTAGTTTTCAAAATAGAAAGTTTTATTTTGATTAAAAATCTCTCATGTTTTTTTCACTTTGTCGGCCTATAACTATTAAACGGTACAAGATTTTTTGACGCGGTTTGCGGTATTCGATTCTACGGACATTTGTACATATATGTACGAATTTTAAATTGCCGGGCCCTGCTGTTACAGTTAGACAAAGCGAAAAACCAAAAAATGGATACTTCAAATAGTCAGTAGGGCAGTAAAAATTCGATCACCCTGTATTTAAATAGAAAGTATCATTTTCCCTTAATTCGGACACCCTAATTATGGGAAAAATAATTAAAAAATTCTTTGGCCTTTAGTTTTCAAAATAGAAAGTTTTATTTTGATTAGAAATCTCTCATGTTTTTTTCACTTTGTCGGCCTATAACTATTAAACGGTACAAGATTTTTTGACGCGGTTTGCGGCATTCGATTCTACGGACATTTGTACATATATGTACGAATTTTAAATTGCCGGGCCCTGCTGTTACAGTTAGACAAAGCGAAAAACCAAAAAATGGATACTTCAAATAGTCAGTAGGGCAGTAAAAATTCGATCACCCTGTATTTAAATAGAAAGTATCATTTTCCCTTAATTCGGACACCCTAATTATGGGAAAAATAATTAAAAAATTCTTTGGCCTTTAGTTTTCAAAATAGAAAGTTTTATTTTGATTAGAAATCTCTCATGTTTTTTTCACTTTGTCGGCCTATAACTATTAAACGGTACAAGATTTTTTGACGCGGTTTGCGGCATTCGATTCTACGGACATTTGTACATATATGTACGAATTTTCAATTGCCGGGCCCTGCTGTTACAGTTAGACAAAGCGAAAAACCAAAAAATGGATACTTCAAATAGTCAGTAGGGCAGTAAAGATTCGATCACCCTGTATTTAAATAGAAAGTATCATTTTCCCTTAATTCGGACACCCTAATTATGGGAAAAATAATTAAAAAATTCTTTGGCCTTTAGTTTTCAAAATAGAAAGTTTTATTTTGATTAGAAATCTCTCATGTTTTTTTCACTTTGTCGGCCTATAACTATTAAACGGTACAAGATTTTTTGACGCGGTTTGCGGCATTCGATTCTACGGACATTTGTACATATATGTACGAATTTTAAATTGCCGGGCCCTGCTGTTACAGTTAGACAAAGCGAAAAACCAAAAAATGGATACTTCAAATAGTCAGTAGGGCAGTAAAAATTCGATCACCCTGTATTTAAATAGAAAGTATCATTTTCCCTTAATTCGGACACCCTAATTATGGGAAAAATAATTAAAAAATTCTTTGGCCTTTAGTTTTCAAAATAGAAAGTTTTATTTTGATTAGAAATCTCTCATGTTTTTTTCACTTTGTCGGCCTATAACTATTAAACGGTACAAGATTTTTTGACGCGGTTTGCGGCATTCGATTCTACGGACATTTGTACATATATGTACGAATTTTCAATTGCCGGGCCCTGCTGTTACAGTTAGACAAAGCGAAAAACCAAAAAATGGATACTTCAAATAGTCAGTAGGGCAGTAAAGATTCGATCACCCTGTATTTAAATAGAAAGTATCATTTTCCCTTAATTCGGACACCCTAATTATGGGAAAAATAATTAAAAAATTCTTTGGCCTTTAGTTTTCAAAATAGAAAGTTTTATTTTGATTAGAAATCTCTCATGTTTTTTTCACTTTGTCGGCCTATAACTATTAAACGGTACTAGATTTTTTGACGCGGTTTGCGCCATTCGATTCTACGGACATTTGTACATATATGTACGAATTTTAAATTGCCGGGCCCTGCTGTTACAGTTAGACAAAGCGAAAAACCAAAAAATGGATACTTCAAATAGTCAGTAGGGCAGTAAAAATTCGATCACCCAGGATTTAAATAGAAAGTATCATTTTCCCTTAATTCGGACACCCTAATTATGGGAAAAATAATTAAAAAATTCTTTGGCCTTTAGTTTTCAAAATAGAAAGTTTTATTTTGATTAGATATCTCTCATGTTTTTCTCACTTTGTCGGCCTATAACTATTAAACGGTACAAGATTTTTTGACGCGGTTTGCGGCATTCGATGCTACGGACATTTGTACATATATGTACGAATTTTCAATTACCGGGCCCTGCTGTTACAGTTAGACAAAGCGAAAAACCAAAAAATGAATACTTCAAATAGTCAGTAGGGCAGTAAAAATTCGATCACCCTGTATTTAAATAGAAAGTATCATTTTCCTTTAATTCGGACACCCTAATTATGGGAAAAATAATTAAAAAATTCTTTGGCCTTTAGTTTTTAAAATAGAAAGTTTTATTTTGATTAGAAATCTCTCATGTTTTTTTCACTTTGTCGGCCTATAACTATTAAACGGTACAAGATTTTTTGACGCGGTTTGCGGCATTCGATTCTACGGACATTTGTACATATATGTACGAATTTTAAAATGCCGGGCCCTGCTGTTACAGTTAGACAAAGCGAAAAACCAAAAAATGGATACTTCAAATAGTCAGTAGGGCAGTAAAAATTCGATCACCCTGTATTCAAATAGAAAGTATCATTTTCCCTTAACTCGGACACCCTAATTATGGGAAAAATAATTAAAAAATTCTTTGGCCTTTAGTTTTCAAAATAGAAAGTTTTATTTTGATTAGAAATCTCTCATGTTTTTTTCACTTTGTCGGCCTATAACTATTAAACGGTACAAGATTTTTTGACGCGGTTTGCGGCATTCGATTCTACGGACATTTGTACATATATGTACGAATTTTAAATTGCCGGGCCCTGCTGTTACAGTTAGACAAAGCGAAAAACCAAAAAATGGATACTTCAAATAGTCAGTAGGGCAGTAAAAATTCGATCACCCTGTATTTAAATAGAAAGTATCATTTTCCCTTAATTCGGACACCCTAATTATGGGAAAAATAATTAAAAAATTCTTTGGCCTTTAGTTTTCAAAATAGAAAGTTTTATTTTGATTAGAAATCTCTCATGTTTTTTTCACTTTGTCGGCCTATAACTATTAAACGGTACAAGATTTTTTGACGCGGTTTGCGGCATTCGATTCTACGGACATTTGTACATATATGTACGAATTTTCAATTGCCGGGCCCTGCTGTTACAGTTAGACAAAGCGAAAAACCAAAAAATGGATACTTCAAATAGTCAGTAGGGCAGTAAAAATTCGATCACCCTGTATTTAAATAGAAAGTATCATTTTCCCTTAATTCGGACACCCTAATTATGGGAAAAATAATTAAAAAATTCTTTGGCCTTTAGTTTTCAAAATAGAAAGTTTTATTTTGATTAGAAATCTCTCATGTTTTTTTCACTTTGTCGGCCTATAACTATTAAACGGTACAAGATTTTTTGACGCGGTTTGCGGCATTCGATTCTACGGACATTTGTACATATATGTACGAATTTTCAATTGCCGGGCTCTGCTGTTACAGTTAGACAAAGCGAAAAACCAAAAAATGGATACTTCAAATAGTCAGTAGGGCAGTAAAAATTCGATCACCCTGTATTTAAATAGAAAGTATCATTTTCCCTTAATTCGGACACCCTAATTATGGGAAAAATAATTAAAAAATTCTTTGGCCTTTAGTTTTTAAAATAGAAAGTTTTATTTTGATTAGAAATCTCTCATGTTTTTTTCACTTTGTCGGCCTATAACTATTAAACGGTACAAGATTTTTTGACGCGGTTTGCGGCATTCGATTCTACGGACATTTGTACATATATGTACGAATTTTCAATTGCCGGGCCCTGCTGTTACAGTTAGACAAAGCGAAAAACCAAAAAATGGATACTTCAAATAGTCAGTAGGGCAGTAAAAATTCGATCACCCTGAATTTAAATAGAAAGTATCATTTTCCCTTAATTCGGACACCCTAATTATGGGAAAAATAATTAAAAAATTCTTTGGCCTTTAGTTTTCAAAATAGAAAGTTTTATTTTGATTAGAAATCTCTCATGTTTTTTTCATTTTGTCGGCCTATAACTATTAAACGGTACAAGATTTTTTGACGCGGTTTGCGGCATTCGATTCTACGGACATTTGTACATATATGTACGAATTTTAAGTTGCCGGGCCCTGCTGTTACAGTTAGACAAAGCGAAAAACCAAAAAATGGATACTTCAAATAGTCAGTAGGGCAGTAAAAATTCGATCACCCTGTATTTAAATAGAAAGTATCATTTTCCCTTAATTCGGACACCCTAATTATGGGAAAAATAATTAAAAAATTCTTTGGCCTTTAGTTTTCAAAATAGAAAGTTTTATTTTGATTAGAAATCTCTCATGTTTTTTTCACTTTGTCGGCCTATAACTATTAAACGGTACAAGATTTTTTGACGCGGTTTGCGGCATTCGATTCTACGGACATTTGTACATATATGTACGAATTTTAAATTGCCGGGCCTTGCTGTTACAGTTAGACAAAGCGAAAAACCAAAAAATGGATACTTCAAATAGTCAGTAGGGCAGTAAAAATTCGATCACCCTGTATTTAAATAGAAAGTATCATTTTCCCTTAATTCGGACACCCTAATTATGGGAAAAATAATTAAAAAATTCTTTGGCCTTTAGTTTTCAAAATAGAAAGTTTTATTTTGATTAGAAATCTCTCATGTTTTTTTCACTTTGTCGGCCTATAACTATTAAACGGTACAAGATTTTTTGACGCGGTTTGCGGCATTCGATTCTACGGACATTTGTACATATATGTACGAATTTTCAATTGCCGGGCCCTGCTGTTACAGTTAGACAAAGCGAAAAACCAAAAAATGGATACTTCAAATAGTCAGTAGGGCAGTAACAATTCGACCACCCTGTATTTAAATAGAAAGTATCATTTTCCCTTAATTCGGACACCCTAATTATGGGAAAAATAATTAAAAAATTCTTTGGCCTTTAGTTTTCAAAATAGAAAGTTTTATTTTGATTAGAAATCTCTCATGTTTTTTTCACTTTGTCGGCCTATAACTATTAAACGGTACAAGATTTTTTGACGCGGTTTGCGGCATTCGATTCTACGGACATTTGTACATATATGTACGAATTTTAAATTGCCGGGCCCTGCTGTTACAGTTAGACAAAGCGAAAAACCAAAAAATGGATACTTCAAATAGTCAGTAGGGCAGTAAAAATTCGATCACCCTGTATTTAAATAGAAAGTATCATTTTCCCTTAATTCGGACACCCTAATTATGGGAAAAATAATTAAAAAATTCTTTGGCCTTTAGTTTTCAAAATAGAAAGTTTTATTTTGATTAGAAATCTCTCATGTTTTTTTCACTTTGTCGGCCTATAACTATTAAACGGTACAAGATTTTTTGACGCGGTTTGCGGCATTCGATTCTACGGACATTTGTACATATATGTACGAATTTTCAATTGCCGGGCCCTGCTGTTACAGTTAGACAAAGCGAAAAACCAAAAAATGGATACTTCAAATAGTCAGTAGGGCAGTAACAATTCGACCACCCTGTATTTAAATAGAAAGTATCATTTTCCCTTAATTCGGACACCCTAATTATGGGAAAAATAATTAAAAAATTCTTTGGCCTTTAGTTTTCAAAATAGAAAGTTTTATTTTGATTAGAAATCTCTCATGTTTTTTTCACTTTGTCGGCCTATAACTATCTACGGACATTTGTACATATATGTACGAATTTTCAATTGCCGGGCCCTGCTGTTACAGTTAGACAAAGCGAAAAACCAAAAAATGGATACTTCAAATAGTTAGTAGGGCAGTAACAATTCGATCACCCTGTATTTAAATAGAAAGTATCATTTTCCCTTAATTCGGACACCCTAATTATGGAAAAAATAATTAAAAAATTCTTTGGCCTTTAGTTTTCAAAATAGAAAGTTTTATTTTGATTAGAAATCTCTCATGTTTTTTTCACTTTGTCGGCCTATAACTATTAAACGGTACAAGATTTTTTGACGCGGTTTGCGGCATTCGATTCTACGGACATTTGTACATATATGTACGAATTTTAAATTGCCGGGCTCCGCTGGTACAGTTAGACAAAGCGAAAAACCAAAAAATGGATACTTCAAATAGTCAGTAGGGCAGTAAAAATTCGATCACCCTGTATTTAAATAGAAAGTATCATTTTCCCTTAATTCGGACACCCTAATTATGGGAAAAATAATTAAAAAATTCTTTGGCCTTTAGTTTTCAAAATAGAAAGTTTTATTTTGATTAGAAATCTCTCATGTTTTTTTCACTTTGTCGGCCTATAACTATTAAACGGTACAAGATTTTTTGACGCGGTTTGCGGCATTCGATTCTACGGACATTTGTACATATATGTACGAATTTTAAATTGCCGGGCCCTGCTGTTACAGTTAGACAAAGCGAAAAACCAAAAAATGGATACTTCAAATAGTCAGTAGGGCAGTAAAAATTCGATCATCCTGTATTTAAATAGAAAGTATCATTTTCCCTTAATTCGGACACCCTAATTATGGGAAAAATAATTAAAAAATTCTTTGGCCTTTAGTTTTCAAAATAGAAAGTTTTATTTTGATTAGAAATCTCTCATGTTTTTTTCACTTTGTCGGCCTATAACTATTAAACGGTACAAGATTTTTTGACGCGGTTTACGGCATTCGATTCTACGGACATTTGTACATATATGTACGAATTTTCAATTACCGGGCCCTGCTGTTACAGTTAGACAAAGCGAAAAACCAAAAAATGAATACTTCAAATAGTCAGTAGGGCAGTAAAAATTCGATCACCCTGTATTTAAATAGAAAGTATCATTTTCCCTTAATTCGGACACCCTAATTATGGGAAAAATAATTAAAAAATTCTTTGGCCTTTAGTTTTCAAAATAGAAAGTTTTATTTTGATTAGAAATCTCTCATGTTTTTTTCACTTTGTCGGCCTATAACTATTAAACGGTACAAGATTTTTTGACGCGGTTTGCGGCATTCGATTCTACGGACATTTGTACATATATGTACGAATTTTCAATTGCCGGGCCCTGCTGTTACAGTTAGACAAAGCGAAAAACCAAAAAATGGATACTTCAAATAGTCAGTAGGGCAGTAAAAATTCGATCACCCTGTATTTAAATAGAAAGTATCATTTTCCCTTAATTCGGACACCCTAATTATGGGAAAAATAATTAAAAAATTCTTTGGCCTTTAGTTTTCAAAATAGAAAGTTTTATTTTGATTAGAAATCTCTCATGTTTTTTTCACTTTGTCGGCCTATAACTATTAAACGGTACAAGATTTTTTGACGCGGTTTGCGGCATTCGATTCTACGGACATTTGTACATATATGTACGAATTTTCAATTGCCGGGCCCTGCTGTTACAGTTAGACAAAGCGAAAAACCAAAAAATGGATACTTCAAATAGTCAGTAGGGCAGTAAAAATTCGATCACCCTGTATTTAAATAGAAAGTATCATTTTCCCTTAATTCGGACACCCTAATTATGGGAAAAATAATTAAAAAATTCTTTGGCCTTTAGTTTTTAAAATAGAAAGTTTTATTTTGATTAGAAATCTCTCATGTTTTTTTCACTTTGTCGGCCTATAACTATTAAACGGTACAAGATTTTTTGACGCGGTTTGCGGCATTCGATTCTACGGACATTTGTACATATATGTACGAATTTTCAATTGCCGGGCCCTGCTGTTACAGTTAGACAAAGCGAAAAACCAAAAAATGGATACTTCAAATAGTCAGTAGGGCAGTAAAAATACGATCACCCTGTATTTAAATAGAAAGTATCATTTTCCCTTAATTCGGACACCCTAATTATGGGAAAAATAATTAAAAAATTCTTTGGCCTTTAGTTTTTAAAATAGAAAGTTTTATTTTGATTAGAAATCTCTCATGTTTTTTTCACTTTGTCGGCCTATAACTATTAAACGGTACAAGATTTTTTGACGCGGTTTGCGGCATTCGATTCTACGGACATTTGTACATATATGTACGAATTTTCAATTGCCGGGCCCTGCTGTTACAGTTAGACAAAGCGAAAAACCAAAAAATGGATACTTCAAATAGTCAGTAGGGCAGTAAAAATTCGATCACCCTGTATTTAAATAGAAAGTATCATTTTCCCTTAATTCGGACACCCTAATTATGGGAAAAATAATTAAAAAATTCTTTGGCCTTTAGTTTTTAAAATAGAAAGTTTTATTTTGATTAGAAATCTCTCATGTTTTTTTCACTTTGTCGGCCTATAACTATTAAACGGTACAAGATTTTTTGACGCGGTTTGCGGCATTCGATTCTACGGACATTTGTACATATATGTACGAATTTTCAATTGCCGGGCCCTGCTGTTACAGTTAGACAAAGCGAAAAACCAAAAAATGGATACTTCAAATAGTCAGTAGGGCAGTAAAAATTCGATCACCCTGTATTTAAATAGAAAGTATCATTTTCCCTTAATTCGGACACCCTAATTATGGGAAAAATAATTAAAAAATTCTTTGGCCTTTAGTTTTCAAAATAGAAAGTTTTATTTTGATTAGAAATCTCTCATGTTTTTTTCACTTTGTCGGCCTATAACTATTAAACGGTACAAGATTTTTTGACGCGGTTTGCGGCATTCGATTCTACGGACATTTGTACATATATGTACGAATTTTAAATTGCCGGGCCCTGCTGTTACAGTTAGACAAAGCGAAAAACCAAAAAATGGATACTTCAAATAGTCAGTAGGGCAGTAAAAATTCGATCACCCTGTATTTAAATAGAAAGTATCATTTTCCCTTAATTCGGACACCCTAATTATGGGAAAAATAATTAAAAAATTCTTTGGCCTTTAGTTTTCAAAATAGAAAGTTTTATTTTGATTAGAAATCTCTCATGTTTTTTTCACTTTGTCGGCCTATAACTATTAAACGGTACAAGATTTTTTGACGCGGTTTGCGGCATTCGATTCTACGGACATTTGTACATATATGTACGAATTTTAAATTGCCGGGCCCTGCTGTTACAGTTAGACAAAGCGAAAAACCAAAAAATGGATACTTCAAATAGTCAGTAGGGCAGTAACAATTCGACCACCCTGTATTTAAATAGAAAGTATCATTTTCCCTTAATTCGGACACCCTAATTATGGGAAAAATAATTAAAAAATTCTTTGGCCTTTAGCTTTCAAAATAGAAAGTTTTATTTTGATTAGAAATCTCTCATGTTTTTTTCACTTTGTCGGCCTATAACTATTAAACGGTACAATATTTTTTGACGCGGTTTGCGGCATTCGATTCTACGGACATTTGTACATATATGTACGAATTTTCAATTGCCGGGCCCTGCTGTTACAGTTAGACAAAGCGAAAAACCAAAAAATGGATACTTCAAATAGTCAGTAGGGCAGTACAAATTCGATCACCCTGTATTTAAATAGAAAGTATCATTTTCCCTTAATTCGGACACCCTAATTATGGGAAAAATAATTAAAAAATTCTTTGGCCTTTAGTTTTCAAAATAGAAAGTTTTATTTTGATTAGAAATCTCTCATGTTTTTTTCACTTTGTCGGCCTATAACTATTAAACGGTACAAGATTTTTTGACGCGGTTTGCGTCATTCGATTCTACGGACATTTGTACATATATGTACGAATTTTCAATTGCCGGGCCCTGCTGTTACAGTTGGACAAAGCGAAAAACCAAAAAATGGATACTTCAAATAGTCAGTAGGGCAGTAAAAATTCGATCACCCTGTATTTAAATAGAAAGTATCATTTTCCCTTAATTCGGACACCCTAATTATGGGAAAAATAATTAAAAAATTCTTTGGCCTTTAGTTTTCAAAATAGAAAGTTTTATTTTGAATAGAAATCTCTCATGTTTTTTTCACTTTGTCGGCCTATAACAATTAAACGGTACAAGATTTTTTGACGCGGTTTTCGGCATTCGATTCTACGGACATTTGTACATATATGTACGAATTTTCAATTGCCGGGCCCTGCTGGTACAGTTAGACAAAGCGAAAAACCAAAAAATGGTACTTCAAATAGTCAGTTGGGCAGTAAAAATTCGATCATTATGTATTTAAATGAAAAGTATAATTTTCCCCTTATTAGAATTTATTTTTAATTAATTAGTTATTAGTTCCAATATTTTGGCGCTGATATCAGGGCGAGTGTTATGTAGGTTGGGTAGTACATCAAGTTTCTAAATCGCCATTTTGAACACGTTGTACGTTTGTTGTCGTTTCGTCTACGCACTTCGATCCATAAAAGTTGAATTACTGTATTAATTATTTTGAAAATTTGTGAATTTTTTCATCTTTTTATGAAAATTCGTTTAGTAAAATAGTCAGTGGTGTATCTATTCGTATTTTCGACTAAATTTACAGCAAACTTTGAAGGTTAAAACGGACAAAAGGTGTTCTTAATTTGTAAGTGTAGTTTTATTAATTTAAAAGACATATATTTGGGGTTTCATATTGTTGCAAATTAATAATAATAGTAAGATTAAACAACATTTCAACTATACTTATAGTTTATACAACTTAATTAATTATTTTTATCTATCAATATTCTTTCTCAAATATACAAATGTCATTTGTAATGATAATTTTGTTGTATATTACAATGAATTATTTTCTTTTCAGTAGAAATCAACGAATGTGCAGTGTTCCAGACCATTGGAAATGATATCCAGAGTCGAGATACAATTTTAAAGGACCAGAGAACAGATTCCTAGCGGTTCAGACAGCAAGAAATCATCAAATGTAAGTGGATATTTTTATCTTTATCTCTTATTTTATATTTTTGTGGTCATTATTAAATGTATTTATTTGGTTGGAACAGCTAATATTATTGTCAATGCAACAATACTTTATAATCTACGAGTCGAATCGTAGAATAAAAATTAACTAGTTCAAATCTAGTTACTAGCCATTACTATTAAAGTTGAATGATTAGTTGAAACAGTTCTATCTCTCTAGTGCGTGGCATATCGTATTTTCATCTGTCATTCGTGCACAGTTAAAGATACACAATAAGTAAAAATAAATATATATTTGGTGTTTTATATTGTTGCAAATTAATGTCAATAGTAAGTTTAAACAATGTTTCAACTATGTTAATAGTTATTTATGTTGTTAAAGTGTTACTTTTGCAAAAAGTCATGAGGTATAATATTTGTTAATGTGAAAATTTCAGTACTTTATAAATTGTTTCTACTCACGGGCCCAAATTCATAATAATTCGACCGGTCAACATTTTTAACAAATTATAAAAATCTACATAAATTTCTACTTTCAATATAGACTTAAAACTTTAAGAAAAACTGTGGGCCAAATGACTGGTGATAATAGTTCGACCGGTATTTTAAGGGTCATCTTATAGTCCAGATTTAGCTTCTACCGAGACCCTTTACTTTTGGTATAATGAAAAACAACTTCGTAAAGTTTCTGTAAGTATATAATCTATGTATTAAACTAGTCGAAAGAAATTTGTAGGATTTTAGATAGGTTTTATAATTTGTTTGTTGAAAATGTTGACTGGTCGAACCATTTAAAAACTGTTGGATGTAATATCTCATTATACACGTGGATTCATTACATATATCACATTCACATTACATAAATCACTTTAAAAAAATCTGTTGTGGTCAGCACAATACCTCTCGCATTTTTCATTTTGTTACATGAGTATCGAATTTAATTGTGCACACAAATAATTATATCTATTCTTTCATTCTATAGGGTATCTTGTTCTACTCTTCTAAAATGTTCAAGATGGTTCCAATTCATTGACGGAATTGGCAGTATTTCTTAAGGATATTAAGAACTATTACTATTAATATACATACCTACCTATGATTTTAATTATTTAGATAATAATTCAATAAGAAATATTAAATGTACTTACTTCCTAGAAAAAGCTTTCACTAATGTTAGTAAAACTGTTGATTATTGACACTGCCATTTATCTGTCAATTACAAACAATTGAATTTGACAACTAGTGTAGTCTGGACTGTGTGATTTATTGCAATAGATTATTCTGTATACACATATACACACAAACACATACACACATACACAGACACACACACACACAGACACACACACACAGGCAGACAGACAGACAGACAGACACACATACACACAAATACACACAGATACACACAGACACACATACGCACAGACACATACATACACATAGACACGCACATACACACACATACACACAGACACACACACATACACACAGACACAAACATACAAACATACACACATACACACACACACACACACACACACACCACACACACTGATACATACACACACATACATGCACATCATTTTAGCATAAATCCAATATTTCTCTTAGCGAGAGGTAAAAAGCGATACTTTTCTCAAGTGTCTTCCGTAATGAACACACGTTTGCCATAAGAAATTTTTTCCAACAGTTTTTTAAATGGTTTCAAGAATACCACAAACTAATAATTAATATTTAATAGGTGGACCTTTGGTTGGTCTGGTGCGTCAAGAAACTTGGAAAATTTGGATACAACTTTCGAGCTTTGGATTTTAACACTACAAAAGCTGCTGTAGTTGCAACTTTAAGGATCTTGTAAGGATAGCTGAGCACCAGACAAATCTTCGACGTAGGCGGCCATCGATGGATGAACCTGGTAGGAAACTTTATTTTTCTCATAATTGCAACGTTTATAAAATATTCAACCATGAGACGTTATAGTCAAAGGAATATGACTATGTGTCTAATTATAATCTTGTTCTCATACTCAGCCATGAGAACTTATAGTCTAGGGAATATGACTATGCATAATTATTATTTTGTTCTTATGATCAACCATGAGAACTTATAGTCAAAGGAATATGACTATATGCCTAATTATCATCTTGTTCTTATACTTAGCCATGAGAACTTATAGTCTAGGGAATATTACTATACATAATTATTATTTTGTTCTCATACTCAACCATGAGAACTTATAGTTAAAGGTATATGTCTAAATATTATCTTGAACTCAAATTCAGTTTTGAGTACTGTAGTAAACGAAATATAACTTTCATAAATGTTCTTATAAAATCAAAACAATTTGAAATTGAAATATCGACTATTTATCAATAAAATCAATATCTGGGAACAAATGATTAGCATTTATTTTTCAGGAATCGGACATCTAGAAGATTAAAAAGTAGTAGCTTTATAAGTTTTAGTATTATTTACGTAAGGATGGCATTGCGCGCAATAAAGTGTAGGCTTGTTAAAGACACGTAATTGAAATAGTTTTTTTGACACACAGGTTATAAAACCTGTTCATAAGGCAACATTTAGGAAATAATTTGAAACTGTCAACATAGTTCGTAAACATTGACGGGTGTTTTAACATTTTTGTGTTTAGTGTTGATTTATCAATTCATGTGTGTTTTTTGATGCAGGAAAAGATAGTTTCTTATTAGATGTCAGCACAGATTATAAAACGAATTGTACTTGTGCAATGCCATTCGTACGTGAGGAATACTATAGTTTTAAGTTCTTGGAAATGTATTTTCAGGTTTTAATTAAACTTTGGCTCATCGCGCCGTCGAGCAAACACGCGTTTTCTTTAAAAATTAAAAATAATAAATTGATTAATTTGAAGTGCAGTCCGTGGCGATCATCCTAAAATCGCGCGTCTACGGTTGCAGCGGTAACCGTACGCGTGGCTTACCCAGACGGTAGTTAGGGAGAGTGCTTGGGAAAAGAAAATACCGGACGTATCGGGGGATGCTTGCAGGTGGATGGATGAGTGAGTCAGGAAGGAGGTAACAGATTCGAAACTTTGATGTGGGTGTTCGGGTTCCTTATTCAATTAACTTCACACGGTCAGAGGGGCTGGGTAGGTAGGGTTCGTGCGCGATAGCCATAATTGAGTGGACTGATATGTACAACGCACCGTCTTGTGAATCCTGTTGTTATGGTGGATCGCTTCACACTTGTGTGAATGTTTCTAGGGACATAATCCATAGTTGACACAGAAAGCTTTCTTATGGTCGTATGTGCTCTCCTCATCCGGAGGCAACGTAATCATTATTTAATAGTAATGGCAACGAATAGGTAAAGTTTTTGTTTGAATTAACTTTGTTGAGCACACGGGTTAATAACCGCGTTCGGTGTAGGGTATCCGCGAGAGGCGCGGGCGAATGTCTCCGGGAGTAGCTAGGTAGGTTGGCGTGCACCCTAGGTAGTTACATGTGACTGCTGCCGTGCTCTCTACCTAGTTCGAGTTTTAGGCCGTAAATGCTTTGCATCGCGTGGGGTCGGCTTAACCCCCTCGTAAACTTCCGTGAGAACCAACAACGGCGTTCGACGCCACGGCGTTCTCACCATTTGCTTAGCTCGTACTCTTTCTCTCTCACACGCCTTTAGCTTAGTTTAATCTAGATATAAGATAGTTCGCGTAGACATAAGATAGCTTAGATATAAGTAGGAAGGGTTGTTTTTGCTTTTCGAGAGAGAGAGAAAAATTAACGTAACTTGACATTTTTAGACTTGCTTTGAAATCGTTATTAACGTAAAATAGGCTTTTTTAGATTTGTTTTTCTTTAAAATAGATCTTTAACGTAAGATAGGGTTTTTTGCGCACTTCACTAATTTAATTTGGGGGGGAACTACAATCATTTAAGTTAGATTATAAGTATTATTGTACACGGAACTGTATTTAATAAATGGTATATATAAGGGAACGTGGGTTTGGCATTAGAGGGCGGTGTTTCCCTTATATATACTATTTATTAAATAAAGGGTTTCGTTTTTAGTTCTAAGATAGTTTTAAAGTTAAAAAAAACTCCCCACCGCCACTATCTTCAAGATTGCAGTGCCGATTGGAGACGCAGACCATGGCTTCTTCTTCATTTGTTTAAAATGTATGTACAATAAAACAAACTTTTATTGCGTTTATTTTAAATTAATACCCATGTTCCTTTAGTTGTAAAGTAGGTAGTTTTAGTAAAAAGTTGTAATTATTTTTAAGTATTTAGACGCGGTCAGGGCAAAGTTAGATTTTAAGTATTGTAAACGAAGCTTTGTATTAATAAATATTATATATTTTGGTAAGTGGGAGGTTTGGGTGGTAACAAAATATATAATATTAATATAAAGTTTCGGAAACGGTCTTCAACTGAATAAGAAATCTTTGTACCTTTGTAAAATGGGAAGAAGGAATCTTATTTAGGGACCACCAAGATTTAATTTGTTAAATTAGTATTGTAAACGAAACTCTACAATATAGTATCATTTTACTTAAATGTAGAGTTTCGTATTAGTTATTAAACTGAAATGTTTGTTACCAAATAAAATTATGGTTATATTATTTGTGTTCAATTCTATTGCATCTTTATTCAGTCCACAGAATAAAGATGCAAAATAATTAACAACAAATAATACAACTATAATAATGGCAATTTTATTTGGTGACAAACGTTTTAGTTTTATAACTAAATCATGTTTGACACTGTCATAAATTGTGATTAGATTTGTTGACAAATTTAGTAACAATTGTGAACAGAATTATAACACAAAAGAAACGTAAAAGACACGTGTTTAAATATTCTGTTCATAATTATTTCTTGTTAACAAATTTGGTGACAATTTTTTAACGTGTCAAACAGGCTTTAGTTGTAAAATTGAAATGTTTGTTACCGAGCAAAATTATCATTATTTTGATTGTAAATATCAATTATTTTGTATCTTTATTTTGTAATAGAAGTTACTTTTATTACAAAATAAAGATTCAAAATAGTTTATAATATCTGCAACCAAAATAATGATAATTTTACTTGGTAACAAACATTTCAATTTTACAATTAAAGCCTGTTTGGTAACGTTAAAAAATTGTCACCAAATTTGTTAACAAACTTAGTTGGGAAATAATTATGAACAGAATTTTCAAACACAAATATCTTCTACGTTTCTTTTGTGTTATAATTCTGTTCACAATTGTTACTAAATTTGTCAACAAATCTAATAACAATTTATTTTAATGTCAAACGGTCTTCCACTGAATAAGAAATCTTTGTACCTTTAAAAATGGGAACAAGGAATCTTATTTAGGGACCACCAAGATTTCATTTGTTAAATTACTATTGTAAACGAAACTCTACGTAATATAGTATTATTTTACTTAAATGTAGAGTTTCGTATTAGTTATAAAACTGAAATGTTTGTTACCAAATAAAATTATGGTTATATTATTTGTGTTCAATTCTATTGCATCTTTATTCAGTCCACAGAATAAAGATGCAAAATAATTAACAACAAATAATACAACTATAATAATGACAATTTTATTTGGGAACAAACATTTTAGTTTTATAACTAAACCATGTTTGACACTATTATAAATTGTTATTAGATTTGTTGACAAAATTAGTAACAATTGTGAACAGAATTATAACACAAAAGAAACGTAAAAGACATTTGTGTTTGTAAATTCTGTTCGTAATTATTTCTCACTAAGTTTGTTTAACAAATTTGGTGACAATCTTTTAACGTTGTCAAACAGGCCTTAGTTGTAAATTAGAAATGTATTTTACAACGTATATCTTTCATTACAATTTGATTGTAAATATTATAAACTATTCTACATCTTTATTTTGTAATATTAGTTACTTTTATTACAAAATAAAGATGTAGAATAGTTTATAATATTTACAATCAGAATAATGATAGTTTTAATTTCCGAAACACATTTCTAACTTACAACTAAAGCCTGTTTGACAACGTTAAAAGATTGTCACCAAATTTGTTAAACAAACTTAGTGAGAAATAATTATGAACAGAATTTACAAACACAAGTGTCTTTTAAGTTTCTTTTGTGTTATAATTCTGTTCACAATTGTTACTAAATTTGTCAACAAATCTAATAACAATTTATTATAATGTTAAAGTCTTTTGTAATAATAGCAATAAACTTTAATTTTTATAAGAAAGTCTTGTAATTTTTTGATATAATACAAATATATTATTGTTTAAAAATTGATTTTTTTTCTAAGTCCCTACACGTATGTAGTTTTTAAAATGGCCACCAGGGGGCAGCACCTGTCGATAAACGTTCCAACTTAGAGGAAAATTTAACCAAAAAAATTTCATTTGTGTACATACGTACGTACATACATCATTTTCGGTTATACCTAATGGGAATTTAACCCTCTAAATATGGCACGTTCACTAAAAAGATGTATACCTAATGGGAATTTGTTACTTTTAAAATGGGACGCTTATTTTTGAGTGTTTTTGCATTGAAAATCGGTTGTGGGACTTTAACTCACTAGTTTCCATCAAATTTTTCGTCCAATTTCACCTGTCAAAATATACATTTGACAGGTAAAGCTGTCAAATGTATATTTTGACAGGTGAAATTGGACGAAAAATTTGACGAAAAATAATTGGTATAAATTCCCAATAGGTATACATCTTTTTTAGAGCCTTTTCGTCTCATTTTCAACAACTCAAATTCCCATAGTAAGCGTCCCATATTTAGTGTGTCAAATTCCCATTAGGTATAACCCTAAAATGATGTATGTCCGTATGTATGTTCAAAGCGGAGTAGTATTTCTGGTTGCCTATATTTTAGGCGCAAACCCCTTTCTAATAGGTGCTGCCCTCTAGCGGTTATTCTAAGAACTATATACGTGTAGGGGTAGTAAAGGGGTAAAAACTAAAACAAATTATATCTTAATTTATATTTTATTGTGTAATATATTGTACATTAAGGGTAGTTACGTGAAATACAACAATGTAAAATACAAATAAACAATAAATACAAGTAAAATGTATACAAACTATTATTTAAACATCCCTATTTCTAATTTTTCAGGATAAGGGTAAGTATATTATTTATTTAAAAAGTACATTAAGGGTAGTTACATGAAATACAACAATGTAAAGTACAAATAAATAATAAATACAAGTAAAATGTATACAAACTATAATTTAAACATCCCTATTTCTAATTTTTCAGGATAAGGGTAAGTATATTATTTATTTACAAAGTACATTAAGGGTAGTTACATGAAATACAACAATGTAAAGTGCAAATAAATAATAAATACAAGTAAAATGTACACAAACTATAATTTAAACATCCCTATTTCTAATTTTCAGGATAAGGGTAAGTATATTATTTATTTACAAAGTACATTAAGGGTAGTTACGTGAAATACAACAATGTAAAGTGCAAATAAACAATAAATACAAGTAAAATTTATACAGACTATTATTTAAACATCCCTAAGCATATTTGTTTATAAAATACAAATAAGAATACATACAATTTAAGCTATGACCATAGTAAACAATAAATATTTCTTAAACCAATACATTTTTATTTAACAACCCGTCATTTATTTCAGGGGGATGTACCACAACAAAGAGACAGGGAAGTATGTACTTATGTAACATTTATAAGGGAAATAAGACATGGGAAATTTTTTATGTTCATTCGTGTTCTACGGATTGTAATTAGTCTAATAGAACTAGTACGGCCCTTCTAGCTTTTATAGTTTTGGAGCTATAACACTTTTTTTAAACTCAATTTTACTCAGTTTTTGAGTCGAAATTTTTTGATGGTATCAGGATAACAGGAATGAAAAGAGTTCTCATATTTTCAATGTGAGACCGGATTCGTGTTCTACGGGTCGTAATTAGTCTAAAAAACCCTGTTCGGCCTTTCTAGCTTTTGTAGTTTTGGAGCTACAACGCTTTTTTTAAACCCAATTTTACTCAGTTTTTGAGTCGAAAATTTTTGATGGTATCCGGATAACAGGAATGAAAAGAGTTCTCATATTTTCAATGTGAGACCGGATTCGTGTTCTACGGGTCGTAATTAGTATAAAAAACCCTGTCCGGCCCTTCTAACTTCTGTAGTTTACGAGCTACAACACTTTTCTTAACCCAATTTTTGGGGTCAATGACCAAAATTTACTCAGTTTTTGAATCGAAAATTTTTGATGGTATCAGGATAACAGGAATGAAAAGAGTTCTCATATTTTCAATGTGAGACCGGATTCGTGTTCTACGGGTCGTAATTAGTCTAAAAAACCCTGTCCGGCCTTTCTAGCTTCTGTAGTTTTGGAGCTCCAACACTTTTTTTAAACCCAATTTTACTCAGTTTTTGAGTCGAAAATTTTTGATGGTATCCGGATAACAGGAATGAAAAGAGTTCTCATATTTTCAATGTGAGACCGGATTCGAGTTCTACGGGTCGTAATTAGTATAAAAAACCCTGTCCGGCCCTTCTAACTTCTGTATTTTACGAGCTACAATACTTTTCTTAACCCAATTTTTGGGGTCAATGACCAAAATTTACTCAGTTTTGGAATCGAAAATTTTTGATGGTATCAGGATAACAGGAATGAAAAGAGTTCTCATATTTTCAATGTGAGACCGGATTCGTGTTCTACGGGTCGTAATTAGTCTAAAAAACCCTGTCCGGCCTTTCTAACTTCTGTAGTTTTGGAGCTACAACACTTTTTTTAAACCCAATTTTACTCAGTTTTTGAGTCGAAAATTTTTGATGGTATCCGGATAACAGGAATGAAAAGAGTTCTCATATTTTCAATGTGAGACCGGATTCGTGTTCTACGGGTCGTAATTAGTCTAAAAAACATTGTCCGGCCTTTCTAACTTTTGTAGTTTAGGAGATATAAAGCATTTCTTAATTAAAAAGTGTCGCATTCTGAGTCTAAAATTTTCCATAGTATCCGGGGAACAAAAATGAGAAAGAGTTCTACGGATGGTTATTTTATTGCTTATAGAGCTTAAAAAATAAATAATAAAATTTTGGTGTAAACAAAAAAAATCAAAAAATGTTCAAAAATTTTCAAAAACCCTTATTATAAAAAACTTTGCCCTACGCCCTTCAAACTTTGGTATGATGTAATTTGACCCTATATTACTCATTCGAATTCCCCTAAGGAACAGCGTTTTAAGGAAAACGCTGAAAACCCAGCCGTTTTCGAGATATGGGCCCTTAAAGTTTTTTAAAGGGACTAACACTTAAATTCGTCCATTTATAGGGCTAAAGGGCCGGAAAATAGCGAATCGGGGGGATTCGAACCCGCGCTTTCCATTGGCTTGCACAGAATTGATGAAAACCCTTTGGTTTACAATATATTTGCCCTTCAAGTTTGTGGCGAAGGGCCTGCGCTAATTCCTGAACTAAAAGAGCTAGAAAATCCGGACAAGTGTTGTTAAACCTACTTAGATCTGCATAAATAAAATCCGTGGTCAAATTTTCCCTAAGGGCTCAAATAAGCCCTTAGCCCTTTATAAAAGGGCGGACTCCTATCGGATGGTTATTTTCGTACCTAGAGAACTTAATACTAAAAGATAGCATAGGAAAATTCGGAAAAATCCTTAAATATTGAGATATTTCCCTGTCCCTTTTGTTATTACATAGGAAAGGTAAGAAAACTACTATTTTATTTATTTATTCTTATAAAAGGTCATATATTATCATCATCCAGTGTTGTAGTCACCGAATCCTATTGCTGGGTGTACTAGGCCCTTCGCAGAACTTGTAAACAAACATAAACATTGTTTATTTTGAGCGCCAAAGTACAAAAGATATAGTGAACAAACACTTAATTAGAGTGGGGGTATTACGTGATAATATTAATATTATGTTTTTACAATAAAGACTTCAGTTCCTTTCAGTCTTTGGTGAAGAGAACATCGTGTGCTTGTGAATAATCGTGTAGTGCCATATAGCAACGAAAAAGTTTGAAATTTTTATTGAAATCGTACTCTATTTACATCATATGGTTCGCTATATATTTTTAAAAAGTTAGATTTACTCTATAAATTTTTTAAAAAATATTTAAATAGCTTTAAATAATTTTCATTTTGTTCAAGCTTTTTTTAGAAAAATCTAAATTTGATAAGTTGATAGTATACTAAAATTAAATGTTCCTTAGTCAAAATTAAATTGTGTCGTTAGTTAGTTTACTACACTTTTTTTGTATTTAAAAAAAAGGCTTTCCTATTATTAAAATATGTATAATTGTCCGTAAAAGTGTGGTGTATTGTTTTACTAATACTTATTGTTATACAAGTTATTCTAATTGGAGTAAGTGTTACGTAATATTTACTACAAAGTGTATTCTGATCTGTGAAAATCGCCGATGATGATATATTACAGTGATGATACAACAGCGGATGATATATTATGAAAATTCACCATAGGTAAGTAAGAACCTTTGATATTACATTTTTTCTAAGTTGTTGAACACAAAACAAATGTGTCTGCCAATAACGAATTTTATGTAAAATATAAATTTTTACTTCCCTATTTACTATCTTTATTCTTGTAGACGTGATAAATGAAAATATGGAAAAGTGTACAGAGAAAATTTGACGAAAATACATGTATTTTAACGCCCCGTAACTCCTAAACCAATCGAAGTTAAAAAATTATAATCAGACGTATCTTACAGAGCATTTTATGTAGATTCCAAATTTTCATTGTGCAAGTTGCTATCTTTAACCATGTAGGAGTAATAAATAAGAATGTGAAATAACGCATGACAAAGTTTAGTGGAATATACAGTTTAACTCCCACATTTATATTTCATAGAATTTCAAGTATGGAGATCAGGCGAACCGGTTCAGGACTTCACGATACCGCAGGGGATGGTTTCCTGATCCAGACAACGAAATCATGTCCACCAGGTCCGGAGAGAAGCCCCAGGATACTGTAGACACACGGACGGGTTCTCCAAGTCGCGATGTCTGCGTCTCTTACCACTGGAACGTCGAAAACGTGATCATCTGCAAAAAGAAATGATTTATTAATAAAATTATAAATGTATCAACTTATTTATTGTATCTGCAAATTGTATTTATCTGTATTGTTAATACCGCTTTTCACTATTCATATCTAAAGTTGAAATTCCTATAGAAAAGTATTTGTCAACATTTCAACAGTTTTAAAACTTTGCTTATGTATTCAGAGATGCATGCTCAAATCAAAATTGAAACGTACAAATTCCTATCTCACTTAGTTTCAGAAATTTTGAGCCCTAAAGGTGAAATTTCCAATTTTAATTCATGAAACTTAGTGTACATACAGAAAACATCCCCCTGAATTCAAATTTGAAAGCTGCAAGTCCCTATCTCACTTAGTTCTTAAATTATTTAATTTTTTCAGTAATTCGAATTCCTGAAACTTAGTGTATATACAAAAAACAACCCCCTGAATTCAAATTTGAAAACTGCAAGTCGCTATCTCACTTAGTTTTTAAAATATTTTACTTTTATCATGGTATACACAAAAGACATTTTCCTGTCTTGAAACAAACATTACAGATTTTATTTTTCAGTAATTCGAATTCCTGAAACTTAGTGTACATATTGAAAAACACCCCCTGAATCCAAATTTGAAAACTGCAAGTCGCTATCTCACTTAGTTTTTAAAATATTTTACTTTTATCATGGTATACACAAAAGACATTTTCCTATCTTGAAACAAACATGACAGATTTTTTTTTTCAGTAATTCGAATTCCTGAAACTTAGCGTACATATTGAAAAACAACCCCTGAATCCAAATTTGAAAACTGCAAGTCGCTATCTCACTTAGTTTTTAAAATATTTTACTTTTATCATGGTATACACAAAAGACATGTTCCTATCTTAAAACAAACATGACAGATTTTTTTTTCAGTAATTCGAATTCCTGAAACTTAGCGTACATATAGAAAAACACCCCCTGAATTTAAATTTGAAAAGTGCAAGTCGCTATCTCACTTAGTTTTTAAAATATTTTACTTTTATCATAGTATACATAAAAGACATTTTCCTATCTTGAAACAAATATGACAGATTTTTTTTTCAGTAATTCGAATTCCTGAAACTTAGTGTACATATCGAAAAACACCCCCTGAATCCAAATTTGAAAACTGCAAGTCGCTATCTCACTTAGTTTTTAAAATATTTTACTTTTATCATGGTATACACAAAAGACATTTTCCTATCTTAAAACAAACATGACAGAATTTTATTTTTCAGCAAGTCGAATTCCTGAAACTTAGTGTACGTATCGAAAAACACCCCCTGAATCTAAATTTGAAAACTGCAAGTCTCTATCTCACTTAGTTTTTAAAATATTTTACTTTTATCATGGTATACACAAAAGACATTTTCCTATCTTAAAACAAACATGACAGATTTTTTTTTCAGTAATTCGAATTCCTGAAACTTAGTGTACATATCGAAAAACACCCCCTGAATCCAAATTTGAAAACTGCAAGTCGCTATCTCACTTAGTTTTTAAAATATTTTACTTTTATCGTGGTACACACAGAAGCCATTTTCCTATCTTGAAACAAACATCACTGAATTTTATTTTTCAGCAATTCGAATTCCTGAAACTTAGCGTACATATCGAAAAACACCCCCTGAATTCAAATTTGAAAACTGCAACTCGCTATCTCACTTAGTTTTTAATAACTATTTTTGTAATAAGTTGCGAAATGATAGTTTTAAACACGCGACGTGAAATTTATACGCACGAGAATGAGCGAGTGCTACAACACGTCAAGTGCCTAAAACACTCATTTCACAATGTATTACATACAAGATTTTTTGTAATAGCGTTTTTAAATAGATCATTTATTCTCAAATATCAACATTTTGAATTTTTCAAAATTAGAAAGTAGCATCCTTTCTTTCAACCCTAAAGTTCATCAATTATATTTCGCGGGTAATCCATAGACCTTGTTTACAAATATTACTTTAAAAAAAATTGTACGGGCGACTACAAAATTATGTAATACATAGACATCACTTATAATTTATACTCATTATTTTGTTTGTTGACTACCATTTTTTTTATAATTGTTATCTAATGCCTAACTGTTACATAGATCAATTTTGTCAGTTTGTCAGTTTCATTGTTACAGTGCTAGTGAACAGACGTGTGGTGTGCTCGTGTACTGTGCCTTCGAGGACGACTTCCTAGTGCCTGGAGAGGACTTTTGGACATCTTCAAGACTTGGACTTATACTTAGGAAAATAATTTACTCATAGTAAGTTTTTTTTTTTATTTTTGAACTACTTTTAGTAACCATTATTGGGTATATCAGCCATTATTTCTAAAGATTATTTCGGGTGTATATATATACTTTATATTTAAATTATAATTGTTGATGTTGTGTGGAAAAGAATTTGAGTTAATTTAGAATTATTTATAGTGCTAATACCATATACACATATCATATATTATTGGACATACTATATATTTTACTACAAATGTTTTATATTTAAATAATTAAAAATTTAAATATTCTTTTTAATATTAAATTTCTCACACTTGCTTTCATATTAGGTATATTATTTTTAATAATTACAAACGATTGAAACAGTTCTAAGTCCATCTATATTATTATCTGTAACCACTAATCCAAATATTATTTCGAATATATTTTTATTATTACAGAAACATGTAACAGAGATGAATTACAATCCTGGCCAAGCCGTAGAAGGATGTGAGTGAGTTGCAGAAAGATATCTGTCCTAATTTCAGCGTCAGAGATGATCATATTGTTGCAGAGCATCACACTGAAGACACCCCAACATGTGTTGGCACCCCTCAAGACTTATTTATAAGATTTATGTAAATAAATAAATAAAAGTTATCCTCCTAAACATTATGTACTCTTATAACTAATATATGGCAAGAAAAATTGGCACATAATCAATTCATATCATTATGCAACACATATATTTCACTGTCATATATTTTACAGTTCATTATATAAGAAATTCACATACCATACATCCATGCATACATTGTATTTAAAAGGTACAGAAAAACAAAAAGCTAAGTTCAAATATTTCCTACTGAAATTTAACTCTGTATCCGGCGATTCAAATTTCTAAAACTATATATACATATTTGAAACAACCCCCGGAATCCAAATTTGAAAACTGCACGTCGCTATCTCACTTAGTTTTTAATTTATTTTATTTTTATCATGGTATACACAATAGATAATCTAGCTATCTTGAAACAAACATATGTACAAAAGTTCGTAGAATCGAATGGTGCAAAGCATTAGTTATAGGTCGGCAAAGTGAAAAAACTATGGGAGATTTCTAATCAAAATAAAAAAAATTCTTTTGGAAACTAAAACCCAGAGATTTTTTCATTATTTTTCCCGTAAACAGCATGCTTGAATTAAGAGAAAATACTTTCCATTTAAATACAGAGTACACTAAAAATCCTATTTTTAGAGGACTATTGAATTGTTAAAAAATGCCATTTTTTTTATTTTTGCTATACTAGCTAGACACGGTTATTCAAAATTAGTAAACATATGTAGAAAAGTCCGTAGAATCGAATGGCGCAAGCCCGTTAATGTATCTTTTACCATTCTTAGTTATAGGCCGTCAAAGTCAAAAAATATTGTCAATTTTGCATTAAAAATAAAAAATTCTAATTTGGAAACTAATGCCTAGAGATTTTTTTCATTATTTTCCCCGTAATCAGCATGCTTGAATTAAGAGAAAGGGATACTTTATATTTAAATACATGGTGATCGGATTTTTAGTAGACTACTAAATTGTTTAAAGTTACCATTTTTTTCACTTTTGTTTACTCTTACTATACTAGCTAGACACGGTTATTCAAAATTGGTAAACATATGTAGAAATGTCCATAGAATCGAATGGCACAACGCCAATTAAAGTATCTTTTACCATACATTAGTTATAGTCCGTCAAATTCAAAAAATATTGTCAATTTTGCATTAAAAATAAAAATTTCTATTTTGGAAACTAAGGCCTAGAGATTCTTTTCATTATTTTTCCTGTAATCAGCATGCTTGATTTAAGAGAAAATGATACTTTCCATTTGAATACAGGCTGGTCGGATTTTTAGTGGACACCTAGCGACATCCCGCAGGAAAACGCTGAACTATTGAATATTGGCTGCGTTCCACTATTCATTATTAAGAGCATAAAAGTGGTGTACTAATTTCTTAATTTAGGATATAGAGAGCAACATACAAACAGTAGTGTTTATGCAGAAAACGATGTATTTTAATATGTTTCAGCTATCCTCAAATTCTGAATTAAGAGAAAATGATACCTTTCATTAAATGAAAATTAAAACACAGGGTGGTCGGATTTTTAGTGTACTAAATTGTTTAAAGTTTCCATTTTTTTCATTTTTGCTTACTCTAACTATACTAGCTACACACGGTTATTCAAAATTGGTAAACATATGTAGAAAAGTCCGTAGAATCGAATGGCGCAACGCCCGTTAATGTATTTTTTACCATTATTTAGTTATAGGCCGTCAAAGTCAAAAAATATTGTCAATTTTGCATTAAAAATAAAAACTGCTATTTGGGAAACTAAGGCCTAGAGAACATTTTCAATATTTTCCCGTAACCAGCATGCTTGAATTAAGAGAAAATGATACTTTCCATTTAAATACTGGGTGGTCGGATTTTTAGTGGACTACTAAATTGTTTAAAGTTACCATTTTTTCATTTTTGCTTACTCTTACTATACTAGCTACACACGGTTATTGAAAATTGCTAAATATATGTAGAAATGTCCATAGAATCGAATGGCGCAACGCCCGTTAAAGTATCTTTTACCATTCATAAGTTATAGTCCGTCAAAGTCAAAAAATATTGTCAATTTTGCATTAAAAATAAAAATTTCTATTTTAAAAACTAAGGCCTAGAGATTTTTTTCATTATTTTTCCCGTAATCAGCATGCTTGAATTAAGAGAAAATAATACTTTATATTTAAATACAAGGTGATCGAATTTATAGTGGAATACTGAATTGTTGAAAGTTATCATTTTTTTCATTTTTGCTTACTCTTAATATACTAGCTACACACGGTTATTTAAAATTGGTAAACATACGTAGAAAAGTCCGTAGAATCGAATGGCACAACGCCCTTCAATGTAGCTTTTATCATTCATTAGTTATAGACCGTCAAAGTCAAAAAATTTTGTCAATTTTGCATTAAAAATAAAAATTTCTATTTTAAAAACTAAGGCCTAGAGAATTATTTTTCCCTTAATCAGCGTGTTTGAATTAAGGGAAAATAGTTGGACTTTTAGTGAACTACATATAGTATTATATTGTTTAATTTAATTTTACAGGGATGTTCTTCATGAAAACGAAGATTTAACAGCCAATCCCCATGGGCGAGATTACAAGAAATATCAACAACAATGTAACTCACCATTGTTGAGTGCTTCAGCTTACAATGCCGGAACTCCAAGTCGCTAAGTCTGGAACACCAGGATGTCGGCTTTTCACATGGCTGCATCTGAAAAGGACACACATATTTAATAAAATGTTACAATAAAAAAAGGTAATTTTGAATTTTGTGTACACAAATTTTTTCGCGCCACTTCTACATTCATAAAATTCAAAACACCCTGAACGAATTACATAATACATAAGAAGCAATTATTATTTATAATGACTCATTATTATTTAATTGTTGAGTTGTATTTCTACGGGGTAAATTATTTAACACCCTAACTATTACATGGATTAATTCTTTCAGTTTGTTTGTTACAGTGCTAGTGTAAAGACGTGTGTGGAGTGTGCTGGTGTACTGTGACCACGAAGACGACTTCCTGGTGCTTGGAGAGGACGTTAGGATACCTGCAGGACTTGGAGTTATATCCATAGATTTCATTTATTCAAAGTGAGTTTTTTTTTTGCTTTTATAATACTTCATACATAGTTGTATTTTCATTTGATATATTAACCATTGATTTGGAGGGATTATTCTAGTATAGATACAAGATATAAGCTATATTTAAATAATTGTTCATATTATATCGAAAATAGTTTGCATTAATTAATAATTATTTAATATTTCTACCATATACAATCTTCTAACATTTTATTCTGTAAATACTATGTATAAAGCCCCATATACTTTTATGGCAAAGATATTTGAAAAAATGTTTTCTAATGTTAAACATCTGTCATGAATTGTGTTCATCTTGTGTATAATTTAATATATCATATCATTGTATGTCCTATATATTTTACTACATATATTTTGTTCCATATATACGTAATTATTAATGTGTACGATAATACAAATGGTGAGTCCTTTTTTTTATTGGTGAAATTACGTAGCTTATACCTCATTATTAAAATACTTTAATATCGTACACATTATGCATTAAAATCTATAATTGATCGATTGAAATATTTATTCATTCTTTTGTAATATTGATATCTCGCATTTTATTTGACATTAATATATCTTTTTAAATAATAATTATATATACTTGAAATAATTCCTAATAATCTGCAAATAAAATCATATTATTTTCTATGACCATTAACCACTAATTTATATTTGTTGCTTTCGAGTATATTTTCTATTGTTGCAGAAAGATAAGCTGTGCCCTTAAACAGACGATGCTGCAGAAGTACCCGAGCGAGTTGCAGTTCATGAATCCTGATTTCCGCATTGGAGATGGTCACCCTGTTGTAGAGCATCGCACCCCAAAACAACCCCAACATGAATTTTGTACACCCCAAGTCATATTTATCAAATTTATGTAAATAAATAAATAAAACCACCTCACACCTATAAAGTGCTTATGTTATATAACCATTTAACGTGAAAAATCATCTGCTCTACTAATAAAAACTTTATAAACAAATATCGAAGACACTCATACATAAGCATTTCAACATCTCAAAGCGTATTACTTTAGGTTCCCATACATCACAAACACATATTACATATTATTTTAAGGGTACAAGAAACGAAAGAGCTAAGTCTAAACATAACTGATTTTTTTTAGCGATTCATACATTTGGAAAATAATTATACATTTACAAAATAATTTCCTACATTCAAATTTTGAAAAGTACAAATGGCTATTTCTGTTAGTTTACGAGATATTAATTTTTAAACTTGCTATTTTCAATAGAGATGTACTCGTCTTGAAACTAGCATCACTGAAAACTTTTTCAGCGATTTATATATTCTAAAATTAGGTTTACCATATAGTAAATAAATTCCTTAATATCACTTTGAAAAGTACAAGTCGCTATATCTTAATTTTCATGACATTCATTTCTAAAGTTACTATTTTCATTAAACATATATACGTCTTAAAATAAACACTACTGATTTTCTTTTCCAGTGATTGAAACATTTTAAAATTATACATATAGAAAATTACTTTCTATATACAAATTTAAAAAGTACGAGGCGCTATTTTTCTTAGTTTTCGTGATATTCAATTTCAAAGTTGATATTTTTAATGAACATGAACACGTTTTGAAATAAACATTACTGAAAAAATTTTCAGCGATTTAAAACTTTTTAAATTTTGTATAAATATACGAAATAACCCTCTACAACTAAATTTTTAAAATGCAAGTAGCTTTTTCTTTTAGTTTTTCATATACTCATTTTTTTAAATTGCTATTGTCAATAGATGTGTTGTGAAACAAGCATTGCTGAAAATGTTTTCAGCGATTCCAAAGTGCTGAAATTACGTTTACATAGGTACAGAAAATAAACTTACAAATACAAATAAGATTAGGGTAATTCGCTATCGCTCTTAGTTCTTGAAGTATTTAATTTTAAAGTTACTATACACAATATATGAATCACATGGTACATATTTCAAACTTTAAAAATTCAATATCTCGAAACTATATAAGTAATTGGGACTTAGCTCTATTTTTATGTACCATAATTTGCATCCCCTACATACATACGAGTACACACTTATAATCTAATACTCTCATCGTTCTAAATAAAACGTAGTTAAGGAAAAACCTAATTTGTATTATTATATTTAGAATACACTTAGTAACATATTCGCACATTGAAAAATAGTTACTTGTATATCTAGAGCGGAAAATGATACTTTACACACATACTTTTTCTACGTCCGCTGAAAAAGATAATAAAACATTTTGTTTTCAAATCACCTATGTACCAAGTTTTCTAATTTAAAACTGTATCACAAAATAATTGTCTCTCCTGTAAGAATGACGTAATAAGAGTTTCGACGTAATTAAAAACATTACATTTTAAACTTCGAAATGCATTAATTAAGATATAAAACTAATAAATTGATACATTATCCCTATTTATATATATCACAAAATTTTGGGCCTCATATTTCGATTCCACAGACTTAATCAATATATTAACATTTACATGTTTGATACAATTTAAAACAAATACAGTTCAAATATATTTTATATACTGTTTGCATGATTGAAAATTTTTTAAACTTCATTTTCATATTCAACAATTAAATTTAAAAAACCATCAAAATTTTCTTTTCATTTTGTTTAAACTTTAGTTTACATATTTTAAATATATCTTTTAGCTATGTGCGAATTCGAATATGAATCCCAAAAGTTTATAGCAAGAGAGACATTCATTTTGAAGTATATTTTCAATACCCAAAAAATGTTAGGGAAAAACTTTATAAGGATTTTCTCTTATAAATAAACATATGTTCATGTTATACATAATTAATGTCTTCTATTATTTCTATTTGTTAAAACAAATGATCCTTATAAAAGTTCTTTCAACAATTAATCGATCGATTGTTGTCAATCATGTATGTTAGCCTACTTGTATATTTCAACGAATCATAATAAAGAATTTATATCATATGTTCTCATATATATATAATTAAGAACAACCTATATCAAATATCATCTTTCCAAGTGTTACAGATCAAGATACATTTATTTATGTATATAATTCTCATTCGCATATATCTCTGTATTAAAACAATATCTTTGCAAAATATAGCAATGCATTATGTACACCATTATGTAATATATTGATGACCAATAAATACCGATAAAATAATATAAATATTTCATTCTAACACCCTATTTCCAAAACAAAAAAATCGCAATCCAAAGATCTAAGTTCATATCCCGCTTAGAAACCAGTTCACAGCCTATAGATCCACAACCAGAACGACGACCAACAAAAATCTCCCATCCTAAAGATCCAGGTTCGAACCCCGCATACTAGCCACCAGGAACCAGCCGAGCATCCCATCCTAGCTACCAGCAACCCGCCCTAGCCATCCACGAGCGCGCCTAGGCTACAGCCGAAGGCAGCACGAGGGTGCTAGGCGGGTTGCTGGGAGCTGGGATCGGATCGCTCCGCTGGTTCCTGGGGCCTAGCCATCAAAAAATTTCTAGAAACCTGTATATAGCTTGAAATAGACGTGATTACGTAATTTCACGACAAAGAGTGTCCGGTAGGACGCCACCACTCACGCTGCACGAATGGCTGTAAATTCAACAGACAGCCAGTATTATACACAGCTAGAAATCCGTGGTGGGAGACTTGAGATTCACGATTCGATCACCAGGCCTTACTACAGCCTACCGTATTGTCAGAAATTTGAATTTTTGTGGGGGAATACGTTCCGTTCGGCCAGAGAGCTCACAAATTCTCGTTTTCGTGACTAGTAGTCTTGCTACACGCTGTACATCGCCGAATCTACACGACTTTTTAAATTTTGTCAGCCAGAAGTCAGCAATCGATGGATTTCTGAATTTTGGTGGGTAAATGCCTTGCGATCGGCTGAAAATCCGTCTGAGAGCTCAAAAATGCTCGTAACGGCAGTAAAGTGCTACTTTTCGGCCGCTACGCCTCTAAAACGTCGATTTTACACGATTTTTGCGATTTTGTCGACCAGAAGCCTTGCTGGTGCTCGCGGATCGGATTTTGCTGGCTAGGAATTTTTTGTGTAGGCTACTTGCTTTTGTAATCTGTTGTGCACTAGGTTGAAATTTAGGCGCTAAAATTATTAATGCAGGTTGCAGATCGACGGTCGTTTTGCGGTGCTCTCGAATCGAATTTTGCCGATTGCTTACCTATAGGCTGTAAATAGTTCATATCCCGCTGATCTCATTTTGATGATCTAGTTCGTATTTTGGTGAATTTCTGGTTTCTGGAATGCAATTTTTGAGGATAGGAAAATAGGTTTTTGAATTGTTTTTTACTGTTTTTATTGGTCATTTATATAATACATTTTATTTGTGTTACATATTGTAATGAGATTATTCTATGAGGACTTGTAAATAAATAAATAATGAAATATATATCGCCAAATATTTATTAAATTGTATCGTATAAGTTGTTACATAATATTACAGATTTTTGCGAGTATAATGTATAACATTTTTTTTCTAAGACTTATCGAGATATAGATTACTTTAATATACCTATGTAAATACTTTCAAATAAATAGTGATGCTAAGATTTATAAATAGAGATACAATTAAAAATAGATCAATAATTTAACACAAATATATGTTTAATTTGAATATATTAACTGCTATATTGTGACTATGTCTTAGAAAAAAATTGTATCAATAAGAAATAAAGTAGAACAATTATAATATACTGATATATTCACCATCACATATTCACTAACAAAATATTAAGTTATATTTTTCACCAAATTACACACAAATGTAGTTATATAGGTCACTGTAATCCGAACTCTAATATAATGTAAATACTTACAAATAAATAATACACAATTCAATATTAACTTGTTATTGTCTAATAAATTGGTGAAATACACCCACTTTCAGGTACGAAAATCCGCAATAAACCTTTCTCGTCAAGGAGACGTTTCTCGTGAGATAGCAGACTTCCTAATGATCGATAAAAGCACAGCAAATGGAATTATCACCAAATATACATTGCCAAAATCATTAGCTGACAAGTTAAGATGCAATAGACCCCCGTAAAACAACAAAGAGAACAGATAAAATAAATAAACTAAAATCTAAAGTAATAAACTAATTTTTAGGTCAACAAAAGTCAAAATTCTTGTTTGACCACCCTAATCTCCGAATTTAAATCCTATAAAACATTTAAGCCAGAAGTTAAACATCCGCGATGGAAAAGAAAAACAAGCCTGAATTATAGAACCATTTAGAAAATGAGTGACAAGATGTACACCACAAGACAGTATTACAAATTTAATTAAATCAATGTTTCGACAGTATTCTGCAGTGATTGTATCAAAAGGAATGATGATAAACTATTAAATATGGATAACAAAATAAGACTGAACAGATTTATTAGTCGTTTTGAAATACGCATATTTTTGGCGCAATATTTTTGCATAGCACTAGAAATTATTTTGTTACTACATAATTTTATTTACCTACATAGTTTCTGGTTTATAATAGGAACATATTTTATGCACAAATGCATATGTTTCATTGTTGTATCACCTTTACAATATATGATCATGGTTTAAAAATCTGTTTGGCTTAAAACTTTTGCACACCTCTATAGATAAACATTACATAACATTATAGACATTTCTATAAAGTTGCATATGATATTCAAAAAGCAAGATTAAAAATACTCAAATGTAAACTTGTATTAGCTGCTGTTTAATGATGATTTTGGTACCTATGCACATGTACATTTAGAACTTGAAGATGTACGTAGCGTCATTAGATATTTCAATATGATTTTGTCCTTACATTTATTATAAAATTACATAATATACCTTTCAAACTGCAGCTAGATATATACACTACACGATTTTACGTTTAAATTCTTAAAAATATGATACTGAAAGTTGCAAATCATGTACGACCTTCAAAGAGCAAGGTTAGACACTCTGCGTCGTATAAGGATGTATTAATACTTTACTAATGTAAAAGAATGTTAAATGCAACAATATATTACATGTATTAAGGCTGTTTTATGATGAATTCAATATACAAATACATATTTATGTAGAACTTGAAGATGTAAGTAAGGTTACGTCAATATTTTTGTCCTTAAATTTATTAGAAAATCAAGTAATTTACCTTTCAAACTACAGCTAGGCATTCGAATTCAACTGCTCCAAGTCCATTTCACAAATATAACACGTAAATAAGTTATTTTAATCACAAAATATATCACAAAAACATAAAACCACTTCTTAACATCAACTTACTTGCAAAACATGTAACGCACTAACGCTTACGACAGTGTTGCCAACCTCTTAAAATTGAATTATGCTACCGCTCAGAAAATTATGCTCAAATATTAATGACATAAAAAACAATGAAAATACACAAAAAAAAAACAATATTTTAATGAACATTTAATACAAACGATAAACAAAAAACTTTAAAACTAAAAATATATTTCATTTCATTTAAGAAAATAGCAGATGGCGCTTGAGAGCCTACTGCTTATACTTTTATACACGCAGTAAATAAGTAATGACCAAGTAACAACTTAAGAGAAAATCTGTCAATGACGACAAGTAACAACCCTATTATAGACATGGCGAAAATAAATATTAAGTAAAATATAATAATGACTAATTTATAACGACTGGAAAATATTTGTAATTATGCTACTTTAGCATAATAATGCTACGGTTGGCAACACTGGGCTTACGACGTGGTCTCATGCGATTGGTGAAAATCTGGTGAAACTAACGATTGTGATTGGGAAAAATAACGAAGCTTGTGATTGGTGGAAATACAGCAAGAATTCGAATGCGATAAAATCCTATCAATTTTGAACGGATGAAGAGTATTTATTTGAAAACAATCATTAATTTAAGATGTTTAAATAATAATTTGTAATTTAAATTCACCATGCAACAGCGTACATCAATTTTTACCGGAAATTATACATAAATAATAACACAATACAAGAAATATTTCGAATTAATTTGGTTTTATTGATAAGTAGATGGCAATGGGCATAAATACCTTTAAATAGGGTTCATGGGGAGGGCATAAGGGTGCATTTTTTTCGGGAAATTCTTCTCCACGTCTCGTGATTCATTCTCCAACGATGATGCTGGAAGAAATCAGGTTTCATGAGGCTACATTCGAAAGGTGTATCGGCCATACTGCATAGAGAACCCTGTAACATTCAAAATAAATAAAAATTAGGATATTTTAAAAATAAAATATATTTTAATATTTAAATTTAAAGTGTCCAACCCCTATTTTTTGTGTTATAAGCAAAGACACATTCAAAATCCCCATAAAGATATCTAATATTTTATTTCAAATTGCTTGAATTAAATTTATTGTTAAATAATTTATCATAATTTTCTTTTTACTTTATTTGCAAAAGATGAAAAACCACCACCAGATAATGACCAAAAATGGCCCATTTGGAAAACTTTAAATCGCCTATGAAGTCCAGTAGGAAAATATGAAATACCTCGGTACAACTGGTAGAACCCACTTTATGTCGTTGTAGTCAAGAACAAATAATGACCCACCTGCTCACGTGCGCCAACTTAGAAGAGGAATGCACGAGAGAAGATCTGGCTAAAGGAACATCAACTGCTCTAAATTGGGCTATTTTCTGGAAAAATTACTAAATTGACAATTTTTGTATTAGTTTATTTTACATATATTTTTACCTCCCGCCACACCATAGATAAGGGAGGTAACGTTTTCGGTCCAAAAATTCGAAAAAGAGTTTTTAGTAAATAAGCACGAATTAAGGTACCTACAACACAATTTTTCCTTAAAATCTACTAAAATATGATCCAAAACTATGGTATTTAAAACTCTTATATAATTTGAAACATATTAGATTTTGACTTTGATAAACCGGAAGTAGTACTTTGCATGAATCTCTTAACAGATTTTTGAGGAAAAACATAATAAAATATAATCCAAAATTTGGTATGACAGACTTTTCTATTTATTGGAACAACAAATTAGATCAACCGGAAGTGATACTTTACTTAAAGATCATTGCTATTTTAAACATGGAATTGGCGGGAGGTCATCAAATTTTATAACTATATTCCGCAAGAATTAATATTTTATTTGTTCATTTATTAAAATAATTGCATTTAAATAAAAGTTATCGAATTAATATGTGCCAAACTAATTATTTTGTTAATATATTAACTAGAAACAGATATTAATTCGATAATTTGTGGAGACGTTGGTCCCACCCCAATTTGGGTATGGTTAAGCCCTGCCACCACGACAAGGTCTCTCCACGTGGGCAGGGAACCCTGTCCAAACCTCCTGCGATTCAAAGGAGTTGAGGACAGAGCCACTCCGGCCTAAACCACGACTGGGGTGTCCTACAAAACCCTAACGATCTCATATCAACTATAAATAGAATCGCCCGCGCCTGAAACCCTAACAAAAATGATAATGAGATGAAATGAACCTATTTGTGGCTTGTTCACGGACGCGGCCTGCTGGGGCCAAGCGCGTTCCAACCACTGATATGCATACGCCGATAAACTATTGCTCATCGTCATATTCCATACAGTGTTTGGACCTACGACCGCGCCCTCCCCATTCCGCGAAAACTGACCCCGTGCAATCCATATAGGAGGGTAAGTTTTCTTGGACGAGGGTTGCTCACCTCACGATAAAAAACAACTTCATTGTGATTACCAAATTAGCTGCTGGTACTAATTTTAGTAATCTGCAACAAAGCTCTTTTTTACCATGTGTAAAGTCCACCGAACATTTTCATGCCCGCGAGAGACTTTCGGCGGAATTTGATAAGTATTCATTGCACAGTATTCAAAATACTGGCACGCCAAATACTCAGTGCCCTAGAAAAAAAGCATAACATACAAAATAAATATATTATATCATATTTATATTATATACGAGCATATATAATATAAGATAATATAATATAAACAATCCCAAAATCCCGCCCCAAATATATCATTTATAAATCGATTTTCGCGAACGAATTTATGGTAAAAATTAACCCTGCAAACCCCAAACTACAGTTTTTAAAAAAATATTCCCGACACAAAACAAAAAATAAAACCAATATTATCAAAATCTGTTCAAAATTTCCCGTACCCGGTTCGCGACAAATTTCGAAAATATTCGCGTCTTTAATTCGCCTTGAAGACTTGCTCCTTTCTCGATCCCTCGTTGTCCCCCGTTGTCCAGGTCCTGGGTTCCTGGCCTAATCGATCCGGACCTCATACCGGATTACACGAGCTAATAATAAATTTAAAAAAACTAAAACAATCCGGACCTCATGCCGGCATGAAATCTACCATTTAAAAGTTAAAGTTAGGATGATGATGATTATATCCCACGGAGTCTAGAAGGACGATAATATCCAGGTCCAAAAGGATCCTGGCCTGTACGATGTCACCGGACCGGAAACGATCCGGATCTCATGCCGGATATGCGGAAGTTAGCGACCCGAGCCTTATGCCGGGTTACGCGAGCAAATTCACCCGGGACGAAAGTTACAATTTAAGTTAGATTTACAAGTTAAAGTTAGGATGACGACGCGCCCCCTTAAACTAAACTTAACTAGGCTGTACTGCAATGTACGTTTTTATTTGACTTATTAAACATTTCATTTTGATTTTAAGATTTGTATAAATGCAAAATATCTGTTTATTATAATGTTCTTTACCCCTAATTGGGTGTGACATCTTTTCTCTTAAGACCCAGAAAATCTCATTTCAAATGAATGAAATAGATTCAAAATTTTCTTTCAAAAATATATAAATATTGTAAAACATTATTGTCTGAATAAAAATGTTGAAATACTATGTCTTTTATCAAATATTTATCAATACTAAATAAACCTCAATCACACAAAACATTCAGGGGATCATTCATAAATAAAAATTCGTTTTTATTTTCATATTATTCTTATTTTTTTGATTTTTTTTTATGTTTTACCCATATATACGATCCACACTCACACACACCTTTCATTCTAAATTATTTTTGTATTCTCATTTATTAATAATTGAACATTCATTGCAATGTACAGCAACTTCCCAGCAAAATTGTAATAGGTACGACTTTAAAAATCCAAGTTTTCAAAAGCATTTATTATATATTTGTTAATAGATATTTATACACCAAATGAGCTAAGGTAATATTTATTCATGAGAAGAAAGCTTAACCCACGAGCCCGTAAGGGCGAGTTGGTTAATTTCTTCGACTGAATAAACATTCTTAACTCACGTAGTTTATGTAATATTTTATTCAATTTTGACAAAATAGTAATAACAATCATTACTATTTTCATTTTAACAAAATAAAAATGCAATACGTTATTCTGAATTTGTAAAAATTAAATATTATATATCAGAAAATTGGGTCAAAAACTTAAATATTTCCTCTGTTTAGCAATTGTTGAGTGCGGGATTTGAACCCAAAACTATAATTGGCATACAGTAACAGTTAAAAAATATAGAAAAATCAATTAAAAGAATGAATTGAAATGATTGAAAATGAAACAATTTTTAATGAATTTTGCAGACAGGATTTTCCCAAATTATTATTATAGAAATATATTCAAATAACTGTTTATTAATAATTAACTATTTATTAATATCAAAAAAACTGAGTACAAATATGGCGCCCTATCTTATAACTAACTTATTCTAAGCTAACCTTAATTAAAGCTAGTCTTACACTATAAAATTTCCCGGGCAATTTTATAGAGCAAGATTTCGCTTACCCAATCACTCACACACTGTCATTCCTTTATATACCACATTGTACTCAGTTTTAAGTTTATTTAAAGTTGAAATCAAAATATATTTAATACAAGCCTGTTTAATAATAAATAATTATATCATTACTGCTTATTACCCATTGTTGGGTGTATCATTTACTTTATTTTATATTATTGATAGTTTGTATATTTAAATAAATAAATGGGAAAATCCGTGTCATAATCTAGGAGACATATATTGTAATGTTTTTTGGGCAAATAAATTTTGAAATTGTAAGATTTAAATAGTTTAAAAAATATATAAGTATTTTAGATATTTTATGTATTATGTAACACTAGTACAAACACTGTATTTTAAAATATTAAATTTGAATTATTGTACAATTCATTGTATTGTATTTATATCGTATTGTTATGCCTTATACCCTAAAATTACGGGTACAGCAACAATTGCTAGATGGAGAAACATGTCAAGTTAATTGACCTAAAGTATTTTAAAAATTGATATAAAATGTAAAAATTGATAAATTTTCAATTTGCTAGGAAGTTTATTTTCACATACCTTGTCTCAGGATAAACCTGGACATTTTACCAAACTACCACTATACAAATACAAGTATCCCACGTTGTCCTTCTGGGCCCTGGGTTGGTCTAGGCGCACTTAGATTTAAAGAATTTAATTCTATAATTTTATATTTTAAGGGTAGAGGTAACTACCACAGATTTAAATACTATGAAATACAAATACAAAAAATAGAAAGGAATGGTCGAGCACGGTCCAGCAAACCAGAAGAGTACAACCATCCTTTCACTATGAAAGACAAATTATAAATGGCTGTTTACTACTTTAACAGGTATATTTTTTAAAATAATTAGTTATCTAATACTTTGTTAATGACGTAACAACCGGCAAAAGGCCTGTGCAGCAGACAGAAATAAACAATTAAATCGTAATTTTTAATCGGAGATAAAATTACGTAATTAAAAATAAAAATTTCTATTTTGAAAACTAAGGCCTAGAGATTTTTTTCATTATTTTTCCCGTAATCAGCATGCTTGAATTAAGAGAAAATGATACTTTAAATTTAAATACAGGGTCATCGAATTTTTAGTGGACTACTGAATTGTTTAAAGTTACCATTTTTTTCATTTTTGCTTACTCTTACTATACTAGCTATACAAGGTTATTCAAAATTAGTAAACATATGTAAAAATGTCCATAGAATCGAATGGCGTAACGCCCGTTAAAGTATCTTTTACCATTCATAAGTTATAGTCCGTCAAAGTCAAAAAATATTGTCAATTTTGCATTAAAAATAACAATTTCTATTTTGAAAACTAAGGCCTAGAGATTTTTTTCATTATTTTTCCCGTAATCAGCATGCTTGAATTAAGAGAAAATGATACTTTAAATTTAAATACAGGGTCATCGAATTTTTAGTGGACTACTGAATTGTTTAAAGTTACCATTTTTTTCATTTTTGCTTACTCTTACTATACTAGCTATACAAGGTTATTCAAAATTAGTAAACATATGTAAAAATGTCCATAGAATCGAATGGCGTAACGCCCGTTAAAGTATCTTTTACCATTCATAAGTTATAGTCCGTCAAAGTCAAAAAATATTGTCAATTTTGCATTAAAAATAAAAATTTCTATTTTAAAAACTAAGGCCTAAAGATTTTTTTCATTATTTTTCCCGTAATCAGCATGCTTGAATTAAGAGAAATTGATACTTTAAATTTAAATTTAGGGTGATCAAATTTTTAGTGGACTACTGAATTGTTTAAAGTTACCATTTTTTTTCATTTTTGCTTACTATTACTATACTAGCTACACACGGTTATTCAAAATTGGTAAACATATGTAGAAATGTCCATAGAATCGAATGGCGCAACGCCCGTTAAAGTATCTTTTACCATTCATAAGTTATAGTCCGTCAAAGTCAAAAAATATTGTCAATTTTGCATTAAAAATAACAATTTCTATTTTGAAAACTAAGGCCTAGAGATTTTTTTCATTATTTTTCCCGTAATCAGCATGCTTGAATTAAGAGAAAATGATACTTTAAATTTAAATACAGGGTGATCGAATTTTTAGTAGACTACTGAATTGTTTAAAGTTACCATTTTTTCCATTTTTGCTTACTCTTACTATACTAGCTAGAGACGGTTATTCAAAATTAGTAAACATATGTAGAAATGTCCATAGAATCGAATGGCGCAACGCCCGTTAAAGTATCTTTTACCATTCATAAGTTATAGTCCGTCAAAGTCAAAAAATATTGTCAATCTTGCATTAAAAATAAAAATTTCTATTTTGAAAACTAAGGCCTAGAGATTTTTTTCATTATTTTTCCCGTAATCAGCATGCTCGAATTAAGAGAAAACGATACTTTAAATTTAAATACAGGCTAATCGAATTTTTAGTGGACTACTGAATTGTTTAAAGTTACCATTTTTTTCATTTTTGCTTACTATTACTATACTAGCTAGACACGGTTATTCAAAATTGGTAAACATATGTAGAAATGTCCATAGAATCGAATAGCGCAAAGCCCGTTAAAGTATCTTTTACCATTCATAAGTTATAGTCCGTCAAAGTCAAAAAATATTGTCAATTTTGCATTAAAAATAACAATTTCTATTTTGAAAACTAAGGCCTAGAGATTTTTTTCATTATTTTTCCCCTAAATCAGCATGCTTGAATTAAGAGTTCAGCTGATACAAGATTACCATGCAATAAATCAAAAAATGGTACCTTGGATTTTTCAGTAGCGAGTTATAAACCAAAATATTTAAACACCCTATATTTAAATAAAAATGTATCAATTTCTACTAAATGAAACGTGCTGATTGCGAAAAAAATAGTAAAAAAATTCCCAGGATTCTAGTTTTAGAAATACAAAGTTTTATTTCCCCTAGAAAACTAACACGTTTATTTCACTTTGCCGAGCTATAACTAATGAACGGTAAAAGATACGTTAACGGCCGTTGCGGAAATCGATTCTACGGACTTTTCTACGTATGTGCACTAATTTTTAACTGTCGTGTTCAGCTAATACAAGATTACCATGCAATAAATCAAAAAATGGTACCTTGGATTTTTCAGTAGCCAGTTATAAACCAAAATATTTAAACACCCTATATTTAAATAAAAATGTATCAATTTCTACTAAATCAAACGTGCTGATTGCGAAAAAAATAGTAAAAAAATTCCCAGGATTCTAGTTTTAGAAATACAAAGTTTTATTTCCCCTAGAAAACTAACACGTTTATTTCACTTTGCCGGGCTATAACTAATGAACGGTAAAAGGTACGTTAACGGGCGTTACGGCAATCGATTCTACGGACTTTTCTACGTATGATCACTAATTTTTAACTGTCGTGTTCAGCTGATACAAGATTACCATGCAATAAATCAAAAAATGGTACCTTGGATTTTTCAGTAGCCAGTTATAAACCAAAATATTTAAACACCCTATATTTAAATAAAAATGTATCAATTTCTACTAAATCAAACGTGCTGATTGCGAAAAAAATAGTAAAAAAATTCCCAGGATTCTAGTTTTAGAAATACAAAGTTTTATTTCCCCTAGAAAACTAACACGTTTATTTCACTTTGCCGAGCTATAACTAATGAACGGTAAAAGATACGTTAACGGCCGTTGCGGAAATCGATTCTACGGACTTTTCTACGTATGTGCTCTAATTTTTAACTGTCGTGTTCAGCTGATACAAGATTACCATGCAATAAATCAAAAAATGGTACCTTGGATTTTTCAGTAGCCAGTTATAAACCAAAATATTTAAACACCCTATATTTAAATAAAAATGTATCAATTTCTACTAAATCAAACGTGCTGATTGCGAAAAAAATAGTAAAAAAATTCCCAGGATTCTAGTTTTAGAAATACAAAGTTTTATTTCCCCTAGAAAACTAACACGTTTATTTCACTTTGCCGAGCTATAACTAATGAACGGTAAAAGGTACGTTAACGGGCGTTACGGCAATCGATTCTACGGACTTTTCTACGTATGTGCACTAATTTTTAACTGTCGTGTTCAGCTAATACAAGATTACCATGCAATAAATCAAAAAATGGTACCTTGGATTTTTCAGTAGCCAGTTATAAACCAAAATATTTAAACACCCTATATTTAAATAAAAATGTATCAATTTCTACTAAATCAAACGTGCTGATTGCGAAAAAAATAGTAAAAAAATTCCCAGGATTCTAGTTTTAGAAATACAAAGTTTTATTTCCCCTAGAAAACTAACACGTTTATTTCACTTTGCCGGGCTATAACTAATGAACGGTAAAAGGTACGTTAACGGGCGTTACGGCAATCGATTCTACGGACTTTTCTACGTATGTTCACTAATTTTTAACTGTCGTGTTCAGCTGATACAAGATTACCATGCAATAAATCAAAAAATGGTACCTTGGATTTTTCAGTAGCCAGTTATAAACCAAAATATTTAAACACCCTATATTTAAATAAAAATGTATCAATTTCTACTAAATCAAACGTGCTGATTGCGAAAAAAATAGTAAAAAAATTCCCAGGATTCTAGTTTTACAAATACAAAGTTTTATTTCCTCTAGAAAACTAACACGTTTATTTCACTTTGCCGAGCTATAACTAATGAACGGTAAAAGGTACGTTAACGGGCGTTGCGGAAATTGATTCTACGGACTTTTCTACGTATGTGCTCTAATTTTTAACTGTCGTGTTCAGCTGATACAAGATTACCATGCAATAAATCAAAAAATGGTACCTTGGATTTTTCAGTAGCCAGTTATAAACCAAAATATTTAAACACCCTATATTTAAATAAAAATGTATCAATTTCTACTAAATCAAACGTGCTGATTGCGAAAAAAATAGTAAAAAAATTCCCAGGATTCTAGTTTTACAAATATAAAGTTTTATTTTCTCTAGAAAACTAACACGTTTATTTCACTTTGCCGAGCTATAACTAATGAACGGTAAAAGATACGTTAACGGCCGTTGCGGAAATCGATTCTACGGACTTTTCTACGTATGTGCACTAATTTTTAACTGTCGTGTTCAGCTAATACAAGATTACCATGCAATAAATCAAAAAATGGTACCTTGGATTTTTCAGTAGCCAGTTATAAACCAAAATATTTAAACACCCTATATTTAAATAAAAATGTATCAATTTCTACTAAATCAAACGTGCTGATTGCGAAAAAAATAGTAAAAAAATTCCCAGGATTCTAGTTTTACAAATACAAAGTTTTATTTCCTCTAGAAAACTAACACGTTTATTTCACTTTGCCGAGCTATAACTAATGAACGGTAAAAGGTACGTTAACGGGCGTTGAGGAAATTGATTCTACGGACTTTTCTACGTATGTGCTCTAATTTTTAACTATCGTGTTCAGCTGATACAAGATTACCATGCAATAAATCAAAAAATGGTACCTTGGATTTTTCAGTAGCCAGTTATAAACCAAAATATTTAAACACCCTATATTTAAATAAAAATGTATCAATTTCTACTAAATCAAACGTGCTGATTGCGAAAAAAATAGTAAAAAAATTCCCAGGATTCTAGTTTTAAAATACAAAGTTTTATTTCCTCTAGAAAACTAACACGTTTATTTCACTTTGCCGAGCTATAACTAATGAACGGTAAAAGGTACGTTAACGGGCGTTGCGGAAATTGATTCTACGGACTTTTCTACGTATGTGCTCTAATTTTTAACTATCGTGTTCAGCTGATACAAGATTACCATGCAATAAATCAAAAAATGGTACCTTGGATTTTTCAGTAGCCAGTTATAAACCAAAATATTTAAACACCCTATATTTAAATAAAAATGTATCAATTTCTACTAAATCAAACGTGCTGATTGCGAAAAAAATAGTAAAAAAATTCCCAGGATTCTAGTTTTACAAATACAAAGTTTTATTTCCTCTAGAAAACTAACACGTTTATTTCACTTTGCCGAGCTATAACTAATGAACGGTAAAAGGTACGTTAACGGGCGTTGCGGAAATTGATTCTACGGACTTTTCTACGTATGTGCTCTAATTTTTAACTATCGTGTTCAGCTGATACAAGATTACCATGCAATAAATCAAAAAATGGTACCTTGGATTTTTCAGTAGCCAGTTATAAACCAAAATATTTAAACACCCTATATTTAAATAAAAATGTATCAATTTCTACTAAATCAAACGTGCTGATTGCGAAAAAAATAGTAAAAAAATTCCCAGGATTCTAGTTTTACAAATACAAAGTTTTATTTCCTCTAGAAAACTAACACGTTTATTTCACTTTGCCGAGCTATAACTAATGAACGGTAAAAGGTACGTTAACGGGCGTTGCGGAAATTGATTCTACGGACTTTTCTACGTATGTGCTCTAATTTTTAACTATCGTGTTCAGCTGATACAAGATTACCATGCAATAAATCAAAAAATGGTACCTTGGATTTTTCAGTAGCCAGTTATAAACCAAAATATTTAAACACCCTATATTTAAATAAAAATGTATCAATTTCTACTAAATCAAACGTGCTGATTGCGAAAAAAATAGTAAAAAAATTCCCAGGATTCTAGTTTTACAAATACAAAGTTTTATTTCCTCTAGAAAACTAACACGTTTATTTCACTTTGCCGAGCTATAACTAATGAACGGTAAAAGGTACGTTAACGGGCGTTGCGGAAATTGATTCTACGGACTTTTCTACGTATGTGCTCTAATTTTTAACTATCGTGTTCAGCTGATACAAGATTACCATGCAATAAATCAAAAAATGGTACCTTGGATTTTTCAGTAGCCAGTTATAAACCAAAATATTTAAACACCCTATATTTAAATAAAAATGTATCAATTTCTACTAAATCAAACGTGCTGATTGCGAAAAAAATAGTAAAAAAATTCCCAGGATTCTAGTTTTACAAATACAAAGTTTTATTTCCTCTAGAAAACTAACACGTTTATTTCACTTTGCCGAGCTATAACTAATGAACGGTAAAAGGTACGTTAACGGGCGTTGCGGAAATTGATTCTACGGACTTTTCTACGTATGTGCTCTAATTTTTAACTATCGTGTTCAGCTGATACAAGATTACCATGCAATAAATCAAAAAATGGTACCTTGGATTTTTCAGTAGCCAGTTATAAACCAAAATATTTAAACACCCTATATTTAAATAAAAATGTATCAATTTCTACTAAATCAAACGTGCTGATTGCGAAAAAAATAGTAAAAAAATTCCCAGGATTCTAGTTTTACAAATACAAAGTTTTATTTCCTCTAGAAAACTAACACGTTTATTTCACTTTGCCGAGCTATAACTAATGAACGGTAAAAGGTACGTTAACGGGCGTTGCGGAAATTGATTCTACGGACTTTTCTACGTATGTGCTCTAATTTTTAACTATCGTGTTCAGCTGATACAAGATTACCATGCAATAAATCAAAAAATGGTACCTTGGATTTTTCAGTAGCCAGTTATAAACCAAAATATTTAAACACCCTATATTTAAATAAAAATGTATCAATTTCTACTAAATCAAACGTGCTGATTGCGAAAAAAATAGTAAAAAAATTCCCAGGATTCTAGTTTTACAAATACAAAGTTTTATTTCCTCTAGAAAACTAACACGTTTATTTCACTTTGCCGAGCTATAACTAATGAACGGTAAAAGGTACGTTAACGGGCGTTGCGGAAATTGATTCTACGAACTTTTCTACGTATGTGCTCTAATTTTTAACTGTCGTGTTCAGCTGATACAAGATTACCATGCAATAAATCAAAAAATGGTACCTTGGATTTTTCAGTAGCCAGTTATAAACCAAAATATTTAAACACCCTATATTTAAATAAAAATGTATCAATTTCTACTAAATCAAACGTGCTGATTGCGAAAAAAATAGTAAAAAAATTCCCAGGATTCTAGTTTTACAAATACAAAGTTTTATTTCCTCTAGAAAACTAACACGTTTATTTCACTTTGCCGAGCTATAACTAATGAACGGTAAAAGGTACGTTAACGGGCGTTGCGGAAATTGATTCTACGGACTTTTCTACGTATGTGCTCTAATTTTTAACTATCGTGTTCAGCTGATACAAGATTACCATGCAATAAATCAAAAAATGGTACCTTGGATTTTTCAGTAGCCAGTTATAAACCAAAATATTTAAACACCCTATATTTAAATAAAAATGTATCAATTTCTACTAAATCAAACGTGCTGATTGCGAAAAAAATAGTAAAAAAATTCCCAGGATTCTAGTTTTACAAATACAAAGTTTTATTTCCTCTAGAAAACTAACACGTTTATTTCACTTTGCCGAGCTATAACTAATGAACGGTAAAAGGTACGTTAACGGGCGTTGCGGAAATTGATTCTACGGACTTTTCTACGTATGTGCTCTAATTTTTAACTATCGTGTTCAGCTGATACAAGATTACCATGCAATAAATCAAAAAATGGTACCTTGGATTTTTCAGTAGCCAGTTATAAACCAAAATATTTAAACACCCTATATTTAAATAAAAATGTATCAATTTCTACTAAATCAAACGTGCTGATTGCGAAAAAAATAGTAAAAAAATTCCCAGGATTCTAGTTTTAGAAATACAAAGTTTTATTTCCCCTAGAAAACTAACACGTTTATTTCACTTTGCCGGGCTATAACTAATGAACGGTAAAAGGTACGTTAACGGGCGTTGCGGAAATTGATTCTACGGACTTTTCTACGTATGTGCTCTAATTTTTAACTATCGTGTTCAGCTGATACAAGATTACCATGCAATAAATCAAAAAATGGTACTTTAAATTTAAATACAGGGTGATCGAATTTTTAGTGGACTACTGAATTGTTTAAAGTTACCATTTTTTTCATTTTTGCTTACTCTTACTATACTAGCTACACAAGGTTATTGAAAATTGGTAAACATATGTAGAAATGTCCATAGAATCGAATGGCGCAACGCCCGTTAAAGTATATTTTACCATTCATAAGTTATAGTCCGTCAAAGTCAAAAAATATTGTCAATTTTGCATTAAAAATAACAATTTCTATTTTGAAAACTAAGGCCTAGAAATTTTTTTCATTATTTTTCCCGTAATCAGCATGCTTGAATTAAGAGAAAATGATACTTTAAATCTAAATACAGGGTGATCGAATTTTTAGTGAACTACTGAATTGTTTAAAGTTAGCATTTAAACACCTAGCGCCATCCCACATGAAAACGCTGAACTATTGAATATTGGCTGCGTTCCACTATTCACTATTAAGAGCATAAAAGTGGTGTACGAATTTCTTAATTTAGTATATAGAGCGCAACATACGAACAGTAGTGTTTATGCAGAAAATGATGTATTTAAATATGTTTCAGCTATCCTGAAATTCTGAAACTAACTTTTTCTTTTGAAAACGTCCCTCCTGAATTCAAATATGAACACGACGAGTCCCTATTTCTTCTAGTTTTCGAAACCTTCTTTTTTTATTAGAAAGAAAATAAATCTACTTTTGATGTCCAGAAATTCTGTAACAAAAATGTCGTTAATATTTGTCTTCAACTATTTGTGAAGGTGAGGAAATCCTGAAAGAGAAAATGTACATTATTTTTTTGAAGTTTATTTGAAATTTTCGACGTTTTCGGCGCTGTTTAAGTTATATTTTACCGCAATTAGATATTTTATTATTAATTATTGTTTTTATACATCCTACCTAACATTTTAGCTAAGAAATACAAGTAAATACATACATATGAAAAACATAAATAAATAAATAAATAAATGATGATGTGGGCCTCCTGATAAAACTGAAAAGTAAACATACATATACATATTAAAATGAGGGAACCTAACAATGTGTACTCAACGACGGTGTTGAGTTGTGTAAAGTGTGTACGTCCCTAGGGTCTTCCTTGCCATTGAAATGGCTAGGTTCGCACCACCGCGAGTGTGGCAGACCAGGCCCCGGAACTTGGGTGCTTATCGTGCAAAGAAGCCGGAGCATTCGTGAGTAAGCACCCAATCCCGGTTAACGCTCTTTCAAGCCCACAACTTTAGTTGCAGCGAGAAAGGAAAGGGGCCGAATACCGCTAGACGCCCAACCGCCTAACGGCCCGGCACCTGAAAGGGAAAAGTTAGCTCAGGAGGCCCCGTTGAAACTGCTCACGCCCTAACCATAATATACATATACATAACACACATGCATAAATATATAATATACGTACATAAATACATAAGAAATCAACAATATATACGGACGAAATCGCGGCGACGAACGGAAAAATTATTCAAAAGCTAACGCGAATACTAAAAACGAATTTTCTTCATGTATCTATTAACTTTAATAGATATATTATTTTGTGTATGTGTGTGTGTTTTTGCAAAATTAATACAAAAGCAAGTGTGTGTAACTACAATTTAATAAAGTTAAAACTATAAACTAATATTTTAAAATGCACGCAAACTTATTGAAACTATTTAAAACTGTAAATAAACTATGTAATTGTAATCATTTAAGACTGCAAACTAATACTTTAAAATGCAAGTGAACCAATTATACTAAGTTTAAACTGCAAATTAAAAATTTAACCGCAAGTAAACTAATGATATACCAATTTAAAACTGTAAACTTAAACTATCTCTAACTATGATTTAGTGTATCTGTTTGAATGGCACAAGAGTGCCTCCTGTAGTGCACTCTCCATGCAGGCGATGAGTGCCCGTGAGGCGACGCCTTGTAGACGCCCGCACGGTACGAAAATGCATGCATTTATATCTACTACAAAAACTGGGAATCAGTACAGGGGGTTACTCAGTCCGGCGGCCCATAGTGTAGGTACAGGCGTCCTTCCCAGAGGCCCCACTGCCCTATCCCAGAGAGGGGCAGCGAAAAGAACGACCAAGTTTGCCCAATGGGTCCCAGTCGTTCTTGGGAAATTGATTTTAATCTAACAGGGGCATACTAGAAAGAGCTGCTTGGATAGTAAAGAGGAAAACTGAAAAAAAGCAAAAGCATGCAGGGAAAGGGACTTCTTCTTTCTTCAACTGATGTTTTCTCTGAAATCGCGAAAAATCTAATGTTTTTACGGTCTACAGCCGGTGCTATAGATCTTTGATAAATGTTGTTTCGTTTCTAAATGAAGTGTCCATTCTTTAATTATTTACTACAAAATTAATAAAATTATTATTTTTTATTTTTTAATACAATAGTTCACGTCTTGATTGCCACTGGCAGCTACGTCATTCAACATATCTTTCATAATGTAAATAATGGGGTAGACACTTCAAATAAAAATTACGCTACCCTGTCCTTAAATATCGCGGAAACCGATCCGAACCCGAAAAAGTATCGACGAAACTTTAATTATATTTTATCCTAACTTTAAAATGCAAATGAATTTAATTTGAATCTAATATTAGCAAAAAATTAATCGCGACTTTAATAACTAAAATAATTCTAACTATTTGCTGCCTTCTGGTGGTTGTAGATTGGCCTTAAAGTCCTTAAAGCCTTAAACAAAGCTTTAGAAAAGCCCTGTTGTAGAATCAAAGGCTTAAACCAGCCTTTACACTCCTTGGAAACTTCACTGGAACCCTGTATTGTAAACTGTACTTGGTTAAATATTAATTTAAACAAATACAATTTTTTAGGGAAGAAACCTATCACTGAACGAACGGATATTCAATTAAACTAATTCAAAAATGAAAAAAGCTAATTATTTCTAAAAGTTTCGCCGATTTATTTACGATATTGTAACGAGTAACGACGCCCGATGTTAATAACATAGATAGATTTTATTGATGAACGACTCTAGATCAGAGTTCATTTTCATGAAATATTAGGGGTGAAATAACTCTGAATTTTAAAAAATATTTTATATATTTATACTTTGTTTGGCTGATCGATTTCGCTATTTTTATAGCATCTTCAGAGCCATAACAGCTGGAAAAATATGTACATTGCAAATATAAAAATATTAAAATACAATATATATGTGATATGAAGAGGAAAAATGCTGAGGAGTGAAATTTATTATAATTGGTGTTACATGACAAGCATTAAGTAGGTAGATAAATTATTTATAAGGTATGGTTTTGTATATAAAAAAAATATTTTAATATTTTTATATTTGCAATGTACATATTTTTCCAGCTGTTATGGCTCTGAAGATGCTATAAAAATAGCGAAATCGATCAGCCAAACAAAGTATAAATATATAAAATATTTTTTAAAATTCAGAGTTATTTCACCCCTAATATTTCAACATAGATAGACATTCACAATGTGCCTCGGAAAAGAAATAAAGAAGAAAATATGATTATTTGAATTAAATTCAACAACATAAACCATATTTTCAGGAGAAAAATGAATTTACTTTTGTGTTAAGCTGAAAAAAATAGCAAAAAAGCGACAGTGAAGAGAGGCACATATTATAACGACTTACATTGATGAATACAGCTCAGCTACCAGCAAACAGCGACCCCCAAAACAGCTCTGGTACGCCACTGGAACAAAGAAAACAATATTTTAAAATTGAAATATTTCAATAGTAGAACATGTTATCAGCAAAAAAAACTATTTAAATAGTTAAACTATTGTTTAAACTTACCATTGTTGCTAATTTGCAACAATATACAACAATATTTCACTATTAAAATAATCTTTTTACAATATAAAGAAATAAAACCGTACGAACTTTTCCACAGTTTGCTATCATGCAACAATCTACGAAGCGTACAAGTTTGAGACGGTTTTTAACAAAGTAAATCTTGGATTTTATATGGAAAATCACTATTAAATAGCAATATATGTATTTAAACGTAAAATATAGACATTTTTGTATGTTTTACACACAAAATTTGCCATTTTGTGATCTAATTTATACTTGAGAAATAAATACAAACACATTTATATGATATTCTAATCACCTTAAAATGTATGAAATCATGAGAAATACAAATTAAATTACAAGAATTACTACGAAAGGAATGTTTTTCATAGTTTGAAGTACATTTAGAATTATTTAAATATAAATAAACAACTAATACATACATTTGCTGCTTCGACGATTCCCAAAGACGGCACACATAGTTCATTATTTTCACTCATTTAAATTGCGATTCCCGTAAAAATTATTATTAGAAACGTTAGATTAACACTTTATCTTTGATTTTCACATAAATTTTCTATTGTTCTTGTAATATTTCCGCACATTTTAATATATTAAAACACCGAACGCGACTTCGCGGAGTAGCGTCGTTCAACTGTCAGCGTAGAACTGAACATCGGATTGTGTCAGTGTTGCCACCAAACTGTAAAGAAAATGCAGTGAATTAGTAAAAATATTATTGAAATATAATAATTTAAATTGTAAAATATTAATATTTAAACATATATAACAGTATATCATGTATTTGTAATAAAATAAATAATTTTTAATACTTACTTTGTTGTCTGGTTTGTATTTATTTGTAACCTCTAACCAAATATAACCAACTCTCCGCAGAAGTTCTGAAGTGCTGTAAATCATGAATTATTAGATTGTTACAGTGTTATTGAGCTGTAAAATTGTTAAAAATATATAAAATGAAATTAAACTAAAAGAATTTGGGCGCATTTGCTGCATTGGCGACTCCTGTGGTCGAAGAAGTTTAGGGTACTTTTTGAAAGGAAATCTTCTATTTTATTTTGAAAAACGGGCCGAGAAAGAACTATTTAGTGTTATAATAGTCAAAGGATATGCCACTGATGAATTTACACAAATTTCACAACAAATATCACAAGATTTATATGCGAAATGATTGTTGTAACACTAACGGAGAAAGATGAACAATACAGCTTTAATATCGAGTTTCAGGGCCCCAATAATCGATGTTATATACCCTATACTATCCTACAAATAAACATTTTGACAAATAATAAAACATACATGTACAAAGCAGATTGGCACACCCAGAAATGGGTAAAATGACGCCGGGATGACATTTATTTAAATAGCACATGACCCACTTAACATATGTGTAATGCGGGTTGCGTACGGCGAACTACGTAGCGCGGACAGCAACCCCAAATTGGGTATGGCGTCGCTAGTAGTTCACCGACCCTTTTCAACCCTGAAGGGGTTAGGGTGGTTTAGGATAGGGAAATAAAAACATACATAATTAACAATGCTTTATTTATTTTACAATATATTTATTTCTTCTTGTTGTTTTTTCTTTCCTGTGAACATAAGAAAACATAAAACATTTAAAACATTGAAATGATTAAAAGATTTGTGGAGTCGTTGGTCCCACCCCCAATTTGGGGGATGGTTAAGCTCTGCCACCGCGTCAAGGTCCCTCCACTTAGGCAGAGGGGCCGGCCGGCCAGGAAGGAAAGGAAAATGATTAATGTAACATGCAACACACACCTTACATTCTGAGGGCCCTCACACACAACATTCATACACTGCCGCTGGACCCCGTCGCTCTGGAACCCGGGACATGACGCTGAAGCCCTGAAAAAACACTAATAAGTCAGTAACAATGTCAACAACAATTTAAACTTATTCTACATCATCATCAAAAGACTTTAATAAACGTTAATCATTGTTCAAAGAATTTAAACATCGGGGAATATGATTTTGGAAGAATTAAGGCCCTATTTTTAACCCCTTTTTTGATGGTTTCATATAATTTTAACCTGTAGAATTCAAATTTATAACAATTAAGGCCCTATTTGCAATTGTGTACGAATGGCATGTCGCTAAACTTTGTAAAATTATTGAGGAAAAATTAAAGATTTAGAACCCGGTTTTAATGCATTTTTAATCATGTGTTAACCACATTTTAATGGTTACATATAATTTCATCCCTACAAAATTCAAATTTGATACAATTAAGGCACTATTTCCAATTGTGTATGAGTGGTATGCTATTAAACTTTGTCAATTTTTTGGGAAAAAATTACAAGTTTTCAACCCCGGATTTAATATATTTTTAATTGCGTTTTAACATTTTTTTATGGCTACATATAATTTCAACCCTTATAGGATTTAAATTTGAAACAATTAAGACCCTATTTTTAACTGGGTACGAGTGGTATGCTATTAAACTTTGTTAATTTTTGGGAAAAAATTACAAGTTTTTAATCCCGGATTTAATACATTTTTAATCGCGTATTAACCACTTTTTTAATTGTTACATATAATTTCAACCCTATAGGATTAAAATTTGAAACAAATAAGGCCCTAATTTCAACTGTGTATGAGTGGTATGCTATTAAACTTTGTTAATTTTTGGGAAAAAATTACAAGTTTTTAATCCCGGATTTAATACATTTTTAATCGCGTATTAACCACTTTTTTAATTGTTACATATAATTTCAACCCTATAGGATTAAAATTTGAAACAAATAAGGCCCTAATTTCAACTGTGTATGAGTGGTATGCTATTAAACTTTGTTAATTTTTGGGAAAAAATTACAAGTTTTTAATCCCGGATTTAATACATTTTTAATCGCGTAGTAACCATTTTTTTAATTGTTACATATAATTTCAACCCTATAGGATTAAAATTTGAAACAAATAAGGCCCTAATTTCAACTGTGTATGAGTGGTATGCTATTAAACTTTGTTAATTTTTGGGAAAAAATTACAAGTTTTTAATCCCGGATTTAATACATTTTTAATCGCGTATTAACCACTTTTTTAATTGTTACATATAATTTCAACCCTATAGGATTAAAATTTGAAACAAATAAGGCCCTAATTTCAACTGTGTATGAGTGGTATGCTATTAAACTTTGTTAATTTTTAGGAAAAAATTAAAACTTTTTAACCCCGGATTTAACACATTTTTAATTGCGTTTTAACCACTTTTTTATGATTACATATAATTTCAACCCTGATAGGATTCAAATTTGAAACAATTAAGGCCCTATTTTTAACTGTGTATGAGTGGTATGCTATTAAACTTTGTCAATTTTTGGAAAAAATTACAAGTTTTTAATCCCGGATTTAATACATTTTTAATCGCGTATTAATCACTTTTTTAATTGTTACATATAATTTCAACCCTATAGGATTAAAATTTGAAACAAATAAGGCCCTAATTTCAACTGTGTATGAGTGGTATGCTATTAAACTTTGTTAATTTTTGGGAAAAAATTACAAGTTTTTAACCCCGGATTTAATATATTTTTAATTGCGTCTTAACCATTTTTTTAATGGTTACATATAATTTCAACCCTGCAGAGTTCAAATTTAAAACAATTAAGGCCCTATTTTCAACCGTGTATGAGTAGTACGCCGTTAAACTTTGTCAATTTTTTGAGAAAAAATATGTTATGAACCCGGATTTAATTCATTTTTAAACTCGTTTTTACGAGTTTTTTGATAATTACATATAATTTCAATCTAGTAGAGTTCAAATATGGAACAATTAAGGCCCTATTTTTAATGGTGTACCAGTGATACGCCTCTAAATTTTGTCAATTTTTTCCCAAAAATTACTAGTTTTCGGACCTGGATTTAATGGATTTCTAGAAATCATTGAACAACAATTTCAACTTTAAATGATAATTAAAGTCTTTTAATGACAAAAGATTTTAATAAACTTTAATCATTGTTTAAAAAATTTAGAAAATATTAAACTATTTGATATTAATGAATTTGGACTAAAGAAAATTATTCTCACCGCCGTTGCTTTGGGGCTGGATTGACTGGAACTGAAAGCCCTTTTGGTAGTTTTGGGGCCGTGTTGACTGCAAATGGAGGCCCTTCTGGTTGCTGTTTTGTGGCCGTGTTGACTGGAAGTGGAGGCCGTTTTGGTTGTTGTTTTGAGGCCGTGTTCACTGGAACCGGATGCTCTTTTGGCTGTTGTTTTGGGGCCGTGTTGCCTGGTACTTGAGGCCCTTTTGGCTGCAGTCAACTCCAAACTCGAACTCGCAGTGGAAACCTGAACAAAACATTTATAGTATATAAAATCATACATTTACATCTTCATTTTTATATGGAACGATATTTACCTAGCCGTGCCAGATTGTCGGCCATTTTGTTGTGCGTCATGTCCCGTCTTCGATCCACTTTCGCCCGCTGTCCTTGGGTTCGTCTGCTTCGCGACCACCAGTCCTATTTCGGCCGCTAGGGCCTTACTTGACTGTGACTGCCGTGGAGCGATGGTCGCGCACCAAGTACCCCCTGCTTAGGCAGATTTACATTCTCTCGCTTACGTACACGTGTACTCTGCGTTATCGCCGCCCCCGGATCCACCCAACTGCAGCCACCTGGCCAGGGTTTTTATATAACAACTACAGTTGGGCTTCGCTCAATAATAATAATAATATAGTAATAATAATATAATAATAGTTATACTTTAGTTGCAATATCAACTACAAGTATTTTTCGCCCCAAACCACAAAGCTACTAGTATATATTTACAGCTACAGACTTTCGCTTTAAGGGCGAGCCTATTTGTAGCAGGTATACACTTTCGCAGAGTTTATTGTGACGAATATGAGCGGGCTTCCTGTACTACAATTTAAACGATAACGTTTTCCACGTGCTGGGGAGAAATACTGCTTCTACTCAAGGAATACCTGGTGCTCTACTGCTGGGCTCAGCTGTAGGGGTTGGATTCCATCCCTCGTAGGTGGATCTGGGTCGGAATACCATGCACACCTCATACACAGAGCGTGCGATGCGGACGAAGGCTGGGAAGGAAATGAGTCAGAAACAGGTCGCACGCTGCTAGCTTGCCTATAGTTTTAATGGAACGGACAGGTTTTGCTACGTTCCCGAGCTTGTTGATTGAAGTTAATTACCGTATTTTTATTCAATAAATATAAAAATATAAAATAAAATACTTTTTATGACACAATAAATGTTAAAAAATATAGTTTTTTAAAATATAACTTATGCCCCAGGAATAGTATAATACTCTAACATCTTTAAAAATCATGTATTAAATTGAAAAGAATAAAAATATATGCGGATATTTTGTAATTAATTATTAATATCCATTTCTTTACAAATATCTTACAGATTTTACACACACACATACTTAGAATATCAAAAAGTCAGATATTTTATTTTAAATCTGTTTACAGGGGTAGATTAGGGAAGGTTTGAAGTATATTTGACCCAAATTTCAACCAATTTGGACAAGCGGTAAAAATTTGGCAAAGCGGTGAACATAAAAACAAAATTATAAATTTTTTTGTATTAAATTTACCGCTTTGCCAAATTTTTACTGCTTGCCCAAAAGGGTTGAAATATAGATCAAATGTACCTCAATCATTCCCTTATCTATCGCTGAAAACAGATTTAAAATATCTGCCCCCGTTTTTGATTTACATATTTTTTTATCCACCCCAGTCAAAATAAAAGTTTGATAGTTATTAATTTTATTTTATGACGGCCCTGTTTTCAAAAGTTATAATTTCAAAATGGAGACAGATATTTTAAATCTGTTTTCAGTGGTAGATTACAAAAGCATTGAAGCATATTTAACTTAAATTTTAACCCTGTTGGTCAAGCGGTAAAAATTTGGCAAAGCGGTAAACACAAAAAAAATATAATTTTTTTTGTATCAAATTTACCGCTTTTCCAATTTTTTATCGATTAACCAAAAAGGTTAAAATTTGGCTCAAATATACTACAATCTTTCCCTTATCTACCGCTGAAAATAAAATTGAAATATCTGCCCCCGTTTTTGATTTATATATATTTTTATTCACCCATGTCAAAATAAAAGTTGTAATTTTTCGTTAGTTAATTTTATTTTATGACGCCCTGTCTTTAAAAAGTTATAATTTCAAAATGAAAACAGATATTTTAAATCTTATTTCAGAGGTAAATTAGGGAAGGCTTGAAGCATATTTGACCCAAATTTGAACCCTGTTGGACAAGCGGTAAAAATTTGGCAAAGCGGTAAACACAATAAAAAATATAAATTTTTTTGTATCAAATTTACCGCCTTGCCAATTTTTTATCAATTAACCAAAAGAGCTTAAATTTGGCTCAAATATACTTCTATCCTTCCCTTATCTACTGCTGAAAACAGAATTGAAATATCAGTCCTTGTTTTTGATTTATATATTTTTTTATTCATCCGTGTCAAAATAAAAATTGTGATTTTTTGTTAGTTAATTTTATTTTATGACGGTCCTGTTTTTAAAAAATTATAATTTCAAAATGGAAACAGATATTTTAAATCTGATTCTAGATGTAGATTAGGAAAGGCTTGAAGCATATTTGACCCAAATTTGAACCCTGTTGGACAATTGGTAAAAATTTGGCAAAGCGGTAAACACAATAAAAAATATTAATTTTTTTGTATCAAATTTATCGCTTTGCCAATTTTTTATCACTTAACCAAAAAAGTTGAAATTTGGCTCAAATATACATCAAATCTTCTCTTATCTACAGCTGAAAGCAGAATTGAAATATCTGTCTCCGTTTTTGATTTATATATATTTTTATCAACCCATGTCAAAATAAAAGGTGTAATTTTTTGTTAGTTAATTTTATTTTATGACGGCCCTGTCTTTAAAGAGTTATAATTTCAAAATGGAAACAGATATTTTAAATCAGTTTTCAGAGATAGATTAGGAAAGGTTTGAAAAATATTTTACCTAAATTTCAACCTTTTTGGATAAGCGGTAAAAATTTGGCAAAGCGGTAAACACAAAAAAAAATTATAATTTTTTTGTATCAAATTTACCGCTTTGCCAATTTTTTATCGCTTAACCAAAAGAGTTGAAATTTGGCTCAAATATACACCAAACCTTCCCTTATCTACATTTGAAAATAGAATTGAATTATCTGCCCCTGTTTTTAATTTATATATTTTTTTATTCACCCTTGTCAAAATAAAAGTTGTAATTTTTTGTTAGTTAACTTTATTTTATGACGGCCCTGTCTTTAAAGAGATAGATTAGAAAAGGTTTGGAGTACATTTTTTATAAATTTAAACTCTGTTGGACAAGCGGTAAAAAATTGACAAAGCGGTAAATTTGATAAAAAAAATTATAATATCTCTTTTGTGTTTACCGCTTTGCCAAATTTTTATCGCTAATCCAAAAGAGTTAAAATTTGTCCCAAATATACTTAAAATCTTTCCTTATCTACCGCTGAAAACAGAATTAAAATATCTGCCTTCGTTTTTGATTTATATATTTTTTTATCCACCCATGTCAAAATAAAAGTTGTAATTTTTGTTAGTTAATTTTATTTTACGACGGCCCTGTCTTTGAAAAGTTATAATTTCAAAATGAAAACAAATATTTTAAATCTGTTTTCAGGGGTAGATTAGGGAAGGTTTGAAGTATATTTGACCTAAATTTCCACCCTTTTGGACAAGCGGTAAAAATTTGGCAAAGCGGTGAACACAAAAAAAAATTATAATTTTTTTTTATATTTAATTTACCGCTTTTCTTAAGTACTATACATAAATAAAATAAATTATTAGATAAAATATATTTAGATTTAAATTGTAAATAGAGTTTGTTACAAAAATTATTATTTAAAAAATTTTGTTTGCGAGAAATAAATTGATTTTTATTTTTATTCATTATCTCTGAAATTAAAACGAATATAAAAAAAAGTTTCAACCAAACTGCCTTTTATTTTTAATTACAAATATTTTTTCTTATGACAAACTTGGGCGAAATGTTATTAGTTTAGCCAAAAAATGGATTTACTCAAAATTATTAATACCAAAACAATACTGCTGCTGTACTCTATGATGAAACTTATGAACTATATTTTAATGTCGTGTTGTAAGAAAATACGTTGATGTATCGTGTAAATGGAAGAAAATCAATAATATCGATAAATCAATTAACCAGTCAAGTTCGCGGAAATGTGTATGGGATCTAAGCGGGAAGAAAAATTGTTTAAACAAATATCATTTGATTATTAATCAAATGACAGATGGAAATCTTGTTAAATTTATCATTTTAAATAAATTAATAATTAAAATATAGTTTAATACACGATTTTATGTTTATTATAATTAAAATATGCTTTTCTTTGTCAATTTTATTTGACGTTTGTTATATCTGCAGTAAGATGTCTCCACGTGTATTATAGCAAATCTGACCTTCATAAAATCCAGGACTGTAATTAAAAATTATTGTCTACAGAACATGTTTAACAGTTTTTTGGGCCAAAATTTATATGTATTTCAACAAAGATAAGACAATAGTTTATAAAAAATACAAAATAAATGATCAAACTTGTTTATTTAAGAATATATACGGAAATATTGACTAGCAGAAAATTTCCTGAATACGTCTTGTGTGATAGCAACAAATTATTTATGGAATGCAAAATATGACTGGCGCTGGCGCTTAAATACCATAAAATGTTCATTGGAATTTCTACAAAATTTGACCACATACAATAATTTTTCAATTAAATATTGTATTCGTAAGATCTTCAGAAGTACATAGGATCCAAAGGCGCTATCGACAAATTTGTTTCTCAACCTTTTTTTCGGTAGCAAAAATCTACCAATTAATTAGCGGAAGGTACGGTTTTAATTTTATAAAAATCGATTCCATGGGTTAAAATACATAAGTGTACCAAATTTCATTAATATATTTCAACAAAAGGCCATTTAATTAATAAATTTTTAAATGTCATTGGCCAGAAAAATTACGGTTTTCACCATTTTAAATAGTTTTCTTATTATGGCTTAAACCATTCGTACAATAATTTTGAAAATTGGTGTACTAGTATTAAAAAATACGTAGATTTTAGTTATAAAGTCGACAGGTTTGTATCTCCACCCAGTTTTGGGTATAATATATGTGCCCATTAAAGGGTTTAAGATAGGAGTTTAATTTTATAAAAAGTCAATTTCTCGTGTCAAAATACATATGTACACCAATTTTTGTTAATTTTCGCTAAAGGATATACTAAATATTTGAACTTGTATTTGCCGTAAATTTCAGGAATCTTGTCGGCGTCTGACGCGTAGCTTGCGCACTGAAAATTCAAAGATTTGCGGTAAAATTCAAAGTGTGTTTATTTGGAATTCCTTGCACAAAAAAATATGAAAATTGGTACACTAATATAAGAATATACGTAGAATCTGATGGTGAAGTCTAAAATTGTTTATCTATACCCAGTTTTGGGTGGTGAATATCTACTCATTTAAGGGTTGAGGGTACGACTTTAATTTTAATAAAAATCGATTCTTTGGGGCATAATACACATATTTACTAATTTTTGTTAAAATATTACAAGAGATAATTTAGTAATATCAAAATAAAATTTTCAGAGGTCATTGACCCTAAATGTGTAGGATTCAGAATGTTTCATTACTATAATTATACCAGTAGTACAACAATTCTGAAAATAGGTATACATGTGCAAAAAATATGTAGATTCTAATGGTGACGCCGATGTGTTTTTATCTCTACCCAGTTTTGGGTATCATATATCTACCCATTTAACCCTTGGTCCGCCGAAAATATTTATAAAACTTTATCAACCAAAATTGGGTTAATTTTGACCCGAAATATTTTTAAGGAAAAAAAATGGTATAGCTCTATGTTGATAGAAAAAAATATATTTTTGTAATAATTTACATTCGTTGTAGTCAAAAAATAAATTTGTTTTCTCAAATATAATTACATGTCATGACACAAATAAATTTATTTGCCATCTTCATCGCGCAAACATCTAGCGCATTTGAGTCATCTTCTTCCATATCATTTTCATATTCAGAACTTCCTGACGAATTTATAGAAACTTCTACATTTCTCTCCATAATCTTCATCATCATCACTTACATACTATTCTTTTTCACGTCTTTCATAATTACTTAAGTTCTTATATTTATTACTTTTGTGCATCGTCACAAGTTATAACACAACCTATCCCCTCAATAGTACAACCACTACTGAATAAATAAAAGGAAACTCACGAAATCATGCAAAGATTTGCTAGTTAAAACTAGTTTTATATATTAAACAGTAAACCATCAAGTACTTAAATCGGGTCAAATATGACCCGTAACACATTTTTCCATATTTAAAATAAACAAAGTACTTCCTATCACAAAATATCTTTATAAAATAAATAATGGTATTGTTTTTGAGGAATACATTGAAGGGCATTAAATATACAGTTTTCGTTTTGAATTTATTACAAAAAAGGTAAAACTTGGGTTATTTTTGACCCGGTCTCGGCTGACCTAGGGTTAAGGGTTGAAGATAGAGGTTTAATTTTATTAAAAATCGATTCCTCGGGTCAAAATTCATATGTACAGTGATTTTTATCAAATTCTTTTGAGTGGTCCAGTTTTAATTATAACATTTATCAACAATAGTATTTACATAATATGTTTCTACTCAAAAATGATTTTACTAATTGATTTATGGTACTTAGACCAATTAAGAAAAAATTTTGAAAACTGGGTTGTTTATATAAGAAAGTCCGTAGAATCTAATGGTGCTACAGAAAAAAATCCAGCTCCACCCATTTTCGGGTGGTAAATATACACCCATTTTTGGGTAAAGGATATGGATTTAATTTTAACAAAAATCGATTCCTCGGTCCAAAATACATATGTGTACCAATTTTCATTTAAATATTCTTAAGAACACAAAAGTTATTCGTTTTCATGCTTTTGTTCCAAAATACGGGTTTCAAAAATCATTTTTTACTGGGCTTAAACAACTAGTACAATAATCCTGAAAATTGGTGTATTTGTATTTAAAAATACGTAGAATTTAATGAACAAGTCGACAGGTTTGTCTCTCCACCCAGTTTTGGGTAGCGTGTATCTACCCATTTAAGGGTTAAAGTTAGGGGTTTAATTTTATCAAAAATCGATTCCTCGGTTCAAAATACATATGTGTACCAATTTTTGTTAATTTTCTGCAAATAATATACTAGATATTTGAACTTGTATTTGCCCTAAATTTCAGGAATCTTGCCGGCGTCTGACGCGTATCTTGCACACTGAAAATTCAAAGATTTGCGGTAAAATTCAAAGTGTGTTTATTTGGAATTCCTTGCACAAAAAAATTTGAAAATTGGTACACTTATGTAACAATATACGTAGAATCTGATGGTGCAGTCGAAAATTGTTTATCTTTACCCAGTTTTGGGTGGTGAATATCTACTTATTTAAGGGTTGAGGGTACGACTTTAATTTTACAAAAAAATCGATTCTGTGGGACTTAAAACATATGTTTACTAATTTTTGTTAAAATATTGCAATAGGTAATTTAGTAATATCAAAACAAAATATTCAGAGGTCATTGACCTTAAAGGTGTGTGATTCAGAACCTTATATTACTGTAGTACAATAATTCTGAAAATTGGTATACATGTATAAAAAAATACGTAGAATTGAATGATCAGATCGACAGGTTTGTCACTCCACCCAGTTTTGGGTAGCGTGTATCTACTCATTTAAGGGTTGAAGATAGGAGTATAATTTTATCAAAAATCGATTCCTCGGGTCAAAATACATATGTACACCAATTTTTGTTAATTTTCTGCAAAGGATATACTAAATATTTGAACTTGTATTTGCCCTAAATTTCAGAATTCTTGTCGGCGTCCGACGCGTAGCTTGCGCACTAAAAATTCAAAGATTTACGGTAAAATTCAAAGTGTGTTTATTTCGAATTCCTTTAATACAAAAAATTGAAATTCTGTATATTTATGTAAGGATATACGTAGAATCTGATGGTGAAGTCGAAAATTATTTAACTCTACCCAATTTTGGGTGGTAAGTATATACCTATTTAAGGGTTGAGGGTGTGAATTTAATTATACGAAAAATCGATTCTTTGGGTTTTAATACACATGTCCACGAATTTTTGTTAAAATATTACAACAGGTAATTTAGTAATAACAATACAAAATTTTCAGAGGTCATTGACCCTAAATGTGTAGCATTCAGAATGTTGTATTACTTTAATTCTCTGAAATTAAAACGAATATAAAAAAAGTCTCAACCAAACTGCCTTTTATTTTTAATTACAAATATTTTTTCTTATGACAAACTTGGGCGAAATGTTATTAGTTTAGTCAAAAAATGGATTTTCTCAAAATTATTAAACCAAAACAATACTACTGCTGTACTCTATGATGAGACTTATGAACTATATTTTTGTCATGTAAGAAAATACGTTGATTATTAATCAAATGACAAATGGAAATCTTGTTAAATTTATCATTTTAAATAAATTAATAATTAAAATATAGTTTAATACACGATTTTATGTTTATTATAATTAAAATATGCTTTTCTTTGTCAATTTTATTTGACGTTTGTTATATGTGCAGCAAGATGTCTCCACGTGTATTACAGCAAATCTGACCTTCATAAAATCCAGGACTGTAATTAAAAATTATTGGTTATAGAAAATGTTTAACAGTTTTTTGGGCAAAAATATATATGTATTTCAACAAGTATAAGACAATAGTTTATAAAAAATACAAAATAAATAATCAAAACTGTTTATTTAAGAATATATACGGAAATATTGACTAGCAGAAAATTTCCTGAATACGTCTTGTGTGATAGCAACAAATTATTTATGGAATGCAAAATATGACTGGCGCTGGCGCTTAAATACCATAAAATGTACATTGGAATTTCTTCAAAATTTGACCACAAACGATAATTTTTCAATTAAATATTGTTATTTTATGTAATTTGGAGGTTAAATAAATATAATATTGTACATATTATTCATTTTTTATTATAATAAATACCATATTTTGTTACATACTTTATAGAGTGTACAGAATAAAAGTATTTCATTGTTTATTAATATTATATACAATAATTGTTAACTATAACATATTGTAAACATTATTCTAATAATACAGTTTACAGAAATAAACATATAATACAAAATAAATAAAAATTATTATGTATAACACTGACATGGCATCTACATTTTTTTGTTTTAATTTTTCTTCACTAAATTTTCATAAAAAGTTAATGTGTTATACATCAGAAGATTCAGCATAAAATACTAAATATAATAATATAAAATTCATAAATTATAACTATAATATATCGCTAATATCTTGTACATTTCATCTGACATACTTGGATTTTTTTCAGTTACAATTTTCAATACAAAATTTTCATTAAAAGTTAATAAATTATACATCAGCAGATTCAGCGTGAAGCACTGAGTAAAATGATACTAAATACTTGTACTAAAATATTAATGTAACATTAACATTATCCATCTAGTCTTATTAAAGGTTATTTATCATTAATTTGTTGTTTGATGTCATTTGTTTGTGTTTTGTCTTCTTTGATTCGTCCCACATTCTTCGTCTACATAAAAACAACCCACGGAGTTTAGTCCTGCGATATTTCATCCCTTAAACAACAATATACTTCGCTAGACAACTCCAAACAATTGTAATGTTTGTATTTAATAGGATCTTGTAATCATCTCATTTGGAATTCTGTAAAAAAACTTATACAATGATGATAATAATAATGCTATGTATTGATTATTATATACAAATATACATATCGTAATATAATACATGAAATATTGCTATGTCCATTTGGTTTAAGAGGCATTGAAAGCTGTAGCATCTTTGCAATAATCTATAAAATGAACCAAAAGTGTTGTTGTTAAATTTGTAATAATTAAAGTGCAAAACAAGCACTAGTAAAGTATTGTCTTCGCCAGATCTTCTTTAGTGTTATGAGAACTAGTTATTTTAACTGGTTTTGATCTAAAAACCAGTTTTTCAAGTCTAGTACTTGCTCTGAAACCGGTTTTTAATTTAATATTTGATGTCAGACCTGTTTTAATTTCGATACTTCCTCGAAAACCGGTTTATTTTATACATTTCCTGAAAACTAATTGCCTGCACCTTAAATACGGTTATTGTTCGTATATCCATTGTTTAAACAAATGTTTTCTTACCAAATATAACATTGCAATAAAACAAAAAGTCTCAATTACTATTGTTTCCCGTTCTTCTCATGTTGTACATTTGTTATTAACAATTGCCCATCAGCTGACATTTGACGTTTAAGGTTATAAAATTGTTATTAACAATTAACAAAACATTGGTTGTTATTATTTTCTAATACATGTAACTGAAAAATATAATCAAAAAAATAAAATTAAATAAATTTGTTGGATTGTTTATTAAATAAATAAATAAATAAATAGTAGTTCCACGATATTGACACAGATGTCACTACCAGTATCGTTTTGGGCTAATGAAACACAAATATATCGATTATTTTGTTTAAATCAATAATACAACCATTTTTGAAAATTGTATTGCTTAATAAATGTTGTTAACGTTACATGTTTCAAGATTTCTTTTGTATTAAGTACATATTTTACTGAATCATTATTTTATACCAGATAATTTATAAAATATCGATTTATTGATTAATACAAGACATAAGGACCTTTTTCACAAATTTATTTAAAGTTATTGTTCTAGTATAAATTAATTTTAATAGTGATATTGTATTAAATAACAATTCTTAATATTATTTATTTACAAGTTAATGTACAAATATGGCATTTAATAAAAAAACAAAATGGACCATTCAAAATATTTTGATAAAAATTACTGCACATATATATTTTGATCCAAGGAATAGATTTTTCATTAAATTAAACCTTTATCTTTAACCCTTAAATAGGTAGACACTTACCACCCGAAATTGGGTAGAGATAAATAATTTTCGACTTCACCATCAGATTCTACGTATATTCTTACATAAGTGTACCAATTTTCAAATTTTTTTGTTAAAGGAATTTCAAATAAACACACTTTGAATTTTACCGCAAATCTTTGAATTTTCAATGCGAAAGCTACGCGTCGGACGCCGACAAGATTCCTGAAATTTAGGGCAAATACAAGTTCAAATATTTGGTATATCCTTTGCAGAAAATTAACAAAAATTGGTATACTTATGTATTTTCACCAGAGAAATCGATTTTTGATAAAATTGAAACCATATCTTAAACCCTTAAATGCGTAGATATATGCTACCCAAAACTGGGTGGAGATAAAAACCTGTCAACTATACCACTAAATTCTACGTATTTTTTAATACAAGTATACCAATTCTCAGAATTATTGTACGAATGGTTTAAGCCATAATTAGAAAACTATTTAAAATGGTTTAAATACAAATAAAATATGACACTTGTTTTTCTAGATTAAATTTTTTATGGCAAGTAGCACCATATGTAAAATCCACCCACACAACCTTGAAATTCTTTAGTTTTCCCAGTGCAGACGCCTTCTTTAGGGGGCCTGTTTCTTTAAATGCCCCCAAACACTCATATAAATAATACATGGCAAAAACTTTGTATCAATAATATTGATCATGCGCAGTAAATCAAATTAAAATGAGTCCAAGATCCTGTTTTCAAAAATGTGTGAATTTTAAAAAAAGTTTTAAACTAACCCCACCTAGAATTTAATTTTGAGAAACTTTTTTCAAATAAATTTTGTCCTCAAGTAAACCGTTTAGCCGGAAATGATTTTTATTCCAAATGTGCAATTACATTTAAAAATTCGCCAGGGCTGTACTTATAAAAATGTGACAACCAAATTTTGGGTTTATATGCAACTCGACCCGTAGATTCCAAAAATCGATGAGTCGACTTCGTAGGTTTACCAATTTTTGGGGTGACTGCCGTTTACCCAGAAATGGGTAGTGTTAGAAAATTGGCTTATCAATTTTTGAAATCTACGGCTCGAGTTATATATGTACCCAAAATTTGGTTAATTAATAATAATAAACAAAAAAGTTTTTTTTCAAAAATTTTCTTTTCATTTAAAATTACTCAAAGATCCTGTTTTCAAAAATGTAAGAATTTAAAAAAAAGTTTCAAACTAACCCCACCTAGAATTTAATTTTGAAAAACTTTTTTCAAATAAATTTTGTCCTCAAGTGTACCGTTTAGCCGGAAATGATTTTTATTCCAATTATGCAATTATATTTAAAAATTCGCCAGGGCTGTACTTATAAAAATTTCACAACCAAATTTTGGGTTTATATGCAAATTGACCCGTAGATTCCAAAAATCGATAGGTCGACTTCGTAGGTCTATTAATTTTTTAAGTGCCTGCCCTTTACCCAAAAATGGGTGGTGTTAGAAAATTGGCTTATCTATTTTTGGAATCTACGGCTCGAGTTATATATGTACTTAAAATTTGGTTTATTAATAATAATAAACAAAAAAGTTTTTTTCCATAAATTTTCTTTTAAATTAAAATTACTCAAAGATCCTTTTTTTCAAAAATGTGACAATTTTTAAAAAAGTTTTAAACTAACCCCACCTAGAATATAATTTTGAGAAACTTCTTTCAAATAAATTTTGTCCTCAAGTAAACCATTTAGCCGGAAATGATTTTTTTCCAATTATGCAACCGTCAGATTCTACGTATATCCTTACATAAATATACCGAATTTCAAATTTTTTTTAGAAGGAATTCCAAATAAACACACTTTGAATTTTACCGCAAATCTTTGAATTTTCAGTGCGCAAAAATTGGTATACATATGTATTTTGACACGAGAAATCGATTTTTAATAAAATTAAACCCCTATCTTAAACCCTTAAATGGGTACATGTATGCTGCCCAAAACTAGGTAGAGATACAAACCTGTCGACTTTACCACTAAATTCTACGTACTTTTTACAACAAGTATACTAATTTTCAGAATTATTGTACGAATAGTTTAAGCCATAATAAGAAAACTATTTAAAATGGTTTAAATACAAATAAAATGTAACACTTGTTTTCCTAGTTTAAATTTTTTATGGCAGATGGCACCATATGTAAAATCCACCCACACAACCTTGAAATTCTTTAGTTTTTCCAGTGCAGACGCCTTCTTTAGGGGGCCTGTTTTTTTAAATGCCCCCAAATACTCATATAAATAATACATGGCAAAAACTTTGCACCGACAGGTATGGTTTGGAATGTGTAAGATTGATCGATCGAAAAATCAATAATTCTGATCATGCGCAGTAAGTCAAATTGTTTTTTTTATGAATAAATTTATGAAATTTAATTTGTTTAACTATTTTTTTGAATATATTCGTCAATTTTATGCACCAGAAATTAATAACAACTAATATTTTATTAATTGTTAATAACAATTTTTATAACCTCAAATGGCAGATGACAACAATAATGGATAAACAAATGTACATAATTGGAACTGAAAACAAAAGTAATTTATTCAGTTTTTATTTTGTTACAAGGTGATATTTGGTTAGTAAACATTTGTTTAAACAATGGATATGTAAATAAATAGTATTTCAGGGCATGAAACCAGTTTTTCAGTAAAATAAACCAGATTTTGAGCGAGTATTGAACTTGAAAAACCGGTTTGGGAAGAAACTGTTCATAAAAACCAGTACAAAAACCGGTTTGAATGGAAACTAGTTAGAAAAACCGGTTTGCGAAACAGGTTTAGAGACAACAAGGTTTATTAGCTCTTACATAGAGCTTCAGGCAATAATTTTTACAAATTTAATAACAACACTATTGGTTATTTTATAGATTTTTGTAAAGATGCTACAGCTTTCAATGCCTCTTAAACCAAATGGACATAACAATATTACATGTATTATATTACGGTATGTATATTTGTATATAATAATCTATACACAGCATTATTATTATCATTGTATAAGTTTTTCTACAGAATTCCAAATGAGATGATTACAAGAACCTATTAAATGCAAACATTACAAATGTTTGGAGTTGTCTAGCGAAGAACATTGTTTTTTAAGGGATGAAATATCGCAGGACTAAACTCCGGGGGTTGTTTTTATGTAGACGAAGAATGAGGGACGAATCAAAGAAGACGAAACACAAACAGATGACATCAAACAACAAAATAATGATAAATAACCTTTAATAAGACTAGATGGATAATGTTAGTGTTACTTTAATATTTTAGTACAAGTATTTAGTATAATTTTACTCAGTGCTTCACACTGAATCTGCTGATGTATAACACATTAACTTTTTATGAAAATTTAGTGAAGAAAAATTAAAACAAAAAAATGTAGATGCCATGTCAGTGTTATACATAATAATTTTTATTTATTTTGTATTATATATTTATTTCTGTAAACTGTATTATTAGCATAATGTTTACAATATGTTATAGTTAACAATTATTGTATATAATATTAACAAACAATGAAATACTTTTATTCTGTACACTCTATAATGTGTATAACAAAATATGGTATTTATTATAATAAAAAATGAATAATATGTATAATATTATATTTATTTAACCTCCAAATTACATATAATAACAATATTTAATTGAAAAATTATTGTATGTGGTCAAATTTTGAAGAAATTCCAATGTACATTTTATGGTATTTAAGCGCCAGCGCCAGTCATATTTTGCATTTCATAAATAATTTGTTGCTATCACACAAGACGTATTCAGGAAATTTTCTGCTAGTCAATATTTCCGTATATATTCTTAAATAAACAAGTTTGATAATTTATTTTGTATTTTTTATAAACTATTGTCTTATCCTTGTTGAAATACATATAAATTTTGGCCCAAAAAACTGTTAAACATTTTCTATAACCAATAATTTTTAATTACAGTCCTGGATTTTATGAAGGTCAGATTTGCTGTAATACACGTGGAGACATCTTGCTGCAGATATAACAAACGTCAAATAAAATTGACAAAGAAAAGCATATTTTAATTATAATAAATATAAAATCGTGTATTAAACTATATTTTAATTATTAATTTATTTAAAATGAGAAGTTTAACGTACTTTCTTACAGGACAACAAAAGAATATAGTTCATAAGTTTCATCATAGAGTACAGTAGCAGTATTGTTTTGGTATTAATGAATTTGAAAAAATCCATTTTTTGGCTAAACTAATAACATTTCGCCCAAGTTTGTCATAAGAAAAAATATTTGTAATTAAAAATAAAAGGCAGTTTGGTTGAAAAAATTTTTAATATTCGTTTTAATTCCAGAGATAATGAATAAAAATAAACATCAATTTATTTCTCGCAAACAAAATTGTTTACAAAATAATTTTTGTAACAAACTCTATTTATTATTTAATTTTAAATATATTTTAACTTATAATTTATTTTATTTACGTATAGTTCTTGAACGAATCTTCTATTTATTTACACATTTATATCTCTAAAAATACAAACTATATAATTAAGATTGTTATATAAATAATTAAAATAGAATATTTTGAGCAAATTTTATTTGAAACTTTTTTCTATTTAACGCCCCAGTTTTGAGATAATAATTTCTGAAAATGAATAAGATAAAATTCACTAAGTCCAGCCAGTGTTTATAATTCTTGTCAATAGGTGGCTATACCAATATTTTATTGGAATTATTGATTCATAAATTATTAAATAACGGCTTTATTTCTCATTTTTAAAAAAAGTTTATTTGAAGATATTTACTCACAATTAAAAGTTACATAATACTGTATTTGTATATTGATATATATATTTTTTTTAACTTTAGCTACACATCGCATGTGCATGAAAATTTAAATAACTTTTGTATCCTGAGGAATATTTAAATGAAAATTGGTGTACATACGTATTTTTACCCGAGGAATCGATTTTTGATAAAATTAAATCCACATTTGTTACCCAAAAATGAGTATAAATTCACGACCCGAAAATGGGTGGAGATGAAATTGTTTCTATAATGCCATTAGAATCTACGTACTTTCTTATATAAATAACCCAATCTTCAATTGCTTAATTGGTCTAAGTACCATGAATAATTTATTGAAACCGTTCTTGAGTAGCGATTCAGACACCATTGTTGATAAATGTTACAATTAAAACTGGACCATTCAAAATATTTTGATAAAAATTACAATGCATATATATTTTGAATCATGGAATTCATTTTTGTTAAAATTAAACCCCTATCTTCAACCCTTAAATGGTTAGGTATATAGTACCCAAAACTGGGTAGAGATACAAACCTGTCGACTACACCATTCGAATATACATATTTTTTTTATATATGTATACCAATTTTCAAAATTATTATACTACAGTAATATAAGGTTCTGAATCACACACCTTTAGGGTCAATGACCTCTGAAAATTTTGTTTTGATATTACTAAATTACCTGTTGCAATATTTTAACAAAAATTAGTAAACATATGTATTATGACCCAAAGAATCGATTTTTCGTAAAATTAAAGTCGTACCCTCAACCCTTAAATAAATAAATATTCACCACCCAAATCTGGGTAAAGATAAACAATTTTCGACTTTACCATCAGATTCTACGTATATTGTTACATAGGTGTACCAATTTTCAAATTTTTTTCTGTAAGGAATTCCAAATAAACACACTTTGAATTTTACCGCAAATCTTTGAATTTTCAGTGCGCAAGGTACGCGTCAGACGCCGGCAAGATTCCTGAAATTTAGGGCAAATACAAGTTCAAATATTTAGTATATCTTTTGCAGAAAATTAACAAAAATTGGTATACATATGTATTTTGCCATGAAGAATCGATTTTTCTAAAATTAAACCCCTATCTGCAACCCTTAAATGGGTAGATATACGCTACCCAAAACTGGGTGGAGAAACAAACCTGTCAACTTGATCATTAAATTCTACGTATTTTTTAATACAAGTACACCAATTTTCAAAGTTATTAAACCCAGTAAAAATGATTTTTGAAACCCGTATTTTTGAACAATAGCATGAAAACGAATAACTTTTGTGTTCTTATGAATATTGAAGTGAAAATTGGTACACATATGTTTTTGGACCGAGGAATCGATTTTTAATAAAAATAAACCTCTATCTTCAACCCTTAAATGGGTATATATATATGCTACCCAAAAGTGGGTAGAGATACATACACGTCGGCTTCACCATTCGAATCTACATATTTTTTTGTACATGTATACCAATTTTCAGAATTATTGTACTACAGTAATATAAGGTCCTGAATCGCACACCTTTAAGGTCAATCACATGTGAAAATTTGTTTTGATATTACTGAGTTACCTGTTGGAATATTTTAACAAAAATTAGTAAACATATGTATTAAGACCCAAAGAATCGATTTTTCGTAAAATTAAAGTCGTACCCTCAACCCTTAAATGGGTAGATATTCACCACCCAAAACTGGGTAAAGGTAAACAATTTTCGACTACACTTTCAGATTCTACGTATATTCTTACATAAGTGTACCAATTTTTAAATTTTTTTGTTGAAGGAATTCCAAATAAACACACATTGAATTTTACCGCAAATCTTTGAATTTTTAGTGCGCAAGCTACGCGTCGGACGCCGACAAGATTTCTGAAATTTAGGGCAAATACAAGTTCAAATATTTAGTATATCCTTTGCAGAAAATTAACAAAAATTAGTATGCATATATATTTTGACACGAGGAATCGATTTTTGATAAAATTAGAATCATATCTTCAACCCTTAAGTAAATACATATATGCTACCCAAAACTGGGTGGAGATACAAACCTGTAAACTTTACCGCTAAATTTTGCGTATTTTTTAATACAAGTATACCAATTTTTAGAATTATTGTACGAATGGTTTAAGCCAGAATAAGAAAACTATTTAAAATGGTTTAAATACAAATAAAATATGACGCTTGTTTTCCTAGATTAAATTTTTTATGGCAGGTGGCACCATATGTAAAATCCACCCACACAACCTTGAAATTCTTTAGTTTTTCCAGTGCAGACGCCTTCTTTAGGGGGCATGTTTCTTTAAATGCCCCCAAACACTCATATAAATAATACATGGCAAAAACTTTGCACCGACAGGTATGGTTTGGAATGTGTAAGATTGCTCGATCGAAAAATCAATAATATTGATCATGCGCAGTAAATCAAATTAAAATGAGTCCAAGATCCTGTTTTCAAAAATGTGAGAATTTTAAAAAAAGTTTCAAACTAACCCCTCCTAGAATTTAATTTTGAAAAACTTTTGTCAAATAAATTTTGTTCTCAAGTAAACCGTTTAGCCGGAAATGATTTTTATTCCAATAATGCAATTATATTTAAAAATTCACCAGGGCTGTACTTATAAAAAATTCACAACCAAATTTTGGGTTTATATGCAACTCGATCCGTAGATTCCAAAAATCGATGAGTCGACTTCGTAGGTTTACCAATTTTTGGGGTGACTGCCTTTTATCCAAAAATGGGTGGTGTTAGAAAATTGTCTTATCGATTTTTGGAATCTACGGCTCGAGTTATACATGTACTTAAAATTTTGTTATTTAATAATAATAAACAAAAAAGTTTTTTTTTTTAATTTTCTTTTAAATTAAAATTTCTCAAAGATCATGTTTTCAAAAATGTAACAATTTTAAAAAAAAATTCAAACTAACCCCACCTAGAATTTAATTTTGAGAAACTTTTTTCAAATAAATTTTGTCCTCCAATAAACCGTTTAGCCGGAAATGATTTTTATTCCAATTATGCAATTATATTTAAAAATTCGCCAGGGCTGTACTTATAAAAATTTCACAACCAAATTTTGGGTTTATATGCAACTCAACCCATAGATTCCAAAAATCGATAGGTCGACTTTGTAGGTTTATCAATTTTTGGGATGACTGCTCTTTACCCAAAAATGGGTAGTGTTAGAAAATTGGCTTATCAATTTTTGGAATCTACGGCTCGAGTTATATATGTATCCAAAATTTGGTTAATTAATAATAATAAACAAAAAAGTTTTTTTTCAAAAATTTTCTTTTAATTTAAAATTACTCAAAGATCCTGTTTTCAAAAATGTAAGAATTTTAAAAAAAGTTTCAGACTAACCCCACTTAGAATTTAATTTTGAGAAACTTTTTTCAAATAAATTTTGTCCTCAAGTGTACCGTTTAGCCGGAAATGATTTTTATTCCAATTATGCACTTACATTTAAAAATTTGCCAGGGCTGTACTTATAAGTGCTATAAAGTTTATTAGTTTCCATGTATATAGACTGGATCCCAATTTAACAGCAGACGAACTTGTAAAATATCTTAAAAAGAAATGCTCCCAATCTGTCGCATGTGTAAAAATGACCTCTAAACATCCTGATGAATATTCCTCTTTTAAGGTAACCGTTCCAATGGAAGATAAAGATGTTATTTTGGATCCATCCACATGGCCAAAATATACTTGTGTTAATTATTTTTTAGCCAGACTCCAAATAAAGACAAATTCACAATAACAGACAATATTTGTAAAAAGAATAAATTTAAAATAATTAATCAAAATATTCAATGCATAGCTAATAAAATAGATATATTGGATATATTTCTATATGAAAATTGTATCGATGTATTAGTTATTACAGAACATTGGCAAACCAATGAAAGTATCAGCATTTTTAAACTAAATAATATGCATTTAACATCTTATTTTTGTAGGGCTAGAAAAAAGAATGGTGGAGTTGGAATCTTTTGTAAGAATAATATAAATGCGTACGAAATTAACTTTATTAAAAATTTATCAGTTACTGGAATTATAGAATGTTGTGCTGTACAAATCATTAATCCACAGGTTACTATTGTAGGCATTTATAGACCACCATCTGGTGATTTTGGAATTTTTCTTGAAGGAATTACAGATATTATAAACAGATTGTATGATATAAATAAATGCATCATCATAGCTGGAGATTTTAACATTAAATTTGATATTCAGAATAATGAACTTGCACAACTGAAAAATTTATTGGATAGTTACGGTATAAGTATCCTTTTCAAAGAACCCTCAAGAGTAACTAGTACTAGTGCTAGCTGCATTGACAATATTTTTATATATAGAGTCGACTGCTCTGTTTTATATACTGAAACGATAAAATCTATTATGTCGGATCACTTCTCACAGCTACTGTCAATATCTATGAATGCTTTAGAGAACAAAAATAAGTTGAAAACACGTTGTTTTAATGAGCACAATATTAATATATTTATAAATTATCTAAAGCAAGAAACATGGAACGATTTATTTAATATTACTACCCCAGATAATTCGTTTAATTTTTTTATGAATACTCTTTCATACTACTTTGAGTTATCTTTTCCTATCACAGTTGTTAACAACAGTAATAATAAAACCAATTTACCATGGTATACTTCAGAGTTAAAAGCGATGAAAAATATATTATCTATGTATGCTAATTTAAGCCATCATTCAGACTATTTTAAGCAATTATTTAAAAATTACAACAAAATATATCAAAACGCTTTAGCAAATGCTAAGAAAAGTTATTTTGATACTAAATTACAAATTTCTGAAAACATCTCTAAAACTAGTTGGCATATTATTAATAATAATCTAAATTATCGTGCAAAGAAGAAAAATGAGATAATAATTGAGCAAGAAAACCATTTTTATACTGGTATTCCAGCAGCTAACCTACTAAATGACTACTTTGCAACAGTTAGTGAGAAAACTATTAAGAATATCGCTATCACTAATGATAATTTCATAACAAACAACGTTCCATTGTTTAATAAAACTTTTACTTTATTCCCCATTAATTACATTGAAATTGAAAATATTATTGATAAACTTAAAAATTCATACTCTACAGGATGTGATAATATATCAAATTTTTTATTGAAGAAAATTAAATCTTATATTTCCAAACCATTAGAACACATTTTTAATTTATCTATTGAATCAGGAGTTTTTCCTAGTAAACTAAAATTCGGTAAAATCAAACCGCTATTAAAAAAAGGTAACCCTCTACAAATTAATAATTATAGACCCATTTCTCTTCTCTCAAGTTTTTCAAAAATAATAGAACATTTCATAAGTACGCAGTTATTATCTTACTTTACGTCGAATAAACTCATTTTCGACACTCAGCACGGATTTATGCCAAGAAAAAGTGTAGATAGTGCACTTACAGAATTTGTAACAAAACTTGTCGACTCAAAAGATAAAAATAAAATTACAGTTGGTATCTTCATAGATTTTACTAAAGCTTTTGATTGTATGGATCACAAAATTTTGATAAATAAATTAGAAAGATATGGTATTCGTGGTATACCTCTTCAATGGTTTATGTCTTACTTACGAGATCGTAACCAGGTTGTTGCTTTAGATAATGATATAACTTCTAACATATCTACTGTTAATGTCGGCGTTCCTCAAGGTTCGGTATTAGGTCCAACACTTTTCACTATTTACGTAAATGATCTGTCTTCATTTATTAAAAATAATGAAATTTTACAAGTCTCGTATGCAGACGATACAAATATTTTAATTACAGCTAATAGTATGGAGTCTGCTCAAAATATTGTAAAAGAAACCATAAGTAAAGTATTATGCTGGGTTGAACATAATCATCTTAGCATAAATACAGATAAAACAAAATTAATTGTTTTCGGATCAACTCCTGATTTTGGAATCACTATCAATAATTCCACTTTTACAGCTACTAATGCAATTAAATTTCTTGGTTTATGGATTGAGAAAAACCTTAAATGGGTCACACAAATTAATCATTTATGTTCTAAAATTGCACAACTTTGTTTTGCTCTTCGACATTTAACTAAATTCTGCAGTTTAGAAGTTACCAGAAATTTTTATTTTGCATGTATACATTCTGTTTTAAAGTATGGAATAGTGCAATGGGGAGGATCATCTGACATTAAAAAAGTTTTTATAATGCAAAAAAGAGCTATTCGGATATTGGTTGGAGCTTCACAAAGAGATTCTTGTAAACAACTTTTCATTCGTTTGGAAATAATGACAGTTTACTCTATATACATTTATGAATTAATCTGTTATGTACATCAAAATTTTTCCAAATTTTCAAACAACCGTGCATCTCATATGTACCAAACAAGATTTAAAAAACAGTTATTACCACCACATCATAAAACTAAATTTTATCAAGAACATTTGTTCTACAATGGCTCTCGCTTCTACAATAGGCTTCCTGATGACTTAAAAAATATAAATAATCCTGTTTCCTTCAAGAAAAAGCTAAAGTCATTTTTAATCAAAAAATGTCTGTATTCGGTAGATGAATTTATGCAGCTGTAATTATCTTGTTGACTTTGACGTTTGTACCTTAAGTGTTGTTCTTGTTTTTTGTACTAAACTTTTGTTACAATAAATGCTTTTATTATTATTATTATTATTATAAAAATTTCACAACCAAATTTTGGGTTTATATACAACATGATCCGTAGATTCCAAAAATCGATAGGTCGACTTCGTAGGTCTATTAATTTTTGGGGTGACTGCCCTTTACCCAAAAATGGGTAGTGTTAGAAAATTGGCTTATCAATTTTTGGAATCTACGGCTCGAGTTATATATGTATCCAAAATTTGGTTAATTAATAATAATAAACAAAAAAGTTTTTTTTCAAAAATTTTCTTTTAATTTAAAATTACTCAAAGATCCTGTTTTCAAAAATGTGAGAATTTTAAAAAAAGTTTCAAACTAACTCCACCTAGAATTTAATATTGAGAAACTTTTTTCAAATAAATTTTGTCCTCAAGTAAACCGTTTAGTCGGAAATGATTTTTATTCCAATGGGGTATTCCACCATAACAACAAAATTAAGAAAATTTCAATTTAACATAAAGTATGGCTCAATAAATAATAGTTAAAACAATGAAAACATTTTTTAAATAATTGCTTTACGAGATATTTCACATTTGCTAAAAGGGAAAATTGACGTCATACAATTGTTATCCTTCTCTCGCAGCGTACTCAGAGCAGTGTGTGTGAGAAAGACAAGTATAGAGGAAATGTGACGTTACACTGATTTCTCGAAAATAAAATACTCTGAAACTAGGAACAATTAAGATTTTTTAATACTATGAATTGCTTCAAAACTGAATGAAGTTTTATATAAAATAATAAAAAAAAATTGAGTGGAATACCCCATTATGCAATTACATTTAAAAATTCGCCAGGGCTGTACTTATAAAAATTTCACAACCAAATGTTGGGTTTATATACAACTTGATCCGTAGATTTCAAAAATCGATAGGTCGACTTCGTAGGTCTATTAATTTTTTAAGTGCCTGCCTTTTACCCAAAAACGGGTGGTGTTAGAAAATTGGCTTATCGATTTTTGGAATCTACGGCTCGAGTTATATATGTACTTAAAATTTGGTTTATTAATAATAATAAACAAAAAAGTTTTTTTCCAAAAATTTTCTTTTAAATTAAAATTACTCAAAGATCCTGTTTTCAAAAATGTGACAATTTTTAAAAAAGTTTCAAACTAACCCCACCTAGAATATAATTTTGAGAAACTTCTTTCAAATAAATTTTGTCCTCAAGTAAACCATTTAGCCGGAAATGATTTTTTTCCAATTATGCAACCGTCAGATTCTACGTATATCCTTACATAAATATACCGAATTTCAAATTTTTTTTTAAAAGGAATTCCAAATAAACACACTTTGAATTTTACCGCAAATCTTTGAATTTTCAGTGCGCAAGCTACGCGTCAGACGCCGGCAAGATTCCTGAAATTTAGGACAAATACAAGTTCAAATATTTGGTATATCCTTTAGTGAAAATTATCAAAAATTGATATACATATGTATTTTGACACGAGAAATCGATTTTTAATAAAATTAAACCCCTATCTTAAACCCTTAAATGGGTACATGTATGCTGCCCAAAACTAGGTAGAGATACAAACCTGTCGACTTTACCACTAAATTCTACGTACTTTTTACTACAAGTATACCAATTTTCAGAATTATTGTACGAATAGTTTAAGCCATAATAAGAAAACTATTTAAAATGGTTTAAATACAAATAAAATGTAACACTTGTTTTCCTAGTTTAAATTTTTTATGGCAGATGGCACCATATGTAAAATCCACCCACACAACCTTGAAATTCTTTAGTTTTTCCAGTGCAGACGCCTTCTTTAGGGGGCCTGTTTTTTTAAATGCCCCCAAATACTCATATAAATAATACATGGCAAAAACTTTGCACCGACAGGTATGGTTTGGAATGTGTAAGATTGATCGATCGAAAAATCAATAATTCTGATCATGCGCAGTAAGTCAAATTGTTTTTTTTATGAATAAATTTATGAAATTTAATTTGTTTAATTATTTTTTTGAATATATTCGTCAATTTTATGCACCAGAAATTAATAACAACTAATATTTTATTAATTGTTAATAACAATTTTTATAACCTCAAATGGCAGATGACAACAATAATGGATAAATAAATGTACATAATTGGAACTGAAAACAAAAGTAATTTATTCAGTTTTTATTTTGTTACAAGGTGATATTTGGTTAGTAAACATTTGTTTAAACAATGGATATGTAAATAAATTGTATTTCAGGGCATGAAACCAGTTTTTCAGTAAAATAAACCAGATTTTGAGCGAGTATTGAACTTGAAAAACCGGTTTGGGAAGAAACTGTTCATAAAAACCAGTACAAAAACCGGTTTGAACGGAAACTAGTTAGAAAAACCGGTTTGCGAAACAGGTTTAGAGATAACAAGGTTTATTAGCTCTTACATAGAGCTTCAGGCAATAATTTTTACAAATTTAATAACAACACTATTGGTTATTTTATAGATTTTTGTAAAGATGCTACAGCTTTCAATGCCTCTTAAACCAAATGGACATAACAATATTACATGTATTATATTACGGTATGTTTATTTGTATATAATAATCAATACACAGCATTATTATTATCATTGTATAAGTTTTTCTACAGAATTCCAAATGAGATGATTACAAGAACCTATTAAATGCAAACATTACAAATGTTTGGAGTTGTCTAGCGAAGAATATTGTTGTTTAAGGGATGAAATATCGCAGGACTAAACTCCGGGGGTTGTTTTTATGTAGACGAAGAATGAGGGACGAATCAAAGAAGACAAAACACAAACAGATGACATCAAACAACAAAATAATGATAAATAACCTTTAATAAGACTAGATGGATAATGTTAGTGTTACTTTAATATTTTAGTACAAGTATTTAGTATAATTTTACTCAGTGCTTCACACTGAATCTGCTGATGTATAACACATTAACTTTTTATGAAAATTTAGTGAAGAAAAATGAAAACAAAAAAATGTAGATGCCATGTCAGTGTTATACATAATAATTTTTATTTATTTTGTATTATATGTTTATTTCTGTAAACTGTATTATTAGCATAATGTTTACAATATGTTATAGTTAACAATTATTGTATATAATATTAACAAACAATGAAATACTTTTATTCTGTACACTCTATAATGTATATAACAAAATATGGTATTTATTATAATAAAAAATGAATAATATGTACAATATTATATTTATTTAACCTCCAAATTAGATATAATAACAATATTTAATTGAAAAATTATTGTATGTGGTCAAATTTTGAAGAAATTCCAATGTACATTTTATGGTATTTAAGCGCCAGCGCCAGTCATATTTTGCATTCCATAAATAATTTGTTGCTATCACACAAGACGTATTCAGGAAATTTTCTGCTAGTCAATATTTCCGTATATATTCTTAAATAAACAAGTTTGATAATTTATTTTGTATTTTTTATAAACTATTGTCTTATCCTTGCTGAAATACATATAAATTTTGGCCCAAAAAACTGTTAAACATTTTCTATAACCAATAATTTTTAATTACAGTCCTGGATTTTATGAAGGTCAGATTTGCTGTAATACACGTGGAGACATCTTGCTGCAGATATAACAAACGTCAAATAAAATTGACAAAGAAAAGCATATTTTAATTATAATAAACATAAAATCGTGTATTAAACTATATTTTAATTATTAATTTATTTAAAATGAGAAGTTTAACGTACTTTCTTACAGGACAACAAAAGAATATAGTTCATAAGTTTCATCATAGAGTACAGTAGCAGTATTGTTTTGGTATTAATGAATTTGAAAAAATCCATTTTTTGGCTAAACTAATAACATTTCGCCCAAGTTTGTCATAAGAAAAAATATTTGTAATTAAAAATAAAAGGCAGTTTGGTTGAAAAATTTTTTAATATTCGTTTTAATTCCAGAGATAATGAATAAAAATAAACATCAATTTATTTCTCGCAAACAAAATTGTTTACAAAATAAGTTTTGTAACAAACTCTATTTATTATTTAATTTTAAATATATTTTAACTTATAATTTATTTTATTTACGTATAGTTCTTGAACGAATCTTCTATTTATTTACACATTTATATCTCTAAAAATACAAACTATATAATTGAGATTGTTATATAAATAATTAAAATAGAATATTTTGAGCAAATTTTATTTGAAACTTTTTTCTATTTAACGCCCCAGTTTTGAGATAATAATTTCTGAAAATGAATAAGATAAAATTCACTAAGTCCAGCCAGTGTTTATAATTCTTGTCAATAGGTGGCTATACCAATATTTTATTGGAATTATTGATTCATAAATTATTAAATAACGGCTTTATTTCTCATTTTTAAAAAAGTTTATTTGAAGATATTTACTCACAATTAAAAGTTACATAATACTGTATTTGTATATTGATATATATATTTTTTTTAACTTTAGCTACACATTGCATGTGCATGAAAATTTAAATAACTTTTGTATCCTGAGGAATATTTAAATGAAAATTGGTGTACATACGTATTTTTACCCGAGGAATCGATTTTTGATAAAATTAAATCCACATTTGTTACCCAAAAATGAGTATAAATTCACGACCCGAAAATGGGTGGAGATGAAATTGTTTCTATAATGCCATTAGAATCTACGTACTTTCTTATATAAATAACCCAATCTTCAATTGCTTAATTGGTCTAAGTACCATGAATAATTTATTGAAACCGTTCTTGAGTAGCGATTCAGACACCATTGTTGATAAATGTTACAATTAAAACTGGACCATTCAAAATATTTTGATAAAAATTACAATGCATATATATTTTGAATCATGGAATTCATTTTTGTTAAAATTAAACCCCTATCTTCAACCCTTAAATGGTTAGGTATATAGTACCCAAAACTGGGTAGAGATACAAACCTGTCGACTACACCATTCGAATATACATATTTTTTTTATATATGTATACCAATTTTCAAAATTATTATACTACAGTAATATAAGGTTCTGAATCACACACCTTTAGGGTCAATGACCTCTGAAAATTTTGTTTTGATATTACTAAATTACCTGTTGCAATATTTTAACAAAAATTAGTAAACATATGTATTATGACCCAAAGAATCGATTTTTCGTAAAATTAAAGTCGTACCCTCAACCCTTAAATAAATAAATATTCACCACCCAAATCTGGGTAAAGATAAACAATTTTCGACTTTACCATCAGATTCTACGTATATTGTTACATAGGTGTACCAATTTTCAAATTTTTTTCTGTAAGGAATTCCAAATAAACACACTTTGAATTTTACCGCAAATCTTTGAATTTTCAGTGCGCAAGGTACGCGTCAGACGCCGGCAAGATTCCTGAAATTTAGGGCAAATACAAGTTCAAATATTTAGTATATCTTTTGCAGAAAATTAACAAAAATTGGTATACATATGTATTTTGCCATGAAGAATCGATTTTTCTAAAATTAAACCCCTATCTGCAACCCTTAAATGGGTAGATATACGCTACCCAAAACTGGGTGGAGAAACAAACCTGTCAACTTGATCATTAAATTCTACGTATTTTTTAATACAAGTACACCAATTTTCAAAGTTATTAAGCCCAGTAAAAATGATTTTTGAAACCCGTATTTTTGAACAATAGCATGAAAACGAATAACTTTTGTGTTCTTATGAATATTGAAGTGAAAATTGGTACACATATGTTTTTGGACGGAGGAATCGATTTTTAATAAAAATAAACCTCTATCTTCAACCCTTAAATGGGTATATATATGCTACCCAAAAGTGGGTAGAGATACATACACGTCGGCTTCACCATTCGAATCTACATATTTTTTTGTACATGTATACCAATTTTCAGAATTATTGTACTACAGTAATATAAGGTCCTGAATCGCACACCTTTAAGGTCAATGACATGTGAAAATTTTGTTTTGATATTACTGAGTTACCTGTTGGAATATGTTAACAAAAATTAGTAAACATATCTATTAAGACCCAAAGAATCGATTTTTCGTAAAATTAAAGTCGTACTCTCAACCCTTAAATGGGTAGATATTCACCACCCAAAACTGGGTAGAGATAAACAATTTTTGACTAATTTATCAGATTCTACGTATATTGTTACATAAGTGTACCAATTTTTATTTTTTTTTGTTCAAGAAATTCCAAATAAACACACTTTGAATTTTACCGCAAATCTTTGAATTTTTAGTGCGCAAGGTACGCGTCAGACGCCAGCAAGATTCCTGAAATTTAGGGCAAATACAAGTTCAAATATTTAGTATATCCTTTGCAGAAAATTAACAAAAATTGGTTTACATGTGTATTTTGACCCGAGGAATCTATTTTTGATAAAATTGAAACCATATCTAAAACCCTTAAGTAAATACATATATGCTACCCAAAACTGGGTGGAGATACAAACCTGTAAACTTTACCGCTAAATTCTGCGTATTTTTTAATACAAGTATACCAATTTTCAGAATTATTGTACGAATGGTTTAAGCCATAATAAGAAAACTATTTAAAATGGTTTAAATACAAATAAAATATGACACTTGTTTTCCTAGATTAAATTTTTTATGGCAGGTGGCACCATATGTAAAATCCACCCACACAACCTTGAAATTCTTTAGTTTTTTCCAGTGCAGACGCATTCTTTAGGGGGCATGTTTCTTTAAATGCCCCCAAACACTCATATAAATAATACATGGCAAAAACTTTGCACCGACAGGTATGGTTTGGAATGTGTAAGATTGCTCGATCGAAAAATCAATAATATTGATCATGCGCAGTAAATCAAATTAAAAAGAGTCCAAGATCCTGTTTTCAAAAATGTGAGAATTTTAAAAAAAGTTTCAAACTAACCCCTCCTAGAATTTAATTTTGAAAAACTATTTTCAAATAAATTTTGTTCTCAAGTAAACCGTTTAGCCGGAAATGATTTTTATTCCAATAATGCAATTATATTTAAAAATTCGCCAGGGCTGTACTTATAAAAAATTCACAACCAAATTTTGGGTTTATATGCAACTCGATCCGTAGATTCCAAAAATCGATGAGTTGACTTCGTAGGTTTACCAATTTTTGGGGTGACTGCCCTTTATCCAAAAATGGGTGGTGTTAGAAAATTGTCTTATCGATTTTTGGAATCTACGGCTCGAGTTATATATGTACTTAAAATTTGGTTATTTAATAATAATAAACAAAAAAGTTTTTTTTTTTAATTTTCTTTTAAATTAAAATTTCTCAAAGATCATGTTTTCAAAAATGTAACAATTTTTAAAAAAATTTCAAACTAACCCCACCTAGAATTTAATTTTGAGAAACTTTTTTCAAATAAATTTTGTCCTCCAATAAACCGTTTAGCCGGAAATGATTTTTATTCCAATTATGCAATTATATTTAAAAATTCGCCAGGGCTGTACTTATAAAAATTTCACAACCAAATTTTGGGTTTATATGCAACTCAACCCATAGATTCCAAAAATCGATAGGTCGACTTTGTAGGTTTATCAATTTTTGGGATGACTGCTCTTTACCCAAAAATGGGTGGTGTTAGAAAATTAACTTATCGATTTTTAGAATCTACGGCTCGAGTTATATATGTACCCATAATTTAATTAATTAATAATGATAAACAAAAAAGTTTTTTTTTTTTTAATTTTCTTTTAAATTAAAATTACTCAAAGATCCTGTTTTCAAAAATGTGAGATTTTTAAAAAAAGTTTTAAACTAACCCCACCTAGAATTTAATTCTGAGAAACTTTTTTAAAATAAATTTTGTCGTCAAGTAAACCGTTTAGCCGGAAATTACTTTTTTTCCAATTGTGCAATTACATTTAAAAATTCGCCAGGGCTGTACTTATAAAAATGTGACAACCAAATTTTGGGTTTATATGCAACTCGACCCAAAGATTCCAAAAATCCATTAGTCGACTTCGTAGGTTTACCAATTTTTGGGGTGACTGCTCTTTAAACAGAAATGGGTAGTGTTAGAAAATTGGCTTATCAATTTTTGGAATCTACGGCTCGAGTTATATATGTATCCAAAATTTGGTTAATTAATAATAATAAACAAAAAAGTTTTTTTCCAAAAATTTTCTTTTAATTTAAAATTACTCAAAGATCCTGTTTTCAAAAATGTGAGAATTTTAAAAAAAGTTTCAAACTAACTCCACCTAGAATATAATTTTGAGAAACTTCTTTCAAATAAATTTTGTCCTCAAGTAAACCATTTAGCCGGAAATGTTTTTTTTCCAATTATGCAACCGTCAGATTCTACGTATATCCTTACATAAATATACCGAATTTCAAATTTTTTTTTAAAAGGAATTCCAAATAAACACACTTTGAATTTTACCGCAAATCTTTGAATTTTCAGTGCGCAAGCTACGCGTCAGACGCCGGCAAGATTCCTGAAATTTAGGGCAAATACAAGTTCAAATATTTGGTATATCCTTTAGTGAAAATTATCAAAAATTGGTATACATATGTATTTTGACACAAGAAATCAATTTTTAATAAAATTAAACCCCTATCTTAAACCCTTAAATGGGTACATGTATGCTGCCCAAAACTAGGTAGAGATACAAACCTGTCGACTTTACCACTAAATTCTACGTACTTTTTACTACAAGTATACCAATTTTCAGAATTATTGTACGAATAGTTTAAGCCATAATAAGAAAACTATTTAAAATGGTTTAAATACAAATAAAATGTAACACTTGTTTTCCTAGTTTAAATTTTTTATGGCAGATGGCACCATATGTAAAATCCACCCACACAACCTTGAAATTCTTTAGTTTTTCCAGTGCAGACGCCTTCTTTAGGGGGCCTGTTTTTTTAAATGCCCCCAAATACTCATATAAATAATACATGGCAAAAACTTTGCACCGACAGGTATGGTTTGGAATGTGTAAGATTGATCGATCGAAAAATCAATAATTCTGATCATGCGCAGTAAGTCAAATTGTTTTTTTTATGAATAAATTTATGAAATTTAATTTGTTTAATTATTTTTTTGAATATATTCGTCAATTTTATGCACCAGAAATTAATAACAACTAATATTTTATTAATTGTTAATAACAATTTTTATAACCTCAAATGGCAGATGACAACAATAATGGATAAATAAATGTACATAATTGGAACTGAAAACAAAAGTAATTTATTCAGTTTTTATTTTGTTACAAGGTGATATTTGGTTAGTAAACATTTGTTTAAACAATGGATATGTAAATAAATTGTATTTCAGGGCATGAAACCAGTTTTTCAGTAAAATAAACCAGATTTTGAGCGAGTATTGAACTTGAAAAACCGGTTTGGGAAGAAACTGTTCATAAAAACCAGTACAAAAACCGGTTTGAACGGAAACTAGTTAGAAAAACCGGTTTGCGAAACAGGTTTAGAGATAACAAGGTTTATTAGCTCTTACATAGAGCTTCAGGCAATAATTTTTACAAATTTAATAACAACACTATTGGTTATTTTATAGATTTTTGTAAAGATGCTACAGCTTTCAATGCCTCTTAAACCAAATGGACATAACAATATTACATGTATTATATTACGGTATGTTTATTTGTATATAATAATCAATACACAGCATTATTATTATCATTGTATAAGTTTTTCTACAGAATTCCAAATGAGATGATTACAAGAACCTATTAAATGCAAACATTACAAATGTTTGGAGTTGTCTAGCGAAGAATATTGTTGTTTAAGGGATGAAATATCGCAGGACTAAACTCCGGGGGTTGTTTTTATGTAGACGAAGAATGAGGGACGAATCAAAGAAGACAAAACACAAACAGATGACATCAAACAACAAAATAATGATAAATAACCTTTAATAAGACTAGATGGATAATGTTAGTGTTACTTTAATATTTTAGTACAAGTATTTAGTATAATTTTACTCAGTGCTTCACACTGAATCTGCTGATGTATAACACATTAACTTTTTATGAAAATTTAGTGAAGAAAAATGAAAACAAAAAAATGTAGATGCCATGTCAGTGTTATACATAATAATTTTTATTTATTTTGTATTATATGTTTATTTCTGTAAACTGTATTATTAGCATAATGTTTACAATATGTTATAGTTAACAATTATTGTATATAATATTAACAAACAATGAAATACTTTTATTCTGTACACTCTATAATGTATATAACAAAATATGGTATTTATTATAATAAAAAATGAATAATATGTACAATATTATATTTATTTAACCTCCAAATTACATATAATAACAATATTTAATTGAAAAATTATTGTATGTGGTCAAATTTTGAAGAAATTCCAATGTACATTTTATGGTATTTAAGCGCCAGCGCCAGTCATATTTTGCATTCCATAAATAATTTGTTGCTATCACACAAGACGTATTCAGGAAATTTTCTGCTAGTCAATATTTCCGTATATATTCTTAAATAAACAAGTTTGATAATTTATTTTGTATTTTTTATAAACTATTGTCTTATCCTTGCTGAAATACATATAAATTTTGGCCCAAAAAACTGTTAAACATTTTCTATAACCAATAATTTTTAATTACAGTCCTGGATTTTATGAAGGTCAGATTTGCTGTAATACACGTGGAGACATCTTGCTGCAGATATAACAAACGTCAAATAAAATTGACAAAGAAAAGCATATTTTAATTATAATAAACATAAAATCGTGTATTAAACTATATTTTAATTATTAATTTATTTAAAATGAGAAGTTTAACGTACTTTCTTACAGGACAACAAAAGAATATAGTTCATAAGTTTCATCATAGAGTACAGTAGCAGTATTGTTTTGGTATTAATGAATTTGAAAAAATCCATTTTTTGGCTAAACTAATAACATTTCGCCCAAGTTTGTCATAAGAAAAAATATTTGTAATTAAAAATAAAAGGCAGTTTGGTTGAAAAATTTTTTAATATTCGTTTTAATTCCAGAGATAATGAATAAAAATAAACATCAATTTATTTCTCGCAAACAAAATTGTTTACAAAATAAGTTTTGTAACAAACTCTATTTATTATTTAATTTTAAATATATTTTAACTTATAATTTATTTTATTTACGTATAGTTCTTGAACGAATCTTCTATTTATTTACACATTTATATCTCTAAAAATACAAACTATATAATTGAGATTGTTATATAAATAATTAAAATAGAATATTTTGAGCAAATTTTATTTGAAACTTTTTTCTATTTAACGCCCCAGTTTTGAGATAATAATTTCTGAAAATGAATAAGATAAAATTCACTAAGTCCAGCCAGTGTTTATAATTCTTGTCAATAGGTGGCTATACCAATATTTTATTGGAATTATTGATTCATAAATTATTAAATAACGGCTTTATTTCTCATTTTTAAAAAAAGTTTATTTGAAGATATTTACTCACAATTAAAAGTTACATAATACTGTATTTGTATATTGATATATATATTTTTTACTTTAGCTACACATTGCAAGTGCATGAAACTTTGAATAACTTTTGTATCCTGAGGAATATTTAAATGAAAATTGGTATACATACGTATTTTTACCCGAGGAATCGATTTTTGATAAAATTAAATCCACATTTGTTACCCAAAAATGAGTATAAATTCACGACCCGAAAATGGGTGGAGATGAAATTGTTTCTATAATGCCATTAGAATCTACGTACTTTCTTATATAAATAACTCAGTCTTCAATTGCTTAATTGGTCTAAGTACCATGAATAAATTAGTAAAACTGTTCTTGAGTAGCGATTCAGATACCATTGTTGATAAATGTTACAATTAAAACTAGACCATTCAAAATATTTTGATAAAAATTACAGTGCATATATATTTTGAATCTTGGAATTCATTTATGTTAAATTAAACCCCTATCTACAACCCTTAAATGGTAAGGTATATAGTACCCAAAACTGGGTCGAGATACAAACCTGTCGACTTCACCATTCAAATCTACATATTTTTTTATACATGTATACCAATTTTCAGAATTATTGTATTACAGTAATATAAGGTTCTGAATCACACACCTTTAGGGTCAATGACCTCTGAAAATTTTGTTTTGATATTACTGAGTTACCTGTTGCAATATTTTAACAAAAATTAGTAAACATATGTATTAAGACCCAAAGAATCGATTTTTCGTAAAATTAAAGTCGTACCCTCAACCCTTAAATGGGTAGATATTCACCACCCAAAACTGGGTAAAGATAAACAATTTTAGACTACACTTTCAGATTCTACGTATATTCTTACATAAGTGTACCAATTTTTAATTTTTTTTGTTGAAGGAATTCCAAATAAACACACATTGAATTTTACCGCAAATCTTTGAATTTTTAGTGCGCAAGCTACGCGTCGGACGCCGGCAAGATTCCTGAAATTTAGGGCAAATACAAGTTCAAATATTTAGTATATCCTTTGCAAAAAATTAACAAAAATTAATTTACATATGTATTTTGACCCGAGGAATCGATTTTTGATAAAATTAAAACCATATCTAAAACCCTTAAGTAAGTACATATATGCTACCCAAAACTGGGTGGAGATACAAACTTGTCGACTTTACCATTAAATTCTACGTATTTTTTAATACAAGTTTGCAAATTTTCAGAATTATTGTACAAGTGGTTTAAGCCTAGTAAAATACGATTTAACACCGTAATTTTTTTGGGGTTAACGACCTTTAAGAATTTTTTAATTAAATGGCCATTTGTTTAAATATTTTAATAAAATTTGGTATACATATGTATTTTGAATGGTCCATTTTTTAATGTAACATTTATCAACAATGGTATTTATATCGCTACTCAAAAATGGTTTTACTAATTTTTTTGTGGTACTTAAAAACTTCAAATACGGGTTCTTCCGGTTCTCCAATTATAACCAAAATCTTATCAGCTATTCATATGGATGTAAAGAAGAGGAATACGAAAGAATTATAATTTTTATAATTGTAATGTTGGTGTTATCGTCAGAGAAATTTTGACACGCACACACAGACGCACAGACAGACACACATACAGACATCATCGTAAAACTAGTAAAATCGTATTCTAGGGATCCTAAAACGTGTTTATTCTTCTTGGTTCTTCTTCATCATGAATAGTCTCAAAGTTAAACCATGCATTTGCATTTTTATCAGAGTTCTTGATAGAAAAATAACTCATCATTTAAAAAGAAACATTTTCCAGCAACGTAATAATGGTTAATGTACAACAAATTATATATTTTTGTAGAATGTGTTATAATATAAATTGATAAGAAAATAAGTTTATTATTCAAGAAATAAATGATATTCTTCCAAAAGAACGATGTTTAAACATAAGATTCTGGAATCATTTTATCAGATTTTGTACATATCTTAAATTGTATTTTGCGTACATATTTTTATTTATATATCAATAAAAGTTAATGTACAACAATTTACAAGTATTTGAGACTATTTAACAACAATATATAGTTCCAAATAGTTTATATTTTTAAAGATATATACTTTGAAACAGTCACATCTTGGAATCAGCTGTTTTTGCAATAACATTTAGAATGAAATTATTACATTTCTGTAACAATTAGGGCAATATAGTAATTGGAAATATGTGAAACAATGTTTGAATATTGATTTTTTACTAATAAATTATAGAAATATTTAATGAAATAGTTCAATATGTGCCCCTATTCCCGGAGCCAAATCTACAATGAAAACATTGCAAATTTTGACAATTTGTAAATAAATAATGAAAAATTGTTTATAGAATATTATAATATGAATAATAAGCATCATTTTTTAATAAAAATATATTCCAATGTTATTAAAACAAATACATAAATGACTGGTACAGGTATTATGTAACTCTGACAAAATACAACAATTTATTATTAATTACAGTAAAAGCAAGCATGGAATATTAAAATAGGAATAATAAGGAACATTTTTATTCAAAAAACATATTACAATAATGTTTAAACAAAGCCAATAACTATAATCAACATTTTAACAATCTTCTTGGTTAACAGCTGACAGTTCCAACTTCAAGTCCTTGAATTTTCGCCGATTTCTCGGAAATATAAAAATCTACAAATGTTTTAAGTACTTTTTCATGAATAGCATATAAAGGGGCATGTTTTTATAAAGATTATTTATCATTTAATGATAATTGATAATTCCAAATTATCCATCATCAATCTGACGTTGGATATCTCCTATTTCTCTCCAACACACGTCCTCTTATGTAAATTCCGCGAGCGACTCCATGATTCAGTCTAGATTCAGCTCGCGGTGTGTCTACGTCGCGCTGCTCCGCGAAGGCGCCATCTAGTTTCACGTTGTGACACTTTTGCACAAGATTCCAAGTTATTTCGTGTTTATTAGAACGTAACTGGGTGTTTATAAACACTAATAATTATTTAAAAAGTGTTTACGATATTTTAATAACATTTTATAATGAAATTGAGAAAGTGTATGTGTGTTTGAAGAAACATTGTGTTGTTGAATAACATTTGGTGAAATAAGTGATCAAATTTAAGAACATTTATTGATGTTTACGAACAATGTCGAGCCGATAATAGTTGCTGAGGACTTTATTGCAATTTTAACACGCTGTTTGCTGCCAGTTTTATTTGCTGTTCGTTTTACACTGGTCCTGGATTAACCTCAAAAGGTAAGCGAAATTGTTATTTATTTCATATTTATTTTTCGTTTGTTTATGCATAAATACGAGCCCCGTCGCATTTTAGTTGGCCCACCCAATTTAATTTAATTTAATTAGTTAATATATGATTTAGGTAATAACTACTATAAATTATCTCCAATTTTTTATTAATATTAGACATTTTGTCGTTCTAATGACATATAGCAAGATATGTTTTCTAAAATTGTTATGTAGAATGGAATTAATACTTTGTTTTACGAAGGCATAGATTCTGTGAGACTCCAGCGACTGTAATTGTTCAATTATTTCTATAATTAAGAATATAAAGTATATTATATTATGTAATTCTAATAATTACTTCTTAGCGTCTGTGATTATGCTAATTTTTTAAATCTTTATCTACTTGAAAGCATTTGGAACATTGATTTTTACAATTTACCTTTAGTTTAATATACAATTGTCATAGTTTTAAAAATCATGAATAATTTATTCGCCCTTATGTCAAGCAACCTTAAGCGTGCATCACACGATCAAGTTTTTCTTTTCAAGTGACTTGAAAAGTTTTCTCTCTCGCACAATGGCATGAGTGCAAGAGAGACAAACAAATAGACTTTTAAAGAAAAACTGGATCATCTGCTACTTTTTCTTAAAAGTCCCTACAAGTATGGACCTTTGTGCATATGTGTTTGAATTTTCAATTGTCGTTCCTAACTGGTACAGTCAGATAAAGCAAAAAACAAAAAAATGGAAACTTCATATAGTCTGTAGTACAGTGAAAATTCAATCACCCAGTATTTAAATGAAAAGTATCGTTTTCCCCTAATTCGGTCATACTGATTACGGGAATAATAACGAAAAAATTCTCTGGGTTTTAGTTTCCAAAATAGAAATTTTTATTTTGATTAAAAATCTCTTACGTTTTTTTTACTTTACCGGTCTATAACTAATGAACGGTAAAAGATACATGAACGGGGTTTGCGCCATTCGTTTTTATGGACTTTTGTGCATATGTGTATGAATTTTTAATTGTCGTTCCCACCTGGTACAGTCAGAGAAAGCAAAAAAACAAAAAATGGAATATTCAAATAGTCTGTAGTACAGTAAAAATTCAATCACCCTTTATTTAAATGAAAAGTATCATTTTCCCCTAATTCGGTCATACTGATTACGAAAAAAATAAGGAAAAAATTCTCTGGGCCTTAGTTTCCAAAATAGACATTTTTATTTTGATTAAAAATCTCTTACGTTTTTTTTACTTTGCCGGTCTATAACTAATGAATGGTAAAAGATACATGAACGGGGTTTGCGCCATTCGTTTCTATGGACTTTTGTGCATATGTGTATGAATTTTTAATTGTCGTTCCCACCTGGTACAGTCAGAGAAAGCAAAAAAACAAAAAATGGAATATTCAAATAGTCTGTAGTACAGTAAAAATTCAATCACCCTGTATTTAAATGAAAAGTATCATTTTCCTCTAATTCGGTCATATTGATTACGGGAAAAGTAACGAAAAAATTCTCTGGGCTTTAGTTTCCAAAATAGAAATCCCGTATTTTATTTAATTTTTATTAGTTAAGCTTTGTGTACAATTTTATAAATTATTAAATATTTCATAGCAAACATATTGGTAACAAACTAAAATTTGAACAATAACAAATGTTTTTAACTAATTCATTTATTAAAAATCGATTAAAATGCATTCAGTAACAAACAACACTTTAATTTTTATGTTTTTGTCAATTTGCAGGTGAATAGAAATTGCCGAGTTCCCGAGTAATTGAAAACGAGTGTGCAGAGATACCGAGTAGTTGAGTACGAGATTGCAGAGATGCCGAGTAGCTGAGATCTTCTAATGTAAGTCTTGCTAAATTAATTCATTTTTTCTGTTTTGATAATGAATAAATAAATCATCACGGTTCGAATATTTCACAATTTGTGGGTGTGTCTAACACAGTTATCAGTAATGATGATAATATCAGGGGCAATTTTTAATATCCTCTTAATCCGACCACGCTGATTACAGGAAAAAAATAAACTAAAAATTTTCAGGGTTTTAGTTTCCAAAATAGAAATTTTTATTTTGATTAGAAATCTCCCATAGTTTTTTCACTTTGCCGACCTATAACTAATGAACGGTTAAAGATACATTGACGCGCTTTGCGCTATTCGTTTCTATGGACTTTTGTACAAATGTGAGGCAATTTTTAATTGTCGTGTCCGACTGGTACAGTTAGACCAAGCAAAAAAAAAAAAATGGAATGTTCAAATAAACAGTAGTCCACTAAAAATCCGATCACCCTGTATTTAAATGAAAAGTATTATTTTTTCATAATTCAAGCATGTTGATTACGGGAAAAATAATAAAAAAAATCTCTAGGCCTTAGTTTCTAAAATAGAAATTTTTATTTTTAAAGCAAAATTGACAATATTTTTTGACTTTGACGGACTATAACTAATGAGTGGTAAAAGATACAGCAACGGGCGTTGCGCCATTCGATTCTATGGACTTCTCTACATATGGTAACCAATTTTGAATAACCGTGTTTAGCTAGTATAGTATGAGTGAGCAAAAATGAAAAAAAATGGTAACTTTAAACAATTCAGTAGTCCACTAAAAATCTGACCACTCTATATTTAATTGGAAAGTATTATTTTCTCTTAATTCAAGCATGCTAATTACGGGAAAAATAATGAAAAAAATCTCTAGGCTTTAGTTTCTAAAATAGAAATTTTTATTTTTAAATCAAAATTAACAATATTTTTTGATTTTGACGGACTATAACTAATGAATGGTAAAAGATACAGTAACGGGCGTTGCGCCATTCGATTCTATGTACTTTTCTACATATGGTTACCAATTTTGAATAACCGTGTTTTGCTAGTATAGTAAGAGTAAGCAAAAATGAAAAAAATGGTAACTTTAAACAATTCAGTAGTCCACTAAAAATCCGACCACTCTATATTTAATTGGAAAGTATTATTTTCTCTTAATTCAAGCATGCTGATTACGGGAAAAATAATGAAAAAATCTGTAGGCCTTAGTTTTCAAAATAGAAATTTTTATTTTTAATGCAAAATTGACAATATTTTTTGACTTTGACGGACTATAATTAATGAATGGTAAAATATATAGTAACGGGCGTTGCGCCATTCGATTCTATGGACTTTTCTACATACGCTTACCAATTTTGAATAACCGTGTTTAGCTAGTATAGTAAGAGTAACCAAAAATGAAAAAAATGGTAACTTTAAACAATTCAGTAGTCCACTAAAAATCCGACCACCCTATATTTAATTGGAAAGTATTATTTTCTCTTAATTCAAGCATGCTGATTACGGGAAAAATAATGAAAAAATCTCTAGGCCTTAGTTTCTAAAATAGAAATTTTTATTTTTAAAGCAAAATTAACAGTATTTTTTGACTTTGACGGACTATAACTAATGAATGGTAAGAGATACAGTAACGGGCGTTGCGCCATTCGATTCTATGGACTTTTCTACATATGCTTACCAATTTTGAATAACCGTGTTTAGCTAGTATAGTAAGAGTAACCAAAAATAAAAAAATGGTAACTTCAAACAATTCAGTAGTCCACTAAAAATCCGACCACCCTATATTTAATTGGAAAGTATTATTTTCTCTTAATTCAAGCATGCTGATTACGGGAAAAATAATGAAAAAAATCTCTAGGCTTTAGTTTCTAAAATAGAAATTTTTATTTTGATTAAAAATCTCTCACGTTTTTTTACACTTTGTCGGTCTATAACTAATGAACAGTAAAAGATACATTAATTATCTATTTTGTATTTTACGAAAACTAATATAACATTTCGGGGCTATTTTAACAACATTTCTCTTTGTTTCAGCAGTTTGCGAACAAATAGTTCCCGGCGGAGTGATACACACGCGTCACGCTGCAAAACTCCCATAATCCCACGCGCGGCTTCTTCATACATGTGCTCGAAGAGAAAATTGCCAACATGTTTTTAGTGCTACAAATTCATGATTTTGTGCTGGAAAAACTAGGAAAAGCTGAGAAAAATTACGCGGAAAAGTGAAATAAAGTGTTCTTTAAACGTTTGTGATAAGAATTTTGTGGGAATCGATTGTTTAGTGCAAGAAAACAACCAAACTTTGGTGGCGTCCCTTTGTTATGTAAGTCGAATTTTAGTTATTTTCTTACAATACCTGCATGAAAGTATTGGAAATATTGTTTTTGATAATTTATCTGTAGTTTAATATACATTATTTAGTTTTAATTAATAACAATCGTAAGTTTAAACAATGTTTCAACGATATTAATAGTTATTTTTGTTGGAAATACGTTGTTTCTTATAAAAATTACGTGTTAATTTTTTCACAAGTTCAATCTTTAATTACAACTTTAATAATTATTGTTATCTAACAATATTCTGTCTCATACAGACAAATATCATTCGAAATAATTATTTTATTTTATGTTACAATGAATTATTTTCTTTTCAGTAGAAATCATTGAATCTGAGCTTTGTGTATTTGTATTATAAATTAAAAACCCATATGTATTTCCGTAACTAAATTTGGTATCATTTTTATTGATATAAAATTTTACGTTCGAATATTCATGAATAATTTCATTTTATAGTTCATCCCGTATTTTATTTAATTTTTATTTTGTAAATAAATTTTCTATCTGCATTGAATTAACAAAATCAAGCATAATTACGGTCGGCATTCCAAATTAAACTCGTTCGTGTTCGTCTGTAACGTTCTTAATTTTAACTTGTATAACTGTCGTCTTCAAGCAAATATCTATTTTATTTTGCTGCTAAAAATGCATTTATTGTTGATATATTATTGTTTTAATAGTGAAATATTGTTAACTACTGTTGCAAATTAATAACAATCGTAAGTTTAAATAACATTCCAACTTTATTAATGGTTATATAAGTTGATAATGTGTTTGTATGAGAATAAAATGTTTCATAATTATAGTTAAGCTTTGTGTACAATTTTATAAATTATTAAATATTTCATAGCAAACATATTGGTAACAAACTAATATTTGAACAATAACAAATGTTTTTAACTAATTTATTTATTAGAAATCGATTAAAATGCATTCAGTAGCAAACAACACTTTAATTTTTATGTTTTTGTCAATTTGCAGGTGAATAGAAATTGCCGAGTTCCCGAGTAATTGAAAACGAGTTTGCAGAGATACCGAGCGGTTGAGTACGAGATTGCAGAGGTGCCGAGTAGCTGAGATCTTCTAATGTAAGTCTTGTTAAATTAATTCATTTTTTCTGTTTTGATAATAAATACATAAATCATCACGGTTCGAATATTTCACAATTTGTGGGTGTGTCAATCGACACAGTTATCAGTAATAATGATAATATCAGGGGCAATTTTTAATATCCTCTTAATCCGGCCACGCTGATTACAGGAAAAAAATAAACAAAATTCTCAGGGTTTTAGTTTTCTAAATAGAAATTTTTATTTTGATTAGAAATCTCTCATTTTTTTCACTTTGTCGGCCTATAACTATTAAACGGTACAATATTTTTTGACGCGGTTTGCGGCATTCGATTCTACGGACATTTGTACATATATGTACGAATTTTCAATTGCCGGGACTTGCTGTTACAGTTAGACAAAGCGAAAAACCAAAAAATGGATACTTCAAATAGTCAGTAGGGCAGTAAAAATTCGATCAGCCTGTATTTAAATAGAAAGTATCATTTTCCCTTAATTCGGACACCCTAATTATGGGAAAAATAATTAAAAAATTCTTTGGCCTTTACTTTTCAAAATAGAAAGTTTTATTTTGATTAGAAATCTCTCATGTTTTTTTCACTTTGTCGGCCTATAACTATTAAACGGTACAAGATTTTTTGACGCGGTTTGCGGCATTCGATTCTACGGACATTTGTACATATATGTACGAATTTTCAATTGCCGGGCCTTGCTGTTACAGTTAGACAAAGCGAAAAACCAAAAAATGGATACTTCAAATAGTCAGTAGGGTAGTAAAAATTCGATCACCCTGTATTTAAATAGAAAGTATCATTTTCCCTTAATTCGGACACCCTAATTACGGGAAAAATAATTAAAAAATTCTTTGGCCTTTAGTTTTCAAAATAGAAAGTTTTATTTTGATTAGAAATCTCTCATGTTTTTTTCACTTTGTCGGCCTATAACTATTAAACGGTACAATATTTTTTGACGCGGTTTGCGGCTTTCGATTCTACGGACATTTGTACATATATGTACGAATTTTCAATTGCCGGGCCTTGCTGTTACAGTTAGACAAAGCGAAAAACCAAAAAATGGATACTTCAAATAGTCAGTAGGGCAGTAAAAATTCGATCACCCTGTATTTAAATAGAAAGTGTCATTTTCCCTTAATTCGGACACCCTAATTATGGGAAAAATAATTAAAAAATTCTTTGGCCTTTAGTTTTCAAAATAGAAAGTTTTATTTTGATTAGAAATCTCTCATGTTTTTTTCACTTTGTCGGCCTATAACTATTAAACGGTACAAGATTTTTTGACGCGGTTTGCGGCATTCGATTCTACGGACATTTGTACATATATGTACGAATTTTCAATTGCCGGGCCTTGCTGTTACAGTTAGACAAAGCGAAATACCAAAAAATGGATACTTCAAATAGTCAGTAGGGCAGTAAAAATTCGATCACCCTGTATTTAAATAGAAAGTGTCATTTTCCCTTAATTCGGACACCCTAATTATGGGAAAAATAATTAAAAAATTCTTTGGCCTTTAGTTTTCAAAATAGAAAGTTTTATTTTGATTAGAAATCTCTCATGTTTTTTTCACTTTGTCGGCCTATAACTATTAAACGGTACAAGATTTTTTGACGCGGTTTGCGCCATTCGATTCTACGGACATTTGTACATATATGTACGAATTTTCAAATGCCGGGCCTTGCTGTTACAGTTAGACAAAGCGAAAAACCAAAAAATGGATACTTCAAATAGTCAGTAGGGCAGTAAAAATTCGATCACCCTGTATTTAAATAGAAAGTATCATTTTCCCTGAATTCGGACACCCTAATTATGGGAAAAATTATTAAAAAATTCTTTGGCCTTTAGTTTTCATAATAGAAAGTTTTATTTTGATTAGAAATCTCTCATGTTTTTTTCACTTTGTCGGCCTATAACTATTAAACGGTACAATATTTTTTGTCGCGGTTTGCGGCATTCGATTCTACGGACATTTGTACATATATGTACGAATTTTCAATTGCCGGGCCTTGCTGTTACAGTTAGACAAAGCGAAAAACCAAAAAATGGATACTTCAAATAGTCAGTAGGGTAGTAAAAATTCGATCACCCTGTATTTAAATAGAAAGTGTCATTTTCCCTTAATTCGGACACCCTAATTATGGGAAAAATAATTAAAAAATTCTTTGGCCTTTAGTTTTCAAAATAGAAAGTTTTATTTTGATTAGAAATCTCTCATGTTTTTTTCACTTTGTCGGCCTATAACTATTAAACGGTACAAGATTTTTTGACGCGGTTTGCGGCATTCGATTCTACGGACATTTGTACATATATGTACGAATTTTCAATTGCCGGGCCTTGCTGTTACAGTTAGACAAAGCGAAATACCAAAAAATGGATACTTCAAATAGTCAGTAGGGCAGTAAAAATTCGATCACCCTGTATTTAAATAGAAAGTGTCATTTTCCCTTAATTCGGACACCCTAATTATGGGAAAAATAATTAAAAAATTCTTTGGCCTTTAGTTTTCAAAATAGAAAGTTTTATTTTGATTAGAAATCTCTCATGTTTTTTTCACTTTGTCGGCCTATAACTATTAAACGGTACAATATTTTTTGTCGCGGTTTGCGGCATTCGATTCTACGGACATTTGTACATATATGTACGAATTTTCAATTGCCGGGCCTTGCTGTTACAGTTAGACAAAGCGAAAAACCAAAAAATGGATACTTCAAATAGTCAGTAGGGTAGTAAAAATTCGATCACCCTGTATTTAAATAGAAAGTGTCATTTTCCCTTAATTCGGACACCCTAATTATGGGAAAAATAATTAAAAAATTCTTTGGCCTTTAGTTTTCAAAATAGAAAGTTTTATTTTGATTAGAAATCTCTCATGTTTTTTTCACTTTGTCGGCCTATAACTATTAAACGGTACAAGATTTTTTGACGCGGTTTGCGGCATTCGATTCTACGGACATTTGTACATATATGTACGAATTTTCAATTGCCGGGCCTTGCTGTTACAGTTAGACAAAGCGAAAAACCAAAAAATGGATACTTCAAATAGTCAGTAGGGTAGTAAAAATTCGATCACCCTGTATTTAAATAGAAAGTGTCATTTTCCCTTAATTCGGACACCCTAATTATGGGAAAAATAATTAAAAAATTCTTTGGCCTTTAGTTTTCAAAATAGAAAGTTTTATTTTGATTAGAAATCTCTCATGTTTTTTTCACTTTGTCGGCCTATAACTATTAAACGGTACAATATTTTTTGTCGCGGTTTGCGGCATTCGATTCTACGGACATTTGTACATATATGTACGAATTTTCAATTGCCGGGCCTTGCTGTTACAGTTAGACAAAGCGAAAAACCAAAAAATGGATACTTCAAATAGTCAGTAGGGTAGTAAAAATTCGATCACCCTGTATTTAAATAGAAAGTGTCATTTTCCCTTAATTCGGACACCCTAATTATGGGAAAAATAATTAAAAAATTCTTTGGCCTTTAGTTTTCAAAATAGAAAGTTTTATTTTGATTAGAAATCTCTCATGTTTTTTTCACTTTGTCGGCCTATAACTATTAAACGGTACAAGATTTTTTGACGCGGTTTGCGGCATTCGATTCTACGGACATTTGTACATATATGTACGAATTTTCAATTGCCGGACCTTGCTGTTACAGTTAGACAAAGCGAAAAACCAAAAAATGGATACTTCAAATAGTCAGTAGGGCAGTAAAAATTCGATCATCCTGTGTTTAAATAGAAAGTATCATTTTCCCTTAATTCGAACACCCTAATTATGGGAAAAATAATTAAAAAATTCTTTGGCCTTTACTTTTCAAAATAGAAAGTTTTATTTTGATTAGAAATCTCTCATGTTTTTTTCACTTTGTCGGCCTATAACTATTAAACGGTACAATATTTTTTGACGCGGTTTGCGGCATTCGATTCTACGGACATTTGTACATATATGTACGAATTTTCAATTGCCGGACCTTGCTGTTACAGTTAGACAAAGCGAAAAACCAAAAAATGGATACTTCAAATAGTCAGTAGGGCAGTAAAAATTCGATCACCCTGTATTTAAATAGAAAGTATCATTTTCACTTAATTCGGACACCCTAATTATGGGAAAAATAATTAAAAAATTCTTTGGCCTTTAGTTTTCAAAATAGAAAGTTTTATTTTGATTAGAAATCTCTCATGTTTTTTTCACTTTGTCGGCCTATAACTATTAAACGGTACAATATTTTTTGACGCGGTTTGCGGCATTCGATTCTACGGACATTTGTACATATATGTACGAATTTTCAATTGCCGGGCCTTGCTGTTACAGTTAGACAAAGCGAAAAACCAAAAAATGGATACTTCAAATAGTCAGTAGGGCAGTAAAAATTCGATCACCCTGTATTTAAATAGAAAGTATCATTTTCCCTTAATTCGGACACCCTAATTATGGGTAAAATAATTAAAAAATTCTTTGGCCTTTAGTTTTCAAAATAGAAAGTTTTATTTTGATTAGAAATCTCTCATGTTTTTTTCACTTTGTCGGCCTATAACTATTAAACGGTACAAGATTTTTTGACGCGGTTTGCGGCATTCGATTCTACGGACATTTGTACATATATGTACGAATTTTCAATTGCCGGGCCTTGCTGTTACAGTTAGACAAAGCGAAAAACCAAAAAATGGATACTTCAAATAGTCAGTAGGGCAGTAAAAATTCGATCACCCTGTATTTAAATAGAAAGTATCATTTTCACTTAATTCGGACACCCTAATTATGGGAAAAATAATTAAAAAATTCTTTGGCCTTTACTTTTCAAAATAGAAAGTTTTATTTTGATTAGAAATCTCTCATGTTTTTTTCACTTTGTCGGCCTATAACTATTAAACGGTACAATATTTTTTGACGCGGTTTGCGGCATTCGATTCTACGGACATTTGTACATATATGTACGAATTTTCAATTGCCGGGCCTTGCTGTTACAGTTAGACAAAGCGAAAAACCAAAAAATGGATACTTCAAATAGTCAGTAGGGCAGTAAAAATTCGATCACCCTGTATTTAAATAGAAAGTATCATTTTCACTTAATTCGGACACCCTAATTATGGGAAAAATAATTAAAAAATTCTTTGGCCTTTAGTTTTCAAAATAGAAAGTTTTATTTTGATTAGAAATCTCTCATGTTTTTTTCACTTTGTCGGCCTATAACTATTAAACGGTACAATATTTTTTGACGCGGTTTGCGGCATTCGATTCTACGGACATTTGTACATATATGTACGAATTTTCAATTGCCGGGCCTTGCTGTTACAGTTAGACAAAGCGAAAAACCAAAAAATGGTTACTTCAAATAGTCAGTAGGGCAGTAAAAATTCGATCACACTGTATTTAAATAGAAAGTATCATTTTCCCTTAATACGGACACCCTAATTATGGGAAAAATAATTAAAAAATTCTTTGGCCTTTAGTTTTCAAAATAGAAAGTTTTATTTTGATTAGAAATCTCTCATGGTTTTTTCACTTTGTCGGCCTATAACTATTAAACGGTACAATATTTTTTGACGCGGTTTGCGGCATTCGATTCTACGGACATTTGTACATATATGTACGAATTTTCAATTGCCGGGCCTTGCTGTTACAGTTAGACAAAGCGAAAAACCAAAAAATGGATACTTCAAATAGTCAGTAGGGCAGTAAAAATTCGATCACCCTGTATTTAAATAGAAAGTATCATTTTCCCTTAATTCGGACACCCTAATTATGGGTAAAATAATTAAAAAATTCTTTGGCCTTTAGTTTTCAAAATAGAAAGTTTTATTTTGATTAGAAATCTCTCATGGTTTTTTCACTTTGTCGGCCTATAACTATTAAACGGTACAATATTTTTTGACGCGGTTTGCGGCATTCGATTCTACGGACATTTGTACATATATGTACGAATTTTCAATTGCCGGGCCTTGCTGTTACAGTTAGACAAAGCGAAAAACCAAAAAATGGATACTTCAAATAGTCAGTAGGGCAGTAAAAATTCGATCACCCTGTATTTAAATAGAAAGTATCATTTTCCCTTAATTCGGACACCCTAATTATGGGTAAAATAATTAAAAAATTCTTTGGCCTTTAGTTTTCAAAATAGAAAGTTTTATTTTGATTAGAAATCTCTCATGGTTTTTTCACTTTGTCGGCGTATAACTATTAAACGGTACAATATTTTTTGACGCGGTTTGCGGCATTCGATTCTACGGACATTTGTACATATATGTACGAATTTTCAATTGCCGGACCTTGCTGTTACAGTTAGACAAAGCGAAAAACCAAAAAATGGATACTTCAAATAGTCAGTAGGGCAGTAAAAATTCGATCATCCTGTGTTTAAATAGAAAGTATCATTTTCCCTTAATTCGAACACCCTAATTATGGGAAAAATAATTAAAAAATTCTTTGGCCTTTACTTTTCAAAATAGAAAGTTTTATTTTGATTAGAAATCTCTCATGTTTTTTTCACTTTGTCGGCCTATAACTATTAAACGGTACAATATTTTTTGACGCGGTTTGCGGCATTCGATTCTACGGACATTTGTACATATATGTACGAATTTTCAATTGCCGGACCTTGCTGTTACAGTTAGACAAAGCGAAAAACCAAAAAATGGATACTTCAAATAGTCAGTAGGGCAGTAAAAATTCGATCACCCTGTATTTAAATAGAAAGTATCATTTTCACTTAATTCGGACACCCTAATTATGGGAAAAATAATTAAAAAATTCTTTGGCCTTTAGTTTTCAAAATAGAAAGTTTTATTTTGATTAGAAATCTCTCATGTTTTTTTCACTTTGTCGGCCTATAACTATTAAACGGTACAATATTTTTTGACGCGGTTTGCGGCATTCGATTCTACGGACATTTGTACATATATGTACGAATTTTCAATTGCCGGGCCTTGCTGTTACAGTTAGACAAAGCGAAAAACCAAAAAATGGATACTTCAAATAGTCAGTAGGGCAGTAAAAATTCGATCACCCTGTATTTAAATAGAAAGTATCATTTTCCCTTAATTCGGACACCCTAATTATGGGTAAAATAATTAAAAAATTCTTTGGCCTTTAGTTTTCAAAATAGAAAGTTTTATTTTGATTAGAAATCTCTCATGTTTTTTTCACTTTGTCGGCCTATAACTATTAAACGGTACAAGATTTTTTGACGCGGTTTGCGGCATTCGATTCTACGGACATTTGTACATATATGTACGAATTTTCAATTGCCGGGCCTTGCTGTTACAGTTAGACAAAGCGAAAAACCAAAAAATGGATACTTCAAATAGTCAGTAGGGCAGTAAAAATTCGATCATTCTGTATTTAAATAGAAAGTATCATTTTCCCTTAATTCGGACACCCTAATTATGGGGAAAATAATTAAAAAATTCTTTGGCCTTTAGTTTTCAAAATAGAAAGTTTTATTTTGATTAGAAATCTCTCATGTTTTTTTCACTTTGTCGGCCTATAACTATTAAACGGTACAATATTTTTTGACGCGGTTTGCGGCATTCGATTCTACGGACATTTGTACATATATGTACGAATTTTCAATTGCCGGGCCTTGCTGTTACAGTTAGACAAAGCGAAAAACCAAAAAATGGATACTTCAAATAGTCAGTAGGGCAGTAAAAATTCGATCACCCTGTATTTAAATAGAAAGTATCATTTTCACTTAATTCGGACACCCTAATTATGGGAAAAATAATTAAAAAATTCTTTGGCCTTTAGTTTTCAAAATAGAAAGTTTTATTTTGATTAGAAATCTCTCATGTTTTTTTCACTTTGTCGGCCTATAACTATTAAACGGTACAATATTTTTTGACGCGGTTTGCGGCATTCGATTCTACGGACATTTGTACATATATGTACGAATTTTCAATTGCCGGGCCTTGCTGTTACAGTTAGACAAAGCGAAAAACCAAAAAATGGTTACTTCAAATAGTCAGTAGGGCAGTAAAAATTCGATCACACTGTATTTAAATAGAAAGTATCATTTTCCCTTAATACGGACACCCTAATTATGGGAAAAATAATTAAAAAATTCTTTGGCCTTTAGTTTTCAAAATAGAAAGTTTTATTTTGATTAGAAATCTCTCATGGTTTTTTCACTTTGTCGGCCTATAACTATTAAACGGTACAATATTTTTTGACGCGGTTTGCGGCATTCGATTCTACGGACATTTGTACATATATGTACGAATTTTCAATTGCCGGGCCTTGCTGTTACAGTTAGACAAAGCGAAAAACCAAAAAATGGATACTTCAAATAGTCAGTAGGGCAGTAAAAATTCGATCACCCTGTATTTAAATAGAAAGTATCATTTTCCCTTAATTCGGACACCCTAATTATGGGTAAAATAATTAAAAAATTCTTTGGCCTTTAGTTTTCAAAATAGAAAGTTTTATTTTGATTAGAAATCTCTCATGTTTTTTTCACTTTGTCGGCCTATAACTATTAAACGGTACAAGATTTTTTGACGCGGTTTGCGGCATTCGATTCTACGGACATTTGTACATATATGTACGAATTTTCAATTGCCGGGCCTTGCTGTTACAGTTAGACAAAGCGAAAAACCAAAAAATGGATACTTCAAATAGTCAGTAGGGCAGTAAAAATTCGATCACCCTGTATTTAAATAGAAAGTATCATTTTCACTTAATTCGGACACCCTAATTATGGGAAAAATAATTAAAAAATTCTTTGGCCTTTACTTTTCAAAATAGAAAGTTTTATTTTGATTAGAAATCTCTCATGTTTTTTTCACTTTGTCGGCCTATAACTATTAAACGGTACAATATTTTTTGACGCGGTTTGCGGCATTCGATTCTACGGACATTTGTACATATATGTACGAATTTTCAATTGCCGGGCCTTGCTGTTACAGTTAGACAAAGCGAAAAACCAAAAAATGGTTACTTCAAATAGTCAGTAGGGCAGTAAAAATTCGATCACACTGTATTTAAATAGAAAGTATCATTTTCCCTTAATACGGACACCCTAATTATGGGAAAAATAATTAAAAAATTCTTTGGCCTTTAGTTTTCAAAATAGAAAGTTTTATTTTGATTAGAAATCTCTCATGGTTTTTTCACTTTGTCGGCCTATAACTATTAAACGGTACAATATTTTTTGACGCGGTTTGCGGCATTCGATTCTACGGACATTTGTACATATATGTACGAATTTTCAATTGCCGGGCCTTGCTGTTACAGTTAGACAAAGCGAAAAACCAAAAAATGGATACTTCAAATAGTCAGTAGGGCAGTAAAAATTCGATCACCCTGTATTTAAATAGAAAGTATCATTTTCCCTTAATTCGGACACCCTAATTATGGGTAAAATAATTAAAAAATTCTTTGGCCTTTAGTTTTCAAAATAGAAAGTTTTATTTTGATTAGAAATCTCTCATGTTTTTTTCACTTTGTCGGCCTATAACTATTAAACGGTACAAGATTTTTTGACGCGGTTTGCGGCATTCGATTCTACGGACATTTGTACATATATGTACGAATTTTCAATTGCCGGGCCTTGCTGTTACAGTTAGACAAAGCGAAAAACCAAAAAATGGATACTTCAAATAGTCAGTAGGGCAGTAAAAATTCGATCACCCTGTATTTAAATAGAAAGTATCATTTTCACTTAATTCGGACACCCTAATTATGGGAAAAATAATTAAAAAATTCTTTGGCCTTTACTTTTCAAAATAGAAAGTTTTATTTTGATTAGAAATCTCTCATGTTTTTTTCACTTTGTCGGCCTATAACTATTAAACGGTACAATATTTTTTGACGCGGTTTGCGGCATTCGATTCTACGGACATTTGTACATATATGTACGAATTTTCAATTGCCGGGCCTTGCTGTTACAGTTAGACAAAGCGAAAAACCAAAAAATGGTTACTTCAAATAGTCAGTAGGGCAGTAAAAATTCGATCACACTGTATTTAAATAGAAAGTATCATTTTCCCTTAATACGGACACCCTAATTATGGGAAAAATAATTAAAAAATTCTTTGGCCTTTAGTTTTCAAAATAGAAAGTTTTATTTTGATTAGAAATCTCTCATGGTTTTTTCACTTTGTCGGCCTATAACTATTAAACGGTACAATATTTTTTGACGCGGTTTGCGGCATTCGATTCTACGGACATTTGTACATATATGTACGAATTTTCAATTGCCGGGCCTTGCTGTTACAGTTAGACAAAGCGAAAAACCAAAAAATGGATACTTCAAATAGTCAGTAGGGCAGTAAAAATTCGATCACCCTGTATTTAAATAGAAAGTATCATTTTCCCTTAATTCGGACACCCTAATTATGGGTAAAATAATTAAAAAATTCTTTGGCCTTTAGTTTTCAAAATAGAAAGTTTTATTTTGATTAGAAATCTCTCATGTTTTTTTCACTTTGTCGGCCTATAACTATTAAACGGTACAAGATTTTTTGACGCGGTTTGCGGCATTCGATTCTACGGACATTTGTACATATATGTACGAATTTTCAATTGCCGGGCCTTGCTGTTACAGTTAGACAAAGCGAAAAACCAAAAAATGGATACTTCAAATAGTCAGTAGGGCAGTAAAAATTCGATCACCCTGTATTTAAATAGAAAGTATCATTTTCACTTAATTCGGACACCCTAATTATGGGAAAAATAATTAAAAAATTCTTTGGCCTTTACTTTTCAAAATAGAAAGTTTTATTTTGATTAGAAATCTCTCATGTTTTTTTCACTTTGTCGGCCTATAACTATTAAACGGTACAATATTTTTTGACGCGGTTTGCGGCATTCGATTCTACGGACATTTGTACATATATGTACGAATTTTCAATTGCCGGGCCTTGCTGTTACAGTTAGACAAAGCGAAAAACCAAAAAATGGATACTTCAAATAGTCAGTAGGGCAGTAAAAATTCGATCACCCTGTATTTAAATAGAAAGTATCATTTTCACTTAATTCGGACACCCTAATTATGGGAAAAATAATTAAAAAATTCTTTGGCCTTTAGTTTTCAAAATAGAAAGTTTTATTTTGATTAGAAATCTCTCATGTTTTTTTCACTTTGTCGGCCTATAACTATTAAACGGTACAATATTTTTTGACGCGGTTTGCGGCATTCGATTCTACGGACATTTGTACATATATGTACGAATTTTCAATTGCCGGGCCTTGCTGTTACAGTTAGACAAAGCGAAAAACCAAAAAATGGTTACTTCAAATAGTCAGTAGGGCAGTAAAAATTCGATCACACTGTATTTAATTAGAAAGTATCATTTTCCCTTAATACGGACACCCTAATTATGGGAAAAATAATTAAAAAATTCTTTGGCCTTTAGTTTTCAAAATAGAAAGTTTTATTTTGATTAGAAATCTCTCATGGTTTTTTCACTTTGTCGGCCTATAACTATTAAACGGTACAATATTTTTTGACGCGGTTTGCGGCATTCGATTCTACGGACATTTGTACATATATGTACGAATTTTCAATTGCCGGGCCTTGCTGTTACAGTTAGACAAAGCGAAAAACCAAAAAATGGATACTTCAAATAGTCAGTAGGGCAGTAAAAATTCGATCACCCTGTATTTAAATAGAAAGTATCATTTTCCCTTAATTCGGACACCCTAATTATGGGTAAAATAATTAAAAAATTCTTTGGCCTTTAGTTTTCAAAATAGAAAGTTTTATTTTGATTAGAAATCTCTCATGTTTTTTTCACTTTGTCGGCCTATAACTATTAAACGGTACAAGATTTTTTGACGCGGTTTGCGGCATTCGATTCTACGGACATTTGTACATATATGTACGAATTTTCAATTGCCGGGCCTTGCTGTTACAGTTAGACAAAGCGAAAAACCAAAAAATGGATACTTCAAATAGTCAGTAGGGCAGTAAAAATTCGATCACCCTGTATTTAAATAGAAAGTATCATTTTCACTTAATTCGGACACCCTAATTATGGGAAAAATAATTAAAAAATTCTTTGGCCTTTACTTTTCAAAATAGAAAGTTTTATTTTGATTAGAAATCTCTCATGTTTTTTTCACTTTGTCGGCCTATAACTATTAAACGGTACAATATTTTTTGACGCGGTTTGCGGCATTCGATTCTACGGACATTTGTACATATATGTACGAATTTTCAATTGCCGGGCCTTGCTGTTACAGTTAGACAAAGCGAAAAACCAAAAAATGGTTACTTCAAATAGTCAGTAGGGCAGTAAAAATTCGATCACACTGTATTTAAATAGAAAGTATCATTTTCCCTTAATACGGACACCCTAATTATGGGAAAAATAATTAAAAAATTCTTTGGCCTTTAGTTTTCAAAATAGAAAGTTTTATTTTGATTAGAAATCTCTCATGGTTTTTTCACTTTGTCGGCCTATAACTATTAAACGGTACAATATTTTTTGACGCGGTTTGCGGCATTCGATTCTACGGACATTTGTACATATATGTACGAATTTTCAATTGCCGGGCCTTGCTGTTACAGTTAGACAAAGCGAAAAACCAAAAAATGGATACTTCAAATAGTCAGTAGGGCAGTAAAAATTCGATCACCCTGTATTTAAATAGAAAGTATCATTTTCCCTTAATTCGGACACCCTAATTATGGGTAAAATAATTAAAAAATTCTTTGGCCTTTAGTTTTCAAAATAGAAAGTTTTATTTTGATTAGAAATCTCTCATGTTTTTTTCACTTTGTCGGCCTATAACTATTAAACGGTACAAGATTTTTTGACGCGGTTTGCGGCATTCGATTCTACGGACATTTGTACATATATGTACGAATTTTCAATTGCCGGGCCTTGCTGTTACAGTTAGACAAAGCGAAAAACCAAAAAATGGATACTTCAAATAGTCAGTAGGGCAGTAAAAATTCGATCACCCTGTATTTAAATAGAAAGTATCATTTTCACTTAATTCGGACACCCTAATTATGGGAAAAATAATTAAAAAATTCTTTGGCCTTTACTTTTCAAAATAGAAAGTTTTATTTTGATTAGAAATCTCTCATGTTTTTTTCACTTTGTCGGCCTATAACTATTAAACGGTACAATATTTTTTGACGCGGTTTACGGCATTCGATTCTACGGACATTTGTACATATATGTACGAATTTTCAATTGCCGGGCCTTGCTGTTACAGTTAGACAAAGCGAAAAACCAAAAAATGGATACTTCAAATAGTCAGTAGGGCAGTAAAAATTCGATCACCCTGTATTTAAATAGAAAGTATCATTTTCACTTAATTCGGACACCCTAATTATGGGAAAAATAATTAAAAAATTCTTTGGCCTTTAGTTTTCAAAATAGAAAGTTTTATTTTGATTAGAAATCTCTCATGTTTTTTTCACTTTGTCGGCCTATAACTATTAAACGGTACAATATTTTTTGACGCGGTTTGCGGCATTCGATTCTACGGACATTTGTACATATATGTACGAATTTTCAATTGCCGGGCCTTGCTGTTACAGTTAGACAAAGCGAAAAACCAAAAAATGGTTACTTCAAATAGTCAGTAGGGCAGTAAAAATTCGATCACACTGTATTTAAATAGAAAGTATCATTTTCCCTTAATACGGACACCCTAATTATGGGAAAAATAATTAAAAAATTCTTTGGCCTTTAGTTTTCAAAATAGAAAGTTTTATTTTGATTAGAAATCTCTCATGGTTTTTTCACTTTGTCGGCCTATAACTATTAAACGGTACAATATTTTTTGACGCGGTTTGCGGCATTCGATTCTACGGACATTTGTACATATATGTACGAATTTTCAATTGCCGGGCCTTGCTGTTACAGTTAGACAAAGCGAAAAACGAAAAAATGGATACTTCAAATAGTCAGTAGGGTAGTAAAAATTCGATCACCCTGTATTTAAATAGAAAGTATCATTTTCCCTTAATTCGGACACCCTAATTATGGGAAAAATAATTAAAAAATTCTCTGGCCTTTAGTTTTCAAAATAGAAAGTTTTATTTTGATTAGAAATCTCTCATGTTTTTTTCACTTTGTCGGCCTATAACTATTAAACGGTACAATATTTTTTGACGCGGTTTGCGGCATTCGATTCTACGGACATTTGTACATATATGTACGAATTTTCAATTGCCGGGCCTTGCTGTTACAGTTAGACAAAGCGAAAAACCAAAAAATGGATACTTCAAATAGTCAGTAGGGTAGTAAAAATTCGATCACCCTGTATTTAAATAGAAAGTATCATTTTCCCTTAATTCGGACACCCTAATTATGGGAAAAATAATTAAAAAATTCTTTGGCCTTTAGTTTTCAAAATAGAAAGTTTTATTTTGATTAGAAATCTCTCATGTTTTTTTCACTTTGTCGGCCTATAACTATTAAACGGTACAATATTTTTTGACGCGGTTTGCGGCATTCGATTCTACGGACATTTGTACATATATGTACGAATTTTCAAATGCCGGGCCTTGCTGTTACAGTTAGACAAAGCGAAAAACCAAAAAATGGATACTTCAAATAGTCAGTAGGGCAGTAAAAATTCGATCACCCTGTATTTAAATAGAAAGTATCATTTTCCCTTAATTCGGACACCCTAATTATGGGAAAAATAATTAAAAAATTCTTTGGCCTTTAGTTTTCAAAATAGAAAGTTTTATTTTGATTAGAAATCTCTCATGTTTTTTTCACTTTGTCGGCCTATAACTATTAAACGGTACAAGATTTTTTGACGCGGTTTGCGGCATTCGATTCTACGGACATTTGTACATATATGTACGAATTTTCAATTGCCGGGCCTTGCTGTTACAGTTAGACAAAGCGAAAAACCAAAAAATGGATACTTCAAATAGTCAGTAGGGCAGTAAAAATTCGATCATTCTGTATTTAAATAGAAAGTATCATTTTCCCTTAATTCGGACACCCTAATTATGGGGAAAATAATTAAAAAATTCTTTGGCCTTTAGTTTTCAAAATAGAAAGTTTTATTTTGATTAGAAATCTCTCATGTTTTTTTCACTTTGTCGGCCTATAACTATTAAACGGTACAATATTTTTTGACGCGGTTTGCGGCATTCGATTCTACGGACATTTGTACATATATGTACGAATTTTCAATTGCCGGGCCTTGCTGTTACAGTTAGACAAAGCGAAAAACCAAAAAATGGATACTTCAAATAGTCAGTAGGGCAGTAAAAATTCGATCACCCTGTATTTAAATAGAAAGTATCATTTTCCCTTAATTCGGACACCCTAATTATGGGAAAAATAATTAAAAAATTCTTTGGCCTTTAGTTTTCAAAATAGAAAGTTTTATTTTGATTAGAAATCTCTCATGTTTTTTTCACTTTGTCGGCCTATAACTATTAAACGGTACAATATTTTTTGACGCGGTTTGCGGCATTCGATTCTACGGACATTTGTACATATATGTACGAATTTTCAATTGCCGGGCCTTGCTGTTACAGTTAAACAAAGCGAAAAACCAAAAAATGGATACTTCAATTAGTCAGTAGGGCAGTAAAAATTCGATCACCCTGTATTTAAATAGAAAGTATCATTTTCCCTTAATTCGGACACCCTAATTATGGGAAAAATAATTAAAAAATTCTTTGGCCTTTACTTTTCAAAATAGAAAGTTTTATTTTGATTAGAAATCTCTCATGTTTTTTTCACTTTGTCGGCCTATAACTATTAAACGGTACAATATTTTTTGACGCGGTTTGCGGCATTCGATTCTACGGACATTTGTACATATATGTACGAATTTTCAATTGCCGGGCCTTGCTGTTACAGTTAAACAAAGCGAAAAACCAAAAAATGGATACTTCAAATAGTCAGTAGGGCAGTAAAAATTCATTCACCCTGTATTTAAATAGAAAGTATCATTTTCACTTAAATCGGACACCCTAATTATGGGAAAAATAATTAAAAAATTCTTTGGCCTTTAGTTTTCAAAATAGAAAGTTTTATTTTGATTAGAAATCTCTCATGTTTTTCTCACTTTGTCGGCCTATAACTATTAAACGGTACAATATTTTTTGACGCGGTTTGCGGCATTCGATTCTACGGACATTTGTACATATATGTACGAATTTTCAATTGCCGGGCCTTGCTGTTACAGTTAGACAAAGCGAAAAACCAAAAAATGGATACTTCAAATAGTCAGTAGGGTAGTAAAAATTCGATCACCCTGTATTTAAATAGAAAGTATCATTTTCCCTTAATTCGGACACCCTAATTATGGGAAAAATAATTAAAAAATTCTTTGGCCTTTAGTTTTCAAAATAGAAAGTTTTATTTTGATTAGAAATCTCTCATGTTTTTTTCACTTTGTCGGCCTATAACTATTAAACGGTACAATATTTTTTGACGCGGTTTGCGGCATTCGATTCTACGGACATTTGTACATATATGTACGAATTTTCAAATGCCGGGCCTTGCTGTTACAGTTAGACAAAGCGAAAAACCAAAAAATGGATACTTCAAATAGTCAGTAGGGCAGTAAAAATTCGATCACCCTGTATTTAAATAGAAAGTATCATTTTCCCTTAATTCGGACACCCTAATTATGGGAAAAATAATTAAAAAATTCTTTGGCCTTTAGTTTTCAAAATAGAAAGTTTTATTTTGATTAGAAATCTCTCATGTTTTTTTCACTTTGTCGGCCTATAACTATTAAACGGTACAAGATTTTTTGACGCGGTTTGCGGCATTCGATTCTACGGACATTTGTACATATATGTACGAATTTTCAATTGCCGGGCCTTGCTGTTACAGTTAGACAAAGCGAAAAACCAAAAAATGGATACTTCAAATAGTCAGTAGGGCAGTAAAAATTCGATCATTCTGTATTTAAATAGAAAGTATCATTTTCCCTTAATTCGGACACCCTAATTATGGGGAAAATAATTAAAAAATTCTTTGGCCTTTAGTTTTCAAAATAGAAAGTTTTATTTTGATTAGAAATCTCTCATGTTTTTTTCACTTTGTCGGCCTATAACTATTAAACGGTACAATATTTTTTGACGCGGTTTGCGGCATTCGATTCTACGGACATTTGTACATATATGTACGAATTTTCAATTGCCGGGCCTTGCTGTTACAGTTAGACAAAGCGAAAAACCAAAAAATGGATACTTCAAATAGTCAGTAGGGCAGTAAAAATTCGATCACCCTGTATTTAAATAGAAAGTATCATTTTCCCTTAATTCGGACACCCTAATTATGGGAAAAATAATTAAAAAATTCTTTGGCCTTTAGTTTTCAAAATAGAAAGTTTTATTTTGATTAGAAATCTCTCATGTTTTTTTCACTTTGTCGGCCTATAACTATTAAACGGTACAATATTTTTTGACGCGGTTTGCGGCATTCGATTCTACGGACATTTGTACATATATGTACGAATTTTCAATTGCCGGGCCTTGCTGTTACAGTTAAACAAAGCGAAAAACCAAAAAATGGATACTTCAATTAGTCAGTAGGGCAGTAAAAATTCGATCACCCTGTATTTAAATAGAAAGTATCATTTTCCCTTAATTCGGACACCCTAATTATGGGAAAAATAATTAAAAAATTCTTTGGCCTTTACTTTTCAAAATAGAAAGTTTTATTTTGATTAGAAATCTCTCATGTTTTTTTCACTTTGTCGGCCTATAACTATTAAACGGTACAATATTTTTTGACGCGGTTTGCGGCATTCGATTCTACGGACATTTGTACATATATGTACGAATTTTCAATTGCCGGGCCTTGCTGTTACAGTTAAACAAAGCGAAAAACCAAAAAATGGATACTTCAAATAGTCAGTAGGGCAGTAAAAATTCATTCACCCTGTATTTAAATAGAAAGTATCATTTTCACTTAAATCGGACACCCTAATTATGGGAAAAATAATTAAAAAATTCTTTGGCCTTTAGTTTTCAAAATAGAAAGTTTTATTTTGATTAGAAATCTCTCATGTTTTTTTCACTTTGTCGGCCTATAACTATTAAACGGTACAAGATTTTTTGACGCGGTTTGCGGCATTCGATTCTACGGACATTTGTACATATATGTACGAATTTTCAATTGCCGGGCCTTGCTGTTACAGTTAGACAAAGCGAAAAACCAAAAAATGGATACTTCAAATAGTCAGTAGGGTAGTAAAAATTCGATCACCCTGTATTTAAATAGAAAGTATCATTTTCCCTTAATTCGGACACCCTAATTATGGGAAAAATAATTAAAAAATTCTTTGGCCTTTAGTTTTCAAAATAGAAAGTTTTATTTTGATTAGAAATCTCTCATGTTTTTTTCACTTTGTCGGCCTATAACTATTAAACGGTACAATATTTTTTGACGCGGTTTGCGGCATTCGATTCTACGGACATTTGTACATATATGTACGAATTTTCAAATGCCGGGCCTTGCTGTTACAGTTAGACAAAGCGAAAAACCAAAAAATGGATACTTCAAATAGTCAGTAGGGCAGTAAAAATTCGATCACCCTGTAGAAAGTATCATTTTCCCTTAATTCGGACACCCTAATTATGGGAAAAATAATTAAAAAATTCTTTGGCCTTTAGTTTTCAAAATAGAAAGTTTTATTTTGATTAGAAATCTCTCATGTTTTTTTCACTTTGTCGGCCTATAACTATTAAACGGTACAAGATTTTTTGACGCGGTTTGCGGCATTCGATTCTACGGACATTTGTACATATATGTACGAATTTTCAATTGCCGGGCCTTGCTGTTACAGTTAGACAAAGCGAAAAACCAAAAAATGGATACTTCAAATAGTCAGTAGGGCAGTAAAAATTCGATCATTCTGTATTTAAATAGAAAGTATCATTTTCCCTTAATTCGGACACCCTAATTATGGGGAAAATAATTAAAAAATTCTTTGGCCTTTAGTTTTCAAAATAGAAAGTTTTATTTTGATTAGAAATCTCTCATGTTTTTTTCACTTTGTCGGCCTATAACTATTAAACGGTACAATATTTTTTGACGCGGTTTGCGGAATTCGATTCTACGGACATTTGTACATATATGTACGAATTTTCAATTGCCGGGCCTTGCTGTTACAGTTAGACAAAGCGAAAAACCAAAAAATGGATACTTCAAATAGTCAGTAGGGCAGTAAAAATTCGATCACCCTGTATTTAAATAGAAAGTATCATTTTCCCTTAATTCGGACACCCTAATTATGGGAAAAATAATTAAAAAATTCTTTGGCCTTTAGTTTTCAAAATAGAAAGTTTTATTTTGATTAGAAATCTCTCATGTTTTTTTCACTTTGTCGGCCTATAACTATTAAACGGTACAATATTTTTTGACGCGGTTTGCGGCATTCGATTCTACGGACATTTGTACATATATGTACGAATTTTCAATTGCCGGGCCTTGCTGTTACAGTTAAACAAAGCGAAAAACCAAAAAATGGATACTTCAATTAGTCAGTAGGGCAGTAAAAATTCGATCACCCTGTATTTAAATAGAAAGTATCATTTTCCCTTAATTCGGACACCCTAATTATGGGAAAAATAATTAAAAAATTCTTTGGCCTTTAGTTTTCAAAATAGAAAGTTTTATTTTGATTAGAAATCTCTCATGTTTTTTTCACTTTGTCGGCCTATAACTATTAAACGGTACAATATTTTTTGACGCGGTTTGCGGCATTCGATTCTACGGACATTTGTACATATATGTACGAATTTTCAATTGCCGGGCCTTGCTGTTACAGTTAAACAAAGCGAAAAACCAAAAAATGGATACTTCAAATAGTCAGTAGGGCAGTAAAAATTCATTCACCCTGTATTTAAATAGAAAGTATCATTTTCACTTAATTCGGACACCCTAATTATGGGAAAAATAATTAAAAAATTCTTTGGCCTTTAGTTTTCAAAATAGAAAGTTTTATTTTGATTAGAAATCTCTCATGTTTTTTTCACTTTGTCGGCCTATAACTATTAAACGGTACAAGATTTTTTGACGCGGTTTGCGGCATTCGATTCTACGGACATTTGTACATATATGTACGAATTTTCAAATGCCGGGCCTTGCTGTTACAGTTAGACAAAGCGAAAAACCAAAAAATGGATACTTCAAATAGTCAGTAGGGCAGTAAAAATTCGATCACCCTGTATTTAAATAGAAAGTATCATTTTCCCTTAATTCGGACACCCTAATTATGGGAAAAATAATTAAAAAATTCTTTGGCCTTTAGTTTTCAAAATAGAAAGTTTTATTTTGATTAGAAATCTCTCATGTTTTTTTCACTTTGTCGGCCTATAACTATTAAACGGTACAATATTTTTTGACGCGGTTTGCGGCATTCGATTCTACGGACATTTGTACATATATGTACGAATTTTCAATTGCCGGGCCTTGCTGTTACAGTTAGACAAAGCGAAAAACCAAAAAATGGATACTTCAAATAGTCAGTAGGGCAGTAAAAATTCGATCACCCTGTATTTAAATAGAAAGTATCATTTTCCCTTAATTCGGACACCCTAATTATGGGAAAAATAATTAAAAAATTCTTTGGCCTTTAGTTTTCAAAATAGAAAGTTTTATTTTGATTAGAAATCTCTCATGTTTTTTTCACTTTGTCGGCCTATAACTATTAAACGGTACAATATTTTTTGACGCGGTTTGCGGCATTCGATTCTACGGACATTTGTACATATATGTCCGAATTTTCAATTGCCGGGCCCTGCTGTTACAGTTAGACAAAGCGAAAAACCAAAAAATGGATACTTCAAATAGTCAGTAGGGCAGTAAAAATTCAATCAGCCTGTATTTAAATAGAAATTATCATTTTCCCCTTATTAGAATTTATTTTTAACTGGATCGGTAATTAGTTTCAATATTTTGGCGCTGATATCAGGGCGAGTGTTATGTAGGTTGGGTAGTACAACAAGTTTCTAAATCGCCATTTTGAACACGTTGTACGTTTGTTGTCGTTTCGTCTACGCACTTTGATCCATAAAATTTGAATTACTGTATTAATTATCTTGAAAATTTGTGAATTTTTTCATCTTTTTATGAAAATTCGATTAGTAAAATAGTCAGTGGTATATCTATTCGTATTTTCGACTAAATTTACAGCAAACTTTGAAGGTTAAAACGGACAAAAGGTGTTCTTAATTTGTAAGTGTAGTTTTATTAATTTAAAAGACATATATTTGGGGTTTCATATTGTTGCAAATTAATAATAATAGTAAGATTAAACAATATTTCAACTATGTTTATAGTTTATACAATTTAATTAATTATTTTTATCTATCAATATTCTTTCTCAAATATACAAATGTCATTTGTAATGATAATTTTGTTGTATATTACAATGAATTATTTTCTTTTCAGTAGAAATCAACGAATCTGCAGTGTTCCAAACCATTGGAAATGATATCCAGAGTAGAGATACAATTTTAAAGGACCAGAGAACAGAATCCCAGCGGTCCAGACAGCAAGAAATCATCAAATGTAAGTGGATATTTTTATCTTTATCTCTTATTTTATATTTCTGTGGTCATTATTAAATGTATTTATTTGGTTGGAACAGCTAATATTATTGTCAATGCAACAATACTTTATAATCTACGAGTCGAATCGTAAAATAAAAATTAACTAGTTCAAATCTAGTTACTAGCCATTACTATTAAAGTTGAATGATTAGTTGAAACAGTTCTATCTCTCTAGTGCGTGGAATATCGTATTTTCATCTGACATTCGTGCACAGTTAAAGATACACAATAAGTAAAAATAAATATATTTGGTGTTTTATATTGTTGCAAATTAATATCAGTAGTAAGTTTAAACAATGTTTCAACTATATTAATAGTTATTTATGTTGTTAAAGTGTTACTTTTGCAAAAAGTCATGAGGTATAATATTTGTTAATGTGAAAATTTCAGTACTTTATAAATTGTTTCTACATAAATTTCTACTTTCAATATAGACTTTAAACTTTAAGAAAAACTGTGGGCCAAATGACTGGTGATAATAGTTCGACCGGTATTTTAAGGGTCATCTTATAGTCCAGATTTAGCTTCTACCGAGACCCTTTACTTTTGGTATAATGAAAAACAACTTCGTAAAGTTTCTGTAAGTATATAATCTATGTTTTAAACTAGTCGAAAGAAATTTGTAGGAATTTAGATAGGTTTTATAATTTGTTTGTTGAAAATGTTGACTGGTCGAACCATTTAAAAACTGTTGGATGTAATATCTCATTATACACGTGGATTCATTACATATATCACATTCACATTACATAAATCACTTTAAAAAAATCTGTTGTGGTCAGCACAATAACTCTCGCACTTTTCATTTTGTTACATGAGTATCGAATTTAATATTTGTGCACACAAATAATTATATCTGTTCTTTCATTCTATAAGGAATCTTGTTCTACTCTTCTAAAATGTTCAAGATGGTTCCAATTCATTGACGGAATTGGCAGTATTTCTTAAGGATATTAAGAACTATTACTATTAATATACATACCTACCTATGATTTTAATTATTTAGATAATAATTCAATAAAAAATATTAAATGTACTTACTTCCCAGAAAAAGCTTTCAGTAATGTTAGTAAAACTGTTGATTTTTGACACTGACATTTATCTGTCAATTACAAACAATTGAATTTGACAACTAGTGTAGTCTGGACTGTGTGATTTATTGCAATAGATTATTCTGTATACACATATACACACAAACACATACACACAGACACAGACACACATACACAGGCACACATACACAGACACATAGCAACAGACACACACACACACAGAGACACACACACACACACAGACACATAGCAACAGACACACACACATACACACACACACAGACAGACAGACAGACACAAAGGCACACACACACTCACACAAATACACACAGACACACACATACACACAGACACACACAGACACACACATACACACAGACACATACATACACACAGGCACACACACAGACACACACAGGCACACACACAGAGACACACACACACACAGATACATACACACACATACATGCACATCATTTTAGCATAAATTCAATATTTCTCTTAGCGAGAGGTAAAAAGCGATACTTTTCTCAAGTGTCTTCCGTAATGAACACACGTTTGCCATAAGAAATTTTTTCCAACAGTTTTTTAAATGGTTTCAAGAATACCACAAACTAATAATTAATATTTAATAGGTGGACCTTTGGTTGGTCTGGTGCGTCAAGAAACTTGGAAAATTTGGATACAACTTTCGAGCATTGGATTTTAACACTACAAAAGCTGCTGTAGTTTGCAACTTTAAGGATCTTGTAAGGATAGCTGAGCACCAGACAAATCTTCGACGTAAGCGGCCATCGATGGATGAACCTGGTAGGAAACTTTATTTTTCTCATAATTGCAACGTTTATAAAATATTCAACCATGAGACGTTATAGTCAAAGGAATATGACTATGTGTCTAATTATAATCTTGTTCTCATACTCAGCCATGAGAACTTATAGTCTAGGGAATATGACTATGCATAATTATTATTTTGTTCTTATGATCAACCATGAGAACTTATAGTCAAAGGAATATGACTATATGCCTAATTATCATCTTGTTCTCATACTTAGCCATGAGAACTTATAGTCTAGGGAATATTACTATACATAATTATTATTTTGTTCTCATACTCAACCATGAGAACTTATAGTCAAAGGTATATGTCTAAATATTATCTTGAACTCAAATTCAGTTTTGAGTACTGTAGTAAACGAAATATAACTTTCATAAATGTTCTTATAAAATCAAAACAATTTGAAATTGAAATATCGACTATTTATCAATAAAATCAATATCTGGGAACAAATGATTAGCATTTATTTTTCAGGAATCGGACATCTAGAAGATTAAAAAGTAGTAGCTTTATAAGTTTTAGTATTATTTACGTAAGGATGGCATTGCGCGCAATAAAGTGTAGGCTTGTTAAAGACACGTAATTGAAATAGTTTTTTTGACACACAGGTTATAAAACCTGTTCATAAGGCAACATTTAGGAAATAATTTGAAACTGTCAACATAGTTCGTAAACATTGACGGGTGTTTTAACATTTTTGTGTTTAGTGTTGATTTATCAATTCATGTGTGTTTTTTGATGCAGGAAAAGATAGTTTCTTATTAGATGTCAGCACAGATTATAAAACGAATTGTACTTGTGCAATGCCATTCGTACGTGAGGAATACTATAGTTTTAAGTTCTTGGAAATGTATTTTCAGGTTTTAATTAAACTTTGGCTCATCGCGCCGTCGAGCAAACACGCGTTTTCTTTAAAAATTAAAAATAATAAATTGATTAATTTGTAGTGCAGTCCGTGGCGATCATCCTAAAATCGCGCGTCTACGGTTGCAGCGGTAACCGTACGCGTGGCTTACCCAGACGGTAGTTAGGGAGAGTGCTTGGGAAAAGAAAATACCGGACGTATCGGGGGATGCTTGCAGGTGGATGGATGAGTGAGTCAGGAAGGAGGTAACAGATTCGAAACTTGTTGGGGTGTTCGGGTTCCTTATTCAATTAACTTCACACGGTCAGAGGGGCTGGGTAGGTAGGGTTCGTGCGCGATAGCCATAATTGAGTGGACTGATATGTGCAACGCACCGTCATGTGAATCCTGTTGTTATGGTGGATCGCTTCACACTTGTGTGAATGTTTCTAGGGACATTAATCCATAGTTGGCACAGAAAGCTTTCTTATGGTCGTATGTGCTCTCCTCATCCGGAGGCAACGTAATGTAATCATCATTTAATGGTAATGGCAACGAATAGGTAAAGTTTTTGTTTGAATTAACTTTGTTGAGCACACGGGTTAATAACCGCGTTCGGTGTAGGGTATCCGCGAGAGGCGCGGGCGAATGTCTCCGGGAGTAGCTAGGTAGGTTGGCGTGCACCCTAGGTAGTTACATGTGACTGCTGCCGTGCTCTCTACCTAGTTCGAGTTTTAGGCCGTAAATGCTTTGCATCGCGTGGGGTCGGCTTAACCCCCTCGTAAACTTCCGTGAGAACCAACAACGGCGTTCGACGCCACGGCGTTCTCATCATTTGCTTAGCTCGTACTCTTTCTCTCTCACACGCCTTTAGCTTAGTTTAATCTAGATATAAGATAGTTCGCGTAGACATAAGATAGCTTAGAAATAAGTAGGAAGGGTTGTTTTTGCTTTTCGAGAGAGAGAGAGAAAAATTAACGTAACTTGACATTTTTAGACTTTCTTTGAAATCGTTATTAACGTAAAATAGGCTTTTTTAGATTTGTTTTTCTTTGAAATAGATCTTTAACGTAAGATAGGGTTTTTTGCGCACTTCACTAACTTAATTTGGGGGGGGAACTACAATAATTTAAGTTAGATTGTAAGTATTATTGTATACGGAACTGTATTTAATAAACGGTATATATAAGGGAACGTGGGTTTGGTATTTGAGGGCGGTGTTTCCCTTATATATACTATTTATTAAATAAAGGGTTTCGTTTTTAGTTTTAAGATAGTTTTTAGGTTAAAAAGAACTCCCCACCGCCACTATCGTCAAGATTGCAGTGCCGATTGGAGACGCAGACCATGGCTTCTTTTTCATTTGTTTAAAATCTATGTACAATAAAACAAACTTTTATTGCGTTTATTTTAAATTAATACCCATGTTCCTTTAGTTGTAAAGTAGGTAGTTTTAGTAAAAATTGTAATTATTATTAAGTATTTAGACGCGGTCAGGGCAAAGTTAGATTTTAAGTATTGTAAACGAAGCTTTGTATTAATAAATATTATATATTTTGGTAAGTGGGAGGTTTGGGTGGTAACAAAATATATAATATTAATATGAAGTTTCGGAAACGGTCTTCAACTGAATAAGAAATCTTTGTACCTTTAAAAATGGGAACAAGGAATCTTATTTAGGGACCACCAAGATTTCATTTGTTAAATTAGTATTGTAAACGAAACTCTACGTAATATAGTATCATTTTACTTAAATGTAGAGTTTCGTATTAGTTATAAAACTGAAATGTTTGTTACCAAATAAAATTATGGTTATATTATTTGTGTTCAATTCTATTGCATCTTTATTCAGTCCACAGAATAAAGATGCAAAATAATTAACAACAAATAATACAACTATAATAATGATAATTTTATTTGGTGACAAACGTTTTAGTTTTATAACTAAATCATGTTTGACATTAAAATAAATTGTTATTAGATTTGTTGACAAATTTAGTAACAATTGTGAACAGAAATATAACACAAAAGAAACTTAAAAGACACTTGTGTTTAAATATTCTGTTCATAATTATTTCTTGTTAACAAATTTGGTGACAATTTTTTAACGTGTCAAACAGGCTTTAGTTGTAAAATTGAAATGTTTGTTACCGAGCAAAATTATCATTATTTTGATTGTAAATATCAATTATTTTGTATCTTTATTTTGTAATAGAAGTTACTTTTATTACAAAATAAAGATTCAAAATAGTTTATAATATCTGCAACCAAAATAATGATAATTTTACTTGGTAACAAACATTTCAATTTTACAACTAAAGCCTGTTTGGTAACGTTAAAAAATTGTCACCAAATTTGTTAACAAACTTAGTTGGGAAATAATTATGAACAGAATTTTCGAATACAAATATCTTCTACGTTTCTTTTGTGTTGTAATTCTGTTCACAATTGTTACTAAATTTGTCAACAAATCTAATAACAATTTATTTTAATGTCAAACGGTCTTCAACTGAATAAGAAATCTTTGTACCTTTAAAAATGGGAACAAGGAATCTTATTTAGGGACCACCAAGATTTCATTTGTTAAATTACTATTGTAAACTAAACTCTACAATATAGTATTATTTTACTTAAATGTAGAGTTTCGTATTAGTTATAAAACTGAAATGTTTGTTACCAAATAAAATTATGGTTTTATTATTTGTGTTCAATTCTATTGCATCTTTATTCAGTCCACAGAATAAAGATGTAAAATAATTAACAACAAATAATACAACTATAATAATGATAATTTTATTTGGGAACAAACATTTTAGTTTTATAACTAAATCATGTTTGACACTATTATAAATTGTTATTAGATTTGTTGACAAATTTAGTAACAATTGTGAACAGAATTATAACACAAAAGAAACTTAAAAGACACTTGTGTTTGAAAATTCTGTTCATAATTATTTCTCACTAAGTTTGTTTAACAAATTTGGTGACAATCTTTTAACGTTGTCAAACAGGCCTTAGTTGTAAATTAGAAATGTATTTTACAACGTATATCTTTCATTACAATTTGATTGTAAATATTATAAACTATTCTACATTTTTATTTTGTAATAAAAGTAACATATTACAAAATAAAGATGTAGAATAGTTTATAATATTTACAATCAAATTGTAATGACAGATATACTTTGTAAAACACATTTCTAACTTACAACTAAAGCCTGTTTGACAACGTTAAAAGATTGTCACCAAATTTGTTAAACAAACTTAGTGAGAAATAATTATGAACAGAATTTTCAAACACAAGTGTCTTTTAAGTTTCTTTTGTGTTATAATTCTGTTCACAATTGTTACTAAATTTGTCAACAAATCTAATAACAATTTATTATAATGTTAAAGTCTTTTGTAATAATAGCAATAAACTTTAATTTTTATAAGAAAAAGTCTTGTAATTTTTTGATATAATACAAATATATTATTGTTTAAAAATTGATTTTTTTTTCTAAGTCCCTACACGTATGTAGTTTTTAAAATGGCCACCAGGGGGCAGCACCTGTCGATAAATGTTCCAACTTAGAGGAAAATTTAACCAAAAAAATTTCATTTGTGTACATACGTACGTACATACATCATTTTCGGTTATACCTAATGGGAATTTAACCCTCTGAATATGGCACGTTCACTAAAAAGATGTATACCTAATGGGAATTTGTTACTCTTAAAATGGGACGCTTATTTTTGGGTGTTTTTGCATTGAAAATCGGTTGTGGGACTTTAACTCACTAGTTTCCATCAAATTTTTCGTCCAATTTCACCTGTCAAAATATACATTTGACAGGTAAAGCTGTCAAATGTATATTTTGACAGGTGAAATTGGACGAAAAATTTGACGAAAAATAAAGGGTTTAAATTCCCAATAGGTATACATCTTTTTTAGAGCCTTTTCGTCCCATTTTCACCAACTCAAATTCCCATAGTAAGCGTCCCATATTTAGTGGGTCAAATTCCCATTAGGTATAACCCTAAAATAATGTATGTACGTATGTTTGTTCAAAGCGCAGTAGTATTTCTGGTTGCCTATATTTTAGGCGCAAACCCCTTTCTAATAGGTGCTGCCCTCTAGCGGCCATTCTAAGAACTATATACGTGTAGGGGTAGTAAAGGGGTAAAAACTAAAACAAATTATATCTTAATTTATATTTTATTGTGTAATATATTGTACATTAAGGGTAGTTACGTGAAATACAACAATGTAAAATACAAATAAACAATAAATACAAGTAAAATGTATACAAACTATTATTTAAACATCCCTATTTCTAATTTTTCAGGATAAGGGTAAGTATATTATTTATTTACAAAGTACATTAAGGGTAGTTACATGAAATACAACAATGTAAAGTACAAATAAATAATAAATACAAGTAAAATGTATACAAACTATAATTTAAACATCCCTATTTCTAATTTTTCAGGATAAGGGTAAGTATATTATTTATTTACAAAGTACATTAAGGGTAGATACATGAAATACAACAATGTAAAGTGCAAATAAACAATAAATACAAGTAAAATGTACACAAACTATTATTTAATCATCCCTATTTCTATTTTTTCAGGATAAGGGTAAGTATATTATTTATTTACAAAGTACATTAAGGGCAGTTACATGAAATACAACAATGTAAAGTACAAATAAACAATAAATACAAGTAAAATTTATACAGACTATTTTTTAAACATCCCTAAGCATATTTGTTTATAAAATACAAATAAGAATACATACAATTTAAGCTATGACCATAATAAACAATAAGGGGGATGTACCACAACAAAGAGACAGGGAAGTATGTAGTTATGTAACATTTATAAGGGAAATAAGACATGGGAATTTTTTTATGTTCATTCGTGTTCTACGGATTGTAATTAGTCTAATAGAACTAGTACGGCCCTTCTAGCTTTTATAGTTTTGGAGCTATAACACTTTTTTTAAACTCAATTTTACTCAGTTTTTGAGTCGAAATTTTTTGATGGTATCAGGATAACAGGAATGAAAAGAGTTCTCATATTTTCAATGTGAGACCGGATTCGTGTTCTACGGGTCGTAATTAGTCTAAAAAACCCTGTTCGGCCTTTCTAGCTTTTGTAGTTTTGGAGCTACAACGCTTTTTTTTTAACCCAATTTTACTCAATTTTACTCAGTTTTTGATTCGAAAATTTTTGATGGTATCCGGATAACAGGAATGAAAAGAGTTCTCATATTTTCAATGTGAGACCGGATTCGTGTTCTACGGGTCGTAATTAGTATAAAAAACCCTGTCCGGCCCTTCTAACTTCTGTAGTTTACGAGCTACAACACTTTTCTTAACCCAATTTTTGGGGTCAATGACCAAAATTTACTTAGTTTTTGAGTCGAAAATTTTTGATGGTATCCGGATAACAGGAATGAAAAGAGTTCTCATATTTTCAATGTGAGACCGGATTCGTGTTCTACGGGTCGTAATTAGTCTAAAAAACCCTGTCCGGCCTTTCTAGCTTCTGTAGTTTTGGAGCTACAACACTTTTTTTAAACCCAATTTTACTCAGTTTTTGAGTCGAAAATTTTTGATGGTATCCGGATAACAGGAATGAAAAGAGTTCTCATATTTTCAATGTGAGACCGGATTCGTGTTCTACGGGTCGTAATTAGTCTAAAAAACATTGTCCGGCCTTTCTAACTTTTGTAGTTTAGGAGATATGAAGCATTTCTTAATTAAAAAGTGTCGCATTTTGAGTCGAATATTTTCCATAGTATCCGGGGAACAAAATGAGAAAGAGTTCTACGGATGGTTATTTTATTGCTTATAGAGCTTAAAAAATAAATAATAAAATTTTGGTATAAACAAAAAAAAATCAAAAAATGTTCAAAATTTTTCAAAAACCCTTATTGTAAAAAACTTTGCCCTACGCCCTTCAAACTTTGGTATGATGTAATTTGACCCTATATTACTCATTCGAATTCCCCTAAGGAACAGCGTTTTAAGGAAAACGCTGAAAACCCAGCCGTTTTCGAGATATGGGCCCTTAAAGTTTTTTAAAGGGACAAGCACTTAAATTCGTCCATTTATAGGGCTAAAGGGCCGGAAAATAGCGAATTCGAACCCGCGCTTTCCATTGGCTTGCACAGAATTGACGAAAACCCTTTGGTTTACAATATATTTGCCCTTCAAGTTTGTGGCGAAGGGCCTGCGCTAATTCCTGAACTAAAAGAGCTAGAAAATCCGGACAAGTGTTGTTAAACCTACTTGGAGCTGCATAAATGAAATCCGTGGTCAAATTTTCCCTAAGGGCTCAAATAAGCCCTTAGCCCTTTATTGAAGGGCGGACTCCTATCGGATGGTTATTTTCGTACCTAGAGAACTTAATACTAAAAGATAGCATAGGAAAATTCGGAAAAATCCTTAAATATTAAGATATTTCCCTGTCCCTTTTGTTATTACATAGGAAAGGTAAGGAAACTACTATTTTATTTATTTATTCTTATAAAAAGTCATATATTATCATCATCCAGTGTTGTAGTCACCGTATCCTATTGCTGGGTGTACTAGGCCCTTCGCAGAACTTGTAAACAAACATAAACATTGTTTACTTTGAGCGCCAAAGTACAAAAGATATAAAAAATAAACACTTAATTAGAGTGGGGGTATTACGTGATAATATTAATATTATGTTTTTACAATAAAGACTTCAGTTCCTTTCAGTCTTTGGTGATGTGAACATCGTATGCTTGTGAATAATCGTGTAGTGCCATATAGCAACGAAAAAGTTTGAAATTTTTATTGAAATCGTTCTCTATTAACATCGTATAGTTCGCTATATATTTTAAAAGTGTTAGATTTACTCTATAAATAGTATAAATATTTAAAAAATATTTAAATAGCTTTAAATAATTGTCATTTTGTTTAAACTTTTAAAAAAAATCTAAATTTAATAATTTAATAGTACACTAAATTTAAATGTTCATATGTACATTATTATTTACAATAAAATCTAAATATTCAAAATTCATTTTTACTTATACAACGTATTTCTGCTTCTTATAATTTTAGATATTATTTAAAATGTTGCATAAGACTCTGTCCTTCTGTTAGTGTTCATTGTTTAATCCTTATTCAAAATTATATTGTGTCGTGAGTTAGTTTACTATACAGTTGCTGTATATTTAAAAAAAAGTTTTTCCTATTATTAAAAGGTGTAGAATTGTCCGTAAAAGTGTGGTGCATTGTTTTACTAATACAAAGTGTTATACAAGTTATTCTAATTGGAGTAAGTGTTACGTAATATTTACTACAAAGTGTATTCTGATCTGTGAAAATCGCCGATGATGATATATTACAGTGATGATACAACAGCGGATGATATATTATGAAAATTCACCATAGGTAAGTATGAACCTTTGATATTACATTTATATTTCTTCTAAGTTGTTGAACACAAAACAATTGTGTCTGCCAATAACGAATTTTATGTAAAATATAAATTTTTACTTCCCTATTTACTATCTTTATTCTTGTAGTAGTGATAAATGAAAATATGGAACAAGTGTACAGAGAAAATTTGACGAAAATACATGTATTTTTAACGCCCCGTAACTCCTAAACTAATCTAAGTTAAAAATTATAATCAGACGTATCGTACAGAGAATTTTATGTAGATTCCAAATTTTCATTGTGCAAGTTGCTATCTTTAACCATGTAGGAGTAATAAACAAGAATGTGAAATAACGCATGACAAAGTTTAGTGGAATATACAGTTTAACTCTCACATTTATATTTCATAGAACTTGAAGTATGGAGATCAGGCGAACCGGTTAAGACTTCACGATACCGCAGGGGATGGTTTCCTGATCCAGACAACGAAATCATCTTCACCAGGTCCGGAGAGAAGCCCCAGGATACTGTAGACACACGAAAGGGTTCTCCAAGTCGCGATGTCTGCATCTCTTACCACTGGAACGTCGAAAACTTGATGATCTGCAAAAAGAAATGATTTATTAATAAAATTATAAATGTAATAACTTATTTATTGTATCTGCATTTTGTGTTTGTATTAATAATATCACTTTTCTATTCATATTAATATGTAAAGTTGAAATATTCTATAGAAAAGTATTTGTTAACATTTCAACAATTTTAAAACGTTGCTTATGTATACAAGGATGCATGTACAAATCAAATTTGAAACATACAAGTTCCTATCTTACTTAGTTTCAGAAAATTTAAGCTCTAAAGTTGGAATATCCAATTCTAATTCCTGAAACTTAGTATACATGCAGAAAACATCCCCCTGAATTCAAATATGAAAACTGCAAGTCGCTATCTCACTTAGTTTTAAAAATATTTTACTTTTATCATGGTATACACAAAAGACATTTTCCTATCTTGAAACAAACATGACAGAATTTTTTTTCAGTAATTCGAATTCCTGAAACTTAGTGTACATATCGAAAAACGTCCCCTGAATTCAAAATTGAAAACTGCAAGTCGCTATCTCAATTAGTTTTTAAAATATTTTACTTTTATCATGGTATGCACAAGAGACATTTTCCTATCTTAAAACAAACATGACAGAATTTTTTTTTTAGTAATTCGAATTCCTGAAACTTGGTGTACATATAGAAAAACACCCCCTGAATTCAAATTTGAAAACTGCAAGTCGATATCTTACTTAGTTTTTAAAATATTTTACTTTTATCATGGTATACACAAAAGGCATTTTCCTATCTTGAAACAAACATCACTGAATTTTATTTTTCAGCAATTCGAATTCCTGAAACTTAGCGTACATATCGAAAAACACCCCCTGAATTTAAATTTGAAAAGTGCAAGTCGCTATCTCACTTAGTTTTTAAAATATTTTACTTTTATCATGGTATGCACAAGAGACATTTTCCTATCTTGAAACAAACATGACAGAATTTTATTTTTCAGCATTTCGAATTCCTGAAACTTAGTGTACATATCGAAAAACACCCCCTGAATTCAAATTTGAAAACTGTAAGTCGCTATCTCACTTAGTTTTTACTAACTACTTTTGTAATAAGTTGCGAAATAATAGTTTGACACGCGACGTGAAATTTATACGCACGAGGGTAAGCGAGTGCTACAACACGTCAAGTGCCTAAAACACTCATTTCACAACGTATTACATACAAGATTTTTTGTAATAGCGTTTTTAAATAGATCATTTATTCTCAAATCAACATTTTGAATTTTTCAAAATTAAAAAGTAGCATCCTTTCTTTCTACCCTAAAGTTCATTAATTATATTTCGCGGGTAATCCATAGACCTTGTTTACAAATATTAATTTCAAAAAAATTGTACGAGCGACTACAAAATTATGTAATACATAGACATCAACTATAATTTATACTCATTATTTTGATTGTTGACTACCATTTTTTTTTGTTATTGTTATCTAATGCTTAACTGTTACATAGATCAATTTTGTCAGTTTGTCAGTTTCATTGTTACAGTGCTAGTGTAAAGACGTGTGGTGTGCTCGTGACCTGTGCCTTCGAGGACGACTTCCTAGTGCCTGGAGAGGACTTTTGGACATCTTCAACACTTGGACTTATACTTAGGGAAATAATTTATTCATAGTAAGTTTCTTTTTATATTTTTAAACTACTTTTAGTAACCATTATTGGATATATTAGCCATTATTTTTAACGACTATTTCGGGTGAATTATAATTGATGTTGTGTGGAAAAGAATTTGAGTTAATTTAGAATTATTCATAGTGTTAATACCATATACACATATATATTATTGGACGTACTATATATTTTACTACAAATATTTTATATTTAAATAATTAAAAATTTAAATATTCTTTTTAATGTTAAATTTCTCACACTTACTTTCATATTAGGTATTTTATTTTTAATAATTACAAACGATTGAAACAGTTCTAAGTCCATCCATATTATTATCTGTAACCACTAATCCAAATATTATTTCGAATATATTTTTATTGTTACAGAAACATGTAACAGATATGAATTACAGTCCTGGCCAAGCCGTAGAAGGATGTGAGTGAGTTGCAGAAAGATATCTATCCTGATTTCAGCGTTGGAGATGATCATATTGTTGTAGAGCATCACCCTGAAGACACCCCAACATGTATTGGTACCCCTCAAGACTTATTTATAAGATTTATGTAAATAAATAAAAAAAAAATTATCCTCCTAAACATTATGTACTCGTATAACTAATATATGTCAAGAAAAATGGGCACATAATCAATTCATGCCATTATGCAACACATATATCTTCATTGTCATATATTTTACAGTATATTATATAAGAAATTCACATACCATACATCCATGTATACATACTATTTAAAAGGTACAGAAAAACAAAAAGCTAGGTTCAAATATTTCCTACTGAAATTTAACTCTGTATCCGGCAATTCAAATTTCTAAAACTATGTATACATATTTGAAACAACCCCCGGAATCCAAATTTGAAAACTGCAAATCGCTATCTCACTTAGTTTTCAATTTATTTTATTTTTATCATAGTGTACACAATAGATAATTTAGCTATCTTGAAACAAACATGACTGAATTTTTTTTCAGCAATTCTAATTCCTGCAACATTACATAGCTGTAGAAAACAACTATTTCACTTAGTTTTTTAACAATTTCATTTTAAAGTTCTACAGGCTGGTCGGGTTTTTAGTGGGCAACTGAATATTTAAAGTTACCATTTTTTTCATTTTTGCTTACTCATACTATGCTAGCTGGACACGACTATTCAAAATTAGTAAACATATGTAGAAAAGTCCATAAAATCGAATGACGCAACGCCCGTCAATGTAGCTTTTACCATTCATTAGTTCTAGGCCGTCAAAGTCAAAAAATATTTTCAATTTTGCATTAAAAATAAAAATTTCTATTTTGAAAACTAAGGCCTAGAGAATTTTTTCATTATTTTTCCCGTAATCAGCATGCTTGAATTAAGAGAAAATGATACTTTTCATTTAAATACAGACTGGTCGGATTTTTAGTGGACTACTGAATTGTTTAAAGTTGCTATTTTTCTCATTTTTGCTTACTCTTACTATACTAGCTAGACACGGTTATTCAAAATTGGTAAACATATGTAGAAAAGTCCGTAGCATCGAATGGCGCAAAGCCCGTTAATGTATCTTTTACCATTCATTAGTTATAGGCCGTCAAAGTCAAAAAATATTGTCAATTTTGCATTAAAAATAAAAAATTCTATTTTAGAAACTAAGGCCTAGAGAATTTTTTTATTATTTTTCCCGTAATCAGCATGCTTGAATTAAGAGAAAATGATACTTTCCATTTAAATACAGGGTAGTCGGATTTTTAGTGGACTACAGAATTGTTTAAAGTTACCATTTTATTCATTTTTGCTTACTCTTACTATACTAGCTAGACACGGTTATTCAAATTTGGTAAACATATGTAGAAATGTCCATAGAATCGAATGGTGCTACGCCCGTTACTGTATCTTTTACCATTCATTAGTTATAGTCCGTCGTCAAAGTCAAAAAATATTGTCAATTTTGCATTAAAAATAAAAAATTCTATTTTAGAAACTAAGGCCTAGAGAATTTTTTTATTATTTTTCCCGTAATCAGCATGCTTGAATTAAGAGAAAATGATACTTTCCATTTAAATACAGGGTGGTCGGATTTTTAGTGGACTACTGAATTGTTTAAAGTTACCATTTTTTTCATTTTTGCTTACTCTTACTATACTAGCTAGACACGGTTATTCAAATTTGGTAAACATATGTAGAAAAGTCCGTAGAATCAAATGGCGCAACGCCCGTTAATGTATCTTTTACCATTCATTAGTTATAGGCCGCCAAAGTCAAAAAATATTGTCAATTAAATAAAAAAAATTATTTTGGAAACTAAGGCCTAGAGATTTTTTTCATTATTTTTCCCGTAATTAGCATGCATGAATTAAAAGAAAATGATACTTTAAATTTAAATACAGGGTAATCGGATTTTTAGGGGACTACTGAATTGTTTAAAGTTACTATTTTTTTCATTTTTGCTTACTCTTACTATACTACCTAGACACGGTTATTCAAAACTGGTAAACATATGTACAAATGTTCATAGAATCAAATGGCGCAACGCCCGTTAAAGTATATTTTACCATTCATTAGTTATAGGCCGTTAAAGTCAAAAAATATTGTCAATTTTGCATTAAAAATAAAAATTTCTATTTTGGAAACTAAGGCGTAGAGAATTTTTTTTATTATTTTTTTTTTTATTTAATAAAATGTTATAATAAAAAAGGTAATTTTGTATTTTGTGTACTCAAATTTTTTCGCGCCACTTCTACATTCATAAAATTCAAAACACCGTGAACGAATTACATAATACATAAGAAGCAATTATTATTTATAATGACGCACTATTATTAAATTGTTGACTTGTATTTCTACGGGGTAAATTATTTAACACCCTAACTATTACATGCATTAATTCTTTCAGTTTGTTTGTTACAGTGCTAGTGTAAAGACGTGTGGTGTGCTCGTGTACTGTGCCTTCGAGGAAGACTTCCTAGTGCCTGGAGAGGACTTTTGAACATCTTCAAGACTTGGACTTAAACTTAGGGAAATAATTTATTCATAGTAAGTTTATTTTTATATATTTAAACTACTTTTAGTAACCATTATTGGATATATTAGCCATTATTTCTAACGACTATTTCGGGTGTATATATACTTTATATTTGAATTATAATTGATGTTGTGTGGAAAAGAATTTGAGTTAATTTAGAATTATTTATAGTGCTAATACCATATACACATCATATATTATTGGACATACTATATATTTTACTACAAATATTTTATATTTAAATAATTAAAAATTTAAATATTCTTTTTAATGTTAAATTTCTCACACTTACTTTCATATTAGGTATTTGATTTTTAATAATTACAAACGATTGAAACAGTTCTAAGTCCATCCATATTATTATCTGTAACCACTAATCCAAATATTAATTCGAATATATTTCTATTGTTACAGAAACATGTAACAGATATGAATTACAGTCCTGGCCAAGCCGTAGAAGGATGTGAGTGAGTTGCAGAAAGATATCTATCCTAATTTCAGCGTTAGAGATGATCATATTGTTGCAGAGCATCACACTGAAGACACCCCAACATGTATTGGTGCCCCTCAAGACTTATTTATAAGATTTATGTAAATAAATAAATAAAAGTTATCCTCCTAAACATTAAGTATATAGAATCTTTTCCAAGGAACTTTTTTATAGCATTTATTCACATATTTCAATACTTTTTTTTTCTAAAAATTCACACATTTGTTCAAATACTCTAAAAATGCGTACACTTACGTAACATTGGCTGGTAGCACAAGCCCTGTTTTAACTAAAACGCTGTTTTAAGAAATGTCAAATTTCATTATTTAATAACAAAAATAAATAATAACAAATTTATCAAAATATGATTTTAAAGCAGAACATAGTTTGGATTCAATCAAATATTTTTTAAAAAAATCGTTCTTTAAACATAAGGATGAAATTAAATATTGAAATTTGAATTTGACATTTCTTAAAACAGTGTTTTAGTTAAAACAAGGCTTGTGCTACCAGTCATTGTCTTTACAATCAAATAAAATTATTACCAAGTTTATATATCTACTCAGTTTTGAATTATTGCCTCAAAAGTCAATATACCCCATTTTCAGATAAAAACTTCAAGATTTTCAAAAATCTAATTTGGATGGATCTAGATACTTCTCAATGCGCTGATTCCAAATTTTGAAACCGCAGGTCGATAACTCGTTTCGTTCTCGAGATATTTACATTCAAAGTTTTGCTCAAAACTGGCGATACCACCATTCGATTCTACGGGCAAAATTACATAAGTACACCAATTTTTATCATTTTTGACCAACCGGTTCGTTTTTTATGAATAAAAGTTTGAAAATGGCCAAAATCTGAAAAAATCCTAAGGGGTACCCCTTAGGATTTTTGCGATTTTTGGCCATTTTCAGTTATTTTGCTTTAGAGATTGTATGCGGTGTTCAAAAATTCTGAAAATTGGTGTACTTACGTAATTTTGCCCGTAGAATCGAATGGTGTTGTCGCCAAATTCATATCTCGACCCATTTTTGGGTTATTACCCAAAAATGGGCAGTTTTCAGCAAAACTTTGAATCTAAATATCTCGAGAACGAAACGAGATATCGACCTGCTGTTTCAAAATTTGGAATCAGCGCATTAAGAAGTATCTAGATCCATGAAAATTAGATTTTTGAAAATTTTGAAGTTTTTATCTGAAAATGGGGTATATTAACTTTTGGGGTAATAATTCAAAAATGGAAAGAGATATGAACTTGGTAGTAATATTATTTGATTACTACATATAGTATTATATTGTTTAATTATATTTTAGTACTTTTCATCAAAACGTAGATTTAACAGCTAATCCCCATGGGCGAGATTACAAAAAATATCTAGTACAATGTAACTCACCATTGTTAAGTGCTTCAGCTTACAATGCCGGAACTCCAAGTCGCTAAGTCTGCAACACCAGGATGTCGGCTTTTCACACGGCTGCATCTGAAAAGAACACACATATTTAATAAAATGTTACAATAAAAAAAAAATTAATTTTGTATTTTGTGTACTCAATTTTTTTCGCGCCACTTCTACATTCATAAAATTCAAAACACCGTGAACTGATTACATAATACATAAGAAGCAATTATTATTTATAATGACTCATTATTATTTAATTGTTGACTTGTATTTCTACGGGGTAAATTATTTAACACCCTAACTATTACATGGATTAATTCTTTCAGTTTGTTTGTTACAGTGCTAGTGTAAAGACGTGTGTGTAGTGTGCTGGTGTACTGTGACCACGAGGACGACTTCCTGGTGCTTGGAGAGGACGTTAGGATACCTGCAGGACTTGGAGTTAAATCCATAGATTTCATTTATTCAAAGTGAGTTTTTTTTTGCTTTTATAATACTTCATATATAGTTGTATTTTCATATTATCACCATTATTTTGGAGGGATTATTCTAGTATATATACAAGATATAAGCTATATTTACATAATTGTTCATATTATAACGAAAATAGTTTGCATTAATTGATAATTATTTAATATTTCTACCACATACAATCTTCTAACATTTTATTCTGTAAATACTATGTATAAAGCCCCATATACTTTTACGGCAAAGATATTTGAAAAAAATGTTTTCTAATATTAAACATCTGTCGTGAATTGTGTTCATCTTGTGTATAATTTAATATATCATATCATTGTATGTCCTATATATTTTACTACATATATTTTGTTCCATATATACGTAATTATGAATGTGTACGATAATACGACAAAATACGTAACTTATACCTCATTATTAAAATACTTTAATATCGTACACATTATGCATTAAAATCTATAATTGATCGATTAATATATTTATTCATTCTTTTGTAATATTGAATATCTCGCACTTTCTTTGGCATTAATATATCTTTTTAAATAATAATTATATATACTTGAAATAATTCTTAATAATCTATAAATAAAATCATATTATTTTCTATGACCATTAACCACTAATTTATATATGTTGCTTTTGAGTATATTTTCTATTGTTGCAGAAAGATAAGCTGTGCACTTAAACAGACGATGCTGCAGATGTACCCGAGAGAGTTGCAGTTCATGAATCCTGATTTCCGCATTGGAGATGGTCACCCTGTTGCAGAGAATCGCACCCCAAAACAACCCCAACATGGATTTTGTACACCCCAAGTCATGTTTATAAAATTTATGTAAATAAATAAATAAAACCACCTCACACCTATAAAGTACTTATATGATATAACCATTTAACGTGAAAAATCATCTGCTCTACTAATAAAAACTTTATAAACAAATGTCGAAAACACTCATACATATAAGCATATTTAAATGACAGAGAATAAAATCATATCATTATACAATTCCCATTTTCATTTTCATAATTATATTTCAACATCTCAAAGCGTATTACGTTAGGTTGTCATACATTACAAACACATATTACATACATACATATTATTTGAAGGGTACAAGACACGAAAGAGCTAAGTCTAAACATTACTGATTTTTTTCAGCGATTCATACATTTGGAAAATAATTATGCATATTCAAAATAATTTCCTACATTCAAATTTGAAAAGTGCAAATGGCTATTTCTGTTAGTTTACGAGATATTAATTTTTAAACGTGCTATTTTCAATAGAGATGTACTCGTCTTGAAACTACCATTACTGAAAACTTTTTCAGCGATTCATATATTCTAAAATTAAGTTTACCATATAGTAAATAAATTCCTTAATATCACTTTGAAAAGTACAAGTCGCTATATCTCTTAATTTTCATTACATTCAATTTCAAAATTGCTATTTTTAATAAACATGAACACGTTTTGAAATAAACATTACTGAAAAAATTTTCAGTCATTTAAAACTTTTTAAATTTTGTATAAATATACGAAATAACCCTCTACAACTAACTTTTGAAATGCAAGTCTCTTTTTCTTTTAGTTTTTCATATACTCATTTTTTTAAATTGCTATTGTCAATAGATATACCTGTTGTGAAACAAGCATTGCTGAAAATGTTTTCAGCGATTCCAAAGTGCTGAAATTTCGTTTACTTATAGAAAATAATCCAACAAATAAAAATAAGATTAGGATATTATGCTATCACTCTTAGTTCTTGAAGTATTTAATTTTAAAGTTATTATGCACAATATATGAATCAATAGTACATATTTAAAACTTTAAAATTTCAATATCTCGAAACTATATAAGTAATTGGGACTTAGCTCTATTTTTCTGTACCATCATTTGCATCCCCTACATACATACGAGTACACATGTAATCTAATACTCTGATCGATTTAAATAAAACATAGTAAGATAAAACCTAATTTGTATTATTATATTTAAAATACACTTAATAACATATTCGCACATTGAAAAATAGTTATTTGTGTATCTAGAGCGGAAAATGATACTTTACACATATACTTTTTCTACGTCCGTTGAAAAAGATGACAAAAACATTTTGCTTTCAAATCACCTATGTACCAAGTCTTCTAATTTAAAACTGTATCACAAAATAATTGTCTCTCCTGTAAGAATGACGTAATAAGAGTTTCGACGTAATTAAAAACATTACATTATAGATTTCGAAATGCATTAATTAAGATATTAAACTGATAAATTGATACATTATTCTTATTTATATAGATCACAAAATTATGGGCCTGATATTCCGATTCCACATAATTAATTAATATATTAACATTTACATGTTTGATACACTTTAAAACAAATATAGTTCAAATAGTTCAAATATATTTTATATACTGTTTGCATGATTGAAAACTTTTTAAACTTCATTTTCAACAATTGATTTAAAAAAAAACATCAAAATTTTCTTTTCATTTTGTTTAAACTTTCGTTTACACAATTTAAATATATATTTTAGCTATGTGCGAATTCGAATTTGAATCCCAAAAGTTTATAGCAAGAGAGACATTCATTTTTAAGTTATAAAATATATTATTTTAAACTTAGAATATTTTCAATACCCAAAAAATGTTAGGGAAAAACTTTGTAAGGATTTTTTGTTATAAATAAACATATAATCATCTTATAGATAATTAATGTCTTCTGTTATTTCTATTTGTTAAAACAAATGATCCTTATAAAAGTTCTTTCAACAATGAATCGATCGATTGTTGTCAATCATATATGTTAGCCTACTTGTAATTTTAACGAATCATAATAAAGAATTTATATCATATGTTCTTATATATATAATTAAAAACAACCTATATCAAATATCATCTTTCAAAGTGTTACAGATCAAGATACATTTATTTATGTATATAATTGTCATTCGCATATATCTCTGTATTAAAACAATATCTTTGCAAAATATAGCAATGCATTATGTACACCATTATATATGTATGACCAATAAATACCGATAAAATAATATAAATATTTCATTCTAACACCCTATTTCCAAAACAAAAAAATCGCAATCCAAAGATCTAAGTTCATATCCCGCTTAGAAACCATTTCACAGCCACAACCAGAACGACGACCAACAAAAATCTCCCATCCTAAAGATCCAGGTTCGAATCCCGCATACTAGCCACCAGGAACCAGCCGAGCATCCCATCCTAGCTACCAGCAACCCGCCCTAGCCATCCACGAGCGCGCCTAGGCTACAGCCGAAGGCAGCACGTGGGTGCTAGGCGGGTTGCTGGGAGCTGGGATCGGATCACTCCGCTGGTTCCTGGGGCCTAGCCAGCAAAAAATTTCTAGAAACCTGTATATAGCTTGAAATAGGCGTGATTACGTAATTTTACGACAAAGAGTGTCCGGTAGGACGCCACCGCTCCCGCTGCACGAATGGCTGTAAATTCAACAGACAGCCAGTATTATACACAGCTAGAAATCCGTGGTAGGAGACTTGAGATTCACGATTCGATCACCAGGCCTTACTACAGCCTACCGTATTGTCAGAAATTTGAATTTTTGTGGGCGAATACGTTCCGTTCGGCCAGAGAGCTCACAAATTCTCGTTTTCGTGACTAGTAGTCTTGCTACACGCTGAACATCGCCGATTCTACACGATTTTTTAAATTTTGTCAGCCAGAAGTCAGCAACACTATTGCGATCGATGGATTTCTGAATTTTGGTGGGTAAATGCCTTGCGATCGGCTGAAAATCCGTCTAAGAGCTCAAAAATGCTAGTAACGGCAGTAAAGTGCTACATTTCGGCCGCTACGGCCCTAAAACGTCGATTTTACACGATTTTTGCGATTTTGTCGACCAGAAGCCTTGCTGGTGCTCGCGGATCGGATTTTGCTGGCTAGGATTTTTTTCGTGTAGGCTACTTGCTTTTGTTATGTGTTGTGCACTAGGTTGAAATTTAGGCGCTAAAATTATGAATGCAGGTTGCAGATCGACGGTCGTTTTGCGGTGCTCTCGAATCGATTTTTGCTAGTTGTTTACCTATAGGCCGTAAATCGTTCATATCCTGCTGATCTCATTTTGATGATCTAGTTCGTATTTTGGTGAATTTCTGGTTTCTGGAATGCAATTTTTGAGGATAGGAAAATAGGTTTTTCAATTGAGAAATTGTATTCTTTTTTACTGTTTTTATTTGTCATTTATATAATACATTTTATTTGTGTTACATATTGTAATGAGATTATTCTATGAGGACTTGTAAATAAATAAATAATGAAATATATATCGCCAAATATTTATTAAATTGTATCGTGTAAGTTGTTACATAATATTACAGATTTTTGCGAGTATAATGTATAACATTTTTTTTCTAAGACTTATCGAGATATAGATTACTCTAATATACCTATGTAAATACTTTCAAATAAATAATAGTGATGCAAAGATTTATATACAGAGATACAATTAAAAATAGATCAATAATTTAACACAAAAATTTTTAAATAAATATATGTTTAATATGAATATACTAACTCCTATATTGTGACTATGTCTTAGAAAAAAACTGTATCAATAGGAAATAAAGTAGAGCAATTATAACATAATACTGATATATTCACTATCACATATTCACTATCACAATATTAAGGTATATTTTTCACCAAATTACACACAAATGTAGTTATATAGGTCACTGTAATCCAAACTCTAATATAATGTAAATACTTAAATAAATAAATAAATATATCATCACGGCATATTACCCATTTCTGGGTGTGCCAGTATCTACAACACATGTAGACATCGGTAATGATGACGATATATTTTATCGTGTGGGCGCTTACCAGGCATCACCTCACGGAGCAGTCATAGCTAGTATGGAGAGTGCACCACAGGATTAATTACTTACAAATAAATAATACACAATTCAATATTAACTTGTTATTGTCTAATAAATTGGTGAAATACACCCACTTTCAGGTACGAGAATCCGCAATAAGCCTTTCTCGTCAAGGAGAGGTTTCTCGTGAGGTAGCAGACTTCCTAATGATCGATAAAAGCACAGCAAATGGAATTATCACCAAATATACATTGCCAAATTCATTAGCTGACAAACTAAGATGCAATAGACCCCCGTAAATTAACAAAGCGAACAGATAAAATAATTAAACTAAAATCTAAAGTAATAAACTAATTTTTAGGTCAACAAAAGTCCAAATTCTTGTTTGACCACCCTAATCTCCGAATTTAAATCCAATAAAACATTTAAGCCAGAAGTTAAACATCCGCGATGGAAAAGAAAAACAAGCCTGAATTATGGAACCATTTAGAAAATGAATGACAAGATGCACATCACAAGACAGTATTACAAATTTAATTAAATCAAGGTCTAGATAGTATTCTGCAGTAATTGTATCAAAAGGAATGATGATAAACTATTAAATATGGATAACAAAATAAGACTGAACAGATTTATTCGTTGTTTTGAAATACGCATATTTTTGGCGCAATATTTTTGTATATCACTAGAAAGTATTTTGTTGCTACATAATTTTATTTACCTACATAGTGTCTGGTTTATAATAGGAGCATATTTTGTGCACAAATGCATATGTTTATTAATATACCTGTTTCATTGTTGTATCACCTTTACAATATATGATTATGGTTTAAAAATCTGTTTGGCTTAAAACTTTTGCACACCTCTATAGATAAACATTACATAACATTATGGACATTTCTATAAAGTTGCATATGATATTCAAAAAGCAAGATTAAAAATACTCAAATGTAAAATTGTATTAGCTGCTGTTTAATGATGAATTTGATACCTATACAAATGTATATTTAGAACTTGAAGATGTACGTAGCGTCATTAGATATTTCAATATGATTTTTGCCCTTACATTTATTATAAAATTACATAATATACCTTTCAAACTGCAGCTAGATACATACACTACACGATTTTACGTTTAAATTCTTAAAAATATGATAGTGAAAGTTGCAAATCATGTACGACCTTCAAAGAGCAAGGTTAGACATTCTGCGTCGTATAAGAATGTATTAATACTTTACTAATGTAAAAGAATGTTAAATGCAACAATATATTACATGTATTAAGGCTGTTTTATGATAAATTCAATATACAAATACATATTTATGTAGAACTTGAAGATGTAAGTAAGGTTACGTCAAGATTTTTGTCCTTAAATATATTAGAAAATCAAGTAATTTACCTTTCAAACTACAGCTAAGCATTCGAATTCAACTGCTCCAAGTCCATTTCACAAATATAACACGTAAATAAGTTATTTTAATCACAAAATATATCACAAAAACATAAAACCACTTCTTAACATCAACTTGTTTGCAACACATGTCACGCATTGACGCTTACGGCGTGGTCTCATGTGATTGGTGAAACTAACGATTGTGATTGGCAATAATAACGAAGCTTGTGATTGGTGGAAATACAGCGAGAATTCGAATGCGATAAAATCCTATCAATTTTGAACGGATGAAGAGTATTTATTTGAAAACAATAATTAATTTAAGATGTTTAAATAATAATTTGTAATTTAAATTCATCATACAACAGCGTACAACAATTTTTACCGGAAATTATACATAAATAATAACACAATACAAGAAATATTTCGAATTAATTTGGTTTTATTGATAAGTAGATGGCAATGGGCATAAATACCTTTAAAATAGGGTTTATGGGGAGGGCATAAGGGTGCATTTTTTTCGGGAAATTCTTCTCCACGTCTCAGGATTCATTCTCCAACGATGATACTGGAAGAAAACAGGTTTCATGAGGGTACATTCGAAAGGTGAATCGGCCATACTGCATAGAACCCTGTAACAATCAAAATAAATAAAAATTACGATATTTAAACGATAAAATATATTTTAATATTTAAATTTAAAGTGTCCAACCCCTATTTTTAAATTCATTGTTAAATAACTTATTATAATTTTCTTTTTACTTTATTTGCAAAAGATGAAAAACCACCACCAGATAATGACAAAGAATGGCCCTTTTGGAAAATTTAAAATCGCCTATGAAATACATAGGTACTACTAGGGGTACCAAGTAGAACCCACTTTATGTCATTGTAGTCAAGAACAAATAATGACCCACCTGCTCATGTGCGCCATCTTAGAAGAGGAATGCACGAGAGAAGATCTGGCTAAAGGAACATCAGCTGCTCTAAATTGGGCTATTTTCTGGAAAAATTACTAAATTGACAATTTTTGTATTAGTTTATTTTACATATATTATGTATTTTTACCTCCCGCCACACCATAAATAAGGGAGGTAACGTTTTCGGTCTAAAAATTCGAAAGAGAGTTTTTAGTGAATAAGCACGAATTAAGGTACCTACAACATGTTTTTGCTATTTTTACAATATTGTATTTGAGGAAATTTTTCCTTAAAATCTACTAAAATATAATCCAAAATTTTGTATTACAGACTTTTCTATTTATTGGAACAACAAAATAGATCAACCGGAAGTGATACTTTACTTAAAGATCATTGCTATTTTAAACATGGAATTGGCGGGAGGTCATCAAATTTTATAACTATATTCCACAAGAATTAATATTTTATTTGTTCATTTATTAAAATAATTGCATTTAAATAAAAAATATCGAATTAATATGTACCAAAATAATTATTTTGTTAATATATTAACCAAAAACAGATATTAATTCGATAGTTTGTGGAGACGTTGGTCCCACCCCAACTTGGGTATGGTTAAGCCCTGCCACCACGTCAAGGTCTCTCCACGTGGGCAGGGAACCCTGTCCAAACCTCCTGCGATTCAAAGGAGTTGAGGACAGAGCCACCCCCGCCTAAACCACGACTGGGGTGTCCTACAAAACCCTAACGATCTCATACCAACTATAAATAGAATCGCCCGCGCCTGAAACCCTAACAAAAATGATAATGAGATGAAATGAACCTATTTGTGGCTTGTTCACGGACGCGGCCTGCTGGGGCCAAGCGCGTTCCAACCACTGATATGCATACGCCGATAAACAATGCTCATCGTCATATTCCATACAGTGTTTGGACCTACGACCGCGCCCTCCCCATTCCGCGAAAACCGACCCCGTGCAATCCATATAGGAGGGTAAGTTTTCTTGGACGAGGGTTGCTCACCTCACGATAAAAAACAACTTCATTGTGATTACCAAATTAGCTGCTGGTACTAATTTTAGTAATCTGCAACAAAGCTCTTTTTTACCATGTGTAAAGTCCACCGAACATTTTCATGCCCGCGAGAGACTTTCGGCGGAATTTGATGAGTATTCATTGCACAGTATTCAAAATACTGGCACGCCAAATACTCAGTGCCCTAGGAAAAAGCATAACATACAAAATAAATATATTATATCATATTTATATTATATACGAGCATATATAATATAAGATAATATAATATAAACAATCCCAAAATCCCGCCCCAAATATATCATTTATAAATCGATTTTCGCGAACGAATTTATGGCAAAAATTAACCCTGCAAACCCCAAACTACAGTTTTTAAAAAAATATTCCCGACACAAAACAAAAAATAAAACCAATATTATCAAAATCTGTTCAAAATTTCCCGTACCCGGATCGCGACAAATTTCGAAAATATTCGCGTCTTTAATTCGCCTTGAAGACTTGCTCCTTTCTCGATCCCTCGTTGTCCCCCGTTGTCCAGGTCCTGGGTTCCTGGCCTAATCGATCCGGACCTCATGCCGGATTACACGAGCTGATAATAAATTTAAAAAACTAAAACAATCCGGACCTCATGCCGGCATGAAATCTACCATTTAAAAGTTAAAGTTAGGATGACGATTATATATTATATATACCCGGGACGAAAGTTACAGTTTAAGTTAGATTTACAAGTTAAAGTTAGGATGACGACGCGCCCCCTTAAACTAAACTTAACTAGGCTGTACTGCAATGAACGTTTTTATTTGACTTATTATTCATTTCATTATAATTTTAAGATTTGTATAAATGCAAAATATCTGTTTATTCTAATGTTCTTTACCCCAAGTTGGGTGTGGCATCTTTTCTCTTAAGACCCAGAAAATCTCATTTCAAATGAATGAAATAGATTCAAAATTTTCTTTCAAAATATATAAATATAGTAAAATAATATTGTCTGAATAAAAATGTTGAAATACTATGTCTTTTATCAAATATTTATCAATGTTAAATAAACCTCAATCACACAAAACATTCAGGGGATCATTCATAAATAAAAATTGGTTTTTATTTTCATATTATTCTTATTTTTTTTTGATTTTTTTTATGTTTTACCCATATATACGATCCACACTCACACACACCTTTCATTCTAAATTATTTCTGCATTCTCATTTATTAATAATTGAACATTCATTGCAATGTACAGCAACTTCCCAGCAAAATTGTAATAGGTAACACTTTAAAAATCCAAGTTTTCAAAAGCATTTAATATAGTAAAATATATATTTGTTAATAGATATTTATACACCAAATGAGCTAAGATAATGTTTATTCAAGAGAAGAAAGCTTAACCCACGAGCCCGTAAGGGCGAGTTGGTTAAGTTCTTCGACTGAATAAACATTCTTAACTCACGTAGTTTATGTAATATTTTATTCAATTTTGACAAAATAAAAATGCAATACGTTATTCTGAATTTGTAAAAATTAAAAATTATGTATCAGAAAATTGGGTCAAAAACTTAAACATTTCCTCTGTTTAGCAATTGTTGAGTGTGGGATTTGAACCCAAAACTAATTGGCATACATTAACAGTAAAAAAATATAGAAAAATCAATTAAAAGAATGAATTGAAATTATTGAAAATGAAACAATTTTTAATGAATTTTGCAGACAGGATTTTCCCAAATTATTATTATAGAAATATATTCAAATGATTATTTATTAATAAATAACTATTTATTGTTTAATATGAAAAAAAAACTGAGTACAAATATGGCGCCCTATCTTATAACTAACTTATTCTAAGCTAACCTTAATTAAAGAAAGTCTTACACTATAAAATTTCCCGGGCAATTTTATAGAGCAAGATTTCGCTTACCCAATCACTCACACACTGTCATTCCTTTATATGCCATATTGTACTCAGTTTTATATTTATTTAAAGTTGAAATAAAAATTTATTTTATACAAGCCTGTTTAATAGTAAATAATTATATCATTACTGCTTATTACCCATTGTTGGGTGTGTCATTTACTTTATTTTTTAATATTGATAGTTTGTATATTTAAATAAATAAATGGAAAAATCCGTGTCACAATCTATGAGACATATATTGTAATGTTTTTTGGGCAAATAAATTTTGAAATTGTAAGTTTTAAATAGTTTGAAAAATACATAGGTAAGTATAAGATTTTAGCTATTTTATGTATTATGTAACATTAGTACAAGTACTGTATTTTAAAATATTAAAATTTGAATTGTTGTACAATTCATTGTATTTTATTTATATTGTATTGTTATGCCTTATACTCAAATTGCGGGTACAGCAACAATTGTTAGATTAAGGAAAATGCAAAGTTAATGACCCTAAAATATTTTAAAAATTGATATAAAATTTAGTTTGTAAAATATAAATTGTTATAAATTATTTAAATTATGGCAGAAACTTGAAATATTAAAATTAAACTAACAAAAAAGTATTCGTGATTCATAATAGTGAATTTCAATTGTATTTTTCATATTTTAATTGTTTTGTAGCAAATATGATTTTATTAGCAAAATATAAAAAAATCTAATTTTAATGTAAAAATTGATAAACTTTCAATTTGCTGGGAAGTTTATTTTCACATACCTTGTCTCAGGATAAACCTGGACATTTTACCAAACTACCATTATACAAATACGAGTATCCCCACGTTGTCCTTCTGGGTCCTGGGTTGGTCTAGGCGCACTTTAATTTAATGAATTTAGTACTACAATTTGATAATTTATTTTAAGGGTAGAGGTAACTACCACAGATTTAAATACTACGAAATACAAATAGAAAAATAAAATAAAGGAATGGTCGAGCACGGTCCAGCAAACCAGAAGAGTACAACCATCCTTTCACTATGAAAAACAAATTGTAAATGACTGTTTACTACTTCAGGAGGTATATTTTTTAAAATAATTAGTTATCTAATACTTGCTAATGACGTAACAACCGGCAAAAGGCCTGTGCTGCAGACAGAAATAAACAATTTAGTAATTTTTAATCGGAGATAAATTTACGTAATTTTAATAGTAAATAAAATATATAGTCATACAAAAAAGTCTCCGTACGACAGTAGTTTTAATGTATTTTAGGAAAAATAGCAGTCTAAAATCCAATATATATAATTTCCTTTTAATCCAAAATATAAATATAATATAACGCAGTATATTTACAGTGTGTCCCATTTAGAAGTGCCACCATTGGGATCTCAAGAACTATAAGAGATGCGATGTCGGTTAAATGGAACTTTTTGTGCGCCTTTGGAAGGCCATCTCAGATGTGCTTTTGTTTTTCCAAAAATTCTCATAGGGCACTAGATAATGACGAAAAACTGAATATTGTTGATTTTTTCTTTTTCAAATAACTTCTCAACTATTGGTAATTGAGAAAAACGTTTCAAATATAAAAGATAGATATTTTTATTAACTAACCAGTGGCGTACGAAACAAATTTTTATATCCGTAAAATATCGAGATATAATTCAAACATTGAAAAGAGAAAAAAAAATATTATTTTTTTGAGACTAAAATAAGATATGGGTTCCATTTAAAAAAATATAAGTTTGTATTATATCTCGATATTTTACGGATATAAAAATTTGTTTCGTACGCCACTGGTTAGTTAATAAAAATATCTATCTTTTATATTTGAAACGTTTTTCTCAATTACCAATAGTTTAGAAGTTATTTGGAAAAGAAAAAATCAACAATATTCAGTTTTTCGTTATTATCTAGTGCCCTATGAGAATTTTTCGTATCTCTTATAGTTCTCGAAATCCCAATGGTGGCACCTCTAAATGGGACACACTGTATTACGTTATTATAAATATAAAATAAACAAATAATTTACTTAATTTATTTATATTATGGGGTAAACATTGAAAGTATTCATAATTTCATGACAAAAAAGTCTCCGTACGATAACCAAAACATTTAAATAATGAACCATTTATTTATGTTTCATAAAGAAATATAATATTTGGAGGGTTTTCCTTTGGTTTTTCCACCAGTAACTAAGCGATGAGTTATTGAATCCACCAAATTTTTGGTCACCGATGGCATTATATTCTGCCATTTTACTTGTAATTAATTTGAAATTCTTTTTTGCTTTATTTTCTTATTTATTTTAGGAATTTTCCGCACTTTCTAAATCTGGTTAAAGTTCAGAGACTGCGAGGGATGATTAAGCATATTTTTAATATTATACAGTACGCATTCTCTTATAGAGCGAATTATTTGTCGAATTTTTCTGATGCATGAAATTAAAATTGTATGTTAAGGCCCTATTTTTCGGCACATTGTTTAAAATTTGTTTTTAAAATGTCGAGGTAACCTTTGCTATCCATTGTTGCAATAATTACTAATTTTCGTACACCCGCTGAGAAAATATAGCCCCAAACATAATGCTATTATCACCGGCGTATTTAATTGTTAGTATTAAATGCTTTAAATTTAAGGATTTCTCCAATTTTTTTAGCCTTTTTTCCAATCTATATGTATTATACTTACTTACTTACGTTACCAGTATACCTAATAAAGAATTAAAACTTTTAATTTAAAAGTAGAAAATCTAAAATATTTAAATGTAAGTTAAATACAGCGGTGACAGCATTATGTCTAGGGGCTATATTTTCTCAGTGGGTGTACGAAAATTAGTAATTATTGCAACAATGGATAGCAAAGGTTACCTCGATATTTTAAAAGCAAATTTAAAACAAAGTGCCGAAAAATAGGGCCTTAACACACAATATTAATTTCATGCATCAGAAAAATTCGACAAATAATTCGCTCTATAAGAGAATGCGTACTGGATAATATTAAAAATATGCTTAATCATCCCTCACAGTCTCCAGACTTTAACCAGATTGAGAAAGTGTGGAAAATTCTTAAAATAACTAAGAATATAAAGAAAAGAAAAAATTTCAAATTAATTACAAGTAAAATGGCAGAATATAATGCCATCAATGACCAAAATTTTGGTAGATTTATGCCCAGTTTCATATCCGCTTGTTAAATCTTAACAATTTGTTAAATAATTTAGCAACTGATTAAGTAGGAACTATTGTTTCATCAACAAATGCTAGATTTAAACTATGGTTAAATGGTTTGCTATTTTAACAACAGTCTCGGGTCTTGTTAAATTTCTAACCAGTTGCTATTTATGACATCTGTCACATATGTGTAATCAGAACAAAATATTTTGTATTTTCCGTCATAAATTAATTTGCAACAAGAAAATTAGTAAGTACAAGTTGCATTAGCTGTGTAATTTAAAATAAAAATATATTCATTACATTAATGTCATAGGAAATATTATTCAACTATGTTTTCGGAATCTGATGAGTCTGAAGAAGAATTTTTTGAAATTGATATTCGATTTCTGCGAAGAGAAAGAGTATTCAGAGATCGAGGAAATCCTTTTGTATTTTTTGATGATGTACAATTTAAAATTAGATATCGGCTATCTAAGGACACCGTTCTGTTAATTTTGTATCATATACATATATGAAAATTTGACATCATACATTGAAAGAAATCATCCAATTGAACCAATCAATCAGTTATTATTATAACATTAACGTTCTATGCAACTGGTATTTTTCAGTCTGTCAATAATGAAATTTATTATTAATAACTATGAAATTGGTATTTATATTACTACAAAATACAATAATTCCCTAAACAAATTTTAACATGCATGTTGACTAACAACAGTTTAAAATTGATTTGCTAATTTCATGAAACATCATAAAAATTGAACAAGTTGTTAATTTTGAAAAGTTGTTAACTAACACAAGATTTAACAATCGTATATGAAACCGGGCATCAATGACTTATCGCTTAGTTACTAGTGAAAAAACCAAAGGAAAACCCTCCAAATATTATATTTCTTTATGAAACATATAAAGTGTGAACACTGAAAACCGTGACATAGGCGTTTAACATGGGAAACAGTTTTTTCAAATATTATCTGTCCCGTGAGACTATAGTAGGAATTTTTGATATGGTTAGAAAGATTATTTAATTTGGCATCGAAGAGTATCTAAATACTTCTAATTTAATGCCTTATTATTGAAATATTTACGAAAGTATAATCCCATGTTAAACGCCTATGTCACGGTTTTCAGTGTTCACACTAAATAAATGGTTCATTATTTAAATGTTTTGGTTATCGTACGGAGACTTTTTAGCTCTCGCTAAGAGAGGTATTGGATTCATGCTAAAATTCGCATATCCAGATTTTATTGAATAAGCATGATTTAAGGTCCCTAGAATCCGATTATAACATTTTAAAATGATGTCTGTGTGTGTGCGTGTGTGTGCGTGTGTATGTGTGTGTATGTATGTATGTATGTATGTATGTATGTCTGGATGTTGTAGTCACGATTCCTCAAAAACTATAAGACTTAAAAAAATAATTAACTGCAGTTTCCTCAATCTGACATTCCTGGGAAGAGCTGAAAAGGTTTTGGTAACAATTGAACAACCGGAAGTAGTAGTTTCTTAGAAAAATTCTTCTAAATATAATTTTTTGGGATGTTTTGTTATTAAATATTGAAGAACATAAAATTCTTTTATTATATCTTGTATAGTTTTAGAGATAAAGACACTATAATTTACAGAGTGAACTAATCGCAGAGGCCAAGGCACTAAGGAAACCAATTGACAAATTCCAATGTTCCAACATAATTTGTAAATGACACATGTCAGTGTCAAAAATTAACAGTTTTAGTGCCATTCTGATAGCTTTTTCTGGGAAGTATATTTAATCTTTCTTATTGTTTTATTAATTAAATATTTGAAATTATCGGTAAAATTGTGGTAAAATGCATATATCCATCAGAAATACCGCCAATCTGGTTAATGAATTGGAACAATCTCTGACATTTAGAAACTTCCTCATACAATGAAAAATAGATATAATTAGAATTATATGTGTGCAGAAGACATGTTAAATATAATAAAAAAACAATATTTGGGTAATGTTTTATAATATTTATTATAAAACGACGGTTCGAAAGCGAAGTGCAATACAATACTTATATAGCCTAATAAGGAAATGGCGAGAGGTCTTGTGCTGGCCACAACAGATTTTTTGTCATGAAATTATGAATACATTCAATGTTTACCCCATAATATTAATAAATTAAGTAAATTATTTGTTTATTTTATATTTATAATAACGTAATATATTGTGTTTCATTTTGGATTAAAAGGAAATTAAATATATTGGGTTTTAGGCTGTTATTTTTCCTAAAATACATTAAAACTACTGTCGTACGGAGACTTTTTTGTATGACTGTATATTTTATACTTGAATACGTATAAAAATAATTTCAACTATGTTTAATTATTATATTTGTTCCCGTTATTTTATTGTGTCGCACCTCGTATCTCTGCTTGTAATAATGTTAAAATTAAAAGAAATGAAAGACAGTTTAATGTTGAAAGGACTTTTTTTTGCTCCTTTTTACAGTATCGTAATCAAAAATATAATAACCTTATGTTTACTTAAGCTTATATGGACACTAAAAATCGTAGCTTGAAAAGAATTAAAAACACACTTAATAAAAAACACTGAGATATTTAAAAGCCAAAATGGTGCGGGAACCTTTGATGGCGCCCTTAACAATGATTTAGTGCAAGAATCACGCGCTCCATTCACCTCACATTCGTTCAGAATTAAGTTTATTTACAACAAGCAATTCCTGTGTGACACACACTGTGGAAATATAACTTTTTTTGTTTAAATTCTGCCATTTTTTATGAGAATACCAATAAATTATCTGTAAAATTAATAAATTACACAGAATTTAAACAAAAATATATTTTTTAGAATCTTTTTTGGGGTACAGTTGAACATTTAACAAATTTCAAATAGGTCGCGAACGGGCAAGTGACTTCAGCGACCTTGAAATTCTTCGAATCAGTTTGTCATAATGTTTTGACTTATTTTAATTTTGAAATTGTTTTTCATTTCATGTGTTTTACTGCATGAAAATTGAAAAATATCTTATTTGAAATCGTCACTAAAGTAATCCATTTTATGATGATTTAATGCAATAGCAGTGTAGCCAACTTTATAGTAATTGTTGTACATGTACGTTAATTTGGGCAGATGTACGACGTACAAATAATAATACATAATTTTTTCTAAAAGAAAAATATATATAAACTATAAATTGAGGATTACATATCTGAATATGTTATAATATATTAATATAATATCGTTCTATTTATTTTTAAAAATATAATTTTCATTAATTTGGCGTGAAATTATCTACGTTACATCAGATGTTTCTTTTACTTTTGAATCTTTGAATTAGACGGTAGAAGGTTATAAACGCATGTGAGACATTGAATATATTGCAGAATATTATTTTATTCTTTATTTTGGCACGAAACAACGTTCCATCGACATGTTTACTTTCATAAATTTTAGGTTATCTTTAAATGTCACTTTGACGTTTAAGACCAGTATGAAAATCAAAATGGTCGTGCCTGTCACTCTGTGACGTCATTGGACAAGGGACGAAGCGGGGGTCTAACAGCCTCATTTTAAAGAATGTCATTTTCAATTACAAGTTTTTCATGATTAAAGATCGATTTGAGGAAAAATAAAAAAACGGGTCTATTATTTTTCACTACTCTATCTATTAAAGTTATAAAAAAAGTCGTGCATGACCTCATTGTTATAAAAATAACGGCCGGCGGCCATTATTTTTATCTTTTCACTTTTGTTTTTAATCCTGTTATACCATAGTAACAGTACGGTATTACGAAAAATAATATTCCTTTCATTTTCACAATTTTTCAATTTCAAATAAAATTGAATATACATCTCGGTACTGAAGTTCCTTTTTATCACTCATATGGTTCGTTTTCCTCGGCCCTAAGGGCCTCGGCAAATAAATTCCATATTTGTGATAAAAAATAGAACTTTAATGCCTCGATAAATAAATAACTATTAGTAGTTCAAAATCAAAACATTGTTGTCAAAGAGACAAACTGATTTCAAGTATTTCAAGGTCGCTAGAATCGCTTGTCTCTGCTTGCGGCCTAAATCTCATTTATTTTATACATTTTTTCCTGAAATATTTGCCCTCCGATTAGCCAAAACACAAACCTAATTCACAATAACAAAAAAAAAATATGTATGTTATAGCTGCCTTTTGTGAAATAAATAAATATAAATAAATGTATTATCACGATTACGGCTCATTTCTCATTTCTGGATGTACCAATTTGCTTATATTCACAGATTTCAGTAAACAACTCATTACGGTTTATTAGCGAGCAGTTGACCAGCTTTGCTTCATCTGTCAATCGTTTATGGATTATTTTAGAGAAAAACACTTTAAATAAAAGATGCGTACAATTAATTTTGAAGTGATAACTTCTTATGGGAGGGTAAACCGCTAAGGACTGGTTTATGACGAAATTAATTTACGAATTTACAATTTATAATAGGGCTGTTGCAAGAATTTTTATATGACTTCTAAGTATTAAATTTGAAAAGATATTGTTCTTTAAAGAGCCTCAAATTTGAAAATATCACGAAATATCCTTTAGATATTTTACAATTAATTTTTGAAATTTGGATAAAATTTTGAATAAGTCACATGATCTGAAACAGAATGTGACGTCAGAGTACATACATCTTCAGCGGTTCTAAGGTGTCTAGTGTATTGTCAAAGTTGTCAAACAAGTGTCAAATAAGAATCATGACCAGAACTTTAAAGTAAAATATATTATCAATTTATATAATAAATTCAGTTTTTATATTTTATTTTACCTCAACTCTTTAAAACCCCTTATTTCGGTAGCAGTAAAACAATCGTTCTGATATAAATTCAGCAATCATCCAGCTATCGACCTTCGGTTAATTAGCTTGAGTGTAATTTGAATTGGCCATTATTACTTTATTATTCATTTACAATGAGCAATGTCAGCGTCAAATGTCAAATTAAAAGATTTTGTTATTAACATGTGACAAACTTTAGCCTACGTTTATTTATATAAATAATATGAATAAACGTAGGTGATGGAAAAACTATTTTCCTATTGGCTATTAATGATGTAATGTATGTGCTTCTACGTCACAGGAGTGGGGGGTAGTTTTTCAGAACGTCAATCTTTTTATTTAATTATATCCACAAATAACAACAAATTATTAAAATAAAAATTATTACTAAGAAAATCATTCCATAAACTTTCATTTAAAATAGATATTGAAAAATGTGAAACAGGCTCATTTAGATTTTTAACTATAAACTCACTTAAAACACATACGATGGTTTATAAACGATTTACAAATTTAGATTTGGAATATAACTATATTTTATATTTCCAAATGTCATCCGTCAGCTGTCTTTTCTGTTTGTGAGTTGTTGTAAATGTAAATTTGTACGTAAAATGACAAAAACGAACTAAATAATTCCGATGAATAAGTTTGAGATAAAACACATAATGGGGTATTCCGAATATATGGAATAATGCAAAATAATAACTTTTTTCTATAGTTTCCATCTTCATATAGTAGAAAAATATAATAAAACATGTTTAATAAAAAGTTTTAATTCATAATTTAATGTTACAAAATTGGAATTTTCACAGCTCTAGAAACGTCCTTGAAATTTGTGACGTCAAGTTGATAATCTGTTGCTCATTTCAAAGTAAATATTTTCGTTTAAAAACACAGATGGTGCCAGTAGTTAACACGCGCGGGTATATTTCTTGTTTTTTTCGTTCACTTTATAATTATTACTCCTATTTTTACCATAAACAAACACAGGACAAACACCGAAATACACGCTGCTACTAAAATCATTTGTAAACAAGCAAATGGCTGTCATGAACATGTGGATTTAGGCGCTAAGTTCGTTGCAGATGTCACCATCGAGTTGACGTCATAAGCGCGCCATGATAAGAAAGTTTGAATGGGGTCCTATACCATTTTTCTTTTATTTTATTTTTTTCCTGTAAGAACAGGATAAAATAAGAATTTTAGTGCAAACGCAACTTAAAAATTTTACGTAATAAGCGAGATATGAATTTTTAAAGTTCAAGAATTTGTGCGTGGCGTAGCAGGTACTAACAAGTGATTGACAAACAATGGGACAAACTGTTAATTATAGAGAGAACAATTTTTTTCATATTTGCATAGCTGAAATGTTTGTATATAAAAATTTATACGTTATATTCATGAAGAAATTATTATTAAGTATAAATAACGTAAATAATAAGCATTTTTTTCCTAATAAATTATAGAACATTGAAACAGTTTGACAATATTATTACACAAAGTATGACGACGGATGGCGCTAGTGCTGGCTGTTTTGAAGTTTCAATATTACTTTAATTAATATTATTATTAATTTAATTAATATTGCAAATTGATTTAATTATAAATATATTATTATTGTTAATATTACTAGATGTTATAATTAAATAAATTCATCAAACACAAAATTGTTAAATGTTTTGTTAGGTTATAGAACAACATGACATTTCATATTCTTTTAAAGGTGACTCAAAGGTGACCGTTGCAGACGCGCGAATCTCCTTTTCAAAATCAGGCGACCAATCAAATTCTTAGTACCTAACGCGTCACACCCAATTAGTAATCAGCTTCAATCGCTTATAGTTTGTGACCTAGTCAATATTTAAAGAAAATTTTTTCACTAATACTCATTAATTTATGTATATTTTCGTGTTCTTATTTAAGATAGTTAAAATATGACTATGGTATAGGACCCTATTAGGATGAAATTTTTTAAAATTCATATCTCATGTGATGCATACATTTTCTTACTCAAAGTTAGATATTCAGAGTCCTACTGGTCTGTACTAATGTAAAAAAATATTTTTTAAATATGTCGGAATACCCCATTGTCAAAGTTTTCACTTCTTTTTTTCAATTACTTGTTATATGAAGTATTTTTCTCTAAAATAATCTATAAACGATTGACTAGTGCTGGTCAACTGCTCGCTAATCAGCCATAATATATCTGTACACATTATTTAAATATCCTTACAAAATAATACTGAGGACACTTCAACTGTACATCAAAATCAAATGATTATGAATTTAAATTTCTTCAAAATTCGGAAAATTGTTTATCTAAATTTCCATACCACCCGTTTTAATCTTCCTTCTTACAAAAGGAAATGAAATGTGTGAGTACAAATATGTAAAGAAAATGTTTATAGCGTACAAGAAACTTAACTTACCATTCTATACTTCAAAACTCAATTTAGAATCTTCAGGGTTCTACAATCCAAATTTTGCACCAACATTCCTGTATTTAATTTCTTCCAAATCTTGTAACATTTTTGTCAACTTTTCTCAAATTAGTTTTTATTTTTGTTTCCTTTGGGTTGCGCCCCAAAATATGTCTTCTAGGGTTTCAAACCTCAGAATTCAAAAATCATAACCTCAAAATTGTATCTTTAACTGTTTGTAAATTACAAACATCCAAATTGCACCAATTTTTGCCGGAACCTGATGTATTTGGGCTGGTTTATGATGAATTTCATTTACAACTTATATGACGGTTTATGTACGATTTACAAATTTAAAAATTTGAAATTTACGACGAGTTTTCGCGACAAATACCATAGTTAACCTCGTTTACTTTGCGTTTAGGGTAATGACATCATAAGTTTAATGAGTTCGAGAAAAATTGTGTGGTTAATATCATTGAACAAAGAAGCTACCAATTTTAAAAATGTATTTGAGTAAAATGAAAATTATTTTATAATAATAGATGAATTATAAACAATTGTAGTTCAACATTTATAATTCATTCATTCATTCGTCAGAAATAAACGTAACGACCAACATATCCGTTTTTCGAATTTTTATGAGGAATGGATTATCAAATATTTACATTTTAGACTGTGTAAAGATTTATACCGTACTTTCAAAGGAATAGACACTTACAGAATTGACGTCATATGCAAGAGAGAGAGAGAGAGAGAGAGATAGAAGATCATGCATCCAAACAAACCTCCCCTCGTTGTCTTACGTCACGCCCCGTGATTCTATCTGTCTTTATGTTTGCATTTGTTATTCAGTGTTAATCTAATTCTTTGTGATTTGTTCATTGTGTTCAATAAAAATGAGTTTAAAATCACAAGATGTGCGTGGGACAACTTTTTTGTTTGATAATATTGAAGATCACTCGATTATTCAACAAAAACGATGGCTAGAGTGTAGAATTCTATGGCTGATGACAGGTCTTGGTTTTATATTTCGAAATGCAATTTCAATTTCGTCAGGATTATGAATAATCCGGGTTTTTTTTTTTAGAAAAGTACAACCTACTTGGGTTTTATTGTTTTTCCAGGGTTTTTGTGGGTATTTCTGGGGTGCTCTGTATTTTGTTTTATTTACTTATGTTCCGTAAAACTTTATAGAGTGATTTATACATAAAGATTTAGAGAATAAAATTCTAAATTTTCGTGTGCTAGAATTATTATATTTACGCTTCTGATATTCGACTAAAGTTAATTTTAAGATGTGATAAAAAGGATTTTGTATGGGATTATTTCATAAAATTAAATTCAAATATACTATCAAATATAACGCATTTACGAAAATTGTAAAAAAAATGCTCTTACTTTTATCCCTTTTCTTATTATTTTCGGGTTTTTGCTAACCCACTAAGGGCCGGTTTTTCAATATCGGGTTAAAAATTTAACTAATAGTTAAATAAACAAAATCGAAACGAAATGAACTGTCAAATGACAGATTTATCATTGCTGTCAACAAAACGATGCAATATTGTTTACTTAACTAGAAGTTAAAATTTTAACTAGAGATTGAAAAACCGGCCCTAAGTGGGAAACGCGTGATTTTATGTATGTATGTATGTACGAAAATTGTTACCGGTATATACCAGCAAACAGCTGTTCATCAGGTTACAGCTGCCGGGATAGATACTCTAGAACGCAAATGATAAACAGGGTAGATTTATAACCTATGAATTGCAGTAGATCAATTCAGAACAAATGAATTTCGTGAGGGGCAGCTGTCAGAAATAAAGTTCATACATAATTTACTCAATGATGGAGCCATGGAAAAATTTATGGTTTAATTTTATAAATGAATTGTATTAAAATCAAAATTTCTCGATATTTATCATAAAATATATGTATAATTAAATAATTTTTTAAAATATATAAATTGAGGTTAAAATCACTCCTGTGGAGGGCAGGTGCCGCCATTCTAGAATGGTCTGTTAAATATGAAACAGATTTAAAATTTAACGTAGTTAAACGATATCTCGTCTCGTCTTCTGTATTAACATAAATAATTTCTGAAATCTACTTCTGATTCCAACTTCGCTTGGCATCTCTACTTTTAGAGGTCATGGATCCGATAGAAGGATCTGGTAGATATGGTACAATAAATTGAAGGTCACAAGTCGATCGACAAATCGATCGATTTATTGTTAAGTACAATAAAGCCATAACAAATTCATGGCTATAAAATTGTAACCTAAAATCTGAACTGACAACTGGTGAAACGTCAAATGACAAGCAGTGACAAGTCGCGTGATAAATACTGATTGGCCAGATCCAGAATTTTAAAATCGAACATAAACCAGAGTGAAAATTGTAAATTTTAAATCAAAATTTCTAAAATCATAAACCAACCCTCATTATTTGATTTTTCTTTTATAAATTTTGCTTTTCTTAATTTAAATTCTTTAAAAATGAATTATAAAGGTTAGAAACCACATAGAATTGAAAAATGACACCGCTTAATCGTTTTTGATTATTTTTTTTTCTTGAATTTCTGTCACCCTCCCTCCTAACTCATTATTTGAGTTTTCTTTAGTTTAGAATATTGAAAAGTGAGTTATAAGGGTTAGAAATTCCCATTATCTCTGATCATTTTGAAGATATTTACGTGCGAATTAGTTGGTTTTGTTTAAGTTTCTCGTAGACTATATTACGAAGAGGCAAGTACTGGCTAGAAGATCTCCACACATCACAGTAACGACTTCACACATGAGAAGGGGATCACCGCAGCGCTAGTAGGACCCCTGCCAACAGCAGAGACGCCGCCCCGGCGCGGGGCACGCTGCTCGAGCCTGTTTCGCTGCCCCGGGAACATCCTCCTGCAATATAAATAGCTATTTTCATCCAATTTTGGCGAAATGATTTTGTACAGAAATAAAAATAAATAAATATATCATCACGGCATATTACCCATTTCTGGGTGTGCCAGTATCAACAACACTTGTAGACATCGGTAATGATGACGATATATTTCACCGTGTGGGCGCTTACCAGGCGTCACCTCACGGGCACTACAGGGGTCACTTTTGTGCCGTTTTTTTTTTTTTCGCTTATTTTAAAAATACCTTATATCTCGCTTATTATGAGAGATACAGAAAAAATGTTTAGATAATTTTTATACTGTTTTCTACTTGAAATAACTTGGTGTAATTAATTTTTTTTCAAAACTTAATAATTTTCGATATATAACACAAACATAACATTCTTTAAATACATTGAAAATAGTCTGATCTTTTTTCTTATATTATAAGCTTTTCAACGATATATAACAAGTCTACATTCTTTTGTTTTAAACACGAATAAAACTTGAAATATTAGTTTTTTGAAGTGAAAAACAAAATGAAATTTATTCAGAAACAAATGAAAAAAAATCAATTACAGATAATGATTTGTTTATTTTTAATGTTATTTTCATTATTTTTACTCATTTTCCTAATTTATATACTTTAGAGAGCATATTTTCTATATGTCTGGAATCGTGTCAAAGCCAACTACAACGCTGATAAAAAAATAAATTAACTAATCTGAAACCAATTGACTAAAACATTTTTTTACCTCCCGCTACCCTTGGTAAGGGAGGTAGGTATAAGAATCGTGCGAAAAATCACATATCGAGATTTTAGTAAATGACCACGTTTTAAGGTCCCTAGAATCCATTTTTAACATTTTCACGATGATGTGTGTATATGTGTGTGTGTGTGTGTATGTGTAGAGATTTTGTCTTCGCTCTAACTCAAATACTATCATTCAGAAAATTCTGAAACCTTGTATTTCTATCCTATTCTAATATGAAAAGAAGCCATTAGATTTTGGTGTAAATTGGATAACCGGAAATGGCACTTTACCTGAATGTCATAGTGATTTTTCTTCAAAAAGTACCATTAAATGCCATTTTTTCGAATTTTAAGTCTTATGAAAATTAAAGATTATTGAATTTTCTATAGGAATACATTAATACTTTTTCTATATATTTTACAGATAAATTTAATTTTTTTTTTTTATTAGTCGCGAATACTAAGATAAAAACTATTCCTTCGTTACAGTTCATTTTTCAAATGAATGTAACTGACAGTAAATGTCATTGTCAGAAAACTTATCACTTCAAATTAATAATAGTGACATTTTAAAAAGAAAATAGTAAATAAAGCAATAGTTTTCTCCAATGGAACATAATATAGTTTGCAACATTAGTAAAAACGTAGGTATGTATTTAAATTAATAAAAATTAAATAGCGGGAGGTTTTGTGTTGGCCAAATCAGATTTTTTTAGAATATAATTAATAGATATATAATCAAAATAAACATATGATGACCTGTGATTGATTTTTACATTTGTTTCTAAATTTCATTTTTTCACCCCAAAAAATAAATGTTTGAAACAAAAGAATGTATAGACTTGTTATACATCATTGAAAAGCTTACATAATAAGGAAAAAGATGAGATTATTTCCAACATAATATTCTCATTTAAAAAAAAAATATGTTTGTGTTATATAAACTTTTGAAAAAATCTAATTACACCACGTTATTCTACGTAAAAAACAGTATAAAAATAAATAAAAATTATCTAAACATTTTTTCCGTATCTCTCATAATAAGCGAGATATGAGGTATTTTCAAAATAAGCGAAAAACAAGTTTTTAGCCTGTAGCTCAAAAACAAAAGACGATGTAAAATTCCTATGATGGTCTCAAAAAGTTGGCCATTAAAATCTACATTAATTTTTCATATAAGGAACTCGATTTGTTCCATCTGTAAAAGAAATGTTAAATTCTATACTCTGCAACAAAACGGAAATGGCGAGAGGTATTGTGCTGGCCACAACAGTTTTTTTTTTATGTAAACCTAGTAATTCTGAGATGTGATATCTAGTTACAAACCTAGTGATTACGTCCCTAAAATGGCTACTTGCACCTTATTCTCCGGACTTGGCCCCGCGCGATTTTTTCTTTTTAAACTTAAAAATTTAACACAAGACCAAATATTTTTTTGCCCTCCTGAAGTGTAATGGGTACTTTACAATTGTATACACAGCAAGCGTAACCTACATTTTACGCTTACTGTGTTGTAACTTGTCTAACTATGCGGTAAAATAATCAAAATACACTGGACGTTCATGGGCATTTAGAAAAAAAATCATCTTTACTATAATAAAGTTCATGTAAAAAAGTACTATCTACTTAAGTTATTTTTTTACTTTAACATTTCCTATATTTAAAATTAATTTATATAAACCAAAATCAAAATTATTGTAAAAATCCGCCGTTACCGACATAGTCACCGATCGATATACCGGTCAAATACGCGAGGCGAACATTGCTGAAATGTCAAATAACGACACCTACCTATTATTTATTACGAAGAAAACATGAGCAAATAAATATATTATCAGTCATAAACAACGTCTATTATTACAAATAAATTTTCGCTAGAAGAAGTACTCTAATGAAGGTAAGTAAAATCAAATTTGGAAATTAACTTAACCCCAGTATTTTAAACTAGCTCTTTTCAGAAGTACAACTTATCTCATTGAAAAAAGTGATTTTCATTATCGTTGGCCAAAAAATTTGATATAATTCTCGTGCGTGAAGTATTTTACAGCGCTCCAGCTAATGAGGCACTCGCCTTAAGGGCTCGTGCCTTAAACAAAACTGTCGCGCTGTAAAATACAACTTACACGCACTCGAATGTAAATAACTATTCCATAAAGTTGTGTTTATCTTGCTTTTTATCAAACTAAACTCAGTTATAAATATCCCACTTACCATTCGTTGTAAAATTAAATCTCCACGATCCACTTCTCCCAGGTACGATCCCCCTATGACACGAATCGCCTAACGCTGACAGCCTCATGGTGGTCCGTACGGGGGGCGAATACCCTACAGCTCCGCTGGAAACACCAGAGCCCTGGCTGATGCTTTGCAGCTGGGCTTCAGCGGTCGTTTGACTCTCCCCGTCGAACGTGTACACGAGGCAGTACCGCAACGCGTCCGTGGACTTTCTGGACACTGGAGAAGCGATCAGGTAGTGGGTGTTGTTTTCTTCCCAGCTGCCGTGGCAAGTATACGCTGGAAAGAAATAAATAGGGGATTTCAACGAAATTGAATAGGATCTTCCACCATTATAAGATTTTTAATATTTAGGTCGTATACCTATTAACTAATATATTGCGGATCCTTTGCTTTTCTTGAAGGAAACACTGAAATGGAAATATCATTTCTGCATAAGTCTATCTCACACAAACACCCAACCAAGAATTATGCGCATGCTTGGAAACCGCGACTACTATTGGCTAACGAGGAAATCATCATCACTTTTTGCGAATCACAGAGTTCTGTTTATTAACGACTAGCGCGACAAATTTTTAATTTAAATTTGAGAAATTGAACAATGTACCTACTATTTATTTTGTATGTAAATTCTTGAATATAAATATTAGTAATAATAAAAAAACATTGTCATATTCTAGTGCTAAATTTGAATTAAATAATTTACTTTGTTGTATTGTAAAAATAATAGGAATACAATCTGGTCAGGATTAATTTATTTAGGTGACAATAAATTACTGTATGAAACACAAAGCAAATGCTTTCGAAGTGCAACTACAAACAGAAATGAAATCAAAAGTCAAAGTCAAACCATGTGCTCGCTGCATCACCATTAGTTTTGTTGAAGTAAAAAATTGAAACTAAATTAAAAATAATTTTAAAAAACTAACAAAACTACTTATAATTACAACATTAATGTCAGGCCCGTAATAAAAGCGCTTTTATGGAGCACTCTCCTCAATATAATGTGAAAGTACGCTCCAAAAAAGCGCTTTTATTATAAAAGTATGCTCGTAATACACGCCAACGTATTTACTTATGTTTATTTTCAACCAAAAGCATGTTTTCTTCCTCAAGAAGGCAAATTACTGTCATTTATTGAGAATCGTGAGCATCTACGTTTGAAAATATTGTGGAGTAATTTCTATACCCTCCTCGTTAGTAGAGTAAGTAGAACATCACTTTGGAGTAAACTCTGGCTGTTTTGGAACAGGTTGAGTAAACTCTGAGAGTAGGATTTTGGAACGCAGCCCAGCCAGCGACGCTGTCAGCGTTAGCCAATAGTAGTCAAGTGTTTCCTTCACCTACTAATAGGTATATGATTTAGGCACAGAATAAACATTCATACAGAAGCGACAGTCAAAGAGAGAAACAAAAATTAGAGAAAGAGTATGCCAACAAATTTAAAGGGCTCATCGGACAAAATCGAATTGTTTCGGCATATCTTCGTATCTTACGATTCTTTGTTCTTTTCATTATCTCGACGAGAACATTTTCTGTTAGGGGTCAATAATAAAAGTATATTGAGAAACACAAATTGATTTCTAATAAGAACAAACATGTTATTTTTACAACAAACGATAGGAAAAATCGTTATCATAAGGAAAATAATTATATTTCACAGATTCTGGAAGAGCTGTTGTCTCAGCTTGTCACGCCCATGTATTTTAAGGTTATGGCTAATTCAAGAAAACCAAACACACCTTTTCACTTTTGACAATTTTTGTAAATTTTGTAATAAAATGGAAAAAAACGAAGAAAGTAGAATCGGGAGGACTTGTTTGTTCATATAAAGACTGTATAAATCGATTTAAAAATGGAGAAAGGGAAATGTAAGTTTTTTTCGTTTCCGAAAGATCCAGAAATGTAAGTTATGCAAAACGACTACCACATCATGCAAAATGTATATTCATTTAATAAATACAGTGTGTCCCATTTAGAGGTGCCACCATTGGGATCTCGAGAACTATAAGAGATACGATGTCGGTTAAATGGAACTTTTTGTGCACCTCTGGGAGGTCATCTCAGATGTGCTTTTGTTTTTCCAAAAATTCTCATAGGACACTAGATAATGACGAAAAACTGAATATTGTTGATTTTTTCTTTCTCAAATATCCTCTAAACTATTAGTAATTGAGAAAAATGTTTCAAATATAAAAGATAGGTATTTTTATTAACTAACCAGTGGCGTACGAAATAAATTTTTATATCCGTAAATTTTCGAGATATAACACAAACTTATATTTTTTTAAATGGAACCCATATCTGATTTTAGTCTCAAAAAAATAAATATTTTTTTCTCTTTTCAACGATGTAAGGGTTATTATGTTTTATATTTGTTTTGCCTTCAAAAATTATTTTTTTTTCCTTATTTTGTATTAAATTTACAATTATTTTGAAAATATTGGTAGATTTCTATTTAGAAATATTCCTTGTATTTAAATCATTTATTTCCTTAAAAATATTTGCTCAAAATTCGTATCAAATTAATTTTTACAATATTTTGTATCTGGTCGCCCTTGCACATTATAGTGTAATTTGTAATTATGAGTCTAGAATGAAAATATTAAGTAATAAAGGCATAAAACAAATTATTTTGATTAAATACAATATAATTAATAAAAATAATAATGTTTTTTTGGGAAATAATTAGAAAATTCAGGAAAATAAAGAGAAAAATTAAATTTTAGGAGCAAAACAAATATAAAACATAATAACCCTTACACCATTGAAAAGAGAAAAAAATATTAATTTTTTTGAGACTAAAATCAGATATGGGTTCCATTTAAAAAAATATAAGTTTGTGTTATATCTCGAAAATTTACGGATATAAAAATTTATTTCGTACGCCACTGGTTAGTTAATAAAAATACCTATCTTTTATATTTGAAACATTTTTCTCAATTACTAATAGTTTAGAAGATATTTGGGAAAGAAAAAATCAACAATATTCAGTTTTTCGTCATTATCTAGTGTCCTATGAGAATTTTTGGAAAAACAAAAGCACATCTGAGATGACCTCCCAGAGGTGCACAAAAAGTTCCATTTAACCGACATCGTATCTCTTATAGTTCTCGAGATCCCAATGGTGGCACCTCTAAATGGGACACACTGTATAGGTGTAAAATGTGGCTTAAGGCCTGAGGAAGAGATTTGATGGAGAAGGATATTTGGGACATATTCATTGAATCTGACGTTTGTGTTTCCCACGTCAAAGATATAGAAAATTCTGCATAGTATTAAATTTGTAAAATTCACGTATTTGTTCAATAAAACAAAATTATCAGCCGTATGCATAAATTTGTTAGTGGCCACTAAGTAGGTTTCTAAGGTAATTTAAAATGTTGCTAGGTAAAACCATATGTATTTTTGCTATTCTTAGTGGCCACTAGTTAAAACTGTTATAATATCATTTTAAATTTCACTTATGCATACTGCTATATGTGTTTAATTTATGATTTCTTCTTAATTCGTTAATAAAATTAAAATTTTAGTACTTTTGTGTTCTAATTTTTCTTTTTCCATTTAAAACAATTTAAATTTCGCACGTAAATTTGCCAACAAATTTAAAGTTCAAGGGATGTATACCGGAAGTTTATTTTATCAGTAAACGTAGGGTATATCATTGCCATAGTTACGGTATGAATGTTTGACAGCAATGTATTGAAGCGTTTATTTTATGAGTAAACATAGGCGGTTAACATGGGAAGCAGTTTTTGGTAAATACAAAGTGTCCGGCTAAATATCTAACCATGCTATTGAACATGATAATAGTACATTACATCTTGTACATTATTTAATATTAATTACTTTAATAATATTGCAAAAATTGCAATAAATTACAAAAATTGTGAAATAAATAATTGTTTCAGTTTTTTATTATGCAATATGAAATAATTTCCAGATGTCTCCGTGGCGCAGTGGTCATAACACTAGCGTCTGAAATATTTGGTTGGGGGTTCGATTCCCCATTGGGGTAATTATTTTATTTTTTTACATAAAAATTGTTGAACTTTTAAAAATCAGTTTATATTTCCATATTACAATCATTTATAAATAATAATAACATTGTAATAAATAAAGAGAAAATAATTGAGAATAATTGATTACAATAATCAAAATATTGATGCAATAACAATGCATTGTATTTCCTTTGATATTAATAAAAATAACTGAAATATAATAAATTTGTGCAAATATTATGTCTTTACTGTATTTATCAAATAAAATACAATGCATTGTTATTACATCAATATTTTGATTATTGTAATCAATTATTTTCAATCATTTTCTCTTTATTTATTACAATGTTATTATTATTTTCAAATGATTGTATATGGAAATATAAACTGATTTTTAAAAGTTCAACAATTTTTATGTAAAAAAAATAAAATAATTACCACAATGGGGAATCGAACCCCAATCAAAAATTTCAGACGCTAGTATTATGACCACTGCGTCACGGAGACATTTGGAAATTATTTCATATTGCATATTAAAAAACTGAAACAATTATTTATTTCACAATTTTTGTAATTTATTGCAATATTATTAAAGTAATTAATATTAAATAATGTACAAGATGTAATGTACTATTATCATGTTCAATAGCATGGCTTGATTTATTGCCAGACCTTTGTATTTACCAAAAACTGCTTCTCATGTTAAACGCCTATGTTTACTCATAAAATAAACGCTTCAATACATTGCTGTCAAACATTCATACCGTAACTATGGCAATGATATACCCTATGTTTACTGATAAAATAAACTCCCGGTATACAGTCACTATAGATAAAACATATGTCTATCTCTGTCTGGACAGCCGAAATCAAAACAAATGAAACGATGTTTTGTTTAGTTATATTTGGTCGTTGATGTAAACAAAAATGCTTCTATCGCTGCTTGTTTGGAGGCGCTAGTGTCTGAAACAGTTTTCTCTTTTTCCGGTCTCCGGGAGAATGACGTTGAACGAAATTTGAATTTTGTGTCACATTTTAATTATTAATTTCCCATATAATATTACAAACTATTTTTGAGTGAAACTATGATTTATATACTATAATTCTTCCATACTTCCATAATATAAAATAAAATTATGAATAAAGTTTTATATTTTCTAATAATTTAATTAGTTTGTATTTCATAATTAATATGAAAAAATAACATTTATTTTTTTCGCGACTACCCTATTATATGGGAAGAAATAATTATGTATATAATTTATATAAAAATTGAAAATGAGTGGAATCTCCTCTAGAATAATACGTCATAAGTGATAAAAGAATGCAAATTCCTCTCACCGGAAACAGGTTGATGCTGACAGCTGGCCTTAAATTCCATGAATTCATTTCCGGCTGGTCCGCATCCAATGTTTAAAGCTTCATAGTCGTTCCATAGACATTCCTGCTCAGGGGCCGCTCCGGACAGATCGTCTGCAGGGCTTCCAATGCCTGTAGGGCCCCCCTCAGACGAGTCCTGTCGTTTTCGACGCTTCGATTCCACTTGGTCTGCTCCAACACCAATTATTTCGTACCTGACAGAAAATATCAATAAATGTCCTTCACTCTTTTCTATCTTTATTCACCATCTCATACACCGGGTGTAACACGAAAATCGGGCCATATGCACAGAATAATCATCTACCGTGAGTATTTTTTAACGTGAAACATTGGGTTTGTCATATCCATGGTTACGACTTGATATTTGATTGACATCATCCCATTTAAAATGAAACTTAGGGAACGAATCTGACAGAAGTATTATATTTAAATATTGTAAGAAATTTAGCGGAGTCAGAAAACAGAAAACCACTCGAAAGCACTAAACATATTTCGGGCACAAGGTGCACACAGTATTTTTTCTACATCTAAATTTAATTTTTAGAAAACAGTTAAACAAAATTAACCTCTAATAACATCTTGTCAATATGACAGATAACCGTTGAGTTTTCCTTAAGTTATTATTTGACATTTGATTGACAGCAATGTATTTGTCTGTCTCATTTAAAATGACACATGGGGAATGAATTTGACAAAAGTATTATATTTAAATATTGTAAGAAATTTAGCCGAGTCAGAAAACCACTCGGGCACAAGGTGCACACTATATTTTTTTCTACAACTAATTTTAATTTAGAATGCAGGTATAATTATTTAAACAAAATTAAGCTCTATTGACGTCTTATCAAATGTCAAATTCATTCCCTACGTTTTATTTTAAATGGAACGTCGTAACCATGGATATGACAAACCCAATGTTTCACGTTAAAAAAAACTCACGGTATACAGAAGCGACAGTCAGACAGAGAAACGAAAATTAGAGAGAGAAAGAGTATGCCAACAAATTTAAAGGGCTAATCGGATAAAGTCGGATTGTTTCGGCATATCTTCGTATCTTACGATTCTTTGTTCTTTTCATTATCTCGACGTGAACATTTTCTGTTAAGGGTCAATAATAAAAGTATATTGAGAAACACAAATTGATTTCTAATAAAAACAAATATATTATTTTTTCAACAAACGATAGGAAAAATCATTATCCTAAGGAAAAACATTATACTTCAATTATTCTGAAAGAGCTGTTGTTTCAGCTTGTCACGCCCATGTATTTTAGGGTTATGGCTAATTCAAGCAAACCAAACACGTCTTCTCACTTTTGACATATGTCATTTTGTGAACCGTTTGTGAATTTTAGAAGTGGTGTTAGTTTCTAATGAAATGGATAAAATGAAGAAAGTAGAATCGGGAGGACTTGTTTGTTCATATATAAAGACTATATAAATAGATTTAAAAAATGGAGAAAGGGAAATGTAAGTTTTTTTCGTTTCCGAAAGATCCAGAAATGTAAGTTATGTAAAACGACTACCATATCATGTAAAATGTATATTTATTTAATAAATATAGATGTAAAATGTGGCTCAAGGCCTGCGGAAGAGAAGATTTGATAGAGAAGGATATATGAGACATATTCATCGAGTCTGACGTTTGTTTCCCACATCCAAGATATAGAAAATTCTACAGTGTAATAAATTTGTAAAATTCAGGTATTTGTTTAATAAAAATATAATTATGTGATAATTTTATCTGATTTCTTTTTAATTCGTTAATAAAATTAAAATTTTAATACTTTTATGTTCTAATTTTTCTTTTGCCATTTAAAACAATTTAAATTTCGCGCGTAAATTTGCCAACAAATTTAAAGTTCAAGGTCATAAACGTAAAATCACAACAACAGTGGTGCCGACAAAGAGTGTCGCTTCTGTATAAATGTATTCTGTGCCATAGGCGTGAAGTTTTTAATGGGGTGCAGAGTGTTTGGTCGCGAACCTGGGGAACCGGGTTCGATCCTGACCGAAGCCAAATATTTCCAATTTTAAATGGCACAAAAGTGACCCCTGTGGTGCACTTTCCACGCCAGCAATGAGCGCCCGTTAGGTGACGCCTGGTAAGCGCCCGCACGGTACAAATATGTCATCATCATTACCGATATCTGCGATAAAGCAGATTGTGGCACACTCAGAAATGGGTAAAATGCCGTGATGATTTATTTATTTATATGACTAACCTGCCAGCATGAGGACACATTTTAGCTTTGAGCCCCGTCGTGATGAGCGTCTCGTATCCCTCGTACCCTGTTTCCCTACACGCGTCTTCGGGGCTTTCGTGGAGCATCTCAGGCTGCTGGAGTTCAATAACGGCCGTGTCCCTTCTGTGGAACACCAGGCACACGTACCCGCTGTCACAGCCGCGGGTTATGTGCGCTACGAGCTGCAGGCGAGTGGGGGAGTTGCTGAGGATTGAATGACACACCAGGCGGATTTCTGTGCTGTGGTGTGAGCTGCCGGATGGCTACAATATAAATTCTTTTCATTATTTTCCTGTTTTGATATTTTAATTCACATTGTACAACATGAAAAAGTACGAGAGAGTATTGACAAGTTATTAGACCCAACATGTACAGGATAAACAAATTCGAGTTCCTTATATGAAAAACTTTCTTATTATGCATGCAACAGAAAAATTAAATAGGACGTTATGGGTCAACTTTTTGAGACAACTTTAATAAGCTCCACAGGAATTTTCGATTATGAGGCCATCTCAGATGAGCTTTTGTTTTTCGAAAAATTCTCATAGGACACTAGATAATGACGAAAAACCAGGGCATCGAACCCGCCAAAAACTGGGTTCGGTTTAGGTTCAGGTTAATTTGTTTTTTGAAAGATAGGTTCGGGTGCGGTTCTGGTTCAAGCATTAATAAAATTTGCGGTTTTGTTCGCGGTTCAGGTTCGAAATAATGTAAAATGAGAGCCGGAATTTACGCAAAACGCAACAAGAAACGAACACAATTTTCACGAAAAGTCAGCCCAGACAGCAACGCAAACGCCTAAGACGTCGATTATCGGTTGTATTTACTTTTCGAACTAAAAATTAACCTGAACCGGAGTTGAACCCCGAACCTGAATTTTAATACTCGGTTCGGTTTCGACTCAGGTTCAATTAAAAATATATCTGAGGTTCGGTTCTCGGTTTGGGTTCCCTAAAATGTCACGGTTTGGTTCCAGTTTTGGTTCGGTTCAGGTTCGGGTTCGATGCTCTGCGAAAAACTGAATATTGTTGATTTTTTCTTTCTCAAATAACTTCTAAACTATTAGTAATTGAGAAAAACGTTTCAAATATAAAAGATAGATATTTTTATTAACTAACCAGTGGCGTACGAAATAAATTTTCATATCCGTAAATTTTCGAGATATAACACAAACTTATATATGGAACCCATATCTTATTTTAGTCTCAAAAAAATCAATATTTTTTTCTCTTTTCAATGGCGTAAGGGTTATAAATATAAAACATAATAACCCTTACACCATTGAAAAGTTATTTGAAAAAGAAAAAATCAACAATATTCAGTTTTTCGTCATTATCTAGTGCCCTATGAGAATTTTTGGAAAAATAAAAGCACAAGGCGCATAAAAAGTTCCATTTAACCGACATCTTATCTCTTACAGTTCTCGAGATCCCAATGGTGGCACTTCTAAATGGGACACACTGTATAGTGATAGAAATCGGATTTTCAGTACCACGCAAGTAGCCCATTGAAAAATTGAAGAAAATTATAAAAAAATTAAGTGAATTTAGTGTAATCATGGAAGATGAAATCAATTGCACTCCGCCTGAGCTACGTAATTTAGCTCAGACCACTGTAAATAATCTACTTTCTAAAAAATCAATTAACTAAAAATAAATTACGTAAAAAAGGGTTAAGTAAATGTCAACCTTCTAAAACAGAAAATTGCGTATCGTAATGACTTCATAAATGCAAAATCTAATAGTGTTTTCCGCTTACCAAAATTTAGTGCGCACTGGAACGCTCTCAGTGCAATGTATGACGTCATGTACTGTTTTGGTTTTGTGAATGGTGCGCACCTATCCAGTGACAAGTGGAAAATACGTTCCTATTTCAGTTCACATTTGTTTGCGCAAAAGTTGAGGTTAAGTTTGGGGTTTGAAAGTTTTATTGACATAATCACAGACAGACATAATTGATAATAAATATAAAATATGATGACGGTGTCATTTATAATAACTCTTTTAATTCTGAAGGATTCTTGAAACTTGATAAAATTTAAGTTTTTTAATTGTGCAAAAAAAAATATATGTCATTATTACCTAATTGTCAGAATATTTATGTACTACACTAGATATGACGAAGATGAAGATAAAAGTCCTTCAATAGTAGATACCACTACCACTACGGCATTTTTGAAATCTTCCGCCGCCATATTTGCACTCAAATTGTCGCACTTGCTATAGTAGTCGGTGCAACAAAATGCGCACTGAGTGCGAGTTCATGTTGCCCTGAGTGCGATTTCACAGTAAGTGGAAAATAAAAATCCGGAACAGTGCGCACTGAAAAGGTAAGTGGAAAACGCCACTCACACTCAGTGCAGCTAAATTTGCACTCAATGCGCACTGAATGTATAAGCGGAAAACGCTATAAATAAAAATAAACTTTTCAATAATCTCTCTCACCTGAGTATTCTTGGTAATCCGCAACGTCGCATTCCTAAACGAGAACTTATAAACCTTCCCGTGATCCAAACTCAACCACGTGTGGTGGTCGGTTATCCAGCTCGGGAACCTGCACTTTCCATGGTGCGAATCAGCTGTTGTGAGTCTCATAGTCCGGGAGCCTTCCACCGCGGACTGCAGCCCGTTGCAGGTGGCGTCGCCCGACTGGGCCACGTGGTAGGTAGTGCGGGGGGAAGTGGATGAAGGCAGGTGCTCGTAAATGAAACAGCGGTAGGAGTCTTCGTCGGAGACGGAGCGGCGGGATGGCTGAGTGATGCGGCCCACGAGGTATCTGCCGAAATTTGATTTAGACTTTAGACTGTTAAAAACTGATCAAATAATAATATTAACATTGATAATGCTTTATTTGAAAGACCATGGGGTCTATTCAGAACTCAATATTTGTGTTGTCGTTATGGTCTTTATGGTTGTTATTTACTGTAAAGATTGTTAAAATCAAATTTGGTATTATCAGAACTGAAGGTGGTTACCGTCAACAATTGTTACGTGTTTTGACAGTCTTTATCATAACGACTGCTAAAACTATGTATAAAGTAGTGTACATGTACAAAGGTAGTTGTTTTATTCAGGGATTTTATTTACTTGTATACGAATTTTAATACGCTTTTATCTTCGGCTATTATTGTTTTATTCTTAGTAGGATCTGAATTACTGCTAATATAACAGGTAAGTTATTGATTTTTAAAAAATTAATGAACAAATTAGGAGGTATGCAAATTATAGGTTAAAGTTACGATGGAGTTTTCTCCGAAAATATTTACCACATAATATTATGTGGCCACTATTTATTACTTGCTGGTGCTGGCCTTCCACCATATTTCTAGATAATACACTACAATTCCCAAATCTACAAATAGTATCTAAATTTAAGCAAAGAAAATTGTTCATTATGAAAGAAAAACAATTAAATAAAAGTAAAGCTATGTAGATAGAAATTAATATATGTACAGCTACGGCAATGAAATACAATCTAAATAAAGGAAATCAAATGTTTTTTTATTAAAAAAACTAATATACTGTTAATTAAAATATGACTAAAATATTCTTAACCTACAAATACTAAAATCAGGGGTCTTAGCAAGAAATTTAATAATTTATTTAGGAATTTAGGACATTTCATCAACAAAAATTATGACAAATTTAGGACTTATGTTTATTAAACAAAATAAAAAATACCCTTACATAATAGATATTTACACACCAAGTGAGCTAAGGTAATGTTTATTCATGAGAAGAAAGTTTAGCTCACAAGCCCGTAAGGGCGAGTGAGTTAATTTCTTCGAGTGAATAAACATTCTTAGATCACGTTTGTACAATATTTTATTCAATTTTGACGAAATAGTAATAAAAACCATTATAATTTTAATTTTGACAAAACAAAAAACTAATCAGTTAGTAGTCTGTGCATGACAATCGTCGATGATAGATGTCAAGTCGTCTATTTAAAAAGCTTTATTGTTTGTCATTAGGCTGTGAAAAATAATGAAAAGGGCTGATAATGTCTAATAAATACTATGGTAAGTATTCATTTCGTGCCTGATGTTAATTTAAATGCATTATTTGTTGCAGAGTGAATAAAAAAATGTGAGAGTGATTTAAAAAAATTGAATTCACTTGTGAAAAAAGTGTTACTTATAGTTGTTGCTATGGAGTTAATAATGACAGTTTAAAACGTCAAAATTGAATAAAATATATAAATTTATTGGTACATATAAGATGTCGATTTGCATTAGTTATTCGAATTTGTTAGTAGAATTTATGATTTTTTATGACATACATTTTAGGATTTTTGGGTGAATTTATGAATTTTTAGGAATTTATGACAATTAGACCCCTGTAAAATTAACCCTATTAACTAAAATATTATTAAAACTATCACTAAATTGTTACTACAAGAAAGATCAAACACAATTCTACCGAAATTAACAAAAAAAAAACACTATATTAAATCCGAAATTAAATTAAAAACTACGAAAATTAGTCTCACACCAATTGTACTCTTATGGAAGCCAGCGAAAAATGTACCATTCGTTTGAATTTTGACGTTTGGCGTCAGCGCCATCTCTTGATAATTTGGAAGCCCAATACAAGCTTGCAAGTTGACAAAATAGTAGATTGATTGTAAAACAAGAGTAGATATGGGCTTTCCACTCGAGTTGTACAGGTGTCTCATTTTCGATGTTTTTTTAAGGTATCTCGGGAAATATAAATGACATCAAAATCGTTTGCACATTCCAGGGTCAGCTTTTTGAGAAAAGTTTAATAGGCACTACAGAAATTTTTTATCTTCTTTTGTTTCTGAGCTACAGACAAAAACTTGTTTTTCACTCATTTCGAAAATATCTCATAACTTATTTATTATGGTAGTTAGAGAAAAATTGTTTTAACAAAATTTGTGGCGTTTTTACTTCCTTCTACGAAGTAAAGGAAGTATTGTAAAACGGGAAGCCGTAGAAAGTTCAAATTTTGTATTTAGGACTGCTATAACATCGAGTTGTACACCTCTTTCGGAAGTTGTACTTCACTTGAAGCCTGTAATAGATTTTAATAAAACACTATATTAAAATATAATCCAAAACTTTTCAAATTTGGTATATAATACTTTTATATCAATGGGAATAACATAATGGATTTTAGTTAAAATGGTCCAACCGGAAGTGATAATTTACTTGAAGCTGTTATCAGTTTTTCTTGAAAAAATGGTGTCATTTTGATTTTAATAATAAATGCTTCAAATAAAAGTTTTAGAGAATTGAATTCTGCGTCGAAAACATCAAGTATGATTAAATTAGCTCTTTGTATAAACGAGATATGTACATTTCAAAATTATGTACTTTTTAGTTTCTGTAATTGTTTTCTATGAATTAGGATAAAAAATAACAAAAAAATAAAGAATTTAATGTCAATGTCAAAATATGTCAAATACGTGCAATTTTAGGATTGGGTCTTTTATAATACATATTTTAGTTATTAACCAAATATGTATAGTGTAACAGGTGTACAATGAAGTCATCTGGTGTCCACATCAGATATTTTAGGTAAAATAAAATGACAATTAGATTTTTTGAAAACTTCATAATTCTGGAGATACGACACAAACTTATGATTTTTTAAATGGCAACCTATGTTGAAAATAGTTTCATCATTTTGCTTATTTTATAAGCTTTTCACTGATATATAACATGTCTACATTCTTTTGTTTTACACATGAATAAAAAATGGATTATTATTTTGGAATGAAAAAAATGAAAATGATTAAAAAACAAATGAAAAATACTACAATAGTTCATCATTTGTTTATTTTGATTCCATATCTACTAATTATGTTCTCAATATTATTTTAAACCAATTATTGTCGAATTAGTTAAATTATTATTTAACGATGTGACAGGTTTCAAATAATTAAAAAAAAAAAAATGTTTAATATGCTTTTAAAGTAAATAAATTTTAAAAAATGTGTAAAATTGAAGCAAAGAATATTAGGAATAAACAAATGATGAACTATAATAGTATAATAGTATTTTTCATTTGCTTCTTATTAATTTTCAATTTTTTCGCCCCAAAAAATTAATAATTCATCTTCTATTCATGCGTAAAACAAAAAAATGTAGACTTGTTAAATATCATTGAAAAGCTAATAAAATAAGTAAAAAGATGAGACTATTTTCAATATAGGTTGCCATTTAAAAAATCATACGTAATTTTATTTTGCCTAAAAAACGGTACAAAATTTATTTAAACAATTTTTCTGTAACTACCATAATAAATAAGTTATGAGATATTTTCGAAATGAGCGAAAAACAAGTTTTTACCTGTAGCTTAGAAACAAAAGAAGATCAAAAATTGCTATAGTGACTATTAAACTTTTCTCAAAAAGTTGACCCTGAAATGTGCAACCGATTTTGCTCTATCAGTAATATTTCCCGAGATACCCTAAAAAAACATCGAAAAATGACACACCTGTACACTATACTTTTTCTACGACCAAATAAAAAAATATACAATCGTTGAGCTCCCATTAAACTTAAAAAATCTCTGAATCGAGTTATTGCCTACCTCGTACTTCCTTCCTTCCACGTTGCAACACACACCATCTCTTCCACATTTGACTCCGTGGACTGTATATCGGGGCACGCCTGGTACTTTAGCACCAAACGGGAATCATCGGTACAACTTTCGGCTCTGGAAGGCGGATTGGAACATTCTCCGGAGCCTCGATTGTACGAGAATGTGAAAGGAGCTGCTTTAAACGGACACGGCACCGGAAGTGCAGGGGGGTATTTGCGGAACATCGAGTACAATGGGGCATCGCCTGGAAATATAAATTGTTACAGGGTACTCACATCACAAATTATCCTTCGAAAATGTTTCAGCGTATGAATTTTATAAGAATAAACACTGGGTACGATTCAGTGGGTTTTATTAGGCTGTTTTAAGATCTGTATTAAGAGTTGTATTAAAAAACCTGATTCAGTGGCTTGTATTAGACTTTTTTAGAGTGTTTATTTTAATACATGTGTATTAGTTGCCTAGGAAATTAAAACACTTCTTAAAATGGGTTATATCTGTTTTCTTCATTAGACCAATTCGGTTCTCTAATTCTTTTTTCTGTCAATACTAAAATTTAAAATGTAGTTCTTAAAGTGTAACATAACTGTTACGCCACCAATGTCAGTCGGTAACGATTTCTGCGATTTATAAACACAGTACTCTTGTAAATTCGTTTATTTATGACTTTTTGTACTTTTACTTGTATATTTTACAAAAATACCGTATTTTTTAACCTGAAACATTGGATTTGTCGTATCCATGGGTACAACTTGACATTGACAGCAATGTATTTGCCTGTCCCATTTATAATGAAACATAGGGAACGAATTTGACATTTGACAAGACGTCTTGAGGTTAATTTTGTTTAAATAATTGTACCTGCTTTCTAAATTAAATTTAGTTATAGAAAAAATATTGCGTGCACCTTGTGCACTAGTGATTTTCTGACTTGGCTAAATTTCTTACAATATTTAAATATCATACTTCTGCCAAATTCATTCCTTATGTTTTATTTTAAATGAGACAAGCAAACACATTGCTGTCAATCAAATGTCACATTGACAAGATGTCATTAGAGGTTAATTTTGTTTAAATAATTAAACATGTTTTCTAAAAATTAAATTTAGTTGTAGAAAAATTATTGTGTGCACCTTGTGCCCGAAATATGTTTAGTGCGCTCGAGTGGTTTTCTCACCCGGATAAATTTCTTACAATATTTAAATATACTTCTGTCAAATTCGTTCCCTATGTTTCATATTAAATGGGACATGCAAATACATTACTGTCAGTCAAATGTCGTAACCATGGATATGACACACTCAATGTTTCACGTTAAAAAATACTCACGGTATATACGAAGATGTGGAACATAAAAACTACATTAATAATATGGCGCAATAGCGGCAACAACTACTGACTCTCTTCTTACTCTTCTAGTAGTGATTCCAACCATTGGAAGTTAACTATTGTCAGTGTTGCCAACATAACCTATAAATATAAACTTACCTTGTTCAAATAAATATAATAATAGCAATAAAACACAAAAACAAAATATTGACATTACAAATATACCCAAATCATTCAAGCAGCCAATGCACGTCATTATTAAAAATTGAATAAAAGTAACTAGATGTGTGACGTCATGTACTGGTACGTTTGCAGAGATTTTAGAATCTTTATGAAAAGAGTTATACAGATTGCAATCTGTATTATGGACATGGTTATGAACTGTCACATTTACAAAATAAACACTATATTTTCGTCACTGTCCATTTCTATTTAAATTATTTATAATACTAACCTTATCTATACTTATGTATGCCATATAAAGGCAATAAATAAAAGTGAGCCGAATTTCAAAGAAATATACCGAATTCTTCTGATTGATCAGAAGTGCTACCTTCGACAGATTCACAGATTTTGTGTTTGCGTTTACTTTATTATAAATAGGCCTTTATAACGCACAAAAATGTTTCAAACACGATACAAATATTTTTCAAATAATAACTGACAGTATGAACATACAAATTATCAATGTTGCCAACTATAGCAACAATTAAACGAATAATATGACGTTGATGTACATTATTTATATATTATTCATGTCATATACGATAAGTAATGAACTCTACTATTCATCTTAATAATAATTATATAAGGCTATACACTTTTTGACGGTTAAAAATGATTGAAATTTTATTTCATTTTTCACTATTAGTGATTTTAATGCATTAGGGTTTTTACACCAAGTGATGACGTGCATTGGCTGCTTGGATGATTTGGGTATAAAACAACCTAATACAGACCACTGAATCACCTTTGTTTTAAAATGTGTTTTAAGCTAATACAGTGTTTTTGTTAATACAAGTCTTAGTACAAACTTTAATATAACCCACTGAAACGTACCCACTATTTTTTATGCTATTAGCTGCGTGGAAGTAAAAACTTACTATACCGTGTTTTTAAACTATAGACAGCACTAGATGAAGTCACATTTACACCGCTAGAAGTTACCAAAAAGTCACTAGATTTATTTGGCGGGGGAATTGAAATGTTAAATGTTAAAATGAAAGTCACTTCAGCATTTATACTTTGCAGGTTATATTTTCATTAACCAAAACTATTATAGATAATCTACTTAATTTATTCATATAAAATCATAAATACATAACTTTTAATTATAAATTAATTAATTGCATTATTTTTTTGTAATTCCTTGATGAAAAATTTATATATTAGAACTGTCTTTATTCGTGAAATATCACAAAAAGAGAAATGAAACAAAAAACACGTGCAAATTCAACAAGTAATTTGACAACTACTGAGAGTTTGACGTTTCAATGGGCTACTTGCATGGTACTGAAAATCCGATTTCTATCACTATATACGTAATGTTATGTTGAAAACATATATAAAAATATAAATTTTATTTTAAAAAAGTTATTTGTTTTTTAGTAAATTAAGAAAGAAAATTTTCTTTGGCGTCATTATATTGAATCGAGGAAGAGAACCATGTTTAAGAATGTAACTTATAGATGGCATTGCGTGCGAGAAAGTTTTAATTTGAATTTGACATTTTGCTCTCTCTGGGCTCTCAAATATATTAATTACTTCACAAATAAACACATAGGTAGTTACATGTAATTTAAAATATCGATACCAAAAAAACAAACTAAAATACTAACCTCCAAACTATTGTTGAAACGTCAAACAGGAAATCTACATTACCCGTACAAACAAATGCTATGGTTTTACGATCATTCATTGGTGTTGCGTAATTCTACGTCATACATGGCGGTAATTCAAATAATCAAATTTCATTATTTATTTTCTGGCTAATTAATAAAAATTTTGTCAAAAGAAAAAATAGGGGTAGCTAGTTTTTACCTGTTCTTCAAAAATATGAAATAAAAAAAGGTGCGCAAGTAGCCCATTACGTTTGAAGGTTAACTTGAAATTTCGTCTGATTAAATGCGGCTTCACGAAAAAGTGCAGCAACCAATCACAGGCTTTGATTTTCTCACTAGAATTTCTAGTTACTGTCTATAGTTTAAAAACAGAGTTATAGTAATGTTTGTTTTCCATTTGTTAATAGTTGAGGACCCCATTACATTCCGCGAACTTTCGGACAGTTTGCATACCTGTTATGGCATAACACAGATCTTGCAGCGTAGCCTTTTGGTCACAATACGTTTCTTTGTATTGCAGTACAGCCGAGTGTTTCTGGTGTATGACCATACACCGATAGCAGTCGTCTGTTTTATCGTACACCACGAATTTGTCGCCCATTGAATCGATGCATTCTCCTTTGGTTTCCACCGTGGTGCGGTTCACTTGCAAGATGCCGAAACCACTCTGGAACCATCGGCCCTGCCATTGAAGGGGAAATTCACAACCACCTACAACAGAAACACAGTTAAATATATATATAATAATGGATTTCCCATTGTTGTTATTCCATAAAGTAGTTAATTTTATTTAAATTTCCAATATTTCGTTGGAGTAACGATAATCGACTGGAGATTGATGTGTGGAGAAGAAAATATAGTAATCGGAAACTGCAGTCAGTACGGTTTTATTTGATTTGAACCTAAGTTTCGACCATTACAATGGTCTTCCTCACGGTTAAATCAAGTAATAAATAATGATATATCTTCATCATTATTATGACTTGATTTAACCCTGAGGAAGACCATTGTAATGGTCGAAACTTAGGTTCAAATCAAATAAAACCGTACTGACTGCAGTTTCCGATTACTTTATTTTCTTCTCCACACATTCCAATATTTCGTTACATGTTTTGTAAATTCATCAGGGAAAACTAAAATGTACAATAAATCTGTATAAAGATAAGTTATATGAATAGGTTTGTGTTACTTACAAATAGTTATAACTGTTATCGATCGTCACTTAGCAAAAAGTCAGAGAACAATAACATCCAACTGTTTAAATTTTATCTTACACTAATTTACATGTTATTTAAAATATTGGCAATACACAAAGTACAAGAATGTTCTAGAAATTTTTAGGGTTAGGTGTTATCTCAACACAAGGAAGAAGAGAAACAATAATAGGAGATTCCAGCTCAATCGAATTAAAGTAGTAAAAAATTCGAATGTATATGCCGAATAACGAATATTAATAAAAAATATCTGATGTGGACAGCACATGACTTCCTTGTACGCCTGTTACACTATACATATTTTGTTAATAATTAAAATATGTATTATAACAGACCCAATCATAAAATTGCACGTATTTGACATAATTTGACATCAACATTTTATTTTTTTTTGTTATTTTTTGTCCTAATCCATAGCAAACTTAATTAGAGAATACGAAGAGCTAATTTAATCATATTTAATGTTTTCGACGCAGAATTCAATTCTCTAAAACTTTTATTTGAAGCATTTATTACTAAAATCAAAATAACACCATTTTTTTCAAGAAAAACTGATAACATCTTCAGGTAAAGTATCACTTCCGGTTAGACTATTTTAACCAAAATCTATTATGTTATTCCCATTGATAAAGAAGTCTTATATATCAAATTTGAAAAGTTTTGGATTATATTTTAATACAATTTTTCATTAAAATCTATTATAGGCTTCAAGTAAAGTACAACTTCCGGGTAAACCATTTTAACCAAAATCTATTATGTTATTCTCATTGATATAAAAGTCTTATATACCAAATTTGAAAAGTTTTGGATTATATTTTAATATAGTTTTTCATTAAAATCTATTACAGGCTTCAAGTAAAGTACCACTTCCGTAAGTTATGTAATGACCAAAAAGGGAGGTGCACAACTAGATGTTATAACAGTTCTAAATACAAAATTTTAACTTTCTACGGCTTCTCGTTTTTCAGTTATGCGAGATACGTACATACGTACGTACGAACGTACGTACAGACGTCACGACGAAATTAGTCAAAATGGATTCAGGGATGCTCAAAATGGATATTTCCGTTGAAATCTGGAAACCGAAATTTTTCGCGATTACAATACTTCCTTTACTTCGTACAAGGAAGTAAAAATGAAATGGTATAATTAAAATATTTCGGAAATAAGGAGTTTTTTGTTATAGCGCTTCGACACGAATATGAATTCAATATATAATATTTTGATTTAATTTTCAGTCCACAAATTCAATAGTGTAATAATATAATCCAAAAATTTTCAATTTTAGTATTTAAGACTTTTATATTAATGGGAACAATATATATTATATTTTGGCTACAACTGATAAACCGGAAGTGATACTTTACTTGAAGCTCTCAACAGATTTTTGTGAAATATTAATATATGATTCAAAACTTCTCAAATTTGGTATTTAAAACTTGTATGTGGTTGAGACCAACGTATTATATTTTGACTATATGTGATAAACCGGAAATGGTATTCAATTTGAAGTTCAACAGATTTTCGAGGAATAAATAAAACAAAATATAATCAAAAATTTCGTATTACAGACTTTTCTATTTATTGTATTTTAAACATGGAATTGGCGGGAAGTGTGTGCTGGCCACATCAGATTTTTTTCCTATTAACAATTTTTTCATTTTTATTAAAATATTACATCCGAGGTGGGAAATGTTTCATTACAGCCGAGGACTTACGTATATTACCGAGAGGCGAAACCTCGAGATGAAATAAATCGCGAGGCTGTGATGAAACTCCCATTGAGGTTTTGTGTACTATTTTATTCACAATCATCCTCAATTTAAATCAATAATTTTCAAAATAAATCAATTTTATTAATATATTTGATAGCTCTTGAAATTTGTTTTCGCCTACTTTTATTATAAGGATCTATAACAATGTTGCTAGGAAACCCCTACACATAAACATTTCCAACCCAGGAGATGGAAGTGAAATCTGTTATGTTATTTCCAACCCAAGAGATTGTCATTAAAGTGAGGAATGACGTATTTCCCAACCTCCAAAAGGTTAGGAATCGGTATATTATTATAATGATTGTGAATAATAGTATATTATACACCAAGGTTGAGAAGATAATCAGTATTGACCCAGCGCCAAAATTGTAACCCGAGGGCGAAACCCGAGGGATACAAGGCGCCTGGTCAATAATGATTTTCTCAACCGTTGTTAATATACTATTTTTTTCACTATTAGCACATAAATCCTATTTGAATTTTTTTTTATTGATAATAATCACTTTGACTTGAATAATTACGTTACTTGTTTGTTAATATTCACAAAAACAAAGTAGGCTGCTTTTGTTTTTATATCTGACGTTTCGTTCATTTCGCTGGTTTGTTAACCTCACTTATGAGCCTTGATTTGTTTTTGATTTAATTATTTAATAAAAACACTTTGCACTGTTACAGTCAGCAGCGTAATTAGTTTATTATTATTTTTAAATAAATCTATTGAAATGTATTTACCTACAAATACAAAAAAATAGTGATTTATTCATTACTACATCTACACATGTTTTACACCTTCACCAAAACAGCACAGCGGCCTGGCGAGACGAGGCGGCAGCGCAGGTCAATTTAAAATTAAGCGATAAATTTAAATTATCTACTATTCTTGAGTTTACTGAGTTAAATAATATTTGGATTTGGAGGTTTGAGTTTGATTGAAAAGTGACAGTTTGCATTATAGACCTAGGTTAGCGGTAGTGAAAAACAATTTCTCATGTAAAATAAAGGTAAATAATAGTGGGTTCGTAGGCTAGTACTGAAAAAAAATATTACATATCAAAACTTTTGCACGCCACTGTACATATATTATGAAATTATTAATATATGCAATAATGGATGAGATAAAGGGTGTTAAAAAATGTAATAGAATACATATTTGGTTAAATCCAAAATCAATTTATTTCATATTAAATTCACATTAGAGAGAACGCCGGCAACATTATATTTTTCGAACAATCACTTCTATATATACATGACAATATCGAATCCTGTATATCACTTGTTTTCCATTTAAGCCAATACAATTTCACCCTACTTTTCACAGAAATATTTTTTTTCTAAAAATTAAAATATCTCAAAAACTACTACATTTACCAAATTTTAGCAAAAGTACCTTGTGTAAATTTGCATTGTGTAATATTTTATACGTAAAAATCTGTTGTGGCCAGCACAATACCTCTCGCCATTTCTATTTTATGTTATATGTATAAGTATTGTATTGCACTTCGCTATCGAACCGTCGTTTTATAACTAAAAATTACAGAACTTTACCCAAATATTGTTTTTATTGTATTTAACAAGTCTTCTACACAAATACAATTCTAATTATATCTATTTTTCATTGTATGAGGAAGTTCCTAAATGTCAGAGATTCTTCCAATTCATTAGCAAGATTGGCGGTATTTCTTATGGTATATGCATTTTACCTACAATTTTAAATATCTAATTAATAAAACAATAAGAAAGATTAAATGTACTTCCCAGAAAAAGCTTTCAGAATGTCACTAAAACTGTTGATTTTTGACACTGACATCTATCATTTACAAACTATGTTATAAACATTTGAATTTGTCAACTGGTTTCCTTAGTGCCTTGGCCTCTGTGATTAGATTATTCTATACAGGGTGTCTCAATAAGCTTGCTCACTATTGGTAACTTTTTTATTTGAAAAGATACAAGGTTGGTTACATTAGCAAAATTGTGCCATTTTATATTAGAAAATTGATCATGTAGACAAAATAAAAATTGTGTCAGCGGTTCCCAAAATTTGGGACAGAATATATATTTTTTAAATGGAACTATATATTTTTTATTATCTTATTGGAAAGAGTATTTTTTTCTCTTTCCAATAAGGTAATGTTGTTTATGTACATTTTTTTCAAATAAACGAGTTATTTACGTTTAAAAATAAAAATTATCTTTTATTAGTTTAGGTCAAGTAAGCTATGGAAACAATTGTCTTTTACACTGTATATTACAGTGCCTTTATCTCTAAATCTATACAAGATATAATAAAAAATATAAATGTATCAGATGTAGAATTTTATGTTCTTTAATAATAGTACATAATAACAGAAATTTTCAAAAAATAATATTTAGAAGATTTTTTAAAAAACTATTACTTCCGGTTGTTCAATTGTTTCCAAAATCTAATCAGCTCTTCCCAGGAATGTCAGATTGAGGAAACTGTAGTTAAATATTTTTTAAGTCTTATAGTATTTGAGAAACCGTGGTTCCAACATCCACACATACACACACACTCACACACGGACATCATCGTAAAAATGTTAAAATCGGATTATAGGGACCTTAAAACGTGCTTATCCACTAAAACCTGGATATGCGATTTTTAGCATGATTCCAATACCTCTCTTAGCGAGAGGTAAAAATTCCGATGAAGAAAATCGAAATAAAACAAGATTTTGAGTGTTCTTTACGATAACCTCAATGTTCGGAGGTTAGCATCATTGAGTGTCAGACTGACAGTTACATAAACATAACCTATAAAAATAAAATATTCCTTTGATTTTCACAAATTTTCGATTTTAAATAAAATTTAATACGCCTCAGCAACTAAATGTGCCCATAAACCAATTTTTTAAAATATTTTTAAATAAAAGTTCGTTTAATTTTGAAGCAATTCGTGGTATCAAAAAGTCATAATTGTTTTTTGTATAGCTGCATTTGATTTTTAAAGAAACCTATAGCTATCTTTCTCACACCAGTTTCTGTAGTAGACTACGCGAGAAAGATACCAATAGTGTGACGTCATCTGTGGCCTGGAAATAAATTCAAATATCTCGCAGAGTAATTATTAAAAAAATCTGATGTGGCCAACACAAAACCTCCCGCTATTGAATTTTTATTAATTTAAATACATACTTACGTATTTACTAACGCTGTAAACTGTTCCATTGCAGAAAACTATTTTCTTTTTAAAATGTCACTATTATTAATTTGAAGTGATTAGTTTTTTGACAGTGACATTTAATGTCAGTTACATTCATTTGAAATATGAACTGTGTAACAAAGGAATTGTGTTTATCTTAGGCTTCGCGACTAATAAAAAAAATTATTTTTAAATTTATCTGTAAAATATATAGAAAAAGTATTAATGTATTCCAGTAGAAAATTCAATAATCTTTAATTTTCATAAGACATAAAATGCGAAAAAATGGCATTTAATGGTATTTTTTGAAGAAAAACCTTTATGAGCTTCAGGTAAAGTGCTATTTCCGGTTATCAGATTTACACCAAAATCTAATGGTTTCTTTTCATATTAGAACGGGATGGAAATACAAGGTTTCAGAATTTTCTGAATGATAGCATTTGAGTTAGAGTGAAGACAAAATCCCTACACATACACACACACACACACACACACACACATACATACATACATACATACATACATACATACATACATACATACATACACACATACATACACACACACATACATACACACACATACAGACATCATCGTGAAAATGTTAAAAATGGATTCTAGGGACCTTAAAACGTGGTCATTTACTAAAATCTCGATATGAGATTTTTAGCACGATCCCTATACCTCCCTTACCAAGGGTAGCGGGAGGTAAAAATGTTTTTTTACCTCTCGCTAAGAGAGGTATTGGATTCATGCTAAAATTCGCATATCCAGATTTTTGTGAATAAGCACGATTTAAGGTCCCTCCGATTATAACATTTTTACGATGATGTATGTGTGTGTGTGGATGTGTGTGTATGTGTGTGTGTGTGAGTATGTATGGATGTTGGAGGGACGATTCCTCAAAAACTATAAGACTTAAAAAATATTTAACTGCAGTTTCTTCAATCTGACATTCCTGGGAAGAGCTGAAAAGGTTTTGGTAACAATTGAACAACCGGAAGTAGTACTTTCTTAAAAAAATTCTTCTAAATATAATTTTTTGGGAGTATTTTTATTAAATATTGAAGAACATAAAATTCTCCACCTAATACACTTAAAATTTGTATTATATCTTGTATAGATTTAGAGATAAAGACACTATAATTTATAGAGTACACTAATCGCAGAGGCCAAGGCACTAAGGAAACCAGTTGACAAATTCCAATGTTTATAACATGACACATGTCATTGTCAAATATCAACATTTTAGTGACATTCTGATAGCTTTTTCTGGGAAGTATATTTAATTTTTCTTATTGTTTTATTAATTAAATATTTGAAATTATAGGTAAAATTGTGGTAAAATGCATATATCCATCAGAAATACCGCCAATCTGGTTAATGAATTGGAACAATCTCTGACATGAAAATGATATAAAATAGATATAATTAGAATTATATGTGTGCAGAAGACATGTTAAATACAATAAAAAACAATATTTGGGTAAAGTTCTGTAATATTTTGTTATAAAACGACGGTTCGAATGCGAAGTGCAATACAATACATATATAGCCTAATATGGAAATGGCGAGAGGTCTTGTGCTGGCCACAACAGATTTTTTTTATCTTAATCGTTATTTATTCGGTAGTACTTTAAGGATAAAGTGTACATTTTATTATTACCTCCCGCTACCCTTGGTAAGGGAGGTATAGGGATCGTGCTAAAAATCATGTATCGAGATTTTAGTAAATGACCACGTTTTAAGGTCCCTAGAATCCAATTTTAACATTTTCACAATGATGTCTGTATGTGTGTATGTATGTATGTGTGTATGTGTGTGTGTGTGTGTGTGTGTGTGTGTGTGTGTGTGTGTGTGTGTATGTGTAGGAATTTTGTCTTCGCTCTAACTCAAATACTATCATACAGAAAATTCTGAAACCTTGTATTTCTACCCTATTCTAATATGGAAAGATCACATTAGATTTTGGTGTAAATCGGATAACCGGAAATGGCACTTTACCTGAAGCTCATAATGGTTTTTCTTCAAAAAATACCATTAAATGCCAATTTTTCGCATTTTGTCATTATGAAAATTAAAGATTATTGAATTTTCTATAGGAATACATTAATACGTTTTCTATATAATTTACAGATAAATTTAAAAATCAATTTTTTTTTTACATCCCGAAGCCTAAGATAAACGCAATTCCTTTGTTACACAGTTTATATTTCAAATGAATGTAACTGACAGGTGAATGTCACTGTCAAAAAACTAATCACTTCAAATTAATAATAGGGACATTTTAAAAAGAAAATAGTAAATAAATCAATAGTTTTATGCAATGGAACAGTTTGCAGCGTTAGTAAATACGTAAGTATATATTTAAATTAATAAAAATGAATAGGAAAGTGTGGCGAAGGAAGATTGTTGCGTAACTATTATTGTGGTCCGGATGGGGTTATTCGCTACCGAAAATCGGTCACTTTAATATGTTCTTATGTATGAATGCTATGATGATTGTGGAGAGGCGAAAGAAGAATGTTGTTAAAGAGTGAAGTGAGTCAGCTGAGCTCTTACTCTTATCCCTTTTCTTATTGTTACTATTGTTTCCGGGTATTTGCTAATCCCCTAAGTGGGAATCGAGTGATTTTATGTACGTATGTATGTATGTAAAAAATTAAATAGCGGGAGGTTTTGTGTTGGCAGATTTTTTTTGTTATGGTTTATGGGCCTATTTCATGTTAGTGACAAAAAATAGAACATCAGTAACTTAATACATAAATAACTATTTCTGAAATCTGAAACTATGTGTATAAATAAAGAACCCTCCTGGGTTAAAATTTGGTAGTAAATATAATTTTCTAGTGTTGGATTTGAACCACAGATACACACGATAAAGAAGTGAGTATTGAATCGGTCGATCGTAAAACCGTAAGTGATTATGATGTACATAGTTGATTATTTATTTAAGTATTTCACCCCTAATACATATATTGTGTATGGTGTATATGTATAGCTTCTACTAATGTTAAAATCGATATTAGGGGGAACGCCTCGATGCAACCTACGCCCATGGACTGAGCATGCGCACACACACGACAGATATACGAATATTTTATTATTAATAAATATATATGTACATATACAGAAGGATATTCAATAAATACGCGAACATAAGGAATGACGCATTCTACCGAATTTTTTATATATTTTTACTTTCCGTCACCTTTAGGTACCGAAGGTATTGTCAGTAATAATATAACAAAAGCGTGAGAATAAATTGAAAACAATTAGATAGATTTTTCGAAAACTTGTTGCCATTTGGCAACATTGAAGCCCGACGCGTAGCGGAGGGTTACAATGCACTTAGGACCAAAATATATTTGGCCCGCAATACATACAATATTTTTTTTGCCCTCCTGAAGTGTAATGGGAACTTTACAATTGTATACACAGCAAGTGTAACCTACATTTTACGCTTACTGTGTTGTAACTTGTCTAACTATGCGGTAAAATAATCAAAATACACTGGATGTTTATGGGCATTTAGAAAAGAAATCATCTTTACTATAATAAAGTTCATGTAAAAAAGTACTACCTACTTAAGTTTTTTACTTTAACATTTCATATATTTAAAATTAATTTATATAAACCAAAATCACGGCAGCGACATCTGTCATTATTGTAAAAATCCGCCGTTACCGACATAGTCACCGATCGATATACCTGTCAAATACGCGAGGCGAACATTGCTGAAATGTCAAATATCGATACCTACCTATTATTTATTACGAAGAAAACATGAGCAAGTAAATATATTTTCAGTCATAAACAACGTCTATTATTACAGATAAATTTTCGCTAGAAGAAGTACTCTAATGCAGGTAAGTAAAATCAAATTTGGAAATTGACTTAACCCCAGTATTTTAAACTAACCCTTTTCAGAAGTACAACCTATCTCATTAAAAAAAGTGATTTTCATTATAGTCGGCCAAAAAGTTTGATACAATTCTCGTGCGTGAAGTATTTTACAGCGCTCCAGATAATAAGGCACTCGCCTTAAGGGCTCGTTCCTTAAACAGAGCTGTCGCGCTGTAAAATACAACTTTCCTTTTCGCAAATTCATAAATAAAAACAAAAAAGCATGAAACAAATGAGTATTTAATTTAAATATCTCCCAATGGAAAACTCGTAAAGAAAAACGGTCGTAAAAATGGAGAATATTTTGTTAAACAATTAAATTGAAATTTCAGCCCGAAACACAAAAGCATTAACTTTCCATTTTCTATGCACAGGGCCGTAATGACCATAATTACCCCTATCAAATATTCAGCACAGCGCGTTTACGCAGGGACGCATTTAGCCCAAAAAATTACCACTGTAAGATATTGTTTGTTGCAAGAATTTTTATATGCTTTCTTAGCAAGGCTATTCTTATTTTCGCCAACCGAAAAAACTTACCCGACTTAAAAAAAAATCTATTGTGGCCAGCACTATACCTCTCGCCAGTACTTGTAATGATGCCGCAACTGGCGAAATTGTACAATTTTCGGTTACCTGATTTACACTAAAATCTAATGGCCTCTTTCCATATTAGAATAAGGTAGAAATACTACTAGGTTTCAGAAATCTGATGTGGCCAACACAAAACCTTCCGCTATTTAATTTTTACTTCCTTGTACGAAGTAAAGGAAGTATTGTAATCGCGAAAAATTTCGGTTTCCAGATTTCAACGGAAATATCCATTTTGAGCATCCCTGAATCCATTTTGACTAATTTCGTCGTGACGTCTGTACGTACGTACGTATGTACGTATCTCGCATAACTGAAAAACGGGAAGCCGTAGAAAGTTAAAATTTTGTATTTAGAACTGTTATAACATCTAGTTGTGCACCTCCCTTTTTGGTCATTACATAACTTGCGGAAGTGGTACTTTACTTGAAGCCTGTAATAGATTTTAATGAAAAACTATATTAAAATATAATCCAAAACTTTTCAAATTTGGTATATAAGACTTTTATATCAATGGGAATAACATAATAGATTTTAGTTAAAATGGTTTACCCGGAAGTGGTACTTTACTTGAAGCCTATAATAGATTTTAATGAAAAACTATATTAAAATATAATCCAAAACTTTTCAAATTTGATATATAAGACTTTTATGTCAATGGGAATAACATAATATATTTTAGTTAAATTGGTCTACCCGGAAGTGGTACTTTACTTGAAGCCTATAATAGATTTTAATGAAAACTATATTAAAATATAATCCAAAACTTTTCAAATTTAGTATATAATAGTTTTATATCAATAAGAATAACATAATAGATTTTGGTTAAAATGGTTTACCCGGAAGTGGTACTTTACTTGAAGTCTATAATAGATTTTAATGAAAAATTATATTAAAATATAATCCAAAACTTTTCAAATTTGATATATAAGACTTCTATATCAATGGGAATAACATAATAGATTTTGGTTAAAATAGTCTAACCGGAAGTGATACTTTACCTGAAGATGTTATCAGTTTTTCTTGAAAAAAATGGTGTTATTTTGATTTTAGTAATAAATGCTTCAAATAAAAGTTTTAGAGAATTGAATTCTGCGTCGAAAACATTAATTATGATTAAATTAGCTCTTTGTATTCTCTAATTAAGTTTGCTATGGATTAGGACAAAAAATAACAAAAAAAATAAAATGTTGATATCAAATTATGTCAAATATGTGCAATTTTATGATTGGGTCTGTTATAATACATATTTTAATTAACAAAATATGTATAGTGTAACAGGCGTACAAGGAAGTCATGTGCTGTCCACATCAGATATTTTTTTTTACGTTTTTACTAATGCTGCAAACTATATTATGTTCCATTGCATATAACTATTGCTTTATTGATTATTTTCTTTTTAAAATGCCACTATTTTTAATTTGAAGTGATTAGTTTTTTGACAGTGACATTTATCTGTCAGTTACATTCATTTGAAATATGAACTGTGTAACAAAGGAATTGTTTATCTTAAGCTTCGGGATTTATAAAAAAAAAATCTAATTTTTAAATTATCTCTAAAATATATAGAAAAAGTATTAATGTATTCCTGTAGAAAATTCAATAATCTTTAATTTTCATGACATAAAATAAGAACAAATGGCATTCAACGGTATTTTTTGAAGAAAAACCATTATGAGCTTCAAGTAAAGTGCCATTTCCGTTTATCCGATTTACACCAAAATCTAATGGTTTCTTTCCATATTAGAATAGGGCCGAAATACAAGGTTTCAGAATTTTCATACGCACACATACATACAGGCATCATCGTGAAAATGTTAAAATTGAATTCTAGGGACCTTAAAACGTGGTAATTTACCAAAATCTCAATATGCGATTTTTAGCACAATCCCTATACCTCCTTTACCAAGGATAGCGGGAGGTAAAAAAACATCATCTTGAAAATGATAAAATCGAATTGTAAGTCCTTAAAACGTGGTCATTTACCACATCTCAATATGCGATTTTTAGCACGATCCCTATACCTCCGTTGCCAAGGGTAGCGGGAGGTAAAAAACATCATCGTGAAAATGATAAATCGAATTCTAGGTCCTCAAAACGTGGTTATTTACCAAAATCTCGACATACGATTTTTAGCACGATTCCTATACCTCCTTTACCAAGGGTAGCGGAAGGTAAAAAACAAAAAAAGCCCAATTATTATACTGCTTCTATGTACGAAATTTTTAATAATATACTTTCAATAGCCCCAAATATAAAAATATCACTTAATATTTATTAAATATTTCACAATTAATTATTGAAATTTGTGAATATTTCGAAAAATTGTCATGATCTGAAACAGAATGTGACGTCACAATTCATATAGTTTAACATGTCACAAACTATTACTATTACGAAAAATGTAACAAACTTCCATGCAAAATATTTTTTGAAAAATGTGAAACTGACTCATTATTAATTTCATTGTTATGTCCTTCTAAAATATTCGAAAGCACGCCTATGCTTCAAATATTAATAATTCAGATCTCAGACAGTGTTTTGTTTTGTATAAGTTGATCATTTAGATCAATAAATGCTACCTACCAGTGGCGTACTTAAAATGTTTTATAAAATCTCTCTGAAAACATATCTACGGCTATGTAACTTTTCAAATGCTGGGCGGGTCTTATTTTCTCCAATCCAAAATACCCCATCCACTTAAAAAAAACCCAATAATACTCAGATTGCTATTCATGTTTAGTTGCAAAATAATGGTATTTTTCGCACTTGTTCGGCAACATGTCATATGCAAAAAACTAAATTTTGTAACGAATTACATCATATAAAGTTTTTTCTAATACCGTTTAGATTCAACGTTCACAAAAAAAAAAATAAAGAATTACGATATTAAAGGTTAGCTATCATTTTTACTTTCCTTCACGTTTTAAGGTCCCTAGGTATTGTCTTTGGTCAAAAAATTAGGTGGTGAGTTTTTAATGAATAAGCACGTTTTAGGGTCCCTAGAATACGATTTTACTAGGTTTCGATGTGTGTGTGTGTGTGTGTGTGTGTGTGTGTGTGTGTGTGTGTGTGTGTGTGTGACGATAACTCCAACACTACAATTCTAAAAATTATAATTCTTTGATATTCCTCTTCTTTACATCCATATGAAGAGCTGATTAGATTTTGGTTATAATTGCCCAATTGGAAGTTCCATTATTTGAAGTTTTTAATAGTTTTTCTTGAAAAAAATGCAGTTAAATATCATTTTTTTGACATTTTATGTGATTATCAGTATGAAAGTAGGTATATCTTATTGTCTATACGGTTTGATTATACATTTTCCTTCATATTCAATAGATGTAGATTTAAAGAATTATAAACAGATTAACTTTCATAAATTAGCCAGCTTTGATATAATCGTGGAAACAGCAGATATATTAGAAAAATTTTAATTGACAGGTGTCAGTATCAAGTGCAATAATTTACATAGTGTATGTTCGTGTTACAATTTTACTGGATATATAGAATTTTTTCCAAGGAACTTTCGGTATGTAACTTTGCAAAATACATAGAATTGGCGGAAGGCAATGTGCTGGCCACATCAGATCTTTTAATAATAATATATATTACATCCGAGGTGGGAGATGTTTCATTACAGCCGAGGGCTTATGTATACTATTTTATTCACAATCATCCTCATTTTAAATCAATAATTTTCAAAATAAATCAATGAATTATAACCTTTAATTTTATTAATATTTTGACAGCTGCCTTAAAATTTGTTTAGCCTACTTAATTATGGGGATCTACGGCAATGTTGCTAGGCAACCCCTACATAAACATTTCCAACCCAAGAGATGGAAGTGAAATCTGTTATTTCCAACCCAAGAGATTGTCATTAAAGTTAGGAATGACGTATTTTCCAACCTCCAAAAGATTAGGAATCTGTATATTACTATAATGATTGTGAATAAAATATATTTCATAAGTAATTTTCTCAAATTTGATTTTGTTATAATTACGATATTTATAGTTTTGTTGCAGGACCCGAAAGAATCAATTTTTCTGACTATGGTAAAGTGATGGGTCTCGCATAACACGGGTTTCGTACATCACGAAATGTACGCAAAAATTCCTGTGTTGAAATGCACAATATAATAAACCTAAATAATAAATTTTCAATTAAGAAGAAAAACATTAAATATTTTCTCTTGATTTATAAGACAAATATTAAAATAAAATAATTAAAATTTGCAAAGAAGTAAATAATCTTTGTTTAGTTTTAATTTCGTAGGTTGGTATTAAGTAAACAACGTGAAGCAGGTAGCTAATTAAACAGGCGTGCCACCACAATAAAGACAATAAAACCAGGGGGCGGGACGGAGTGGAAACTGAACCGGTAGGACAGACAATTTCCGGCCTTTGCTACCGGAAATGAAAGTGGACCGAACAAAAGACGATCACACAGCTAATAATAGATTTTTCTGCGTGCGGTACACTGCATTGCATTATTTTTTGGTTTTGGAATTATGGTAAAAATTGTATATCGAGATTTTAGTGAATAAACACGTTTGAAAAGTCCCTAGAATCCGATGCAAATATTTTTATTTGAAATCGTCACTAAACTGCACAAAAATAGTCATTAAAAGTTCAGAAGTCGACACTAAAATAATCCATTATACGACGATTTCAAGCAAATGATATGTTACCAACTTTATAATAATTATTGTACCTACATACAGGTGACTCCCAGACGTAACTGACACTTGCCGACGACAATAGGTTGCCAACAAATAGAAGAAAATAATTTGCGGCTGCTTGCATAACGGAGCTACAAGACTTTTTAATCCACCAATCCCGGAAGGATATCTTGAGGTGTGATGATATTATTACAAAATAAAACTGGTTGCTAGGTTTTAAAAATACTACTAGTGAGTTACAAAATTTGTTTGACTTGCTGTAATTCTGGCACTTTAGAGTTGACTTTTCACTGTCAACAAATTTAGGTTAGCGAAGGTGTCATCCGAGATCATCATTTATATCGTACAGTGCAACGTGTTGTAGCAGCTGTGTAAAATGTGTTAAACGATAATATTATTGTCCACATTCTCCGAAAATTATAATCATTTCTAAGTAATCAGCGGCTGAATATATGGTAAGAATTTGCCTTTTTTACCTTCCGTCAAAAGGAAGGTATTGTCTTTGGTCAAAAAATTCGGTGGTGAGTTTTTAACGAATAAGCACGTTTTAAGATCCCTAGAATACGATTTTACTAATTTTACATTGATGTCTGTATGTGTGTGTGTGTGTGTGTGTGTGTGTGTGTGTGTGTGTGTGTGTGTGTGTGTGGTATGTGTGTGTGTATGTGTGGTGTGTGTGGTATGTGTGTGTGTATGTGTGGTGTGTGTGGTGTGTGTGTGTGTGGTGTGTGTGGTGTGTGTGGTGTGTGTGTGTGTGTGTGTGTGTGTGTGTGTGTGTGTGTGTGGTGTGTGTGGTGTGTGTGTGTGTGTGTGTGGTGTGTGTGTGTGTGTGACAAATTTTTCTCCGACGATAACTTCAAAACTACAATTCTAAAAATTATGATTCTTTCGTATTCCTCTTCACAACCATATGAAGAGCTGATTAGATTTTGGTTATAAATGGTCAACCGGAAGTACCCTTATTTGAAGATCTTAACAGTTTTTCTGGAAAAAACTCAGTTAAATATCATTTTTCGACATTTTATGATCATTAATATGAAAAAAATCTTTTTCTCTATGCGATTTGATTATACGTTTTCCTTCATATTCAATAGATATAGAGTTATAGAGAGATTAAGAGAGGTTAACTTTCAAAAACCAGTCAGCTTTGCAAAAATTATGGAAACAGCAGATAATATTCAAAAAATTATAATTGACAGATGTCAGTGTCAAGCGCAAAATCAAAGTGGAAAGTATAGGATCAGAAAGTAATTTAAGTGACAGAGAGTCCCTCGCAAATGTCTTGCAGTTTCAATGCCTGGAGTACAAGAAAGGCCAAAGAGAAGATGGAAGGACTGTGTAGCAGAATATTTGAGAGAGGAATAATTATGTGAAGAAGATGCGTTGGATAGGAATGAGGAAGTGTGAAGTGCAATTTACAGAATGTACATTCGTGTTATAATTATACTGGATTTATAGAATCTTTTCAAAGGAACTTGCAATATGGAATTTGTAAAAAATAGTGTGTTCGTGTTATAATTTTACAGAATATATAGAATCTTTTCCAAGGAACTTTTGGTATCGGATTTGTACAAAATACATTGAATTGACGGAAGGTTTTGTGCTGGCCACAACAGATTTTTTATTCACATTGTCAAATTTAATTTGACACTGACATTTTTCGAAAACTACAGTCGCCCACACATTTTAAACAATATTTGATTTGTATAAAACCATAGTAACGTAAAATTACGGCAAACACACGTTAAAGGTGTATGTCTCTGATTGGTCAATTTTAAGACGTCTTTTCTCTAATATCTTTTAAGCTAGATTTTTTACCTCCCGCTACCCTAGGTAAGGGAGGTATAGGGATCGTGCGAAAAATCGCATATAGAGATTTTAGTGAATAAGCACGTTTTGATGTCCCCAGAATCCAATTTTAACATTTTTACAATGATGTCTGTGGGTATGTATGTGTGTGTGTATCAGTGTGTGGATCCTGTGGACACGATTACTCAAATACTACCAATCAGAAAATTTTGAAATTTTGTATACCCATTCTATACTAATGTGGGAAGAGTTGATTAGTTTTTAGTGTATATCAGATAACCGGAAGTATCACTTATACAAGCTTTTACCAGTTTTTCTTGAAAAAATTGCATTGAATATAATTTTTCAGCAACTTTTACTATTAAAAATATAATATAATGGTACAATCTTCAATTCTACGATAATATAACTTTAAAAAACTTTAAATAACTTTAAATATAAATTTATAAAACAATTTATTTTTGTACATCATCTGACCCATGCGTCAAACAAAAACATAATTCTTTAATAAAATTTTGACGTATTTAAACAAATGTCACTGTCACATATACATTAATCATGAAACCGTGTTAAGCAGAATTTAGTAGAAATATATTTGATTTGTAAATATAAATCTGTCAGTATAAGTACGTGTTTTCAAAATGTCAAATAATGGTTTGCAACTACACATTTACGACATGGATCATGTACAGCAAAAATTTACACAGATTGCGTTTTTAGAGCACTTGGAAGTTGATGATGATTTTTCGAGGATTATCTTTTTCTTTGGTGAGGCACATTTTCTCCTCTCTCGGTATGTTAGAGGAAAATCTTCATGTGATTTACGAGGTACCATTACATGTCCAAATGAGACTGTTTGGTGCGCACTATAGTCAGGTGGCGTCATTGGAACTTATATTTTCGAAAATGATGAAGGTCGAACTGTTATAGTTGATGGTGAACGCTATAGGCCCATGATAATCGATTAGTTTTGGCACGAAATTAATTTCGTATTACAGACTTTTCTATTTATTGGACAACAAATTAGATTTTATTTTCAAACGATTAACCGGAAATGATACTTTACTTAAAGCTCACTGCTATTTTAAACATGGAATTTGCGGGAGGTCATGTGCTGGCCACATCAGATTTTTCTCTTCGAAATTACACATCCGAGTGCAGTCTCGTGTTTTCTCATTCGCTCTGGGGCGCAAGTTATGAGACACCCTGTATAACATGATTGACTTACCATGTGTATATGTTGTCGTTAGTAACAGTAGTATGGTATGCAATAACCCAGTGGTATGTAGTGATGGCAGCATTATTCTAGTCATGGGTCCAAATCCGCCAAAGTGGTCGTGGTCGTAACTTTAACCGTACACCTAGAAACACACAAAATCAATACAATCATACAATAGATTTATAAAGATTTAAATACACTGCAGGGCCAATATTTTCAGACACTATAAAATAGTGAAAAAATGATATGACGTGAACTTTTTTACTTACTACCTATAATAATTCATCTAGTTTATACGATTTATCTCCATAAGTTTTGTACCGCGATCTTAATACTAGAAGGCAAGTAAACACATGAGTCGAGCGATCTTGAAATCTTTAAATCAGCTGGTCACCAGTATTAAATTTTAAAAGATTTTGTTCTTTACAGAGCCTCAAATTTGAAAATATCACGAAATATCCATTAGATAAGCAGCGTTCGGCAAATGAGTTCTGTTCACTCTTTTCACTCTGTACACTCCTAGCACCGTTCGGTAATTACATGGAGTGAGAAGCGTCTTAAAATGGAGCGTTCGGCAAATGCAGAATGGAGTCAAGTGGAGTGAAAAGTGTTAACTCCATAAGTCCAACCTCGATATGCAAGCATACATGGAGTTTTTTTTTTTTGCTTTATTTGACATCTGTCAGATCATTTTGTATTTTTATGTTGAAATATTTTATTATACACAATTATTTTATATTTATAATATTGTTTTTTTTTAATACCGTGAGTATTTTTTAACGTGAAACATTGGGTTTGTCATATCCATAGTTACGGCTTTTGATTGACAGCAATGTATTTGCGTGTCCCACTTAAAATGAAACACAGGGAACAAATTTGACAGATGTATTATAATTTAAATATTGTAAGAAATTTACCCAAGTCAGAAAACTACTCAGAACTAAACATATTTCGGGCACAAGGTGCACACAATATTTTTTCTACAACTAAGGGTATATTCCAAAAATAAAATATAAAAACCAAAACCATGGTTTCGGTTACCGACTGGTTCTAGACACGTGACTATTATTATTGAAACAGTTCGGTTTCATTCGTGGGTGATTCGCGGAAACCCTAAAATTTTCTGTCAAAACATTACGTCTATCGTCATTCATAATCCTAAATTATGGAGTGGAAAATTAAAACACGTACAATGTAAACCGTAGAAAATAGATGCAAACATCAAAGAGTCAATAAATAGTATCTAACCACACTAACCTATAAAATCTGACATCTTATGAAAAAGGACAGAAGATGTTAACCGGCAAAACCGAGGAAAAATCATGGTTGCGTTGGTGCGCTTCGGTTGCAACCATTTTAACCGGAACCATGTTTCATAAATGTACAATTTTTACCATTTGATATTATTGGAACACATTTGGTTAACCACGGTTAAAATTTGTTATTTTTGGAATATACCCTAAATTTAATTTTTAGAAAACTGGTATAATTATTTAATCAAAATTAACCTCTAATGACATCGTGTCAATATGACAGATAACCGCTATAAGTTACGACTTGACATTTGATTGACAGCTATGTATTTACCTGTCTCATTTATAACATAGGGAATGAATTTGACAGAAGTATTATATTTAAGTATTGTCAGAAAATCACTCGGGAACAAGGTGCACACAATATTTTTTTCTACAACTAAATTTAATTTAGAAAGCAGGTAGAATTATTTAAACAAAACGTCCACTGACGTCTTGTCAAATGTCAAATTCGTTCCCTATGTTTCATTTTAAATGGGACAGGCAAATACATTGCTGTCAATCAAATGTCAAGTCGTAACCATGGATAAGAAATACAATGTTTCACGTTAAAAAATACTCACGGTATAACAAGGCGCAGTATGTCGGAATGGTAAGAATTCTGTACCTTTTCTAATATATACTTTCTTCAGAATCATTAAAGAATAATACCAAACTGAATAACTTCTGTATGGTTCATTATTTATTTTTTTTAGCAGTGCAGTATATGAGATTGTCATAAAAGGAGATTATTACATTCGTGCACCAAAATTTTAACTCTACTCGTTCGGTTAATCACAAATAAAGGAGTGTACCTTGTTCCCTGGATCTACTCCAACTCCAGCTCTACTCCCACTCCACTCCAACACCGCTCCGTAAATACTCCAACTCCGTATGATTTACCGAACGCACCTATAGTTTACAATGGGCTACTTGCGTGGTACTAAAAATCCGATTTCTGTCACTATATACGTAATGTTATATTGAAAACATATATAAAAATATAAATTTTATTTTAAAATAATTATTTGTATTTTACTAAATTAAGAAAGAAAATTTTCTGTGACGTCTTTATATTGAACTGGGGGAGGGGAAGCATGTTTAAGAATGTTATCAATAGATGGTACGGCGTGCGAGAAAGTTTTAATTTGAATTTGACATTAGTTCATTTTTCTCTCTCTCTGGTCTCTCAAATACATTAATTACTCAATAAATAAACACATAGGTAGTTACTTGTAATTTAAAATATCGATACCAAAAAGATAAACTAAAATACTAACCTCCAAACTATTATTGAAACGTCAAACAGGTGATCTCCATTACCATTACTATGGGATGGCACCACGCTGTGACTTTACGACTATTCATTGGTGCGGCGTAATTCTACGTCAGACATGGCGGGAATTCAAATAATCAAATTTCATTATTTTTTTTCTGGCTAATTAATAAAAATTTTGTCAAAAGAAAAAAATATGGGTAGCAAGTTTTTACCTTCTCTTCAAAAATATTAAATAAAAAAAGGTACGCAAGTAGCCTATTATATTCTACGCGTAAATCAGTAAACAGTTTTAATTTTACATGTTTGGTAACTTGTAAAATCTAATTTGAAATTGTATAAATATAGCTCATTTGTAGCGTACCCATGGAAATAAAACAAAGTTACAAACAAATGCGTATCATTTGAACTGTCAGAAATTCGGTTTTTAATTAAAAGTTGCAGATAATTCAATGGGGGATTACGCCATTTTTTTTTTATAATTTTATCTGAAAATATTAGGAAAACTAAGACTATTGATGAAAATCCGGTGAAAAAATTCCTATTAATAAGCGAGTTGTGGTCCCCCGAATTTTGAAAAGATTGACGTGACGTCACATTTATGTGTTTTTATATCAAACTGTTTTCATCATGGACCTAAATGTTCTTGAAATATATGCTATTTTAAGTTATATTTACATAAAAATAAATGAATATTATAACACTGTATAAGTCTACATACTTTATAATTACAGGTGTATTTAAATTATTAAATTTAATGCAAGAAATTTATGTTAAAATAAAAACTGTTTGGAAACTGTAGTACAGGAATGTTAGCCCCTCCTTTCGAATTTGAATTTCTTAACTTCCATTGGTAGTAATCCCCACCTCCTAACACACTATTTGTAATACATGTGTAGGCGGTTTCTCGGACGCCAATCAAAATATTTTCATATTAGTGTCGAAGCGCTATAACAAAAAACCCTTTATTTCCGAAATATCTCAATTATACCATTTCATTTTTTTATTAATATTCGATATTCAGCATATACATTCGTAATTTTTTACTATTTTCCTTTAATTCGATTGAGCCGTAATCCCCCATTCTGCACCAAAATCACTACACAGGTATTATTTTTGAAATCTAACACTTAATGATTTAAATAAGTTTTTTTTTTCAAATTTTGTAACCTATAAAATTAAATTTCTGACAGTTCAAACGATATGAACTTCTTTGTAATTTTGTTTCAATTTCATGGGTATCGCTACAAATGAGCAATATTTGTACAATTTCAAATTAGATTTTGCAAGTTACCAAACGTGGAAAATTAAATCTGTTTAGTGATTTAGGCGTAGAATATTAATATCTACAGCTTTTATTTGAAACATTTTTGACTGAAATTAATTGGGGACTTTTGCGCAAAAAAAAAAATGTTTTTCCATGTTAAACGCCTATGGCTAAGTTTTTAATTAACACACTGTATATTATTATTTCTTTTATTACTATAAAAAATATTGTGTAAACGTTAATTTAAAATACTTTTTGAAAAATGAGAAACCGCCTCGTTGCTTAAAATGGAACCTCCTTTAGAAAAACCCATATGGTAGATTTATAGATATTTTAATGTAAAATAAACTTATGTTCCTTTAGATTCGTATAATATAACTATTGTTTTATTTCCTACTACAATTTTCTTTTTAAGAAGTTACCATTAATAATTTGAAATGGTAAGTTCTTTGACAGTGACATTTATCTGTCAGTTACATACATTTGAAATATGAACTGTGTAACTAAGGAATTGTGTTTATCTTTAAAACATAGGCTCCAGGATTTATAAAATAATTATTTTACATAATTACCTATAAAATATATAGAAAAAAAAATCTGTTGTGGCCAGCACAATACCTCTCGCCATTTCCATTTTATAAAAAAAAAATATAGAACCTTACTAAAATATTGTTTTTTATTGTATTTAGGTAACATATCTTCTGTTCCTAAATGTCAGAGATTCTTCCAATTCATGAACAAGATTGGCGGTATTTCTGATGGATATATGCATTTTATCTATAATTTCAAATATTTAATTAATAAAACAATATGAAAGATTAAATGTACTTCCCAGAAAAATTTATCAGGATGTCGCTAAAACTGTAGATTTTTGACACTGACATCTGTCATTTACAAACTATGTTACAAACATTTGAATTTGTCAACTAGTTTCCTTAGTGTAGTTTAGTCTACTCGACTTATTACATCCCGTTATTCTATATATTATAGCGTCGTTATCTCTAAATTTATAGAAGATGTATTAAAAAAATTAAATGTATCAGATGTAGAATTTTATGTTTTTCAATATCAAAAATTTTCAAAAAATAATATTTAGAAGATTTTTTTTAGAAACTACTACTTGTTCAATTGTTACCAAAACCTTTTCAGATCTTCCCAGGAATATCAGATTGAGGAATTCATAGTTAAACAGGTCTTAAGTCTTATAGTTTTTGAGGAATCGTCCCTCCAACATCAAGACACACACACATTCACACAAAGACATCATTGTAAAAAAGTTAAAATCGGATTCTAGTGACCTTGAAACGTGCTTATTAAAATCTGGATATGTGATTTTTAGCATGATTCCAATACCTCTCTTACCGAGAGGTAAAAATATGAATGGATATCTGTTGAAAATTAAATAATCTTTAACTTTTATTATAACATAAACCGCGAAAAAAAATATATTTAAAGATATTTGTCGAAGAAAAACTATATAGTGCTTCAAGTAAATTGCTATTTCCGATTACCGGATTTACACCAAAATCCAGTGGTTTCTTTCCATATTAAAATAAGGTAGAAATACAAGGTTTTAGAATTTTCTGAATGATAGTATTTGAGTTAGAGAGTTGATAAAATTCATACACACACATACACACATAGAGAAAATGCTCGAGAAAATGTTAATATCGGATTCTAGTCTAAGGATTTTAAAACGTGCTTATTCACTAAAATCTCTATATGCGATTTTTAGCACGATCCCTATACCTCCCTTACCTCGGGTAGCCGGAGGTAAAAAGTTAAAAACATTGTTCTTGTCAAAGTCACAAGTACACAAAACACAAATCAGCTGTTTCCAAGCATATAAAGGTCGCTCGAGTCACGTGTTTGCTCGATCAATGACCCTTTCTCAAATATCTGTTAATTCTTGGATATTATTAATTCATTGTTCATGTAATTTTAAATATAACAAGAAACTTATGTAACAATGAAACAATCTTTTAGTTTATAAAAACTAGAAACATGTTGTTCTTAGGGTAATCGCTCAATAGCAACTGTAGGCACGTGTTTCGCTCTTATTAGAGCTCATCAGTACAGCATAGCTAGTTAATAGATGGACATTAACTACAGGTAGTAATTAGAAAACCGAGAAATTGTAACAGCACAAATAAACAGCCAAATACACATTTGTTGCTTCGGTCAGCATTTCCACAGACTTGTGAATAAGTGATTAGCTCTAATAAGAGCGAAACACGTGTCTACAGCTGCTATTGAGCGATTACCCTACGAACAAAATTTTTCTAGTTTTTATAACTTTACGCTCACGATATACAGGGTGTCTCTTAAAAAGGGGGACATGGCTTAACCACAGAATCCTGAGGCTAAAATAAGACGATTTAACTAAACTTGCTTCTACCAGCAAGTGTACCATTTAGCCAGAATTCTGCTTCAAAGTTCTTCGAAAAAAAATTAATTTTGCTTATAATAACAGAACGCTTTATACGATTTGAATGAAATTTGGTTCATATGGTTATGTTATCTTTTAAGGTGATACTTGTTATTATTAGTGAACCACTAGTGTATGAAACTTGGGTATCCCAACATTAATTAGACCGTAACTTTTTAATGGCCACGCCGATAACATAAATTTTTTTTTTCAGATATATACATTCAATAGTAAACTTTTCTCTCTGTGTCTAAGTTGTAATATTTGTTACGGTTCAAACAGAAAAAAATAAAACCTGAGTGATTGCATCGTGAATTTTTTTAAAATAAATTTAATCTAGCAGTCTATCCAAATGTCAAACACCTAATTTCTAATGACAGTAACAATTGTTTATGGGTTGTCAAAAAATTCCTTCGCAATTTTCAGAAACTAGTAACATCCGTTTGTTCGGCCTAATAGTATTTTACTACCATTATTATAAATAACACGAATAAATATGTTAGCCTATTCCTAAACAAGTTGAAAAGATTGACAACTCGTTACTGTCATTAAAAATTAGGTGTTTGACATTTGGATAGACTGCTAGATTAAATTTATTTTTAAAAAATTCACGATGTAGTCACTCAGGTTTTATTTTTTTCTGTCTGAACCGTAACAAATATCACAAATTAAACAGAGAGAGAAAATTTTACTATTGAATGTATCTTTTTGAAAAATAATAATTTTATGTTATCGGCGTGGCCATTAAAAAGTTACGGTCTAATCAATGTTGGGACACCTAAGTTTCATACACTAGTGGTTCACTAATAATAACAAGTATCATCTTAAAAGATGACTTATAACCATATAAACTGTCATACCAAATTTAATCCCAATCGTATAAAGCGTTCTGTTATTATAAGCAAAATTAATTATTTTTCGAAGAACTTTGAAGCAGAATTCTGGCTAAATGGTACACTTTCCGGTAGAAGCAAGTTTGGTTAAATCGTCTTATTTTAGCCTCATGAATCTGTGGTTAAGCCATGTCCACCTATTTAAGAGATACCTGTATGTATTATGTCTCTCTGATGATATCCCTTCAATTTTTGCCGCCCCCAGGCAATGCCTTGAGTTGGCTAAATGTGTTACTTCGGTCTATTTAAATAATTGTTAAATAATACCTTCAAAAATAGTAAATATTCAACAATTTATATACACTTGATATAAAACATATTTAATAAAATAAATCTATATATACATTTCCAACAAATAACTGCCATCGTCATCTAGAGCACATTTGTAGAGGCGCTGCGTGTAAGGTTAGAATCTCGGCCTACAATCGCCAATATCAATATGTCATGAAAAATTGAGTTGTCACACTTTTCATATTTATACACCATGCAACAAGTAATCAAGATAACATTTTATAACATATTTTTTACCTCCCGCTACCCTTGGTGGAGGTATAGGGATCGTGTTAAAAATCACATATCGAGATTTTAGTAAATGACCACGTTTTAAGGTCCCTAGAATCCAATTTTAACATGTTCACGATGATGTCTGTATGTATGTGCATGGATTTTGGTGTCGCTCTATCTCAAATACTATCATTCAGAAAATTCTGAAACCTTGTATTTCGACCCTACTCTAATGCGTAAAGATACCAGTAGATTTTGGTGTACCTCGGATAACCGGAAATGGCACTTTACTTAAAGCTCATAATGGTTTTTCTTCAAAAAATACCATTAAATTCCATTTTTTGCATTTTATGTCATTATAAAAATTAAAGATTATTGAATTTTCTACAGATAAACATTAATACCTTTCCTATATATTTTACAGGTAAATTTAAGAAGTAATCTTTTTTATAAATACCGAAGACTAAGATAAACACAATTCCTTTGTTACATAGTTCATATTTCAAATGTATGTAACTTTCAGATAAATGTCACTGTCAAAAAACTAATCACTTCAAATTAATAAGTGACATTTTAAAAAGAAATTAATAAATAAAGCAATAGTTATATGCAATGGAACATAATATAGTTTGCAGCATTAGTAAATACGTAGGTATGTATTTAAATTAATAAAAATTAAATAGCGGCAGGTTTTGTGTTGGACACATCAGATTTTTTAAATTTTGCTTTCTTAATGAAGTCATTACGAAACCGAATTATTGCGTATCGAAAAAGCCTTCATTTCAATACGTATTTTTTGTAATACAAGGTTGGTACTAGTTGATATTTACTTAAATGTTTTAAACGTCATTAATCAGAATTCATATAAACATTACCATTACCATTTACCAACTACAACATTACAAATACAAATTTCCCTAAAGCAACTCGGTTTAATATACCATTTTTACCTTCCGTCACTTTTGGACGGAAGGTATTGCCTAGTCAAAAAATTTGGTGGTGAGTTTTTAATGAATAAGCACTTTTTAGGTTCCCTAAGATTACTAGTTTTACGATGATGTCTATACCGGGAGTTTATTTTATCAGTAAACATAGGGTTATATCATTGCCATAGTTACGGTATGAATGTTTGACAGCAATGTATTGAAGCGTTTATTTTATGAGTAAACATAGGCGTATAACATGGGAACCAGTTTTTGATAAATACAAAGGTCTGGCAATAAATCAAGCTATGCTATTGAACATGATAATAGTACATTACATCTTGTACATTATTTAATATTAATTACTTTAATAATATTGCAAAAATTACAATAAATTACAGAAACTGTCAAATAAATAATTGTTTCAATTTTTATTATGTAATATGAAAAGATTTACAAGTGTCTCCGGTGGCGCAGTGGTTATAACATTGGCGTCTAGAATTTTTGGTTGGGGTTCGATTCCCCGTTGGGATAATTATTTTTTTTTTTACATAAAAATTGTTGAACTTTTAAAAATCTCTGTTATATTTCGTATTACAGTCATTTAAAAATAATAATAACATTTTAATAAATAAAGAGAAAATAGTTGACAATAATTGATTACAATAATCAAAATATTGATACAATAACAATGCATTGTATTTTCTTTTGATAAATACAGTAAAATCATAATAAGTACTCAAATTTATTATAATTCAGTTATTTTTATTAATATCAAAAGAAAATACAATGCATTGTTATTGTATCAATATTTTGATTATTGTAATCAATTATTCTCAATTATTTTCTCTTTATTTATTACAATGTAATTATTATTTTTAAATGATTGTAATATGGATATTGATTTTTAAAAGTTCAACAATTTTTATGTAAAAAAAAAATTAAAATAATAGCCCAACGGGGAATCGAACCCCAACCAAAAAATTCAGACGCCACTGTTATAACCACTGCGCCACCGCAGACATTTGTAGAGCTTTTCATATTACATAGTAAAAAAGTGAAACAATTATTTATTTGACAATTTCTGTACTTTACTGTAATATTATTAAAGCAGTTCATATTAAATAATGTACAAAATGTAATGTATTATTATCATGTTCAATAACATGGTTTGATTATTATGCGGACACTTTGTATTTACAAAATACAACTTCCCATGTTAACCGCCTATGTTTACTCATAAAATAAACGCTTCAATACATTGCTGTCAAACATTCATGTGGTAACTATGGCAATGATATACCCTATGTTTACTGATAAAATAAACTCCCGGTATGTGTGCTGTGGGTGACAATTTTTTTTCCGTACTACAATTATAAAATTATAATTCTTTCGTATTCCTCTTCTTAGTGTTCTTTACATGAATATGGAGAGCTGATTAGATTTAGGTTATAAATGGTCAACCGGAAGTTTCCTTATTTGAAGTTGTTGACACTTTCTTAAAAAACGTAGTTAAATATCTTTTTTTTTGACATTTTATGTGCTTGTTAATATGAAAAAATATCTTATTCTCTATACGATTTGATTATACATTTTCCTTCATATTCAATAGATATAGAGTTAAAGAATTAAAAAGAGATTAACTATCATAAATCTGCCAGCTTTGCTATAATCATGGAAACAGCTGATATATACGAGATATATAAATAATTCTAATTGACAGATGTCAGTGTCAAGTGTAATTTACATACTGTATGTTCGTGTTACAATTTTACTGGCTATATAGAATCTTTTCCAAGGAACTTTTGTATGGGATTTGTACAAAATACATAGAATTTACAGAAGGTAATGTGCTAGCCACATCAGATTTTTTAAATTTACTTTGGAAATAAAATATAATCATAGAATATTTTTATGAAACTATTTTTTCAACAAATCTATTAAAACAAGGTTTTTTTAATGTTTGTTTTTAGGGTTAAAAATGTCATTCTATAACATCAGAGTTAAAAAGTGGCAGATCATTGATCATTGTTACTTTTAACGATGTTAAAAATTAATTATTTACCTTGGTAATGCCGAATGGAACTGCAAATCGATATTTTTGACAAGTCAAAATTTTATTAGAAATACAAAATTAAATGAATAAAATAGTGTTTGTAGAAAAAAATATGATATAGGTACGTGTTAAAAGTCATTTTATTTTATTCGAAGGTTTGGATCACTCCGCTTCGCGTCGTATTCCAAACTTTCTTCTTACAAAAGAAAATGTCACTTTTATAATCATACAAAAAAAAATATTTAAAAAATGTATTACATGTGTGCAATTTTTTATTTAATCACTGCATTTTTATAAAAAAAAAAATCATAAACGTTAAAAAAGACATTTAATATTTAGAACCAGTTTTACAATCTCCAGTTCGAATTTTAACTGTAAGTTAAATAAACAATATTGAATCGGATTATTGACAGCAATGATCAATTTTTCATTTGCCAGTTCATTTCGCTTCAATTTTGTTTAACTAAGTTAAAAATTTAACCAAAGATTGTAAAACTGGCCCTTAAAATCAAATCTTGAAGTGCACACAATCAAAATTTTTCATTTTTATACTACGAAATATACATATATTTTAATTTTCCAATAAAAAATTATAGTATCCACAAAATATTGGCCTACAGGTGTAAACTATAGGGTGTGGCAAACGTATTTGACATTTAAACAATTATATTAACATATTCAAGCTTCATACAAAGCAAAAAACATGAAATGTAGCAGTCCACCTGTTTATAAAATGCTTTACTTGCATTTATACGACGTATGGGTTTTCACACCACTCCCTTGCATTTTTTATTGGGTATGGGGTATCAACCCACAAGAAAAAACAATTACATAAACAGATTTTCAATGTGAACATCGAAGATAACAAAAAAATCAATAAAACATTTATAACCATTTGGTAATTACGATATCTATTGTTATTTGGAACCAGAATTTATATGAATTTTGTTTTACAGAACAAATGAAAGAAAGAATTACAAGCGAAGAACAATTAAATGTACTTACCAATCATTTATAATACTATATTTTTGTTTTCACATACTCCTTGGATTATATTAGCACTAAACAATAAAAATTCACTTATATTTATACATTTTAACTACTTAATAACTGTGTAAAACATTCATTTTGCACTAAATATATGCTTAACATTATTATTTCTTTGTTTTAAACACTCATAGACACAATACATTTTATTGAAACTTAAGAAAACTAAATAAAATATAAACCGCTCCCATGTAGCAAAATGGCGTCTGTAACAGCAAACTTCGAAGTACCCCCTAAAACATTCGCACTTCAACTGACAGATGAATAGGCTCACAGCGCCATTCACTGCGAACTAAATTTAGGGATTTTTTTCGTAAAGTTTGACCGCACCTTGCTCGAAATGTCAAAGAATTTTGCAAAAATTATTTATAAAATGTATGGATTATTAAAAATTATAGTTTAAATATGTACAATATATATTTGAATTTGTATTAATATTAAATTTTTCAGCATATACTTACAATTATATAATAAAAAATTAAGTAAAACACTTTAGATTTATTAAATATTCACTAAATATATTAAACAATTGATATTGAACGTCAAAAACTATATAACCTTTGTTTAAAACATAGACGCATATAAAAATCATAAAAATACTGTTTTAACACTCTCAAATAAATGCACTACTTTAAGAACACTTTAACTATAAATAATTAACAATTTTAAAGCTTAAAATCTCACTTTAAATAAATAAAAACATAAATTCTAGCTGCTCATATCACAAAACTGACAGCTATCTGACAAGCAATGTTACCAACTGTACTGAAATAATTTCCCCTAAAGAATTAATATTCATCAAGAAAATGTGAAATTTAATTATTCTACTTACATTTAATAGCTGTAATTATGAAAAAAGTAATTATTAATAATTATTCTATAATTTTTCACGAGATAATCACAAAATTCATACTTAGGGTGAATTAAAATGACTCATTAAATTCTGGAAACTATTTCAAATTACTTGCATTTATTAAAATATTGTTTGAAATTAATTAATAACTATTTTACTACATTAAAAAAATTCAAATTGCGTAACGACGGTATTCACAATCAAGAAAAGTATTGCTTTACAGTTCCAGTTACCAAAACTCGTAGATACTTATATATTATCAGAAAATAGTACATTCTACAACAAGTAATGGAATGGCCCATATTCTACAAAAGCAAAAAGTTTGTGGTCTGAGCCGAAGGCGAGGACTACGATCTGCGAAACGTGTTGTAGACTATAATTTCTCCAACAAGATTTTAGAAATTATACCAAAAATGACGTTGATTTATTACAATATATTATTATATACAAACAAATAATTTTTTGACGCCAGTCCATAAATTGCTTATTAAACACCATTCATATCATTCTTTTGATTTATTTGGTAATAACTGGCCTACTGTATCATTAGGAAGATCCCTTATTTCTGATGGAGTGCATTCCATATCTATATCTTCATAACCACTTGAAATTTTTCTATAAAATGTTATTTAGTTAAATATTTCTAAGTAATATATTATTATTTATATCAACTTACTGCTTTAAAGATCTCCAAAAACCTGTAAAAGTTAACAGAAAATTCCAGAACGATTAATAGATATTTACACACCAAGGTAATGTGTATTCATGAGAAGAGAGTTTAGCCAACCCACGAGCCCGTAAGGGCGAGTGAGTTAATGTCTTCGAGTGAATAAACATTCTTAGCTCACGTGGTTTGTACAATATTTTATTCAATTTTGCATGGCAATTGTCGCTGATAGACGTCAAGTCATCTATTTAAAATGCTTTATTGTCTGTCATTTGAGCCGTGAAAAATAATGAAAATGGCTGATAATGTCTGACAAATATTATGGTGGGTGTTATTTTCGTACCTGATATTATTTTAAATGCATTATTTGTTGCAGAGTGAGTTAAAATTTTGTGAGAGTGATTTAAAAAATTTTAATTCACTTGTGAAAAAATCTGTTGTGGCCAGCACAAAACCTTCCGTCAATTCGATGTATTTTGTACAAATCCCATACCAAAAGTTCCTTGAAAAAGATGCTGTATATCCTGTAAAATTTTAACACCAACACACTATTTTTTACAAATTCCATACCGAAAGTTCCTTTCCCTATTTTATTAGGGGTCGCTGTTTCTTACTCTTCTCTTTTACTCATTCCTGTCCAACGCATCTTCTTCACATAATTCTTCCTCTCTCATATCTACACAGTCCTTCCATTTCTCTTTGGCCTTTCTTGTACTTCTGGCATTGAAAATTCCAATCTTGAGGCGAGTCTGCAACTGCAAGTCACTTGCGAGGGATACTCTATCACATTCACATATAACTTTCTGACCCTATACTTTCAACTTTGGTTTCGCATTTGACACTGACATCTGTCAATTAAAAATTTTTGAATTATCTGCTGTTTCCATAATTTTAGCAAAGCTGACTAATTTTTGAAAGTTAATCTCTCTTAATGTCTCTATAACTCTATATGTATTGAATCTGAAGGAAAATGTATAATCAAACCGTATAGAGAATAAGATATTCTTTCATATTGATAATCACAAAATGTCGAAAAATGATATTTAACTGCGTTTTTTCAAGAAAAACTGTTATAAACTTCAAATAAGGGTACTTCCGGTAGACCAATTATAACCAAAATCTAATCAACTCTTCTTATGGATGTACAGAAGAGGAATACGAAAGAATTATAATTTTTAGAATTGTAGTATTGCAGTTATCGTCGGAGAAAAAAATGTCACACACGGACACACACACACACACGGACACACACACATACAGACATCATCTTAAAAATAGCAAATTCGTATTCTACGGACCCTAAAACGTGCTTATTCACTAAAAACTCACCAACGAAATTTTTGACCAGACAATACCTTTCTTACCTAAAGGTGACGGAAGGTAAAAATTGTTACTTATTGTTGTTGCTATAGAGTTAATAATGACAGTTTAAAACGTCAAAATTGAATAAAAATTTAAAAACGTCAAACGCTAATTCAGAAATAAATAAAATAAAGAGACGTAACCATAGCAACTGAACCAAGATATTTTATATACTATACCTACCTACCTACCGCGCTAAACAGATTCTGATTGGTCGAAAGCCGTGTGGAATAATTTGTTGGAATGATATTTATGCCAACATAATTTTTAGTTGTGAAATGTGTAGTTTCCAAAATAGTGTTGGAGGAAATATACAGGGTGTCTCAGGACGAGCTTACGCTATCTATATTTTCAATACTATTTAATATAATTTAACGAAATTTGGTATCTAGGGGTTATCCAACATGCCCGTTTTAACTAAAATATTTTCAAAGCAGTAGAACTTCCGGTTTGACCGGAAATTGACCTCAACTTTCTTATTTTAAATGGAATACGCTATATTTTATTTTACCATTGAATGCAGCGGAAAATTTTACATATGAAGCAATAAAAACATTTTACTCATGATCAGCTACTTCCGGCGTTATTCAACTTTTTTTGATTTTTTGTTTGGAACCCCCCATTTTTTATTACATAAATGTGTTCTACGGCAAAAAATAAGGGTACTTTATGTAACATGTCCTATGTTGAAAGTTGATAGAATTTCAGTAAATTAGAAAAACATGTAATCTGGGTATAATTATTTTATTAATACGGATAAGTAAGCCATGGAAAAAACAAATAAATTCTAAATACAAAACTATGATTAATTTAATACATATTCAAACTGTCCTCCATTCATATGTAAGCACATCGTTACTTATCCGTATTAATAAAATAATTATACTCAGACTACATGTTTTTCTAATTTACTGAAATTCTATCAACTTTCAACATAGGACATGTTACATAAAGTACCCTTATTTTTTGCCGTAGAACACATTTAAGTAATACAAAATGGGGGGTTCCATTTAAAAAAATTGTCTTTTTTGAAGTTTGTCAACTGTAATTTTGGTGTAACGTACCCGTCACATTTTTATAAATAATCGAGGATTCTTTTATGGATAATGTAGCTTAAAGTCTCCTTTATAAAAGGCTTTTTTCAGATTATAAAAATTCGATCTCGTTCCCGATATACAGAGTTTTGAAAATGTGCCGGATTTCAGACAAAAAATCAAAAAAAGTTGAATAACGCCGGAAGTAGCTTATCATGAGTAAAATGTTTTTATTGCTTCATATGTAAAATTTTCCGCTGCATTCAATGGTAAAATAAAATATAGCGTATTCCATTTAAAATAAGAAAGTTGAGGTCAATTTCCGGTCAAACCGGAAGTTCTACTGCTTTGAAAATATTTTAGTTAAAACGGGCATGTTGGATAATCCCTAGATACCAAATTTCGTTAATTTATATTAAATAGTATTTAAAATATAGATAGAGTAAGCTCGTCCTGAGACACAGGTTGTAAATATTAAGTCGAGACACAGGTTGTAAATATTAAGTCGTTACACCCGAAAATGGCAGTCATTTTCATTAATATAGAAATCTTAAATATCAAATTTGAAAAGTTTTGGATTATATAATAATTTGTTCTTCACGATAATCTGTTCAGAGCTTCAAATAAAGTATCACTTCCGGGTTATCAATTTTAGCCAAAATCTAATATATTATTCTCCTTGATATAGAAGTCTTAAATACTAAAATTGAAAAGTTTTGGTTTATATTTTAATATAGTTTTTCATTAAAAACTGTTATCGGCTTCAAGTAAAGTACTCCTTCCGGTTGTCCAATTTTACCCAAAATCTAATCAACTCTTTATATGAATGCAGAAAGCTTAAAAACGGAATATAGACATTTTTGGAAGTTTGGTATAAGAGTTATCGTGAACGAAAAAATTGTCACACACACATACACACACACATTACTTCCCTTATCTACGGTATGACGGGAGGTAAAAATGAAGATATGTAAATATAATGATTCGGAAATATTGTAAGAAACAAACATGTTATATAAAATGCGATAAACAAATTTATTTGCGATATATATGATGCAAATGAAATGGATGATCACAGTAATGTAAAATTTAACTGTGTAGTGTGGTTTCAAGCACATACATGACACCAGGACATGTTAGTAACAATATAGTACAGAAATAGACACTCAAATTGTTGAAATATTATTGCCAGAACATATTACTGACTAATGCATTTCGGTGCTGTTTCAAGAATTTTTATACGTACCTAAATATTAAGTTTTAAAAAAATATTATTAGATGTTTTCGTAAAGTCAATCGGATTGATCCGATGCAATCTGAAGCGTTCTTAAAATGGTTAGATAATTTTTATACAGTTTTTAAGTAGAATAACGTGGTGTAATTAGATTTTTTTCAAAGTTTAATAATAGGCTCTTCAACCAATTTTTCTAAAATTTATTTTTCGAAAACAGACATTAATAAACCCAAATCATTCAAGCAGCCAATGCACGTCATTAATAAAAATTGAATAAAAGTAACTAGATGTGTGACGTCATGTACTGGTACGTTTGCAGAGGTTTTAGAATCTTTATGAAAAGAGTTATACAGAGTGCAATCTGTATTATCGACATGTTAATGAACTGTCACATCTACAAAATAAATACTATATTTTCGTCATTGTCCATTTCTATTTAAATTATTTATAATACTAACCTTATTTATACTTATGTATGCCATATAAAGGCAATAAATAAAAATGAGCCGAATTTCAAAGAAATATACCGAATTCTTCTGATTGATTAGAAGTGCTACTTTTGACAGATTCACAGATTTTGTGTTTGCGTTAACAGTCACGTTGCGTCGTTGCGTTGCGTTTAACTTTACTTCTTTACAACGCACAAAAATGTTTCAAACACGATACAAATATTTTTCAAATAATAACTTTGACAGTATGAACATACAAATTATCAATGTTGCCAACTATAGCAACAATTAAACGAATAATATGACATTGATGTACATTATTTGTGTAATATACGATAAGTAATGAACTGTACTATTCATCTTAGTAATAATTATGTAAGGCTATACACTTTTTGACGGTTAAAAATGATTAAAATTTTATTTCATTTTTCACTATTAGTGATTTTAATGCATTAAGGTTTTACACTAAGTAATGACGTGCATTGGCTGCTTGAATGATTTGGGTATATATGAATATTTTTCATATTTTCATCTGTCCAAAGAACTTTCGGTATGGAATTTGTAGAAAATAGTATATGTTTGTATTACAATTGTAGTGGATATACAGGTGTCTCTTAAATAGGGGGACATGGCTTAACCACAGATTCCTGAGGCTAAAATAAGACGATTTAACCAAACTTGCTTCTACCGGAAACTGTACCATTTAGACAGAATTCTGCTTCAAAGTTCTTCAAAAAAAAATTAATTTTGCTTATAATAATCGGACGCTTTATTCGATTTGGATGAAATTTGGTATGACAGTTCATATGGTTATAAGTCATCTTTTAAGGTAATACTTGTTATTATTAGTGAACCACTAGTGTATGAAACTTAGGTCTCCCAACATTAAATACACCGTAACTTTTTAATGGCAATGCCGAAAACGTGAAATTATTTTTCTTCAGAAAGATACATTCAATAGTAAACTTTTTTCTTTCTGTCTAATTTGTGATATCTATTACGGTTCACCCAGAAAAAAATAAAATCTGAGTGTCTGCAATACTAAATTTTTAAAATGAATTTAATCTAGCAGTCTATCCAAATGTCAAACAAGTAATTTTTAATGACCGTAACTAGTTGTCAATCTTCCAAACTTGTTTAGGAGTTAGCTGAGATATGTAATCGTGTTATTTATAATAATGGTAGTAAAATACTATTAGGCCGAACAAACGGATGTTACTAATTTTAGAATATTGCGAAGAAAATTTTGGACAACCCGTAAAACAATTGTTACTGTCATTAAAAATTACTTGTTTGACATTTGGATAGACTGCTAGATTAAATTTATTTTAAAAATTTAGCAGTGCAGACACTCAGATTTTATTTTTTTCTGTGTGAACCACAAATTACACAGAGAGAGAAAAGTTTACTATTGAATGTATCTTTCTGAAGAAAAATAATTTCACGTTTTCGGCGTTGCCATTAAAAAGTTACGGTCTAATTAATGTTGGGACACCTACGTTTCATACACTAGTGGTTCACTAATAATAACAAGTATCACCTTAAAAGATGACTTATAACCATATAAACTGCCATACCAAATTTCATCCAAATCGAATAAAGCGTTCTGTTATTATAAGCAAAATTATTATTATTTTTACTTCCTTGTACGAAGTAAAGGAAGTATTGTAATCGCGAAAAATTTCGGTTTCCAGATTTCAACGGAAATATCCATTTTGGCCATCCCTGAATCCATTTTGACTAATTTCGTCGTGACGTCTGTACGTACGTACGTATCTCGCATAACTAAAAAACGGGAAGCCGTAGAAAGTTAAAATTTTGTATTTAGGACTGTTATAACATCTAGTTGTGCACCTCCCTTTTTGGTCATTGCATAACTTTCAGAAGTGGTACTTTACTTGAAGCCCATAATAGATTTTAATGGAAAACTATATTAAAATATAATCCAAAACTTTTCAAATTTGGTATATAAGACTTTTATATCAATGGGAATAACATAATAGATTTTAGTAAAAATGGTCTACCCGGAAGTGGTACTTTACTTGAAGCTATTATCAGTTTTTCTTGAAAAAAATGGTGTTATTTTGAATTTAACAATAAATGCTTCAAATAAAAGTTTTAGAGAATTGAATTTTGCGTCGAAAACTTTAAGTATGATTAAATTAGTTCTTTGTATAAGCGAGATATGTAAATTTAAACATTATGTACTTTTTGGTTTCTGTAATTAAGTTTGCTATGAATTAGGACAAGAAATAACAAAAAAATAAAGAATTTAATGTCAATGTCAAATTCGTGCAATTTTATGATTGGCTCTGTTATTATATATATTTTTAATTATTAACAAAATATGTATAGCGTAACAGGCGTACAAGGAAGTCATGTGGTGTCCACATCAGATATTTTTTTTTCGAAGAACTTTGAAGTAGAATTCTGGCTAAATGGTACACTTTCCGGTAGAAGCAAGTTTGGTTAAATCGTCTTATTTTAGCCTCAGGAATCTGTGGTTAAGCCATGTCCCCCTATTTAAGAGACACCTGTATACTATAATTCTTCCATACTTTCATAATACAAAATAAAAAAAAAAATTGGTGGATAACCCCTCGTCGGATATCTTTGACAGACTTTACGAAAACTTTAAATATGTCATTTTAACTCCGAAACAGAAAAAAAAATATCAGCACGGCTTATTACCCGTTTCTGGATTAGCTAATCTGCTCCTATTTCCAAATTAATAAAAAAAAATATATCTGTAGCATTGAAGGCATTTATCAGTCGTCACCTCACGGGGTCTCAAGCCGCGCGCTGCCCAACAATTCTTCTGTGTCTATTTTTGTTTATATTCATAAAAAGTGTTAAATACAAATACACAGTCATAGAGTATCATTTTTTGTTTCTTTGGTTATTTAAAAAGCACCATTTAACAAACAGTCGCTTCATTTACAAATTAAATAATAAAATTTTATATACAAACACTTACCAGTAGGTGCAGTCTAAAAATTAAAAAACAATATACAGTTTATGGCAAAACGTACGAATCAGAGCACAAGGATTCGACCGTATAAATATGCACATTTTTTAATAAGGTTGTAACTCAAAAACGGTTAAAGTTACGGAAATAAGAGTGTAAAATTTGAAATCTACATGATTTCAAATGCTAGTAACCAGGGCATCGAACCCGCCAAAAACTGGGTTCGGTTTATGTTCAGGTTGATTTGTTTTTTGAAAGATGGGTTCGGGTGCGGTTCTGGTTCAAGCATTAATAAAATTTGCGGTTTTGTTCGCGGTTCAGGTTCGAAATAATGTAAAATGAGAGCCGAAATTTACGCAAACGCAACAAGAAACGAACATAATTTTCACGAAAAGTCAGCCCAGACAGCAACGCAAACGCCTAAGACGTCGATTATCGGCTGTATTTACTTTTCGAACTAAGAATTAACCTGAACCGGAGTTGAACCCCGAACCTGAATTTTAATACTTGGTTCGGTTTCGACTCAGGTTCAATTAAAATATATATCTGAGGTTCAGTTCTCGGTTTGGGTTCCCTAAAATGTTACGGTTTGGTTCCGGTTTTGGTTAGGTTCAGGTTCGGGTTCGATGCCCTGCTAGTAACTCATTTTTTAAAATTGTAAATTAAGCCGGGCAAAATTTATAAAAGAAAATACAAATAGTGAGCTAGGCGACAGTTTGACAGAAAATCAAGAAAAAATTGTCAAATTTAAAGAGGCGTTCCTTGAAAATGGCTAAAAATACAAACTTTAGGGTATTATTTTTGGATCTTTTTTATTATAAGTGATAGAAAAAAAATGGCTCATATTTTAGACAAACTATTTGATGGCAGATGTAGATATTTTTTATAAAGCCAGGTTTACAAGATACGACTATCAACTTTTATTTTTTAAATAAATAAATAAATATATCATCACGGCATATTACCCATTTCTGGGTGTGCCATTATCTACAACACATGTAGACATCGGTAATGATGACGATATATTTTACCGTGGGGGCGCTTACCAGGCGTCACCTCACAGGCACTCATTGTTGGCGTGGAGAGTGCACCAAAGGGGTCACTTTTGTGCCAATTAAAATTGGAAATATTTGGCGCCGGTCGGGATCGAACCCGGTTCCCCCAGGTTCGCGACCAAACACTCAGCCACTTGAATTGAAGGTAATTATACTATACAGGGTGTCTCAGGACGAGCTTACGCTATCTATATTTTAAATACTATTTAATATAATTTAACGAAATTTGGTATCTAGGGGTTATCCAACATGCCCGTTTTAACTAAAATATTTTCAAAGCAGTAGAACTTCCAGTTTGACCGGAAATTGACCTCAACTTTCTTATTTTAAATGGAATACGCTATATTTTATTTTACCATTGAATGCAGCGGAAAATTTTACATATGAAGCAATAAAAACATTTTACTCATGCTCAACTACTTCCGGCGTTATTCAACTTTTTTTGATTTTTTGTCTGAAATCCGGCACATTTTCAAAACTCTGTATATCGGGAACGAGATCGAATTTTTATAATCTGAAAAAAGACTTTTATAAAGGAGACTTTAAGCTACATTATCCATAAAAGAATCCTCGATTATTTATAAAAATGTGACGGGTACGTTACACCAAAATTACAGTTGACAAACTTCAAAAAAGACAATTTTTTAAAATGGAACCCCCCTTTTTTATTACATAAATGTGTTCTACGGCAAAAAATAAGGGTACTTTATGTAACAAGTCCTATGTTGAAAGTTGATAGAATTTCAGTAAATTAGAAAAACATGTAATCTGTGTATAATTATTTTATTAATACGGATAAGTAAGCCATGGAAAAACAATGTTTGTTTTTACAAACTCACCTACTTGATTTCTTAGATAATTTACCGTTGGATCAAAGGAATTTAATATGGTACCAGCGTGATGGCGCTCCACCCCACAATAGCCATAGAATAAATACTTTTTTGGAAACAATTTTTGAAGATAGGTGGCTGGCAAATAATTGACCACATAGGTGGCCTCCTCGTTCACCCGATTTAACTCCACTTGATTTTTTTGTTTGGGGTTACATTAATAACGTCGTCTATCAAAAACCTGACTACTAAAGAAGATTGCCAACATAGGGTACGAACAGCATTTAACAACATCTCTCTTGGGATGATAAAAAATGCTACAAAAGAAGTATTGAATAGAATAACAATGTGCTTACATATGAAGGGAGGACAGTTTGAATATGTATTAAATTAGTCATAGTTTTGTATTTAGAATTTATTTGTTTTTTCCATGGCTTACTTATCCGTATTAATAAAATAATTATACACAGATTACATGTTTTTCTAATTTACTGAAATTCTATCAACTTTCAACATAGGACATGTTGCATAAAGTACCCTTATTTTTTGTCGTAGAACACATTTATGTAATAAAAAATGGGAGGTTCCATTTAAAAAAATTGTCTTTTTTGAAGTTTGTCAACTGTAATTTTGGTGTAACGTACCCGTCACATTTTTATAAATAATCGAGGATTCTTCTATGGGTAATGTAGCTTAAAGTCTCCTTTATAAAAGGCTTTTTTCAGATTATAAAAATTCGATCTCGTTCCCGATATACAGAGTTTTGAAAATGTGCCGGATTTCAGACAAAAAATCAAAAAAAGTTGAATAACGCCGGAAGTAGTTGATCATGAGTAAAATGTTTTTATTGCTTCATATGTAAAATTTTCCGCTGCATTCAATGGTAAAATAAAATATAGCGTATTCCATTTAAAATAAGAAAGTTGAGGTAAATTTCCGGTCAAACCGGAAGTGCTACTGCTTTGAAAATATTTTAGTTAAAACGGGCATGTTGGATAACCCCTAGATACCAAATTTCGTTAAATTATATTAAATAGTATTTAAAATATAGATAGCGTAAGCTCGTCCTGAGACACCCTGTATAGTGATAGAAATCGGATTTTCAGTACCACGCAAGTAGCCCATTTTTTTCATAATTAAAGATCAATTTAAGGAAAAATAAAAATACGGATCTATTATTTTTCATTTCTCTATCGATTAAAGTTATAAAAATCCAATCAGTTTGAAATCAATTTCAAATTTCGCGCGCGTCTTGAAAAATTGGCAATTAGTTGCATATTTTGTTGTGCGAACAAACCTGTTGTTTCTTGTTTAATTTTTGACTTTATCAGCCTAAACCCAGCCATAAATAAAATATTATTAACCGTTACGTACTTGCATATTTATACGTTCAAACATCCTTATATCCCTCCTTAACCCTAATCGTCTCTTATTGCACAGAACACAGCTGTTTCCGCATTTCCGAGTCGTCCTCATCAATATCCGGCGGCGGCGTACTTCCGGCTAAGCTAGGCGCCACTTCCGGCAAATATGGAGTGTAGTCAAGGCCGCTTCGTTCGTAGAACAGCATATAAGCGCTGCTTGTGTCCATACAAGGCAAGGAAGTGGCCCCCGTTGAGTTTCTTGGAGTGACCTCGCGACAGGAGGAATCGTTGTAACAGTACCAAGATCCGTTCGGGTTGCAAGCGTAGGAAATGTAGTGGCCCCCGTTCAGCATGCCTGAGTGGCTCTGGAAATAGTTTATTTTATTTTAAAATCGTTCAAAATACAGGGTGGGGCAGAAAAACCTATCCGATTTCAAAACGTTATAAAATTAAAACCACTCAACTTGTCAAAAAAATTTTTTATTAACATATCGCAAATTTTATGCCATTTTTAAATTTAAGTTTTGAAAAGCACATCACTCAAATGTCGTCCTTGGGAGCGGATACACTGATTTAGGCGCTCGCGGTAGCTTTCCATGACTTTCACCGTCATTTCCACAGGAATTTCTTCAATTGCCCGAGCAATTTCCCTTCGTAAAGCAAGAAGGGTCCTTGGTCGATGCTGGTAAACCTTCGATTTGAGGTAACCCCAAAGGAAGAAGTCACATGGAGTGAGATCCGGTGAGCGCGGCGGCCAGCCAAGATCACCTCTCAGGGAAATGAGGCGACCGGGAAACAGTTCCCTGAGAATGTCCATTGATCGTCGCGATGTGTGGGCGGTTGCCCCATCCTGTTGAAACCACACATTTTCCACGCCATTTTCTTCCATTTTGGGTCTAAGAAAATTTTCCAGCATGAAACAATAGCGCTCGCTGTTGACCGTTACGGTTTGCCCATTTTCTTCAAAAAAGTAAGGCCCCCAGACGCCTAGGCGGGAAAGAGCACACCACACAGTCACTTTTGGGCTATGGAGGGGTTCCTGATGGATTTCTCGAGGATTTTCGTCACTCCAATATCGAAAATTCTGCCTGTTAACGGCACCACAAAGGTGAAAATGGGCTTCGCCCGTGAAGAGCACAACATCGTCGTTTGGGAGTTCTCGGAGATCGCGACACAGGTTCGTACGGGTTTCAAAATCCCTTTCACTTAATTCCTGTGCAACAACCATTTTGTAGGGATGCATTTTGAGGTCCCGGCGCAAAATGCGCCGAATACTGCGGTTGGAAATCGCCAAAGCGAGCGAATGCTTTCGCGCCGAACGACGCGGGGAACGTTCAATCGCGGCTCTCACATTGGCCACGTTTTCAGGTCCTGTTGCTGTCCTGGGACGTCCAGGCGACTTCTTTTTCAATGCTGAACTCGTCTGTCTAAAATTTGACACCCACACTTTAATCGTAGCGTGATGTGGAACAGGATCATGACGCCCGAGTCCGAAATGAATTCGAAAAGCACGTTGTGTAGCAATTATCGAACCGCCGCATTCGATAAACCGCTCAATAACAAAAGCACGATGTTCACCAGACCAAGGCATGTTGACTACTGACAAATGGCATAAAACCGGCTTTCTAACGGTTTTTACCCCACTACTCTACCTGCTCCCTCTTTTGAGAAAAAGGGATTTGAAATCGGATAGGTTTTTCTGCCCCACCCTGTACTTCCCAATGGGGTCCGCCCAGTGAACTCTAAGTATATGGAATGGAAACGCGTATACCTATAGCATTGTAAGGGGCTGGTCATGCGAACTGTCACAAATGCATATACCTATTAACTAATATATTGCAGATCCTTTGCTTTCTTGAAGGAAACACTGTTAAATGGAAATATCATTTCTGCATAAGTCTATTGGCAACTGACTTTAAGCTCGCAGCGCCAAAGCGGAATTTACTTGAACTCACGGAGTTGAGATAACCATATGATAACTATAACTTTGTAAGAGTGTTTTTGTGTTTTCTTCGTGTTTTTTAAACTAATAAAGCTTCGACAGCAACAAACTCTGCTTAAGAATGCAATACATTTTCAACATGATAAATATTAGTTTTATTTTTTCTATAATTTGTTGCAAATAAGCGAGAATTTCGACTACTACTAGTGGAATGTTTGTCTTCATGCTTTAAAGTGGACAATTTTTGGAAGGTACAGCAGTTTTTTTTAAAAAAACTTATTGCAAATAAAACTTTTCCTCTTGCAGTATACATACCTCCGATAAAATAATCACTATCAGCCAAATGTAAAGACCTTCATAAATTTAGAAACTAGTTTCCCTATTTTTAATTTTATTATCCAGGTTTTTCGCCGGTCAATTTCTCTTTATCTTCAAATTTGTTCTCGATGATAAATAACATAATCTTTATTTTTTTGAGAGAAAGAATGGTAACGTACATATTGTTTTTTTAAATAACGACTTGCATTGGGGTACAGAACAATAAATATTATATTATATTATATTATATTATATATATTAATATAAAAAACAATTATGCAAAAATTAACGAAATTTGTTTTAAAGGTTAGAATGCAATTATTTGTATATAATAATTAATACAATAAGTTAATTATTATACGTACAATACACTAACTGCAAAACAGATCTACGATGGCAAATTTCACAAATTATTATAATAGAAAGCAAGAAATAATGAAATAATATTAATTTTTTTCAGATACGACAATGTTTTATATACAGAGCGCGCCAAATCTATCTCAACTCCTAGAGTTCGAATTTTTGCCACTAGTTAGCGTATCGCTTAAAGTCAGTTGCCAATCTGACACAAACACCCAACCGCGAATTATGCGCATGCTTGGAAACCGCGACTACTATTGGATAACGAGGAAATCATGATCACTTTTTGCGAATCACAGAGTTCTGTTTATTAACGGCTAGCGCGACAAATTTTTAATTTAAATTTGAGAAATTAAACAATGTACCTACTATTTATTATGCATGTAAATTCGTGAATATAAATATTAGTAATAATAAAAAACATTGACATATTCTAGTGCTAAATTTGAATTAAATAATTTACTTTGTTGTACTGTAAAAATAATAGGAATACAATCTGGTCAGGATTAATTTATTTAGGTGACAATAAATTACTGTATGAAACACAAAGCAAATGCTTACGAAGTGTAACTACAAAAATAAATGAAACAAAACGTCAAAGTCAAACCATGTGCTCGCTGCATCACCAGAGCAGCGTTCCAAAACCAAGAATACCGAGTTTTGGCGTAGAGTATGATGTGTTGTGTTTTGGAACGAATGAGAGTTTTGTTGAAGTAAAAAATTGAAGCTAAATTAAAAATAATGTTATAAAACTAACAAAACTACTTATAATTACAACATTAATGTCAAGCCCGTAATAAAAGCGCTTTTATGGAGCACTCTCCTCAATATAATGTGAAAGTACGCTCCATAAAATCGCTTTTATTATAAAAGTATTCTCGTAATACACGCTAACGTATTTACTTATGTTTATTTTCAACCAAAAGCATGTTTTTTTCCTCAAGAAGGCAAATTACTGTCATTTATTGAGAATCGTGAGCATCTACGTTTGAAAATATGTGGAGTAATTTCTATACCCTCCTCGTTAGTAAAGTGAGTAGAACATCACTTTGGAGTAAATTCTGGCTGTTTTGGGACAGGTTGAGTAAACTCTGAGAGTAAGGTTATTAGTTTTGAAACGACTTTGAATAATTTCGTACTCTAAGAGTAGGATTTTGGAACGCAGCCCAGCCAGCGACGCTGTCACCGTTAGCCCATGATAGTAAAGATTTCCGAGCATGCGCATAATTTGCGGTTGGGTGTTTGTGTGAGATAGACTTATGCAGAAATGATATTTCCATTTCACAGTGTTTCCTTCAGCTACTCTCATGGGAAAGATACGAGCATTAGCAATATATTAGTTAATAGGTATATGGTTTGCCCTAAGAAATACATAAACCGGACAGCGTAAAGTTTAATGCTAAGGTAAATGCATAAGTTTACAGCTTACATAACCAACCTTTAATTTTCTTTTTCTGCCGGAGACTTTTTATTTATAAAAACATGTTAAACGCTTACGTTAAGGTATGCTTGGGACACCGATATACTTTCTCTTTTTTTACTAATTTAGCTAAATTCGATCGAGCTGAAACATCCTATTGGGTTGAATATTACAAAATAAACTTACCACTACGGCGTAAAGCTGATACTTCAATTCAAACGCACTTTCGCCTTCTTTCAAGTGGTGCATGTGAAAATCTTGTAGATTTTCATCCAAAACAGGTGTTTTCAACAGACTTGTCGATTCTAGTCTGTCCCTTCTCGGTTTGGGAACTGTAGGGCCATCATATTCATCTGTGACGTCATTAATTGTAAGCCCGTTTAATGCCCGCGCCCTAAGTATCGTCTCCTGAGGCACAGAGGCTAAATACGCCGTTGGATCGAAGTCTGAATATGGGAAGTTTACTACTTTGTGGGTCTTGACCCATTTTCCGTTCACGAAGTCGAAACGTTTGAGATGGATTATCTAAAAAATAAAAAGTATTATTGCGAAATAGTTAAGTTATGCCTGTGGCACATTGGTCGAAAAGCATCAAAGAGTGCTTCGATGGTTTTCAGTTTCATTACGGTGTATAAATTAAGGCTGTGTCAGATGTTGCACTTTTATCACCCTAATATCGAAATCCTGAATTTAAATGCCTTAAATCTAGTGATTATTTAGGATTTTAAGAATTAGAATTTAGGGTTTTAAAGGAGCACACTATGCCTTGAAGTTGACGCGCACTAATTCAACAAATCATGTTCGTTGCTGCAATTTGTACAAAACGACAAATTTACTATCAAAGAATAACTTCTTAACTTCTATTTTATGAAATATAATTTTAATCTGAAGTTTCAAATTAAATCGAATTTCTTAATCCATTTTTGTTGTTCTAAAGTGTTGCCATATAAACCAATGAATATCATAAACCGGTTTAAAGTTAGAAACATAGTCCAGTCATTAGGTAGATTTACCCTGCAAAAGGTCGGGTATTTTTGATTTTTTGATATATTATATATTTAGGAGTTCTAATAAAAAATGCAAGTTTTCCACTTCGGGAGCCTTCGGGAAGCACCGCCAACTTGTTAAAAAAAGGTGCAAAAAAGCGGTTTTTTTTTCTTAATATCTCTTCACCTACTAGCATTAGGGCAAAAATAGTTATTTTTCAATTTTTTGAGAATAAAATTTCCTACTCCTTTCATCTGAAACATTTTTTTCTATAACCAATAGATAGCGAGCTACAGGCGCTTCAAACAGAGCAAATTTTTGAAAATTTCCCTAATACATCGTTTTGTTCATATTTCATTATATTTTTTAATTTTTTTTTACAAATTACTTATTATTATTAAAGAGTTTTATAGTCCAGGAATATTTTTGATTTTACCTCAAAGTAATTACAAGAAAAGCTTTTAAACGGAATCCTATCCAGAAAATGCGCTAAATAACATATCAAAAATTTTCGGATATCGAAGCACAGGAATCTCCCGCCAATTGGGAAAAATTGCGGCATGTTTATGTTTTTGGCCATTTGTTCAAAACAATTATGAAAGATATTAAAATTACTTAAAAAACAAACAATATTACATATTTAATACATAGTCTAATAGGTTTCACTATTTATAACAGTTTATACACGTCGTGGCATCGAAAGAAGTAAATTAATGATGCCTTTTTTTATAATAATTGTCAATGTTTTCCTGCATTTTTTTATATTTTCATCCACCACTCTGATCTTGTTAAAGTTACGATAACGCGGTTTGAAAATTTGAGTTCAGCATGAAATTCTCTTTAAAATAAAGTATTACACATTTTTTTCCGATGAGCAATTTGCTAGTTACTAACAAATGAAACTCACATGAAATTCCTCTAAAATTTTAAACATCTGAAAATCGGGTCATTTCTCAATATCTCAATCAAGCCGACCTTTTGTAGATTAAACCCTTATTTTTCTACCAAATGACTGGACTAACAATAGTTTATAATATTTTAATGAAAAAAAAAAAAAAAAACAACAGATTAGTCGAAGGGGGGCAATTGATTGGCCCGCTAGGTCCCCTGATCTGGCACCTAACTTTTTTTTTCTTTGGGGATAATTAAAATCAATTATTTATAAAACTCCACCTGTTAATCTCCCAGATTTAGAAAATAGAATTAGAAGAGAGTGTCAAGCAATTCCAAAAGAAACATTTCGGCGGGTGCAAATAGCATTTAGTGATAGGTTGTACTATTGTTTAGGTGTAAATAGCGCTCAATTTGAGCATTTGTTATAAGGTTTTAAATTAAATTAAAATTACATTATTGTTTCTAACTTTAAAAGGGTTTATTCAAATATCAATTTATTGACATGCTTGTATAGCATTTTTCAAGAGCTTTCATTTGATATGTCACAAGGGGTATATTACCATTTAAGATTTAAAAGTTGAGAATGGTCGGAGTAAGATTAGTGAATTAAAAAAAAAAAAATATTAATAAAATGTGGCCCCCTAGATGTTAAAACATTTAACGTAAACCGGGTACGTCTATCACAATTCGTTTCAAAGTTATTAAAGGTGGATCATCTTAAGCGCGCCACCCTGTATAATTTTGAGGATGCAACATTCGATAAAACGTAATGAGAAATAGGCGTTTGCTTGCCCGCAATCAGCTGTTAAACATATCCGCTATACTGAAACGTAACGTGCAAATACCTCATTGAGTGTTTTTTCTTACCAAAATAGGCGGCAACCTCCATATTTGCAGCTTCTTCGTCGCCGGCTGTTTTTCCTCACACTTAGAACAGTGATACCTCGTTTCCAAACTTTCTTCCGAGGTGAAGGCCTTCAAACAGTGATCCAAATCAACTGGCTCTGTATGCTGCTTCCGGCACAGGGCTACCGATTGGTCTTCAATGAAACTTCTTTCTCTGGCACTTTGGTATCTGAGATGAAGCGCCGTTGGTTCCCAATCAATAGCTACTGTTCTCATAATGCCGCTAGGAGATGGTGACAGGCCTGGAGTAGGTAAAAAAGTTTCACTTTTTGTTCACACAACAGTCAGAAACTGTCACAAACCCATATACCTATTAGCTAATATATTGCGGATCCTTTGCTTTTCTTGAAGGAAACACTGTGACATGGAAATATCATTTCTGCATAAGTCTATCTCACACAAACACCCAACCGCGAATTATGCGCATGCTTGGAAACCTTCACTATTATTGGCTAACGAGGAAATCATGATCACTTTTTGCGAATCACAGAGTTCTGTTTATTAACGACTAGCGCGAGAAATTTTTAATTTAAATTTGAGAAATTAAACAATGTACCTACTATTTATTTTGTATGTAAATTCTTGAATATAAATATTAGTAATAATAAAAAACATTGACATATTCTAGTGCTAAATTTGAATTAAATAATTTGCTTTGTTGTACTGTAAAAATAATAGGAATACAATCTGGTCAGGATTAATTTATTTAGGTGACAATAAATTACTGTATGAAACACAAAGCAAATGCTTTCGAAGTGCAACTACAAACAGAAATGAAATTAAACGTCAAAGTCAAATCATGTGCTCGCTGCATCACCAGGGCAGCGTTCCAAAACCTAGAATACCGAGTTTTGGCGTAGAGTATGATGTGTTGTGTTTTGGAACGAATGAGAGTTTTGTTGAAGTAAAAAATTGAAGCTAAATAAAAAATAATTTTATAAAACTAACAAAACTACTTATAATTACAACATTAATGTCAAGCCCGTAATAAAAGCGCTTTTATGGAGCACTCTCCTCAATATAATGTGAAAGTACGCTCCATAAAAGCGCTTTTATTATGAAAGTATGCTCGTAATACACGCCAACATATTTACTTATGTTTATTTTCAACCAAAAGCATGTTTTCTTCCTCAAGAAGGCAAATTACTTTCATATGTTGAGACTCGTGAGCATCTACGTTTGAAAATATTGTGAAGTAATTTCTATATCCTCCTTGTTAGTAGAGTAAATAGAACATCACTTTGGAGTAAACTCTGGCTGTTTTGGAACAGGTTGAGTAAACTCTAAGAGTAGGATTTTGGAACGCAGCCCAGCCAGCGACGTTGTCAGCGTTAGCCAATAGTAGTCAAGATTTCCGAGCATGCGCATAATTGCCGGTTGGGTGTTTGTGTGAGATAGACTTATGCAGAAATGATATTTCCATTTCACAGTGTTTCCTTCACCTACTCTTATGAGAAAGATACGAGCATTAGCAATATATTAGTTAATAGGTATATGCACAAACCATTCTGAGCATGCGCATAAGTGTAAATATTTCAATCGCGGATTCTATTTCTTCAAAATCTAAACTCAGCAATTTCAAATTTGAATCGTTTACACTACTATTGAATCTCACTGATTTATTCCTAATATTTGTTGGTGTTGCATTTTCAATGATCGTTAATATATTTTAAATTCAAAAAAATCTTGGAAACCCCCGAATATCCGGCCGTTCTGATTAAATTTAAAGACGTTAAGAGGTGTTTAAAATACCTGAAGCAGCTGAAGCTTCGCTGTAGATGTCTACCAAAGATGTATTGTCGCAGGACAGCGCACACCCGCGACAGAATTTTGTCCAAGGGCACAGGAAGCAACTTTGCCCTCTGACAGTACGGAGTGTGAAAGGGAATTCGTACCTAAATAAACAATAAAGTAATAGTTATTTCTGGTAAAAAAAAAACACTGATCGGCGCGAAAATCGGGCCAATTTTTTAAGTGAAAACTTTTTTCGGCACACCTTGCACACTTTTCCTGGGCACTGAAAAAGGCTGACGCGTCACGGTCATTCGAATAAAGTCGGGGAAAACAGAACGTAACGTCACGTTAACTTCATATACCGTGAGTATTTTTACCTCTCGCTAAGAGAGGTATTGGATTCATGCTAAAATTCGCATATCCAGATTTTATTGAATAAGCACGATTTAAGGTCCCTACAATCCGATTATAACATTTTTAAAATGATGTCTGTGTGTGTGTGTGTGTGGATGTATGTGTGTGTGTGTGTGTGTGGATGTATGTGTGTGTGTGTATGTATGTATGTCTGGATGTTGTAGTCACGATTCCTCAAAAACTATAAGACTTAAAAAATATTTAACTGCAGTTTCCTCAATCTGACATTCCTGGGAAGAGCTGAAAAGGTTTTGGTAACAATTGAACAACCGGAAGTAGTAGTTTCTTAGAAAAATTCTTCTAAATATAATTTTTTGGGAGTTTTTTTTATTAAATATTGAAGAACATAAAATTCTCCATCTAATACACTTAAAAATTTTATTATATCTTGTATAGATTTAGAGATAAAGACTCTATAATTTATAGAGTATACTAATCGCAGAGGCCAAGGCACTAAGGAAACCAGTTGACAAATTCCAATGTTTATAACATGACATATGTCATTGTCAAATATCAACAGTTTTAGTGACATTCTGATAGCTTTTTCTGGGAAGTATATTTAACTTTTCTTATTCTTTTATTAATTAAATATTTGAAATTATAGGTAAAATTGTGATAAAATGCATATATCTATCAGAAATACCGCCAATCTGGTTAATGAATTGGAACAATATTTGACATTTAGAAACTTCCTCATACAATGAAAAATAGATATAATTTGAATTATATGTGTGCAGAAGACATGCTAAATATAGTAAGAAACAATATTTGGGTAATGTTCTGCAAGATTTTGTTATAAAACGACGGTTGGAAAGCGAAGTGCAATACAATACATATATAGCCTAATATGGAAATGGCGAGAGGTCTTGTGCTGGCCACAACAGATTTTTTAATGTGAAACATTGGGTTTGTATATCCATGGTTACGACTTGATATTTGATTGACAGCAATGTATTTGCCCGTTCCATTTAAAATGAAACATAGGGAACGAATCTGACAGAAGTATCATATTTAAATATTGTAAGAAATTTAGCGGAATCAGAAAACCACTCGAGAACACTAAACATATTTCGGGCACAAGGTGCACACAGTATTTTTTCTACATCCAAATTTAATTTTTAGAAAATAAGTATAATTATTTAAACAAAATTAACCTCTAATGACATGTCAATATGACAGATAACCGTTGAATTTTCCTATAAGTTATAATTTGACATTTGATTGACAGCAATATATTTGTCTGTCTCATTTAAAATGACACATGGGAAATGAATTTGACAGAAGTATTATATTTAAATATTGTAAGAAATTTAGCCGAGTCAGAAAATCACTCGGGCATAAGGTGCACACTATATTTTTTCTACAAATAATTTTAATTTAGAATGCGTATAATTATTTAAACAAAATTAACCTCTTTGTCGTCTTATCAAATGTCAAATTCGTTCCCTATGTTTCATTTTAAATGGAACGGGCAAATACATTGCTGTCAATCAAATGTCAAGTCGTAACTATGGATATGACAAACACAATGTTTCACGTTAAAAAATACTCACGGTATTTATTTAGTTATTTATATACAGGGTTAGTTAAAAGTATGGAGACGGCGATTTATTGTCGTTAATATTCATTTTAGGAAATTATGTTCAATACAAAAGTTTTTTTAAGAAATTTTGATCTACATTTGAGAATACATGAATTTTTTTTATTCTTCAATTGTTTTTGAGTTACGCTTTTCCGCGTAATTTTTTAAATGGGAACCTGTTAATTTTACTCTACCATTCGATAGAGCGTTTTTTTCTCTTTACAACAGTATTTTTTTTTTATTTAATCGAAACCGATAAACTAATTTCTACTTTAAGCCTGTAAATGAACTGTCAGATTACTTTATTTTAAAGGACTTTAAACTAACAACTTTAACCCAAAGTTGAATTATGAAACGCTTTTCCACTTTTAAATTAAACTTTAAAATTAAAGTAACTTTGTATACAGTGTGTCCCATTTAGAGGTGCTACCATTGGGATCTCGAGAACTGTAAGAGATACGATGTCGGTTAAATGGAACTTTTTGTGCGCGTTTGGGAGGCCATCTGAGATGTGCTTTTGTTTTTCCAAAAATTCTCATAGGGCACTAGATAATGACGAAAAACTGATTATTGTTGATTTTTTCTTTTTCAAATAACTTTTAAACTATTGGTAATTGAGAAAAACGTTTCAAATATAAAATATAGATATTTTTATTAACTAACCAGTGGCGTACGGAATAATTTTTTATATCCATAAAGTTTTGAGATATAACACAAACTTATATTTTTTTAAATGGAACCCATATCTGCATTTAGTCTCAAAAAAATAACTATTTTTTTCTCTTTTCAATGTTGTAAGGGTTATTATGTTTTATATTTGTTTTGCCTTCAAAATTATTATTTTTTCCTTATTTTGTATTAAATTTACAATTATTTTGAAAATATTGGTAGATTTCTATTTAGAAATACTCCTTGTATTTAAATAATTTATTTCGTTAGAAAAATCTGCTGAAAACTCGTATCAAATTAATTTTTATAATATTTTGTATCTGGTCGCCCTTGGCACATTATAGTGTAATTTGTAATTATGAGTCTAGAATGAAAATATCAAATAAAAAAGGCATAAAACAAATTATTTTGATCAAATACAATATAATTAATAAAAATAAAAATGTTTTTTTGGGAAATAATAAGAAAATTCTCAAAAATAAAGAGAAAAATTAAACTTTAGGAGCAAAACAAATATAAAACATAATAACCCTTACATCAATGAAAAGAGAAAAAAATTATTATTATTATTTTGAGAGTAAAATAAGATTTAGGTTCCATTTAAAAAAATATAAGTTTGTGTTATATCTCGAAAATTTACGGATATAAAAATTTATTTCGTACGCCACTGGTTAGCTAATAAAAATATCTATCTTTTATATTTGAAACGTTTTTCTCAATTACTAATAGTTTAGAAGTTATTTGAGAAAGAAAAAATCAACAATATTCAGTTTTTCGACATTATCTAGTGCCCTATGAGAATATTTGGAAAAACAAAAGCACATCTGAGATGGCCTCCCAAAGGCGCACAAAAAGTTCCATTTAACCGACATCGTATCTCTTATAGTTCTCGAGATCCCAATGGTGGCACTTCTAAATGGGACACACTGTATACATATGTTTTTAACATAATATTACGTATAGAGTGATAGAAATCAGATTTTCAGTATCACGCAAGTAGCCCATTGTCAACCATTTAAGTTTTCACTTCGGACGTGCGGTCTTAAGCACACACAATAATTTTTTTTACACTATTTCCGATAAACCTGTATATTTGCACAAAAAAATATACTGAATAATACTACAGAACATATTTATTCAAATTTCAGAAGAAAAATGAAATGTATTTTTTTTAAGTCGTCATTGTAATATTAACTTACCCCAAGCTATCATCGCAGTCCAAAGCATGATTAGTCTGATCACTTTGTGGCACAGGACTCAACAACCTCGTCACTTGGGTCCACACCGCTTCATACAAATCCTGCGTCGTGGTTTGGGGCCCTACAGCGAACAGCAACGGTACTCCGAAAAGCACGCTCCTTGTCTTATGTTGGGTGACGAAATACGTGTCTTGTCGCACACACTTTCTGTGAACTGCAGTAATGTACTGCAGGGCCCTGCTGGTCTGGGGCCCCTTGGACGCCAAGGGGGCCGCAGAGGAGGTTACAGGGCCAACACAAGACAGGCGGTGTAAAGCGATTGGAGATAGGGGTTGGTCGATCGATCGGCGGACTTGGACGTTATTCTGAAAAGAGTTTTATATTTTTAAAGGTGGAATGAATGAAAATAGGTAGAAATAAAAATTGGAGAGTGATAAATGGATTCTACAAGGGTTGAAATTACTAAATGTCCTAGGGCTGCGTTCCAAAGCCCTGCTCTAGAGCACAAAGTTACTCAAAGACGTTCCATAACTAATAACCCAACTCTCACAGCCCGAATCTTAAAAAAAAAATAATACAGGGTGTCTCTTAAATAGGGGAACATGGCTTAACCACAGATTCCTGAGGCTAAAATAAGACGATTTAACCAAACTTGCTTCTACCGGAAAGTGTACCATTTAGCCAGAAATCTACTTCAAAGTTCTTCGAAAAAAAATTAATTTTGCTTATAATAATCGGACGCTTTATTCGATTTGGATGAAATTTGGTATGACAGTTTATATGGTTATAAGTCATCTTTTAAGGTGATACTTGCTATTAATAGTGAACCACTAGTATATGAAACTTAGGTCTCCCAACATTAATTAGACCGTAACTTTTTAATGGCAATGCCGAAAATGTGAAATTATTTTTCATCAGAAAGATACATTCAATAGTAAACTTTTGTCTCTCTGTGTAATTTGTGATATCTGTTACGGTTCACACAGAAATAAATAAAATCTGAGTGTCTGCAGTGTTAAATTTTTAAAATAAATTTAATCTAGCAGTCTATCCAAATGTCAAACAAGTAATTTTTAATAAGAGTAACAATTGTTTTACGGGTTGTCAAAAATTTTCTTAGCAAAATTCTAAAATTAGTAACATCTGTTTGTTCGGCCTAATAGTATTTTACTACCATTATTATAAATAAGACGATTACATATCTCAGCTAACTCCTAAACAAGTTGTGAAGATTGACAACTCGTTACTGTCATTAACAATTAGATGTTTGACATTTGGCTAGACTGCTAGATTAAAATTATTTTAAAAATTTAACACTGCAGACACTCAGATTTTATTTTTTTCTGTGTGAACCGTAACAGATATCACAAATTACACAGAGAGACAAAAGTTTACTATTAAATGTATCTTTCTGAAGAAAAATAAATTCACGTTTTCGGCATTGCCATTAAAACGTTACGGTCTAATCAATGTTGGGAGACCTAAGTTTCATACACTAATGCTTCACTAATAATAACAATTATCACCGTAAAAGATGACTTTTAACCATATAAACTGTCATACCAAATTTCATCCAAATCGTATAAAGCGTTCTGTTATTATAAGCAAAATTAATTTTTTTTCGAAGAACTTTGAAGCAGAATTCTGGCTAAATGGTACACTTTCCGGTAGAAGCAAGTTTGGTTAAATCGTCTTATTTTAGCCTCAGGAATCTGTGATTAAGCCATGTCCCCCTATTTAAGAGACACCCTGTATATTGTGTTATTAGGAGTAAAAGTGATTCTTTGTGTGGCGAGTATGTAAGTTTGCACGACGAGCGGTAGCGAGTCGGACAATTACATGCGAGGCACACAAAGAATCACTTTTACTCCTAATAACACATTTTTTCTTCAAACATACGTATTTAAATAAAATAATTACAACTTGACGTTATAATAATTATAAATATTTACGTCAAGGACGTTTGCTGATTTCAATTGCTCTGTTGCTATGGATACTTTCGTTTATGTTCACGTTTTGTTATAAACATTCAAGTGAAAATTTTCACGTTTTGACGTTTAAATAAAAGCTATGTAATTTTATATTCTCCTTATATGCAATTATATCAGAATTTGAAGTTTTGCCATGTACGGCCGTTGAAGTTGTTCAATCGGATGGAAATTCAACAATATTGCTGAAGGATATGTTATGTCAAAGAATCGCTGAAAAACAATATGAACTTTTCTTATCACTTTAATTCTAATTATTCTTACCGTCATTACCAATATGTAAGTCTGCTATTTTATAATATGTTATTTCGTTAAATATAAACTGTTTATATTTAAATTTATAGATTATCAATTTGAATTTGACAGCTGTTGGATGTTTTTAGTAATTTTATTTTTAGAATATCTAGTGTATCTTGGCGCTTTTATTATAAAAGTGCGCTTGTAATACGGGCTTGACAATAATGTTGTAATTATAAGTAGTTTTGTTAATTTTTACCTCCCGTCATACCATAGGTAAGGAAGGTAATGTTTTCGGCCCAAAAAATCGATGAATTTTCAGTGAATAAGCACGAATTAGAACCCCACAACACGTTTTTGCTATTTTTACAATGATGTCTGTGTGTGTGTGGGTGTGAGACGATTTTTTTGGAAAAACAATAAAATATAAAGCAAAATTTTTATTACAGACTTTTCTATTTATTTGGGCAACAAATTTGATTTTATTTACAAATGATCAACCGGAAGTGATATTTTACTTAAAGCTCATTGCTTTTTACCTTCCGTCACCTTTAGGTAAGGAAGGTATTGTCTTTGGTCAAAAAATTCGGTGGTGAGTTTTTAATGAATAAGCACGTTTTAGGGTCCCTACAATGCGAATTTACTATTTTTAAGATGATGTCTGTATGTATGTGTGTGTGTGCGTGTGTGTGTGTGTCCGTGTGTGTGTGTGTGTGTGTGTGTATGTGTGTCTGTGTGTGACAAATTTTTCTCCGACGATAACTCCAATACTATAATTCTAAAAATTATAATTCTTTCGTATTCCTCTTCTGTACATCCATATGAAGAGTTGATTAGATTTTGGTTATAATTGATCCACCGGAAGTACCCTTATTTGAAGTTTTTAACAGTTTTTCTTAAAAAAACGCAGTTAAATATTATTTTTTGACATTTTGTTATTATATTTATTAAAGAAAATACTCTTCTCTATATGGTTTGATTATTCATTTTCCTTCATATTCAATAAATGTAGAGTTAAAGCATTATAAAGAAATTAATTTTCAAAAATTAGTCAGCTTTGTTATTTATTATGGAAACAGCTGACATAATTATTCAAAAAAATTTAATTGACAGATGTCAGTTGCAAGTGCAAAACCAAATATGGAAGAAAATATAGGATCTAAAATTGGTATGTCATAGTGTTGCTCGCAAGTGACACGCAGAGAAAGGCCAAAGAGAAGATGGAAGGACATTACTTAGTGTAGCTTATGTTATAATTTTATTGGATTTATAGAACCTTTTCAAATGAACTTTTGGTATGGAATTTGTAAAAAATAGTATGTGTTCGTGTTCGATTTTACATGATATTATATAGAATCTGTTCCAAGGACCTTTTGGTATGGGATTTGTACAAAATACATGGAATTGACGGAAGGTCTTGTGCTGGCCACAACAGATTTTTTAAACATGGAATTGGCGGGAGGTCATGTGCTCGCCACAACAGATTTTTTTTAAAATTATTTTTAATTAAGGTAGTTTCAATTTTTTACTTCAACAAAACTCTCATTCGTTCCAAAACACACTACACTCTTAAAATTAAGTCATCATACTCTAATTGCTATTCCAATGGGGTCATGCCACATTTTCTGTTTTATTTTTTTCTGGAAGTCTACCGGTCACAGTATACGTAAATAATATTTTCACGCCATTTGTGTACATTGTTTTGTAGATATAATTTTTTTAAAATAGGGGTCAATTTCAAATCTCAAAGAGGTCACGTGAGCGCATACGTCATGTATCTGAACGATTCCAGTTCACCCTGGCGGACAAAATATAAATTAAGATTGTTTATAAATAGCTTTTTTGGGTTTTTTAATAAATTGTTATCACAAGTTGGAACTGCACAGTTCTTCTTCACCATGTTTTATCATTATTATCATTATAAATATACAATTATTACAATATATCGTCATCATTACCGATGTCTACATGTGTTGTAGATACTGGCACACCCAGTAATGGGTAATATGCCGTGATGATATATTTATATTTATTTATTTTAATTATTGCACTTTTATGTATTAAATTATATATCAAGCACACAAACCTGCAATTAAAAATAATATTTCTCTAATGAAATAATTAAATTTTTATGAAACAAAAAAGATTGAATAGAGGGCACTTTTCCTGTGACAGCTTTATAAATATTTGGTTAGTTTACTCTGGTCTTACGTTTAACTTTGCGTTTGAAGTTTGTGACATTGTGACCTTCATGTACGTGTGACTAGTGTCGTTGTGTGAGTAGCCGATACATGACGTCACAGAAAATCGTAGCGTGAACATCTTTTAAGTAAATTATTAATGAAAAGTATTATATTTTGGGATGTTTTACGTTGCAATATGGATAATAAGTGTCATAGATTCTATTTTTATAAAAATATTAGCAACATTTTTTTTTGGCATGACCCCATTTTTGGTACTCTTGATTTTGGAACGCAGCCTTGGATAAAATGTCTAACTTTAGGTTAATATCCGTGATAATAAATATGGAGAGGACTAATTTTAATATAAATGACCCATGTTCTAATTTGATACTACGATGGAGGACTTCGAATACGTACATGGAACCAAATATAATGGGAAACTAGTGAATAACTAGGTGAATTTCTACGGAATGAAAATAAATTCTCTATGTTTGCATACCTTAAAGCATAAAATGCTGGGCATGCAGAGAACTGAGGAGCTTACCTCAGGGCTCCGCGTGGGCCGGGGGCTCTCGGGGGGAGACGGGGCCACGTGAGTATCGCCGATCAGTGGCACGCTACTCTCTAAAACACAACATACACAATCATCTTATTAACTTTAATCAAAAAAGTGCAAGAATTCTTATTTGTTAAAATGTGACAAGGCAGGTGCAGAGCAATAACAAGATAAACTGTCTGTTTAGTCTACATGTCAGTAGTCTGGACATTTATAGTATTGACAGTCTACGTGTAGGGTAGACAGTTGGTTATGGAGGCCATATGGACGTAGTTATGCAAATAGGAATCAACCCACAACAAGTGAGTTTTGGGTAAATTACGTTTTAAGTTTAAAGCTTGAGACTGAATTATACAATTACACGTATTTTTGCAGTTTACACAGTTATGTTATTCGAATGTCTAAATATCACGGCTTTCTGTCTACCTAAAGAACTTTAGAATTTCATCAGTGAATTTTGAAAAAAAAATTAAAATGTGGCATGGTTCCATTTTGCAAAAAACAATATAAGCCCAAAAACAAAAATAAATTTGGTTTCGATATAGTTTAATTGAAAAATAAACTTTATTCTATTAAAATATGAACAATATTCATAAACAAATTAAATACAATATATAGTATATGGTATAATTATTACAAACTCTAAGTAATTGTTACATGTTACTCATCTTCTATAGTAAAATCGATTGTAACTCCAAATCCGTCAATATCATCTACTTCGTCCTTATCAGCAAACAGTTCATTATAAAACGAAAAACAATTATTTGGTATAAGGTATAAAATAGATTTTATATCATTTAGTTTGGATATCAGAACCCGTTGAAGATTAGTTCAAACCATCTGGTTGATAATCATTTGGATACGCATCGGAATCATCAGACAGAACATCAATAAATTTCAAAAGTTCAGAACTCGAACTAGGAGGCGGTGAAGAAATAATGGGTGCTTAATCTAAAATCTAAATCAAAGCAGAATATTTTTGAATTAATTTCTCAAAATTAACGCATTTAATTTTACCATATACCTATAGAACAAGAACGGAGATTTAGATTTACATCCCCAGTCGTTGAAGAATAATTATTAAAAGTTGTATGATCTGAATCAAAACAATATATTAGCAATTAAAATACTCAAAATTTAACCATTAAATATCATACCTTTAGAACAAGAAGGGAGATTATTTATATTCTCCTCTTCAACCATTTGCACATTTTTTTTTTTTTTTTACTTCTAATATACACAAATATTGTAATAATATTAATATCAGAGAAAATCCACAATAACACGTTTACTATTCTAAAACCAGAATGTATACTGATAAAACCAACTACTTGCACAGAGTGTCACTGGATACTAAAAGGAACTATCCCTCATAACATTAATTCCTAAATTTGCAAAAAAGAACCAAGCTATCTGGTTCTGTTTTGTAAAACTATATATATTCATTTTAAGTTTGTGATTTGGTTCAGTACGATTTTCTATTAACATGTAACAGTTGTGGCTTGGTTCTATTTTCCACAACATAAAATGGACATTTAACAATCTAAATTTGATCCAAACTCAATTTGTCTTTCATTGTGGGATGGTTCCTTTTTGCATAACTACGCCCATATGATACCCTGCACTCTGCATCCTCTCAGATATTCTCTCACGAAGATTATAAAGTTTTTAATTTTTGAAGTGAAAACTGTCATTCGGGTAAACTCGGGGAGAGCCGAACGTAAATTATAATATTTTCTTTTCAGACGAAGCTCATTTTCATTTAAATGGGCATGTTAATAAACAAAATTGTTGGTATTGGGCTCAGGGAAATCCTAAATCAAAACATCAAAAACCTCTACATTCTCCGAAAGTTACGGTATGGGCAGCCATTTCAACTAAGAGGCTTATAGGTCCCTATTTCTTTGAAAACCAGCGAGGCGAGGCTGTAACCGTAAATTCCAAGCGGTACACAACAATATTACATGAATAACACTTGACTGTTTCACAATATTCAGTCTCTGAATCAACCTCTCGGTCATTTATCAGAGACTGGCTCACTCAGCCAGAACCACAGACGCGTTTAGCTCTTATTGGAGCTCTTCAGTGTGGTGCACTGACGCCTCTAGGAGGCACTGAGTCGGCTGAGTGAACAGATGATATACATCCTAAAAAGATATGATGACTGCACAAGCAAGTAGCTACATGCAGAGACATCTATCTAGAACGCCTCCTTGAGGCGTCAGTGCACCACACTGAAGAGCTCCAATAAGAGCGAAACGCGTCTGTGGTTCTGGCTGAGTGAGCCAGTCTCTGATAAATGACCGAGAGGTTGATTCTGAGACTGAATATTGTGAAACAGTCAAGTGTTATTTTTAAATATTTTATTTAAACTGTTTCACACAAGTATTGCCATCTTATTGTACTTTTATTAATGTTACATGAGTTTTTCTTCCCGGAATTGCAAGGTTTTGAATCCTACAACAACAGGACATATGGTTCCAACAAGATGGCGCCACATGCCACGTGCTACTCGTCTAACCAATCTTTAGCTGCCGTAAACGAAATGTTTGCAACAAAACTCATATCATGTAGAGGGGATATTCCATGGCCTCCCAGAAGTCCTGACTTGACTCCTCCTGACTTTTTTCACACTGTGAAATGGAAATATCATTTCTGCATAAGTCTATCTCACACAAACGCCCAACTTCGAATTATGCGCAAGCTTGGAAACCTAGATTACTATTGGCTAACGCTGACAGCGTAGCTGGCTGGGCTGTGTTCCAAAATCCTACTCTTAGACTACGAAATTATCCAAAGTCGTTTCAAAACTAATAACCTTACTCTGAGGTCTCAGAGTTTACTCAACCTGTTCTAAAACAGCCAGAATTTACTCCAAAGTGATGTTCTACTTACTCTACTAACGAGGAGGGTATAGAAATTACTCCACAATATTTTCAAACGTAGATGCTCACGATTCTCTACATATGGAAGTAATTTGCCTTCTTGAGGAAGAAAACATGCTTTTGGTTGAAAATAAACATAAGTAAATACGTTGGCGTGTATTACGAGAATACTTTTATAATGAAAGCGATTTTATGGAGCGTATTTTCACATTATATTGAGGAGAGTGCTCCATAAAAGCGCTTTTATTACGGGCTTGACATTAATGTTGTAATTATAAGTAGTTTTGTTAGTTTTATGAAATTATTTTTAATTTAGCTTCAATTTTTTACTTCAACAAAACTCTCATTCGTTCCAAAACACAACACATCATACTCTACGCCAAAACTCGGTATTCTTGGTTTTGGAACGCTGCCCTGGTGATGCAGCGAGCACATGGTTTGACTTTGTCGTTTGATTTCATTTCAGTTTGTAGTTGCACTTCGAAAGCATTTGCTTTGTGTTTCATACAGTAATTTATTGTCACCTAAATAAATTAATCCTGACCAGAATGTATTCCTATTATTTTTACAGTACAACAAAGTAAATTATTTAATTCAAATTTAGCACTAGAATATGTCAATGTTTTTTATTATTACTAATATTTATATTCAAGAATTTATATACAAAATAAATAATAGGTTCATTGTTTAATTTCTCAAATTTAAATTTAAAATTTCTCGCGCTAGCCGTTAATAAACAGAACTCTGTGATTCGCAAAAAGTGATCATGATTTTCTCGTTAGCCAATAGTAGTCAAGGTTTCTAAGCATGCGCATAATTCGCGGTTGTGTGTTTGTGTGAGATAGACTTATGCAGAAATGATATTTCCATTTCACAGTGTTTCCTTCAAGAAAAGCAAAGGATCCGCAATATATTAGTTAATAGGTATATGTGTCTACATGTGTTGTAGATACTGGCACACCCAGAAATGGGTAATATGCCGTGATGATATATTTATTTATTTAAAATAAATTTAAAGAAAAATTCGATAAAATCTATAGTTTTTTTTTAAAATTATTTGTTGAAAACCGCTCATCTTTATGGCCCAACCGTATAATATAGATCTACATAAGTGATTGTCAAATCATTAGGCGTCCACCCGTTCGTTAAAGTGTCATCGTTCGGTAAATAAGGCCTCCTATCGTGTTATAGAAAGTTGAAAATGTATAAAACAGTTTATTTGCTAGTAATAAGTCTGTTAAAAATAAACTCACCATCCACGACGTCTTCCAATTCATACGCCAGCAACTCCAGCGCACTACTCGCACTAACCCTTTTCTGCTCGCTTAAAATCTGCCGAATTTGCGAATCGGCCACCTCCACAAGGGCTAACCTCTTCGCTGGCACTTCACACAGCTGTTCTAACCTCTCTTTCAACTCCCTATACCTCGCATCTGAATTTAATCGAACCCCGTACTTGACAGGAACGGAGCCATCGCATTTAACAATGAGAACTTCGCATAATGTGTAAGAATCCATTGGTAAAGGAAGAGAAAGAACGTTGAATGGATCGAAGCGGACTGATTCGTGGCCGCATGCCTGGCAAGTTACTTTGGATTTTAGTTGGCCGTAGAATAGATCCGTGATTACCTACAAATCAAATTTGAAGTTGACTATACAGTATGTCCCATTTAAAAGTGCCACCATTGGGATCTCAAGAACTATAAGAGATACGATGTCAGTTAAATGGAACGTTTTGTGCGCCTTTGGGAGGCCATCTCAGATGTGCTTTTGTTTTTCCAAAAATTCTCATAGGGCACTAGATAATGACGAAAAACTGAATATTGTTGATTTTTTTCTTTTTCAAATAACTTCTAAACTATTAGTAATTGAGAAAAACGTTTCAAACATAAAAGATAGATATTTTTATTAACTAACCAGTGGCGTAGAAAATAAATTTTTATATCCATAAATTTTCGAGATATAACACACACTTATATTTTTTTAAATGGAACCCATATCTGATTTTAGTCTCAAAAAAAAAAACATTATTTTTTTCTCTTTTCAACGATGTAAAGGTTTTTATGTTTTATATTTGTTTTGCCTTCAAAATTATTATTTTTTCCTTATTTTTTATTAAATTTATAATTATTTTGAAAATATTGGTAGATTTCTATTTAGAAATACTCCTTCTATTTAAATAATTTATTTCGTTACAAAATTTTGCTCAAAACTCGTATCAAACAATTTTTTATAATATTTTGTATCTGGTCGCCCTTGGCACATTATAGTGTAATTTGTAATTATGAGTCTAGAATAAAAATATTCAGTAATGAAGGCATAAAACAAATTATTTCGATCAAATACAATATAATTAATTAAAATAATAATGTTTTTTTGGAATAAGAAAGTTCAGGAAAATAAAGAGAAAAATTTAATTTTAGGAGCAAAACAAATATAAAACATAATAACCCTTACATCATTGAAAACAGAAAAAAATATTGATTTTTTTGAGACTGATATCAGATATGGGTTCCATTTAAAAAAATATAAGTTTATGTTATATCTCGAAAATTTACGGATATAAAAATTTATTTCGTACGTCACTGGTTAGCTAATAAAAATATCTATCTTTTATGTTTGAAACGTTTTTCTTAATTACCAATAGTTTAGAAGTTATTTGAGAAAGAAAAAATCAACAATATTCAGTTTTTCGTCATTATCTAGTGCCCTATGAGAATTTTTGGAAAAACAAAAGCACATTTGAGATGGCCTCCCAAAGGCGCACAAAAAATTCCATTTAACCGACATCGTAATCTCTTATAGTTCTCGAGATCCCAATGGTGGCACCTCTAAATGGGACACACTGTATATAACAAAAAATGACGCTTTTACTTCCAAATTACAAGGTTAATTTTTAACAAAACATCTGACTAAAATCGTATTACTGCGCAAACTCGAACCGTTAGTCAGAAGATAAACCACATGAGATTGGAAAATCATGAAATTTGGAATGAAAAATGATGACGTTTGTCATTTATATTACTAGCTGTCATTCTGTTACGGGTCCCCCATATCTGCTTATCAAGAAAGACCAACAAAGTCACATGACTGCTCACACCTTATAAATTAGTATCCCATGCAAACTTAGTAGTATATGACGTCATTACTTCAGGGATATTTTTTGATGACGTAAGTCTTCTACCATTTCATTTCTACCATATCAATTACTCGAAAACTGGAAGTAACAATGTTGACCTACTTCCGCTATTATGTAGAGGAGTTTAAATACTGTAGTTTATGTTATATAGTTAAAACTGCTAAATGTAATAATAAGCGAGATAATTGTTGGCTAATTTATACACAAATTACACAGACACCTGTTTAGTTTTTTTTTTTTTAAATTATTTTTAAGATCAAGGAATTTTTCTTTTTTACTTAATTTTACCTTAAGACTTATGTCCGGTTTCTCCACAGGAACTTAAGTTGTTGATTATTAAAGTGCTACTTAATTGTAAGTAGGACTTATATCCCAAATGCGTTGCACCAGCAAATTTGAATGCGAACTTAACTTATGTCACAAATTACACTGGCAACAGTGTAATGCTGCTCTATGATTGGTCAATTTGAAATTTAGCGATTCAAAATAAAATACCATCTGTCATACGTCAAAGCTGTCATTGTGTTTATTAGGGTTTATGTTTGTATTCATTCAATAATATTCGATATGGATTTACAAGATTTCCCTAATTTGACGACGTTACCGTCATGGAAACAGTAAGGAAGTCGATATTGTCGAAAATGGTAGAACTCCGCGACGAATAAGTAACAGAATTGATTTGTTCCAAATATACTATATTATTTATTTTTAATATTTTTATGTGGACCACCGCCAGTTCTATAAACGGAAACCTTTTTCTTTGATGTCGTCTTCCTTATCATTTAATTTTCACGCCGTAACAACCCAAAACGGAACAAATTTACCGCCGATATGTCAACTGACATACGACACATAACCACATAAGTCACCGTTTTTTTCGACTTACATTTAAGTGCTACTTACGTCTCACATTTTGACATTTTTGCTTGGTGCAACGGTTTAAGGTGGAACTTAGGAATAAGGAACGACTTAAATCTTAAGTTGCTCTGGAGAAACCGGGCATTAGTTTTATTTACTTTTTAATTATTAGAAATACACTTACCGAATGATCCCTTTGCAAATGCTGTTTCCACGCTTCCTGAGCGACAATCACATCCGGTCGCCCTGCAGAATCGCTCAACTCCGTATACCTCTTTCCAGTAACCCTATTCAAATCTTCATGTAACGCGTCCAGCAGCCAAGCGAGCAGTTCTTGACTATCGTGCTGGCCGCCGCCCCCGAGGTGGGGCGCGTGACGGGCCACGCACCACCGGAGCTTCAGGGGGGCCACAGAACGAGCGCTAGCGCCCCATAGCTGCTGGAGGAGGTCGGCGTAACGACGGGCCACTTGACCGCGGGTTCCTGCAAACCAAATGATGGGGTGGAGTCCCCGTAAAGCTCGTATCACACTAGCGGGATTTGAAGCGGTTGTGGGTGAACCGACAGGCTATTTTGGACCCGCAGCCAATCACAGAGCCCAATAAAGTCACACTCACACAAACATCCAACCGGCAATTATGCGCATGCTCGGAAATCTTGATTACTATAGACCATATTACCAATTTTTGCGCCTCTAGTGGCAGGCATATCAACTGTAAAATTAAGTGCCACGGTAGCCAACTGTTTTTATTTCTAAATTTAGGTAAGTTGGCAATAAAAATTTTAAATGTGACAAATCAGAACACCAAAAAGAAGCTAAAGAAGAGAAATAGACAATGGCGTTTGTTTACATAATTTGAAAAGTATAATTTAAAAGTGAGTATTATTAAGTTGAATATGGTGAATATGTTTTTAAACGTATAATTAATTTTTAGAATGGCGTGGGAAAAATCTTTAAAGGCCGTTTCTTTTTTATTTATTATAATTAATAATTATTTGTAATTCCTAAAGTAACTTCGGCTCCAATAACCCACAATGTGTTGTTAGTTGTACACTTTATAAGTGTCTTCCTCCTTTTATTTACAGTTTCTAAAATACATTATGTATACAATTAATAATCAAATCATAAAATTATTTAGAATAATATTGAACTTACCAGTTTTAATTAAAAACTTTCTATATTCACGTTTTAAATTTTTAAAATGATGCCCACATAATTTGCTATATTTTGCAGGTTGCCATAAATTCATTTTATTACAGCCTTTTCGGTTTATAGTTCTTGCAAAATATTTTCTTTCTTTTTTGGGAAAAGATGAAATGAAGTTCCTTTATATAGCAATGAAATTAAATTGCAATTTGGAACGCCATTTTCTTCAAAATGAAATTATTATTTCCATATATTTACTTCAACGATTAAAGTAAAATTTCGCCAGAAACAGTTAAAACACAATTAAATAATTATTATAAAATTTATTTGGTAATTTGATTTTATTTTATAAAAAAGATATTTCATGTTGAAAATTGATTTTTTCTCATAAGATAGCATTGGCATTTGAAGTCAAGTACTTCCTATATTTGATTCGTCCATTGTGAGCATGCGCAATTGAATTGGTAATATGGTCTATTGGCTAACGCTGACAGCGTCGCTAGCTGGGCTGCGTTCCAAAATCCTACTCTTAGAGTACGAAATTATTCAAAGTCGTTTCAAAACTAGAAACCTTACTCTCAGAGTTTACTCAACCTGTTCCAAAACAACCAGAATTTACTCCAAAGTGATGTTCTACTTACTCTACTAACGAGGAGGGTATAGAAATTATTCCACAATATTTTCAAACGTAGATGCTCACGATTCTCAACATATGAAAGTAATTTGCCTTCTTGAGGAAGAAAACATGCTTTTGGTTGAAAATAAACATAAGTAAATACGTTGGCGTGTATTACGAGCATACTTTTATAATAAAAGCGCTTTTATGGAGCGTACTTTCACATTATATTGAGGAGAGTGCTCCATAAAAGCGCTTTTATTACGGGCTTGACATTAATGTTGTAATTATAAGTAGTTTTGTTTGTTTTATAAAATTATTTTTAATTTAGCTTCAATTTTTTACTTCAACAAAACTCTCATTCGTTCCAAAACACAACACATCATACTCTACGCCAAAACTCGGTATTCTAGGTTTTGGAACGCTGCCCTGGTGATGCAGCGAGCACATGGTTGATTTCATTTCTGTTTGTAGTTGCACTTCGAAAGCATTTGCTTTGTGTTTCATACAGTAATTTATTGTCACCTAAATAAATTAATCCTGACCAGATTGTATTCCTATTATTTTTACAGTACAACAAAGTAAATTATTTAATTCAAATTTAGCACTAGAATATGTCAATGTTTTTTATTATTACTAATATTTATATTCAAGAATTTACATACAAAATAAATAGTAGGTACATTGTTTAATTTCTCAAATTTAAATTAAAAATTTGTCGCGCTAGTCGTTAATAAACAGAACTCTGTGATTCGCAAAAAGTGATGATGATTTCCTCGTTAGCCAATAGTAGTGAAGGTTTCCAAGCATGCGCATAATTCGCGGTTAAGTGTTTGTGTGAGATAGACTTATTCAGAAATGATATTTCCATTTCACAGTGTTTCCTTCAAGAAAAGCAAAGGATCCGCAATATATTAGTTAATAGGTATATGTTTGAAATGTGCTATAGTTTTTGCACGTGCCTGCTTATTTTGACAAAAAAATCACTCACCTAATGGATTACTCTGATTCAATTCACTCAGCCTCACATCTCTTCTAAAATACATAGTCAACGGTTTCGTATTGCTTACAGCTTGCAACGCTGCATTCATAAAACAAGTATTCCCCAAATTGTGCAGCCCTGTCGCTCCGCTGGGCAACTGCGTTCCTTCGGGAGCCCGATCTTGCTGCTTCGCCCCTGCTACAAGAGCCCCGAGTTCTTCCGGCCACGTCAAGTCTGAATTTCTAACCTAAAAAAACAGTTATATTTACGAGCTATTCACATAATTATAAATAACACTGACTTCTAGGAGAATTTGGTCGCTGTCTTTGACGCCTACTTCCAGCAGCGTTGCCATTTCGTCGTCTAGGAGTCGCAGCGGGGCCATCGTTGAATGGGAAGGCGAACCGTGGGGGGAAGTACCGGCGGAGGGCCCCGAAATGCTCGAGTCTCGAAGGTGCCATAGTCGCAAATCGTCAGAGCGAAGGGAAAGACGTTGAGATAGGAATTCTAGAACCTAAAACAAATAATTCTACAATGCTCAAAACAATTTTAAAAAATCGACAATTTAAGTTCGTTCGTGCGTTTTTACCTTCCGTCACCTTTAGGTAAGGAAGGTATTGTCTTTGGTCAAAAAATTCGGCGGTGAGTTTTTAATGAATAAGCACGTTTTAAGATCCCTACAATACGAATGTACAATTTTTAAGATGATGTCTGTGTGTGTGTGTGTGTGTGTGTGTGTGTGTGTGTGTGTGTGTGTGTGTGTGTGTGTGTGTGTGTGTGTGTGTCGTGTGACGATAACTCCAAAACTACAATTCTAAAAATTATAATTCTTTCACATTCCCCTTCTTTACAACCATATGAAGAGCTGATTAAATTTTGGTTATAATTGGTTAACCGAAAGTACTCTTATTTGAAGTTCTTAACAGTTTTTCTGGAAAAAACGCAGTTAAATATCATTTTTCGATATTTTATGATCATTAATATAAAAGAATATCTTATTCTCAATACGGTTTGATTATACATTTTCCTTCATATTCAATAAATATAGTTATAGAGAGATTAAGAGAGGTTAACTTTCTAAAATCAGTCAGCTTTGCAAAAATTATGGAAACAGCAGATATATTCAAAAAATTCTAATTGACAGATGTCAGTGTCAAGTGCAAAACCAAAGTAGAAAATATAGGATCAGAAAGTAACATAAGTGACAGAGTGTCCCTCGCAAGTGACTTGCAGTTTCAATGCCGGGAGTACGAGGAAGGCCAAAGAGAAGATGGAAGAACTGTGTAGCAGAATATTTGAGAGCGGAAGAACTGTGTGAAGAAGATGCGTTGGATAGGAATGAGGAAGTGTGAAGTGCAATTTACAGAATGTACATTCGTGTTATAATTATATTGGATTTATAGAATCTTTTCAAAAGAACTTGCAATATGGAATTTGTAAAAAATAGTGTGTTCGTGTTACAATTTTACAGGATATATAAAATATTTTCCAAGAAACTTTTGGTATTGGATTTGTACAAAATACATTGAATTGACGGAAGGTTTTGTGCTGGCCACAACAGATTTTTTAAATATATATTAAACAAGTATGCAGTGTTCAAAAAAAATCCTAACTTGGAGTAGGCTATGAACAAAGCGTGTGTCAATTTGAAAGTATTTAATTAAATGTCAATTTGGCACGAGATAATGCCAAAAATTTTATCTAAAGAAATCTAAGATTTTTGTCTTGAATCCTTATTTTAGAAATAGAAATAAATTAGAAAACGGGTAAAGGCAATATTCTCTATCCTTCTTTATTATCTTTTCTCCTTAAAATTACATTTCACGATCAATTTTGACAAATCGACTTTTAAATTGAATAATAATCAGACATACGTTTCATGTTAAGTTTTTTTCTGTGCCACCATTGGGATCTCGAGAACTATAAGAGATACGATGTCGGTTAAATGGAACTTTTTGTGCGCCTTTGGGAGGCCATCTCAGATGTGCTTCTATTTTTCCAAAAATTCTCATAGGGCACGAGATAATAACGAAAAACTGAATATTGTTGATTTTTTCTTTCTCAAATAACTTCTAAACTATTAGTAATTGAGAAAAACGTTTCAAATACAAAAGATAGATATTTTTATTAACTAACCAGTGGCGTACGAAATAAATTTTTATATCCGTAAATTTTCGAGATATAGCACAAACTTATATTTTTTAAATAGAACCCATATCTGATTTTAGTCTCAAAAAATCAATATTTTTTCTCTTTTCAACGATGTAAGTGTTTTTATGTTTTATATTTGTTTTGCCTTCAAATTTATTATTTTTTCCTTATTTTGTATTAAATTTATAATTATTTTGAAAATATTGGTAGATTTCTATTTAGAAATACTCCTTGTATTTAAATAATTTATTTCGTTAGAAAATTTTGCTCAAAACTCGTATCAAACTAATTTTTATAATATTTTGTATCTGTTCGCCCTTGGCACATTAGTGTAATTTGTAATTATGAGTGTAGAATGAAAATATTAAGTAATAAAGGCATAAAACAAATTATTTCGATCAAATACAATATAATTAATAAAAATAATAATGTTTTTTTGGGAAATAATAAGAAAGTTCAGGAAAATAAAGAGAAAAATTAAATTTTAGGAGCAAAACAAATATAATACATAATAACCCTTACAACATTGAAAAGAGAAAAAAAATAATGATTTTTTTGGGACTGAATTCAGATATGGGTTCCATTTAAAAAAATATAAGTTTGTGTTATACCTCGAAAATTTACGGATATAACGCCACTGGTTAGTTAATAAAATTATCTCTCTTTTATATTTGAAACGTTTTTCTCAATTACTAATAGTTTAGAAGTTATTTGAAAAAGAAAAAATCAACAATATTCAGTTTTTCGTTATTATCTAGTGCCGTATGAGAATTTTTGGAAAAACAAGAGCACGACTGAGATGGCCCCCCAAAGGCGCACAAAAAGTTCCATTTAACCGACATTGTATCTCTTATAGTTCTCGAGATCCCAATGGTGACACCTCTAAATGGGACACACTGTATATATACTTGTTTAATCGGAATCGAACCCTCTATTGGCCACACTATGTATATTCAGTCACTATAGTCAAAACTAAAACACTTTTACAAATTTACTTAAATAAAAATATATATATTTAACTTTCTTATTTTCTAGAAACATACTTACTTGTCCAACAGAAGCGAGTCGGCTGAAAGCCGCAGTATGCGCTAAATACCGCCTCGGCGACACATTTTGCGCCGTTGCGAGCCCCGCTGAGGACAGAGCCGCCGCCCCATAGCCCCCCACGACACCTCCCCACGATGACACGGTTGTAGGGCCCCCATTGTTGAGCTGGTGTCGCAGTATTCTCAAATTCAGAGGGTAGAGCTCCAAATCCACTTGCTGACTGCCTGGAGGTTGAATTACCTAGACATGCAATGAATATAAAATTATTATTTAATAGACTTGTGGTCGTTGAAAATGTAACACTTTTCGATTAGTTGCTTTTAATATTTTTTCTTCATTTACAATCAGAGAAACTATCATCATAGTAGATGACATACTATCATTTTTGGTGTTGCATTTTCAACGACCGATACTTGTATTTTCTGTTCTTTTTACCTGTCTGGGTAGCGGAAGGGGCCCACCATACCAGTGAGCGAGGGCTTTCCACAAAGAATCCGGTATGAGTTCAAAGTCTCGATGTTGGACTAAAGTTCGGTCCTTTTTTAATCGTCCACCTTCACCAGTCAGAGTTTGAACTTTGAACTGCGATTCGGTCACCAAGTTACTGTTATCGATGGGGCCCGGAGGTCCTAGGAAGTTGCGACCCCCTGAGCTGCTGGACACTCCACTGGAGCTCCCTGTAATATGAATAATATGAGAATGGTTCAAAATGTAACCTAACAGTACAGGTTTTCTAATTTTGGATGTTTTTTTAAGGTTTCCCGGGTAATATTAGTGATAGAGCAAAGTCGCACATTCCAGGGTCTACTTTTTTAAAAAAGTTTAATAGTCGTCACAGGAATTTTCGATCTTTTGTTTCTCAGTTACAGGTAAATACTTGTTTTTCGTTCATTTCGAAAATATCTCATAACTTATTTATTATGATAAAGCAAAATTGTTTTAACAAGTTTTGTACCGTTGTCTCTCCACACCAGCTATGAGTGCCCGTGAGGTGACGCCTGGTAAGCGCCCACACGGTAAAATATATCGTCATCATTACCGATGTCTACATGTGTTGTAGATACTGGCACACCCAGAAATGGGTAATATGCCGTGATGATATATTTATTTATTTCTAAGTAGAATAAAATTGCGTAATTAGATTTTTTAAATCTTATAATTCTCGAGATAAAACACAAACTTATAACTTTTTACCTCTCGCTAAGAGAGGTATTGGATTCATGCTAAAATTCGCATATCCAGATTTTATTGAATAAACACGATTTAAGGTCCCTACAATCCGATTATAACATTTTTAAAATGATGTCTGTCTGTGTGTGTGTGTGTGTGTGTGTGTGTGTGTGTGTGTGTGTGTGTGTGTGTGTATGGATGTTGGAGGGACGATTCCTCAAAAACTATAAGACTTAAAAAATATTTAACTGCAGTTTCTTCAATCTGACATTCCTGGGAAGAGCTGAAAAGGTTTTTGTAACAATTGAACAACCGGAAATAGTAGTTTCTTAGAAAAATTCTTCTAAATATAATTTTTTGGGAGTTTTTTTTTTATTAAATATTGAAGAATATAAAATTCTCCATCTAATACTCTTAAAATTTTTACTATATCTTGTATAGATTTAGAGATAAAGACACTATAATTTATAGAGTAAACTAATTGCAGAGACTAAGGCACTAAGGAAACCACTTGACAAATTCCAATGTTTATAACATAGTTTGTAAATGACACATGTCATTGTCAAATATCAACAGTTTTAGTGACATTCTGATAGCATTTTCTGGGAAGCATATTTAATTTTTCTTATTATTTTATTAACTAAATATTTGAAATTATAGGTAAAATGTATATATCCATCAGAAATACCGCCAATCTGGTTAATGAATTGGAAGAAACTCTGACATTTAGAAACTTCCTCATACAATGAAAAATAGATATAATTAGAATTATATGTGTGCAGAAGACATGTTAAATATTTTGTTATAAAACGCCGGTTCGAAAGCGAAGTGCAATACAGTATTAATATAGCCTAATATGGAAATGGCGAGAGGTCTTGTGCTGACCACAACAGATTTTTTAATGACAACCTATGTTGAAAATTGTTGAGAATATTCGGTTCTCAAACTGTACCACAAATACTACTTTCGAGAAAAACTGCTTCAAACATTTAGAAATTTATTATAAAGAATGGATAATGTATGTGTTATATCTCGAGAATTATGTAGTTTTCAAAAATCTAATTACGGCATTTTATTTTACCTAAAAAACGGTACAAAATTTGTTAAAACAATTTTTTTCTATCTACCATAATAAATAAGTTATAAGATATTTTCGAAATGAGCGAAAAACAAGTTTTTGTCTATAGCTCAGAAACAAAAGAAGATCGAAAATTCCTATGGTGACTATTAAACTTTTCTCAAAAAATTGACCCTGAAATGTGCGAACGATTTTGCTCTATAATTAATATTTCTCGAGATAAGTACCTCAAAAAAAAAAACATCGAAACAAGTTTCCTAATGAATGATTTTAAATTATTGAAAACAAAAAACTTACCAATACTAGATGTCTCGACTCCGCGTATTAAATCTCCCATACTTTCACTAGAATTACTTGTGAAAGACTCATCACACACTACCCCCTCCTCGATCGGCGGCGAAAGCTTCGCCCCGCAGCCGTAGCACGGCGCTGATGTCTCAACCTGGCTGGTGTAACTCAACCAAGAACGCCACCAATCACTGGAAACAAGGTACCAAAACTGCCCGACCTTGTAGCCGCGTTTTTCTTCGCGGTCTAGCCATCCAAGGACGATATCGCGTTCGTGGTGTTTGCAGCGGGGGCGAAGCCCTAGGCTGACGTGGCATACCTGCGGGGAAATGTTTTAGTTGTAGAGTGATTCATAATGAGTTTGCTTGAGGTCACACAAGATGAATGCTTATTTCGTGACGTCACAGGGAGAGGCGAACGACTGCATTGTATTGTAAGCATAGGAAATACAGGTGACAATTCGGTCTTTGTCCAATAGGGATGTTGCAAGAATTTTTATATGACTTCTAAGTATTAAATTTGAAAAGATATTGTTCTTTAAAGAGCCTCAAAGTTGAAAATATCACGAAATATCCTTTAGATATTTTACAATTAATTTTTGAAATTTGGATAAAATTTTGAATAAGTCACATGATCAGAAACAGAATGTGACGTCAGAGTACATACATCTTCAGTGGTTCTAAGGTGTCTAGTGTATTGTCAAAGTTGTCAAACAAGAATCACGACCAGAACTTTAAAGTAAAATAGATTATAAATTTATATAATAAATTCAGTTTTTATATTTTATTTTACCTCAACTCTTTAACACCCCTTATTTCGGTAGCAGTAAAACAATCGTTCTGATATAAATTCAGCCATCATCCAGCTATCGACCTTCGGTTAATTGTCCGATTTAGCTTGTGTGTAATTTGAATTAGCCATTATTACTTTATTATTCATTTACAATGAGCAATGTCAGCGTCAAATGTCAAATTAAAAGATTTTGTTATTAACATGTGACATACTTTAGCCTACGTTTATTTATATAAATAATATGAATAAACGTAGGTGATGGAAAAACTATTTTCCTATTGGCTATTAATGATGTAATGTATGTGCTTCTACGTCACAGGAGTGGGGGGGGATAGTTTTTCAGCACGCCAATCTTTTTATTTAATTATTTCCACAAATAACAACAAATTATTAAAATAAAAATTATTACTAAGAAAATCATTGCATAAACTTTCATTTAAAATAGTTTTTGAAAAATGTGAAACAGGCTCATTTATTTCTAATGTCTGTGGTTGTGACGTCACAGCTTTCAAGGACATTGTATAGAGGGCAAAAATAACAGTCATTTTTAGTAAAAAGAAAATGGTCCCATATTTTTCTAACACCTGTATAATAAAAAAAATGTACTAACCTGAAATAAAAGTTCCAAGAAGGGGTGAACAATAGAAAACTGCGGTGTTCCCCAAATAACGTATTCCTCTTGTCCTAAATATGTGTCAGAGCCGTTTTTACTCAAATGGGGCTCCAGTGATTGAAGAACTTCTTCGTGAGACATACACGGGGCTTCGACATTTTGTCTGGCTACAAAAGACAAAATGTCGATCATGTGGGTCAATTCTGCGGTGTTCAACCGGCCGTCGGAATCCAAATCGAACATTTTGAAACAAACTAGAAATAAATAATTGTTATTTATGTTACAAATGCGTAAAGATAATACGTATAAAATATGAGAACACAATCATCTTTATATCTACGTCACAAACTATTTTAAAAAATTATTACGGCTTAATGAAAAACAATAATAGTATTTTTATACTAGCGTTTTATAACAACTTTTTTATTATATATGCATCATAATCGTTCTTTAAATCACACAAAAGCGTGCGTAAATCGACCATTAAAACACGCTAATTTTTTTAGTTACCTAGGCAAATAAAGGCAACATTATGTTTGGCGCATATCAATGGAGGGTTATACTTTTGACGTCACACGCAAGAAAGAGAAAGTTGATGAAAAAGTTGAGATGGAGAATCATAATACAAACAAACCATCGTCGTTTTTATAGTTCTGTCTTCTGTCACCTGTGGCTTGATATTTGAGTTCTACATAATAGGGTCCTCCACCGTAGTAACAAATTAGAACAAGAGGGCCGGTCTTATAAAACTATTTAATCAACAGTTAAAATTTAGTTAGCTACTAAACTAATTTAACTGAAGATTTGGGTATTATAAAAGTTTAATGACAAGTAAATCGACCTATTAAAGTAAATGTGGAATTTCATGCTATTAGATTTAAATCAGTTGTTAAAAAAAAGTCAAACTGTATTTTTTTTTGTTATGTTTATTTTAAAACAATTGAAATAGGGAACTATTTACTTTTTAAATATTTTTTTAAGAAATGTATGTGTTGAGCATGTCATCTTTAGAGTCTGTATCATCAGTGTACTCGGATTCATAAACAGATAATGATGATGCATTTATATTTGCACGAGGTAGGCTACCAAAATTGTTCCGAAACAGGACAAATCCATATGAAATATATGATGGCAATGGCTCGTACCACGATCACGGTTTTAACTAAAACACTATTTAAGAAATGTCAAATTTCATTATTTAACGATAATAAATAATATGAAATTTATCAAAATATGATTTTAAAGCAGAACATAGTTTGTATTCAAACAAATATTTTTAAATAAATTGTTCTTCTAACATAAGGGTGAAATTACATTTTGAAATTTGAATTTGACATTCCTTAAAACAGCGTTTTTGTTAAAACCATGATCGTGGTACGAGCCATGAGTTTAAAAAGTGATTTCGATTGTCAAAACAATGTGTGTTACACATATTGGGACAGATTGAAGGAAATATAAGACTACTAACATTAAGAAATATGTCAATTTCCACAATGTATCAGCTAGTAAATAACCTTACGATTTTACGCAACCGGGTCGTTCCAAATTATATGAAAATAATCTTCAACAATATCTAATAGGTTATATGTTTCAATATCAATATGATTTTTCCCACGATCACGTTTCTTTTCCAACTGTCAGATCAACTGATTTACGTTTATAACGAATGTGAATATAGAAACTTTTCACAAAACCACAAACACACTACTAAAATTTAATTAAATCCCCCGTTAGTTATTTGATAGTGAGATTAGTTTTATAATATCCATTTCTTTTTTAATGGTCCATTTAATTTACTTGTGCAGTTACTAACTAAGGATTAAATTATTGTTTATAAGACCGGCCCTAAAAATAGTTATTAGTTTCTAAAATAATCGAGTTTTTATTATCATTTCCTCATCTATATATCTACGTCACACATTTATTCTATTCCAAATTCTTACTACTTTCAAACCTTCTGCTATCGCCTTTTTGAAACACGGAATCCATTTGCAAGTATATAAATGCAAAAAATAACAATAAAACAACAGAAATAAACCAAATAATACTAGTTTAAATTTATGATGCCATGACAGATTACAAGCATTGGTATGAAAGTAAAAGATATTTTGGTAATCAAATCTTGGATTATAATACATACGTAGTATTTTTATTAATTATGACATTAAATTACTTATTATCCACCCATATTTCTAATTATTGACCACAGGGGTTATTTTAACATATTTATACATTTTATAAGCGTTGAAAAAAATAAATTTTTCTAGTCACTATAGAAAGTAGCCATTTGCGCTCTCTTTTGTCAACGCAAAATATCACTTTGCCACTCATGCGCGACAACGTAGAAAAAACGCTCGCTGTCCAAATTTCTAAGTATACAATGTTGAGAAATGTCACTTGTCTACATTCTTAATGAAAATGTTTAGTTAGGAATTAATGGCACTGTAATTACACATTTATCACGTTCACAAGTCAATTTGACATATGTTTTGTCGGTATTTAACATAACCTAACAAAATGCCACACTGCTGTGAAAATGAAATTGGGCACTCATTTTCAAAAACGAAAGTATAAAATGCTTAGATTAGATTGAATAAAAACTCAAGAAGAATGGAAAATAACGATAAAATAAAATTAAATATAAAATAAATTGTGTGAACAGTTATATTTAGTAATAGGAATGATTGTACACAGATGGCGGTAGGATATTTGCGAGTCGTACTGACATCTGATCTCTAGTTAACTATTTATTTTGATTACAAATAAAGTTATTAGTTATTTCGATACTTAAATAATTGCGAGAAGTCAGTCAATGCACATACATGTCTATATAATCACAAATTCCTTGAAATATTTGTTAATTTTTTCAGTGTGACAGGCGTGACAACTAACCACACATTTTGCTACAAAAACTCATCAAATCATCACAAATCCTTGCTTCCACGCTCTAATTTTGTTTTTTTTTTTATGGAATAGATGGCTAATGTAACGATATAATCATTTAAAAGCCTTTTTAAGTTTAAACCGTATCTTTTGTATTAGCCAATCGTTATTTATTGAGCAGTACTGTAAGTATAAAGTGTACATTTTATTATTTTTTGTTATGGTGGAGGACCCCATTGTGGCGACTGTAGAAAAAATCTTGTGTGTGTTTCGAGCGCAAATGGACATTGTCGATTTCGAGAGAATGCCGCGCGACGAATCTCAATCGACAATGTCGCATTTTGCGCTCTTAATACACAAATAGCTATTGTGTTGTGACTTCAATTATTAGCGAAATCCACTGTTTGAAAACAAAATCATCTCTATATCTACGTCACAGAATATTAAAAAAATTATTACGGCTTAACGAATAACAATAAAGACTTTCTAAAATTAAATATCACTTTCAGTTTAGATGAAGTTTTGTAAAAAAATATAGCGATTTGTTATTTGTATTACAACAGGTGAGCCATGTGTAGTTCAAGCAAAATATTAATAGATGGCAGCACGAAAATATGCCTGTATAACCCTCCATTGAGCTTCGTCAATCGAAAGAACATAAAAAGAGCCTTAAAGATGTGCAAACCAAAATCCAGTATTTTCATATTTGAAACAAATTCGGAAAAATAATAAACCGTATATTCCTAATACTTACACTTAACTCGTTCAGCTATTGGTCCCCTGCACGCCGCACTAACCCCACAACACAGTTCCTTAAAATCAACATGTCCATCCCTATTCACATCCAAAGCATGAAACAACCCTTGACAGGCCCCAACAGGCACAGGCGGCGACACCAACGCCCCCAAACACTCCACATCTAACTGCCCACTAGCACTCCCTGCCTGCAGCAACCAGAAACACTTCTCAAGGTCACATATATCTCGTTCTTCAAGATGAGTCACTCCCGCCAAAGTCTGATAAAAAGTAGGCGTGTCCAGCTCGTTACTAGCCAATGAAACACTTTGCTCGGTTAGCAACCACCGCGAGAGGACAGTCGATGAGGTGTTGTGGCCAATCCAAGCGCGGAATTCATCGTATGAAGCCTTGTCGTTATGAGACGCGAATAGCGATTGGCTGGAGTTGACAATACCGGTTCCTGAGCTTTCTAGCTGTAGGGCCCTTTGGAAATCACTTTTGCAAATGTATGTGTTGCTGTCATTACAGTATAAAGACCATAAGAATTTTATTTTTTCTTCGTAAGTTCCTTTTGTCAGCAAGACAAGTCCGCAAATTAAGTCCCGTAACGCGATGCCGCGTTGGGTTCCGCCACACGTTGTGTAGAGCCAGCCAGCAACCTGTAAAGGAACTCCGTCTCCCAAAACATGTTGGGTGAAGGCTGATTGAGACATCATTTGAGTTCCATTTGATAGTCTTTTGAATGCTTCGCATATTCGTTTAAGTTCCGACTCCGAAACTACAAAGAAATAACATGTTAAAATGGTGGGTGCTCGCTAAAGTACTAAAGTTATATTAAGGGCCGTTTTCATAATCAGGCTTACTTCAAGACTTTAATTAAATTTACTTTAAGACTTTGTCTTTAATTTAAAGTTGTCGGTTTTCATAATCGAAATCCATAGTTATACTCAAATCATTTAAGCAGCCAATGCACGTCATCACTTAGTGTAAAAACCTTGAATGCATTAAAATCACTAATAGTGAAAAATGAAATAAAATTTCAATCATTTTTAACCGTCAAAAAGTGTATGGCCTTATACCGGGAGTTTATTTTATCAGTAAACATAGGGTATATCATTGCCATAGTTACGGTATGAATGTTTGACAGCAATGTATTGAAGCGTTTATTTTATGAGTAAACATAGGCGTATAACATGGGAAGCAGTTTTTGGTAAATACAAAGGTCTGGCAATAAATCAAGCCATGCTATTGAACATGATAATAGTACCTTACATCTTGTACATTATTTAATATTAATTACTTTCATAAGATTGCAAAAATTACAATAAATTGTAAAAATTGTCAAATAAATAATTATTTCTTATTTTTATTATGCAATATCAAAAGATTTGCAAATGTCTCGGTTGTGCAGTGGTTATAACAGTTGCGTATAATTTTTTTGGTTGGGGTTCGATTCCCCGTTGGGATAATTATTTTATTTTTTTTACATAAAAATTGTTGAACTTTTAAAAATCAGTTTATATTTTCATATTACAATCATTTAAAATAATTATAACATTGTAATAAATAAAGAGAAAATAATTGAGAATAATTGATTACAATAATCAAAATATTAATGCAATAACAATGCATTGTATTTCCTTTGATATTAATAAAAATAACTGAAATATAACAAATTTGTAGAAATATTATGTCTTTACTGCATTTAGCAAATAAAATACAATGCATTGTTATTACATCAATATTTTGATTATTGTAATCAATTATTCTCAATCATTTTCTCTTAAATTTATTACAATGTTATTATTTTTAAATGATTGTAATATGGAAATATAAACTGATTTTTAAAAGTTCAACAATTTTTATGTAAAAAAAATAAAATAATTACCCCAATGGGGAATCGAACCGCAACCAAAAATTTTAGATGCTAGTGTTATGACCACTGCGCCACGGAGACATTCGGAAATCTTTTCATACTGCATAGTAAGAATGAAACAATTATTTATTTGACAATTTTTGTAATTTATTGCAATTTTTGCAATATTATTAAAGTAATTAATATTAAATAATATACAAGGTGTAATGTACTATTATCATGTTTAATAGCATGGCTAGATTTTTAGCCGGACACTTTGTATTTATCAAAAACTGCTTCCCATGTTAAACGCCTATGTTTACTCATAAAATAAACGCTTCAATACATTGCTGTCAAACATTCATACCGTAACTATGGCAATGATATACCCTATGTTTACTGATAAAATAAACTCCCGGTATAATTATTATTAAGATGAATAGTAGAGTTCATTACTTATCGTATATGACATGAATAACATATAAATAATGAACATCTACTTCATATTATTCGTTAATTTGTTACTATAGTTGGCAACATTGAAAATTTGTATGTTCATACTGTCATAGTTTGTTATTATTTGAAAAATATTTACATCGTGTTTGAAACAATTTTGAGCGTTGTAAAGGCCAATTTATAATAAAGTAACGTTAAACGCAACGCAACGACGCAATGTGACCGTTAACGCAAACACAAAATCTGTGAATCTGCCAAAGATAGCACTTCTAATAAATCAGAAGAATTCGTTATATTTCTTTGAAATTCGGCTCACTTTTATTTATTGTTTTTATACGGCATACATAAGTATAAATAAGGTTAGCAGTGGCGGCTGGTGATATCTTTGTATGGTAGGGCACAAAAATTTAAAAAAGTAAAAAGAGTATATTAAATTATTTAATCTTTAAGATACAGAAGCCATCTTCGTAATTAAATGAGTACTAGACGATTACAATTCAACAATAACAGATTACCTCGGAAAATGCCGGACATACTCGGACATCTTCGTTTAAATTGGGCTGTGCCCGGAACAGGCTTAATGCAGTCATATGCAACTTCGCGCGCTTCGCTGCTATTGGTCAAAATTCGAGTAAAAATAGTGGGAGACCGGGGCAGAAACATTTGTGTCCTAGCTTCTAGCAGCATATCGGTACGTGCACACGTCAGTATATAGGCTATCTAGCTATCGGCGGTGTAGCAAGAATTGCATAATAATGAAAGTAAATAAATAATAATTAATGTATTTTAAAAATGTATATGTACTCGCTTATTTCTTTTTTTCTTGTCTTTTTATTTGGTAGGGCTGCGCCCTTGTGCCCTATAGCACGAGCCGCCACTGAAGGTTAGTATTATAAAATAATTTAAGTAGAAATGGATAGTGACTAAAATTGAGGTAGTATTTATTTTGTAGATGTGACAGTTCATTAACATGTCGATAATACAGATTGCAATCTGTATAACTCCTTTCATAAAGATTCTAAAATCTAAAACGTATGTAAATGTACCAGTACATGACGTCAAGCGGTTTACGTCATAAATACAATATCACTAGAAACAATGACGTCATACGTTAAAAAGTTTAAATGAGCATGTAAAACGGATTAAAATATGATCTGTGTGTTGTCTTCATAAATCCAAATCTTTCTTAAAAAAGTAACACGTCTGGTATAATTTGTTTCCAGTGAAATCCTATTTTATTTAAAATATTCTGAACGATACTGCTTACGCCGTTATAAATACTTCATTCTTGTAGTATATGCAACAAACTAATATTATGTGAGATCCTTAAAAAAATACAGAATACTGCATACTATACAATTTCTCACTGTTTCTGTACATTGCGTATAGCGTTTGCCACACGCTGTACATATAGATTTAATTTTCAAATTATTACTAACAAATAGAACGAAATATTACCTCAATATTACAATTCAGTGAAAGTAAGAGCCCACCAATCTATATTTCATTTTCAAAATAAGTCAATAAATTAACTACAAGCTCTTGAATTTGACATGACAGAGCATTTGACATTTTGTCAATGAACAACGAAACCAAAAACAAAATGAAATCACAATACAGGTTGAAAAGTATAATATAGACATATAATATTTAGTAATATACATGTTCAGAATTACCAATATTAAAAAAATATAATCAAACGTCATTTTGTAAAAATTTACAAAATTTTACTTAATAATAATATATCCAAATATAATTATTTCTATTAAAGGTGTCAAATACATAATAATAATAAAAAAACCAATAAAATACCATTAATAAAATATATTTAAAAAAATAAGGAAAATTTCAAAAATCCCTAAACGATGACGTAAACCAAAATACCTACTAAACTAGTTTAATAGGTACATTCGTAAACCGCTTGATTCGCTGGATAGCCCATAGTTACTTTTATTCAATTTTTATTAATGACGTGTATTGGCTGCTTGAATGATTTGGGTATACTTTAACAAAAGTAAAAATTTCAAGTTTCAAGGTCACTACAATCCGAATTTAACATTTTTACAATGATGTCTGTGTGTGTGTATGGCTGGATGTTGGACGGACGATTCCTCAAAAACTATAAAACATAAGACCTGTTTAACTATGAATTCCTTAATCTGACATTTCTGGGAAGAGCTGAAAAGGTTTTGGTAACAATTGAACAACCGGAAGTAGTAGTTTTTAAAATAAATTCTTTCAAATATTAATTTTTGATATTACTAATTTTGAAGAACAAAATTCTACACCTGATACATTTAAATGTTTTATTATATCTTCTATAAATTTAGAGATAAAGACGCTATAATATATAGAATATCGGAATATAACAAGTCGAGTAGGCGAAACTACACTAAGGAAACCAGTTGACAAATTCAAATGTTTATAACAATTTGTAAATGACAAATATCAGTGTCAAAAATCAAAAGTTTTAGTTACATTCTGAAAGCTTTTTCTGGGAAGTACATTTAATCTTTCTTATTGTTTTATTAATTAAATATTTAAAATTTTAGGTAACAAGCATATATCCATTAGAAATACCGCCAATCTTGTTAATGAATTGGAAGAATCTCTGACATTTAGGAACTTCCTCATACAATGAAAAATAGATATAATTAGAATTGTATGTGTGCACAAGACATGTTCAATACAACAAAAAACAGTATTTGGGTAAAGTTCTGTAATTTTTTGTTATAAAACGACGGTTCGATAGCGAAGTGCAATACAATACTTATATAACATAAAATGGAAATGGCGAGAGGTATTGTGCTGGCCACAACAGATTTTTAAATAGAACATTCTGTAAATTTTCGTGGAATAAGATTCTAAATCAATTTCTCATTATAATGATGTATAACAGTAGGGGTTTTTTAGTGAAAAAGGTGTTGAGATTCTTATTTAATTAAGGAAAATGATAAATGAACATTGGTTACACAAAGAGTAAAAAAATATAAACAATAGAATATCACAGCCGACTGTTATCATTATATTGTTTGCTTTATTAGACATAATTTAAAGGTAAACTCCTTCTTGTTATTTATCATTGTAAACAGAAATTGATTTAGAATCTTATTCCGTGAAATACACAGAATGTTTCACTTAAAAATCGAAATCAAAGTAAATTATTTTTCCAGAAAATTAATAGGCCATGGAAAAAATATTTATATTAAATTATAGAACAGGCTGTATCTCTCACGTTTAACTTTTTCTTGTATATTTAATATTTCAGTAGATATAAGGTGGACAAAGATTATTTTTTTTCAACCAATAAATAGTGAACAATCTGTACAATATCACTTTTACTGTCTAGGCAGTAAAAATATTTGCTATTTACATACAAATCGCTCAACAATCGCGAAAACAATAGCAACCGTTCAACAAAAATATAGCAACGTAATTTGATAGCGGTAACTTTCAAAATTGGTATAAAAAAATAATCACTAAATTAATTTTAATTCTAAAATCGGCAAAAAAATAATGACTCGTAGTATGATCACGGTTTTAACTAAGAAGAAATATCAAATTTTATTATTTAATAACAATAATAAATAATATCAAATTTATCAATTTTAAAGCAGAACATAGTTTGTATTCAAACAAATATTTAAAAAAAAATCGTTCTTTAAGAATACAAGTGAAATTAAATATTTAAATTTGAATCTGACATTTCTAAAAACAGTGTTTGAGTTAAAACCGTGTGTGTTCAACAAGGCACCAAAAACTGATTTACAGTTTCGGAGCCTCTGCTGTAAATCTGGTATTTTAGTACCTAGTTGAACAAATGACTTTTTTTATGACATACGTACTGGTTAATTTACTCCCATTTTAAAATGTGCTATTTTGATTTTGTCAGCCTATTTCACAAATTTCTTTCAGCTATAAATATTTCAAATAGTCGTAAAAACTAATGATGCGATATTGTTTTGCTGCGACTGAAAGTTTAATAATAGACAATTGCAATTTTCTATTGTTGCCATTGTGTTTAAAAACAGACAAATAGATAAAATGCCAGTTTATCACATAAAAATGATTCTTAAATCATTTTAGGCAAAACAAAGACAAAATTAAATTATTATTTACATAGAGAATTAACGAAATATTATTTAAGAAAGCCATAAAAATGTTCTGACTTAGGTATAATTATAGTAATTAAATTAGGTTTGTTTGAATAATTGCAACGATTTAAGTTCATGACGTTACAAAAAGATAAAAATCGCGTCAATACCGCAAGAATTTTAAGGAAAAATGAAATCACATGATTTTTGACAAGTAGTAGGTTAAGATCTGTCATAGTAAACAAAATAATTTAAGAACTTACTTCGTTTCACTGCTTCTTCATAGCTTAAACAAGCTCTTTTTGAATCTTTTGCTCCCATTTCTATTCATTTAAACTAAACTACAACAATTAATACTAAAAAACATGATTTTCCAACAATTTTACGTCCATTATTGCAATTGACACATAACAATGAACTTAGGCACAAAATTTAGTTTAAATTTTTCCCACAAGAGGGCGCCACGCGATGCAAAATTGTTCAAACCAAAGTTTGCAACACTGCTTAACCTGCAAACGTGCTTTCAACGTTTTAGTTGTTTACACCTTAATTTTAGGTAAAATTCTGAGTTAAAGTCGCTAAAATGTCGATAGGAGTACCTATAAAAGTGTTACACGAAGCTGAAGGCCATATTGTAACATGTGAAACGATAACTGGTGAGGTTTATCGCGGAAAACTGATCGAAGCCGAAGACAACATGAACTGCCAAATGACGCAAATTACAGTCACATATCGAGATGGAAGAGTGTCGCAGTTGGAAAATGTTTATATCCGAGGTTCAAAAATCCTATTTTTGATACTGCCGGATATGTTGAAGAATGCTCCAATGTTTAAAAAACAGACAAAAGCCGGCACTGCTGGCCGGGGGAAATCAGCCATTTTACGCGCACAAGGTGACTTTATTTAAATGTTTATAATAATTACAAAAATTACTCGTTTTTAATATATTTTCGTGATGAAATCACCCTCTTTTCACACTAGTGCAGCAAATATTGATTTAGATTTTTTATTTTAAATTTGAAATTGTTTAGCACTATTTTTATTTTTCACTGTTTTGACACTTTGATCCAAAAATTCTATAGTGCGTTTTCAGTAAATAAGCACGAATTAGGGTCCCCACAACTCGTTTTTACTATTTTTACAATGATGTCTGTCTGTGTGTATGTGTGTTATCAAACTTTCAAAAATATATACTTCCGTATTTAAGCTTTTTGCAATCATATAAAGAGTTGATTAGATTTTGGGTAAAATTGAATAACCGAAAGTTATTAAAATATGCCTAATTCGAAACTGTCCAATTTTAGTACATATTTAAGACTTTTATGTCAATGGCAACAACTTATTAGATTTTGACTAAAATAAAAAAACTGGAAGTAAAACTTTAACTTGAAGCTGAATAGATTTTCCAAAAAAAAAAATATTGTATGATGCAATACTTAAATTTGGTATTTAAAACTCGAATGTGGCACTTTATTTGGAACTCTTTCAACCGGAAGTGTTACTTTGAAGTCCATAACAGTTTTTAATGAAAAAATTTATTATGCTATAATCCAAAACTTTTCAAATTTGGTTTTTAAGACTTTTATAGTGAGAGCGGCATACTAGATTTTTGCTAAAATTGATAAACCGGAAGTGGGTATTCTTTCAAAAAATAATATTTAATTGCGTTTTTTTAAGAAAAACTGTTCAGAACTTCAAATAAAGAAACTTCCGGTTGTCCAATTATAACAAAAATCTAATTAGCTCTTCATATGGATGTAAAGAAGAGGAATACAAAAGAATTATAATTTTTAGAATTGTAGTATTGGAGTTATCGTTGGAGAAATTTTTGTCTCACACACACACACACACACACACACACACACACACACACACACACACATATATATATATACATACATACATACATACATACATACATACAGACATCATCGTAAAACTAGTAAAGCCGTATTCTAGGGACCCTAAACGTGCTTATTTATTAAAAAATCACCACCGATTTTTTTTTTTTTGAGCAAAGAATACATTCTTATATAAAAATTGACGGAAGGTAAAAACCAATTTTAATATGTTCTAAACTAACTTTTGTTTTTAGCTGCTCGGGGCAGAGGCCGCGGGGGCCCTACAGCGAGGGGGCGCGCTGGGGGCTCATGGCAAGCTGGTCCCGCAGGCGCTGCTGGTGGAAGAGGCAGAGCACAATAACTGTATTTTTTGTAAATTAAGACAAATTTTGTATTCTTAGGTATTGTAATAAAAAATTTGTAAAAACTATATTGCTTATTTTTTTCCAAATATACTGTGTACCTATTTGAATTTTGCTGTAGTTTCTGACTTATTAATTTTAGAGAAAAGTTGTAAATAAAAAAGTTCAGAATTAAAAACTACACAATATGGGATTAAAATTAATAACAATTTCTTTTTATTTTACGGAAAACACAAATTTAAATGCTTAATTTACAGCATATTTCAGAGTGCCATTGAATTACTGATGTTTTATTTAACATTTAACTTTTGACATATTATGATTAATTTTGAATATTATAATATACAATTCATGAATCATTTGTACTTTCTTTTTGTGTTTAATTATATTTTGAATAATTATATAAAATTATTTATTGACAAGAGTAGAATTATGAGATCTGTCAAATAAAAAAAAAATTAATTTGCATTTTTTCTCGTAAAATAAAATGAAATTGTGATTAATTTTAGTCTCATATTGTATAGTTTTTAATTCTGAATCTGAACAACTTTTCTCTAAATTTAATAAGTCAGTAACTATAAAAAACAACCGATATATTTCTTTGTTTTTATTGAATGTGTGAAAACAAAACCGGACACTTAAAAAGAGACGGCAGTTAATTATTTTCAGGATATTATTTACCCTGAAAAACACCATTTAACAGTGGTTAAATATAGTGCTTTGATGGTAGTCCTATAAATTAGAAAATGTACAGGATAGAATAAATGAAAATAAAAAATTTCTTATTATACACGCAACAGAAAATTTCATAGGCAACACAGGAATTTTCTATCGTTTTTTGCTTTCGAGCTACAGGCTAAAACTTGTTTATCGCTTATTTTAAAACTACCTCATATTCGCTTGTTATGAAAAATAAAGAAAAAATGTTTAGATGCTTTTTACAATATATTTTACGTAGAATAATATGGTGTAATTAGATTTTTTCAAAACAATAATTCTTGAGAAATATCACAAACATAACCCCAAAAAATTAATAATTCAAGTTTTATCTACGTTTAAAACAAAAGAATGTAGACTTATTATACATCGTTGAAAAGCTTATAAAGAAAGGAAAAAGATGAGACTCTTTTCAACATTTGTTCTCATTTAAAAAAATATTATGTTCGTGATATCTCAAGATTTATTGTTTTGAAAAAAATTTAATTACCCCACGTAATTCTACATAAAAAACATTATAAAAACTATTTAAACATGTTTCCTTTGTCTCTCATAATAAGCGAGGTATGAGGTATTTTCAAAATAAGCCTGAAGCTCGAAAACAAAAGACGATTGAAAATTCCGTTCAAAATTTGTTCATTTTTTTTTATTCCGGACATTTTCTTAATAAATAAAGTGTTTGCTAAAGTTTTTTACCTCCCGCTACTCTTGGTAAGGGAGATATAGTGATCGTGCTAAAAATCGCATATCGAGATTTTTGTAAATGACCACATTTTAAGGTCACTAGAATCCAATTTCTGGTAGTTACTAAGTTATTTGACAATTAAATATTGGCCAACATTTGTCTTAATACATTTTTTTTAGTAACAAAAGCATATCTAAGATGACCGTTGAAATCCGCGATGATGTCTGTGAGTGTGTGTGTGTATACACTATCATTCGGAAAATTTTGAAACCTTGTATTCCTGCCTTATTCTAATATGGAAAAAAGCCATTAGATTTTGGTGTAAATCGGATAACCAGAAATGACACTTTACTTGAAGCTCAAAATAGTTTTTCTTTCAAAAATATATTTAAATGTCATTTTTTTTACAATTTACATTATTAAAAAAATTAAAGATTATTGAATTCTCTACGAGTATGCATTAATATTTTTTCTATATATTTTACAGATAAATTTAAAAAATAATCTATTTTATAAATCCCGGAGCCTATGATTAAAGATAAACACAATTCCTTAGTTACGCAGTTCATATTTCAAATGTGTGTAACTGTCAAATACTAAATAAAACAATAGTTATAATATTATTTGCAGTATTAGTAAATATGTAGGTATTTAAATTAATAAAAATTAAGTGGCGGGAGGTATTGTGTTGGCCACATCACATTATTTCTATTCTAATCTTAACTTTATAAGTCAGTTATTCATACTTTAATAAAAAATAACAAACCAATATTTCGTTTGTTACTAATCGATAAAAACTTCTTTTACGTGTCCGGTTTATTGGCCACGAATGTATTTCAGAAAATTGTTATTGAAAAGAGCGGTAAAATTTAAATATTTTATGTGTTACCAACATTATTTATAATTAATTCAAGCTGAATTGTGATTGGTTGTGAATATGTTAGTTCATTTGTTTTGAGGTCGCTGTGTACATTCAAATTATTATAAATAAAGTGAAATTCATTGTATTTATTAATAATAAATTAGTGTTTAATATTTATTTAAAACATAGAGAATGTTTTTTCATTTGCTCGTCAATAAATATTAGTTGAACAATTGTTTTTTTTAGTAACGATTATTTCGTTTGTTTAAAAATAATTAGTTATTATAATATAATAAATCGTTAAAAAAGGTTGTACAAATAAATAAAATAAGTGTTTGTTTGCGTTGTCAAGGTGATGTATAAAACAAACGATAAATATTGCAAATACGCGTAAATATTTAACAAAAATATGGAAATTATTAATGAAACTATACGCATAACAACAATATAAATTTAAATAATGATATATTATTATAATTTTGGCGGTATTAACATCATTGTTTTCACTTATGACGCATACTAATGATATATTTTTGCAATAACTGTACCATCAAACACACGCTTGCTTCATTGCAAATGGCGTCCAGTTTATAAATATAAATTTTAAGTAGGGGTTCTAATATCGTCAAACTAGTGTTTGTGTTGTTTCTGAGCTGTTGAAACAAGTGAAATATCGCTCGAATTGAGTATTTAGGTAAGTTTTATCTTTTGGTTTTCGTTGGTTTTGCGTACATCTCCTAATTTCTTAAAAAAATGTGCTTCGAGCATCCCCTAGTTAAGACGTTGGGTAAATATTGCCTGTCCGGTGTCAAGTTACGACGTACGTTTCGATTTGTGTCTTTGTTTAGTACTAGACGATTTACTTATCAAGTCATTTCCAAACTTGTAGCAGAAGAGCAATATAATTATTTAACATTTTACATTAAAAAAGAAGTATTGATTTTTTCTTACTCGCTTTAATTTATTCAATCATGGATGAATTGTGAAATTTTGTGCGTTGTGTGGTTTTTACTGTGTATTATAATTTGTTTATACAGTGAGTTTGTTTTTTATACATATTTTTATAGCATTATTAAAAGGGCTCTCAAAATGGCGATCATCTTTATGTAATGCATCAAATTTATATTTTTCATATTGCAATTCATAATTTACGATCCATTTTTAGAATAAATTTAAATTTTTTTTAACTCCAGTGTTGAAAAACGTGATTGTTTTGTTCCATTGCTATGGTAACGGTTGTTTATTGCACAGTCCTTTGTTTAAACTACACGTTTTTACTTTTTTCTTCAAACTTGTATTTCATGATTTTTCTAGGTTAAAATGCAATAATACTATACATCTTTGACATATTTTGTCTGTTATTGTATTCGATTGATATTTATTGGGGCTGAGTCTTGAAAGATGTCTACACCTCAGCAAACGCCAATTACCAATCCAGCGCAACAGCAATTTTGTGTGCGATGGAATAGTTACCAATCCAACTTACAAAATGCATTTCCGAAACTTTTAACGTCTGAACATTTTGTGGACGTGACTTTGGCTTGCGAAAACGAAATGATAAAATGCCACAAAGTAGTTCTGAGTGCATGTAGCACATATTTCGAGAAACTTCTCGTGCAAAATCCATGCCAGCATCCGATAATCTTTATGAAAGATATGAAATTTATAGAAATGCAAGCTTTGGTGGATTTTATGTATAAAGGCGAAGTAAATGTAACACAGGATGAATTACCAAGTCTTCTCAGAAGCGCAGAGGCTTTGCAAATTAGAGGTCTGTGTGGATCGGATCAACTTTTAAACTCACATTATTTGAGTCAACAACAGAATACTACGACGCAGGTAAGTTGCTTTATTTCTTTACCAGTGTTAAATTTTTATAATTTTCTATTCAATATGTTCAAAATAGTTCTCTTGAACAATAATATATTTAAAAGAAACAGCCTTTTAGTTAAAAGTTCTGTATTTAACTTAATAAATAAATAAAAACGAAATCAAATAAGTAACTTAGGAAACAATTTATAATAGATATTTATACACCAAGTGTGCTAAGATAATGTTAATTTCTTCGAGTGAATAAACATTCTCAGTTCACGTAGTTTATACAATTTTGACAAAATAGGGCTGTTGCAAGAATTTTTATATGACTTCTAAGTATTAAATTTTAAAAGATATTGTTCTTTAAAGAGCCTCAAATTTAAAAATATCACGAAATATCCTTTAGATATTTTACAATTCATTTTTGAAATTTGGATAAAATTTTGAATAAGTCACGTGATCTGAAACAGAATGTGACGTCAGAACACATACATCTTCAGCGGTTCTAATTGGTCCGTTTATAATGTAAAATTTTTTGTGTTTGATGTCAAGTGTATTGTCAAAGTTGTCAAACAAATGTCAAATTTTTAAGATTGGTTCAAGTTGTATAATATGTAGGTAATAAAAAGTTCAAAATAAAATGAGTAATTTACGATATTGTATTGTGCCTTCTTACAAAAATACTGTTAGCAACAAACCTACTATAGAGTTCATAAATTTGTCAAAAGATGCGATGGAAAGAAAATTGTGGCTAGAAGCAATAGGTTGAAGAGCTGATAATGTCAGAAAAATCGTGTTTTCATGTTTGTGAAGATCATTTCAATTTTCATCCACCTTCAAGATAACAGTGTATTTTTGTTGCTTCACTTTATGTTTAGGGAAAACTTTACATCTACTATACAGATATTATTTCTCGACATAGATCTGCATATCCTATAGCAGATTCAATGTAAGAATCATAACCAGAACCTTAAAGTAAAATATATTATCAATTTATATAGTAAATTCAGTTCTTATATTTTATTTTATCTCAGATCTTTAACACCCCTTATTTCGGTAGCAATAAAACAATCATTCTCTGATATAAATTCAGCCACCATCCAGCTACTGACCTTCGGTAAATTGTCCGACTTAGCTTGAGTGTAATTATTATTCATTTACAATGAGCAATGTCAGCGTCAAATGTCAAATTAAAAGATTTTTTATTAACATGTGAAAAACTGTAAGCCTACCTTTATTTATATAAATAATATGAATAAACGTAGGTGATGGAAAAACTATTTTCCTATTGGCTATTAATGATGTAATGTATGTGCTTCTTCGTCACAGGAGTGGGGGGTAGTTTTTCAGGACGCCAATCTTTTTATTTAATTATTTCCACAAATAACAACAAATTATTAAAATAAAAATTATTACTAAGAAAATCATTGCATAAACTTTCATTTAAAATAGTTTTTGAAAAATGTGAAACAGGCTCATTGTAATAAAAACCATTATAATATTTCCAAATAAAAAACTAATCAGTTAGTAGGCTGTGCATGACAATTGTCGATGATAGACGTCAAGTCATCTATTTAAAAAGTATTATTGTCTGTCTTTGTGCCGTGAAAAATAATGAAAATGGCTGATAATATCTAATAAATACTGTGGTGAGTGTTATTTTCGTGCCTGATAAAATAAAAATGGTGTTGGGTCGATTTTGTTACTACTTAGTGGAAAGTCTTATCGTTCTAAACAAGTAGCGGATATATATTACAAATGTTATATCTTTGTCTCGAATACTTTGTAGAACATGACATAGTGTGTTTTTTATTATTTTACATGCACATATTTATTTTATAATAAGTTGGAGACGAATAAATAAATAAATAAATAATTAATAAAAAATAACCTTCTATACTATAACAGTTATAGTATTAAGTATAATCTATACAAAATTTTAACTAAATATTAAAAATATAACGGTATAACAGTAATACGAGGGTCACGCCAAAATTATTGAGATACAGAAATATTATTTGAAGAAGAAGCATGTAGTTTTACTGGTGTTCAAAGTAGTCCCCCCCTGATTCAATACACTTTTGTAATCGAATTTTCCAGAGATGGAAAGCTTTGAGCCATTCATTTTCTGAAATCGTATTAAAATACTCCATTATGGTGTTGTTAATCTCCTCTTCTGACGTAAAATGACGACCACGTAAATGTTTTTTCAAATTAAAAAATAGCCAGAAGTCACACATTGCAAGATCAGGAGAATACGGTGGATGCTCAATGACTTTAATACCATTTTCTTTCAAAAAATTAACAGTTGTCGCAGCGGTATGGGAGGACGCATTATCATGGTGAAGCATTAAACCCTTAATTTTCACACTGCGAAGAACTTCAGGTAGACATTTTTGTGTGTACCAATTGGCAGTAAATCTTCTGTCCCTCTAACCTAATTGCTTTCACAAGACCTGTACTTCTGAAAAATACAGCGTACATAACTTTTTTAAGTGCACGTTGTTTCTTCACGGTAACTGGTGTTGGGTCATCTTCAAACACCCATACCCTACTTTCTTGACGCGTTGGAACATCATAAAAGGGTATGTAAGTTTCATCGCCAGTTACAATTTTAAAGTGGCGCGACTAATTGTAACACGTTTGGCTTTTTGTTCTTCCGTTAAGTTGTGTGGCACCCAACGAGAAACAATTTTTCTAACACGAAGTTCTTCATGCAAAATTTTTGCTATTGCTGCGGATCCAATTGTTTGATAGGTGACACGATTGTCATCCTTTATCATTTGTCTGATGGCAGCTACATTTTCTGGCACTACCGCTGTACAAGGTCTCTCATCACGCAAGAAATTACGGCCTCTTTTGAATTCTGAAAACCAGCGAAATATAGTTGCTCGAGATGGAGCTTTATCTCCAAATGCTAATCGTAGACGTTCCTCGCACTGTTCTTCACGTAATCCAATTTTAAAGTCGTAGTAAATCATAGCTCTCTTCCTAACTTCATGTTGCAGTTTATTTCCACTTCGAATTCCACCAAAATAAATCACTTCAACCAGATGTTATTATTGGACAGATATTTTAAATAAATTGTAGTTTGACATTTGTGCACTAAAAATTTTCCAAAGCCAACTGTTTCCCAGCATCTCAATAATTTTGTAGTGACCCTCGTAGAAATCGATATATTAATGTCAGTAGTAATACAATAAAAATCGATGTTATCCAATATTGATAAACAAGATGGTCCGTATTACGAGCGCTCTTTTATAATAAAAGCGCTTTTATGGAGCACACTCCTCATAAGAATATGGTAAAAGCGCGCTTCTTAAAGTAGTTTTATTATAAAAGTGCGTTCATAACACCGGCCATCTTAGGTTAGTTCCAACAGGAGTTAGAAATAAGGCGTGTTTCTTCGGACTGTGATTCGTGATAAAATTGAACAAAGTGAACATGATCAAAAAGAAAGTAGGGTCCTCCACTATATTTTTTTACAAAACTTCATCTAAACTGAAAGTGATATGTAATTTTAGAAAGTCTTTATTGTTAATCGTTGAGCCGTAATAATTTTTTTAATATTCTGTGACGTAGATATAGAGATGATTTTGTTCTCAAACAGTGGATTTCGCTAATAATTGAAATCACAAATTTATTTTTTCCAGCACTTCTAAAATGTATAAATATGTTAAAATAACCCTTGTGGTCAGTAATTAAAAATATGGGTGGATAATAAGTAATTTAAATTTAAAATACTACGTATATATTATAGTCCAAGATTTGATTACCACTGGTAGTCTATGTTATTCAACATATCTTTTACTTTCATACCAACGCTTGTAATCTGTCATGTCATCATAAATTTAAACTAGTATTATTTGGTTCATTTCTGTTGTTTTATTGTTGATATTTTCTGCATTTATATACTTGCAAATGGATTCTGTATTTCAAAAAGGCGATAGCAGAAGGTTTGAAAGTAGTAAGAATTTGGAATAGAATAAATGTGTGACGTAGATATAGAGATGAGGAAATGGTAATAAAAACTCGATTATTTTAGAAACTAATAACTATTTTTAAACTTCGATAGTCCTTAATATACAGTTTTAAGGTCTAGTTTTAATATAACTGACCCTTGTTCTAATTTGTTACTACGGTGGAGGACCCTATTGTTTCTTCGTTCGTTATTCGTTTTTTTTTCAGTTTTTCTTGTAAAATATTTTAGAAAACATATCTTGCTGTGTCATTTGAACGACAAAATGTCTGTAAAATTAATAAAAATATATGGAAATATTATAACAAACATACGAATAAACCGGTTATTTGTTATCCAGTTACCGAATAATTTATTCCGTGAATAACAGATGTTATTTTTTCGAATAAATTTATTTATAGGTGAAAGGAAATCTTTATTCGCAATGGGCTCATAAACTATAATCGAAATACAACAAATTTATATTAAAATCGTGAAATACTTACTAATTAATATACCGTGAGTATTTTTTAACGTGAAACATTTTATTTGTCATATCCATTGTTATGACTTGACATTTGATTGACAGCAATGTATTTGCCCGTTCCATTTAAAATGAAACATAGGGAACGAATTTGACATTTGATAAGATGTCAATAGAGGTTAATTTTGTTTAAATAATTATTCCTGCATTCTAAATTAAAATTAGTTGTACAAGAAATATAGTATGCGCCTTGTGCCCGAGTGGTTTTATGACTCGGCTAAATTTCTTACAATATTTAAATATAATACTTCTGTCAAATTCATTCCCCATGTGTCATTTTAAATGAGACAGACAAATACATTGCTGTCAATCAAATGTCAAGTCATAACTTATAGGAAAATTCAACGGTTTTCTGTCATATTGACAAGATGTCATTAGAGGTTAATTTTATTTAAATAATTATACCTGTTTTCTAAAAATTAAATTTAGATGTAGAAAAAATATTGTGTGCACCTTGTGCCCGAAATATGTTTAGTGCTCTCGAGTGGTTTTTTGACTCGGCTAAATTTCTTACAATATTTAAATATAATACTTCTGCCAGATTCGTTCCCTATGTTTCATTTTAGATGGGACAGGCAAATATATTGCTGTCAATCAAATGTCGAGTCATAACTAGATATGACAAACCCAATGTTTCACGTTAAAAAATATTCGCAGTATAAAGTCTGATTGACGAAATATGACAATTCAAGGTCACTCATTTGAAGAAAGAATGCACAGCATTTCATATAGCAGTAGCTTAGGGCTAGCACAGTACCTCCCGCTATTTATTTTTTATTTATTTAAATACATACCTACATATTTACTAATGCATATAACTATTGTTTTTACTATTTCCTTTTTAAAATGTCGGTTCCGGTGGCTCAATGGTTAGAGCAACGCCTCTTAGTCATGAGTGTGATCGGGGTTCTGGGTTCGAATACCACTACTCAGTAATTGGGATTTAATCCTGTTGAGAGGTTAAAAAAAAAAAACTCTTATTAGTTTGAAGTTAGTTTTTTGACAGTGACATTTACCTGTCAGTTACATTCATTTGAAATATGAACTGCTTAACAAAGGAATTGTGTTTATCTTAGGCTTCGAGATTTATAATAAATATCACTTTTTAAATTTATCTGTAAAATATATAGAAAAAGTATTACTGTATTCCAGTAGAAAATTCAATAATCTTTAATTTTCATAATGACATAAAATACGAAAAAATGGCATTTAATGGTATTTTTTGAAGAAAAACCATCATGAGCTTCAGGTAAAGTGCCATTTCCGGTTATCCGATTTACACCAAAATCTAATGGTTTCTTTCCATATTAGAATAGGGTCTGAATACATGGTTTCAAAATTTTCTGAATCATGGTATTTGAAATAACTAAAGAATAACAACCCTTAACCTTAACAATAATTTTAAAAACTATATACGTATTTCGAGAACTATGTTCTCATCATCAGTAGAAACTACAAAGTAAAAACAGAGAAGTTAAGATTACTCAGCATGTATACCATGCCAGAGGTCAAAACAGCTGTATTTTTTTTTTTTAATTTTTGGAAAAACTGAATTTATTATACAATTTTTAAGAAACAAAATGTCCGCATATATCAATTTAATCTTAGTTTTAAGTTTAAAGTAGTTATTTATCTCCGTTGACCGGGAAGTCATAATTATTAAAAACTAGAATGGAGTCTTAAGGTAAAGTTATAACTAAAGAAAAAAACCCCTTAACCTTAAAAATAATTTTAAAAACTTTGGGTGGTAGTATGAACTATTGATTAAGGGTCATTAGCTAGGAGATGACTAGCAGTGTTTTAGCGCTGTCAATAGTTTATAGATTATTTTAGAGAAAAATACTTCAAATAAAAGTTGTATACAATTAATTTTTCTATAACTTTTATTTGAAGTATTTTTCTCTAAAATAATCTATAAACGATTGACAGCGCTAAAACACTGCTAGTCATCTTCTAGCTAATCACCCTTAATCACTTGTTCATACTACCACCCTATATTATTATTGTTAAGGGGTTTTTTCTTTAGTTATAACTTTACCTTAAGATTCCATTTTAGTTTTTAATGGTAGTATTTGAGTTAGAGCGTGGACAAAATCCATACACGTACACACATACAGACATTATTGTGAAAATGTTAAAATTGGATTCTATGGACCTCAAAATGTGGTCATTTACCAAAATTTCGGTATGCGATTTTTAGCACGATCCCTATACCTCCCTTACCAAGGATAGCGGGAGGTAAAAAAATGGTATAGGACCTTATTGAATACATATTAAATATTGTTAATTAATTGCTAGAACTACAGGGTGTCTCAATAAGCTTGCTCACTATTGGTAACTTTTTTATTTGAAGAGATACGAGGTTGGTTAAATTAGCAAAATTGTGCCATTTTATATTAGAAAATTGGTCATGTATACAAAATAAAAATTGTGTCAGCGGTTCCGAAAATTTGGGACAGAATATATATTTTTTAAATGGAACTATATATTTTTTATTATCTTATTGGAAAGAGTATTTTTTTCTCTTTCCAACAAGGTAATGTTGTTTATGTACAATTCTTTCAAATAAACGAGTTATGTATTTACGTTTAAAAATAAAAATAATATTTTATTAGTTTTGGTCAAGTAAACTATGGAAACAATTGTCTTTTATAAAATTATTATTTTATTAATTTATTTTACAGTAGTAACAAAACAAAGAAAATATTCAAATTGAAAGCCATTATTTCTTTCGCACATTTAAACTCTTTTGGAAAGAGAGCCGACCATTCTACGTAACTGGTGTCTAGATATAACTTTCCATACAGCACGATCATATCTAACTTTTCTTCATTTGTAAAGTTATTAAACATTATTAAACATAGATAACTTTACGGGAGAAATTATTAAACGTCAAACAAACAAAGAATCAATTGTTTCCATGGCTTACTTGATTAAAAAACTAATAAAATAGTTTACAAAATTTAAATTTTTAACTGTAAATAACTCGTTTATTTGAAAAAATTGTACATAAACAACATTACCTTATTGGGAAGAGAAAAAAATACTCTTTTCAATAAGATAATAAAAAATATATGGTTCCATTTAAAAAATATATATATTGTCTCAAATTTTGAGAACCGCTGACATAAATTTTATTTTGTCTACATGACCAATTTTCTAATATAAAATGGCACAATTTTGCTCATTTAACCAACCTCGTACCTCTTCAAATAAAAAAGTTACCAACAGTGAGCAAGCTTATTGAGACACCTGTATTTAAAATCTAGTAAAATTTGATTTGAATATTGAATCTTGTTATGTTTATCCAGGCAAACGGTACATCTACTACTCCAACCCCTAACGACGACAAAAAAATCGAGTCAGTGCCATCCCCCAAGCCCCCCACTTTAGAAAATGGCCGTCTCGACTCGATAAAACGCGAAGACACCCAACCATCTTCCGAGGCGAGTTCCACTCCCGACCGAATCATAAAAGAAGACCCCTACGATGCCGATGAGTCTTATTATGACCAAGACGTCGATATGGACGGCGACTTTCTCGACCAGGAAGACGACGATGCTGGGACGTCAGGTAGGCCTGGCCTGCTTTCAGCTACATATGACGGTTATTGCAATATTTTTATTCACAGGGTGATTAGAAATAAGTGATTCAGTTGGCTATAAGCTGTTCCGGCGTAATCGAAAATAGTAAAAGTTTATTGAAAATATGAGTAATAATAGTTAAAGGATGATGAACTGTAATTGATTTTTCATTTATTTCTTAAAAAATTCATTTAAAAAAAAATCTAATAACATCACGTTATTCTACGTAAAAGAAGCTAAAGCGTCCGGTTATTATAAGCAAAATTAATATTTTTTTTCGAAGAATTTTGAAGTAGAATTCTGGCTGAATGGCACAGTTTCCGGTAGAAGCAAGTTTAGTTAAATTGTCTTATTTTAGCCTCAGGAATCTGTGGTTAAGCCATGTTCCCCTATTTAAGAGACACCTGTATATAAGTTTCGGTATTTCACAAGAATAGCTATTTGTGTATTAAGAGCGCAAAATGCGACAATGTCCATTTGCGCTCGAAACACACAAGATTTTTTCTACAGTCGCCACAATGGGGTCTTCCACCATAACAAAAAATAATAAAATGTAGACTTTATACTTACAGTACTGCTCAATAAATAACGATTGGCTAATACAAAAGATACGGTTTAAACTTAAAAAGGCTTTTAAATGATTATATCGCTACATTAGCCATCTATTCCATAAAAAAAACCAAAATTAGAGCGTGGAAGCAAGGATTTGTGATGATTTGATGAGTTTTTGTAGCAAAATGTGTGATTAGTTGTCACGCCTGTCACACTGAAAAAAATAACAAATATTTCAAAGAATTTGTAATTATATAGACATGTATGTGCATTGACTGACTTCTCGCAATTATTTAAGTAACGAAATAACTAATAACTTTATTGTAATCAAAATAAATAGTTAACTAGAGATCAGATATCAGTACGACTCGCAACTATCCTACTGCCATCTGTGTACAATCATTCCTATTACTAAATTTAACTGTTCACACAATTTATTTTATATTTAATTTTATTTTATCGTTATTTTCCATTCTTCTTGAGTTTTTATTCAATCTAATCTAAGCATTTTATACTTTCGTTTTTGTAAATGAATGCCCTATTTCATTTTCACAGCAGTGTGGCATTTTGTTAGGTTATGTTAAATACCGACAGAACATATGTCAAATTGACTTGTGAACGTGATAAATGTGTAATTACAGTGCCATTAGTTCCTAACTAAACATTTTCTTTAAGAATGTACAGTCAATTTTTTTAAAGAAGTCCGATCAAGGACATCCGTATGATGAACGAATTTACAAGTTGGCATATATTTATCTCTCTCATGGTTGCTAGACAACACGCGCGCGCGAAAGGGATGAATATAAAACGTTTGTCTTTCAAAAATTTATATTGTTTAGACAAAGTTACGACATGCTATTTTATAATAATGCTCGTTGTTCTTAATACTGTTGCTGTATCATAAGTTTCACGTAAGTTCATTTATTATTTCATAAATAATTACTTGATCCATAGCCGTGCGTTCATTGTTTTCTGTCAGTGTCAGAATTTGATTTATAACATACTTCGATTTGTATTTTTCGTTCGTTTTAATCAAGTTTATTTCTGGTACCAGTATGAGCAAAAAGGGAAGAACACTGAGAAAGCAATCTCAGGAAATGCTAATTAATTTGCATGATTATTTTCAACGTGAAGAAGCGAATGGAGGACCTCTTCAAAATATTCATTCAGTTAATCAGGTGTGTAATTTAAGACATTTCTATAATAATGGTACAGTTACAATTATAACCCTTTACATGTATTTATAATATTATATTTATGTAATTACAAAATAACAGTATGTTATGTACTCCCATAAAAACTAAGTAAACGACGCTGCTGAATTTGTCAAAATCTTATTTCATACGATTCGAAGATGACCTTGATCGGACTTCTTTAAAAAATTTTACTGTAGACAAGTGACATTTCTCAACATTGTATACTTAGAAATTTGGACAGCGAGCGTTTTTTCTACTTTGTCGCGCAAAAGAGAGCGCAAATGGCTACTTTCTATAGTGACTGTAGAAAAATAAATTTATGTATCAGTCTTACTAATTTCAAGTAATTTTTTTTATTGCCAACTGAATCAGTTATTTTTGATCACGCTGTATTTTTGCACGATTGGGTAATGGTAACTTTTAAATGAATATATTTATGAAATGAGGATAGAGTCCAGTTAATAGAGATTTTTGACCTACAAAAGGTGGGTTAGAAACGATTTTAACATACGTGTTTTAGGTCCGTACGGGGATGAAAAATTGAAGTTCTTCACCTTGGGAAAGATCGGCGCGAGTCGCCATCTCACAGGTGAAATAAATGAGTATTTTTGAGTTTTCAACGAACACATATCGCTTGGTCAGACAATAATAAAAATAAATAATATCAAATTTCTCAAAATATGATTTTTAAGCAGAACATAGTTTGTATTCAAACAAATATTTTTTAAAAAATGGTTCTTTAAACATAAGGGTGAAATTAAATATTGAAATTTGAATTTGACATTTCTTAAAACAGCGTTGTAGCTAAAACCTCGACTACCAGCCATGTTTCTATAATTTTAAATATATACAAGTGTTAAAATCAGTTTGTAAAATAATAATAAAATTCTTAGCGATTCATTTAAAAATTTATAGTTATTAGTAATTCTGATTTCATTCTGTTTATTGAATTATTGAAAATATAGAAGAATTTACCTTGTTTATAGAATATAGGAGTTTTGGCAACCCTAGTAAAAGCATATGTTAAAAATCGTTTCTACCTCACCTTTTGTAAGGCAAAGGTCTTTTTTAGTCCCCATTCACTGGACTACGAAAGAAATTAAAAATAAATATATACATTATTAATCTACCTATTTACATCAGAAGTGGGATAAATAATTTATTGATTTCTCCTCAGGTGTAGGTGTAGATACCAAGCCTGGACTAACCCCCGAATACGCAATGGCAAATGTGAGTTGCCAGTACAATGAAGGGAGCCCCATGCAAGCTCAGAGAAGGATCAGAAGATCAGAAACTGAGCTGCGATCAGCGGCGGAGTGCATTACAAGAGGACAGACTTTTCAGACGGTTTCGGACCAGTTTAATATACCTATAAGTACCATTAGGTAAGTTGCATTATTTTAATTTTCTTTATTCGTGTTTTTAAATATTTCCCAACTGACTTTAAATGGGGTCCTCCTATGGAAGTAAAATTTTTCACATTTTTCATCTGCGCATATTTAAAAATCTGTTGTGGCCAGCATAATATCTCTCGCTATTTCCATTTTATGTTATATAAGTATTGTATTGCACTTCGCTATCAAACGGTCGTTTTATAACAAAAACATTACAGAACTTTACCCAAATATTGTTTGTTATTGTATTTAACATGTCTTCTGCACACTTACAATTCTAATTGTATATATTTTTCATTGTATGAGGAAGTTCCTAAATGCCAGAGATTCTTCCAATTCATTAGCAATTTTAAATATTTAATTAATAAAACAAAAAGAAAGATTAAATGTACTTCCCAGAAAAAGCTTTCGGAATGTCACTAAAACTGTTGATTTTTGACACTGACATCTGTCATTTATAAACTATGTTATAAACATTGGAATTTGTCAACTGGTTTCCTTAGTGCCTTAACCTCTGCGATTAGTTTACGCTATAAATTATAGTGTCTTTATCTCTAATTCTATACAAGATATAATAAAAATTTTAAGTGTATTAGATGGAGAATTTTATGTTCTTCAATATTTCGTCGCGTTCAAGGCAAAACGACACAAGCGCCATTTACATAATAAGCCAGGAGACACAAATAACTGTCTGCGCTTTTATACAAATATATTTTTAATGTCTTAACTGCATTAAAAGTAAGCAGATTTTTTAAAACACTTACTTTGACATCAATAACTCGGGCCATTTCACTCTGCATTCACCCATAAGAAACTACGTAGAAATGGAGCATATGCCATTTTAAGCCTGCGTAATAAAATTGTGATTGTCGCTTGCGCAACTTCAAAGTGAAATATCTACTTAAATAAATTTTTCGTACTTATGCCACTGTGTTTAATAGATGGAGATTACGCCAATCTATCGAAAGGTACCAAAATCGCAAATTACGATTTTTTGGCGCTTAGGCCGTTTTGCCTTGAACGCGACGATATTATAAAAACAAACTCCCAAAAAATAATATTTAGAAGAATTTTTCTAAGAAACTACTACTTCCGGTTGTTCAATTGTTACCAAAACCTTTTCAGTTCTTCCCAGGACTGTCAGATTGAGGAAACTACAGTTAAATATTTTTTAAGTCTTATAGTTTTTGAGGAATCGTGTTTACAACATCTAGACACACATCCACACATACATATAGACATAATTTTAAAAATGTTATAATCGGATTCTAGTGACCTTAAATCGTGCTTATTCACTAAAATTTGGATATGTGAATTTTAGCATGAATCCAATACCTCTCTTAGCGAGAGGTAAAGAATTACAGAACTTTACCCAAATATTGTTTTTTTATTGTATTTAACATGTCTTCTGCACACACATAATTCTAATTATATCTATTTTTCATTGTATGAGGAAGTTCCTAAATGTCAGAGATTCTTCCATTTCATTAACAAGATTGGCGGTATTTCTGATGGATATATGCATTTTTCCTACAATTTTAAATATTTAATTAATAAAATAATAAGAAAGATTAAATGTACTTCCCAGAAAAAGCTTTCAGAATGTCATTAAAACTTGACACTGACATCTGTCATTTACAAACTATGTTATAAATATTTGAATTTGTCAACTGGTTTCCTTAGTGCCTTAGCCTCTGATATATTACAGTGTCTTTATCTCTAAATCTATACAAGATATAATAAATTTTTTAAGTGTATCAGATTTAGAATTTTATGTTCTTTAATAATAGTAATAACAGAAATTTTCAAAAAAATAATATTTAGAAGATTTTTTTAAAGTAACTATTACTTCCGGTTGTCCAATTGTTACCAAAATCTAATCAGTTCTTCCCAGGAATGTCAGATTGAGGAAACTGCAGTTAAATATTTTTTAAGTCTTACAGTATTTGAGAAACCGTGGTTCCAACATTCACATTATAGGGACCTTAAAACGTGCTTATCCACTAAAATCTGGATATGCGAATTTTAGCATAATTCCAATACCTCTCTTAGCGAGAGGTAAAAAGTGAACAAATACGGAAGTATTCATAGCAACAGAGCAATTGAAATCAGCAAAGTACTTCACGTAAAATATTTATAATTATTGTAACGTCAAGTTGTAATTATTTTATTTAAATATGTATGTTTGAAGAAAAAATATGTGTCATTCGGAGCAAAAGTATCATTGTGTGCCTCGCATGCAATTGTCCAACTCGCTCCGCTCGTCGTGCAAACTTACATGCTCGCCATGCCAAGTACCACTTTTACTCCTAATAACACAAGGCGTGTTTCTTCAGACTGTGATTTGTGATAAAATTGAACAAAGTGAACATGATCAAAAAGAAAATTGTTTCTTCATTCGTTATTCGTTATCCCCACTCTTTCATTTTGTGATCAGAACACGCCATTCCCCTTTCCCTTCTGAATCAGTCTTTTCGCATGATCACTGTGATTGAAATAACAAAAGGTTTGAAATGGCGGAAAAAGCAAGCAATGAAATATTGGAATGTGCAAATTTATGTTTACATCAGAATCATCCGAACTACTAAAACTTGAATCAGTAGATTCAACATTTATTATTGGTTTCGATTTTTCTAATATTAAAAAAGTTAAAGAAATTTGTTTTCGTATTTTACTTCACATTCCATACCAAAATAGCTATTTGTGTATTAAGAGCGCAAAATGCGACAATGTCCATTTGCGCTCGAAACACACAAGATTTTTTCTACAGTCGCCACAATGGGGTCTTCCACCATAACAAAAAATAATAAAATGTAGACTTTATACTTACAGTACTGCTCAATAAATAACGATTGGCTAATACAAAAGATACGGTTTAAACTTAAAAAGGCTTTTAAATGATTATATCGCTACATTAGCCATCTATTCCATAAAAAAAACCAAAATTAGAGCGTGGAAGCAAGGATTTGTGATGATTTGATGAGTTTTTGTAGCAAAATGTGTGATTAGTTGTCACGCCTGTCACACTGAAAAAAATAACAAATATTTCAAAGAATTTGTAATTATATAGACATGTATGTGCATTGACTGACTTCTCGCAATTATTTAAGTAACGAAATAACTAATAACTTTATTGTAATCAAAATAAATAGTTAACTAGAGATCAGATATCAGTACGACTCGCAACTATCCTACTGCCATCTGTGTACAATCATTCCTATTACTAAACATAACTGTTCACACAATTTATTTTATATTTAATTTTATTTTATCGTTATTTTCCATTCTTCTTGAGTTTTTATTCAATTTAATCTAAGCATTTTATACTTTTGTTTTTGTAAATGAATGCCCTATTTCATTTTCACAGCAGTGTGGCATTTTGTTAGGTTATGTTAAATACCGACAGAACATATGTCAAATTGACTTGTGAACGTGATAAATGTGTAATTACAGTGCCATTAGTTCCTCACTAAACATTTTCATTAAGAATGTAGACAAGTGACATTTCTCAACATTGTATACTTAGAAATTTGGACAGCGCGCGTTTTTTCTACTGACAAAAGAGAGCGCAAATGGCTACTTTCCATAGTGACTGTAGAAACATATTATTTCTGCTTCAGCACAATCCATCTTTAAACTATTTTCGATTTGGGTATTACTTCAATCAAAACAGCTGATTTATCATTTGACGTTCGTTTGATGTTGTGTAGGTTTCGCGTCGATCGAGTTAATTTTGTTTAGAATTAAATTTAATCATAATTCGTAGGAATCATTATTGAACAAATCATTATTTAGAAAATCATAATCACAGTCCGAAGAAACACGCCTACAATATACTATTTTACTCTTTTTTTTAACCCTTACCTATTTCAGATTCTACATGGCTCGCAAAGGCATCCTCCCGCGACGAAAACGCGGGCGCGCCTGTTCCGCGGGCCCCCTCATGTCCCCCGGCGTTCTCTCTTCTCCCGGCAACGGAATGGGGCACGGCACCCCTCTGAGCAGCGGCAGCCAAAGCGGGTACCTCTCTACGCCTGGTAACACCTCACCGGTAGGGCCCCCCTATCACATCGTTCATTACAAACTCCCAGCTCTGGGGGCCAAATTGAAGTAAACTATTTCAAACGATAGGATATGTCAGTATTGTGTCATTTTGTACAAAACAGAAAGGCTAGTCCGGAATGCTATATTGAGAGAGAGAGAAATCATATAGATTCAGATTTTGGACGTGTGCGGTTTTTATCTTCACAAATTAATCACAAAATTTCACTAAATAACAGTTTTTCATAAATATTTTGTTGGAATTTACACAAACTATAATCAGATTTTACGGATTTGTGCTTATATTTTTAAATTTCTATTACATTTTAAATTTATTTTGATGATTTTATTAATTCATGATTGCACAAAATTTGACTAAAAGTTTTCCATAAATATTATTTTGTCGTAATTTACTCAAAAAATTTTCAGATTTTGTGGATTTACAATTTCTATTACATTTTTAATTTATTTTGAAGATTTTAAATTAATTTATGATTGCACAAAATTTGACAAAAATAAAAGTTTTTCGTAAATATTTTGTTGGAATTTACACAAAATTTATTCAGATTTTGTGGATTTACGATTTCTATTACATTTTTAATTTATTTTGACGATTTTAAATTAATTTATAATTGCACAAAATTTGAGCAATATAAAAATTTTTCATAAATATTTCTTGTAATTTACTCAAAATATGTTTAGATTTTATGGATTCACGATTTCTGTTACATTTTTAATTTATTTTGACGATTTTAAATTAATTCATGATTGCAAAAAAATTCAATAAGTTTCTTGTAAATATTTCCTTGGAATTTACTCAAAATATGTTCAGATTTTATGGATTTACGATTTTTATTAATTTTTAATTTATTTTGACAATTTTAAATTAATTTATGATTGCACAAAATTTGACTAAAATAAAAGTTTTTCGTAAATATTTTGTTGGAATTTACGCAAAATATGATCAAATTTTACGGATTTGTGCTTATATTTTTAAATTTCTATTACATTTTCAATTTATTTTGATTTTATATTAATTCATGATTGCACAAAATTTGAGCAACATAAAAGTTTTTCATAAATATTTTTTGTAATTTACTCAAAATATGTTTTGTTCAGATTTTGTGGATTTACAATTTTTATTACATTTTTAATTTATTTTGACGATTTTATATTATTTTGTTGTAATTTACTCAAAATTTGTTTAGATTTTGTGGATTTATGATTTCTAATTTATTTTGACGATTTTAAATTAATTTATGATTGCCCAAAATTTGACTGAAATAAAAGTTTTCCATAAATATTTTGTTGTAATTTAATCAAAATTTGTTCGGATTTTGTGGATTTACGATCTCTATAATATTTTTAATTTATTTTGACGATTTTAAATTAATTTATGATTGTAAAATTTGTTTAGATTTTGCGGATTTACGTTTTCAATTACATTTTGAATTTATTTTGACGATTTCAAATTAATTTGTGATTGCACAAAATTTGACTAAAATAAAAGTTTTTCGTAAATATTTTGTTGCAATTTACTCAAAATTTGTTCAGATTTTGTGGATTTACGATTTCTATTATATTTTTAATTTATTTTGAAGATTTTAAATTAATTTATGATTGCACAAAATTTGACTAAAATAAAAGTTTTTCATAAATATTTTGTTGTAATTTACGCAAAATATGTGATTTCTATTACATTTTCAATTTATTTTGATGATTTTATATTATTAATCCATGATTGCACAATAGTAATATAAAAGTTTTTCGTAAATATTTTGTTGTAATCTATTCAAAATATGTTGATTTTATGGATTTGTGTTTATATTTTTCAATTTGTATTACATTTTAAATTTGTTTAATGATTCTAAATTAATTCATGATTACACAAAATTTGAAAAAGTTTTTCTTAAATATTTCATAATTTATTCAAAATAAGTTCAAATTTCATGGATTTGTGCTTATATTTTCAAACGTATATTACATTTTTAATTTATTTAATGATTTTAAATTAATTCATGATTACACAAAATTTGAAAGTTTTTTAAAAACTTAATAAGTCCAGTCAATAGCGGTTTTTACCCAACAAAATGTGGGTAGAAACGATTTTAACGATTTATTAATATATGTTTTACAAAAATACAAAATTAAAACTCGTATTTTTTTGGTACAATTTTTTTAAAAAAATTTTTACACGCATGCTGCGTCTGCTTTAAGATTGCAATGAAAAAATACGAGCTTTAATTTTGTATTCTTGTAAAATTTTGATACGGGTCTCTGTTTTCGAGAAAATAGCCAAAAACTCATCTTTTGCACCTTTGCTCCAAGATGGCGGCTCACGCCGAGCCTCGCCAAGGTCTCAAATTTATAGCAACATATGTTAAAATAATTTTTTTTTCACCTTTTTTAAGCAAAAATCTTTTTTGGTCTTTATTGACTGGACTATTATTGAAAATATGTTCATATATTTTAGATTTGTAAATATATTTCTCTATTTTTTATTTTATCGCAACAAATTACGAAACATACTTTTATTAGTGTTTGTAAATCGCAAATGTTTATTGAAAAATTTGTAAAATACCTCGAATTTCTTGTTTTACAATTTTGTGTTTATGTTTATGTAAATTTTGAATGTTTTCTGCTCAAATCCGATTGAATCCAAACTTCAAAATAGTTTTCCATAAATGCTAAGTTACAAAAACCACCAGAAAACTACTCAAAAATTACGTAAACCAGAAAAAAATCAAAAATTGGACTCATTTTTGACTTAACATCTCTCAATATTGCATTTTCGCCATTACAGTGAAACAGTTGACTAAACCATAGGTGGCTAGATCAAACCGCACATAACCTCAAAATAGAATAGACTAGAGTCCGCATATATATGGGACAGTAGAGCAAGACTATATAAACATAGTATATTATATATACAAATACTTTAACAAATTTCTATATTTTCAATGTGTTGGACAGAGAAAACAATATTCTTTATTTTGCACAATTTTTGCTATATCCGCTATTGTGACGTCACTGTTGCTATTTCCATTGTAGAAGTGTTTCAAATAGTTTCCGGCTAAGATAGGTCAAAAGTCCTTCAGATTTAAACTCAGACATTTTATTAATATATGTAATTTATGGGTAATACCGTGAGTATTTTTTAACGTGAAACATTGGATTTGTCATATCCATGGTTACGATTTGATATTTGATTGACAGCAATATATTTGCCTGTTCCATTTAAAATGAAACATAGGGAACGAATCTGATAGAAGTATTATATTTAAATATTTTGAAAAATTTAGCGGAGTCAGAAAACCACTCGAGAGTACTAAACATATTTCGGGCACAAGGTGCACACTGTATTTTTTCTACATCTAAATTTAATTTTTAGAAAACAGTTAAACAAAATTAACCTCTAATGACATTTTGTCAATATGACAGATAACCGTTGAATTTCCCTATAAGTTATGATTTGACATTTGATTGACAGCAATGTATTTGTCTGTCTCACTTAAAATGACACATGGGAAATGAATTTGACAAAAGTATTATATTTAAATATTGTACACTCGGGCACAAGATGCATACTATATTTTTTCTACAACTATTTTAATTTAGAATGCAGGCATAATTATTTAAACAAAATTAACCTCTATTGACGTCTTATCAAATGTCAAATTCGATCCCTAAGTTTCATTTAAATGGAACGGACAAATACATTGCTGTCAATCAAATGTCAAGTCGTAACCATGGATATGACAAACCCAATGTTTCATGTTAAAAAATACTCACGGTATGAAGTTATTAAGAAGCGGCAATATCGAATAGCGAAAAATTGAAAAAGTTATTTGACGGCCAGGAGTTATTCAATAAATCGAAAAGTGAGACAGGGACACTTTTTGTTTGCACAAACATTACCTAATTATTTTATGCAAAAATACATCAAATAAAAGTTATAGATATTTAAATTTTGCATCTAAATCATGTGAAACGATTATTCTAGCTCTTCATACAAACGTAAAAATTATTTTTTTCTACAACTGTCAAAAAAACATGACAGTTATACATCGTTATGGATACGAGAAGTTTGTTTTTTATGTGTGAAAAAATATAAAGGCTGTTATAATAATTACCGTATCAAGGGTGTTATAAGGACAATAACGCCTGAGGTCAACAGTGTACTCTCCAAGGGCCTCTGGCCCGAGGTGTGTACGTTGACCGAAGGGGTCATTGTCCGTTTAACACCCGTGGTGCGTTCAACGTTTAACGTCCGACCGATATATTATTTTAATAAAGATTTTTATCGATTTATATGTTGTCATTGTGATTAATCTAATTACTTAAACGCTGTAACTAGGACACGCGATATTCTTATTTGTTTACAATACCGATTTCATAGCAACAATTTTATAACACCCTAGGGTGTTATTTGGTATATAACATACCAGTCGGACGTTAAGAAATAAGTGTAACAAATTATGAGGGCATATAGTACTGACTAAAATGAGTAAAATTTGTTTTTTCTATAGCATATTTTAAAGTGTGCTTTGTTCAACTCGAAATAGTTGACTAAGTGACATTTTAACAGCAAGGGTAGATAAAGAACTTTAATTTTAAAACACATTATATATTTTGGCGATTCATATTATACAGGATGTCTCTTAAATAAAGGGACATGGCTTAACCACAGATTCCTGAGGCTAAAATAAGACGATTTAACCAAACTTGCTTCTACCGGAAAGTCTACCATTTAGCCAGAATTCTGCTTCAAAGTTCTTCGAAAAAAAATTAATTTTGCTTATAATAATCGGACGCTTTATTCGATTTGGATGAAATTTGGTATGACAGTTTGTATGGTTATGTCATCTTTTAAGGTGGTACTTGTTATTATTAGTAAACCACTAGTGTATGAAACTTAGGTCTCCCAACATTAATTAGACCGTAACTTTTTAATGGCAATGCCGAAAACGTGAAATTATTTTTCTTCAGAAAGATACATTCAATAGTAAACTTTTCTCTCTGTGTGTAATTTGTGATATCTGTTACGGTTCAGACAGAAAAAAATAAAACCTGAGTGCCTACATCGTGAATATTTTTAAAATAAATTTAATCTAGCAGTCTATCCAAATGTCAAACAATTAAGTTTTAATGACAGTAACGAGTTGTCAATTTTCTCAACTTGTTTAGGAGTAAGCTAACATATTTATTCGTGTTATTTATAATAATGGTACTAAAATATTATTAGGCCGAACAAACAGATGTTACTAGTTTCTGAATATTGCGAAGGAATTTTTTGACAACCCATAAACAATTGTTACTGTCTAGAAATTCGTTGTTTGACATTTGGATAGATTGCTATATTAAATTTATTTTAAAAAAATTCACGGTGCAGTCACTCAGTTTTTATTTTTTTCTGTCTGAACCGTAACAGATATCACAAAATAAACAGAGAGAGAAAAGTTTACTATTGAATGTATCTTTCTGAAAAAAAATAATTTCACGTTTTCGGCATTGCCATTAAAAAGTTACGGTCTAGTCAATGTTGGGACACGTAAGTTTCATTCACTAGTGGTTCATTAATAATAACAAGTATCACCTTAAAAGATAACTTATAACCATATGAACTGTCATACCAAATTTCATCCAAATCGTATAAAGCGTTCTGTTATTATAAGCAAAATTTATTTCTTTTTCTAAGAACTTTGAAGCAGATTTCTGGCTAAATGGTACACTTTTCGGTAGAAGCAAGTTTGGTTAAATCGTCTTATTTTAGCCTCAGGAATCTGTGGTTAAGCCATGTCCCCCTATTTAAGAGACATCCTGTATATAACTTCAATTGTATAAACGTATAAACATGAATAAAATGAAATTGTTTTCAAACAAATTCTATAACTAGCACGCTGCTGACATTTTTAAATTGTTCTTAAATAATTTAATTTATAATCAGTTTTTCTAATTTTTGCTCTTTAAAATCTGCTATAGAAAAAAATAGAATTTTACACACGACGATAAAATTAAATTATCGACTCGCGAAAAATAATTCACTCGCGAAATCGCTCGTGAATTAAACTTTCCGCTCGTCGATAAAATACAATTTTATCGTCTTGTATAAAAATTAAGTATTATTTTTGGCATAAATCCATGGCTGTCTAGACTAAAACCTCATAAAAACAGAAACTTTGGCTGGTATTCTGAGCTCGCGACTAGGCCCGACTAAGAAAAAACGACTAACTTTTAGTCGGCCGACTAAGAAAATGCATTTCGAGCACGCGACTAAGGCGTACGACTATCGTTTAGTCGGCCGACTAAAAATACGTACTATGAGCAGGCGATTAAGGCCGACTAACTTAGTTGGCGTATTGATATTTAGTCGGAAAATTAAACAAGCTCCTAACCTTGTTTAACATTGCGAATAACTATTTAGAAAGTGTTAATCATGTGGAAAATGTACGAAATATTAGAAACTTACTGAGAAGAATATATCTCGATCACATAGATCCATTTTTAAAATATTCTAATACCGAATTTAAGAGACGATACCTCCTTACAAAAAAGTGCTTGATTTGTCATCGAATTATTGAAAGATGCATGCCTTGCAAATTTTGCAAAAAAGGACAAATTGTGTAAGCATTGAATTACAAATACTCACCGCTTTACGATTTTATGCTAAACGTTTATAATTCTAAATTTAATGTATAGGTACATATTTGTACTCTCATTACACTACTATAAAACTATGTACATAATCATTTTTTACATTTGAAAATTGTCCTCTTGATGACAATAATATATTTGATTACAATAATGAAATATTGGAGTACAATACAATAATGAAATATTGGAGTACAATACAATAATGAAATATTGGATTACAATAATGAAATATTTGAGTCAACAACGAAAAATTTGATATAATAGTGGAAGGATGAATTATAACATTGGAAATTACCGAAGATAAATTGACTCAAAATACATATCATATATAACACAACTCTGTATTTCATATTCCAGTTTGATATTCCCTTCGACCTTTACACAATTTAGCAGATAAATAGATACAAAATACTAAATGAAATCTGAAAGATATTAGAAGCACAGTTTATGTTAGTTTATACTCTGATCTTGATTCCAGTTGAGTTACATCTTTTATAAAACTTCCATTTTGAACACAATTTTATGTACTATTAATCATATTAAAAAGAATATAATTGTAATATAATATCCATTCAACAAATAAATTCAATGCAATATGCAATTTTACTTATTATTGACAGCAGCTGACATTTGCAATTGACGTTTAGTCACTCCAAATTGCCGTGTTGCCAGACTTCACTGTACTAAAAAAGTCGACTACTTAGTCGGGCTTAGTCGGGCAGCTTAGAACAAGAAACCGAAAGTCGGCGACTAGCTAGTCACCCTTAGTCGTAAAACTTAGTCGCGAGCTCAGAATACCAGCCAATATGATTAATTTTTACGTTTATATGAAGATCTAGAAAAATCGTTTCACGTGATTTAGATGCAAAATATATTTTTGCTTAAAATAATTAGGTAACGTTTGCACAAAAAAAAAACTGAATTCCCTTATTAAACGCGTCCCACTTTTCGCGCGGAAAGTAGTTTTGATAACATCAACTATTGTTGTTCAATAATTTAAAAACCACTTCCAGTGAAAATATTTTGTATATAAATTATTATTTAGGGAGGTATTGTGCATGTGTATACCAATTTTCATTTATAACTGTTGAGTGGCTTATGAGTTATTAACAAAAATATAAATTTGTTTCGTCGAAGCTATAATAAATCTTTTTATTTATTTTATTGACGACACTAGCGGCTTTAATAAGCAAACGTGACGTCACGACGTAGAGATCTATTTTAATAATTATTTTTTAAATAACTCTTAGTATCCCTTTTTTTATTTGCCGTGGTCGGATTTATAGTAACGAAACCCCCTCTTTCATAAAATTAATTTTTCTATTTTAGTTGTTTAATATGTACTTTATGAAACTCATATGAGTGTCATGTCATAAAGTACTTCTTTAAAAAAAAATATTCATAAATTAGAAAATGAAATTTTTAATATTTTTTGACAAAAAACCAGAATAGAAAAAATGGTATAGAATATTCGTTTCATAAGACATTTTAGCACACTTGGGTTTTGACCCAAAAATGGGTAAAAATTTAAATGTAAGCTATATCAACTTGTAGTTTAAACATTTGAAATCATCTCATTAAGATGTATTAATTAAAAAGGAAAAACTAAATTCCCATGTTAAAGGCCTATAGCTCGCTTTTTTATTAACACCCTATATGAATATATAAAATTTGGAATTTTAAATTTTTTTGGGGAAAATACGAAAACAAGAATAATAACTCTGTCTGTTACATTGATCGATATATAGAATTTTTGATACAGATCGTCACACCTTAGTATAGAAACAAAAGATTCCTAGTTTATAAACAAAATCGCATCGCGTAGTCGTGAAAACAATTGAATTGAAAAACAAATGACACCAGGATGGGTGCCCAGCTGAAAAAAAAATATAAAATATATATTATATACATAATAATAATTATATATTATATATACACGAAAAAAAATAAGAAATATGTATTTATATACGAACAAAACACAATTGAAACAAATCTGAATCAACTTCCGGTAGATTTTGTCGGAAGTGCGTAGCTTTAAGACATCAACTGTTTCGCTCTTCATTTTTTTCTCATTCATTGTTTTCTCTCGCTCTTTGACTATCACTTATTCATATTTCCGTTTTTATTTATTCAGCGCCGCCATTTTGAAACTCAACTGTTTTTAAGAGCGCAGAGGAAACAAAATGCAACTCAGTGACAATTGACAGTGCAGTCGTGTGTGTTTTTTTTTTATTTTTTATGTACATTATGTGTGACTTTAGAATTAGTTTGTGTTTGTCTCTTTAGTAAGTTCAATTGTTTCGTAGTTATTTATTAAACAAATGACAGTTACGTTCAGATGTTTAGTTTAGATTAAGTAGGTTATGCAAAGCCAAAAAACAAGTGAATCAGGAGAACAAAACACTGTCGGATCTAATATTTTTTTTATTTAGAATCTCATTTTTTATATCTCGATTTTTTATACGTTTGTCTAACGATTTTAACTATTTTATTTATTTATTTATTCTTCATTTTATTTCATATACAATTTTAATGTTTCGATTAAAATTTACTTTATTTGTCTATTTCGATTATTTCATTGTTTTAAATGATTTAAAATAAACAAAAATCATTTCGAGTTTTATTTAAATTGTTATATGTTAGTATTAAGTCTCCAAAATAAGTGCAAGACTTTTTAAATTTATCTTAAATTAGTTTTAAGTTGTTTAAAATCTCGCAATTGTTTGAAATTATTTCAGGAATGCATGAAACTTTTTCAAATATCTCAATTGTTTGAAAATAGTTTATGACATTTTAAAATTATATGAAATAGTTCGGAATTAATTCAGACGAAATGAAACTTTTTCAAATTATTTACCAATTGTTTGAAATAAGTTCATGACTGAAACTATTTTTGAAAAACATAATTAAGTATTTATTGCTGTAACTTCACATATATTTCTTAAAAATATGATTCGAAAAGAATTTTCATTGTATATTTAATTTTGAATCTATTTTAAACAACTTAAAACTTATTTAAATTTATTATAAATAATTTTTAGCAATTTGGCATAATTTTAAATTAATTTAAAACGTTTAAAATACAATTTCAACCAATTTGGAACCTGTTTAATTTGAACTTGAAGTAGAAATTGATATTATTTGTATATTAAAATTGAGGGCAAAACAATAAATTCCAACAATTGTTGAATTTATTGTCGAAATGTAAACTTTGAATATTGAATTTGTTCGGTTTAAAATTGGTTGAAATGTATATCTATTTTATTTATTAATAACTAAAACACTGAATTCGATATGTTTACTGGAACGCGTCAAAGAATAATAAAACGAAACTGGTTCAAACACGTCCCAACTACCGCTTTACACTACACCTGTTCATAATTTTTGACAAGTTATCAGAAAAGTCTATGGCACACACTTTACAATAGCTTTGTTCATAGAACGATTTGCAAAGGGTTGGAGTTAGATCGAATGCGCATGCGCGGAGTTGCAAATCAAACTGTTTGAATTTTTCTGTGAACATTTATAAGCATCTAGTGTGCCGTTTTTCCAGCTATAAATAACATTTGAAATTTGTTTAAAATTGTTCAATAAAATCTTCAGTATACTGGAGTGACATTTTAACATAATTCTAATTTTTTGGTTTTTTTCTAATAGCCATTATATCAAAAGTCATATATTCATCTATTATTAAGTGAATTTTAATAAGCATTTTTTCTATTTTGCATCTGTTTCAAAGCTATTACAGTACCCAAAAGAGTTCGTTAATAGCTCATTCGAGTGATGTAATGGACTAGTACAATTTATTTTTATAAGGTTGGTGGCTAAGAATTTCAAAAATATCAAATGTCAAATCTCGTTAAATAAACGAACACAAACTATTGTTAAGAATTTTATTTTTACATAATTTTGAATTTAACACTAAGAATAAGAAGAAGAGAAGACATAAGGTAGTAAATTTAGCATGAAATAGGCACAGGAGTGATTTTAACCTCACTTTTGAATATTTTTAAAAATTATTTAATTATATATCTTATGATAAATATCGAGAAATTTTGATTTTGATACAATTTATACATAAAATTAAACCATAAATTTTTCCATGGCTCCATTGAGTAAATTATGTATGAAATTTATTTCTGACAGTTGCCCCTTCATATTAATACCGCCAACTGACAAAATTCCCTAAATTTTGACGTTACTATTTTTCATTTAAAAAGGGCATAGGAAGTGCAAAATAGAAAAATAGTATGAAGAACTCATGTCATAATATTTAAGTTTGCAATAATATACTCACTTTAAAATATCAAATAGATAATTTAATTTTCTGCAAACAAAAACGAACTCGAACATGTGGAAATGTCACAATTTCTGAAAAATATAAATGCACATCTCTCAAACTAAAATTTCCAGCCGAATTGGAAATTATTTTGACCGTTGCCAACCCGTCCTCAACTAATCAGAAAGCTTGTGTGAACAGTCAACTATTAGTCAGAGTTTGAAATTTGTAACCGTTCTATGATCAAAAGCTTATACAGGATGTTAAGTAAGTGTACAAAATTTAACCTAGGGTAGAACTAACCCCATACAGGGAATTTATTTTAACATGCAACATATGGCGAATCACTTCCATGGTTACTCACTATTGTTGTCAAAAAATGACAGCAATGTAATATTTGTCCATTTTAAAATGCAACATACAAAATTGTAGTTTTGTATTATCAAAACTAATTTCCAATAAATTTGACTACATAGATTAACAAAAAATCAAAACATGAATTTTGTACATCTTAATAAACTTTAGCTTACAAAAAATCATAACTTTCATGTAATAAATGTTAAAAAATACCCCCAATCACTCTGAGGCAATATTCTAATTGGTTGTAATAAGAACTGACACCATTTGTGATGTGTTTTGGAGGTATCGCCTGTACTGCAATACTACAGTGAGTATTTTTTAACGTGAAACATTGGGTTTGTCATATCCATGGTTACTTGACATTTGATTGACAGCAATGTATTTGCCCGTTCCATTTAAAATGAAACATAGGGAACGAATCTGACATTTGATAAGACGTCAATAGAGGTTAATTTCGTTTAAATAATTATACCTGCATTCTTATTTAAAATTAGTTGTAGAAAAAATATAGTGTGCACCTTGTGCCCGAGTGGTTTTCTGACTCCGCTAAATTTCTTACAATATTTAAATATAATACTTCTGTCAAATTCATTCCCCATGTGACAGACAAATACATTGCTGTCATTTAAATGTCAAATCATAACTTATAGGGAAATTCAAGAGTTATCTGTCATATTGACAAGATGTCATTAGAGGTTAATATTAATTAAATAATTATATCTGTTTTCTAAAAATTAAATTTAGATGTAGAAAAAATACTGTGTGCACCTTGTGCCCGAAATATGTTTAGTACTCTCGAGTGGTATTCTGACTCAGCTAAATTTCTTACAATATTTAAATATAATACCTACTTCTGTCAGATTCGTTCCCTATGTTTCATTTTAAATGGAATGGGCAAATACATGGCTGTCAATCAAATATGAAGTCGTAACCATGGATATGACAAACTTAATGTTTCACGTTAAAAAATATTTATAATGTTGCATTTTAAAATGGAGGAATATTACATTGCTGTCATTTTTTGACAATAGTGAGTAACCATGGAAGTGATGAACTATAATGTTGCATTTTAAAATAAATTCTCTGTATATAGTAGATCTAGCAATAATTTTTGTTTAACATGCTTTCTACAAGAACTCGAGGCCTTTAAAACTGACCAATCACGTCATAGTTCAAAACTTTATAAAAAAGTAAAAATCAATGTGTTCTCTGGAAAAAATGTGATACCTGTCACAAATGACATAAAATCATTGACGTCTATTTGGAAATAACTCTGTACCGTCTTACAACAGCACGACTATTTTGTAATGTCTCGCCATAAACCATATGCATGTCTGCATACTCTTGGTTGGTGAAGGTAAATGGCATTTTGAGAATATCAAAAAAAAAAAACAATATAAATTGTACGTCTATGCAAAAAAAACATATAACAATCAATATTTTTTCCAGAGAACACATTGAGTTTTACTTTTTTATAAAGTTTTAAAGGCCTCTAGTTCTTGTAGAAAGTATGTTAAACAAAAATTATTGCCAGATTTACTATCTTTGGGGTCAGTTCTATCATGGGTTAAGCGTTGAACATTTACTTACATAACACCCTGTATATTATGTTTTAAATTTATTCAGAATTATGTGAAACACGTCTCAACTTCCGCTTTACAGTACACCCGTGTACGTAATTTTAGAGAAGTGTCTTTAGAAAAATCTACGTCACATACTTTACATAATTTACGCAATCTGGTCCCGACTTTTTTCTAAATATATCAATAGCTTAACGCTCAAAATTCGGCCCGAGTTTTCCAGCGTGACTTTTGTGCGTTAGGTTAGGTTATTTTTAAGTTTCGTTCCAGTATAGATATTAAGTTCAGTGTATTTAAATGACTTATTATTTTGTATTTTAATTGAATGTAATTGTGTAATGTGTAGTGTTTTCTGTATCTCCTGATTTATAAAGTTAACGTAGTGTATATTTGATAAGTATGTAAGACCGTTATCTAATATAACTGAATGTTATAAGTGCCATCTATTATATACAACATGATATAAGTAAGTTTAGGATATATACAATATGTAATTATATTTTTCTAGATGAAATAGTGCGCTTATGTGACGTGAACCGATACTATACCGATTAGTCTAGTTTTAGATATGAGCATATAATTATTATATACATTGTAATACAGTATTTACCTTTAAAAAAATATTATGAAAATAACATTAAAAAAAATGACCGGTTGCAAAAACGTTCATCAATTTCTTTGTTAAGTTAACGGACCATCAAAATCACGGTGTATACCAACGACGAAATATAACTAGACAAAACATCGTTTCATTTGTTTTGATTTTGGCTGGCCAGACAGAGTTAGAGATATGTTTTATCTAGTTCGAGCATTTCTCACTAGAGGTGCAATATCGTTGACATTTTAGAATAGAAAGTTTTTTAGAATATACATCAAGTTATACATATATTTCGATTATAGGTCCAATCTGTAAGTTTTACAGATCTGTAAATCTGTAAAAAACTTATAAAAACGCATCCATTTTGCATATGAGACGCGGGCTTTGACATTTGCTTGTACGGCCCACCCCAACAAGATTGCCAAGATTACAGTTTGTGTACCTTGTCCGTGTTGCCAAATGAATTGAAGCGTAAAATTAATTTATAAAAATATCCAATATGTTTTGTTTATTTAATTATTTATAAGCGTTGGTATTAAATAAAAACCAACGTTTCACTCAAAAACAAAACCCGCAAAAGTCAAATTACACTGAAAATTTTTTGGTTAAAAAATCATCCAATCGAATCCCTTTATTGCTGACCACGTGTGCGAAAGTAACCAATCAAAACAAACTTACACTGATAATTATCCTAAGACAATTATCACTTATGTCACTAAGTTGCTAAGTAACAAACAGTTTTTGACATATAATTAAAGATTAATTGTTTTAATTTAAAAATGTCATTTTCACGCTATCAATGAAAATGATGATTTAATCAACAAAATTATAGAAGAAAATACATCAAAAAATACTGTATTAAATAAAAAACTAAATATGGAGAATATTTATGGACTTTTGTATGTCTTATCTTCTTTTTGGTCTCACTCAAAGAGGTCTCATTCTCATTGCACACTTCACACTGAACATATTCATAGCCACATTCACGTTCATAGCTACTAGTGACATCTATTGGGTTATGTCAGACACAAAAATTCTGTCAAATACAAATTTTAGACAAATTTAATGTTAAAACTGCAAAAAATTTTCTCACCGAATACCCCTCGATCATTGATAAATACTTATAATTTTATCACACTTCCTCAAGCACGTTGCTTTTAGGTAACACCACCTCCGCCTTCGGCGTCGGGCTGTTACCAAGCAACGCGCTTTCGGTAACTGTCATAAAATTATTTCGTAATTATCAATGTCCTCGGGATATTATAGCTGATAAGTGGCCTCTAGTGAGAAATTCACGAACTAGATAAAACATATCTCTGTCTCTTTCTGGCCAGCCGAAACAAAACATTCAGTGAAGAGGGATAGGGAATGTTTTGTCTAGTTATATTTCGTCGTTGGTGAGTATTTTTTAACGTGAATATTGGGTTTGTTATATCCATGGTTACGACTTTTGATTGACAGCAATGTATTTGCCCGTTCCATTTAAAATGAAATATAGGGAACGCATCTGAATTTAAATATTGTAAGAAATTTAGCGTAGTATTTTTTCTACATCTAAATTTAATTTTTAGAAAACAGGTATAATTATTTAAACAAAATTAACCTCTAATGACATCTTGTCAATATGACAAATAACCGTTGAATTTTCCTATAAGTTATGATTTGACATTTGATTGATAAGTTAACTGTCAATCGTACTGTCATGGTATAATCCGGGCCTAAGTACAGGGTGGACAGGAAAAAATAGGACAGTATTTTTTTCTAGTGTAAACTTATCCTTGACAATTTTTATTAATTCGTGATGCAACTTTAGACGTTAACGCCACTAGTGAACTTGTTTGGAGGGTATTGACATCTGTCAATCTCGTGATAACTTTGTCATATTTTTTTGTAATTTCGCTTTATTTTTTAATTTTTATATAAACATAGATTTATAATAATAATATAATAACAACTACGATGTTATTGAATATTCAATGAAACTGAAATGATATAAAAATATCACAATGAAATCATTACATAACCTTGTAAGTAATACCTACTATAAAAGTTCTAATATCAATACTAGATAGATGCCATTTTCATACGATGCTTATATACAAAAGCATTGTATTTACAAGCACTTAAATTTGTATAATAACACAAATTTGAGAAATTACGCAAAAATATTACAAAGTACACAAGAGATTGACAGATGTCAACCCTTCAAACAAGTTCTCTAGAGGCGCTGACGTCTAAACTTGCATCGCGAATATTATAGCGTTGGGCAATTTGTCTGATCGACATTCCTTCTTCCGCTCTAACAATTACCGAACACTTCACAATATCGCTAATTTGAGGCATTTTTATCTCACGGGCTCTGAAAGCAGATGTCACTTTTGTGCTATTTGAAAATTGTAAATTATTTTCAAATTTCAGAAGGGATATCATCAGATACATAATATATTCTCTAAATTAGATGTAATTATGTACATAGGCCCAGATTATACATTGACAGTTAACTTGTCATTTGTCATGTTAGTTCCAGAATGTTATGTGATACGGCACATTGTAGAGTCGCTGCGCGTAAGGTTAGAATCTCGGCCTACTAACTGCCATCATCAATATGTCAACAAAAATAAACAAATTGGAATCAGTTTTCTTGTTCTTATAGCATTTAAATCATTGCTGTCAATAAATAGCGTTGCATTTGTTCGTTTTGATCAAGAAATTAATGAACGTTTCTGCATCCAGGCATTACTCTATTTATTTTTTCTATCTTACCTTCTTTTCCAATCTGCAGAACGAATATACAGGAGGTTGACAACTTCAGGGACAACTGACACGACCGTTGGTGGCAGCACCAGCGCCAAATACACGTGCGTTTCATTTAGTACTCTTTAACTATCATTGGTATTACTTCTGCAGGCATGTTGTGAAATTTTGCAAATATAATACATTTGCGTAAAATTATTGTATGAAAAACCAACTGGTTAATCGTTTGTAGAAGGTATTTTAATAAATTCAGCACTGACAACAAAATATAGCGTTATATTTAAGCGAAAATGAGGATAGCTACTGCCAAATTTAGATTTCTACATGCAGATCCAACCTCAAGATGTTTTATAGAAGGTAAGTAAGTTAATAAATTGAACATACATAATATGTGTCTATGTATACTTCTTAATTAATAAACATACAATATATTAACTGTGATTTAAGGGAGAAGCAAATTTCTTTTCTTTCATATACAGGTATCTCAATAAGCTTGCTCACTATGGGTAACTTTTTTATTTGATGAGGTACGAGGTTGATTAAATGAGGAAAATTGTGCCATTTCATATTAGAAAATTGGTCATGTAGACAAAATAAAATTTGTGTCAGCGGTTCTCAAAATTTGGGACAATATATATATTTTTTAAATGAAACCATCTTATTGAAAAGAGTATTTTTTTCTCCTTCCAATAAGATAATGTTGCTTATGTACAATTTTTTCAAATAAACGAGTTATTTACGGTTAAAAATTTAAATTTTGTAAACGATTTTATTAGTTTTTTAGTCAAGTAAGCCATGGAAACAATTGATTCTTTGTTCGTTTGACGTTTAATAATGTCTCCCGTAAAGCTCTGTGTTTAATAACTTTACAAATATATCCCCCCCATGATATCGGAAAAGAGTAAAAATCAAGACGTTTGAATATTGTTTTAGGATTTTTTTGCAATGTAATGTCATATGTTATAGAACAGGTCGCCTGAAAACCAAGGCGTTGTTATATTTTTATCTATGATACAAAATATTTTTATAAATTTTGCAAATTATGCCGTGAGATGTCATGGCGTTCGCTTGGCGTGTCAATACCATTTTTGTCGTCATATTAACTAAAAATATACTCAAATATCTGTACAACTTGGTTTAATAATTTATTAACATATACATTTATTCGATCTAAACATTTTAAGCGTTTATTATTGCAATTAATAAATTTATTAATTAATATTAATCTATTGTCTAAACCAGAAATGAATTGGCACAAAAGGAAAGCTGCCAAAAAGCGTAGATGAGCTTTTTGTTAAGCTTTCCTTATACAAAATAATCTTACACAACTTATAAAATAAAATTATAATTTGTATAAATAATATTACAGATAGAATTATTTCTTTGTTGACTTTTTACTAGATCCAGCGTGTTCTTCTTCGTCTTCGTCATCTTCTTCTTCTTCTAACAACTTCCGAGCTAGTTTGACGGCGTAATATTCGTTATAATGGGCTTTTCGTTTCATTTCGAATTCTTTTTTTAGCGCTAAAATAGAAATTGCAACTTTATTTTATTTTTAAATCAATCATCAATTTGTTTATTTGGCTTCAAAAGCAGATGCAATGGGGTGCGGTACTCATTTTTACCTCCCGCTACCCTTGGTAAGGGAGGTATAGGGATCGTGCTAAAAATCTCATATCGAGATTTTAGTAAATGACTACGTTTTAAGGGCCCTAGAATCCAATATTAACATTTTCACGATGATGTGTGTATGTAACTCAAATACTATCATTCAGAAAATTCTGAAACCTTGTATTTCTATCCTATTCTAATATGAAAAGAAGCCATTAGATTTTGGTGTAAATCAGATAACAGGAAATGGCACTTTGCCTGAAGCTCATAGTGGGTTTTCTTCAAAAAATACCATTAAATGCCATTTTTTCGAATTTTATGTCTTATGAAAATTAAAGATTATTGAATTTTCTACAGGAATACATTAATACTTTTTCTATATATTTTACAGTTAAATTTAAAAATATTTTTTTTTTATTAGTCGCGAAGCCTAAGATAAAAATTATTCCTTTGTTACACAGTTCATATTTCAAATGAATGTAACTGACAGTAAATGTCACTGTCAAAAAACTAACCACTTCAAATTAATAATAGTGACATTTTAAAAAGAAAACAGTAAATAAAGCAATAGTTTTTTGCAATGGAACAGTTTACAGCGTTAGTAAATACGTAAGTATGTATTTAAATTTAAATTAATAAAAATTAAATAGCGGGAGGTTTTGTGTTGGCCACAGAAGGAGTGGGATCATGTAACTGTGAAAACGATATTGCGACTGTCGACAAGTGAAAATGTGATCACGTAAATAGTGAAAACCGAAAACGATATCGTTTTAGACTGAAAAAAATCTGAATTCTAGTCGGCACTCTCAAAGCTTGTGAAAACGATAGTCGTATCTTACGTCTCTTTTTATTTCATACATTTTTGTATATGTATATCTTTTTTTTAAGTAAATACTAGTTAAATACTAGCATGTTGTGAAGAACCAAATGCGTGTATGATTTACTATACCTATATTTTTACTTTTTTGAAAATTATGATAGAAAATTGAAATCTTGTTGATTAGATATTTTCTTAGTTAGTAGAAAGAACTACCTAAAAGAAATATTTTCTGGTATTGTTGATATTCGACTAACTGTAAAAGTGTTGATTACAACAAAGCATATTTTGATTCCAGCCCAAGAATATTGATTACAAGAATAAATCCAAGAAAGGAAATATTAATAACTTCTGCATTCTGCAAAACAACAGAAATAACGATTCTAGCTTGTGTTTTGTGATTAATATTTTACAGTTTTTACACAAAATTAAAATTTATGAATTGATCATTTTCCGCAGCCCGCCCAAAGGTTATGCGCCGTTATTTAAATGTGGCCCATCCATACTTTACTTATTTGAAATACAAAACGTAATAAAAACTAGATTACTTTAAAATAATAATCTTGTCTACTGGCAATCTTAAATGATCTCGTAAATTTTTAATTATATATTTAGAAATATTTTTGTTTACTTCATAAATTTTTCTTCTGGAATATCAAAAAGAATAAAATTAGATGATACATGGCATCTGTAACTAATTGATAATTTAACTTGTATCCTTCTTCAATTCTTACAGCATTGCTATTATTAACGAAATAAAAACGAAAGGCGAGAATAATACGTTTTTAAAATTTTTAATGACATTCACATAAATTATCTGTCAAAACTACTATTTAATACAAAAACATTAGTCTATAAATGATATCGTTTTCACAAAACGTAGTCACTTTACGGAAATAACCGAAGTTGAAAACGTACTGAGTGACCAATTTTACGTGATCGCTAAGGAAACGATTATCGTTTTCATTTCTCGATAATCGCAATATCGTTTTCACATTTATGTGATCCCACTCCAGATTTTTTTTGCGGATGTCTGGACAGTGCATTAGACACGTCCTTTAAAAATTCTTGCAACAGCCCTATTGGAAACAGTTTGAGACAGTTACCTTTTTCTTCTGGTGTCATATCATCATCTTCGTCGTCTTCTTCGTCCGATTCCCTCATAGCTTTTGGGGGCTTGTCACTTTTTAATCTATAATAATAACAATAACACATTTACATTTAGTTAAACATTTTTATGGGATCGCGTGGTCGTGTGCGTATAGTGGTCCTTGTGGTGCACTCTCCACACCAGCTATGAGTGCCCGTGAGGTAACGCCTGATAAGCGTCCACACGATAAAAATATATCAGCGTTACCGATGTCTACATGTGTTGTAGATACTGGCACACTCAGTAATGGGTAATAGGCCGTAATTATATACAGGGTGTCTCTTAAATAGGGGGACATGGCTTAACCACAGATTCCTGAGGCTAAAATAAGACGATTTAACCAAACTTGCTTCTACCGGAAAGTGTACCATTTAGCCAGAATTTTGCTTCAAAGTTCTCCGAAAAAAAATTAATTTTGCTTATAATAATCGGACGCTTTATTCGATTTGGATGAAATTTGGTATGGCTGTTTATATGATTATAAGTCATCTTTTAAGGTGATACTTGTTATTATTAGTGAACCACTAGTGGATCAAACTTAGGTGTCCCAACTTTAATTAGTCCGTAACTTTTTAATGGCCATGCCGAAAACGTGAAATTATTTTTCTTCAGAAAGATACATTCAATAGTAAACTTTTCTCTCTCTGTGTAATTTGTGATATCTGTTACAGTTCACACAGAAAAAATAAAATCTGAGTGTCTGCACTGCTAAATTTTTTAAATAAATTTAATCTAGCTGTCTATCCAAATGTCAAACAAGAAATTTTTAATGACAGTAACAATTGTTTCACGGGTTGTCAAAAATTTTCTTCGCAATATTCTAAAATTAGTAACATTCGTTTGTTCGGCCTAATAGTATTTTACTACCATTATTATAAATAAGACGATTACATATCTCAGCTTACTCCTAAACAAGTTGTGAAGATTGACAACTCGTTACTGTCATTAAAAATTACTTGTTTGACATTTGGATAGACTGCTAGATTAAATTTATTTTAAAAATTTAGCAGTGCAGACACTCGGATTTTATTTTTTTCTGTGTGAACTGTAACAGATATCACAAATTAAACACAGAGAGAAAAGTTTACTATTGAATGTATCTTTCTGAAGAAAAATAATTTCACGTTTTCGGCATTGCCATTAAAAAGTTACGGTCTAATAAATGTTGGGACACCTAAGTTTCATACACTAGTGGTTCACTAATAATAACAAGTATCACCTTAAAAGATGACTTATAACCATATTAACTGTCATGCCAAATTTCATCCAAATCGAATAAAGCGTACGATTATTATAAGCAAAATTAATTTTTTTTCGAAGAACTTTGAAGCAGAATTCTGGCTAAATGGTACAGTTTCCGGTAGAAGCAAGTTTGGTTAAATCGTCTTATTTTAGCCTCAGGAATCTGTGGTTAAGCCATGTCCCCCTATTTAAGAGACACCCTGTATTTATTTAAACATTTTATTTATTAGACTTACTTTTCAGCTAGATCATTCGGGTCGATTTCAGTGGTGTGACTAGAGTCTGGCATATCGTAATTGTAAGGCGTTTTAGGCTCATCTATTTTCATATGACCGTAGTCTTTGTCTGCGGGGTGAAGGGTTGCTATTATGTTCATTTCATCCCATTTTGTTTCTTTGCTCCCACTTCTTCTACGAAAAAGAATACAATGAGAAGCCGGTTTCACATTTTGTAAAAACAATTTTAAATGAAAGTTTATGCAATACAAATAATAATTCCATCATTAGCAAAATTCATTATTATTCAACTTAAAATAGTGAGCAAAGTAAATAACTTTCTTCACAAGTGAGCAAAATACACAAGCCTATAATAATCTACGTCAGGAGTAATAAATTTTGATGGAGTTACAAATTGTACAATAAATATCTACCATTCAATATGAAGGAACAATCATTTTTAGCTCCCGCTACCCTAGGTAAGGGAGGTATAGGGATCGTGCTAAAAATCGGATATAGAGATTTTAGTGAATAAGCACGTTTTGATGTCCCCAGAATCCGATTTTAACATTTTTACAATGATGTCTGTAGGTATGTATGTGTGTGTGTCTGTGTGTGTGGATCATGTGGACACGATTACTCAAATACTATCAATCAGAAAAATTTGAAATTTTGTATATCCATTCTATGCTAATGTGGGAAGAGCTCATTAGTTTTGAGTGTATATCGGATAACCGGAAGTATCATTTATACAAGCTTTTAACAGTTTTTCTTGTAAAAAAAAAAATGAATATAATTTTTTAGCAACTTTTACCAATACAAATTGAATATAATGGCACAATCTTCAATTCTACGATAATAGCATTTAGTAAATAACTTGAAATAACTTTATATTATATTATAAAATAATTTATTTTTGTACATCACTTTGCCTCTGCGTCAAACAAAAATAATACTTTAATAACAAATTTGACATATTTAAACAAATGTCACTGTCACGCAGCAATTTTCATTAAAATTAATAATGAAACCGTGTTAAGAAGAATTTAGTAGTTTAAATATGATTCTAATGAAATTAAGGTTCGTAAAAATAATATATTTTCCATCATACATACATATTAAATATACAGGATAATTCGATTCAAATTTGATGTTTGCAGCATTATATATCAAACAGCTCTCAATAAGAACGTGATTTCAAAGTGTCAAATAATAATTTGCAACTACACATTTACGAAATGAATAATGTACGGCGAAGAATTTACACAGATTGCGTTTTAGAGCATAAGGAAGTTGGTGATGATTTTGACAATAATGTGTGTGTGACGATTTTTCCTTAAAATATATTAATGATCCAAAACTTCGCAAAGTTGGTATTTAATACTCTTATATAATTTGAAACAACATATTAGATTTTGACTATATATGATAAACCGGATGTAGTACTTAATTTGAAGCTCTAACAGATTTTTCAGGAAAAACATAATAAAATATAATCCAAAATTTCGTATTACAAACTTTTCTATTTATTGGAACAACAAAGTAGATTTTGTTTACAAACGATCAATCGGAAGTGAAACTTTACTTAAAGCTCAATGCTATTTTAAACATGGAATTGGCAGGACATGTGCTGGCCACATCAGATTTTTTGTAGTTAACTTTAAATTAAATTCGGTTATACCCAAATCATTTAAGCAGCCAATGCACGTCATCACTTAGTGTAAAAACCTCAATGCATTAAAATCACTAATAGTGAAAAATGAAATAAAATTTCAATCATTTTTAACCGTCAAAAAGTGTATAGCCTTATATAATTATTATTAAGATGAATAGTAGAGTTCATTACTTATCGTATATGACATGAATAATATATAAATAATGTACATCAACATCATATTTTTCGTTTAATTGTTGCTATAGTTGGCAACATTGATAATTTGTATGTTCATACTGTCAAAGTTATTATTTGAAAAATATTTGTATCGTGTTTGAAACATTTTTGTGCGTTGTAAAGGCCTATTTATAATAAAGTAATGTTAAACGCAACGCAAACACAAAATCTGTGAATCTGCCAAAGGTAGCACTTCTAATCAATCAGAAGAATTCGGTATATTTCTTTGAAATTCGGCTCACTTTTATTTATTGCCTTTATATGGCATAGATATAAGGTTAGTATTATAAAATAATTTAAATAGAAATGGATAGTGACGAAAATATAATATTTATTTTGTAGATGTGACAGTTCATGACCATGTCGATAATACAGATTGCAATCTATATAACTCTTTTCATAAATATTCTAAAACCTCTGCAAACGTACCAGTACATGACGTCACACATCTAGTTACTTTTATTCAATTTTTATTAATGACGTGCATTGGCTGCTTGAATGATTTGGCTATATAAACATATGTACTGTATATCTAAAATAAAGACCCCCAGACTATTTTGAGGATTTTTATTCAGCTTGGAATTCTCCTTCATGTCATGTATTACACGATTTTTGCTCCGATGGGCGGTTCACGAGTTATTAATAATTTAAACTTACATGACATTTCTTTAAAATTTTGAACATCTGCAAATCGGTTTAGTTTTCATTTTTTCTGAAATTTCGACACGATTAAAGATAAACATTATTGTGCATTTAATACGCTAAAATACCACTTTTATTTCAAAATTTACAACGTTCATTTGGGCTCCAATATGGCGGACGAGTCAGCTAAGTTCATACAGCTTAACATGATGGGAGAAACTATCGCCTACTTTTATTCGTATAAATAACGTAGGTGATGAGCAAATGTTTTCCTATTGGCTATGAATGACATGTTGTATGTACTTTGACGTCACAGGAGTGGGGAGCTATTTTACGCGCCAAATTAATTATTGCATAAACTTTCATTTAAAATAATTTTCGACAATTATAAATAAATTTCAGTTAGTTTGGAACAATCTGAAGCACTTTTATGCTAAAACTAAATGTACGGTGTCATTTAGTTCAATTTATAATTTTAAAATTATCCTAAATATTTTATCATTTGAAGGGTGTAAATATGTCTTTTACGACTAATTCAATAAAAAATATGTTTTTCATTTAAAATTGTTGAAGAAATGCGTATGTCTAACCGGTTTGATAAAATATTGAACATTTACGTAACACTATTTTATTTTCACAAAAAATTATCGCCAATTTACAATTTTATACTTACAAGCTTCGGTAATTGTTTTGTTTGAAGTATAATTGATACTATTTTACAAATATTGTCAATTGAAACGAATTGACCAAAATAAATCACAATTCAAGGTCGTAATTACAGTAATTACTTTATTCAAAACATGACAGATTAAGGTTATAAAATCTAACCTATTTGCTTGTAAGGTCAACGGAAATTACTCCTTATTTATTTATAAACAATGAGTAATTCATAAAAATGCAAAAATACCTTTGCTGATGCTGCTCTTGTTGGTCGAAACTCTTGGAATTCTTGAGGATTCCTTTAACGGGCTTCTTTTTTAAATTTTCAGCCATTATTTACTTCAAACACTGCTGAAAATGTAATTTTCTTATTGTCTTCGGTGGCATTTATAACAATTACAGCCTGTTGCAAGAGCACAATTGGATTAATAGATATGCTGATTAGATTATAACAAAGTCGCAGTGTTTTTCACTATCTTGGGCAGATTTAACACTATCATTTAATTATTTACGTTTATATATGCCATTTTTGGGTCACTCATTGTTATTTGACAGACACTTTTAATTTATTACAAACAAAATACGTTAAATGAAGTGAAGTTTGTTCTTAACCTCTTTGAAGTTTAACAGCGAACAGATGCTTGGAAGGTGGCAGCACTAACGCTAGCATTAAAACGATTTTTGTTTAGGCACGTATTTAAACGTTCATTTATTTTATACAATTTTGCTCAATATTTACTTTGTTCAGTATTTTTGAAATTTAAATTTTTTAGTTGCAATGTCTTTTAGCTAAAATATAACAGAAACACAAAATTAGAACGCGGAAACAGAAATTTATATGCTTTTTTATGATTTCTTCTTTCATCCGTATTTTTACCTCCCGCTACCCTTGGTTAGGGAGATATAGGGATCGTGCGAAAAATCACAAATCGAGATTTTAATAAATGACAACGTTTTAAGATCGTCTACTAGAATACAATTTTAACATTTTCACAATGATGTCCCGTGTGTATGAATTTTGTCAATGCTCTAACTCAAATATTATCATTCAGAAAATTCTAACACATTGTATTTCGATTTTATTCTAATATGAAAATAAACCATTAGATTTTGGTGTAAATTGGACAACCGGAAATGGCTCTTTACTTTAAGTTCATAACGGTTTCTCTTCAAAAAATACCATTAAATGCTATTTTTTCGCATTTTAATCATTATAAAAATTACGGATTATTGAATTTTCTACAGGTATACATTAATACCTTTTCTACACTATTTTACAGGTAAATTTAAAAAATAATCTTTTTCATAAATCTCGGAGTCTATGGTTTAAAGATAAACCCAATTCCTTTGTTACACAATTCATATTTCAAATGTATGTAAATGAGATAAATGTCATCAAAAAACTAATCATTTCAAATTAGTAATGGTGACATTTTAAAAAGAAAATAGTAAATAAAGCAATAGTTATATGCAAAGGAACTTAATATAGGTGAAGCATTAGTAAATACATAAGTACGTATTTAAATAAATAAAAATTAAATAGCGGGAGGTATTGTGTTGGCCACATCAGATTCAGCATTACTTGTTCAGTAAAAAAATAGTTTTGTTCAATATTTTTTCATTTATTCCGACACCCGTCGAAGTAGATTCCCGATGAGTGGTCGTAAAATTGATGAAAACTCAAATTAATAATGAACATTATGAATTAATTTTATTACTGCACATTTTATTCAAATATTGAATATTTATGAAAAATACTGAACATAAAAAAATGTTAATTTTGAATAATATATTATACTCAACAAAGAAATTATTGCCATTTGTAAACTTTTTGTCCTATGGGTATAAAAATATACATTCATATCAAATTAAAGGAAATAAAAATGTAGTGGTGGGGTAAATTTGAAAGAAAACTCACCAAAACATTGGAAATTCATAAAAGCCCGCCAAATTCTAGTGACAAACACCTGCACACATGCAATCTTAGTAGGAAATTTTTCTTGGATTGGTACTTTTGTTTATCGTGTGACAGGTGTCAAAATTATACCTTATCAATATTTAAATATAACTCACGATTATTTATACATTATATTTATTACGTAGTAAATAAATAAAAGATAATAAAAAATTCTTACTTGTGTTTGTATTTAGTTATCGTAGTTCTATAAAATTTTCACCGGAAATGTCTCGTAAAGCTAATATTTAATATTTGATATCACTTTCTTCGATTTATAAGTGCGTTATTATTTATTGTTAACGAGTTATTATTCCTTAACAATTATTTTTGTCTAATTTTAGATACCAAATAGGTTAGGTGCTATTTATTTTCCAGTATGACTAGTTTTTTGGAATTTTTCCAAAAAGGAAAAGTAAGTCTGAAAAATATCATTTTGTTTTTATGTTGATTAATCGTTTTTTCAGACTTTTCGGCCAAAGAAAAAGTTTGCCCATGGAACGATAAGATATAGCTTGCACAAACAGGCATGCGCAAGTCTCAATTCTGGAATAAATTTAAGATCTGCGGTAAAATTACCCCCAGGAGAAGATTTGAATGATTGGATTGCCGTTCACGGTAAGAATAAATTAGTGGAAATTAAAATCTAGATAGGGGTTTGTAAGGGCCGAGTAAATTTCAAGGAAAATCCAGCCGTTTTCGAGTTATTTACGTTTAAAGTTTTTCACCAAGTCAAGTTGAGGGTGAAAAATTGATTTTCTAAATCCTTCCTACATTAAAAGTTAAAAAAATGTTATTTAATTGGGCCGATTACGATATTTAATATCTAGAGGTTTTTCGACATGCCCGTTTGACCAAAATATTTTTGTAGCAGGGGCACTTCCGGTTTAACGGGAGGTAGTACCTAACTTTCTTATTTTTAATGAAATGCTGCATTTTTATGTTATAAATAAATTTTTTTTTACATATGAAACAATAAAAACATTTTACTCGTCATGATCAATCATTTCCGGTGTAAATGGGTAGTTGCTAAAAAAATAAATGTAACTATTTCCTATTATGAAATATAAACTAATTCTAAACATATTAATGTAAAAATTATTAGAAAATATAAAACTTTTCATTCATAATTTCCATAAATAAAGTTTGCGGAGGTAGAATTCTTGTGACGCAGGTAGATTATTAATAATTATACAGAGTGTTTCACAATGGGACCCCACAATTATTTTCTTAATTATTAGGAATAGAAGAAAATCATTCAAATAAAAGTTGCAGTAGATCAAGGGGGACATTCACTTATTGAAGAAAAAGAAAAAAATTTAAACCAGTGCTTCTCAAGTTACAAACCAAAGTTTTTTTAAATGGGATATTATACTGAACTGTCACATCTACAAAATAAATACTATATCTTCATCACTGTCCATTTCTTTTTAAATTATTTTATAATACTAACCTTATTTATACATATGTATGTCATATAAAAACAATAAATAAAAGTGAGCCGAATTTCAAAGAAATATACCGACTTCTTCTGATTGGTTAGAAGTGCTATCTTTGGCGTTTATTCACAGATTTTGTGTTAGCGTTAACGGTCCGGTCACGTAGCGTCGTTGCGTTGCATTTAACGTTACTTTAGGCTAAATAGGCTTTTGCAACGTACAAAAATGTTTCAAACACGATGCAAATATTTTTTAAATTGTCAAATGATAACTTTGACAGTATAAACATACAAATTATCAATGTTGCCAACTATAGTAACAAATAAACGAATAATATGAAGTAGATGCACATTATTTATATATTATTCATGTCATATACGATAAATAATGAGCTCTACTATTCATCTTAATAATAATAATTATATAAGGCCATACACTTTTTGACGGTTAAAAATGATTGAAGTTTTATTTGATTTTTCGCTATTAGTGATTTTAATGCACTAAGGTTTTTACACTAAGTGCTGACGTGCATCGGCTGCTTACCCGATTTGGGTATAAATCCTTTTTATCACAACTTAAAATTAAGTTTGGTCGAATATCAGAAGCGTAAATTTAATAATTTTAGCATACGAAAATTTAGAATTTCATTCTCTAAATCTTTATACCGTGAGTATTTTTTAACGTGAAACATTGGGTTTGTCATATCCATAGCTACGACTTGACATTTGATTGACAGCAATGTATTTGCCCGTTCCATTTAAAATGAAACATAGGGAACGAATTTGACATTTGATAAGACGTCAAAGAGGTTAATTTTGTTTAAATAATTATACCTGCATTCTAAATTAAAATTAGTTGTAGAAAAAATATATTTAAATATAATACTTCTGTCAAATTCATTTCCCATGTGTCATTTTAAATGAGACAGACAAATATATTGCTGTCAATCAAATGTCAAATTATAACTTATAGAAAAATTCAACGGTTATCTGTCATATTGACAAGATGTCATTAGAGGTTAATTTTGTTTAAATAATTATACCTATTTTCTAAAAATTAAATTTAGATATAGAAAAAATACTGTGTGCACCTTGTGCCCGAAATATGTTTAGTGTTCTCGAGTGGTTTTCTGATTCCGCTAAATTTCTTTCAATATTTAAATATAATTCTTCTGTCAGATTCGTTCCCTATGTTTCATTTTAAATGGAACGGGCAAATACATTGCTGTCAATCAAATATCAAGTCGTAACCATGGATATACAAACCTAATGTTTCACGTTAAAAAATACTCACTCTATAAAGATAAAACAAAATACAGGAAAACCCAGAAATACCCATAAAACCCGGAAAAAACCTATAAAATCCAGATGGGTTGTACTTTTCTAAAAAAATCCGGATTCACAACCCTGAAAAAATCGACAATTTTTCCTTAAATGACATTAAATGATGACAATGAACTATTGTCAAAGTAATTGATATATTTCTTGTATTATTTTGTAGTTGTGGATTTTTTCAATCGAATAAATTTAATCTATGGCACTATATCCGAATATTGTAGTGAAAACTCTTGTCCTACTATGTCTGGGGGACCTAGATTTGAATACCTGTGGGCAGACGGCGATAGGTAATATTTAATGAAATTTATTTCCTCTAGAAAACTATTTTTTTAATTATTATTTTTTCAGGTTTAAAAAGCCAACAGCCCTACCCGCTAATCAATATACCTCTCTTTTAATGGACTGGGTAGAAGGGCAAATTAATAATCAGGCCCTTTTTCCATGCAACTCACACCAGCCATTTCCGAAGAATTTTGCGACGCATTGTAGTAAAATTTTAGCGAGGCTACACCGAGTTTTTGTACATGTGTACATACATCATTTTCAAAACGTTGTCACAATAGCTGCAGTAAGTATATGTACAAGATTTTTTACGGATACGGGATACTTCGATTATTTTCTTTATTATTGGGGATTGAAGAAAATCATTCAAATAAAAATTGTAGTAGGTCGAGGGGGACATTCACTTATTGAAAAATCTGTTGTGGCCAGCCCAATACCTCTCGCCAATTTCATATTAGGCTACACACAAAAAAATCTAATTACATTTATTCTTTATTTTTCAATTCATTCTATGAACAAGTTTCCTCTTTTCTAAATGTTCGAGATTCTTCCAGTTCATTGACGAGATTGGTGGTATTTCTGAAAGGTATATGATAAAATACAGGGTGTAACACGTACACCGACCACCGCCATTATTATCTTTATTATTATAGTTACAAAAAAATACTATAGAACAAAGTTGTAGGGGACCAAAGGGGACATCCTTTCAGAGAAGAAAACATTTTTTTAAATCAGTGGTTCTCAAGTTACAACACAAAGTTATATTTTTTCTACATATTTTTTATGCCTATTCGATAGCATATTTTTTTATGAATTTAACCATGTATTAGTTTTATATCCTTACATAATAAAAATATTGAAAAAAATGCGATTGAAATTTATATAAATTTTTATTTTTAATATTATTGTACAGTAGGCCATGGATGAGAAACAAGAGTGATAAATTTAAATTGAAAATTAATAATTGTTAATTACTCCTTATAAATAATGTTCTATTTGATTTCCATTATTTTCTAAGCATAATTCTATTCTATTTAAAACAGAAGAAGTAGCTTTTATTACAGTTTCTGGTGTCAAAGCAGCGCAAGCTTCTCTAACTCTGTCCATCAAATTTTGTTTCGTTGTCACTGGTTTTGAATATACTCTATCTTTAAGATATCCCCATAAAAAAAAATCAAGGGGTGTCAAGTCCGGGAAACGAGCGGGCCATTTGTGCTAATCGCCTGAATACTGACCTCCCTGGACGCGGTTTGTTTGGATATCTCGTGGCATAAATATTGCACGCTTGTATGGCATTTTCATTACACTCACCATAAATTAATAATAAACGATACAAATCTTCATTTGTATAAACATCAGCCATATTGTCACAAAATAATCTCAAAACACAAAGAATAACAATTTACAACAATTAGTACGCCAATTATTATTTGACAGCAGCTATATTTTGTTCTTTTGTTATTGTTTTTCATCCATAGCCTACTGTACAAAAATATTAAAAATAAAAATTTATTAAAATTTCAATCGCATTTTTTTCAATATTTTTATTATGTAAGGATATAAAACTAATACATGGTTGAATTCAGAAAAAAATATGCTATCGAATAGGCATAAAAAATATGTAGAATCCCATTTGAAAAAATATAACTTTGTGTTGTAACTTGAGAACCACTGGTTTAAAAAAATATTTTCTTCTCTGAAAGAATGTCCCCCTTGGTCCCCTACAACTTTGTTCTATAGTATTTTTTTGTAACTATAATAATAAAGGTAATAATGGCGGTGGTCGGTGTACGTGTTACACCCTGTATATGCATAGCAAGCGCGTGTTTAGTTGACACTGATACTGTACATACTTTGGCTTCTAAATAAATCCGGTTTCTGTTTATACCAACTTTAAATGTTCACGAAGTCTTTTCCTTGTTATAAATATAGCATATTATAATTACTATTACATCTCGACTTGTCCAAGTACGAATTTTAGGTTTTCCGCATTCAAGAATAGTGTTAATTTAACGTGCGGCAGCTATATCTATAATTTTAAATATTTAATTAATGATAAAATAAGAAATATTAAATGTACTTCCCAGAAAAAGCCTTCAGTAATGTCTCCAGATTTTTGACACTGACATTTATGTCATTTACGAACATTTTAATTTTTTAACTGGTTTCCATGGACTATTTGATGGATACAATGAAATATTTTATATATTTATATCTCTCTATCTCTAAATCTATAGAAGATATAATAAAAATGTTCAATATACCAGATAGAGAATTTTATGTTCTTTAATATTTGTAATAACAAATTTCCAAAAAATAATATTTAGAAGATTTTTTTAAAGAAATTTCTACTTTCGATTGTCCAATGGGCTACTTGCGTGGTACTGAAAATCCGATTTCTGTTACTATATACGTAATGTTATATTGAAAACATACATAAAAATATAAATTTTATTTTAAAATAATTATGTATTTGTTTTTTACTAAATTAAAAAAGAAAATTTTCTGTGACATGTTTATATTGAACTGGGGAGGGGAAGCATGTTTAAGAATGTTATCAATAGATGGCATGGTGTGCGAGAAAGTTTTAATTTGAATTTGACATTAGTTAATTTTTCTCTCTCTCTAGTCTCTCAAATACATTAATTACTTTATAAATAAACACATAGGTAGTTACTTGTAATTTAAAATATCGATACCAAAAAGATAAACTAAAATACTAACCTCCAAACTATTGTTGAAACGTCAAACAGGTGATCTACATTACCCGCACAAACATACCATTACTATGGGACGGCACCACGCTGTGGCTTTACGACTATTCATTGGTGCGGCGTAATTCTACGTCATACATGGCGGGAATTCAAATAATCAAATTTCATTATTTTTTTCTGGCTAATTAATAAAAATTTTGTCAAAAGAAAAAAATATAGGTAGCTAGTTTTTACCTTCTCTACAAAAATATTAAATAAAAAAATCTGTTGTGGCCAGCACAAGACCTCTCGCCATTTCCATATTAGGCTATATAAGTATTGTATTGCACTTCGCTTTCGAACCGTCGTTTTATAACAAAATCTTACAGAACATTACCCAAATATTGTTTTTTATTATATTTAACATGTCTTCTGCACACATATAATTCTAATTATATCTATTTTTCATTGTATGAGGAAGTTTCTAAATGTCAAAGATTGTTCCAATTCATTAACCAGATTGGCGGTATTTCTGATGGATATATGCATTTTACCACAATTTTACCTATAATTTCAAATATTTAATTAATAAAACAATAAGAAAAGTTAAATATACTTCCCTGAAAAAGCTATCAGAATGTCACTAAAACTGTTGATATTTGACAATGACATGTGTCATGTTATAAACATTGAAATTTGTCAACTGGTTTCCTTAGTGCCTTGGCCTCTGCGATTAGTTTACTCTATAAATTATAGAGTCTTTATCTCTAAATCTATACAAGATATAATAAAAATTTTAAGTGTATTAAATGGAGAATTTTATGTTCTTCAATATTTAATAAAAAAAACTCCCAAAAAATTATATTTAGAAGAATTTTTTTAAGAAACTACTACTTTCGGTTGTTCAATTGTTACCAAAACCTTTTCAGCTCTTCCCAGGAATGTGTGATTGAAGAAACTGCAGTTAAATATTTTTTAAGTCTTATAGTTTTTGAGGAATCGTCCCTCCAACATCCATACATACACACACACACACATACACACATCCACACACACAGACATCATTTTAAAAATGTTATAATCGGATTGTAGGGACCTTAAATCGTGCTTATTCAATAAAATCTGGATATGCGAATTTTAGCATGAATCCAATACCTCTCTTAGCGGTAAAAAGGTACGCAAGTAGCCCATTGTTGTCAATATAAAATATTTAATAGATGTTTCGTGATATTTTCAAATTTGAGAAACAAAATCTTTTAAAATTTAATACTTGGAAGTGATATAAAAATTCGTGCAACATCCAATAGTTTTATTGGACACGACGGTTAATTTTTCTGACTAGTTATTTGTATATTAAGGCCGCATTTGCTGATAAAAATGATTAATTGTGATTTTTGTTTCAGGAGGCTCATGTAAACACATGTTACAAGCATTTCTACTATTTTGTAACTGAATTTGATCTTGTCAGCTCCAAAGAACTTGAACCATTATCTGAAATGGCGTCGAAAATATGCAAAGATACTTAATTTTCCCAAAGCTTTAATACTACATAATTTTTTTGCAAAATTGCTCAAAATTCGATATTGGATTTTTTGAGATTCGTGATTAATATTTATTAATGATGCCTATAAAATTATATACAAAATAATTACATTAATTTAAAAATGTTTCATTTATTTAATATTTTACATATTTCTAGTCTTTTACAAATAAAAATTTGTATTAAGAATTAATAATAAAATGTAATACATAAAACCTTGAAATGTAGTTTTTTTAATGAATTCCTTTAAAATACAGGATTAATCGTATATTAAACGTACCCTCTAATAGGAAACAAAACATTAATCAAATAATTTTAAAAGATAGAATATTAAGCCTGTTTTACGAGCTCCTTCCCACATCATTTGGCCCAATCCGCTTAATTTAATTTTATTTAGTTAATATATGACAAAAATAATAACTGACATAAATTATCACCAATTTTTATTAATATTACAAACATTTTGTCATTTTTACCGATATTTCAAGATGTTTCCTAAAATATTTTACTGTTTCAATGTAAAATGAAATAATGCTTAGTTTTAGCAACAATTCAAGAAAAATTGGAAAAATTAAATGAATTTAAGTCGTAAAATTGTAAGGTTTTATTAAATAAAATGTCTAAAAGATTTGCAGTAACAATTTACATTTAAAAGCGACGTTATTCAATATTGATAAATAATATGTAATTAATGTATTATATTTGTGTTAAAGTTATACCATTAAATTTTTAATCTTGAGCTAAAAATTGAATTTAAAATTACGCTATAATGCTGAAAATCTACATTTTAAATAAAAAGTAAAGATTCATTTTAGTATTATTAAAAATGCTATTAGTTAAGTCAGCATAAATGAATTTTTAATAAGTGGGCCAACTGAAGTGGGAAGGGGCTCGTACATTATACTTTTTTTGTATAGATTCTAGTACGAGATCCATCCGAGAAATTTCTAGACAAATCTAGCATAATGTAAATCAGAAATTTTCATCCGAGTTTCATCCGAGATTCTAGTATAGAAATATACGCCCGGCCGTATATTTCTATACGAGATTCGTACTAGATCGTTAATGCGCAAGCGCGAAGTCGTGATATTAACTAAAGTCACTAGATATATAAAGTACCGCAATTGGACGCCATATTGTGTCTAGCTTAGGCGCCAAATTTAAAATGGATTATCTTGAAACGAGTGCGTTATTACAAAAAAAAATAATCGGCAGTGAAATAAATCTATGAAGGCAAGTAATTAATATTGATTTTATGTTCATAATTTTTATAATATGCGTACATATAAGTACAAAACATAACTGATCAAAATTATAAAGAAAATAAAAAATAAATACAATTAAGGTTAATTTTCTTCAGATCGTTTGACATGATGACAGGATTGACGCTAAAGTCCCCAGATATAGTGACTTTTATAGGCACAGCCAACTACAACTAGATCCTGATGTGACCCTGATTGGCTTGATTCCGCCATATTGTGTCTAAAAAACGTTTTTCTCTCTCTAACACATTGGTACAATGAATTGCGGTACTTTATATATCTAGTGACTTTAATATTAACAGCTGCCAACTTTTGTTATATGTCATTTGTTTTGCAAAGTGTGAGGTTATAAATAAAAATTCAATAACATTAATATAAAATATCTAATATGACACAGACACATTTAAAATGAATTTTTGTAACTCCTTATTTTGATATTTTATCCATTTCAAAAACAAAGTTAACTGTACAAATTTGTTAGGTTGGTATTCATTTATTTTGATTTAAAATACGATACATTCCGAAGATTACCGATTATACACGACTTGATAGCATGGAAATTGAATGGAACTCGATCAAAAATCTGTCTAGAAATATAGTATGAAAATAGACGAAAATAGTATAATGTAAAATAGGCTTTAGGTTTCCTCGTATAACAAAATATGCAACTAATGGGCCTATAAACCAATATTTTTAAATGAAAGTTCGTTTAATTTTGAAGCAATTCGTGGTATCAAAAAGTCATAATTGTTTTTCGTGTAACTGCATTTGATTTTTAAAGAAACCTATAGCTATCTTTCTCACACTAGTTTCTGTAGTAGGCTGCGCGAGAAAGATACCAATAGTGTAACTAGTGATTCCCGTGGGGAATTCGTTTTTTCCTTCAGTAACGATTTGCGGGAAGAAATTTTGTTACGTATTTTCCAGGATTTTTTTGAGAAAATATAGGCGAAGGCCTATCCCATTCTGAAATGGACTATACCTATACGCACAGTACTGATTCTTCTGGTTCTGATGTCTAATTACATATTTGTTTACATTTTAAATTATTTGTTCTTGTATTACCAATGTACACTTTTTCGATATTAATAAATTTTTATAAGTACAGCCCTGGCGAATTTTTAAATGTAATTGCATAATTGGAAAAAAATAATTTCCGGCTAAACTGTTTACTTGAGGACAAAATTTATTTGAAAAAAGTTACTCAAAATTAAATTCTAGGTGGGGTTAGTTTGAAAATTTTTTTAAAATTGTTACATTTTTGAAAACATGATCTTTGAGTAATTTTAATTTAAAAGAAAATTTTTGAAAAAAAACTTTTTTGTTTATTATTATTAAATAACCAAATTTTAAGTACATATATAACTCGAGCCGTAGATTCCAAAAATCGATAAGACAATTTTCTAACACCACCCATTTTTGGGTAAAGGGCAGTCACCCCAAAAATTGGTAAACCTACGAAGTCGACTCATCGATTTTTGGAATCTACGGATCGAGTTGCATATAAATTTGGTTGTGAATTTTTTATAAGTACAGCCCTGGCGAATTTTTAAATATAATTGCATTATTGGAATAAAAATCATTTCCGGCTAAACGGTTTACTTGAGAACAAAATTTATTTGAAAAAAGTTTTTCAAAATTAAATTCTAGGGGCAGTTAGTTTGAAACTTTTTTTAAAATTCTCTCATTTTTGAAAACAGGATCTTTAACTCATTTTAATTTGATTTACTGCGCATGATCAATATTATTGATTTTTCGATCGGTCAATCTTACACATTCCAAACCATACCTGTCGGTGCAAAGTTTTTGCCATGTATTATTTATATGAGTATTTGGGGGCATTTAAAAAAACAGGCCCCATAAAGAAGGCGTCTACACTGGAAAAACTAAAGAATTTCAAGGTTGTGTGGGTGGATTTTACATATGGTGCCACCTACCATAAAAAATTTAATCTAGGAAAACAAGTGTCATATTTTATTTGTATTTAAACCATTTTAAATAGTTTTTTATTATGGCTTAAACCATTCGTACAATAATTCTGAAAATTGGTATACTTATATTAAAAAATACATAGAATTTAGCGATGAAGTTGACAGGTTTGTATTTCCACCCAGTTTTGGGTAGCATATATGTACCCATTTAAGGGTTTTAGATATGATTTTAATTTTATCAAAAATCGATTCCTCGGGTCAAAATACATAAGTATACCAATTTTTGTTAATTTTCTGCAAATAATATACAAAATATTTGAACTTGTATTTGCCCGAAATTTTAGGAATCTTGTCGGCAACCAACGCGTAGCTTGCGCACAAAAAATTCAAAGATTTGCGATAAAATTCAAAGTGTGTTTATTTGGAATTCCTTCAACAAAAAAGTATGAAAATTGGTATACTTATGTAAGACTATGCGTAGAATCTGATGGTGAAGTCTAAAATTGTTTATCTATACCCAGTTTTGGGTGGTGAATTGCATAATTGGAAAAAAATTAATTCCGGCTAAATAGTTTACTTGAGGACAAAATTTATTTGAAAAAAGTTTCTCAAAATTAAATTCTAAGTGAGGTTAGTTTGAAACTTTTTTTAAAATTCTTACATTTTTGAAAACAGGATTTTGGACTCATTTTAAATTAAAAGAAAATTTTTGGAAAAAAACTTTTTTGTTTATTATTATTAATTAACCAAATTTTAGGTACATATATAACTTGAGCCGTAGATTCCAAAAATCGATAAGCCAATTTTCTAACACCACCCATTTTTGGGTAAAGGGCAGTCACCCCAAAAATTGGTAGACCTACCAAGTCGACATATCAATTTTTGGAATCTACGGGTCGAGCTGCATATAAACCCAAAATTTGGTTGAGAAATTTTTATAAGTACAGCCCTGGCGAATTTTTAAATGTAATTGCATAATTGGAATAAAAATCATTTCCGGCTAAACGGTTTACTTGAGGACAAAATTTATTTGAAAAAAGTTTTTCAAAATTAAATTCTAGGTGGGGTTAGTTTCAAACTTTTTTTAAGATTCGTACATTTTTGAAAACAAGCTGTTAGCCTCATTTTATTTTGATTTACTGCGCATGATCAGAATTATTGATTTTTCGATCTATAAATCTTACACATTCCAAACCATACCTGTCGGTGCAAAGTTTTTGCCATGTATTATTTATATGAGTATTTGGGGGCATTAAAAAAAACAGGCCCCCTAAAGAAGGCGTCTGCACTGGAAAAACTAAAGAATTTCAAGGTTGTGTGGGTGGATTTTACATATGGTGCCACCTGTCATAAAAAATTTAATCTAGGAAAACAAGTGTCATATTTTATTTGTATTTAAACCATTTTAAATAGTTTTCTTATTATGGCTTAAACCATTCGAACAATAATTCTGAAAATTGGTATACTTGTATTAAAATATACGTAGAATTTAGCGGTAAAATTGACAGGTTTGTATCTCCACCCAGTTTTGGGTAGCATATATGTACCCACTTAAGGGTTTCAGATATGGTTTCAATTTTATTAAAAATCGATTCCTCGGGTCAATATACATAAGTATACCAATTTTTGTTAATTTTCTGCAAAGGATATACTAAATATTTGAACTTGTATTTGCCCTAAATTTCAGGAATCTTGTCGGCGTTTGACGCGTAGCTTGCGCACTAAAAATTCAAAGATTTGCGGTAAAATTCAAAGTGTGTTTATTTGAAATTCCTTCAACAAAATAATTTGAAAATTGGTACACTTATGTAAGAACATACGTAGAATCTGATGGTGAAGTCGAAAATTATTTATCTCTGCCCAATTTTGGGTGGTACGTATCTACCCATTTAAGGGTTAAAGATAAAGGTTTAATTTTATAAGAAATCTATTCCTTGGGTCAAAATATATATGTGCAGTAATTTTTATTAAAATATTTTGAATAGTCCATTTTGTTTTTTTATGAAATGACATTTTTGTACATTAACTTGTAAATAAATAATATTAAGAATTGTTATTTAATACAATATCCCTATTAATATTAATTTATAATAGAACAATAACTTTAAATAAATTTGTGAAAAAGGTCCTTATGTGTTGTATTAATGAATAAATCGATATTTTATAAATTATCTGGTATAAAATAATGATTCAGTAAAATATGTATTTAATACAAATGAAATCTTGAAACATGTAACGTTAATAACATTTATTAAACAATACAATTTTTAAAAATGGTTGTATTATTTATTTAAACAAAAAAAATCGATATATTTGTGTTTCATTAGCCCAAAACGATACTGGTAGTGACATCTGTGTCAATATCGTGGAACTACTATTTATTTATTTATTTATTTAATAAACAATACAACAAATTTATTTAATTTTATTTTTTTGATTATATTTTTCAGTTTCATGTATTAGAAATTAATAACAACCAATGTTTTGTTAATTGTTAATAACAATTTTATAACCCTAAACGTCAAATGTCAGCTGATGGGCAATTGTTAATAACAAATGTACAACATGAGAAGAACGGGAAACAATAATAATTAAGATTTTTTGTTTTATTGCAAAGTTATATTTGGTAAGAAAACATTTGTTTAAACAATGGATATACGAACAATAATCGTATTTCAGGTGCAGGCAATTAGTTTTCAGGAAATGTATAAAATAAACCGGTTTTCCAGGAAGTATCGAATTGAAAACCGGTCTGACATCAAATATTAAATTAAAAACCGGTTTCAGAGCAAGTACTAGACTTGAAAAACTGGTTTTTAGATGAAACCAGTTAAAGTAACGAGTTCTCATAACACTACAGAAGATCTGGCGAAGACAATACTAACTGCTCTATATTGTGCTATTTTCTGGAAGCATACAATTAAACTAGGCCACTTTACTAGTGCTTTATAGATTTTTGCAAAGATGCTACAGTTTTCAGTGCCTCTTAAACCAAATGGACATAGCAATATTTCATGTATTATGTTACGGTATGTATATTTGTATATAATAATCAATACATAGCATTATTATTATCATTGTATAAGTTTTTTTTACAGAATTCCAAATGAGATGATTACAAGATCCTATTAAATGCAAACATTACAAATGTTTGGAGTTGTCCAGCGAAGAATATTGTTGTTTAAGGGATGAAATATCGCAGGATTGAACTCCGGGGGTTTTTATGTAGACGAAGAATGTGGGACGAATCAAAGAAGACAAAACACAAACAGATGACATCAAACAACAAAATAATGATAAATAACCTTTAATAAGACTAGATGGATAATGTTAGTGTTACATTAATATTTTAGTACAAGTATTTAATATCATTTTACTCAGTGCTTCACGCTGAATCTGCTGATGTATAATTTATTAACTTTTAATGAAAATTTTGTATTGAAAATTGTAACTAAAAAAAATCCAAGAATGTCAGATGAAATGTACATGATATTAGCGATATATTATAGTTATAATTTATGAATTTTATATTTTTATACTCAGACTAGATGGATAATGTTAGTGTTACTTTAATATTTTAGTACAAGTATTTACTATAATTTTACTCAGTGCTTCACACTGAATCTTCTGATGTATAACACATTAACTTTTTGTGAAAATTTAGTGAAGAAAAATAAAAACAAAAAAATGTAGGTGCCATGTCAGTGTTATACACTTTGTATTATATGTTTATTTCTGTAAACTGTATTATTAGCATAATGTTTATAATATGTTATAGTTAACAATTATTGTATATAATATTAATAAACAATGAAATACTTTTATTCTGTACACTCTATAAAGTATATAACAAAATATGGTATTTATTATAATAAAAAATGGATAATATGTACAATATTATATTTATTTAACCTCCAAATTACATATAATAACAATATTTAATTGAAAAATTATCGTTTGTGGTCAAATTTTGAAGAAATTCCAATGTACATTTTATGGTATTTAAGCGCCAGCGCCAGTCATATTTTGCATTCCATAAATAATTTGTTGCTATCACACAAGACGTATTCAGGAAATTTTCTGCTTGTCAATATTTCCGTATATATTCTTAAATAAACAAATTTGATCATTTATTTTGTATTTTTTATATATTATTGTTTTATCTTTGTTGAAATACATATAAATTTTGGCCCAAAAAACTGATAAACATATTTTGTAAACAATAATTTTTAATTACAGTCCTGGATTTCTTGAAGGTCAGATTTGCTGTAATACACGTGGAGACATCTTGCAGCAGATATAACAAACGTCATATAAAATTGACAAAGAAAAGCATATTTTAATTATAATAAACATAAAATCGTGTATTAAACTATATTTTAATTATTAATTTATTTAAAATGATAAATTTAACAAGATTTCCATCTGTCATTTGATTAATAATCAAATGACATTTGTTTAAACAAATTTTCTTCCCGCTTAGATCCCATGCACATTTCCGCGAACTTGATTGGTTAATTGATTTGTCGATATTATTGATTTTCTTCCATTTACACGATACATCAACGTATTTTCTTACAATGCAACAGAAAATTATAGTTCATAAGTTTCATTATAGAGTACAGCAGCAGTATTGTTTTGGTATTAATAATTTTGAGTAAATCCATTTTTTGGCTAAACTAATAACATTTCGCCCAAGTTTGTCATAAGAAAAAATATTTGTAATTAAAAATAAAAGGCAGTTTGGTTGAAACTTTTTTTTATATTCGTTTTAATTTCAGAGATAATGAATAAAAATAAAAATCAACTTATTTCTCGCAAACAAAATTTTTTAAAAAATCATTTTTGTAACAAACTCTTTTTATAATTTAAATCTAAATATATTTTATCTAATAATTTATTTTATTTATGTATAGTTCTTAAGAAAAGCGGTAAATTAAATTTAAAAAAAAATTATAATTTTTTTTTTGTGTTCACCGCTTTGCCAAATTTTTACCGCTTTTCCAACAGGGTTCAAATTTTGGTCAAGTATACTCCAAACCTTCCCTAATCTATCTTTGAAAATAGATTTAAAATATCTGTTTCCATTTTGAAATTATAACTTTTTAAAGACAGGACCGTAATAAAATAAAATTAACTGACAAAAATTACAACTTTTATTTTGACATGGGTGAATAAAAATATATATAAATCAAAAACAAAGGCAGATATTTCAATTCTGATTTCAGCGGTAGATAAGAGAAGGATTAAAGTTTTGGGCTATATTTAAACTCTTTTGGGGTAGTGACAAAATTTTGGCAAAGCGGTAAACACAAAAGAAATATTATAATTTTTTTGTATCAAATTTACTGTTTTGTCAAATTTTTATTGTTTGTCCAACAGGGTTAAAATTTGAGTCAGATATGCTTCAAATCTTCACTAATCTATGTCTGAAAACAGATTTAAAATATCTGTTTTCATTTTTGACTTCTATATTTTTTTATCCACCCATGTCAAAATAAAAGTTGTAATTTTTTTTGTTAGTTAATTTTATTTTATGACGGCCCTGTCTTTAAAAAGTTATAATTTCAAAATGGGAACAGATATTTTAATTCTGTTTCCAGCGGTAGATAAGGGAAGGATTGAAGTATATTTGAGCCAAATTTCAACCCTTTTAGTTAAGCGATAAAAAATTGGAAAAGCGGTAAATTTGATACAAAAAATTTTATATTTTTTTTGTGTTTACCGCTTTGCCAAATTTTTACCGCTTGACCAACAGAGTTAAAATTTGGGTCAAATATACTTCAATTCTTTTGAAATCTATTTCTGGAAACAGATTTAAAATATCTGTTTTCATTTTGAAATTATAACTTTTTAAAGACAGGGCCGTCATAAAATAAAATTAACTAACAAAAAATTACAACTTTTATTTTGACATGGGTGGATAAAAAAATATATAAATCAAAAACAGGGGCAGATATTTCAATTCTGTTTTCAGCGGTAGATAAGGAAAGGATTGAAGTATATTTTAACTAAATATAAAGCCTTTTGGTTAAGCGATAAAAATTGGAAACGCGGTAAATTTGATACAAAAAAAATATATTTTTTTTAGTGTTTACCGCTTTGCCAAATTTTTACCGGTTAAACAACAGGGTTGAAATTTGGGTCAAATATACTGCAAACCTTTCGTAATCTATTCCTGGAAATAGATTTAACATATCTTTTTCCATTTTGAAATTATAATTTTTTAAAACAAAGCCGTCATAAAATAAAATTAACTAACAAAAAATTACAACTTTTATTTTGACACGGGTAAATAGAAATATATATAAATCAAAAATCGAGGCAGATATTTTAATTCTGTTTTCAGCAATAGATAAGGGAAATATTGAGGTATATTTGATTTAAATTTCAACTCTTTTGAGCAAGCAGTAAAAATTTGGCAAAGCGGTAAATTTAATACAAAAAAAATTATAATTTTGTTTTTGTGTTCACCGCTTTGCCAAATTTTTACCGCTTGTCCAAAAGGGTTGAAATTTGGGTCAAATATACTTCAAACCTTCCCTAATCTATCTCTGAAGACAGATTTAAAATATCTGTCCCTATTTTGAAATTATAACTTTTTAAAGACAGGGCCGTCATAAAATAAAATTAATAACTAACAAACTTTTATTTTGACTGGGGTGAATAAAAAAATATGTAAATCAAAAACGGGGACAGATATTTTAAATCTGTTTTCAGCAATAGATAAGGGAAATATTGAGGTATATTTGATTTAAATTTCAACTCTTTTGAGCAAGCAGTAAAAATTTGGCAAAGCGGTAAATTTAATACAAAAAAAATTATAATTTTGTTTTTGTGTTCACCGCTTTGCCAAATTTTTACCGCTTGTCCAAAAGGGTTGAAATTTGGGTCAAATATACTTCAAACCTTCCCTAATCTATCCCTGAAACAGATTTAAAATAAAATATCTGACTTTTTAATATTCTAAGTATGTGTGTGTGTAAAGTCTGTAAGATATTTGTAAAGAAATGGATATTAATAATTAATTACAAAATATCCGCATATATTTTTATTCTTTTTAATTTAATACATGATTTTTAAAGATGTTAGGGTATTATACTATTCCTGGGGCATAAGTTATATTTTAAAAAAATATATTTTTTTAACATTTATTGTGGCATAAAAAGTATTTTATTTTATATTTTTATATTTATTGAATAAAAATACGGTAATTAACTTCAATCAACAAGCTCGGGAACGTAGCAAAACCTGTCCGTTCCATTAAAACTATAGGCAAGCTAGCAGCGTGCGACCTGTTTCTGACTCATTTCCTTCCCAGCCTTCGTCCGTATCGCACGCTCTGCGTATGAGGTGTGCATGGTATTCCGACCCAGATCCACCAACGAGGGATGGAATCCAACCCCTACAGCTGAGCCCAGCAGTAGAGCACCAGGTATTCCTTGAGTAGAAGCAGTATTTCTCCCCAGCACGTGGAAAACGTTATCGTTTAAATTGTAGTACAGGAAGCCCGCTCATATTCGCCACAATAAACTCTGCGAAAATGTATACCTGCTACAAATAGGCTCGCCCTTAAAGCGAAAGTCTGTAGCTGTAAATATATACTAGTAGCTTTGTGGTTTGGGGCGAAAAATACTTGTAGTTGATATTGCAACTAAAGTATAACTATTATTATATTATTATTACTATATTATTATTATTATTGAGCGAAGCCCAACTGTAGTTGTTATATAAAAACCCTGGCCAGGTGGCTGCAGTTGGGTGGATCCGGGGGCGGCGATAACGCAGAGTACACGTGTACGTAAGCGAGAGAATGTAAATCTGCCTAAGCAGGGGGTACTTGGTGCGCGACCATCGCTCCACGGCAGTCACAGTCAAGTAAGGCCCTAGCGGCCGAAATAGGACTGGTGGTCGCGAAGCAGACGAACCCAAGGACAGCGGCGGAAAGTGGATCGAAGACGGGACATGACGCACAACAAAATGGCCGACAATCTGGCACGGCCAGGTAAATATCGTTCCAAATAAAAATGAAGATGTAAATGTATAATTTTATATACTATAAATGTTTTGTTCAGGTTTCCACTGCGAGTTCGAGTTTGGAGTTGACTGCAGCCAAAAGGGCCTCAAGTACCAGGCAACACGGCCCCAAAACAACAACCACAAGAACATCCGGTTCCAGTGAACACGGCCTCAAAACAACAACCAAAACGGCCTCCACTTCGAGTCAACACGGCCACAAAACAACAACCAGAAGGGCCTCCATTTGCAGTGAACACGGCCCCAAAACTACCAAAAGGGCCTCCAGTTCCAGTCAATCCAGTCCCAAAGCAACGGCGGTGATAATAATTTTCTTTAGTCCAAATTCATTAATATCAAATAGTTTAATATTTTCTAAATTTTTTAAACAATGATTAAAGTTTATTAAAATCTTTTATCATTAAAAGACTTTAATTATCATTTAAAGTTGAAATTATTGTTCAATGATTTCTAGAAATCCATTAAATCCAGGTCCGAAAACTAGTAATTTTTGGGAAAAAATTGACAAAATTTAGAGGCGTATCACTGGTACACCATTAAAAATAGGGCCTTAATTGTTCCATATTTGAACTCTACTAGATTGAAATTATATGTAATTATCAAAAAACTCATAAAAACGAGTTTAAAAATGAATTAAATCCGGGTTCATAACATATTTTTTCTCAAAAAATTGACAAAGTTTAACGGCGTACTACTCATACACGGTTGAAAATAGGGCCTTAATTGTTTTAAATTTGAATTCTGCAGGGTTGAAATTATATGTAACCATTAAAAAAATGTTTAAGACGCAATTAAAAATATATTAAATCCGGGGTTAAAAACTTGTAATTTTTCCCAAAAATTGACAAAGTTTAATAGCATACCACTCATACACAGTTAAAAATAGGGCCTTAATTGTTTCAAATTTGAATCCTATAAGGGTTGAAATTATATGTCATCATAAAAAAGTGGTTAATACGCGATTAAAAATGTATTAAATCCGGGATTAAAAACTTGTAATTTTTCCCAAAAATTAACAAAGTTTAATAGCATACCACTCATACACAGTTGAAATTAGGGCCTTATTTGTTTCAAATTTTAATCCTATAGGGTTGAAATTATATGTAACAATTAAAAAAGTGGTTAATACGCGATTAAAAATGTTTTAAATCCGGGATTAAAAACTTGTAATTTTTTTCCAAAAATTAACAAAGTTTAATAGCATACCACTCATACACAGTTGAAATTAGGGCCTTATTTGTTTCAAATTTTAATCCTATAGGGTTGAAATTATATGTAACAATTAAAAAAGTGGTTAATACGCGATTAAAAATGTTTTAAATCCGGGATTAAAAACTTGTAATTTTTTCCCAAAAATTAACAAAGTTTAATAGCATACCACTCATACACAGTTGAAATTAGGGCCTTATTTGTTTCAAATTTTAATCCTATAGGTTTGAAATTATATGTAACAATTAAAAAAGTGGTTAATACGCGATTAAAAATGTTTTAAATCCGGAATTAAAAACTTGTAATTTTTTCCCAAAAATTAACAAAGTTTAATAGCATACCACTCATACACAGTTGAAATTAGGGCCTTATTTGTTTCAAATTTTAATCCTATAGGGTTGAAATTATATGTAACAATTAAAAAAGTGGTTAATACGCAATTAAAAATGTATTAAATCCGGGATTAAAAACTTGTAATTTTTTCCCATAAATTAACAAAGTTTAATAGCATACCACTCATACACAATTGAAATTAGAGCCTTATTTGTTTCAAATTTTAGTCCTATAGGGTTGAAATTATATGTAATCATAAAAAACTGGTTATTAGGGATTAAAAATGTATTAAATCCGGGATTAAAAACTTGTAATTTTTTCCCAAAAATTGACAAAGTTTAATAGCATACCACTCATACACAATTGAAAATAGTGCCTTAATTGTATCAAATTTTAATTTTGTAGGGATGAAATTATATGTAACCATTAAAATGTGGTTAACACATGATTAAAAATGCATTAAATCCGGGTTTAAAATCTTTTATTTTTTCTCATAAATTTTACAAAGTTTAGCGACATGCCATTCATACACAATTGCAAATAGGGCCTTAATTGTTATAAATTTTAATTGTACAGGGTTGAAATTATATGAAACCATTAAAAAAGTGGTTAAAAATAGGGCCTTAATTCTTCCAAAATCATATTCTCCGATGTTTAAATTCTTTGAACAATGATTAACGTTTATTAAAGTCTTTTGATGATGATTAAAGTATTGTAGAATTAGTTTAAATTGTTGTTGACATTGTTACTGACTTATTAGTTGTTTTTCAGGGCTTCAGCGTCATGTCCCGGGTTCCAGAGCGACGGGGTCCAGCGGCAATGTATGAATGTTGTGTGTGAGGGCCCTCAGAATGTATGGTGTGTGTTGCATGTTGCATTAATCATTTTCCTTTCCTTCCTGGCCGGCCGGCCCCTCTGCCTAAGTGGAGGGACCTTGACGCGGTGGCAGAGCTTAACCATCCCTTAAATTAGGGGTGGGACCAACGACTCCACAAATCTTTTAATCATTTCAATGTTTTAAATGTTTTATGTATTCTTATGTTCACAGGAAAGAAAAACAACAACAAGAAATAAATATATTGTAATATAAATAAAGAATTGTTAATTTTGTATGTTTTTATTTCCCTATCCTAAACCACCCTAACCCCTTCAGGGTTGAAAAGGGTCGGTGAACTACTAGCGACGCCATACCCAATTTGGGGTTGCTGTCCGCGCTACGCAGTTCGCCGTACGCAACCCGCATTACACATATGTTAAGTGGGTCATGTGCTATTTAAATAAATGTTATCCCGGCGTTATTTTACCCATTTCTGGGTGTGCCAATGTGCTTTGTACATGTATGTTTTATTATTTGTCAAAATGTTTATTTGTAGGATAGTATAGGGAATATAACATCGATTATTGGGGCCCTGAAACTCGATTTTAAAGCTGTATTGTTCATCATTTTCCGCTAGTGTTACAACAATCATTTCGCATATAAATCTGGTGATATTTGTTGTGAAACTTGTGTAAATTCATCAATGGCATATCCTTTGACTATCATAACACTAAATAGTTCTTTCTCGCTCCGTTTTTCAAAATAAAATAGAAGATTTTCTTTCAAAACGAACCCTAAACTTCTTCGACCACAGGAGTCGTCAGTGCAGCAAATGCGCCCAAATTCTTATTGTTTAATTTTATTTTATATATTTTTAACAATTTTACAGCTCAATAACACTGTAACAATCTAATAATTCATTATTTACAGCACTTCAAAACTTCTGCTGAGACTTGGTTATATTTGGTTAGAGGTTACAAATAAATACAAACCAGACAACAAAGTAAGTATTAAAAATTATTTATTTTATTACAAATACATGATATACTGTTATATATGTTTAAATATTAATATTTTACAATTTAAATTATTATATTTCAATAATATTTTTACTAATTCACTGCATTTTCTTTACAGTTTGGTGGCAACACTGACACAATCCGATGTTCAGTTCTACGCTGGCAGTTGAACGACGCTACTCCGCGAAGTCGCGTTCGGTGTTTTAATATATTAAAATGTGCGGAAATATTACAAGAACAATAGAAAATTTATGTGAAAATCAAAGATAAAGTGTTAATCTAACGTTTCTAATAATAATTTTTACGGGAATCGCAATTTAAATGAGTGAAAATAATGAACTATGTGTGCCGTCTTTGGGAATCGTCGAAGCAGCAAATGTATGTATTAGTTGTTTATTTATATTTAAATAATTCTAAATGTACTTCAAACTATGAAAAACATTCCTTTCGTAGTAATTCTTGTAATTTAATTTGTATTTCTCATGATTTCATACATTTTAAGGTGATTAGAATATCATATAAATGTGTTTGTATTTATTTCTCAAGTATAAATTAGATCACAAAATGGCAAATTTTGTGTGTAAAACATACAAAAATGTCTATATTTTACGTTTAAATACATATATTGCTATTTAATAGTGATTTTCCATATAAAATCCAAGATTTACTTTGTTAAAAACCGTCTCAAACTTGTACGCTTCGTAGATTGTTGCATGATAGCAAACTGTGGAAAAGTTCGTACGGTTTTATTTCTTTATATTGTAAAAAGATTATTTTAATAGTGAAATATTGTTGTATATTGTTGCACATTAGCAACAATGGTAAGTTTAAACAATAGTTTAACTATTTAAATAGTTTTTTTTGCTGATAACATGTTCTACTATTGAAATATTTCAATTTTAAAATATTGTTTTCTTTGTTCCAGTGGCGTACCAGAGCTGTTTTGGGGGTCGCTGTTTGCTGGTAGCTGAGCTGTATTCATCAATGTAAGTCGTTATAATATGTGCCTCTCTTCACTGTCGCTTTTTTGCTATTTTTTTCAGCTTAACACAAAAGTAAATTCATTTTTCTCCTGAAAATATGGTTTATGTTGTTGAATTTAATTCAAATAATCATATTTTCTTCTTTATTTCTTTTCCGAGGCACATTGTGAATGTCTATCTATGTTATTAACATCGGGCGTCGTTACTCGTTACAATATCGTAAATAAATCGGCGAAACTTTTAGAAATAATTAGCTTTTTTCATTTTTGAATTAGTTTAATTGAATATCCGTTCGTTCAGTGATAGGTTTCTTCCCCAAAAAATTGTATTTGTTTAAATTAATATTTAACCAAGTACAGTTTACAATACAGGGTTCCAGTGAAGTTTCCAAGGAGTGTAAAGGCTGGTTTAAGCCTTTGATTCTACAACAGGGCTTTTCTAAAGCTTTGTTTAAGGCTTTAAGGACTTTAAGGCCAATCTACAACCACCAGAAGGCAGCAAATAGTTAGAATTATTTTAGTTATTAAAGTCGCGATTAATTTTTTGCTAATATTAGATTCAAATTAAATTCATTTGCATTTTAAAGTTAGGATAAAATATAATTAAAGTTTCGTCGATACTTTTTCGGGTTCGGATCGGTTTCCGCGATATTTAAGGACAGGGTAGCGTAATTTTTATTTGAAGTGTCTACCCCATTATTTACATTATGAAAGATATGTTGAATGACGTAGCTGCCAGTGGCAATCAAGACGTGAACTATTGTATTAAAAAATAAAAAATAATAATTTTATTAATTTTGTAGTAAATAATTAAAGAATGGACACTTCATTTAGAAACGAAACTACATTTATCAAAGATCTATAGCACCGGCTGTAGATCGTAAAAACATTAGATTTTTCGCGATTTCAGAGAAAACATCAGTTGAAGAAAGAAGAAGTCCCTTTCCCTGCATGCTTTTGCTTTTTTTCAGTTTTCCTCTTTACTATCCAAGCAGCTCTTTCTAGTATGCCCCTGTTAGATTAAAATCAATTTCCCAAGAACGACTGGGACCCATTGGGCAAACTTGGTCGTTCTTTTCGCTGCCCCTCTCTGGGATAGGGCAGTGGGGCCTCTGGGAAGGACGCCTGTACCTACACTATGGGCCGCCGGACTGAGTAACCCCCTGTACTGATTCCCAGTTTTTGTAGTAGATATAAATGCATGCATTTTCGTACCGTGCGGGCGTCTACCAGGCGTCGCCTCACGGGCACTCATCGCCTGCATGGAGAGTGCACTACAGGAGGCACTCTTGTGCCATTCAAACAGATACACTAAATCATAGTTAGAGTTAGTTTAAATTTACAGTTTTAAATTGGTATATCATTAGTTTACTTGCGGTTAAATTTTTAATTTGCAGTTTAAACTTAGTATAATTGGTTCACTTGCATTTTAAAGTATTAGTTTGCAGTCTTAAATGATTACAATTACATAGTTTATTTACAGTTTTAAATAGTTTCAATAAGTTTGCGTGCATTTTAAAATATTAGTTTATAGTTTTAACTTTATTAAATTGTAGTTACACACACTTGCTTTTGTATTAATTTTGCAAAAACACACACACATACACAAAATAATATATCTATTAAAGTTAATAGATACATGAAGAAAATTCGTTTTTAGTATTCGCGTTAGCTTTTGAATAATTTTTCCGTTCGTCGCCGCGATTTCGTCCGTATATATTGTTGATTTCTTATGTATTTATGTACGTATATTATATATTTATGCATGTGTGTTATGTATATGTATATTATGGTTAGGGCGTGAGCAGTTTCAACGGGGCCTCCTGAGCTAACTTTTCCCTTTCAGGTGCCGGGCCGTTAGGCGGTTGGGCGTCTAGCGGTATTCGGCCCCTTTCCTTTCTCGCTGCAACTAAAGTTGTGGGCTTGAAAGAGCGTTAACCGGGATTGGGTGCTTACTCACGAAAGCTCCGGCTTCTTTGCACGATAAGCACCCAAGTTCCGGGGCCTGGTCTGCCACACTCGCGGTGGTGCGAACCTAGCCATTTCAATGGCAAGGAAGACCCTAGGGACGTACACACTTTACACAACTCAACACCGTCGTTGAGTACACATTGTTAGGTTCCCTCATTTTAATATGTATATGTATGTTTACTTTTCAGTTTTATCAGGAGGCCCACATCATCATTTATTTATTTATTTATTTATGTTTTTCATATGTATGTATTTACTTGTATTTCTTAGCTAAAATGTTAGGTAGGATGTATAAAAACAATAATTAATAATAAAATATCTAATTGCGGTAAAATATAACTTAAACAGCGCCGAAAACGTCGAAAATTTCAAATAAACTTCAAAAAAATAATGTACATTTTCTCTTTCAGGATTTCCTCACCTTCACAAATAGTTGAAGACAAATATTAACGACATTTTTGTTACAGAATTTCTGGACATCAAAAGTAGATTTATTTTCTTTCTAATAAAAAAAGAAGGTTTCGAAAACTAGAAGAAATAGGGACTCGTCGTGTTCATATTTGAATTCAGGAGGGACGTTTTCAAAAGAAAAAGTTAGTTTCAGAATTTCAGGATAGCTGAAACATATTTAAATACATCATTTTCTGCAAAACACTACTGTTCGTATGTTGCGCTCTATATACTAAATTAAGAAATTCGTACACCACTTTTATGCTCTTAACAGTGAATAGTGGAACGCAGCCAATATTCAATAGTTCAGCGTTTTCCTGTGGGATGGCGCTAGGTGTTTAAATGCTAACTTTAAACAATTCAGTAGTTCACTAAAAATTCGATCACCCTGTATTTAGATTTAAAGTATCATTTTCTCTTAATTCAAGCATGCTGATTACGGGAAAAATAATGAAAAAAATCTCTAGGCCTTAGTTTTCAAAATAGAAATTGTTATTTTTAATGCAAAATTGACAATATTTTTTGACTTTGACGGACTATAACTTATGAATGGTAAAAGATACTTTAACAGGCGTTGCGCCATTCGATTCTATGGACATTTCTACATATGTTTACCAATTTTCAATAACCTTGTGTAGCTAGTATAGTAAGAGTAAGCAAAAATGAAAAAAATGGTAACTTGAAACAATTCAGTAGTCCACTAAAAGTTCGATCACCCTGTATTTAAATTTAAAGTATCATTTTCTCTTAATTCAAGCATGCTGATTACGGGAAAAATAATGAAAAAAATCTATAGGCCTTAGTTTTCAAAATAGAAATTTTTATTTTTAATGCAAAATTGACAATATTTTTTGACTTTGACGGACTATAACTTATGAATGGTAAAAGGTACTTTAACGGGCGTTGCGCCATTCGATTCTATGGACATTTCTACATATGTTTACCAATTTTGAATAACCTTGTATAGCTAGTATAGTAAGAGTAAGCAAAAATGAAAAAAATGGTAACTTTAAACAATTCAGTAGTCCACCAAAAATTCGATCACCTGTATTTAAATTTAAAGTACCATTTTTTGATTTATTGCATGGTAATCTTGTATCAGCTGAACACGACAGTTAAAAATTAGTGCACATACGTAGAAAAGTCCGTAGAATCGATTGCCGCAACGCCCGTAAACGTACCTTTTACCGTTCATTAGTTATAGCCCGGCAAAGTGAAATAAACGTGTTAGTTTTCTAGGGGAAATAAAACTTTGTATTTCTAAAACTAGAATCCTGGGAATTTTTTTTACTATTTTTTTCGCAATCAGCACGTTTGATTTAGTAGAAATTGATACATTTTTATTTAAATATAGCGTGTTTAAATATTTTGGTTTATAACTGGCTACTGAAAAATCCAAGGTACCATTTTTTTATTTATTGCATGGTAATCTTGTATCAGCTGAACTCTTAATTCAAGCATGCTGATTAGGCCTTAGTTTTCAAAATAGAAATCTTTATTTTTAATGCAAAATTGACAATATTTTTAACTTTGACGGACTATAACTTATGAATGGTAAAAGATACTTTAACGGGCGTTGCGCCATTCGATTCTATGGACATTTCTACATATGTGTACCAATTTTGAATAACCGTATATAGCTAGTATAGTAAGAGTAAGCAAAAATGAAAAAAATGGTAACTTTAAACAATTCAGTAGTCCTTTAAAAATCCGACCACCCTGTATTTAAATGGAAAGTATCATTTTCTCTTAATTCAAGCATGCTGATTACGGGAAAAATAATGAAAAAAATCTCTAGGCCTTAGTTTTCAAAATAGAAATCTTTATTTTTAATGCAAAATTGACAATATTTTTAACTTTGACGGACTATAACTTATGAATGGTAAAAGATACTTTAACGGGCGTTGCGCCATTCGATTCTATGGACATTTCTACATATGTGTACCAATTTTGAATAACCGTATATAGCTAGTATAGTAAGAGTAAGCAAAAATGAAAAAAATGGTAACTTTAAACAATTCAGTAGTCCACTAAAAATCCGACCACACTGTATTCAAATGGAAAGTATCATTTTCTCTTAATTCAAGCATGCTGATTACGGGAAAAATAATGAAAAAAATCTCTAGGCCTTAGTTTTCAAAATAGAAATCTTTATTTTTAGTGCAAAATTGACAATATTTTTTGACTTTGACGGACTATAACTTATGAATGGTAAAAGATACTTTAACGGGCGTTGCGCCATTCGATTCTATGGACATTTCTACATATGTGTACTAATTTTGAGTAACCGTGTATAGCTAGTATAGTAAGAGTAAGCAAAAATGAAAAAAATGGTAACTTTAAACAATTCAGTAGTCCTTTAAAAATCCGACCACCCTGTATTTAAATGGAAAGTATCATTTTCTCTTAATTCAAGCATGCTGATTACGGGAAAAATAATGAAAAAAATCTCTAGGCCTTAGTTTTCAAAATAGAAATCTTTCTTTTTAATGCAAAATTGACAATATTTTTAACTTTAACGGACTATAACTTATGAATGGTAAAAGATACTTTAACGGGCGTTGCGCCATTCGATTCTATGGACATTTCTACATATGTGTACCAATTTTGAATAACCGTATATAGCTAGTATAGTAAGAGTAAGCAAAAATGAAAAAAATGGTAACTTTAAACAATTCAGTAGTTCACTAAAAATCCGACCACCCTGTATTTAAATGGACAGTATCATTTTCTCTTAATTCAAGCATGCTGATAACGGGAAAAATAATGAAAAAAATTTCTAGGCCTTAGTTTTCAAAATAGAAATCTTTATTTTTAATGCAAAATTGACAATATTTTTAACTTTGACGGACTATAACTTATGAATGGTAAAAGATACTTTAACGGGCGTTGCGCCATTCGATTCTATGGACATTTCTACATATGTGTACCAATTTTGAATAACCGTATATAGCTAGTATAGTAAGAGTAAGCAAAAATGAAAAAAATGTTAACTTTAAACAATTCAGTAGTCCACTAAAAATCCGACCACCCTGTATTCAAATGGAAAGTATCATTTTCTCTTAATTCAAGCATGCTGATTACGGGAAAAATAATGAAAAAAATCTCTAGGCCTTAGTTTTCAAAATAGAAATCTTTATTTTTAGTGCAAAATTGACAATATTTTTTGACTTTGACGGATTATAACTTATGAATGGTAAAAGATACTTTAACGGGCGTTGCGCCATTCGATTCTATGGACATTTCTACATATGTTTACCAATTTTCAATAACCTTGTGTAGCTAGTATAGTAAGAGTAAGCAAAAATGAAAAAAATGGTAACTTTAAACAATTCAGTAGTCCTTTAAAAATCCGACCACCCTGTATTTAAATGGAAAGTATCATTTTCTCTTAATTCAAGCATGCTGATTACGGGAAAAATAATGAAAAAAATCTCTAGGCCTTAGTTTTCAAAATAGAAATCTTTATTTTTAATGCAAAATTGACAATATTTTTAACTTTGACGGACTATAACTTATGAATGGTAAAAGATACTTTAACGGGCGTTGCGCCATTCGATTCTATGGACATTTCTACATATGTGTACCAATTTTGAATAACCGTATATAGCTAGTATAGTAAGAGTAAGCAAAAATGAAAAAAATGGTAACTTTAAACAATTCAGTAGTCCACTAAAAATCCGACCACACTGTATTCAAATGGAAAGTATCATTTTCTCTTAATTCAAGCATGCTGATTACGGGAAAAATAATGAAAAAAATCTCTAGGCCTTAGTTTTCAAAATAGAAATCTTTATTTTTAGTGCAAAATTGACAATATTTTTTGACTTTGACGGACTATAACTTATGAATGGTAAAAGATACTTTAACGGGCGTTGCGCCATTCGATTCTATGGACATTTCTACATATGTGTACTAATTTTGAGTAACCGTGTATAGCTAGTATAGTAAGAGTAAGCAAAAATGAAAAAAATGGTAACTTTAAACAATTCAGTAGTCCTTTAAAAATCCGACCACCTTGTATTCAAATGGACGGTATCATTTCCACTTAATTCAAGCATGCTGATTACGGGAAAAATAATGAAAAAAATCTCTAGGCCTTAGTTTTCAAAATAGAAATCTTTATTTTTAATGCAAAATTGACAATATTTTTAACTTTGACGGACTATAACTTATGAATGGTAAAAGATACTTTAACGGGCGTTGCGCCATTCGATTCTATGGACATTTCTACATATGTGTACCAATTTTGAGTTACCGTGTATAGCTAGTATAGTAAGAGTAAGCAAAAATGAAAAAAATGGTAACTTTAAACAATTCAGTAGTCCTTTAAAAATCCGACCACCCTGTATTTAAATGGAAAGTATCATTTTCTCTTAATTCAAGCATGCTGATTACGGGAAAAATAATGAAAAAAATCTCTAGGCCTTAGTTTTCAAAATAGAAATCTTTCTTTTTAATGCAAAATTGACAATATTTTTAACTTTGACGGACTATAACTTATGAATGGTAAAAGATACTTTAACGGGCGTTGCGCCATTCGATTCTATGGACATTTCTACATATGTGTACCAATTTTGAATAACCGTATATAGCTAGTATAGTAAGAGTAAGCAAAAATGAAAAAAATGGTAACTTTAAACAATTCAGTAGTTCACTAAAAATCCGACCACCCTGTATTTAAATGGACAGTATCATTTTCTCTTAATTCAAGCATGCTGATAACGGGAAAAATAATGAAAAAAATTTCTAGGCCTTAGTTTTCAAAATAGAAATCTTTATTTTTAATGCAAAATTGACAATATTTTTAATTTTGACGGACTATAACTTATGAATGGTAAAAGATACTTTAACGGGCGTTGCGCCATTCGATTCTATGGACATTTCTACATATGTGTACCAATTTTGAATAACCGTATATAGCTAGTATAGTAAGAGTAAGCAAAAATGAAAAAAATGTTAACTTTAAACAATTCAGTAGTCCACTAAAAATCCGACCACCCTGTATTCAAATGGAAAGTATCATTTTCTCTTAATTCAAGCATGCTGATTACGGGAAAAATAATGAAAAAAATCTCTAGGCCTTAGTTTTCAAAATAGAAATCTTTATTTTTAGTGCAAAATTGACAATATTTTTAACTTTGACGGACTATAACTTATGAATGGTAAAAGATACTTTAACGGGCGTTGCGCCATTCGATTCTATGGACATTTCTACATATGTGTACCAATTTTGAGTAACCGTGTGTAGCTAGTATAGTAAGAGTAAGCAAAAATGAAAAAAATGGTAACTTTAAACAATTCAGTAGTCCTTTAAAAATCCGACCACCTTGTATTCAAATGGAAAGTTTCATTTTCACTTAATTCAAGCATGCTGATTACGGGAAAAATAATGAAAAAAATCTCTAGGCCTTAGTTTTCAAAATAGAAATCTTTATTTTTAATGCAAAATTGACAATATTTTTAACTTTGACGGACTATAACTTATGAATGGTAAAAGATACTTTAACGTGCGTTGCGCCATTCGATTCTATGGACATTTCTACATATTTGTACCAATTTTGAATAACCGTATATAGCTAGTATAGTAAGAGTAAGCAAAAATGAAAAAAATGGTAACTTTAAACAATTCAGTAGTTCACTAAAAATCCGACCACCCTGTATTTAAATGGACAGTATCATTTTCTCTTAATTCAAGCATGCTGATTACGGGAAAAATAATGAAAAAAATCTCTAGGCCTTAGTTTTCAAAATAGAAATCTTTATTTTTAATGCAAAATTGACAATATTTTTAACTTTGACGGACTATAACTTATGAATGGTAAAAGATACTTTAACGGGCGTTGCGCCATTCGATTCTATGGACATTTCTACATATGTGTACCAATTTTGAATAACCGTGTATAGCTAGTATAGTAAGAGTAAGCAAAAATGGAAAAAATGGTAACTTTAAACAATTCAGTATTCCTTTAAAATTCCGACCACCCTGTATTTAAATGGAAAGTATCATTTTCTCTTAATTCAAGCATGCTGATTACGGGAAAAACAATGAAAATAATCTCTAGGCCTTAGTTTTTAAAAGAGAAATCATTATTTTTAATGCAAAATTGACAATATTTTTTGACTTTGACGGACTATAACTTATAAATGGTAAAAGATACTTTAACGGGCGTTGCGCCATTCGATTCTATGGACATTTCTACATATGTGTACCAATTTTGAGTAACCGTGTAGAGCCAGTATAGTAAGAGTAAGCAAAAATGAAAAAAATGGTAACTTTAAACAATTCAGTTGTCCACTAAAAATCCGACCACCCTGTATTTAAATGGAAAGTATCATTTTCTCTTAATTCAAGCATGCTGATTACTGGAAAAATAATGAAAAAAATCTCTAGGCCTTAGTTTTCAAAATAGAAATCTTTATTTTTAATCCAAAATTGACAATATTTTTAAATTTGACGGACTATAACTTATGAATGGTAAAAGATACTTTAACGGGCGTTACGCTATTCGATTCTATGGACATTTCTACATATGTGTACCAATTTTGAGTAACCGTGTATAGCCAGTATAGTAAGAGTAAGCAAAAATGAAAAAAATGGTAACTTTAAACAATTCAGTAGTCCACTAAAAATCCGACCACCCTGTATTCAAATGGAAAGTATCATTTTCTCTTAATTCAAGCATGCTGATTACGGGAAAAATAATGAAAAAAATCTCTAGGCCTTAGTTTTCAAAATAGAAATTTTTATTTTTAATGCAAAATTGACAATATTTTTTGACTTTGACGGACTATAACTTATGAATGGTAAAAGATACTTTAATGGGCGTTGCGCCATTCGATTCCATGGACATTTCTACATATGTTTACCAATTTTGAATAATCGTGTCTAGCTAGTATAGTAAGAGTAAGCAAAAAAAAATAAATGGTAACTTTAAACAATTCAGTAGTCCACTAAAAATCAGACCACGCTGTATTCATATTTAAAGTATCATTTTCTCTTAATTCAAGCATGCTGATTACGGGAAAAATAATGAAAAAAATCTTTAGGCCTTAGTTTCCAAAATAGATTTTTTTATTTTTAATTACGTAAATTTATCTTCGATTAAAAATTACGATTTAATTGTTTTTTTCTGTCTGCAGCACAGGCCTTTTGTCGGTTGTTACGTCATTAACAAAGTATTAGATAACTAATTATTTAAAAAAATATACCTCGTAAAGTAGTTAACAGTCATTTACAATTTGTCTTTCATAGTGAAAGGATGGTTGTACTCTTCTGGTTTGCTGGACCGTGCTCGACCATTCTTTTATTTTTTGTATTTGTATTTCATAGTATTTAAATCTGTGGTAGTTACCTCTACCCTTAAAATAGGAAATTTTTGAATTAAATTCATTAAATCAAAGTGCGCCTAGACCAACCCAGGGCCCGAAGGACAACGTGGGATACTTGTATTTGTATAGTGGTAGTTTGGTAAAATGTCCAGGTTTATCCTGAGACAAGGTATGTGAAAATAAACTTCCTAGCAAATTGAAAATTTATCAATTTTTACATTTTATATCAATTTTTAAAATACTTTAGGTCAATTAACTTGACATGTTTCTCCATCTAGCAATTGTTGCTGTACCCGTAATTTTAGGGTATAAGGCATAACAATACGATATAAATACAATACAATGAATTGTACAACAATTCAAATTTAATATTTTAAAATACAGTGTTTGTACTAGTGTTACATAATACATAAAATATCTAAAATACTTATATATTTTTTAAACTATTTAAATCTTACAATTTCAAAATTTATTTGCCCAAAAAACATTACAATATATGTCTCATAGATTGTGACACGGATTTTCCCATTTATTTATTTAAATATACAAACTATCAATAATATAAAATAAAGTAAATGATACACCCAACAATGGGTAATAAGCAGTAATGATATAATTATTTATTATTAAACAGGCTTGTATTAAAATATTTTGATTTCAACTTTAAATAAACTTAAAACTGAGTACAATGTGGTATATAAAGGAATGACAGTGTGTGAGTGATTGGGTAAGCGAAATCTTGCTCTATAAAATTGCCCGGGAAATTTTATAGTGTAAGACTAGCTTTAATTAAGGTTAGCTTAGAATAATTTAGTTATAAGATAGGGCGCCATATTTGTACTCAGTTTTTTTCATATTAATAAATAGTTAATTATTAATAAACAGTTATTTGAATATATTTCTATAATAATAATTTGGGAAAATCCTGTCTGCAAAATTCATTAAAAATTATTTCATTTTCAATAATTTCAATTCATTCTTTGAATTGATTTTCCTATATTTTTTAACTGTTATTGTATGCCAATTAGTTTTGGGTTCAAATCCCGCACTCAACAATTGCTATACAGAGGAAATGTTTAAGTTTTTGACCCAATTTTCTGATACATAATTTTTAATTTTTACAAATTCAGAATAACGTATTGCATTTTTATTTTTTCAAAATTAAATTCGTATTGGTTGTTATTACTATTTTGTCAAAATTGAATAAAATATTACATAAACTACATGAGTTAAGAATGTTTATTCAGTCGAAGAAATTAACCAACTCGCCCTTACGGGCTTGTGGGTTAAGCTTTCTTCTCATGAATAAATATTATCTTAGCTCATTTGGTGTATAAATATCTATTAACAAATATATATTTTACTATATTAAATTCTTTTGAAAACTTGGATTTTTAAAGTGTTACCTATTACAATTTTGCTGGGAAGTTGCTGTACATTGCAATGAATGTCCAATTATTAATAAATGAGAATATAAAAATAATTTAGAATGAAAGGTGTGTGTGAATGTGGATCGGATGTTTGGGTAAAATATAAAATCATAAAAAAAATAAAACAAGAATAATATGAAAATAAAAACCAATTTTTATTTATGAATGATCCCCTGAATGTTTTGTGTGATTGAGGTTTATTTAGTATTGATAAATATTTGATAAAAGACATAGTATTTCAACATTTTTATTCAGACAATAATATTTTACAATATTTATATATTTTTGAAAGAAAATTTTGAATCTATTTCATTCATTTGAAATTAAATTTTCTGGGTCTTAAGAGAAAAGATGTCACACCCAACTAGGGGTAAAGAACATTATAATAAACAGATATTTTGCATTTATACAAATGTTAAAATCAAAATGAAATATTTAATAAGTTAAATAAAAACGTTCATTGCAGTACAGCCTAGTTAAGTGTAGTTTAAGGGGGCGCGTCGTCATCCTAACTTTAACTTGTAAATCTAACTTAAATTGTAACTTTCGTCCCGGGTGAATTTGCTCGCGTAACCCGGCATAAGGCTCGGGTCGCTAACTTCCGCATATCCGGCATGAGATCCGGATCGTTTCCGTTCCATTGACATCGTACAGGCCAGGATCCTTTTGGACCTGGATATTACCGTCCTTCTAGACTCCGTGGGATATAATCGTCATCCTAACTTTAACTTTTAAATAGTAGATTTCATGCCGGCATGAGGTCCGGATTGTTTTATTTTTTTAATTTATTATTAGCTCGTGTAATCCGGTATGAGGTCCGGATCGATTAGGTTAGGAACCCAGGACCTGGACAACGGGGGACAACAAGGGATCGAGAAAGGAGCAAGTCTTCAAGGCGAATTAAAGACGCGAATATATTCGAAATTTGTCGCGAACCGGGTACGGGAAATTTTGAACAGATTTTGATAATATTGATTTTATTTTTTGTTGTGTCGGGAATATTTTTTTATAAACTGTAGTTTGGGGTTTTGCAGGGTTAATTTTTGCCATAAATTCGTTCGCGAAAATCGATTTATAAATGATATATTTGGGGTGGGATTTTGGAATTGTTTATATTATATTATCTTATATTATATATGCTCGTATATAATATAAATATGATATAATATATTTATTTTGTATGTTATGCTTTTTTTCTAGCGCACTGAGTATTTGGCGTGCCAGTATTTTGAATACTGTGCAATGAATACTCATCAAATTCCGCCGAAAGTCTCTCGCGGGCATGAAAATGTTCGGTGGACTTTACACATGGTAAAAAAGAGCTTTGTTGCAGATTACTAAAATTAGTACCAGCAGCTAATTTGGTAATCACAATGAAGTAGTTTTTTATCGTGAGGTGAGCAACCCTCGTCCAAGAAAACTTACCCTCCTATATGGATTGCACGGGGTCGGTTTTCGCGGAATGGGGAGGGCGCGGTCGTAGGTCCAAACACTGTATGGAATATGACGATGAGCAATAGTTTATCGGCGTATGCATATCAGTGGTTGGAACGCGCTTGGCCCCAGCAGGCCGCGTCCGTGAACAAGCCACAAATAGGTTCATTTCATCTCATTATCATTTTTGTTAGGGTTTCAGGCGCGGGCGATTCTATTTATAGTTGATATGAGATCGTTAGGGTTTTGTAGGACACCCCAGTCGTGGTTTAGGCCGGGGTGGCTCTGTCCTCAACTCCTTTGAATCGCAGGAGGTTTGGACAGGGTTCCCTGCCCACGTGGAGAGACCTTGTCGTGGTGGCAGGGCTTAACCATACCCAAATTGGGGTGGGACCAACGTCTCCACAAACTATCGAATTAATATCTGTTTCTGGTTAATATATTAACTAAATAATTATTTTGGCACATATTAATTCGATAATTTTTATTTAAATGCAATTATTTTAATAAATGAACAAATAAAATATTAATTCTTGCGGAATATAGTTATAAAATCTGATGACCTCCCGCCAATGTTTAAAATAGCAATGATCTTTAAGTAAAGTATCATTTCCGGTTGATCTAATTTGTTGTTCCAATAAATAGAAAAGTCTGTAATACCAAATTTTGGATTATATTTCATTATGTTTTTCCTCAAAAATCTGTTAAGAGTTTCATGTAAAGTACCACTTCCGGTTTATCAAAGTCAAAATCTAATATGTTTCAAATTATATACGAGTTTTAAATACCAAAGTTTTGGATCATATTTTAGTAGATTTTAAGGAAAAATTGTGTTGTAGGTACCTTAATTCGTGCTTATTTACTAAAAACTCTCTTTCGAATTTTTGGACCGAAAACGTTACCTCCCTTATCTATGGTGTGGCGGGAGGTAAAAATACATAATATATGTAAAATAAACTAATACAAAAATTGTCAATTTAGTAATTTTTCCAGAAAATAGCCCAATTTAGAGCAGCTGATGTTCCTTTAGCCAGATCTTCTCTCGTGCATTCCTCTCCTAAGTTGGCGCACGTGAGCAGGTGGGTCATTATTTGTTCTTGACTAAAATGACATAAAGTGGGTTCTACTTGGTACCCCCAGTTGTACCTATGTATTTCATAGGCGATTTAAAATTTTCCAAATGGGCCATTTTTGGTCATTATCTGGTGGTGGTTTTTCATCTTTTGCAAATAAAGTAAAAAGATAATTATAAGTTATTTAACAATGAATTTAAAAATAGGGGTTGGACACTTTAAATTTAAATATTAAAATATATTTTATCTTTTAAATATCGTAATTTTTATTTATTTTGATTGTTACAGGGTTCTATGCAGTATGGCCGATACACCTTTCGAATGTACCCTCATGAAACCTGATTTCTTCCAGTATCATCGTTGGAGAATGAATCCCGAGACGTGGAGAAGAATTTCCCGAAAAAAAATCACCCTTATGCCCTCCCCATAAACCCTATCTTAAAGGTATTTATGCTCATTGCCATCTACTTATCAATAAAACCAAATTAATTCGAAATATTTCTTGTATTGTGTTATTATTTATGTATAATTTCCGGTAAAAATTGATGTACGCTGTTGTATGATGAATTTAAATCACAAATTATTATTTAAACATCTTAAATTATTGATTGTTTTCAAATAAATACTCTTCATCCGTTCAAAATTGATAGGATTTTATCTCATTCGAATTCTCGCTGTTTTTCCACCAATCACAAGCTTCGTTATTTTTACCAGTCACAATCATTAGTTTCATCAGATTTTCACCAATCACATGAGACCACGTCGTAAGCCCAGTGTTGCCAACCGTAGCATTATTACAAATATTTTCCAGTCGTTATAAATTAGTCATTATTATATTTTACTTCATATTTATTTTCGCCATGTCTATAATAGGGTTGTTACTTGTCGTCATTGACAGATTTTCTCTTAAGTTGCTACTTACTCTCAAGCGCCATCTGCTATTTTCTTAAATGAAATGAAATATATTTTTAGTTTTAAAGTTTTTTGTTTAACATTTTTTTATTATCGTTTGTATTAAATGTATTGTTTTTTGTGTATTTTTCATTGTTTTTTATGCCATTAATATTTGAGCATAATTTTCTGAGCGGTAACATAATTCAATTTTAAGAGGTTGGCAACACTGTCGTAAGCGTCAGTGCGTTACATGTTTTGCAAGCAAGTTGATGTTAAGAAGTGGTTTTATGTTTTTGTGATATATTTTGTGATTAAAATAACTTATTTACGTGTTATATTTGTGAAATGGACTTGGAGCAGTTGAATTCGAATGCCTAGCTGTAGTTTGAAAGGTAAATTATTTGATTTTCTAATAAATTTAAGGACAAAAATCTTGACGTAACCTTACTTACATCTTCAAGTTCTACATAAATATGTATTTGTATATTGAATTCATCATAAAACAGCCTTAATACATGTAATATATTGTTGCATTTAACATTCTTTTACATTAGTAAAGTATTAAAACATTCTTATACGACGCAGAGTGTCTAACCTTGCTCTTTGAAGGTCGTACATGATTTGCAACTTTCAGTATCATATTTTTAAGAACTTAAACGTAAAATCGTGTAGTGTATATATCTAGCTGCAGTTTGAAAGGTATATTATGTAATTTTATAATAAATGTAAGGACAAAAATCATTGAAATATCTAATGACGCTACGTACATCTTCAAGTTCTAAATGTACATTTGTATAGGTATCAATTTCATCATTAAACAGCAGCTAATACATTTATACATTTGAGTATTTTTAATATTGCTGTTTGAATATCATATGCAACTTTATAGAAATGTCTATAATGTTATGTAATGTTTATCTATAGAGGTGTGCAAAAGTTTTAAGCCAAACGGATTTTTAAACCATAATCATATATTGTAAAGATGATACAACAATGAAACAGTTATATTAATAAACATATACATTTGTGCATAAAATATGTTCCTATTATAAACCAGAAACTATGTAGGTAAATAAAATTATGTGGTAACGAAATAATTTCTACTGCTATTCAAAAATATTGCGCCAAAAATATGCGTATTTCAAAACAACTAATAAATCTGTTCAGTCTTATTTTGTTATCCATATTTAATAGTTTATCATCATTCCCTTTGATACAATCACTGCAGAATACTATCGAGACCTTGATTTAATTAAATTTGTAATACTGTCTTGTGGTGTACATCTTGTCATTCATTTTCTAAATGGTTCCATAATTCAGGCTTGTTTTTCTTTTCCATCGCGGATGTTTAACTTCTAGCTTAAATGTTTATTGGATTTAAATTCGGAGATTAGGGTGGTCAAACAAGAATTTGGACATTTATTGACCTAAAAATTAGTTTATTACTTTAGATTTTAGTTTAATTATTTTATCTGTTCTCTTTGTTGTTTTACGGGGGTCTATTGCATCTTAGCTTGTCAGCTAATGATTTTGGCAATGTATATTTGGTGATAATTCCATTTGCTGTGCTTTTATCGATCATTAGGAAGTCTGCTACCTCACGAGAAACCTCTCCTTGACGAGAAAGGTTTATTGCGGATTCTCGTACCTGAAAGTGGGTGTATTTCACCAATTTATTAGACAATAACAAGTTAATATTGAATTGTGTATTATTTATTTGTAAGTATTTAATCCTGTGGTGCACTCTCCATACCAGCTATGACTGCTCCGTGAGGTGACGCCTGGTAAGCGCCCACACGATAAAATATATCGTCATCATTACCGATGTCTACATGTGTTGTAGATACTGGCACACCCAGAAATGGGTAATATGCCGTGATGATATATTTATTTATTTATTTAAGTATTTACATTATATTAGAGTTTGGATTACAGTGACCTATATAACTACATTTGTGTGTAATTTGGTGAAAAATATACCTTAATATTGTGATAGTGAATATGTGATAGTGAATATATCAGTATTATGTTATAATTGCTCTACTTTATTTCCTATTGATATTGATACAGTTTTTTTTCTAAGATATAGTCGCAATATAGCAGTTAGTATATTCATATTAAACATATATTTGCTTAAAAAACTTTGTGCTAAATTATTAATCTATTTTTAATTGTATCTCTGTATATAAATCTTTGCAACACTATTATTTATTTGAAAGTATTTACATAGGTATATTAAAGTAATCTATATCTCGATAAGTCTTAGAAAAAAAATGTTATACATTATACTCGCAAAAATCTGTAATATTATGTAACAACTTACACGATACAATTTAATAAATATTTGGCGATATATATTTCATTATTTATTTATTTACAAGTCCTCATAGAATAATCTCATTGCAATATGTAACACAAATAAAATGTATTATATAAATGACCAATAAAAACAGTAAAAAAGAATACAATTTCTTAATTGAAAAACCTATTTTCCTATCCTCAAAAATTGCATTCCAGAAACCAGAAATTCACCAAAATACGAACTAGATCATCAAAATGAGATCAGCAGGATATGAACGATTTACGGCCTACAGGTAATCAACTAGCAAAAAACGTTTCGAGAACACCTCAAAGCGAACGCCGATCTGCAACCAGCATATATAATTTTAGCGCCTAAACTTCAACCTAGTGCACAGCAGATTACAAAAGCAAGTAGCCTACACAAAAAATTCCTAGCCAGCAAAATCCGATCCGCGAGCACCAGCAAGGCTTCTGGTCGACAAAATCGCAAAAATCGTGTAAAATCGACGATTTAGAGCCGTAACGGCCGAAAAGTAGCACTTTACTGCCGCTACGAGCATTTTTGAGCTCTCTGACGGATTTTCAGCCGATCGCAAGGCATTTACCCACCAATATTCAGAAATCCATCGATCGCAATACTGTTGCTAGGCTTCTGGCTGACAAACTATAAAAAATCGTGTAGATTCGGCGATGTACAGCGTGTAGCAAGACTACTAGTCACGAAAACGAGAATTTGTGAGCTCTCTGGCCGAACGGAATGTATTCTCCCACAAAAATTCATATTTCTGACAATACGGTAGGCTGAAGTAAGGCCTGGTGCGCAAATCATGAATTTCAAGTCTCCCACCACAGATTTCTAGCTGTGTATATACTGTCTGTCTGTTGAATTTACAGCCATTCGTGCAGCGTGAGCGGTGGCGTCCTACCGGTCACTCTTTGTCGTGAAATTACGTAATAACGTCTATTTCAAGCTATATACAGGTTTCTAGAAATTTTTTGCTGGCTAGGCCCCAGGAACCAGCGGAGCGATCCGATCCCAGCTCCCAGCAACCCGCCTAGCACCCACGTGCTGCCTTCGGCTGTAGCCTAGGCGCGCTCGTGGATGGCTAGGGCGGGTTGCTGGTAGCTAGGATGGGATGCTCGGCTGGTTCCTGGTGGCTAGTAAGCGGGGTTCGAACCTGGATCTTTAGGATGGGAGATTTTTGTTGGTCGTCGTTCTGGTTGTGGATCTATAGGCTGTGAACTGGTTTCTAAGCGGGATATGAACTTAGATCTTTGGATTGCGATTTTTTTGTTTTGGAAATAGGGTGTTAAAATGAAATATTTATATTATTTTATCGGTATTTATTGGTCATCAATATATTACATAATGGTGTACATAATTCATTGCTATATTTTGCAAAGATATTGTTTTAATACAGAGATATATGCGAATGACAATTATATACATAAATAAATGTATCTTGATCTGTAACACTTTGAAAGATGATATTTGATATAGGTTGTTTTTAATTATATATATATATATATAAAAACATATGATATAAATTCTTTATTATGATTCGTTGAAATATACAAGTAGGCTAACATATATGATTGACAACAATTGATCGATTAATTGTTGAAAGAACTTTTATAAGGATCATTTGTTTTAACAAATAGAAATAATAGAAGACATTAATTATGTATAAGATGAACATATGTTTATTTATAACAGAAAATCCTTACAAAGTTTTTCCCTAACATTTTTTGGGCATTGAAAATATATTCTAAGTTTAATATAATATATTTTATAACTTCAAAATGAATGTCTCTCTTGCTATAAACTTTTGGGATTCAAATTCGAATTCGCACATAGCTAAAAGATATATTTAAAATATGTAAACGAAAGTTTAAACAAAATGAAAAGAAAATTTTGATGGTTTTTTTTTAAATCAATTGTTGAAAATGAAAATGAAGTTTAAAAAGTTTTCAATCATGCAAACAGTATATAAAATATATTTGAACTATATTTGTTTTAAAGTGTATCAAACATGTAAATGTTAATATATTAATTAACTCTGTGGAATAGAAATATGTGGCCCAAAATTTTGTGATCTATATAAATAGGGATAATGTATCAATTTATCAGTTTTATATCTTAATTAATGCATTTCGAAGTTTAAAATGTAATGTTTTTATTACGTCATTCTTACAGGAGAGACATTTATTTTGTGATACAGTTTTAAATTAGAAGACTTGGTACATAGGTGCTTTGAAAACAAAATGTTTTATCATCTTTTTCAACGGACGTAGAAAAAGTATGTGTGTAAAGTATCATTTTCTGCTCTAGATACACAAATAACTATTTTGTACTGTGCAAATATATTGTGAAGTGTATTTTAAATATAATAATACAAATTAGGTTTTTTCTTACTACGTTTTATTTAAAACGATCAGAGTATTAGATTATATGTGTACTCGTATGTATGTAGGGGATGCAAATGATGGTACAGAAAAATAGAGCTAAGGCCCAATTACTTATATAGTTTCGATATATTGAAATTTTAAAGTTTAAAATATGTTCCATGTGATTCATATGTTGTGTATAGTAACTTTAAAATTAAATACTTCAAGAACTAAGAGCGATAGCGAATTATCCTAATCTTATTTGTATTTGTAAGATTATTTTCTATATGTAAACGTAATTTCAGCACTTTGGAATCGCTGAAAACATTTTCAGCAATGCTTGTTTCACAACAGGTATATCAATTGACAATAGCAATTTAAAAAAATGAGTATATGAAAAACTAAAAGAAAAAGAGACTTGCATTTTCAAAATTTAGTTGTAGAGAGTTATTTCGTGTGTTTATACAAATTTTAAAAAGTTTTAAATCGCTGAAAATATTTTCAGTAATGTTTATTTCAAAACGTGTTCATGTTTATTAAAAATATCAACTTTGAAATTGAATATCACGAAAATTAAGAGATATAGCGACTTGTACTTTTCAAAGTGATATTAAGGAATTTATTTACTATGTGGTAAACTTAATTTTAGAATATATAAATCGCTGAAAAAGTTTTCAGTAATGGTAGTTTCAAGACGAGTACATCTCTATTGAAAATAGCAAGTTTAAAAATTAATACCTATCTCGTAAACTAACAGAAATAGCCATTTTTACCTTTCAAATTTGAATGTAGGAAATTATTTTGAATATGCATAATTATTTTCCAAATGTATGAATCGCTGAAAAAAATCAGTAATGTTTAGACTTCGTTTCTTGTACTCTTCAAATAATATGTATGTATGTAATATGTGTTTGTAATGTATGACAACCTAACGTAATACGCTTTGAGATGTTGAAATATAATTATGAAAATGAAAATGGGAATTGTATAATGATATGATTTTATTCTCTGTCATTTAAATATGCTTATATGTATGAGTGTTTTCGACATTTGTTTATAAAGTTTTTATTAGTAGAGCAGATGATTTTTCACGTTAAATGGTTATATCATATAAGTACTTTATAGGTGTGAGGTGGTTTTATTTATTTATTTACATAAATTTTATAAACATGACTTGGGGTGTACAAAATCCATGTTGGGGTTGTTTTGGGGTGCGATTCTCTGCAACAGGGTGACCATCTCCAATGCGGAAATCAGGATTCATGAACTGCAACTCTCTCGGGTACATCTGCAGCATCGTCTGTTTAAGTGCACAGCTTATCTTTCTGCAACAATAGAAAATATACTCAAAAGCAACATATATAAATTAGTGGTTAATGGTCATAGAAAATAATATGATTTTATTTATAGATTATTAAGAATTATTTCAAGTATATATAATTATTATTTAAAAAGATATATTAATGCCAAAGAAAGTGCGAGATATTCAATATTACAAAAGAATGAATAAATATATTAATCGATCAATTATAGATTTTAATGCATAATGTGTACGATATTAAAGTATTTTAATAATGAGGTATAAGTTACGTATTTTGTCGTATTATCGTACACATTCATAATTACGTATATATGGAACAAAATATATGTAGTAAAATATATAGGACATACAATGATATGATATATTAAATTATACACAAGATGAACACAATTCACGACAGATGTTTAATATTAGAAAACATTTTTTCAAATATCTTTGCCGTAAAAGTATATGGGGCTTTATACATAGTATTTACAGAATAAAATGTTAGAAGATTGTATGTATTTTCGTTATAATATGAACAATTATGTAAATATAGCTTATATCTTGTATATATACTAGAATAATCCCTCCAAAATAATGGTGATAATATGAAAATACAACTATATATGAAGTATTATAAAAGCAAAAAAAAACTCACTTTGAATAAATGAAATCTATGGATTTAACTCCAAGTCTTGCAGGTATCCTAACGTCCTCTCCAAGCACCAGGAAGTCGTCCTCGTGGTCACAGTACACCAGCACACTACACACACGTCTTTACACTAGCACTGTAACAAACAAACTGAAAGAATTAATCCATGTAATAGGTAGGGTGTTAAATAATTTACCCCGTAGAAATACAAGTCAACAATTAAATAATAATGAGTCATTATAAATAATAATTGCTTCTTATGTATTATGTAATTCGTTCACGGTGTTTTGAATTTTATGAATGTAGAAGTGGCGCGAAAAAATTTGAGTACACAAAATACAAAATTACAATTTTTTTTTATTGTAACATTTTATTAAATATGTGTGTTCTTTTCAGATGCAGCCGTGTGAAAAGCCGACATCCTGGTGTTGCAGACTTAGCGACTTGGAGTCCCGGCATTGTAAACTGAAGCACTCAACAATGGTGAGTTACATTGTTGTAGATATTTTCTTGTAATCTCGCCCATGGGGATTAGCTGTTAAATCTACGTTTTGATGAAAAGTACTAAAATTAAATTAAACAATATAATACTATATGTAGTAATCAAATAATATTACTACCAAGTTCATATCTCTACCCATTTTTGAATTATTGCCCCAAAAGTCAATATACCCCATTTTCAGATAAAAACTTCAAAATTTTCAAAAATCTAATTTTTATGGATCTAGATACTTCTCAATGCGCTGATTCCAAATTTTGAAACCGCAAGTCGATATCTCTTTTCGGTCTCGAGATATTTAGATTCAAAGTTTTGCTCAAAACTGCCCATTTTTGGGTAATAACCCAAAAATGGGTCGAGATATGAATTTGGCGACAACACCATTCGATTCTACGGGCAAAATTACATAAGTACACCAATTTTCAGAATTTTTGAACACCGCATACAATCTCTAAAGAAAAATAACTGAAAATGGCCAAAAATCGTAAGGGGTACCCCTTACGATTTTTTCAGATTTTGGCCATTTTCAAACTTTTATTTATAAAAAATGAACCGGTTGGTGAAACATTATGAAAATTGATATACTTATGTATTTTTGCCAGTAGAATCGAATGGTGATGTCGCCAAGTTCATATCTCGACCCATTTTTGGGTTATTACCCAAAAATGGGCAGTTTTGAGCAAAACTTTGAATGTTAATATCTCGAGAACGAAACGAGATATTGACCTGCGGTTTCAAAATTTGGAATCAGCGCATTAAGAAGTATCTAGATACATGAAATTAGATTTTTGAAAATTTTGAAGTTTTTATCTAAATGTGGAGTATATTGACTTTTGAGGCAATAATTCAAAAATTGGTAGAGATATAAACTTGGTAGTAATTTTATTTGATTGTAAAGACAATGTTACGTAAGTGTACGTATTTTTAGAGTATTTGAACAAATGTGTGAATTTTTAGAAAGAAAAGTATTGAAATATAAATGAATAAATGCTATAAAAAAGTTCCTTGGAAAAGATTCTATATACTTAATGTTTAGGAGGATAACTTTTATTTATTTATTTACATAAATCTTATAAATAAATCTTGAGGGGCACCATTACATGTTGGGGTGTCTTCAGTGTGATGCTCTGCAACAATAGGATCATCTCTGACGCTGAAATTAGGATAGATATCTTTCTGCAACTCACTCACATCCTTCTACGGCTTGGCCAGGACTGTAATTCATATCTGTTACATGTTTCTGTAACAATAGAAATATATTCGAAATAATATTTGGATTAGTGGTTACAGATAATAATATGGATGGACTTAGAACTGTTTCAATCGTTTGTAATTATTAAAAATAAAATACCTAATATGAAAGTAAGTGTGAGAAATTTAATATTAAAAAGAATATTTAAATTTTTAATTATTTAAATATAAAATATTTGTAGTAAAATATATAGTATTTCCAATAATATATGATATGTGTATATGGTATTAACACTATGAATAATTCTAAATTAACTCTAATTCTTTTCCACACAACATCAATTATAATTCAAATATAAAGTATATATACACCCGAATAATCGTTAGAAATAATGGCTAATATATCCAATAATGGTTACTAAAAGTAGTTTAAAAATATAAAAATAAACTTACTGTGAATAAATTATTTCCCTAAGTATAAGTCCAAATCGTGAAGATGTCCAAAAGTCCTCTCCAGGCACTAGGAAGTCGTCCTCGAAGGCACAGTACACGAGCACACCACACGTCTTTACACTAGCACTGTAACAAACAAACTGAAAGAATTAATCCATGTAATAGTTAGGGTGTTAAATAATTTACCCCGTAGAAATACAAGTCAACAATATAATAATAATGCGTCGTTATAAATAATAATTGCTTCTTATGTATTATGTAATTCGTTCACGGTGTTTTGAATTTTATGAATGTAGAAGTGGCGCGAAAAAAGATACTTTAACGGGCGTTGCGCCATTCGATTCTATGGACATTTCTACATATTTTTACCAATTTTGAATAACCGCGTTTAGCTACTATAGTAAGAGTAAGCAAAAATGACAAAAATGGTAACTTTAAACAATTCAGTAGTCCACTAAAAATCCGACCACCCTGTATTTAAATGGAAAGTATCATTTTCTCTTAATTCATGCATGCTGATTACGGGAAAAATAATAAAAAAATTCTCTAGGCCTTAGTTTTCAAAATAGAAATTTTTATTTTTAATGCAAAATTGACAATATTTTTTGACTTTGACGGCCTATAACTAATGAATGGTAAAAGCTACATTGACGGGCGTTGCGCCATTCGATTTTATGGACTTTTCTACATATGTTTACTAATTTTGAATAGTCGTGTCCAGCTAGCATAGTAAGAGTAAGCAAAAATGAAAAAAATGGTAACTTTAAATATTCAGTTGCCCACTAAAAACCCGACCACCCTGTATAACTTTAAAATGAAATTATTGAAAAACTAAGTGAAATAGTTGTTTTCTACAGCTATGTAATGTTGCAGGAATTAAAATTGCTGAAAAAAAATTCAGTCATGTTTGTTTCAAGATAGCTAAATTATCTATTGTGTACACCATGATAAAAATAAAATAAATTGAAAACTAAGTGAGATAGCGACTTGCAGTTTTCAAATTTGGATTCCGGGGGTTGTTTCAAATATGTATACATAATTTTAGAAATTTGAATCGCCGGATACAGAGTTAAATTTCAGTAGGAAATATTTGAACCTAGCTTTTTGTTTTTCTGTACCTTTTAAATAGTATGTATGCATGGATGTATGGTATGTGAATTTCTTATATAATGAACAGTAAAATCTATGACAATGAAGATATATGTGTTGCATAATGACATGAATTGATTATGTGCCAATTTTTCTTGCCATATATTAGTTATACGAGTACATAATGTTTAGGAGGATAATTTTTTTTTATTTATTTACATAAATCTTATAAATAAGTCTTGAGGGGTACCAATACATGTTGGGGTGTCTTCAGGGTGATGCTCTACAACAATATGATCATCTCCAACGCTGAAATCAGGATAGATATCCTTCTGCAACTCACACACATCCTTCTACGGCTTGGCCAGGACTGTAATTCATATCTGTTACATGTTTCTGTAACAATAAAAGTATAATCGAAATAATATTTGTATTAGTGGTTACAGATAATAATATGGATGGACTTAGAACTGTTTCAATCGTTTGTAATTATTAAAAATAAAATACCTAATATGAAAGTAAGTGTGAGAAATTTAACATTAAAAAGAATATTTAAATTTTTAATTATTTAAATATAAAATTATATTTGAAGTAAAATATATAGTACGTCCAATAATATATGATATGTGTATATGGTATTAACACTATGAATAATTCTAAATTAACTCAAATTCTTTTCCACACAACATCAATTATAATTCACCCGAAATAGTCGTTAAAAATAATGGCTAATATATCCAATAATGGTTACTAAAAGTAGTTTAAAAATATAAAAAGAAACTTACTATGAATAAATTATTTCCCTAAGTATAAGTCCAAGTCTTGAAGATGTTCAAAAGTCCTCTCCAGGCACTAGGAAGTCGTCCTCGAAGGCACAGTACACCAGCACACTACACACACGTCTTTACACTAGCACTGTAACAATGAAACTGACAAACTGACAAAATTGATCTATGTAACAGTTAAGCATTAGATAACAATAATAAAAAAAAAATGGTAGTCAACAATCAAAATAATGAGTATAAATTATAGTTGATGTCTATGTATTACATAATTTTGTAGTCGCTCGTACAATTTTTTTGAAATTAATATTTGTAAACAAGGTCTATGGATTACCCGCGAAATATAATTAATGAACTTTAGGGTTGAAAGAAAGGATGCTACTTTTTAATTTTGAAAATTCAAAATGTTGATATTTGAGAATAAATGATCTATTTAAAAACGCTATTACAAAAAAACTTGTATGTAATACGTTGTGAAATGAGTGTTTTAGGCACTTGACGTGTTGTAGTACTCGCTTATCCTCGTGCGTATAAATTTCACGTCGCGTGTCAAACTATCATTTCGCAACTTATTACAAAAATAGTTATTAAAAACTAAGTGAGATAGCGAGTTGCAGTTTTCAAATTTGAATTCAGGGGGTGTTTTTCGATATGTACGCTAAGTTTCAGGAATTCGAATTGCTGAAAAATAAAATTCAGTGATGTTTGTTTCAAGATAGGAAAATGTCTTTTGTGTATACCATGATAAAAGTAAAATATTTTAAAAACTAAGTGAGATAGCGACTTGCAGTTTTCAAATTTGAATTCAGGGGGTGTTTTTCGATATGTACACTAAGTTTCAGGAATTCGAATTGCTGAAAAATAAAATTCTGTCATGTTTGTTTCAAGATAGGAAAATGTCTCTTGTGCATACCATGATAAAAGTAAAATATTTTAAAAACTAAGTGAGATAGCGACTTGCAGTTTTCAAATTTGAATTCAGGGGGTGTTTTTCGATATGTACGCTAAGTTTCAGGAATTCGAATTGCTGAAAAATAAAATTCAATGATGTTTGTTTCAAAATAGGAAAATGTCTTTTGTGTATACCATGATAAAAGTAAAATATTTTAAAAACTAAGTGAGATAGCGACTTGCAGTTTTCAAATTTGAATTCAGGGGTTTTTTTACGCTAATTTTCAGGAATTCGAATTACTGAAAAAAATAATTCAGTGATGTTTGTTTCAAGATAGGAAAATGTCTCTTGTGCATAGCATGGTAAATGTAAAATATTTTAAAAACTGAGTGAGATAGCGACTTGCAGTTTTCAAATTTGAATTCAGGAGGTGTTTTCCGATATGTACACTAAGTTTCAGCAATTCGAATTACTGAAAAAAAGAAAATCTGTCATGTTTGTTTCAAGATAGCAAAATGTCTTTTGTATATACCATGATAAAAGTAAAATATTTTAAAAACTAAGTGAGATAGTGACTTGCAGTTTTCAAATTTGAATTCAGGGGGTGTTTTTCTATATGTACGCTAAGTTTCAAGAATTCGAATTACTGAATAAAATAATTCAGTGATGTTTGTTTCAAGATAGGAAAATGTCTTTTGTGTATACCATGATAAAAGTAAAATATTTTAAAAACTAAGTGAGATAGCGACTTGCAGTTTTCAAATTTGAATTCAGGGGTTGTTTTTTGATATGTACACTAAGTTTCAGGAATTCGAATTACTGAAAAAAAATTCTGTCATGTTTGTTTCAAGATAGGAAAATGTCTTTTGTGTATACCATGATAAAAGTAAAATAGTTTAAAAACTAAGTGAGATAGCTACTTGCAATTTCCAAATTTAAATTCAGGGGGATGTTTTCTGTATATATACTAAGTTTCAGGAGTTTGAATTGGAAATTTCAACTTTAGGCCTCTAAATTTCTGAAACTAAGTGAGATAGGAAATTGTACATTTCAAATTTGATTTGCACATGTATATTTGTATACATAAGCAACGTTTTAAAATTGTTGAAATGTTGACAAATACTTTTCTATAGAATATTTCAACTTTACATATTAATATGAATAGAAAAGTGGTATTATTAATACAAACACAAAGTGCAGATACAATAAAAAAGTTATTACATTTATAATTTTATTAATAAATCATTTCTTTTTGCAGATCATCACGTTTTCGACGTTCCAGTGGTAAGAGACGCAGACATCGCGACTTGGAGAACCCGTTCGTGTGTCTACAGTATCCTGGGGCTTCTCTCCGGACCTGGTGGACATGATTTCGTTGTCTGGACCAGGAAACCATCCCCTGCGGTATCGTGAAGTCGTGAACCGGTTTGCCTGATCTCCATACTTGAAATTCTATGAAATATAAATGTGAGATTTAAACTGTATATTCCACTAAACTGTGTCATGCGTTATTTCACATTCTTGTTTATTACTCCTACATGGTTAAAGATAGCAACTTGCACAATGAAAATTTGGAATCTACATAAAATTCTCTGTACGATACGTCTGATTATAATTTTTAACTTCGATTGGTTTAGGAGTTACGGGGCGTCAAATTTTCTCTGTACACTTTTCCATATTTTCATTTATCACTACTACAAGAATAAAGATAGTAAATAGGGAAGAAAAAATTTGTATTTTACATAAAATTCGTTATTGGCAGACACAATTGTTTTGTGTTCAACAACTTAGAAAAAATGTAAATGTAATATCAAAGGTTCATACTTACCTATGGTGAATTTTCATAATATATCATCCGCTGTTGTATCATCACTGTATATCATCATCGGCGATTTTCACAGATCAGAATACACTTTGTAGTAAATATTACGTAACACTTACTCCAATTAGAATAACTTGTATAACACTTGGTATTAGTAAAACAATGCACCACACTTTTACGGACAATTACACACATTTTAATAATAGGAAAGACTTTTTTTTAAATATACAGCAACTGTATAGTAAACTAACTCACGACACAATATAATTTTGAATAAGGATTAAACAATGAACACTAACGGAAGGACAGAGTCTTATGCAATATTTTAAATAATATCTAAAATTATAAGAAGCAGAAATACGTTGTATAAGTTAAAATGAATTTTGAATATTTAGATTTTATTGTAAATAATAATATACATACGAACATTTAAATTTAGTGTACTATTAAATTATTAAATTTAGATTTTTTTTTAAAAGTTTAAACAAAACGACAATTATTTAAAGCTATTTAAATATTTTTTAAATATTTATAGAGTAAATCTAACACTTTTAAAATATATAGCGAATTATACGATGTAAATAGAGAACGATTTCAATAAAAATTTCAAACTTTTTCGTTGCTATATGGCACTACACGATTATTCACAAGCACACGATGTTCACATCACCAAAGACAGGAAAGGAACTGAAGTCTTTATTGTAAAAACATAATATTAATATTATCACGTAATACCCCCACTCTAATTAAGTGTTTATTTACTATATCTTTTGTACTTTGGCGCTCAAAATAAACAATGTTTATGTTTGTTTACAAGTTCTGCGAAGGGCCTAGTACACCCAGCAATAGGATTCGGTGACTACAGCACTGGATGATGATAATATATGACTTTTTATAAGAATAAATAAATAAAATAGTAGTTTTCTTACCTTTCCTATGTAATAACAAAAGGGACAGGGAAATATCTTAATATTTAAGGATTTTTCCGGATTTTCCTATGCTATCTTTTAGTATTAAGTTCTCTAGGTACGAAAATAACCATCCGATAGGAGTCCGCCCTTTTATAAAGGGCTAAGGGCTTATTTGAGCCCTTAGGGAAAATTTGACCACGGATTTCATTTATGCAGCTCCAAGTAGGTTTAACAACACTTGTCCGGATTTTCTAGCTCTTTTAGTTCAGGAATTAGCGCAGGCCCTTCGCCACAAACTTGAAGGGCAAATATATTGTAAACCAAAGGGTTTTCATCAATTCTGTGCAAGCCAATGGAAAGCGCGGGTTCGAATCCCCCCGATTCGCTATTTTCCGGCCCTTTAGCCCTATAAATGGACGAATTTAAGTGTTAGTCCCTTTAAAAAACTTTAAGGGCCCATATCTCGAAAACGGCTGGGTTTTCAGCGTTTTCCTTAAAACGCTGTTCCTTAGGGGAATTCGAATGAGTAATATAGGGTCAAATTACATCATACCAAAGTTTGAAGGGCGTAGGGCAAAGTTATTTACAATAAGGGTTTTTGAACATTTTTTGATTTTTTTGTTTACACCAAAATTTTATTATTTATTTTTTAAGCTCTATAAGCAATAAAATAACCATCCGTAGAACTCTTTCTCATTTTTGTTCCCCGGATACTATGGAAAATATTCGACTCAAAATGCGACACTTTTTAATTAAGAAATGCTTTATATCTCCTAAACTACAAAAGGTTGAAGGGCCGGACAATGTTTTTTAGACTAATTACGACCCGTAGAACACGAATCCGGTCTCACATTGAAAATATGAGAACTCTTTTCATTCCTGTTATCCGGATACCATCAAAAATTTTCGATTCAAAAACTGAGTAAATTTTGGTCATTGACCCCAAAAATTGGGTTAAGAAAAGTGTTGTAGCTCGTAAACTACAGAAGTTAGAAGGGCCGGACAGGGTTTTTTATACTAATTACGACCCGTAGAACACGAATCCGGTCTCACATTGAAAATATGAGAACTCTTTTCATTCCTGTTATCCGGATACCATCAAAAATTTTCGATTCAAAAACTGAGTAAAATTGAGTAAAATTGGGTTTAAAAAAAGTGTTGTAGCTCCAAAACTACAGAAGCTAGAAAGGCCGGACAGGGTTTTTTAGACTAATTACGACCCGTAGAACACGAATCCGGTCTCACATTGAAAATATGAGAACTCTTTTCATTCCTGTTATCCGGATACCATCAAAAATTTTCGATTCAAAAACTGAGTAAATTTTGGTCATTGACCCCAAAAATTGGGTTTAAAAAAAGTGTTGTAGCTCCAAAACTACAGAAGTTAGAAGGGTCGGACAGGGTTTTTTTAGACTAATTACGACCCGTAGAACACGAATCCGGTCTCACATTGAAAATATGAGAACTCTTTTCATTCCTGTTATCCGGATACCATCAAAAATTTTCGACTCAAAAACTGAGTAAAATTGGTTTTAAAAAAAGTGTTGTAGCTCCAAAACTACAAAAGCTAGAAAGGCCGAACAGGGTTTTTTTAGACTAATTACGACCCGTAGAACACGAATCCGGTCTCACATTGAAAATATGAGAACTCTTTTCATTCCTGTTATCCTGATACCATCAAAAATTTTCGACTCAAAAACTGAGTAAAATTGAGTTTAAAAAAAGTGTTATAGCTCCAAAACTATAAAAGCTAGAAGGGCCGTACTAGTTCTATTAGACTAATTACAATCCGTAGAACACGAATGAACATAAAAAAATTTCCCATGTCTTATTTCCCTTATAAATGTTACATAACTACATACTTCCCTGTCTCTTTGTTGTGGTACATCCCCCTGAAATAAATGACGGGTTGTTAAATAAAAATTGTATTGGTTTAAGAAATATTTATTGTTTATTATGGTCATAGCTTAAATTGTATGTATTCTTATTTGTATTTTATAAACAAATATGCTTAGGGATGTTTAAATAATAGTTTGTATACATTTTACTTGTATTTATTGTTTATTTGTACTTTACATTGTTGTATTTCATGTAACTACCCTTAATGTACTTTGTAAATAAATAATATACTTACCCTTAACCTGAAAAATTAGAAATAGGGATGTTTAAATAATAGTTTGTATACATTTTACTTGTATTTATTATTTATTTGCACTTTACATTGTTGTATTTCATGTAACTACCCTTAATGTACTTTGTAAATAAATAATATACTTACCCTTATCCTGAAAATTAGAAATAGGGATGTTTAAATAATAGTGTGTGTACATTTTACTTGTATTTATTGTTTATTTGCACTTTACATTGTTGTATTTCACGTAACTACCCTTAATGTACTTTGTAAATAAATAATATACTTACCCTTATCCTGAAAATTAGAAATAGGGATGTTTAAATAATATTTTGTATACATTTTACTTGTATTTATTGTTTATTTGTATTTTACATTGTTGTATTTCACTTAACTATCCGTAATGTACAATAATATTACACAATAAAATATAATTTAAGATTTAATTTGTTTTATTTTTTACCCCTTTGCTACTCCTACACGTATATAGTTCTTAGAATGGCCGCTAGAGGGCAGCACCTATTAGAAAGGGGTTTGCGCCTAAAATATAGGCAACCAGAAATACTACTCCGCTTTGAACATACATACGTACATACATCATTTTAGGGTTATACCTAATGGGAATTTGACCCACTAAATATGGGACGCTTACTATGGGAATTTGAGTTGGTGAAAATGGGACGAAAAGGCTCTAAAAAAGATGTATACCTATTGGGAATTTATACCCTTTATTTTTGGTCAAAAACACCCAAAAATAAGCGTCACATTTTAAATGTAACAAATTCCCATTAGGTATACATCTTTTTAGTGAACGTGCCATATTCAGAGGGTTAAATTCCCATTAGGTATAACCGAAAATGATGTATGTACGTACGTATGTACACAAATGAAATTTTTTTGGTTAAATTTTCCTCTAAGTTGGAACATTTATCGACAGGTGCTGCCCCCTGGTGGCCGTTTTAAAAACTACATACGTGTAGGGACTTAGAAAAAAAAATCAATTTTTAAACAATAATATATTTGTATTATATCAAAAAATTACAAGATTTTCTTATAAAAATTAAAGTTTATTGCTATTATTACAAAAGACTTTAACATTATAATAAATTGTTATTAGATTTGTTGACAAATTTAGTAACAATTGTGAACAGAATTATAACACAAAAGAAACGTAAAAGACACTTGTGTTTGTAAATTCTGTTCATAATTATTTCTCACTAAGTTTGTTTAACAAATTTGGTGACAATCTTTTAACGTTGTCAAACAGGCTTTAGTTGTAAGTTGGAAATGTGTTTCAGAAAGTAAAACTATCATTATTCTGATTGTAAATATTATAAACTATTCTACATCTTTATTTTGTAATATAAGTTACTCTTATTACAAAATAAAAATGTAGAATTGTTTATAATATTTACAATCAAATTGTAATGACAGATATACGTTGTAAAACACATTTCTAATTTACAACTAAAGCCTGAATGACAACGTTAAAAGATTGTCACCAAATTTGTTAAACAAACTTAGTGAGAAATAATTAAGAACAGAATTTTCAAACGCAAGTGTCTTTTAAGTTTCTTTTGTATTATAATTCTGTTCACAATTGTTACTAAATTTGTCAACAAATCTAATAACAATTTATAATAGTGTCAAACATGATTTAGTTATAAAACTAAAATGTTTGTTCCCAAATAAAATTATCATTATTATAGTTGTATTATTTGTTGTTAATTATTTTGCATCTTTATTCTGTGGACTGAATAAAGATGCAATAGAATTGAACACAAATAATATAACCATAATTTTATTTGGTAACAAACATTTCAGTTTTATAACTAATACGAAACTCTACATTTAAGTAAAATAATACTATATTACGTAGAGTTTCGTTTACAATAGTAATTTAACAAATGAAATCTTGGTGGTCCCTAAATAAGATTCCTTGTTCCCATTTTTAAAGGTACAAACATTTCTTATTCAGTTGAAGACCGTTTGACATTAAAATAAATTTTTATTAGATTTGTTGACAAATTTAGTAACAATTGTGAACAGAATTATAACACAAAAGAAACGTAGACGATATTTGTGTTTGAAAATTCTGTTCATAATTATTTCCCAACTAAGTTTGTTAACAAATTTGGTGACAATTTTTTAACGTTACCAAACAGGCTTTAATTGTAAAATTGAAATGTTTGTTACCAAGTAAAATTATCATTATTTTGGTTGCAGATATTATAAACTATTTTGAATCTTTATTTTGTAATAAAAGTAACTTCTATTACAAAATAAAGATACAAAATAATTGATATTTACAATCAAAATAATGATAATTTTGCTCGGTAACAAACATTTCAATTTTACAACTAAAGCCTGTTTGACACGTTAAAAAATTGTCACCAAATTTGTTAACAAGAAATAATTATGAACAGAATATTTAAACACAAATGTCTTTTAAGTTTCTTTTGTGTTATAATTCTGTTCACAATTGTTACTAAATTTGTCAACAAATCTAATAACAATTTATAATAGTGTCAAACATGGTTTAGTTATAAAACTAAAATGTATGTTCGCAAATAAAATTATCATTATTATAGTTGTATTATTTGTTGTTAATTATTTTGTATCTTTATTCTGTGACTGAATAAAGATGCAATAGAATTGAACACAAATAATATAACCATAATTTTATTTGGTAACAAACATTTCAGTTTTATAACTAATACGAAACTCTACATTTAAGTAAAATGATACTATATTACGTAGAGTTTCGTTTACAATACTAATTTAACAAATGAAATATTGGTGGTCCCTAAATAAGATTCCTTGTTCCCATTTTTAAAGGTACAAAGATTTCTTATTCAGTTGAAGACCGTTTCCGAAACTTCATATTAATATTATATATTTTGTTACCACCCAAACCTCCCACTTACCAAAATATATAATATTTATTAATACAAAGCTTCGTTTACAATACTTAAAATCTAACTTTGCCCTGACCGCGTCTAAATACTTAATAATAATTACAATTTTTTACTAAAACTACCTACTTTACAACTAAAGGAACATGGGTATTAATTTAAAATAAACACAATAAAAGTTTGTTTTATTGTACATACATTTTAAACAAATGAAGAAGAAGCCATGGTCTGCGTCTCCAATCGGCACTGCAATCTTGAAGATAGTGGCGGTGGGGACTTTTTTTTTTAACTTTAAAACTATCTTAGAACTAAAAACGAAACCCTTTATTTAATAAATAATATATATAAGGGAAACACCGCCCTCTAATGCCAAACCCACGTTCCCTTATATATATACCATTTATTAAATACAGTTCCGTGTACAATAATACTTATAATCTAAGTTAAATTATTGTAGTTCCCCCCCAAATTAAATTAGTGAAGTGCGCAAAAAAGCCTATCTTACGTTAAAGATCTATTTCAAAGAAAAACAAATCTAAAAAAGCCTATTTTACGTTAATAACGATTTCAAAGCAAGTCTAAAAATGTCAAGTTACGTTAATTTTTCTCTCTCTCTCTCTCTCGAAAAGCAAAAACAACCCTTCCTACTTATTTCTAAGCTATCTTATGTTTACACGAACTATCTTATATCTAGATTAAACTAAGCTAAAGGCGTGTGGGAGAGAAAGAGTACGAGCTAAGCAAATGGTGAGAACGCCGTGACGTCGAACGCCGTTGTTGGTTCTCACGGAAGTTTACGAGGGGGTTAAGCCGACCCCACGCGATGCAAAGCATTTACGGCCTACAAACCGAACTAGGTAGAGAGCACGGCAGCAGTCACATGTAACTACCTAGGGTGCACGCCAACCTACCTAGCTACTCCCGGAGACATTCGCCCGCGCCTCTCGCGGATACCCTACACCGAACGCGGTTATTAACCCGTGTGCTCAACAAAGTTAATTCAAACAAAAACTTTACCTATTCGTTGCCATTACCATTAAATGATGATTACGTTGCCTCCGGATGAGGAGAGCACATACGACCATAAGAAAGCTTTCTGTGTCAACTATGGATTATGTCCCTAGAAACATTCACACAAGTGTGAAGCGATCCACCATAACAACAGGATTATATCACATGACGGTGCGTTGTACATATCAGTCCACTCAATTATGGCTATCGCGCACGAACCCTACCTACCCAGCCCCTCTGACCGTGTGAAGTTAATTGAATAAGGAACCCGAATACCCACATCAAAGTTTCGAATCTGTTACCTCCTTCCTGACTCACTCATCCATCCACCTGCAAGCATCCCCCGATACGTCCGGTATTTTCTTTTCCCAAGCACTCTCCCTAACTACCGTCTGGGTAAGCCACGCGTACGGTTACCGCTGCAACCGTAGACGCACGATTTTAGGATGATCGCCACGGGACGCACTTCAAATTAATCAATTTATTATTTTTAATTTTTAAAGAAAACGCGTGTTTGCTCGACGGCGCGATGAGCCAAAGTTTAATTAAAACCTGAAAATACATTTCCAAGAACTTAAAACTATAGTATTCCTCACGTACGAATGGCATTGCACAAGTTCAATTCGTTTTATAATCTGTGCTGACATCTAATAAGAAACTATCTTTTCCTGCATCAAAAAACACACATGAATTGATAAATCAACACTAAACACAAAAATGTTAAAACACCCGTCAATGTTTACGAACTATGTTGACAGTTTCAAATTATTTCCTAAATGTTGCCTTATGAACAGGTTTTATAACCTGTGTGTCAAAAAAACTATTTCAATTACGTGTCTTTAACAAGCCTACACTTTATTGCGCGCAATGCCATTCTTACGTAAATAATACTAAAACTTATAAAGCTACTACTTTTTAATCTTCTAGATGTCCGATTCCTGAAAAATAAATGCTAATCATTTGTTCCCAGATATTGATTTTATTGATAAATAGTCGATATTTCAATTTCAAATTGTTTTGATTTTATAAGAACATTTATGAAAGTTATATTTCGTTTACTACAGTACTCAAAACTGAATTTGAGTTCAAGATAATATTTAGACATATACCTTTAACTATAAGTTCTCATGGTTGAGTATGAGAACAAAATAATAATTATGTATAGTAATATTCCCTAGACTATAAGTTCTCATGGCTAAGTATGAGAACAAGATGATAATTAGGCATATAGTCATATTCCTTTGACTATAAGTTCTCATGGTTGATCATAAGAACAAAATAATAATTATGCATAGTCATATTCCCTAGACTATAAGTTCTCATGGCTGAGTATGAGAACAAGATTATAATTAGACACATAGTCATATTCCTTTGACTATAACGTCTCATGGTTGAATATTTTATAAACATTGCAATTATGAGAAAAATAAAGTTTCCTACCAGGTTTATCCATCGATGGCCGCTTACGTCGAAGATTTGTCTGGTGCTCAGCTATCCTTACAAGATCCTTAAAGTTGCAAACTACAGTAGCTTTTGTAGTGTTAAAATCCAAAGCTCGAAAGTTGTATCCAAATTTTCCAAGTTTCTTGACACACCAGACCAACCAAAGGTCCACCTATTAAATATTAATTATTAGTTTGTGGTATTCTTGAAACCATTTAAAAAACTGTTGGAAAAAATTTCTTATGGCAAACGTGTGTTCATTACGGAAGACACTTGAGAAAAGTATCGCTTTTTACCTCTCGCTAAGAGAAATATTGGATTTATGCTAAAATGATGTGCATGTATGTGTGTGTATGTAGTGTGTGTGTGTGTCTGTGTATGTGTGTGTATGTGTGTGTGTGTATGTGTCTGTGTGTATGTGTCTGTGTGTATGTGTCTGTGTGTATGTGTGTGTGTGTGTCTGTGTGTATGTGTGTGTGTCTGTGTGTGTGTGTCTGTGTGTGTGTGTGTGTCTGTGTGTGTGTGTCTGTCTGTGTGTGTGTGTCTGTGTGTATGTGTGTCTGTGTGTATGTGTGTGTCTGTGTGTATGTGTGTGTCTGTGTGTATGTGTGTGTCTGTGTGTATGTGTGTGTCTGTGTGTATGTGTGTGTCTGTGTGTATGTGTGTGTCTGTGTGTATGTGTGTGTCTGTGTGTATGTGTATGTCTGTGTGTCTTTTTGTGTCAGTGTGTATGTGTATGTCTGTGTGTATGTGTGTGTATGTGTGTGTATGTGTTTGTATGTGTGTGTCTGTGTGTGTCTGTGTGTGTGTGTGTGTGTGTGTCTGTGTGTGTGTCTGTGTGTGTGTATGTGTGTGTGTGTGTGTCTGTGTGTGTGTGTCTGTGTGTATGTGTGTATGTGTGTGTGTGTCTGTGTGTATGTGTTTGTCTGTGTGTGTCTGTGTGTATGTGTGTATGTGTGCATGTGTGTCTGTGTGTATGTGTATATATGTATACAGAATAATCTATTGCAATAAATCACACAGTCCAGACTACACTAGTTGTCAAATTCAATTGTTTGTAATTGACAGATAAATGTCAGTGTCAAAAATCAACAGTTTTACTAACATTAGTGAAAGCTTTTTCTAGGAAGTAAGTACATTTAATATTTCTTATTGAATTATTATCTAAATAATTAAAATCATAGGTAGGTATGTATATTAATAGTAATAGTTCTTAATATCCTTAAGAAATACTGCCAATTCCGTCAATGAATTGGAACCATCTTGAACATTTTAGAAGAGTAGAACAAAATGAAAAGTGCGAGAGGTATTGTGCTGACCACAACAGATTTTTTTAAAGTGATTTATGTAATGTGAATGTGATATATGTAATGAATCCACGTGTATAATGAGATATTACATCCAACAGTTTTTAAATGGTTCGACCAGTCAACATTTTCAACAAACAAATTATAAAACCTATCTAAATTCCTACAAATTTCTTTCGACTAGTTTAAAACATAGATTATATACTTACAGAAACTTTACGAAGTTGTTTTTCATTATACCAAAAGTAAAGGGTCTCGGTAGAAGCTAAATCTGGACTATAAGATGACCCTTAAAATACCGGTCGAACTATTATCACCAGTCATTTGGCCCACAGTTTTTCTTAAAGTTTTAAGTCTATATTGAAAGTAGAAATTTATGTAGATTTTTATAATTTGTTAAAAATGTTGACCGGTCGAATTATTATGAATTTGGGCCCGTGAGTAGAAACAATTTATAAAGTACTGAAATTTTTCAAATTAACAAATATTATACCTCATGATTTTTTGCAAAAGTAACACTTTAACAACATAAATAACTATTAATATAGTTGAAACATTGTTTAAACTTACTACTGATATTAATTTGCAACAATATAAAACATCAAATATATTTATTTTTACGTATTGTGTATCTTTAACTGTGCACGAATGTCAGATGAAAATACGATATTCCACGCACTAGAGAGATAGAACTGTTTCAACTAATCATTCAACTTTAATAGTAATGGCTAGTAACTAGATTTGAACTAGTTAATTTTTATTCTACGATTCGACTCGTACATTATAAAGTATTGTTGCATTGACAATAATATTAGTTGTTCCAACCAAATAAATACATTTAATAATGACCACAGAAATATAAAATAAGAGATAAAGATAAAAGTATCCACTTACATTTGATGATTTCTTGCTGTCTGAACCGCTAGGAATCTGTTCTCTGGTCCTTTAAAATTGTACCTCGACTCTGGATATCATTTCCAATGGTCTGCAACACTGCAGATTCGTTGATTTCTACTGAAAAGAAAATAATTCATTGTAATATACAATAAAATTATCATTACAAATGACATTTGTATATTTGAGAAAGAATATTGATAGATAAAAATAATTAATTAAGTTGTATAAACTATTAATATTGTTGAAATGTTGTTTAATCTTACTATTATTATTAATTTGCAACAATATGAAACCCCAAATATATGTTTTTTAAATTAATAAAACTACACTTACAAATTAAGAACACCTTTTGTCCGTTTTAACCTTCAAAGTTTGCTGTAAATTTAGTCGAAAATACGAATAGATACAACACTGACTATTTTACTAATCGAATTTTCATAAAAAGATGAAAAAATTCACAAATTTTCAAAATAATTAATACAGTAATTCAACTTTTATGGATGAAAGTGCGTAGACGAAACGATAACAAACGTACAACGTGTTCAAAATGGCGATTTAGAAACTTGTTGTACTACCCAACCTACGTAACACTCGCCCTGATATCAACTAATTACTAATTAATTAAAAATAAATTCTAATAAGGGGAAAATTATACTTTTCATTTAAATACAGGGTAATCGAATTTTTACTGCCCTACTGACTATTTGAAGTATCCATTTTTTGGTTTTTCGCTTTGTCTAACTGTAACAGCAGGGCCCGGCAATTGAAAATTCGTACGTATATGTACAAATGTCCGTAGAATCGAATGCCGCAAACCGCGTCAAAAAATCTTGTACCGTTTAATAGTTATAGGCCGACAAAGTGAAAAAAACATGAGAGATTTCTAATCAAAATAAATCTTTCTATTTTGAAAACTAAAGGCCAAAGAATTTTTTAATTATTTTTCCCATAATTAGGGTGTCCGAATTAAGGGAAAATGATACTTTCTATTTAAATACAGGGTGATCGAATTTTTACTGCCCTACTGACTATTTGAAGTACCATTTTTTGGTTTTTCGCTTTGTCTAACTGTACCAGCAGGGCCCGGCAATTAAAAATTCGTACGTATATGTACAAATGTCCGTAGAATCGAATGCCGGAAACCGCGTCAAAAAATCTTGTACCGTTTAATAGTTATAGGCCGACAAAGTGAAAAAAACATGAGAGATTTCTAATCAAAATAAAACTTTCTATTTTGAAAACTAAAGGCCAAAGAATTTTTTAATTATTTTTCCCATAATTAGGGTGTCCGAATTAAGGGAAAATGATACTTTCTATTTAAATACAGAGTGATCGAATTTTTACTACCCTACTGACTATTTGAAGTACCATTTTTTGGTTTTTCGCTTTGTCTAACTGTACCAGCAGGGCCCGGCAATTGAAAATTCGTACATATATGTACAAATGTCCGTAGAATCGAATGCCGGAAACCGCGTGAAAAAATCTTGGACCGTTTAATAGTTACAGGCCGACAAAGTGAAAAAAACATGAGAGATTTCTAATCAAAATAAAACTTTCTATTTTGAAAACTAAAGGCCAAAGAATTTTTTAATTATTTTCTCCATAATTAGGGTGTCCGAATTAAGGGAAAATGATACTTTCTATTTAAATACAGGGTGATCGAATTTTTACTGCCCTACTGACTATTTGAAGTATCCATTTTTTTGTTTTTCGCTTTGTCTAACTGTAACAGCAGGGCCCGGCAATTGAAAATTCGTACATATATATACAAATGTCCGTAGAATCGAATGCCGGAAACCGCGTCAAAAAATCTTGTACCGTTTAATAGTTATAGGCCGACAAATTGAAAAAAAACATGAGAGATTTGTAATCAAAATAAAACTTTCTATTTTGAAAACTAAAGGCCAAAGAATTTTTTAATTATTTTTCCCATAATTAGGGAGTCCGAATTAAGGGAAAATGATACTTTCTATTTAAATACAGGGTGATCGAATTTTTACTGCCCTACTGACTATTTGAAGTATCCATTTTTTGGTTTTTCGCTTTGTCTAACTGTAACAGCAAGGCCCGGCAATTGAAAATTCGTACATATATGTACAAATGTCCGTAGAATCGAATGCCGCAAACCGCGTCAAAAAATCTTGTACCGTTTAATAGTTATAGGCCGACAAAGTGAAAAAAACAAGAGAGATTTCTAATCAAAATAAAACTTTCTATTTTGAAAACTAAATACCAAAGAATTTTTTAATTATTTTTGCCATAATTAGGGTGTCCGAATTAAAGAAAAATGATACTTTCTATTTAAATACAGGGTGATCGAATTTTTACTGCCCTACTGACTATTTGAAGTATCCATTTTTTGGTTTTTCGCTTTGTCTAACTGTAACAGCAGGGCCCGGCAATTGAAAATATTCGTACATATATGTACAAATGTCCGTAGAATCGAATGCCGCAAACCGCGTCAAAAAATATTATACCGTTTAAAGAATTTTTTAATTATTTTTCCCATAATTAGGATGTCCGAATTAAGGGAAAATGATACTTTCTATTTAAATACAGGGTGATCGAATTTTTACTGCCCTACTGACTATTTGAAGTAACCATTTTTTGGTTTTTCGCTTTGTCTAACTATAACAGCAAGGCCCGGCAATTGAAAATTCGTACATACACGTACAAATGTCCGTAGAATCGAATGCCGCAAACCGCGTCGAAAAATATTGTACCGTTTAATAGTTATAGGCCGACAAAGTGAAAAAAACATGAGAGATTTCTAATCAAAATGAAACTTTCTATTTTGAAAACTAAAGGCCAAAGAATTTTTTAATTATTTTTCCCATAATTAGGGTGTCCGAGTTAAGGGAAAATGATACTTGCTATTTAAATACAGGGTGATCGAATTTTTACTACCCTACTGACAATTTGAAGTATCCATTTTTTGGTTTTTCGCTTTGTCTAACTGTAACAGCAAGGCCCGGCAATTGAAAATTCGTACATATATGTACAAATGTCCGTAGAATCGAATGCCGCAAACCGCGTCGAAAAATATTGTACCGTTTAATAGTTATAGGCCGACAAAGTGAAAAAAACATGAGAGATTTCTAATCAAAATAAAACTTTCTATTTTGAAAACTAAAGGCCAAAGAATTTTTTTATTATTTTTCCCATAATTAGGGAGTCCGAATTAAGGGAAAATGATACTTTCTATTTGAATACAGGGTGATCGAATTTTTACTAACCTAGTGACTATTTGAAGTACCATTTTTTGGTTTTTCGCTTTGTCTAACTGTACCAGCAGGGCCCGGCAATTGAAAATTCGTACAAATATGTACAAATGTCCGTAGAATCGAATGCCGGAAACCGCGTCAAAAAATCTTGTACCGTTTAATAGTTATAGGCCGACAAAGTGAAAAAAACATGAGAGATTTCTAATCAAAATAAAACTTTCTATTTTGAAAACTAAAGGCCAAAGAATTTTTTAATTATTTTTCCCATAATTAGGGTGTCCGAATTAAGGGAAAATGATACTTTCTATTTAAATACAGGGTGATCGAATTTTTACTGCCCTACTGACTATTTGAAGTATCCATTTTTTGGTTTTTCGCTTTGTCTAACTGTAACAGCAAGGCCCGGCAATTGAAAATTCGTACATATATGTACAAATGTCCGTAGAATCGAATGCCGCAAACCGCGTCAAAAAATCTTGTACCGTTTAATAGTTATAGGCCGACAAAGTGAAAAAAACATGAGAGATTTCTAATCAAAATAAAACTTTCTATTTTGAAAACTAAATACCAAAGAATTTTTTAATTATTTTTGCCATAATTAGGGTGTCCGAATTAAGGGAAAATGATACTTTCTATTTAAATACAGGGTGATCGAATTTTTACTGCCCTACTGACTATTTGAAGTATCCATTTTTTGGTTTTTCGCTTTGTCTAACTGTAACAGCAGGGCCCGGCAATTGAAAATAATCGTACATATATGTACAAATGTCCGTAGAATCGAATGCCGCAAACCGCGTCAAAAAATATTATACCGTTTAATAGTTATAGGCCGACAAAGTGAAAAAAACATGAGAGATTTCTAATCAAAATAAAACTTTCTATTTTGAAAACTAAAGGCCAAAGAATTTTTTAATTATTTTTCCCATAATTAGGATGTCCGAATTAAGGGAAAATGATACTTTCTATTTAAATACAGGGTGATCGAATTTTTACTGCCCTACTGACTATTTGAAGTATCCATTTTTTGGTTTTTCGCTTTGTCTAACTATAACAGCAAGGCCCGGCAATTGAAAATTCGTACATACACGTACAAATGTCCGTAGAATCGAATGCCGCAAACCGCGTCGAAAAATATTCTACCGTTTAATAGTTATAGGCCGACAAAGTGAAAAAAACATGAGAGATTTCTAATCAAAATAAAACTTTCTATTTTGAAAACTAAAGGCCAAAGAATTTTTTAATTATTTTTCCCATAATTAGGATGTCCGAATTAAGGGAAAATGATACTTTCTATTTAAATACAGGGTGATCGAATTTTTACTGCCCTACTGACTATTTGCAGTATCCATTTTTTGGTTTTTCTCTTTGTCTAACTATAACAGCAAGGCCCGGCAATTGAAAATTCGTACATACACGTACAAATGTCCGTAGAATCGAATGCCGCAAACCGCGTCGAAAAATCTTGTACCGTTTAATAGTTATAGGCCGACAAAGTGAAAAAAACATGAGAGATTTCTAATCAAAATAAAACTTTCTATTTTGAAAACTAAAGGCCAAAGAATTTTTTAATTATTTTTCCCATAATTAGGGTGTCCGAGTTAAGGGAAAATGATACTTGCTATTTAAATACAGGGTGATCGAATTTTTACTACCCTACTGACAATTTGAAGTATCCATTTTTTGGTTTTTCGCTTTGTCTAACTGTAACAGCAAGGCCCGGCAATTGAAAATTCGTACATATATGTATAAATGTCCGTAGAATCGAATGCCGCAAACCGCGTCAAAAAATATTGTACCGTTTAATAGTTATAGGCCGACAAAGTGAAAAAAACATGAGAGATTTCTAATCAAAATAAAACTTTCTATTTTGAAAACTAAAGGCCAAAGAATTTTTTAATTATTTTTCCCATAATTAGGGTGTCCGAGTTAAGGGAAAATGATACTTGCTATTTAAATACAGGGTGATCGAATTTTTACTGCCCTACTGACTATTTGAAGTATCCATTTTTTGGTTTTTCGCTTTGTCTAACTGTAACAGCAAGGCCCGGCAATTGAAAATTCGTACATATATGTACAAATGTCCGTAGAATCGAATGCCGGAAACCGCGTCAAAAAATCTTGTACCGTTTAATAGTTATAGGCCGACAAAGTGAAAAAAACATGAGAGATTTCTAATCAAAATAAAACTTTCTATTTTGAAAACTAAATACCAAAGAATTTTTTAATTATTTTTCCCATAATTAGGGTGTCCGAATTAAGGGAAAATGATACTTTCTATTTAAATACAGGGTGATCGAATTTTTACTGCCCTACTGACTATTTGAAGTATCCATTTTTTGGTTTTTCGCTTTGTCTAACTGTAACAGCAGGGCCCGGCAATTGAAAATTTTCGTACATATATGTACAAATGTCCGTAGAATCGAATGCCGCAAACCGCGTCAAAAAATATTTTACCGTTTAATAGTTATAGGCCGACAAAGTGAAAAAAACATGAGAGATTTCTAATCAAAATAAAACTTTCTATTTTGAAAACTAAAGGCCAAAGAATTTTTTAATTATTTTCTCCATAATTAGGGTGTCCGAATTAAGGGAAAATGATACTTTCTATTTAAATACAGGGTGATCGAATTTTTACTGCCCTACTGACTATATGAAGTATCCATTTTTTTGGTTTTTCGCTTTGTCTAATTGTAACAGCAGGGCCCGGCAATTGAAAATTCGTACATATATATACAAATGTCCGTAGAATCGAATGCCGGAAACCGCGTCAAAAAATCTTGTACCGTTTAATAGTTATAGGCCGACAAATTGAAAAAAACATGAGAGATTTGTAATCAAAATAACTGCCCTACTGACTATTTGAAGTATCCATATTTTGGTTTTTCGCTTTGTCTAACTATAACAGCAAGGCCCGGCAATTGAAAATTCGTACATATATGTATAAATGTCCGTAGAATCGAATGCCGCAAACCGCGTCAAAAAATATTGTACCGTTTAATAGTTATAGGCCGACAAAGTGAAAAAAACATGAGAGATTTCTAATCAAAATAAAACTTTCTATTTTGAAAACTAAAGGCCAAAGAATTTTTTAATTATTTTTCCCATAATTAGGGTGTCCGAGTTAAGGGAAAATGATACTTGCTATTTAAATACAGGCTGATCGAATTTTTACTACCCTACTGACAATTTGAAGTATCAATTTTTTGGTTTTTCGCTTTGTCTAACTGTAACAGCAAGGCCCGGCAGTTGAAAATTCGTACATATATGTATAAATGTCCGTAGAATCGAATGCCGCAAACCGCGTCAAAAAATATTGTACCGTTTAATAGTTATAGGCCGACAAAGTGAAAAAAACATGAGAGATTTCTAATCAAAATAAAACTTTCTATTTTAAAAACTAAAGGCCAAAGAATTTTTTAATTATTTTTCCCATAATTAGGGTGTCCGAGTTAAGGGAAAATGATACTTGCTATTTAAATACAGGCTGATCGAATTTTTACTACCCTACTGACAATTTGAAGTATCCATTTTTTGGTTTTTCGCTTTGTCTAACTGTAACAGCAAGGCCCGGCAATTGAAAATTCGTACATATATGTATAAATGTCCGTAGAATCGAATGCCGCAAACCGCGTCAAAAAATATTGTACCGTTTAATAGTTATAGGCCGACAAAGTGAAAAAAACATGAGAGATTTCTAATCAAAATAAAACTTTCTATTTTGAAAACTAAATACCAAAGAATTTTTTAATTATTTTTCCCATAATTAGGGTGTCCGAATTAAGGGAAAATGATACTTGCTATTTAAATACAGGGTGATCGAATTTTTACTACCCTACTGACAATTTGAAGTATCCATTTTTTGGTTTTTCGCTTTGTCTAACTGTAACAGCAGGGCCCGGCAATTGAAAAATCGTACATATATGTACAAATGTCCGTAGAATCGAATGCCGCAAACAGCGTCAAAAAATCTTGTACCGTTTAATAGTTATAGGCCGACAAAGTGAAAAAAACATGAGAGATTTCTAATCAAAATGAAACTTTCTATTTTGAAAACTAAAGGCCAAAGTATTTTTTAATTATTTTTCCCATAATTAGGGTGTCCGAGTTAAGGGAAAATGATACTTGCTATTTAAATACAGGGTGATCGAATTTTTACTACCCTACTGACAATTTGAAGTATCCATTTTTTGGTTTTTCGCTTTGTCTAACTGTAACAGCAAGGCCCGGCAATTGAAAATTCGTACATATATGTACAAATGTCCGTAGAATCGAATGCCGCAAACCGCGTCAAAAAATCTTGTACCGTTTAATAGTTATAGGCCGACAAAGTGAAAAAAACATGAGAGATTTCTAATCAAAATAAAACTTTCTATTTTGAAAACTAAAGGCCAAAGAATTTTTTAATTATTTTCTCCATAATTAGGGTGTCCGAATTAAGGGAAAATGATACTTTCTATTTAAATACAGGGTGATCGAATTTTTACTGCCCTACTGACTATTTGAAGTATCCATTTTTTGGTTTTTCGCTTTGTCTAACTATAACAGCAAGGCCCGGCAATTGAAAATTCGTACATACACGTACAAATATCCGTAGAATCGAATGCCGCAAACTGCGTCAAAAAATCTTGTACCGTTTAATAGTTATAGGCCGACAAAGTGAAAAAAACATGAGAGATTTCTAATCAAAATAAAACTTTCTATTTTGAAAACTAAAGGCCAAAGAATTTTTTAATTATTTTCTCCATAATTAGGGTGTCCGAATTAAGGGAAAATGATACTTTCTATTTAAATACAGGGTGATCGAATTTTTACTGCCCTACTGACTATTTGAAGTATCCATTTTTTGGTTTTTCGCTTTGTCTAACTGTAACAGCAGGGCCCGGCAATTGAAAATATTCGTACATATATGTACAAATGTCCGTAGAATCGAATGCCGCAAACCGCGTCAAAAAATATTATACCGTTTAATAGTTATAGGCCGACAAAGTGAAAAAAACATGAGAGATTTCTAATCAAAATAAAACTTTCTATTTTGAAAACTAAAGGCCAAAGAATTTTTTAATTATTTTTCCCATAATTAGGATGTCCGAATTAAGGGAAAATGATACTTTCTATTTAAATACAGGGTGATCGAATTTTTACTGCCCTACTGACTATTTGAAGTATCCATTTTTTGGTTTTTCGCTTTGTCTAACTATAACAGCAAGGCCCGGCAATTGAAAATTCGTACATACACGTACAAATGTCCGTAGAATCGAATGCCGCAAACCGCGTCGAAAAATATTGTACCGTTTAATAGTTATAGGCCGACAAAGTGAAAAAAACATGAGAGATTTCTAATCAAAATGAAACTTTCTATTTTGAAAACTAAAGGCCAAAGAATATTTTAATTAGTTTTCCCATAATTAGGGTGTCCGAGTTAAGGGAAAATGATACTTGCTATTTAAATACAGGGTGATCGAATTTTTACTACCCTACTGACAATTTGAAGTATCCATTTTTTGGTTTTTCGCTTTGTCTACCTGTAACAGCAAGGCCCGGCAATTGAAAATTCGTACATATATGTATAAATGTCCGTAGAATCGAATGCCGCAAACCGCGTCAAAAAATATTGTACCGTTTAATAGTTATAGGCCGACAAAGTGAAAAAAACATGAGAGATTTCTAATCAAAATGAAACTTTCTATTTTGAAAACTAAAGGCCAAAGAATATTTTAATTAGTTTTCCCATAATTAGGGTGTCCGAGTTAAGGGAAAATGATACTTGCTATTTAAATACAGGGTGATCGAATTTTTACTACCCTACTGACAATTTGAAGTATCCATTTTTTGGTTTTTCGCTTTGTCTAACTGTAACAGCAAGGCCCGGCAATTGAAAATTCGTACATATATGTATAAATGTCCGTAGAATCGAATGCCGCAAACCGCGTCAAAAAATATTGTACCGTTTAATAGTTATAGGCCGACAAAGTGAAAAAAACATGAGAGATTTCTAATCAAAATAAAACTTTCTATTTTGAATACTAAAGGCCAAAGAATTTTTTAATTATTTTTCCCATAATTAGGGTGTCCGAATTAAGGGAAAATGATACTTTCCATTTAAATACAGGGTGATCGAATTTTTACTGCCCTACTGACTATTTGAAGTATCCATTTTTTGGTTTTTCGCTTTGTCTAACTGTAACAGCAGGGCCCGGCAATTGAAAATTCGTACATATATGTACAAATGTCCGTAGAATCGAATGCCGCAAACCGCGTCAAAAAATCTTGTACCGTTTAATAGTTATAGGCCGACAAAGTGAAAAAAACATGAGAGATTTCTAATCAAAATAAAACTTTCTATTTTGAAAACTAAATACCAAAGAATTTTTTAATTATTTTTGCCATAATTAGGATGTCCGAATTAAGGGAAAATGATACTTTCTATTTAAATACAGGGTGATCGAATTTTTACTGCCCTACTGACTATTTGAAGTATCCATTTTTTGGTTTTTCGCTTTGTCTAACTGTAACAGCAGGGCCCGGCAATTGAAAATTTTCGTACATATATGTACAAATGTCCGTAGAATCGAATGCCGCAAACCGCGTCAAAAAATATTGTACCGTTTAATAGTTATAGGCCGACAAAGTGAAAAAAACATGAGAGATTTCTAATCAAAATAAAACTTTCTATTTTGAATACTAAAGGCCAAAGAATTTTTTAATTATTTTCTCCATAATTAGGGTGTCCGAATTAAGGGAAAATGATACTTTCTATTTAAATACAGGGTGATCGAATTTTTACTGCCCTACTGACTATTTGAAGTATCCATTTTTTTGGTTTTTCGCTTTGTCTAACTGTAACAGCAGGGCCCGGCAATTGAAAATTCGTACATATATATACAAATGTCCGTAGAATCGAATGCCGGAAACCGCGTCAAAAAATCTTGTACCGTTTAATAGTTATAGGCCGACAAATTGAAAAAAACATGAGAGATTTGTAATCAAAATAACTGCCCTACTGACTATTTGAAGTATCCATATTTTGGTTTTTCGCTTTGTCTAACTATAACAGCAAGGCCCGGCAATTGAAAATTCGTACATACACGTACAAATGTCCGTAGAATCGAATGCCGCAAACCGCGTCGAAAAATATTGTACCGTTTAATAGTTATAGGCCGACAAAGTGAAAAAAACATGAGAGATTTCTAATCAAAATGAAACTTTCTATTTTGAAAACTAAAGGCCAAAGAATATTTTAATTAGTTTTCCCATAATTAGGGTGTCCGAGTTAAGGGAAAATGATACTTGCTATTTAAATACAGGGTGATCGAATTTTTACTACCCTACTGACAATTTGAAGTATCCATTTTTTGGTTTTTCGCTTTGTCTACCTGTAACAGCAAGGCCCGGCAATTGAAAATTCGTACATATATGTATAAATGTCCGTAGAATCGAATGCCGCAAACCGCGTCAAAAAATATTGTACCGTTTAATAGTTATAGGCCGACAAAGTGAAAAAAACATGAGAGATTTCTAATCAAAATGAAACTTTCTATTTTGAAAACTAAAGGCCAAAGAATATTTTAATTAGTTTTCCCATAATTAGGGTGTCCGAGTTAAGGGAAAATGATACTTGCTATTTAAATACAGGGTGATCGAATTTTTACTACCCTACTGACAATTTGAAGTATCCATTTTTTGGTTTTTCGCTTTGTCTAACTGTAACAGCAAGGCCCGGCAATTGAAAATTCGTACATATATGTATAAATGTCCGTAGAATCGAATGCCGCAAACCGCGTCAAAAAATATTGTACCGTTTAATAGTTATAGGCCGACAAAGTGAAAAAAACATGAGAGATTTCTAATCAAAATAAAACTTTCTATTTTGAATACTAAAGGCCAAAGAATTTTTTAATTATTTTTCCCATAATTAGGGTGTCCGAATTAAGGGAAAATGATACTTTCCATTTAAATACAGGGTGATCGAATTTTTACTGCCCTACTGACTATTTGAAGTATCCATTTTTTGGTTTTTCGCTTTGTCTAACTGTAACAGCAGGGCCCGGCAATTGAAAATTCGTACATATATGTACAAATGTCCGTAGAATCGAATGCCGCAAACCGCGTCAAAAAATCTTGTACCGTTTAATAGTTATAGGCCGACAAAGTGAAAAAAACATGAGAGATTTCTAATCAAAATAAAACTTTCTATTTTGAAAACTAAATACCAAAGAATTTTTTAATTATTTTTGCCATAATTAGGATGTCCGAATTAAGGGAAAATGATACTTTCTATTTAAATACAGGGTGATCGAATTTTTACTGCCCTACTGACTATTTGAAGTATCCATTTTTTGGTTTTTCGCTTTGTCTAACTGTAACAGCAGGGCCCGGCAATTGAAAATTTTCGTACATATATGTACAAATGTCCGTAGAATCGAATGCCGCAAACCGCGTCAAAAAATATTGTACCGTTTAATAGTTATAGGCCGACAAAGTGAAAAAAACATGAGAGATTTCTAATCAAAATAAAACTTTCTATTTTGAATACTAAAGGCCAAAGAATTTTTTAATTATTTTCTCCATAATTAGGGTGTCCGAATTAAGGGAAAATGATACTTTCTATTTAAATACAGGGTGATCGAATTTTTACTGCCCTACTGACTATTTGAAGTATCCATTTTTTTGGTTTTTCGCTTTGTCTAACTGTAACAGCAGGGCCCGGCAATTGAAAATTCGTACATATATATACAAATGTCCGTAGAATCGAATGCCGGAAACCGCGTCAAAAAATCTTGTACCGTTTAATAGTTATAGGCCGACAAATTGAAAAAAACATGAGAGATTTGTAATCAAAATAACTGCCCTACTGACTATTTGAAGTATCCATATTTTGGTTTTTCGCTTTGTCTAACTATAACAGCAAGGCCCGGCAATTGAAAATTCGTACATATATGTATAAATGTCCGTAGAATCGAATGCCGCAAACCGCGTCAAAAAATATTGTACCGTTTAATAGTTATAGGCCGACAAAGTGAAAAAAACATGAGAGATTTCTAATCAAAATAAAACTTTCTATTTTGAAAACTAAAGGCCAAAGAATTTTTTAATTATTTTTCCCATAATTAGGGTGTCCGAGTTAAGGGAAAATGATACTTGCTATTTAAATACAGGCTGATCGAATTTTTACTACCCTACTGACAATTTGAAGTATCCATTTTTTGGTTTTTCGCTTTGTCTAACTCTAACAGCAAGGCCCGGCAATTGAAAATTCGTACATATATGTATAAATGTCCGTAGAATCGAATGCCGCAAACCGCGTCAAAAAATATTGTACCGTTTAATAGTTATAGGCCGACAAAGTGAAAAAAACATGAGAGATTTCTAATCAAAATAAAACTTTCTATTTTAAAAACTAAAGGCCAAAGAATTTTTTAATTATTTTTCCCATAATTAGGGTGTCCGAGTTAAGGGAAAATGATACTTGCTATTTAAATACAGGCTGATCGAATTTTTACTACCCTACTGACAATTTGAAGTATCCATTTTTTGGTTTTTCGCTTTGTCTAACTGTAACAGCAAGGCCCGGCAATTGAAAATTCGTACATATATGTATAAATGTCCGTAGAATCGAATGCCGCAAACCGCGTCAAAAAATATTGTACCGTTTAATAGTTATAGGCCGACAAAGTGAAAAAAACATGAGAGATTTCTAATCAAAATAAAACTTTCTATTTTGAAAACTAAATACCAAAGAATTTTTTAATTATTTTTCCCATAATTAGGGTGTCCGAATTAAGGGAAAATGATACTTGCTATTTAAATACAGGGTGATCGAATTTTTACTACCCTACTGACAATTTGAAGTATCCATTTTTTGGTTTTTCGCTTTGTCTAACTGTAACAGCAGGGCCCGGCAATTGAAAAATCGTACATATATGTACAAATGTCCGTAGAATCGAATGCCGCAAACAGCGTCAAAAAATCTTGTACCGTTTAATAGTTATAGGCCGACAAAGTGAAAAAAACATGAGAGATTTCTAATCAAAATGAAACTTTCTATTTTGAAAACTAAAGGCCAAAGAATTTTTTAATTATTTTTCCCATAATTAGGGTGTCCGAGTTAAGGGAAAATGATACTTGCTATTTAAATACAGGGTGATCGAATTTTTACTACCCTACTGACAATTTGAAGTATCCATTTTTTGGTTTTTCGCTTTGTCTAACTATAACAGCAAGGCCCGGCAATTGAAAATTCGTACATACACGTACAAATGTCCGTAGAATCGAATGCCGCAAACCGCGTCGAAAAATATTGTACCGTTTAATAGTTATAGGCCGACAAAGTGAAAAAAACATGAGAGATTTCTAATCAAAATGAAACTTTCTATTTTGAAAACTAAAGGCCAAAGGATATTTTAATTAGTTTTCCCATAATTAGGGTGTCCGAGTTAAGGGAAAATGATACTTGCTATTTAAATACAGGGTGATCGAATTTTTACTACCCTACTGACAATTTGAAGTATCCATTTTTTGGTTTTTCGCTTTGTCTAACTGTAACAGCAAGGCCCGGCAATTGAAAATTCGTACATATATGTACAAATGTCCGTAGAATCGAATGCCGCAAACCGCGTCAAAAAATCTTGTACCGTTTAATAGTTATAGGCCGACAAAGTGAAAAAAACATGAGAGATTTCTAATCAAAATAAAACTTTCTATTTTGAAAACTAAAGGCCAAAGAATTTTTTAATTATTTTTCCCATAATTAGGATGTCCGAATTAAGGGAAAATGATACTTTCTATTTAAATACAGGGTGATCGAATTTTTACTGCCCTACTGACTATTTGAAGTATCCATTTTTTGGTTTTTCGCTTTGTCTAACTATAACAGCAAGGCCCGGCAATTGAAAATTCGTAAATACACGTACAAATATCCGTAGAATCGAATGCCGCAAACTGCGTCAAAAAATCTTGTACCGTTTAATAGTTATAGGCCGACAAAGTGAAAAAAACATGAGAGATTTCTAATCAAAATAAAACTTTCTATTTTGAAAACTAAAGGCCAAAGAATTTTTTAATTATTTTCTCCATAATTAGGGTGTCCGAATTAAGGGAAAATGATACTTTCTATTTAAATACAGGGTGATCGAATTTTTACTGCCCTACTGACTATTTGAAGTATCCATTTTTTGGTTTTTCGCTTTGTCTAACTGTAACAGCAGGGCCCGGCAATTGAAAATATTCGTACATATATGTACAAATGTCCGTAGAATCGAATGCCGCAAACCGCGTCAAAAAATATTATACCGTTTAATAGTTATAGGCCGACAAAGTGAAAAAAACATGAGAGATTTCTAATCAAAATAAAACTTTCTATTTTGAAAACTAAAGGCCAAAGAATTTTTTAATTATTTTTCCCATAATTAGGATGTCCGAATTAAGGGAAAATGATACTTTCTATTTAAATACAGGGTGATCGAATTTTTACTGCCCTACTGACTATTTGAAGTATCCATTTTTTGGTTTTTCGCTTTGTCTAACTATAACAGCAAGGCCCGGCAATTGAAAATTCGTACATACACGTACAAATGTCCGTAGAATCGAATGCCGCAAACCGCGTCGAAAAATATTGTACCGTTTAATAGTTATAGGCCGACAAAGTGAAAAAAACATGAGAGATTTCTAATCAAAATGAAACTTTCTATTTTGAAAACTAAAGGCCAAAGAATATTTTAATTAGTTTTCCCATAATTAGGGTGTCCGAGTTAAGGGAAAATGATACTTGCTATTTAAATACAGGGTGATCGAATTTTTACTACCCTACTGACAATTTGAAGTATCCATTTTTTGGTTTTTCGCTTTGTCTAACTGTAACAGCAAGGCCCGGCAATTGAAAATTCGTACATATATGTATAAATGTCCGTAGAATCGAATGCCGCAAACCGCGTCAAAAAATATTGTACCGTTTAATAGTTATAGGCCGACAAAGTGAAAAAAACATGAGAGATTTCTAATCAAAATAAAACTTTCTATTTTGAATACTAAAGGCCAAAGAATTTTTTAATTATTTTTCCCATAATTAGGGTGTCCGAGTTAAGGGAAAATGATACTTGCTATTTAAATACAGGGTGATCGAATTTTTACTACCCTACTGACAATTTGAAGTATCCATTTTTTGGTTTTTCGCTTTGTCTAACTGTAACAGCAAGGCCCGGCAATTGAAAATTCGTACATATATGTACAAATGTCCGTAGAATCGAATGCCGGAAACCGCGTCAAAAAATCTTGTACCGTTTAACAGTTATAGGCCGACAAAGTGAAAAAAACATGAGAGATTTCTAATCAAAATAAAACTTTCTATTTTGAAAACTAAAGGCCAAAGAATTTTTTAATTATTTTTCCCATAATTAGGGTGTCCAAATTAAGGGAAAATGATACTTTCTATTTAAATACAGGGTGATCGAATTTTTACGGCCCTACTGACTATTTGAAGTATCCATTTTTTGGTTTTTCGCTTTGTCTAACTGTAACAGCAGGGCCCGGCAATTGAAAATTCGTACATATATGTATAAATGTCCGTAGAATCGAATGCCGCAAACCGCGTCAAAAAATATTGTACCGTTTAATAGTTATAGGCCGACAAAGTGAAAAAAACATGAGAGATTTCTAATCAAAATAAAACTTTCTATTTTGAATACTAAAGGCCAAAGAATTTTTTAATTATTTTTCCCATAATTAGGGTGTCCGAGTTAAGGGAAAATGATACTTGCTATTTAAATACAGGGTGATCGAATTTTTACTACCCTACTGACAATTTGAAGTATCCATTTTTTGGTTTTTCGCTTTGTCTAACTGTAACAGCAAGGCCCGGCAATTGAAAATTCGTACATATATGTACAAATGTCCGTAGAATCGAATGCCGGAAACCGCGTCAAAAAATCTTGTACCGTTTAATAGTTATAGGCCGACAAAGTGAAAAAAACATGAGAGATTTCTAATCAAAATAAAACTTTCTATTTTGAAAACTAAAGGCCAAAGAATTTTTTAATTATTTTTCCCATAATTAGGGTGTCCGAATTAAGGGAAAATGATACTTTCTATTTAAATACAGGGTGATCGAATTTTTACGGCCCTACTGACTATTTGAAGTATCCATTTTTTGGTTTTTCGCTTTGTCTAACTGTAACAGCAGGGCCCGGCAATTGAAAATATTCGTACATATATGTACAAATGTCCGTAGAATCGAATGCCGCAAACCGCGTCAATAAATATTGTACCGTTTAATAGTTATAGGCCGACAAAGTGAAAAAAACATGAGAGATTTCTAATCAAAATAAAACTTTCTATTTTGAATACTAAAGGCCAAAGAATTTTTTAATTATTTTTCCCATAATTAGGGTGTCCGAGTTAAGGGAAAATGATACTGGCTATTTAAATACAGGGTGATCGAATTTTTACTACCCTACTGACAATTTGAAGTATCCATTTCTTGGTTTTTCGCTTTGTCTAACTGTAACAGCAAGGCCCGGCAATTGAAAATTCGTACATATATGTACAAATGTCCGTAGAATCGAATGCCGGAAACCGCGTCAAAAAATCTTGTACCGTTTAACAGTTATAGGCCGACAAAGTGAAAAAAACATGAGAGATTTCTAATCAAAATGAAACTTTCTATTTTGAAAACTAAAGGCCAAAGAATATTTTAATTATTTTTCCCATAATTAGGGTGTCCGAGTTAAGGGAAAATGATACTTGCTATTTAAATACAGGGTGATCGAATTTTTACTACCCTACTGACAATTTGAAGTATCCATTTTTTGGTTTTTCGCTTTGTCTAACTATAACAGCAAGGCCCGGCAATTGAAAATTCGTACATACACGTACAAATGTCCGTAGAATCGAATGCCGCAAACCGCGTCGAAAAATATTGTACCGTTTAATAGTTATAGGCCGACAAAGTGAAAAAAACATGAGAGATTTCTAATCAAAATGAAACTTTCTATTTTGAAAACTAAAGGCCAAAGAATATTTTAATTAGTTTTCCCATAATTAGGGTGTCCGAGTTAAGGGAAAATGATACTTGCTATTTAAATACAGGGTGATCGAATTTTTACTACCCTACTGACAATTTGAAGTATCCATTTTTTGGTTTTTCGCTTTGTCTAACTGTAACAGCAAGGCCCGGCAATTGAAAATTCGTACATATATGTACAAATGTCCGTAGAATCGAATGCCGGAAACCGCGTCAAAAAATCTTGTACCGTTTAATAGTTATAGGCCGACAAAGTGAAAAAAACATGAGAGATTTCTAATCAAAATAAAACTTTCTATTTTGAAAACTAAAGGCCAAAGAATTTTTTAATTATTTTTCCCATAATTAGGGTGTCCGAATTAAGGGAAAATGATACTTTCTATTTAAATACAGGGTGATCGAATTTTTACGGCCCTACTGACTATTTGAAGTATCCATTTTTTGGTTTTTCGCTTTGTCTAACTGTAACAGCAGGGCCCGGCAATTGAAAATATTCGTACATATATGTACAAATGTCCGTAGAATCGAATGCCGCAAACCGCGTCAAAAAATATTGTACCGTTTAATAGTTATAGGCCGACAAAGTGAAAAAAACATGAGAGATTTCTAAACAAAATAAAACTTTCTATTTTGAATACTAAAGGCCAAAGAATTTTTTAATTATTTTTCCCATAATTAGGGTGTCCGAGTTAAGGGAAAATGATACTTGCTATTTAAATACAGGCTGATCGAATTTTTACTACCCTACTGACAATTTGAAGTATCCATTTTTTGGTTTTTTCGCTTTGTCTAACTGTAACAGCAAGGCCCGGCAATTGAAAATTCGTACATATATGTACAAATGTCCGTAGAATCGAATGCCGGAAACCGCGTCAAAAAATCTTGTACCGTTTAACAGTTATAGGCCGACAAAGTGAAAAAAACATGAGAGATTTCTAATCAAAATAAAACTTTCTATTTTGAAAACTAAAGGCCAAAGAATTTTTTAATTATTTTTCCCATAATTAGGGTGTCCAAATTAAGGGAAAATGATACTTTCTATTTAAATACAGGGTGATCGAATTTTTACGGCCCTACTGACTATTTGAAGTATCCATTTTTTGGTTTTTCGCTTTGTCTAACTGTAACAGCAGGGCCCGGCAATTGAAAATTCGTACATATATGTATAAATGTCCGTAGAATCGAATGCCGCAAACCGCGTCAAAAAATATTGTACCGTTTAATAGTTATAGGCCGACAAAGTGAAAAAAACATGAGAGATTTCTAATCAAAATAAAACTTTCTATTTTGAATACTAAAGGCCAAAGAATTTTTTAATTATTTTTCCCATAATTAGGGTGTCCGAGTTAAGGGAAAATGATACTTGCTATTTAAATACAGGGTGATCGAATTTTTACTACCCTACTGACAATTTGAAGTATCCATTTTTTGGTTTTTCGCTTTGTCTAACTGTAACAGCAAGGCCCGGCAATTGAAAATTCGTACATATATGTACAAATGTCCGTAGAATCGAATGCCGGAAACCGCGTCAAAAAATCTTGTACCGTTTAATAGTTATAGGCCGACAAAGTGAAAAAAACATGAGAGATTTCTAATCAAAATAAAACTTTCTATTTTGAAAACTAAAGGCCAAAGAATTTTTTAATTATTTTTCCCATAATTAGGGTGTCCGAATTAAGGGAAAATGATACTTTCTATTTAAATACAGGGTGATCGAATTTTTACGGCCCTACTGACTATTTGAAGTATCCATTTTTTGGTTTTTCGCTTTGTCTAACTGTAACAGCAGGGCCCGGCAATTGAAAATATTCGTACATATATGTACAAATGTCCGTAGAATCGAATGCCGCAAACCGCGTCAATAAATATTGTACCGTTTAATAGTTATAGGCCGACAAAGTGAAAAAAACATGAGAGATTTCTAATCAAAATAAAACTTTCTATTTTGAATACTAAAGGCCAAAGAATTTTTTAATTATTTTTCCCATAATTAGGGTGTCCGAGTTAAGGGAAAATGATACTTGCTATTTAAATACAGGGTGATCGAATTTTTACTACCCTACTGACAATTTGAAGTATCCATTTTTTGGTTTTTCGCTTTGTCTAACTGTAACAGCAAGGCCCGGCAATTGAAAATTCGTACATATATGTACAAATGTCCGTAGAATCGAATGCCGGAAACCGCGTCAAAAAATCTTGTACCGTTTAACAGTTATAGGCCGACAAAGTGAAAAAAACATGAGAGATTTCTAATCAAAATAAAACTTTCTATTTTGAAAACTAAAGGCCAAAGAATTTTTTAATTATTTTTCCCATAATTAGGGTGTCCAAATTAAGGGAAAATGATACTTTCTATTTAAATACAGGGTGATCGAATTTTTACGGCCCTACTGACTATTTGAAGTATCCATTTTTTGGTTTTTCGCTTTGTCTAACTGTAACAGCAGGGCCCGGCAATTGAAAATATTCGTATATATATGTACAAATGTCCGTAGAATCGAATGCCGCAAACCGCGTCAAAAAATATTGTACCGTTTAATAGTTATAGGCCGACAAAGTGAAAAAAACATGAGAGATTTCTAATCAAAATGAAACTTTCTATTTTGAAAACTAAAGGCCAAAGAATATTTTAATTATTTTTCCCATAATTAGGGTGTCCGAGTTAAGGGAAAATGATACTTGCTATTTAAATACAGGGTGATCGAATTTTTACTACCCTACTGACAATTTGAAGTATCCATTTTTTGGTTTTTCGCTTTGTCTAACTATAACAGCAAGGCCCGGCAATTGAAAATTCGTACATACACGTACAAATGTCCGTAGAATCGAATGCCGCAAACCGCGTCGAAAAATATTGTACCGTTTAATAGTTATAGGCCGACAAAGTGAAAAAAACATGAGAGATTTCTAATCAAAATGAAACTTTCTATTTTGAAAACTAAAGGCCAAAGAATATTTTAATTAGTTTTCCCATAATTAGGGTGTCCGAGTTAAGGGAAAATGATACTTGCTATTTAAATACAGGGTGATCGAATTTTTACTACCCTACTGACAATTTGAAGTATCCATTTTTTGGTTTTTCGCTTTGTCTAACTGTAACAGTAAGGCCCGGCAATTGAAAATTCGTACATATATGTACAAATGTCCGTAGAATCGAATGCCGGAAACCGCGTCAAAAAATCTTGTACCGTTTAATAGTTATAGGCCGACAAAGTGAAAAAAACATGAGAGATTTCTAATCAAAATAAAACTTTCTATTTTGAAAACTAAAGGCCAAAGAATTTTTTAATTATTTTTCCCATAATTAGGGTGTCCGAATTAAGGGAAAATGATACTTTCTATTTAAATACAGGGTGATCGAATTTTTACGGCCCTACTGACTATTTGAAGTATCCATTTTTTGGTTTTTCGCTTTGTCTAACTGTAACAGCAGGGCCCGGCAATTGAAAATATTCGTACATATATGTACAAATGTCCGTAGAATCGAATGCCGCAAACCGCGTCAAAAAATATTGTACCGTTTAATAGTTATAGGCCGACAAAGTGAAAAAAACATGAGAGATTTCTAAACAAAATAAAACTTTCTATTTTGAATACTAAAGGCCAAAGAATTTTTTAATTATTTTTCCCATAATTAGGGTGTCCGAGTTAAGGGAAAATGATACTTGCTATTTAAATACAGGCTGATCGAATTTTTACTACCCTACTGACAATTTGAAGTATCCATTTTTTGGTTTTTCGCTTTGTCTAACTGTAACAGCAAGGCCCGGCAATTGAAAATTCGTACATATGTATATGTACAAATGTCCGTAGAATCGAATGCCGGAAACCGCGTCAAAAAATCTTGTACCGTTTAATAGTTATAGGCCGACAAAGTGAAAAAAACATGAGAGATTTCTAATCAAAATAAAACTTTCTATTTTGAAAACTAAAGGCCAAAGAATTTTTTAATTATTTTTCCCATAATTAGGGTGTCCGAATTAAGGGAAAATGATACTTTCTATTTAAATACAGGGTGATCGAATTTTTACGGCCCTACTGACTATTTGAAGTATCCATTTTTTGGTTTTTCGCTTTGTCTAACTGTAACAGCAGGGCCCGGCAATTGAAAATATTCGTACATATATGTACAAATGTCCGTAGAATCGAATGCCGCAAACCGCGTCAAAAAATATTGTACCGTTTAATAGTTATAGGCCGACAAAGTGAAAAAAACATGAGAGATTTCTAATCAAAATGAAACTTTCTATTTTGAAAACTAAAGGCCAAAGAATATTTTAATTATTTTTCCCATAATTAGGGTGTCCGAGTTAAGGGAAAATGATACTTGCTATGTAAATACAGGGTGATCGAATTTTTACTACCCTACTGACAATTTGAAGTATCCATTTTTTGGTTTTTCGCTTTGTCTAACTGTAACAGCAAGGCCCGGCAATTGAAAATTCGTACATATATGTATAAATGTCCGTAGAATCGAATGCCGCAAACCGCGTCAAAAAATATTGTACCGTTTAATAGTTATAGGCCGACAAAGTGAAAAAAACATGAGAGATTTCTAATCAAAATAAAACTTTCTATTTTGAATACTAAAGACCAAAGAATTTTTTAATTATTTTTCCCATAATTAGGGTGTCCGAGTTAAGGGAAAATGATACTTGCTATTTAAATACAGGGTGATCGAATTTTTACTACCCTACTGACAATTTGAAGTATCCATTTTTTGGTTTTTCGCTTTGTCTAACTGTAACAGCAAGGCCCGGCAATTGAAAATTCGTACATATATGTACAAATGTCCGTAGAATCGAATGCCGGAAACCGCGTCAAAAAATCTTGTACCGTTTAATAGTTATAGGCCGACAAAATGAAAAAAACATGAGAGATTTCTAATCAAAATAAAACTTTCTATTTTGAAAACTAAAGGCCAAAGAATTTTTTAATTATTTTTCCCATAATTAGGGTGTCCGAATTAAGGGAAAATGATACTTTCTATTTAAATACAGGGTGATCGCATTTTTACGGCCCTACTGACTATTTGAAGTATCCATTTTTTGGTTTTTCGCTTTGTCTAACTGTAACAGCAGGGCCCGGCAATTGAAAATTCGTACATATATGTATAAATGTCCGTAGAATCGAATGCCGCAAACCGCGTCAAAAAATATTGTACCGTTTAATAGTTATAGGCCGACAAAGTGAAAAAAACATGAGAGATTTCTAATCAAAATAAAACTTTCTATTTTGAATACTAAAGGCCAAAGAATTTTTTAATTATTTTTCCCATAATTAGGGTGTCCGAGTTAAGGGAAAATGATACTTGCTATTTAAATACAGGGTGATCGAATTTTTACTACCCTACTGACAATTTGAAGTATCCATTTTTTGGTTTTTCGCTTTGTCTAACTGTAACAGCAAGGCCCGGCAATTGAAAATTCGTACATATATGTACAAATGTCCGTAGAATCGAATGCCGGAAACCGCGTCAAAAAATCTTGTACCGTTTAATAGTTATAGGCCGACAAAGTGAAAAAAACATGAGAGATTTCTAATCAAAATAAAACTTTCTATTTTGAAAACTAAAGGCCAAAGAATTTTTTAATTATTTTTCCCATAATTAGGGTGTCCGAATTAAGGGAAAATGATACTTTCTATTTAAATACAGGGTGATCGAATTTTTACGGCCCTACTGACTATTTGAAGTATCCATTTTTTGGTTTTTCGCTTTGTCTAACTGTAACAGCAGGGCCCGGCAATTGAAAATATTCGTACATATATGTACAAATGTCCGTAGAATCGAATGCCGCAAACCGCGTCAAAAAATATTGTACCGTTTAATAGTTATAGGCCGACAAAGTGAAAAAAACATGAGAGATTTCTAATCAAAATGAAACTTTCTATTTTGAAAACTAAAGGCCAAAGAATATTTTAATTATTTTTCCCATAATTAGGGTGTCCGAGTTAAGGGAAAATGATACTTGCTATTTAAATACAGGGTGATCGAATTTTTACTACCCTACTGACAATTTGAAGTATCCATTTTTTGGTTTTTCGCTTTGTCTAACTGTAACAGCAAGGCCCGGCAATTGAAAATTCGTACATATATGTACAAATGTCCGTAGAATCGAATGCCGGAAACCGCGTCAAAAAATCTTGTACCGTTTAATAGTTATAGGCCGACAAAATGAAAAAAACATGAGAGATTTCTAATCAAAATAAAACTTTCTATTTTGAAAACTAAAGGCCAAAGAATTTTTTAATTATTTTTCCCATAATTAGGGTGTCCGAATTAAGGGAAAATGGTACTTTCTATTTAAATACAGGGTGATCGAATTTTTACGGCCCTACTGACTATTTGAAGTATCCATTTTTTGGTTTTTCGCTTTGCCTAACTGTAACAGCAGGGCCCGGCAATTTAAAATTCGTACATATATGTATAAATGTCCGTAGAATCGAATGCCGCAAACCGCGTCAAAAAATATTGTACCGTTTAATAGTTATAGGCCGACAAAGTGAAAAAAACATGAGAGATTTCTAATCAAAATAAAACTTTCTATTTTGAATACTAAAGGCCAAAGAATTTTTTAATTATTTTTCCCATAATTAGGGTGTCCGAGTTAAGGGAAAATGATACTTGCTATTTAAATACAGGGTGATCGAATTTTTACTACCCTACTGACAATTTGAAGTATCCATTTTTTGGTTTTTCGCTTTGTCTAACTGTAACAGCAAGGCCCGGCAATTGAAAATTCGTACATATATGTACAAATGTCCGTAGAATCGAATGCCGGAAACCGCGTCAAAAAATCTTGTACCGTTTAATAGTTATAGGCCGACAAAGTGAAAAAAACATGAGAGATTTCTAATCAAAATAAAACTTTCTATTTTGAAAACTAAAGGCCAAAGAATTTTTTAATTATTTTTCCCATAATTAGGGTGTCCGAATTAAGGGAAAATGATACTTTCTATTTAAATACAGGGTGATCGAATTTTTACGGCCCTACTGACTATTTGAAGTATCCATTTTTTGGTTTTTCGCTTTGTCTAACTGTAACAGCAGGGCCCGGCAATTGAAAATATTCGTACATATATGTACAAATGTCCGTAGAATCGAATGCCGCAAACCGCGTCAAAAAATATTGTACCGTTTAATAGTTATAGGCCGACAAAGTGAAAAAAACATGAGAGATTTCTAATCAAAATAAAACTTTCTATTTTGAAAACTAAAGGCCAAAGAATATTTTAATTATTTTTCCCATAATTAGGGTGTCCGAGTTAAGGGAAAATGATACTTGCTATTTAAATACAGGGTGATCGAATTTTTACTACCCTACTGACAATTTGAAGTATCCATTTTTTGGTTTTTCGCTTTGTCTAACTGTAACAGCAAGGCCCGGCAATTGAAAATTCGTACATATATGTATAAATGTCCGTAGAATCGAATGCCGCAAACCGCGTCAAAAAATATTGTACCGTTTAATAGTTATAGGCCGACAAAGTGAAAAAAACATGAGAGATTTCTAATCAAAATAAAACTTTCTATTTTGAATACTAAAGACCAAAGAATTTTTTAATTATTTTTCCCATAATTAGGGTGTCCGAGTTAAGGGAAAATGATACTTGCTATTTAAATACAGGGTGATCGAATTTTTACTACCCTACTGACAATTTGAAGTATCCATTTTTTGGTTTTTCGCTTTGTCTAACTGTAACAGCAAGGCCCGGCAATTGAAAATTCGTACATATATGTACAAATGTCCGTAGAATCGAATGCCGGAAACCGCGTCAAAAAATCTTGTACCGTTTAATAGTTATAGGCCGACAAAGTGAAAAAAACATGAGAGATTTCTAATCAAAATAAAACTTTCTATTTTGAAAACTAAAGGCCAAAGAATTTTTTAATTATTTTTCCCATAATTAGGGTGTCCGAATTAAGGGAAAATGATACTTTCTATTTAAATACAGGGTGATCGAATTTTTACGGCCCTACTGACTATTTGAAGTATCCATTTTTTGGTTTTTCGCTTTGTCTAACTGTAACAGCAGGGCCCGGCAATTGAAAATATTCGTACATATATGTACAAATGTCCGTAGAATCGAATGCCGCAAACCGCGTCAAAAAATATTGTACCGTTTAATAGTTATAGGCCGACAAAGTGAAAAAAACATGAGAGATTTCTAATCAAAATGAAACTTTCTATTTTGAAAACTAAAGGCCAAAGAATATTTTAATTATTTTTCCCATAATTAGGGTGTCCGAGTTAAAGGAAAATGATACTTGCTATTTAAATACAGGGTGATCGAATTTTTACTACCCTACTGACAATTTGAAGTATCCATTTTTTGGTTTTTCGCTTTGTCTAACTATAACAGCAAGGCCCGGCAATTGAAAATATTCGTACATATAAGTACAAATGTCCGTAGAATCGAATGCCGGAAACCGCGTCAAAAAATCTTGTACCGTTTAATAGTTATAGGCCGACAAAGTGAAAAAAACATGAGAGATTTCTAATCAAAATAAAACTTTCTATTTTGAAAACTAAAGGCCAAAGAATTTTTTAATTATTTTTCCCATAATTAGGGTGTCCGAATTAAGGGAAAATGATACTTTCTATTTAAATACAGGGTGATCGAATTTTTACGGCCCTACTGACTATTTGAAGTATCCATTTTTTGGTTTTTCGCTTTGTCTAACTGTAACAGCAGGGCCCGGCAATTGAAAATATTCGTACATATATGTACAAATGTCCGTAGAATCGAATGCCGCAAACCGCGTCAAAAAATATTGTACCGTTTAATAGTTATAGGCCGACAAAGTGAAAAAAACATGAGAGATTTCTAATCAAAATGAAACTTTCTATTTTGAAAACTAAAGGCCAAAGAATATTTTAATTATTTTTCCCATAATTAGGGTGTCCGAGTTAAAGGAAAATGATACTTGCTATTTAAATACAGGGTGATCGAATTTTTACTACCCTACTGACAATATGAAGTATCCATTTTTTGGTTTTTCGCTTTGTCTAACTATAACAGCAAGGCCCGGCAATTGAAAATTCGTACATACACGTACAAATGTCCGTAGAATCGAATGCCGCAAACCGCGTCGAAAAATATTGTACCGTTTAATAGTTATAGGCCGACAAAGTGAAAAAAACATGAGAGATTTCTAATCAAAATGAAACTTTCTATTTTGAAAACTAAAGGCCAAAGAATATTTTAATTAGTTTTCCCATAATTAGGGTGTCCGAGTTAAGGGAAAATGATACTTGCTATTTAAATACAGGGTGATCGAATTTTTACTACCCTACTGACAATTTGAAGTATCCATTTTTTGGTTTTTCGCTTTGTCTAACTGTAACAGCAAGGCCCGGCAATTGAAAATTCGTACATATATGTATAAATGTCCGTAGAATCGAATGCCGCAAACCGCGTCAAAAAATATTGTACCGTTTAATAGTTATAGGCCGACAAAGTGAAAAAAACATGAGAGATTTCTAATCAAAATAAAACTTTCTATTTTGAATACTAAAGGCCAAAGAATTTCTTAATTATTTTTCCCATAATTAGGGTGTCCGAGTTAAGGGAAAATGATACTTGCTATTTAAATACAGGGTGATCGAATTTTTACTACCCTACTGACAATTTGAAGTATCCATTTTTTGGTTTTTCGCTTTGTCTAACTGTAACAGCAAGGCCCGGCAATTGAAAATTCGTACATATATGTACAAATGTCCGTAGAATCGAATGCCGGAAACCGCGTCAAAAAATCTTGTACCGTTTAATAGTTATAGGCCGACAAAGTGAAAAAAACATGAGAGATTTCTAATCAAAATAAAACTTTCTATTTTGAAAACTAAAGGCCAAAGAATTTTTTAATTATTTTTCCCATAATTAGGGTGTCCGAATTAAGGGAAAATGATACTTTCTATTTAAATACAGGGTGATCGAATTTTTACGGCCCTACTGACTATTTGAAGTATCCATTTTTTGGTTTTTCGCTTTGTCTAACTGTAACAGCAGAACCCGGCAATTGAAAATATTCGTACATATATGTACAAATGTCCGTAGAATCGAATGCCGCAAACCGCGCCAAAAAATATTGTACCGTTTAATAGTTATAGGCCGACAAAGTGAAAAAAACATGAGAGATTTCTAATCAAAATGAAACTTTCTATTTTGAAAACTAAAGGCCAAAGAATATTTTAATTATTTTTCCCATAATTAGGGTGTCCGAGTTAAGGGAAAATGATACTTGCTATTTAAATACAGGGTGATCGAATTTTTACTACCCTACTGACAATTTGAAGTATCCATTTTTTGGTTTTTCGCTTTGTCTAACTGTAACAGCAAGGCCCGGCAATTGAAAATTCGTACATATATGTATAAATGTCCGTAGAATCGAATGCCGCAAACCGCGTCAAAAAATATTGTACCGTTTAATAGTTATAGGCCGACAAAGTGAAAAAAACATGAGAGATTTCTAATCAAAATAAAACTTTCTATTTTGAATACTAAAGGCCAAAGAATTTTTTAATTATTTTTCCCATAATTAGGGTGTCCGAGTTAAGGGAAAATGATACTTGCTATTTAAATACAGGGTGATCGAATTTTTACTACCCTACTGACAATTTGAAGTATCCATTTTTTGGTTTTTCGCTTTGTCTAACTGTAACAGCAAGGCCCGGCAATTGAAAATTCGTACATATATGTACAAATGTCCGTAGAATCGAATGCCGGTAACCGCGTCAAAAAATCTTGTACCGTTTAATAGTTATAGGCCGACAAAGTGAAAAAAACATGAGAGATTTCTAATCAAAATAAAACTTTCTATTTTGAAAACTAAAGGCCAAAGAATTTTTTAATTATTTTTCCCATAATTAGGGTGTCCGAATTAAGGGAAAATGATACTTGCTATTTAAATACAGGGTGATCGAATTTTTACTGCCCTACTGACTATTTGAAGTATCCATTTTTTGGTTTTTCGCTTTGTCTAACTGTAACAGCAGGGCCCGGCAATTGAAAATTCGTACATATATATACAAATGTCCGTAGAATCGAATGCCGCAAACCGCGTCAAAAAATATTGTACCGTTTAATAGTTATAGGCCGACAAAGTGAAAAAAACATGAGAGATTTCTAATCAAAATAAAACTTTCTATTTTGAAAACTAAAGGCCAAAGAATTTTTTAATTATTTTCTCCATAATTAGGTTGTCCGAATTAAGGGAAAATGATACTTTCTATTTAAATACAGGGTGATCGAATTTTTACTGCCCTACTGAATATTTGAAGTATCCATTTTTTGGTTTTTCGCTTTGTCTAACTGTAACAGCAGGGCCCGGCAATTGAAAATTCATACATATATATATATACAAATGTCCGTAGAATCGAATGCCGCAAACCGCGTCAAAAAATATTGTACCGTTTAATAGTTATAGGCCGACAAAGTGAAAAAAACATGAGAGATTTCTAATCAAAATGAAACTTTCTATTTTGCAAACTAAAGGCCAAAGAATTTTTTAATTATTTTCCCCATAATTAGGGTGTCCGAGTTAAGGGAAAATGATACTTGCTATTTAAATACAGGGTGATCGAATTTTTACTACCCTACTGACAATTTGAAGTATCCATTTTTTGGTTTTTCGCTTTGTCTAACTGTAACAGCAAGGCCCGGCAATTGAAAATTCGTACATATATGTATAAATGTCCGTAGAATCGAATGCCGCAAACCGCGTCAAAAAATCTTGTACCGTTTAATAGTTATAGGCCGACAAAGTGAAAAAAACATGAGAGATTTCTAATCAAAATAAAACTTTCTATTTTGAAAACTAAAGGCCAAAGAATTTTTTAATTATTTTTCCCATAATTAGGGTGTCCGAATTAAGGGAAAATGATACTTTCTATTTAAATACAGGGTGATCGAATTTTTACTGCCCTACTGACTATTTGAAGTATCCATTTTTTGGTTTTTCGCTTTGTCTAACTGTAACAGCAGGGCCCGGCAATTGAAAATATTCGTACATATATGTACAAATGTCCGTAGAATCGAATGCCGCAAACCTCGTCAAAAAATATTGTACCGTTTAATAGTTATAGGCCGACAAAGTGAAAAAAACATGAGAGATTTCTAATCAAAATAAAACTTTCTATTTTGAAAACTAAAAGCCAAATAATTTTTTAATTATTTTTCCCATAATTAGGGTGTCCGAATTAAGGGAAAATGATACTTTCTATTTAAATACAGGGTGATCGAATTTTTACTGCCCTACTGACTATTTGAAGTATCCATTTTTTGGTTTTTCGCTTTGTCTAACTGTAACAGCAAGGCCCGGCAATTGAAAATTCGTACATATATGTACAAATGTCCGTAGAATCGAATGCCGCAAACCGCGTCAAAAAATCTTGTACCGTTTAATAGTTATAGGCCGACAAAGTGAAAAAAACATGAGAGATTTCTAATCAAAATAAAACTTTCTATTTTGAAAACTAAAGGCCAAAGAATTTTTTAATTATTTTTCCCATAATTAGGGTGTCCGAATTAAGGGAAAATGATACTTTCTATTTAAATACAGGGTGATCGAATTTTTACTGCCCTACTGACTATTTGAAGTATCCATTTTTTGGTTTTTCGCTTTGTCTAACTGTAACAGCAAGGCCCGGCAATTGAAAATTCGTACATATATGTACAAATGTCCGTAGAATCGAATGCCGCAAACCGCGTCAAAAAATCTTGTACCGTTTAATAGTTATAGGCCGACAAAGTGAAAAAAACATGAGAGATTTCTAATCAAAATAAAACTTTCTATTTTGAAAACTAAAGGCCAAAGAATTTTTTAATTATTTTCTCCATAATTAGGGTGTCCGAATTAAGGGAAAATGATACTTTCTATTTAAATACAGGGTGATCGAATTTTTACTGCCCTACTGACTATTTGAAGTATCCATTTTTTGGTTTTTCGCTTTGTCTAACTGTAACAGCAGGGCCCGGCAATTGAAAATATTCGTACATATATGTACAAATGTCCGTAGAATCGAATGCCGCAAACCGCGTCAAAAAATCTTGTACCGTTTAATAGTTATAGGCCGACAAAGTGAAAAAAACATGAGAGATTTCTAATCAAAATAAAACTTTCTATTTTGAAAACTAAAGGCCAAAGAATTTTTTAATTATTTTCTCCATAATTAGGGTGTCCGAATTAAGGGAAAATGATACTTTCTACTTAAATACAGGGTGATCGAATTTTTACTGCCCTACTGACTATTTGAAGTATCCATTTTTTGGTTTTTCGCTTTGTCTAACTGTAACAGCAGGGCCCGGCAATTGAAAATTCGTACATATATGTACAAATGTCCGTAGAATCGAATGCCGGAAACCGCGTCAAAAAATCTTGTACCGTTTAATAGTTATAGGCCGACAAAGTGAAAAAAACATGAGTGATTTCTAATCAAAATGAAACTTTCTATTTTGAAAACTAAAGGCCAAAGAATTTTTTAATTATTTTTCCCATAATTAGGGTGTCCGAATTAAGGGAAAATGATACTTGCTATTTAAATACAGGGTGATCGAATTTTTACTACCCTACTGACAATTTGAAGTATCAATTTTTTGGTTTTTCGCTTTGTCTAACTGTAACAGCAAGGCCCGGCAATTGAAAATTCGTACATATATGTACAAATGTCCGTAGAATCGAATGCCGCAAACCGCGTCAAAAAATATTGTACCGTTTAATAGTTATAGGCCGACAAATTGAAAAAAACATGAGAGATTTCTAATCAAAATAAAACTTTCTATTTTGAAAACTAAAGGCCAAAGAATTTTTTAATTATTTTTCCCATAATTAGGGTGTCCGAATTAAGGGAAAATGATACTTTCTATTTAAATACAGGGTGATCGAATTTTTACTGCCCTACTGACTATTTGAAGTATCCATTTTTTGGGTTTTCGCTTTGTCTAACTGTAACAGCAGGGCCCGGCAATTGAAAATATTCGTACATATATGTACAAATGTCCGTAGAATCGAATGCCGCAAACCGCGTCAAAAAATCTTGTACCGTTTAATAGTTATAGGCCGACAAAGTGAAAAAAACATGAGAGATTTCTAATCAAAATAAAACTTTCTATTTTGAAAACTAAAGGCCAAAGAATTTTTTAATTATTTTCTCCATAATTAGGGTGTCCGAATTAAGGGAAAATGATACTTTCTACTTAAATACAGGGTGATCGAATTTTTACTGCCCTACTGACTATTTGAAGTATCCATTTTTTGGTTTTTCGCTTTGTCTAACTGTAACAGCAGGGCCCGGCAATTGAAAATTCGTACATATATGTACAAATGTCCGTAGAATCGAATGCCGCAAACCGCGTCAAAAAATCTTGTACCGTTTAATAGTTATAGGCCGACAAAGTGAAAAAAACATGAGTGATTTCTAATCAAAATGAAACTTTCTATTTTGAAAACTAAAGGCCAAAGAATTTTTTAATTATTTTTCCCATAATTAGGGTGTCCGAATTAAGGGAAAATGATACTTGCTATTTAAATACAGGGTGATCGAATTTTTACTACCCTACTGACAATTTGAAGTATCAATTTTTTGGTTTTTCGCTTTGTCTAACTGTAACAGCAAGGCCCGGCAATTGAAAATTCGTACATATATGTACAAATGTCCGTAGAATCGAATGCCGCAAACCGCGTCAAAAAATATTGTACCGTTTAATAGTTATAGGCCGACAAATTGAAAAAAACATGAGAGATTTCTAATCAAAATAAAACTTTCTATTTTGAAAACTAAAGGCCAAAAAATTTTTTAATTATTTTTCCCATAATTAGGGTGTCCGAATTAAGGGAAAATGATACTTTCTATTTAAATACAGGGTGATCGAATTTTTACTGCCCTACTGACTATTTGAAGTATCCATTTTTTGGTTTTTCGCTTTGTCTAACTGTAACAGCAAGGCCCGGCAATTGAAAATTCGTACTTATATGTACAAATGTCCGTAGAATCGAATGCCGCAAACCGCGTCAAAAAATCTTGTACCGTTTAATAGTTATAGGCCGACAAAGTGAAAAAAACATGAGAGATTTCTAATCAAAATAAAACTTTCTATTTTGAAAACTAAAGGCCAAAGAATTTTTTAATTATTTTCTCCATAATTAGGGTGTCCGAATTAAGGGAAAATGATACTTTCTACTTAAATACAGGGTGATCGAATTTTTACTGCCCTACTGACTATTTGAAGTATCCATTTTTTGGTTTTTCGCTTTGTCTAACTGTAACAGCAGGGCCCGGCAATTGAAAATTCGTACATATATGTACAAATGTCCGTAGAATCGAATGCCGGAAACCGCGTCAAAAAATCTTGTACCGTTTAATAGTTATAGGCCGACAAAGTGAAAAAAACATGAGTGATTTCTAATCAAAATGAAACTTTCTATTTTGAAAACTAAAGGCCAAAGAATTTTTTAATTATTTTTCCCATAATTAGGGTGTCCGAATTAAGGGAAAATGATACTTGCTATTTAAATACAGGGTGATCGAATTTTTACTACCCTACTGACAATTTGAAGTATCAATTTTTTGGTTTTTCGCTTTGTCTAACTGTAACAGCAAGGCCCGGCAATTGAAAATTCGTACATATATGTACAAATGTCCGTAGAATCGAATGCCGCAAACCGCGTCAAAAAATATTGTACCGTTTAATAGTTATAGGCCGACAAATTGAAAAAAACATGAGAGATTTCTAATCAAAATAAAACTTTCTATTTTGAAAACTAAAGGCCAAAGAATTTTTTAATTATTTTTCCCATAATTAGGGTGTCCGAATTAAGGGAAAATGATACTTTCTATTTAAATACAGGGTGATCGAATTTTTACTGCCCTACTGACTATTTGAAGTATCCATTTTTTGGTTTTTCGCTTTGTCTAACTGTAACAGCAGGGCCCGGCAATTGAAAATATTCGTACATATATGTACAAATGTCCGTAGAATCGAATGCCGCAAACCGCGTCAAAAAATCTTGTACCGTTTAATAGTTATAGGCCGACAAAGTGAAAAAAACATGAGAGATTTCTAATCAAAATAAAACTTTCTATTTTGAAAACTAAAGGCCAAAGAATTTTTTAATTATTTTCTCCATAATTAGGGTGTCCGAATTAAGGGAAAATGATACTTTCTACTTAAATACAGGGTGATCGAATTTTTACTGCCCTACTGACTATTTGAAGTATCCATTTTTTGGTTTTTCGCTTTGTCTAACTGTAACAGCAGGGCCCGGCAATTGAAAATTCGTACATATATGTACAAATGTCCGTAGAATCGAATGCCGGAAACCGCGTCAAAAAATCTTGTACCGTTTAATAGTTATAGGCCGACAAAGTGAAAAAAACATGAGTGATTTCTAATCAAAATGAAACTTTCTATTTTGAAAACTAAAGGCCAAAGAATTTTTTAATTATTTTTCCCATAATTAGGGTGTCCGAATTAAGGGAAAATGATACTTGCTATTTAAATACAGGGTGATCGAATTTTTACTACCCTACTGACAATTTGAAGTATCAATTTTTTGGTTTTTCGCTTTGTCTAACTGTAACAGCAAGGCCCGGCAATTGAAAATTCGTACATATATGTACAAATGTCCGTAGAATCGAATGCCGCAAACCGCGTCAAAAAATATTGTACCGTTTAATAGTTATAGGCCGACAAATTGAAAAAAACATGAGAGATTTCTAATCAAAATAAAACTTTCTATTTTGAAAACTAAAGGCCAAAGAATTTTTTAATTATTTTTCCCATAATTAGGGTGTCCGAATTAAGGGAAAATGATACTTTCTATTTAAATACAGGGTGATCGAATTTTTACTGCCCTACTGACTATTTGAAGTATCCATTTTTTGGTTTTTCGCTTTGTCTAACTGTAACAGCAAGGCCCGGCAATTGAAAATTCGTACATATATGTACAAATGTCCGTAGAATCGAATGCCGCAAACCGCGTCAAAAAATCTTGTACCGTTTAATAGTTATAGGCCGACAAAGTGAAAAAAACATGAGAGATTTCTAATCAAAATAAAACTTTCTATTTTGAAAACTAAAGGCCAAAGAATTTTTTAATTATTTTTCCCATAATTAGGGTGTCCGAGTTAAAGGAAAATGATACTTGCTATTTAAATACAGGGTGATCGAATTTTTACTACCCTACTGACAATATGAAGTATCCATTTTTTGGTTTTTCGCTTTGTCTAACTATAACAGCAAGGCCCGGCAATTGAAAATTCGTACATACACGTACAAATGTCCGTAGAATCGAATGCCGCAAACCGCGTCGAAAAATATTGTACCGTTTAATAGTTATAGGCCGACAAAGTGAAAAAAACATGAGAGATTTCTAATCAAAATGAAACTTTCTATTTTGAAAACTAAAGGCCAAAGAATATTTTAATTAGTTTTCCCATAATTAGGGTGTCCGAGTTAAGGGAAAATGATACTTGCTATTTAAATACAGGGTGATCGAATTTTTACTACCCTACTGACAATTTGAAGTATCCATTTTTTGGTTTTTCGCTTTGTCTAACTGTAACAGCAAGGCCCGGCAATTGAAAATTCGTACATATATGTATAAATGTCCGTAGAATCGAATGCCGCAAACCGCGTCAAAAAATATTGTACCGTTTAATAGTTATAGGCCGACAAAGTGAAAAAAACATGAGAGATTTCTAATCAAAATAAAACTTTCTATTTTGAATACTAAAGGCCAAAGAATTTCTTAATTATTTTTCCCATAATTAGGGTGTCCGAGTTAAGGGAAAATGATACTTGCTATTTAAATACAGGGTGATCGAATTTTTACTACCCTACTGACAATTTGAAGTATCCATTTTTTGGTTTTTCGCTTTGTCTAACTGTAACAGCAAGGCCCGGCAATTGAAAATTCGTACATATATGTACAAATGTCCGTAGAATCGAATGCCGGAAACCGCGTCAAAAAATCTTGTACCGTTTAATAGTTATAGGCCGACAAAGTGAAAAAAACATGAGAGATTTCTAATCAAAATAAAACTTTCTATTTTGAAAACTAAAGGCCAAAGAATTTTTTAATTATTTTTCCCATAATTAGGGTGTCCGAATTAAGGGAAAATGATACTTTCTATTTAAATACAGGGTGATCGAATTTTTACGGCCCTACTGACTATTTGAAGTATCCATTTTTTGGTTTTTCGCTTTGTCTAACTGTAACAGCAGAACCCGGCAATTGAAAATATTCGTACATATATGTACAAATGTCCGTAGAATCGAATGCCGCAAACCGCGCCAAAAAATATTGTACCGTTTAATAGTTATAGGCCGACAAAGTGAAAAAAACATGAGAGATTTCTAATCAAAATGAAACTTTCTATTTTGAAAACTAAAGGCCAAAGAATATTTTAATTATTTTTCCCATAATTAGGGTGTCCGAGTTAAGGGAAAATGATACTTGCTATTTAAATACAGGGTGATCGAATTTTTACTACCCTACTGACAATTTGAAGTATCCATTTTTTGGTTTTTCGCTTTGTCTAACTGTAACAGCAAGGCCCGGCAATTGAAAATTCGTACATATATGTATAAATGTCCGTAGAATCGAATGCCGCAAACCGCGTCAAAAAATATTGTACCGTTTAATAGTTATAGGCCGACAAAGTGAAAAAAACATGAGAGATTTCTAATCAAAATAAAACTTTCTATTTTGAATACTAAAGGCCAAAGAATTTTTTAATTATTTTTCCCATAATTAGGGTGTCCGAGTTAAGGGAAAATGATACTTGCTATTTAAATACAGGGTGATCGAATTTTTACTACCCTACTGACAATTTGAAGTATCCATTTTTTGGTTTTTCGCTTTGTCTAACTGTAACAGCAAGGCCCGGCAATTGAAAATTCGTACATATATGTACAAATGTCCGTAGAATCGAATGCCGGTAACCGCGTCAAAAAATCTTGTACCGTTTAATAGTTATAGGCCGACAAAGTGAAAAAAACATGAGAGATTTCTAATCAAAATAAAACTTTCTATTTTGAAAACTAAAGGCCAAAGAATTTTTTAATTATTTTTCCCATAATTAGGGTGTCCGAATTAAGGGAAAATGATACTTGCTATTTAAATACAGGGTGATCGAATTTTTACTGCCCTACTGACTATTTGAAGTATCCATTTTTTGGTTTTTCGCTTTGTCTAACTGTAACAGCAGGGCCCGGCAATTGAAAATTCGTACATATATATACAAATGTCCGTAGAATCGAATGCCGCAAACCGCGTCAAAAAATATTGTACCGTTTAATAGTTATAGGCCGACAAAGTGAAAAAAACATGAGAGATTTCTAATCAAAATAAAACTTTCTATTTTGAAAACTAAAGGCCAAAGAATTTTTTAATTATTTTCTCCATAATTAGGTTGTCCGAATTAAGGGAAAATGATACTTTCTATTTAAATACAGGGTGATCGAATTTTTACTGCCCTACTGAATATTTGAAGTATCCATTTTTTGGTTTTTCGCTTTGTCTAACTGTAACAGCAGGGCCCGGCAATTGAAAATTCATACATATATATATATACAAATGTCCGTAGAATCGAATGCCGCAAACCGCGTCAAAAAATATTGTACCGTTTAATAGTTATAGGCCGACAAAGTGAAAAAAACATGAGAGATTTCTAATCAAAATGAAACTTTCTATTTTGCAAACTAAAGGCCAAAGAATTTTTTAATTATTTTCCCCATAATTAGGGTGTCCGAGTTAAGGGAAAATGATACTTGCTATTTAAATACAGGGTGATCGAATTTTTACTACCCTACTGACAATTTGAAGTATCCATTTTTTGGTTTTTCGCTTTGTCTAACTGTAACAGCAAGGCCCGGCAATTGAAAATTCGTACATATATGTATAAATGTCCGTAGAATCGAATGCCGCAAACCGCGTCAAAAAATCTTGTACCGTTTAATAGTTATAGGCCGACAAAGTGAAAAAAACATGAGAGATTTCTAATCAAAATAAAACTTTCTATTTTGAAAACTAAAGGCCAAAGAATTTTTTAATTATTTTTCCCATAATTAGGGTGTCCGAATTAAGGGAAAATGATACTTTCTATTTAAATACAGGGTGATCGAATTTTTACTGCCCTACTGACTATTTGAAGTATCCATTTTTTGGTTTTTCGCTTTGTCTAACTGTAACAGCAGGGCCCGGCAATTGAAAATATTCGTACATATATGTACAAATGTCCGTAGAATCGAATGCCGCAAACCTCGTCAAAAAATATTGTACCGTTTAATAGTTATAGGCCGACAAAGTGAAAAAAACATGAGAGATTTCTAATCAAAATAAAACTTTCTATTTTGAAAACTAAAAGCCAAATAATTTTTTAATTATTTTTCCCATAATTAGGGTGTCCGAATTAAGGGAAAATGATACTTTCTATTTAAATACAGGGTGATCGAATTTTTACTGCCCTACTGACTATTTGAAGTATCCATTTTTTGGTTTTTCGCTTTGTCTAACTGTAACAGCAAGGCCCGGCAATTGAAAATTCGTACATATATGTACAAATGTCCGTAGAATCGAATGCCGCAAACCGCGTCAAAAAATCTTGTACCGTTTAATAGTTATAGGCCGACAAAGTGAAAAAAACATGAGAGATTTCTAATCAAAATAAAACTTTCTATTTTGAAAACTAAAGGCCAAAGAATTTTTTAATTATTTTTCCCATAATTAGGGTGTCCGAATTAAGGGAAAATGATACTTTCTATTTAAATACAGGGTGATCGAATTTTTACTGCCCTACTGACTATTTGAAGTATCCATTTTTTGGTTTTTCGCTTTGTCTAACTGTAACAGCAAGGCCCGGCAATTGAAAATTCGTACATATATGTACAAATGTCCGTAGAATCGAATGCCGCAAACCGCGTCAAAAAATCTTGTACCGTTTAATAGTTATAGGCCGACAAAGTGAAAAAAACATGAGAGATTTCTAATCAAAATAAAACTTTCTATTTTGAAAACTAAAGGCCAAAGAATTTTTTAATTATTTTCTCCATAATTAGGGTGTCCGAATTAAGGGAAAATGATACTTTCTATTTAAATACAGGGTGATCGAATTTTTACTGCCCTACTGACTATTTGAAGTATCCATTTTTTGGTTTTTCGCTTTGTCTAACTGTAACAGCAGGGCCCGGCAATTGAAAATATTCGTACATATATGTACAAATGTCCGTAGAATCGAATGCCGCAAACCGCGTCAAAAAATCTTGTACCGTTTAATAGTTATAGGCCGACAAAGTGAAAAAAACATGAGAGATTTCTAATCAAAATAAAACTTTCTATTTTGAAAACTAAAGGCCAAAGAATTTTTTAATTATTTTCTCCATAATTAGGGTGTCCGAATTAAGGGAAAATGATACTTTCTACTTAAATACAGGGTGATCGAATTTTTACTGCCCTACTGACTATTTGAAGTATCCATTTTTTGGTTTTTCGCTTTGTCTAACTGTAACAGCAGGGCCCGGCAATTGAAAATTCGTACATATATGTACAAATGTCCGTAGAATCGAATGCCGGAAACCGCGTCAAAAAATCTTGTACCGTTTAATAGTTATAGGCCGACAAAGTGAAAAAAACATGAGTGATTTCTAATCAAAATGAAACTTTCTATTTTGAAAACTAAAGGCCAAAGAATTTTTTAATTATTTTTCCCATAATTAGGGTGTCCGAATTAAGGGAAAATGATACTTGCTATTTAAATACAGGGTGATCGAATTTTTACTACCCTACTGACAATTTGAAGTATCAATTTTTTGGTTTTTCGCTTTGTCTAACTGTAACAGCAAGGCCCGGCAATTGAAAATTCGTACATATATGTACAAATGTCCGTAGAATCGAATGCCGCAAACCGCGTCAAAAAATATTGTACCGTTTAATAGTTATAGGCCGACAAATTGAAAAAAACATGAGAGATTTCTAATCAAAATAAAACTTTCTATTTTGAAAACTAAAGGCCAAAGAATTTTTTAATTATTTTTCCCATAATTAGGGTGTCCGAATTAAGGGAAAATGATACTTTCTATTTAAATACAGGGTGATCGAATTTTTACTGCCCTACTGACTATTTGAAGTATCCATTTTTTGGGTTTTCGCTTTGTCTAACTGTAACAGCAGGGCCCGGCAATTGAAAATATTCGTACATATATGTACAAATGTCCGTAGAATCGAATGCCGCAAACCGCGTCAAAAAATCTTGTACCGTTTAATAGTTATAGGCCGACAAAGTGAAAAAAACATGAGAGATTTCTAATCAAAATAAAACTTTCTATTTTGAAAACTAAAGGCCAAAGAATTTTTTAATTATTTTCTCCATAATTAGGGTGTCCGAATTAAGGGAAAATGATACTTTCTACTTAAATACAGGGTGATCGAATTTTTACTGCCCTACTGACTATTTGAAGTATCCATTTTTTGGTTTTTCGCTTTGTCTAACTGTAACAGCAGGGCCCGGCAATTGAAAATTCGTACATATATGTACAAATGTCCGTAGAATCGAATGCCGCAAACCGCGTCAAAAAATCTTGTACCGTTTAATAGTTATAGGCCGACAAAGTGAAAAAAACATGAGTGATTTCTAATCAAAATGAAACTTTCTATTTTGAAAACTAAAGGCCAAAGAATTTTTTAATTATTTTTCCCATAATTAGGGTGTCCGAATTAAGGGAAAATGATACTTGCTATTTAAATACAGGGTGATCGAATTTTTACTACCCTACTGACAATTTGAAGTATCAATTTTTTGGTTTTTCGCTTTGTCTAACTGTAACAGCAAGGCCCGGCAATTGAAAATTCGTACATATATGTACAAATGTCCGTAGAATCGAATGCCGCAAACCGCGTCAAAAAATATTGTACCGTTTAATAGTTATAGGCCGACAAATTGAAAAAAACATGAGAGATTTCTAATCAAAATAAAACTTTCTATTTTGAAAACTAAAGGCCAAAAAATTTTTTAATTATTTTTCCCATAATTAGGGTGTCCGAATTAAGGGAAAATGATACTTTCTATTTAAATACAGGGTGATCGAATTTTTACTGCCCTACTGACTATTTGAAGTATCCATTTTTTGGTTTTTCGCTTTGTCTAACTGTAACAGCAAGGCCCGGCAATTGAAAATTCGTACTTATATGTACAAATGTCCGTAGAATCGAATGCCGCAAACCGCGTCAAAAAATCTTGTACCGTTTAATAGTTATAGGCCGACAAAGTGAAAAAAACATGAGAGATTTCTAATCAAAATAAAACTTTCTATTTTGAAAACTAAAGGCCAAAGAATTTTTTAATTATTTTCTCCATAATTAGGGTGTCCGAATTAAGGGAAAATGATACTTTCTACTTAAATACAGGGTGATCGAATTTTTACTGCCCTACTGACTATTTGAAGTATCCATTTTTTGGTTTTTCGCTTTGTCTAACTGTAACAGCAGGGCCCGGCAATTGAAAATTCGTACATATATGTACAAATGTCCGTAGAATCGAATGCCGGAAACCGCGTCAAAAAATCTTGTACCGTTTAATAGTTATAGGCCGACAAAGTGAAAAAAACATGAGTGATTTCTAATCAAAATGAAACTTTCTATTTTGAAAACTAAAGGCCAAAGAATTTTTTAATTATTTTTCCCATAATTAGGGTGTCCGAATTAAGGGAAAATGATACTTGCTATTTAAATACAGGGTGATCGAATTTTTACTACCCTACTGACAATTTGAAGTATCAATTTTTTGGTTTTTCGCTTTGTCTAACTGTAACAGCAAGGCCCGGCAATTGAAAATTCGTACATATATGTACAAATGTCCGTAGAATCGAATGCCGCAAACCGCGTCAAAAAATATTGTACCGTTTAATAGTTATAGGCCGACAAATTGAAAAAAACATGAGAGATTTCTAATCAAAATAAAACTTTCTATTTTGAAAACTAAAGGCCAAAGAATTTTTTAATTATTTTTCCCATAATTAGGGTGTCCGAATTAAGGGAAAATGATACTTTCTATTTAAATACAGGGTGATCGAATTTTTACTGCCCTACTGACTATTTGAAGTATCCATTTTTTGGTTTTTCGCTTTGTCTAACTGTAACAGCAGGGCCCGGCAATTGAAAATATTCGTACATATATGTACAAATGTCCGTAGAATCGAATGCCGCAAACCGCGTCAAAAAATCTTGTACCGTTTAATAGTTATAGGCCGACAAAGTGAAAAAAACATGAGAGATTTCTAATCAAAATAAAACTTTCTATTTTGAAAACTAAAGGCCAAAGAATTTTTTAATTATTTTCTCCATAATTAGGGTGTCCGAATTAAGGGAAAATGATACTTTCTACTTAAATACAGGGTGATCGAATTTTTACTGCCCTACTGACTATTTGAAGTATCCATTTTTTGGTTTTTCGCTTTGTCTAACTGTAACAGCAGGGCCCGGCAATTGAAAATTCGTACATATATGTACAAATGTCCGTAGAATCGAATGCCGGAAACCGCGTCAAAAAATCTTGTACCGTTTAATAGTTATAGGCCGACAAAGTGAAAAAAACATGAGTGATTTCTAATCAAAATGAAACTTTCTATTTTGAAAACTAAAGGCCAAAGAATTTTTTAATTATTTTTCCCATAATTAGGGTGTCCGAATTAAGGGAAAATGATACTTGCTATTTAAATACAGGGTGATCGAATTTTTACTACCCTACTGACAATTTGAAGTATCAATTTTTTGGTTTTTCGCTTTGTCTAACTGTAACAGCAAGGCCCGGCAATTGAAAATTCGTACATATATGTACAAATGTCCGTAGAATCGAATGCCGCAAACCGCGTCAAAAAATATTGTACCGTTTAATAGTTATAGGCCGACAAATTGAAAAAAACATGAGAGATTTCTAATCAAAATAAAACTTTCTATTTTGAAAACTAAAGGCCAAAGAATTTTTTAATTATTTTTCCCATAATTAGGGTGTCCGAATTAAGGGAAAATGATACTTTCTATTTAAATACAGGGTGATCGAATTTTTACTGCCCTACTGACTATTTGAAGTATCCATTTTTTGGTTTTTCGCTTTGTCTAACTGTAACAGCAAGGCCCGGCAATTGAAAATTCGTACATATATGTACAAATGTCCGTAGAATCGAATGCCGCAAACCGCGTCAAAAAATCTTGTACCGTTTAATAGTTATAGGCCGACAAAGTGAAAAAAACATGAGAGATTTCTAATCAAAATAAAACTTTCTATTTTGAAAACTAAAGGCCAAAGAATTTTTTAATTATTTTCTCCATAATTAGGGTGTCCGAATTAAGGGAAAATGATACTTTCTATTTGAATACAGGGTGATCGAATTTTTACTGCCCTACTGACTATTTGAAGTATCCATTTTTTGGTTTTTCGCTTTGTCTAACTGTAACAGCCGGGCCCGGCAATTGAAAATTCGTACATATATGTACAAATGTCCGTAGAATCGAATGCCGCAAACCGCGTCAAAAAATCTTGTACCGTTTAATAGTTATAGGCCGACAAAGTGAAAAAAACATGAGAGATTTCTAATCAAAATAAAACTTTCTATTTTGAAAACTAAAGGCCAAAGAATTTTTTAATTATTTTCTCCATAATTAGGGTGTCCGAATTAAGGGAAAATGATACTTTCTACTTAAATACAGGGTGATCGAATTTTTACTGCCCTACTGACTATTTGAAGTATCCATTTTTTGGTTTTTCGCTTTGTCTAACTGTAACAGCAGGGCCCGGCAATTGAAAATTCGTACATATATGTACAAATGTCCGTAGAATCGAATGCCGGAAACCGCGTCAAAAAATCTTGTACCGTTTAATAGTTATAGGCCGACAAAGTGAAAAAAACATGAGTGATTTCTAATCAAAATGAAACTTTCTATTTTGAAAACTAAAGGCCAAAGAATTTTTTAATTATTTTTCCCATAATTAGGGTGTCCGAATTAAGGGAAAATGATACTTGCTATTTAAATACAGGGTGATCGAATTTTTACTACCCTACTGACAATTTGAAGTATCAATTTTTTGGTTTTTCGCTTTGTCTAACTGTAACAGCAAGGCCCGGCAATTGAAAATTCGTACATATATGTACAAATGTCCGTAGAATCGAATGCCGCAAACCGCGTCAAAAAATATTGTACCGTTTAATAGTTATAGGCCGACAAATTGAAAAAAACATGAGAGATTTCTAATCAAAATAAAACTTTCTATTTTGAAAACTAAAGGCCAAAGAATTTTTTAATTATTTTTCCCATAATTAGGGTGTCCGAATTAAGGGAAAATGATACTTTCTATTTAAATACAGGGTGATCGAATTTTTACTGCCCTACTGACTATTTGAAGTATCCATTTTTTGGTTTTTCGCTTTGTCTAACTGTACCAGCAGGGCCCGGCAATTGAAAATTCGTACATATATGTACAAATGTCCGTAGAATGGAATGCCGGAAACCGCGTCAAAAAATCTTGTACCGTTTAATAGTTATAGGCCGACAAAGTGAAAAAAACATGAGAGATTTCTAATCAAAATAAAACTTTCTATTTTGAAAACTAAAGGCCAAAGAATTTTTTAATTATTTTTCCCATAATTAGGGAGTCCGAATTAAGGGAAAATGATACTTTCTATTTAAATACAGGGTGATCGAATTTTTACTGCCCTACTGACTATTTGAAGTATCCATTATTTGGTTTTTCGCTTTGTCTAACTGTAACAGCAAGGCCCGGCAATTGAAAATATTCGTACATATATGTACAAATGTCCGTAGAATCGAATGCCGCAAACCGCGTCAAAAAATATTATACCGTTTAATAGTTATAGGCCGACAAAGTGAAAAAAACATGAGAGATTTCTAATCAAAATAAAACTTTCTATTTTGAAAACTAAAGGCCAAAGAATTTTTTAATTATGTTTCCCATAATTAGGGTGTCCGAATTAAGGGAAAATGATACTTTCTATTTAAATACAGGGTGATCGAATTTTTACTGCCCTACTGACTATTTGAAGTATCCATTTTTTGGTTTTTCGCTTGGTCTAACTGTAACAGCAAGGCCCGGCAATTGAAAATTCGTACATATATGTACAAATGTCCGTAGAATCGAATGCCGCAAACCGCGTCAAAAAATCTTGTACCGTTTAATAGTTATAGGCCGACAAAGTGAAAAAAAAAATGAGAGATTTCTAATCAAAATAAAACTTTCTATTTTGAAAACTAAAGGCCAAAGAATTTTTTAATTATTTTTCCCATAATTAGGGTGTCCGAATTAAAAGAAAATGATACTTTCTATTTAAATACAGGGTGATCGAATTTTTACTGCCCTACTGACTATTTGAAGTATCCATTATTTGGTTTTTCGCTTTGTCTAACTGTAACAGCAAGGCCCGGCAATTAAAAATTCGTACATATATGTACAAATGTCCGTAGAATCGAATGCCGCAAACCGCGTCAAAAAATATTGTACCGTTTAATAGTTATAGGCCGACAAATTGAAAAAAACATGAGAGATTTCTAATCAAAATAAAACTTTCTATTTTGAAAACTAAAGGCCAAAGAATTTTTTAATTATTTTTCCCATAATTAGGGTGTCCGAATTAAGGGAAAATGATACTTTCTATTTAAATACAGGGTGATCGAATTTTTACTGCCCTACTGACTATTTGAAGTATCCATTTTTTGGTTTTTCGCTTTGTCTAACTGTAACAGCAAGGCCCGGCAATTGAAAATTCGTACATATATGTACAAATGTCCGTAGAATCGAATGCCGCAAACCGCGTCAAAAAATCTTGTACCGTTTAATAGTTATAGGCCGACAAAGTGAAAAAAACATGAGAGATTTCTAATCAAAATAAAACTTTCTATTTTGAAAACTAAAGGCCAAAGAATTTTTTAATTATTTTCTCCATAATTAGGGTGTCCGAATTAAGGGAAAATGATACTTTCTATTTGAATACAGGGTGATCGAATTTTTACTGCCCTACTGACTATTTGAAGTATCCATTTTTTGGTTTTTCGCTTTGTCTAACTGTAACAGCAGGGCCCGGCAATTGAAAATTCGTACATATATGTACAAATGTCCGTAGAATCGAATGCCGCAAACCGCGTCAAAAAATCTTGTACCGTTTAATAGTTATAGGCCGACAAAGTGAAAAAAACATGAGAGATTTCTAATCAAAATAAAACTTTCTATTTTGAAAACTAAAGGCCAAAGAATTTTTTAATTATTTTCTCCATAATTAGGGTGTCCGAATTAAGGGAAAATGATACTTTCTACTTAAATACAGGGTGATCGAATTTTTACTGCCCTACTGACTATTTGAAGTATCCATTTTTTGGTTTTTCGCTTTGTCTAACTGTAACAGCAGGGCCCGGCAATTGAAAATTCGTACATATATGTACAAATGTCCGTAGAATGGAATGCCGGAAACCGCGTCAAAAAATCTTGTACCGTTTAATAGTTATAGGCCGACAAAGTGAAAAAAACATGAGAGATTTCTAATCAAAATAAAACTTTCTATTTTGAAAACTAAAGGCCAAAGAATTTTTTAATTATTTTTCCCATAATTAGGGAGTCCGAATTAAGGGAAAATGATACTTTCTATTTAAATACAGGGTGATCGAATTTTTACTGCCCTACTGACTATTTGAAGTATCCATTATTTGGTTTTTCGCTTTGTCTAACTGTAACAGCAAGGCCCGGCAATTGAAAATATTCGTACATATATGTACAAATGTCCGTAGAATCGAATGCCGCAAACCGCGTCAAAAAATATTATACCGTTTAATAGTTATAGGCCGACAAAGTGAAAAAAACATGAGAGATTTCTAATCAAAATAAAACTTTCTATTTTGAAAACTAAAGGCCAAAGAATTTTTTAAATATGTTTCCCATAATTAGGGTGTCCGAATTAAGGGAAAATGATACTTTCTATTTAAATACAGGGTGATCGAATTTTTACTGCCCTACTGACTATTTGAAGTATCCATTTTTTGGTTTTTCGCTTGGTCTAACTGTAACAGCAAGGCCCGGCAATTGAAAATTCGTACATATATGTACAAATGTCCGTAGAATCGAATGCCGCAAACCGCGTCAAAAAATCTTGTACCGTTTAATAGTTATAGGCCGACAAAGTGAAAAAAAAAATGAGAGATTTCTAATCAAAATAAAACTTTCTATTTTGAAAACTAAAGGCCAAAGAATTTTTTAATTATTTTTCCCATAATTAGGGTGTCCGAATTAAAAGAAAATGATACTTTCTATTTAAATACAGGGTGATCGAATTTTTACTGCCCTACTGACTATTTGAAGTATCCATTATTTGGTTTTTCGCTTTGTCTAACTGTAACAGCAAGGCCCGGCAATTAAAAATTCGTACATATATGTACAAATGTCCGTAGAATCGAATGCCGCAAACCGCGTCAAAAAATATTGTACCGTTTAATAGTTATAGGCCGACAAATTGAAAAAAACATGAGAGATTTCTAATCAAAATAAAACTTTCTATTTTGAAAACTAAAGGCCAAAGAATTTTTTAATTATTTTTCCCATAATTAGGGTGTCCGAATTAAGGGAAAATGATACTTGCTATTTAAATACAGGGTGATCGAATTTTTACTGCCCTACTGACTATTTGAAGTATCCATTTTTTGGTTTTTCGCTTTGTCTAACTGTAACAGCAGGGCCCGGCAATTGAAAATTCGTACATATATATACAAATGTCCGTAGAATCGAATGCCGCAAACCGCGTCAAAAAATATTGTACCGTTTAATAGTTATAGGCCGACAAAGTGAAAAAAACATGAGAGATTTCTAATCAAAATAAAACTTTCTATTTTGAAAACTAAAGGCCAAAGAATTATTTAATTATTTTCTCCATAATTAGGTTGTCCGAATTAAGGGAAAATGATACTTTCTATTTAAATACAGGGTGATCGAATTTTTACTGCCCTACTGACTATTTGAAGTATCCATTTTTTGGTTTTTCGCTTTGTCTAACTGTAACAGCAGGGCCTGGCAATTGAAAATTCGTACATATATATACAAATGTCCGTAGAATCGAATGCCGCAAACCGCGTCAAAAAATATTGTACCGTTTAATAGTTATAGGCCGACAAAGTGAAAAAAACATGAGAGATTTCTAATCAAAATAAAACTTTCTATTTTGAAAACTAAATACCAAAGAATTTTTTAATTATTTTTCCCATAATTAGGGTGTCCGAATTAAGGGAAAATGATACTTGCTATTTAAATACAGGGTGATCGAATTTTTACTACCCTACTGACAATTTGAAGTATCCATTTTTTGGTTTTTCGCTTTGTCTAACTGTAACAGCAGGGCCCGGCAATTGAAAATTCGTACATATATGTACAAAAGTCCGTAGAATCGAATGCCGCAAACCGCGTCAAAAAATATTGTACCGTTTAATAGTTATAGGCCGACAAAGTGAAAAAAACATGAGAGATTTCTAATCAAAATAAAACTTTCTATTTTGAAAACTAAAGGCCAAAGAATTTTTTAATTATTTTCTCCATAATTAGGTTGTCCGAATTAAGGGAAAATGATACTTTCTATTTAAATACAGGGTGATCGAATTTTTACTGCCCTACTGACTATTTGAAGTATCCATTTTTTGGTTTTTCGCTTTGTCTAACTGTAACAGCAGGGCCCGGCAATTGAAAATTCGTACATATATATACAAATGTCCGTAGAATAGAATGCCGCAAACCGCGTCAAAAAATATTGTACCGTTTAATAGTTATAGGCCGACAAAGTGAAAAAAACATGAGAGATTTCTAATCAAAATAAAACTTTCTATTTTGAAAACTAAAGGCCAAAGAATTTTTTAATTATTTTTCCCATAATTAGGGTGTCCGAATTAAGGGAAAATGATACTTTCTATTTAAATACAGGGTGATCGAATTTTTACTGCCCTACTGACTATTTGAAGTATCCATTTTTTGGTTTTTCGCTTTGTCTAACTGTAACAGCAGGGCCCGGCAATTGAAAATTCGTACATATATGTACAAATGTCCGTAGAATCGAATGCCGCAAACCGCGTCAAAAAATATTGTACCGTTTAATAGTTATAGGCCGACAAAGTGAAAAAAACATGAGAGATTTCTAATCAAAATAAAACTTTCTATTTTGAAAACTAAAGGCCAAAGAATTTTTTAATTATTTTTCCCATAATTAGGGTGTCCGAATTAAGGGAAAATGATACTTTCTATTTAAATACAGGGTGATCGAATTTTTACTGCCCTACTGACTATTTGAAGTATCCATTTATTGGTTTTTCGCTTTGTCTAACTGTAACAGCAAGGCCCGGCAATTGAAAATTCGTACATATATGTACAAATGTCCGTAGAATCGAATGCCACAAACCGCGTCAAAAAATATTGTACCGTTTAATAGTTATAGGCCGACAAAGTGAAAAAAACATGAGAGATTTCTAATCAAAATAAAACTTTCTATTTTGAAAACTAAAGGCCAAAGAATTTTTTAATTATTTTTCCCATAATTAGGGTGTCCGAATTAAGGGAAAATGATACTTTCTATTTAAATACAGGGTGATCGAATTTTTACTGCCCTACTGACTATTTGAAGTATCCATTTATTGGTTTTTCGCTTTGTCTAACTGTAACAGCAAGGCCCGGCAATTGAAAATTCGTACATATATGTACAAATGTCCGTAGAATCGAATGCCGCAAACCGCGTCAAAAAATCTTGTACCGTTTAATAGTTATAGGCCGAAAAAGTGAAAAAAACATGAGAGATTTCTAATCAAAATAAAACTTTCTATTTGGAAAACTAAAGGCCAAAGAATTTTTTAATTATTTTTCCCATAATTAGGGTGTCCGAATTAAGGGAAAATGATACTTTCTATTTAAATACAGGGTGATCGAATTTTTACTAACCTACTGACTATTTGAAGTACCATTTTTTGGTTTTTCGCTTTGTCTAACTGTACCAGCAGGGCCCGGCAATTGAAAATTCGTACATATATGTACAAATGTCCGTAGAATGGAATGCCGGAAACCGCGTCAAAAAATCTTGTACCGTTTAATAGTTATAGGCCGACAAAGTGAAAAAAACATGAGAGATTTCTAATCAAAATAAAACTTTCTATTTTGAAAACTAAAGGCCAAAGAATTTTTTAATTATTTTTCCCATAATTAGGGAGTCCGAATTAAGGGAAAATGATACTTTCTATTTAAATACAGGGTGATCGAATTTTTACTGCCCTACTGACTATTTGAAGTATCCATTATTTGGTTTTTCGCTTTGTCTAACTGTAACAGCAAGGCCCGGCAATTGAAAATATTCGTACATATATGTACAAATGTCCGTAGAATCGAATGCCACAAACCGCGTCAAAAAATATTGTACCGTTTAATAGTTATAGGCCGACAAAGTGAAAAAAACATGAGAGATTTCTAATCAAAATAAAACTTTCTATTTTGAAAACTAAAGGCCAAAGAATTTTTTAATTATTTTTCCCATAATTAGGGTGTCCGAATTAAGGGAAAATGATACTTTCTATTTAAATACAGGGTGATCGAATTTTTACTGCCCTACTGACTATTTGAAGTATCCATTTATTGGTTTTTCGCTTTGTCTAACTGTAACAGCAAGGCCCGGCAATTGAAAATTCGTACATATATGTACAAATGTCCGTAGAATCGAATGCCGCAAACCGCGTCAAAAAATCTTGTACCGTTTAATAGTTATAGGCCGAAAAAGTGAAAAAAACATGAGAGATTTCTAATCAAAATAAAACTTTCTATTTGGAAAACTAAAGGCCAAAGAATTTTTTAATTATTTTTCCCATAATTAGGGTGTCCGAATTAAGGGAAAATGATACTTTCTATTTAAATACAGGGTGATCGAATTTTTACTAACCTACTGACTATTTGAAGTACCATTTTTTGGTTTTTCGCTTTGTCTAACTGTACCAGCAGGGCCCGGCAATTGAAAATTCGTACATATATGTACAAATGTCCGTAGAATGGAATGCCGGAAACCGCGTCAAAAAATCTTGTACCGTTTAATAGTTATAGGCCGACAAAGTGAAAAAAACATGAGAGATTTCTAATCAAAATAAAACTTTCTATTTTGAAAACTAAAGGCCAAAGAATTTTTTAATTATTTTTCCCATAATTAGGGAGTCCGAATTAAGGGAAAATGATACTTTCTATTTAAATACAGGGTGATCGAATTTTTACTGCCCTACTGACTATTTGAAGTATCCATTATTTGGTTTTTCGCTTTGTCTAACTGTAACAGCAAGGCCCGGCAATTGAAAATATTCGTACATATATGTACAAATGTCCGTAGAATCGAATGCCGCAAACCGCGTCAAAAAATCTTGTACCGTTTAATAGTTATAGGCCGACAAAGTGAAAAAAACATGAGTGATTTCTAATCAAAATGAAACTTTCTATTTTGAAAACTAAAGGCCAAAGAATTTTTTAATTATTTTTCCCATAATTAGGGTGTCCGATTTAAGGGAAAATGATACTTGCTATTTAAATACAGGGTGATCGAATTTTTACTACCCTACTGACAATTTGAAGTATCAATTTTTTGGTTTTTCGCTTTGTCTAACTGTAACAGCAAGGCCCGGCAATTGAAAATTCGTAAATATATGTACAAATGTCCGTAGAATCGAATGCCGCAAACCGCGTCAAAAAATATTGTACCGTTTAATAGTTATAGGCCGACAAATTGAAAAAAACATGAGAGATTTCTAATCAAAATAAAACTTTATTTTGAAAACTAAAGGCCAAAGAATTTTTTAATTATTTTTCCCATAATTAGGGTGTCCGAATTAAGGCAAAATGATACTTTCTATTTAAATACAGGGTGATCGAATTTTTACTGCCCTACTGACTATTTGAAGTATCCATTTTTTGGTTTTTCGCTTTGTCTAACTGTAACAGCAGGGCCCGGCAATTGAAAATTCGTACATATATGTACAAATGTCCGTAGAATCGAATGCCGCAAACCGCGTCAAAAAATATTGTACCGTTTAATAGTTATAGGCCGACAAAGTGAAAAAAACATGAGAGATTTCTAATCAAAATAAAACTTTCTATTTTGAAAACTAAAGGCCAAAGAATTTTTTAATTATTTTTCCCATAATTAGGGTGTCCGAATTAAGGGAAAATGATACTTTCTATTTAAATACAGGGTGATCGAATTTTTACTGCCCTACTGACTATTTGAAGTATCCATTTATTGGTTTTTCGCTTTGTCTAACTGTAACAGCAAGGCCCGGCAATTGAAAATTCGTACATATATGTACAAATGTCCGTAGAATCGAATGCCGCAAACCGCGTCAAAAAATCTTGTACCGTTTAATAGTTATAGGCCGAAAAAGTGAAAAAAACATGAGAGATTTCTAATCAAAATAAAACTTTCTATTTGGAAAACTAAAGGCCAAAGAATTTTTTAATTATTTTTCCCATAATTAGGGTGTCCGAATTAAGGGAAAATGATACTTTCTATTTAAATACAGGGTGATCGAATTTTTACTAACCTACTGACTATTTGAAGTACCATTTTTTGGTTTTTCGCTTTGTCTAACTGTACCAGCAGGGCCCGGCAATTGAAAATTCGTACATATATGTACAAATGTCCGTAGAATGGAATGCCGGAAACCGCGTCAAAAAATCTTGTACCGTTTAATAGTTATAGGCCGACAAAGTGAAAAAAACATGAGAGATTTCTAATCAAAATAAAACTTTCTATTTTGAAAACTAAAGGCCAAAGAATTTTTTAATTATTTTTCCCATAATTAGGGAGTCCGAATTAAGGGAAAATGATACTTTCTATTTAAATACAGGGTGATCGAATTTTTACTGCCCTACTGACTATTTGAAGTATCCATTATTTGGTTTTTCGCTTTGTCTAACTGTAACAGCAAGGCCCGGCAATTGAAAATATTCGTACATATATGTACAAATGTCCGTAGAATCGAATGCCGCAAACCGCGTCAAAAAATATTATACCGTTTAATAGTTATAGGCCGACAAAGTGAAAAAAACATGAGAGATTTCTAATCAAAATAAAACTTTCTATTTTGAAAACTAAAGGCCAAAGAATTTTTTAATTATGTTTCCCATAATTAGGGTGTCCGAATTAAGGGAAAATGATACTTTCTATTTAAATACAGGGTGATCGAATTTTTACTGCCCTACTGACTATTTGAAGTATCCATTTTTTGGTTTTTCGCTTGGTCTAACTGTAACAGCAAGGCCCGGCAATTGAAAATTCGTACATATATGTACAAATGTCCGTAGAATCGAATGCCGCAAACCGCGTCAAAAAATCTTGTACCGTTTAATAGTTATAGGCCGACAAAGTGAAAAAAAACATGAGAGATTTCTAATCAAAATAAAACTTTCTATTTTGAAAACTAAAGGCCAAAGAATTTTTTAATTATTTTTCCCATAATTAGGGTGTCCGAATTAAAAGTAAAAGATACTTTCTATTTAAATACAGGGTGATCGAATTTTTACTGCCCTACTGACTATTTGAAGTATCCATTATTTGGTTTTTCGCTTTGTCTAACTGTAACAGCAAGGCCCGGCAATTGAAAATTCGTACATATATGTACAAATGTCCGTAGAATCGAATGCCGCAAACCGCGTCAAAAAATCTTGTACCGTTTAATAGTTATAGGCCGACAAAGTGAAAAAAACATGAGAGATTTCTAATCAAAATAAAACTTTCTATTTTGAAAACTAAAGGCCAAAGAATTTTTTAATTATTTTTCCCATAATTAGGATGTCCGAATTAAGGGAAAATGATACTTTCTATTTAAATACAGGGTGATCGAATTTTTACTGCCCTACTGACTATTTGAAGTATCCATTTTTTGGTTTTTCGCTTTGTCTAACTATAACAGCAAGGCCCGGCAATTGAAAATTCGTACATACACGTACAAATGTCCGTAGAATCGAATGCCGCAAACCGCGTCAAAAAATATTGTACCGTTTAATAGTTATAGGCCGACAAAGTGAAAAAAACATGAGAGATTTCTAATCAAAATAAAACATTCTATTTTGAAAACTAAAGGCCAAAGAATTTTTTAATTATTTTTCCCATAATTAGGGTCTCCGAATTAAAGGAAAATGATACTTTCTATTTAAATACAGGGTGATCGAATTTTTACTGCCCTACTGACTATTTGAAGTATCCATTTTTTGGTTTTTCGCTTTGTCTAACTGTAACAGCAAGGCCCGGCAATTGAAAATTCGTACATATATGTACAAATGTCCGTAGAATCGAATGCCGCAAACCGCGTCAAAAAATATTGTACCGTTTAATAGTTATAGGCCGACAAAGTGAAAAAAACATGAGAGATTTCTAATCAAAATAAAACTTTCTATTTTGAAAACTAAAGGCCAAAGAATTTTTTAATTATTTTTCCCATAATTAGGGTGTCCGAATTAAGGGAAAATGATACTTTCTATTTAAATACAGGGTGATCGAATTTTTACTGCCCTACTGACTATTTGAAGTATCCATTTTTTGGTTTTTCGCTTTGTCTAACTGTAACAGCAAGGCCCGGCATTTGAAAATTCGTACATACACGTACAAATGTCCGTAGAATCGAATGCCGCAAACCGCGTCAAAAAATCTTGTATCGTTTAATAGTTATAGGCCGACAAAGTGAAAAAAACATGAGAGATTTCTAATCAAAATAAAACTTTCTATTTTGAAAACTAAAGGCCAAAGAATTTTTTTATTATTTTTCCCATAATTAGGGTGTCCGAATTAAGGGAAAATGATACTTTCTATTTAAATACAGGGTGATCGAATTTTTACTACCCTACTGACTATTTGAAGTATCCATTTTTTAGTTTTTCGCTTTGTCTAACTGTAACAGCAAGGCCCGGCAATTGAAAATTCGTACATATATGTACAAATGTCCGTAGAATCGAATGGCGCAAACCGCGTCAAAAAATCTTGTACCGTTTAATAGTTATAGGCCGACAAAGTAAAAAAAACATGAGAGATTTCTAATCAAAATAAAACTTTCTATTTTGAAAACTAAAGGCCAAAGAATTTTTTAATTATTTTTCCCATAATTAGGGTGTCCGAATTAAGGGAAAATGATACTTTCTATTTAAATACAGGTGATCGAATTTTTACTGCCCTACTGACTATTTGAAGTATCCATTTTTTGGTTTTTCGCTTTGTCTAACTGTAACAGCAAGGCCCGGCATTTGAAAATTCGTACATATATGTACAAATGTCCGTAGAATCGAATGCCGCAAACCGCGTCAAAAAATATATTACCGTTTAATAGTTATAGGCCGACAAAGTGAAAAAAACATGAGAGATTTCTAATCAAAATAAAACTTTCTATTTTGAAAACTAAAGGCCAAAGAATTTTTTAATTATTTTTCCCATAATTAGGGTGTCCGAATTAAGGGAAAATGATACTTTCTATTTAAATACAGGGTGATCGAATTTTTACTACCCTACTGACAATTTGAAGTATCCATTTTTTGGTTTTTCGCTTTGTCTAACTGTAACAGCAAGGCCCGGAAATTGAAAATTCGTACATATATGTACAAATGTCCGCAGAATCGAATGCCGCAAACCGCGTCAAAAAATCTTGTACCGTTTAATAGTTATAGGCCGACAAAGTGAAAAAAACATGAGAGATTTCTAATCAAAATAACACTTTCTATTTTGAAAACTAAAGGCCAAAGAATTTTTAAATTATTTTCCCCATAATAAGGGTGTCCGAATTAAGGGAAAATGATACTTTCTATTTAAATACAGGGTGATCGAATTTTTACTACCCTACTGACTATTTGAAGTATCCATTTGGTTTTTCGCTTTGTCTAACTGTAACACCAAGGCCCGGCAAATGAAAATTCGTACATATATGTACAAATGTCCGTAGAATCGAATGCCGGAAACCGCGTCAAAAAATATTGTACCGTTTAATAGTTATAGGCCGACAAAGTGAAAAAAACATGAGAGATTTCTAATCAAAATAAAACTTTCTATTTTGAAAACTAAAACCCTGATAATTTTTAGTTTATTTTTTTCCGCGTGGTCGGATTAAGAGGATATTAAAAATTGCCCCTGATATTATCATTATTATTGATAACTGTGTTGATTGACACACCCACAAATTGTGAAATATTCGAACCGTGGTGATTTATTTATTTATTATCAAAAGAGAAAAATGAATTAATTTAGTATGACTTACATTAGAAGATCTCAGCTACTCGGCATCTCTGCGATCTCGTACTCAACTGCTCGGTATCTCTGCAAACTCGTTTTCAATTACTCGGGAACTCGGCAATTTCTATTCACCTGCAAATTGACAAAAACATAAAAATTAAAGTGTTGTTTGCTATTGAATGCATTTTAATCGATTTCTAATAAATAAATTAGTTAAAAACATTTGTTATTATTCAAATATTTGTTTGTTACCAATATGTTTGCTATGAAATATTTATTAATTTATAAAATTGTACACAAAGCTTAAGTAAAATTATGAAAAATTTTATTCTCATACAAACACATTATCAACTTATGTAACCATTAATAAAGTTGGAATGTTATTTAAACTTACGATTGTTATTAATTTGCAACAGTAGTTAAGTATATTTCACTAGTAAAACAATAATATATCAACAATAAATGCATTTTTAGCAGCAAAATAAAATAGATATTTGCTTGAAGACGACAGCTGTACAAGTTACAAGTAAGAACATTACAGACGAACACGAACGAGTTTAATTTGGAATGCCGACCGTAATTATGATTGATTTTGTTAATTCAATGCAGATAGAAAATTTATTTACAAAAGAAAAATTAAATAAAATACGGAATGAACTATAAAATGAAATTATTCATGAATATTCGAACGTAAAATTGTATATCAATAAAAATGATACTAAATTTAGTTACGGAAATACCTATGGGTTTTTAATTTATAATACAAATACACAAAGCTCAGATTCAATGATTTCTACTGAAAAGAAAATAACTCATTGTTACAATAAAATTATTATTTCGAATGATATTTGTCTGTATGAGACAGAATATTGTTAGATAACAATAATTATTATAGTTGTAATTAAAGATTGAACTTGTGAAAAAATTAACAAGTAATTTTTATAAGAAACAACGTATTTCCAACGAAAATAACTATTAATATAGTTGAAACATTGTTTAAACTTACGATTGTTATTAATTAAAACTAAATAATGTATATTAAACTAGAGATAAATTATCAAAAACAATATTTCCAATACTTTCATGCAGGTATTGTAAGAAAATAACTAAAATTCGACTTACATCTCAAAGGGACGCCACCAAAGTTTGGTTGTTTTCTTGCACTAAACAATCGATTCCCACAAATTTCTTATCACAAACGTTTAAAGAACACTTTATTTCACTTTTCCGCGTAAATTTTCTCAGCTTTTCCTAGTTTTTCCAGCACAAAATCATGAATTTGTAGCACTAAAAACATGTTGGCAATTTTCTCTTCGAGCACATGTATGAAGAAGCCGCGCGTGGGATTATGGGAGTTTTGCAGCGTGACGCGTGTGTATCGCTCCGCCGGGAACTATTTGTTCGAAAAATGCTGAAATAAAGAGAAATGTTGTTAAAATAGCCCCGAAATGTAATATTAGTTTTCGTAAAATACAAAGTAGATTATTAATATATCTTATACTGTTCATTAGTTATAGACCGGCAAAGTGAAAAAAAAAAAAAACGTGAAAGTTTTTAATCAAAATAAACATTTCTATTTTAGAAACTAAAGCCCAGAGAATTTTTTCGTTATTTTTCCCGTAATCAGTATGACCGAATTAGGGGAAAATAATACTTTCCAATTAAATATAGGGTGGTCGGATTTTTAGTAGACTACTGAATTCTTTAAAGTTACCATTTTTTTCATTTTTGCTTACTCTTACTATACCAGCTAAACTCGGTTATTCAAAATTGATAACCATATGTAGAAAAGTCCATAGAATCGAATGGCGCAACGCCCGTTACTGTATCTTTTACCATTCATAAGTTATAGTCCGTCAAAGTCAAAAAATATTGTCAATTTTGCTTTAAAAATAAAAATTTCTATTTTAGAAACTAAGGCCTAGAGATTTTTTTCATTATTTTTCCCGTAATCAGCATGCTTAAATTAAGAGAAAATAATACTTTCCAATTAAATATAGGATGGTCGGATTTTTAGTGGACTACTGAATTGTTTAAAGTTATCATTTTTTTCATTTTTGCTTACTCTTACTATACTAGCTAAACACGGTTATTCAAAGTTGGTAACCATATGTAGAAAAGTCCATAGAATCGAATGGCGCAACGCCCGTTACTGTATCTCTTACCATTCATTAGTTATAGTCCGTCAAAGTCAAAAAATATTGTTAATTTTGCTTTAAAAATAAAAATTTCTATTTTAGAAACTAAAGCCTAGAGATTTTTTTCATTATTTTTCCCGTAATCAGCATGCTTGAATTAAGAGAAAATAATACTTTCCAATTAAATAAAGGCTGGTCGGATTTTTAGTGGACTACTGAATTGTTTAAAGTTACCATTTTTTTCATTTTTGCTTACTCTTACTATACTAGCTAAACGCGGTTATTCAAAATTGATAACCATATGTAGAAAAGTCCATAGAATCGAATGGCGCAACGCCCGTTACTGTATCTCTTACCATTCATTAGTTATAGTCCGTCAAAGTCAAAAAATATTGTTAATTTTGCTTTAAAAATAAAAATTTCTATTTTAGAAACTAAGGGCTAGAGATTTTTTTCATTATTTTTCCCGTAGTCAGCATGCTTGAATTAAGAGAAAATAATACTTTCCAATTAAATAAAGCTGGTCGGATTTTTAGTGGACTACTGAATTGTTTAAAGTTACCATTTGTTTCATTTTTGCTTACTCTTACTATACTAGCTAAACACGGTTATTCAAAATTGGTAACCATATGTAGAAAAGTCCATAGAATCGAATGGCGCAACGCCCGTTACTGTATCTCTTACCATTCATTAGTTATAGTCCGTCAAAGTCAAAAAATATTGTTAATTTTGCTTTAAAAAAAAAATTTCTATTTTAGAAACTAAGACCTAGAGATTTTTTTCATTATTTTTCCCGTAATCAGCATGCTTGAATTAAGAGAAAATAATACTTTCCAATTAAATAAAGGCTGGTCGGATTTTTAGTGGACTACTGAATTGTTTAAAGTTACCATTTGTTTCATTTTTGCTTACTCTTACTATACTAGCTAAACACGGTTATTCAAGATTGGTAACCATATGTAGAAAAGTCCATAGAATCGAATGGCGCAACGCCCGTTACTGTATCTCTTACCATTCATTAGTTATAGTCCGTCAAAATCAAAAAATATTGTTAATTTTGCTTTAAAAATAAAAATTTCTATTTTAGAAACTAAGGCCTAGAGATTTTTTCATTATTTTTCCCGTAATCAGCATACTTGAATTAAGAGAAAATAATACTTTCCATTTAAATATAGGGTGGTCGGATTTTTAGTGGACTACTGAATTGTTTAAAGTTACCATTTTTTTCATTTTTGCTTACTCTTACTATACTAGCTAAACACGGTTATTCAAAATTGGTAACCATATGTAGTAAAGTCCATAGAATCGCATGGCGTAACGCCCGTTACTGTATCTCTTACCATTCATTAGTTATAGTCCGTCAAAGTCAAAAAATATTGTTAATTTTGCTTTAAAAATAAAAATTTCTATTTTAGAAACTAAGGCCTAGAGATTTTTTCATTATTTTTCCCGTAATCAGCATACTTGAATTAAGAGAAAATAATACTTTCCATTTAAATATAGGGTGGTCGGATTTTTAGTGGACTACTGAATTGTTTAAAGTTACCATTTTTTCCATTTTTGCTTACTCTTACTATACTAGCTAAACACGGTTATTCAAAATTGGTAACCATATGTAGTAAAGTCCATAGAATCGAATGGCGCAACGCCCGTTACTGTATCTCTTACCATTCATTAGTTATAGTCCGTCAAAGTCAAAAAATATTGTTAATTTTGCTTTAAAAATAAAAATTTCTATTTTAGAAACTAAGACCTAGAGATTTTTTTCATTATTTTTCCAGTAATCAGCATGCTTGAATTAAGAGAAAATAATACTTTCCAATTAAATAAAGGCTGGTCGGATTTTTAGTGGACTACTGAATTGTTTAAAGTTACAATTTGTTTCATTTTTGCTTACTCTTACTATACTAGCTAAACACGGTTATTCAAAATTGGTAGCCATATGTAGAAAAGTCCATAGAATCGAATGGCGCAACGCCCGTTACTGTATCTCTTACCATTCATTAGTTATAGTCCGTCAAAGTCAAAAAATATTGTTAATTTTGCTTTAAAAATAAAAATTTCTATTTTAGAAACTAAGGCCTAGAGATTTTTTCATTATTTTTCCCGTAATCAGCATACTTGAATTAAGAGAAAATAATACTTTCCATTTAAATATAGATGGTCGGATTTTTAGTGGACTACTGAATTTTTTAAAGTTACCATTTTTTTCATTTTTTGCTTACTCTTACTATACTAGCTAAACACGGTTATTCAAAATTGGTAACCATATGTAGAAATGTCCATAGAATCGAATGGCGCAACGCCCGTTACTGTATCTCTTACCATTCATTAGTTATAGTCCGTCAAAATCAAAAAATATTGTTAATTTTGCTTTAAAAATAAAAATTTCTATTTTAGAAACTAAGGCCTAGAGATTTTTTCATTATTTTTCCCGTAATCAGCATGCTTGAATTAAGAGAAAATAATACTTTCCAATTAAATATAAGGTGGTCGGATTTTTAGTGGACTACTGAATTGTTTAAAGTTACCATTTTTTTCATTTTTGCTTACTCTTACTATACTAGTTGAACACGGTTATTCAAAATTGGTAACCATATGTAGAAAAGTCCATAGAATCGAATGGCGCAACTCCAGTTACTGTATCTCTTACCATTCATTAGTTATAGTCCGTCAAAGTCAAAAATAGTGTTAATTTTGCTTTAAAAATAAAAAGTTCTATATTATAAACTAAAGCCGAGAGATTTTTTAAATTATTTTCAGCATGTCTGAATTAAGGGAAAATGATACTTTTCATTTAAATACAGGGTGATCTGATTTTTAATGGACTACTGTTTATTTCAACATTCCATTTGTTTGTTTTTTGCTTGGTCTAACTGTACCAGTCGGACGCGACAATTGAAAATTCCCTCACATATGTACAAAAGTCCATAGAAACGAATGGCGCAAAGCGCGTCAAGGTATCTTTAACCGTTCATTAGGTCGGCAAAGTGAAAAACTTTCTATTTTGGAAACTAAAACCCTGAGAATTTTCAGTTTATTTTTTTCCTGTAATCAGCGTGATCGTATTAAGAGAATATTAAAAATACCCCATTGTTCAAATGGTGCTTACGCCATTATGATATTGCCCTTGATATTATCATCATTACTGATAACTGTGTTGATTGACACACCCACAAATTGTAAAATATTCGACCCGTGATGATTTATTTATTATCAAAAGAGAAAAATTAATTTATTTAGCATGACTTACGTTAGAAAAACTCAGCTACTCGGCATCTCTGCAATCTCGTACTCAACTGCTCGGTATCTCTGCACACTCGTTTTCAATTACTCGGGAACTCGGCAATTTCTATTCACCTGCAAATTGACAAAAACATAAAAATTAAAGTGTTGTTTGCTATTGAATGCATTTTAATCGATTTCTAATAAATAAATTAGTTAAAAACATTTGTTATTATTCAAATTTTAGTTTGTTACCAATATGTTTGCTATGAAATATTTAATAATTTATAAAATTGTACACAAAGCTTAACTAAAATTATGAAACATTTTATTCTCATACAAATACATTATCAATTTATATAACCATTAATAAGGTTGGGATATTATTTAAACTTACGATTGCTATTAATTTGCAACAGTAGATAACAATATTTCACTATTAACACAATAATATATCAACAATAAATGCATTTTTAGCAGCAAAATAAAATATATATTTGCTTGAAGACGACAGCTATACAAGTTACAAGTAAGAACATTACAGACGAACACGAACGAGTTTAATTTGGAATGCCGACCGTAATTATGCTTGATATTGTTAATTCAATGCAGATAGAAAATTTATTTACAAAATAAAAATTAAATAAAATATGGGATTTCTATTTTGGAAACTAAAGCCCAGAGAATTTTTTCGTTACTTTTCCCGTAATCAGTATGACCGAATTAGGGGACAATGATACTTCTTATTTAAATACAGGGTGATTGGATTTTTACTGTACTACAGACTATATGAAGTTTCCATTTTTTTGTTTTTTGCTTTGCCTAACTGTACCAGCTGGGAACGACAATTAAAAATTCATACACATATGAACAAAGGCCTATACTTATAGGGACTTTTAAGTCTATTTGTTTGTCTCTCTTGCACTCATGTAATTGTGCGAGAGAGAAAACTTTTCAAGCCACTTGAAAAGAAAAACTCGATCGTGTGATGCACGCTTAAGATTGCTTGACATAAGGGCGAATAAATTACTCATGATTTTTAAAACTATGATAATTGTATATTAAACTAAAGATACGTTGTAAAAATAAATGTTCCAAATGCTTTCAAGTAGATAAAGATTTAAAAAAATTAGTATAATCACAGACGCCAAAAAGTAATTATTCAAATTACATAATATAATATACTTTATATTATTAATTATGGAAATAATTGAACAATTACAGTCGCTGGAGTCTCACAGAATCTATGCCTTCGTAAAACAAAGTATTAATTTCATTCTACATATCAATTTTAGAAAACATATCTTGCTATATGACATTAGAACGACAAAATGTCTAATATTAATAAAAATTGGCGATAATTTATAGTAGTTATTACTTAAAACATATATTAACTAATTAAATTAAATTAAACCGGGTGGGCCAACTAATATGCGACGGGGCTCGTATTTATGCATAAACAAACGAAAAATAATTATGAAATAAATAATAATTTCACTTACCCTTTGAGGTTAATCCAGGACCAGTGTAAAACGAACAGCAAATAAAACTGGCACCAAAAAGCGTGTTAAAATTGCAACAAAGTCCTCAGCAACTATTATCGGCTCGGCATTGTTCGTAAACATCAATAAATATTCTTAAATTTGATCACTTATTTCACCAAATGTTATTCAACAACACAATGTTCCTTCAAACACACGTACACTTTCTCAATTTCATTGTAAAATGTTATTAAAATATCGTAAACACTATTTAAATAATTATCAGTGTTGATAAACACCCAGTTACGTTCAATGAACACGAAATAACTTGGAATCTTGTACAATATTACCACAACGTGAAACTAGATGGCGCCTTCGCGGAGCAGCGCGACGTGAACACACCGCGAGCTGAATCTAGACTGAATCATGGAGTCGCTCGCGGAATTTACATAAGTGGACGTGTGTTAGAGAGAGATAGGAGATATCCAATGTCAGATTGATGATTGATGATTTGGAATTATCAATTATCATTAAATGATAAATAATCTTTATAAAAACATGCCATTTTATATGCTATTCATGAAAATTTACTTAAAACAATTGTAGATTTTAGTATTTCCGAGAAATCGGCGAAAATTCAACGACCTGAAGTTGGAACTGTCAGCTGTTAACCAAGAACATTGTTAATTGTTGATTATAGTTATTGGCTTTATTTAAACTTTATTGTAATATGTTTTTGAATAAAAATGATCCTTATTAATCCCATTTTAATATTCCATGCTTGCTTTTACTGTAATTAATAATAAATTGTTGTATTTTGTCAGAGTTACATAATACCTGTACCAGTCATTTATGTATTTATTTTAATAACATTGCAATATATTTTTATCAAAAAATGATGCTTATTATTCATATTATAATATTCTATAAACAATTTTTCATTATTTATTTATAAATTGTCAAAATTTGCAATGTTTTCATTGTAGATTTGGCTCCGGGAATAGGGGCACATATTGAACTATTTCATTAAATATTTCTATAATTTATTAGTAAAAAATTAATATTCAAACATTGTTTCACATATTTCCAATTACAATATTGCCCTAATTGTTCCATAAATGTAATAATTTCATTCTAAATGTTATTGCAAAAACAGCTGATTCCAAGATGTGACTGTTTCAAAGTATATATCTTTAAAACTATAAACTATTTGGAACTATATATTGTTGTTAAATAATCTCAAATACTTGTAAATTGTTGTACATTAACTTTTATTGATATATAAATAAAAATATGTACGCAAAATACAGTTTAAGATATGTACAAAATCTGATAAAATGATTCCAGAATCTTATGTTTAATCATCGTTCTTTTGGAAGAATATCATATATTTCTCGAATAATAAACTTATTTTCTTATCAATTTATATTATAACACATTCTACAAAAATATATAATTTGTTGTACATTAACTTTATTACTTTGCTGGAAAATGTTTCATTTTAAATGATGAGTTATTTTTCTATCAAGAACTCTGATAAAAATGCAAATACATGGTTTAACTTTGAGACTATTCGTGATGAAGAAGAACCAAGAAGAATAAACACGTTTTAGGATCCCTAGAATACGATTTTACTAGTTTTACGATGATGTCTGTATGTGTGTCTGTCTGTGCGTCTGTGTGTGCGTGTCAAAATTTCTCTGACGATAACACCAACATTACAATTCTAAAAATCATAATTCTTTCGTATTCCTCTTCTTTACATCCATATGAACAGCTGATATGATTTTGGTTATAATTGGAGAACCGGAAGTACCCGTATTTGAAGTGTTTAAGTACCACAAAAAAATTGGAAAAACTATTTTTGAATAGCGATATAAATACCATTGTTGATAAATGTTACATTAAAAAATGAACCATTCAAAATATATATGAATACCAAATTTTTTTAAAATATTTAAACAAATGGCTATTTAATTAAAAAATTCTTAAAGGTCGTTGACCCCAAAAAAATTACGGTTTTAAATCGTTTTTTACTAGGCTTAAACTACTCGCACAATAATTCTGAAAATTTGCAAACTTGTATTAAAAAATACGTAGAATTTAATGGTAAAGTCGACAAGTTTGTATCTATACCCAGTTTTGGGTAATAAATATTTACCTATTTAAGGGTTAAAGATACGATTCTAATTTTATCAAAAATCGATTCCTCGGGTCAAAATATATATGCACGCTAATTTTTGTTAATTTTCTGCAAAGGATATGCTAAATATTTGAACTTGTATTTGCCCTAAATTTCAGGAATTTTGTCGGCGTCCGACGCGTAGCTTGCGCACTAAAAATTCAAAGATTTGCGGTAAAATTCAAAGTGTGTTTATTTGGAATTCCTTCAATAAAAAAAATTAAAAATTGGTGCACTTATGTAAGAACATACGTAGAATCTGAAAGTAAAGTCGAAAATTGTTTACCTTCATCCAGTTTTGGGTGGTGAATATCTACCCATTTAAGGGTTGAGGGTACGACTTTAATTTTACGAAAAATCGATTCTTTGGGTCTTAATACATATGTTTACTAATTTTTGTTAAAATATTGCAACAGGTAACTCAGTAATATCAAAACAAAATTTTCACATGTCATTGACTTTAAAGGTGTGTGATTCAGGACCTTATATTACTGTAGTACAATAATTCTGAAAATTGGTATACAGGTATAAAAAAATACGTAGAATTTAATGATCAAGTCGACAAGTTTGTTTCTCTACCCAGTTTTGGGTAGCGTGTATCTACCCATTTAAGGGTTAAAGATAGGGGTTTAATTTTATCAAAAATCGATTCCTCGGGTCAAAATACATATGTATACCAATTTTTGTTAACTTTCTGCAAAAGATATACTAAATATTTGAACTTGTATTCGCCCTAAATTTCAGGAATCTTGTCGGCGTCCGACGCGTATCTTGCGCAATAAAAATTCAAAGATTTGCGGTAAAATTCAAAGTTTGTTTATTTGGAATTCCTTTAACAAAAAAATTTGAAAATTGGTACACTGATGTAATAATATACGTAGAATCTGATGGTAAAATTGAAAATTGTTTATCTCTACCCAATTTTGGGTGGTAAATATATATTTATTTAAGGGTTGAGGGTACGACTTTAATTTTACAAAAATCTATTCTTTGGGTCTTAATACATATGTTTACTAATTTTTGTTAAAATATTGCAACAGGTAATTTAGTAATATCAAAACAAAATTTTCAGAGGTCATTGACCCTAAAGGTGTGTGATTCAGAACCTTATATTACTGTAGTATAATAATTTTGAAAATTGGTATACATATATAAAAAAATATGTATATTCGAATGGTGTAGTCGACAGGTTTGTATCTCTACCCAGTTTTGGGTACTATACAGGGTGTCCCATTTAAGGTACGAATGCATTGGTATCTCGAGAACCGTAAGAGCTACGAGGTTGGTTAAATTAGACAAAAGTTGCCCCATTAGGAGGCTATTTTAATGGTGTTTTGTTATTTGTGAAAAAATGCATAGGTCACTAGATACAGGTGAAAATGTAAATTTAGCGATTTTCTTTTTTTGCTTATAACTTTGTTATATGAAATAATACGAGATTCTGGTTTACACTTTCTTAAGGCACTTTTGTATGGTGAATTTACAGAAGTACTCAAATTTTTTTTATATCGAACCATTTACGAGTTACTGATAGCAACTTTTATTTTTCATATGGAGGTCATATTAAGCTATGGCATTTTTAAATAGAGATTTTTTTTAGCTTTACAATGATATAAAACAATAATAATTTATTTTTATAATTAACAGAAAAATTAACAAAAATTGTTATTTATACCAAAATTAAATTGAAAAAAGTAAATCGAAGACTGCTATGGAAACAACAAACAACAAAAAAGTGCAACAATTGAATTTCGGAATTTTACTTGACAATAGTAGATTATTACGAGTAATAAAAATGAATTTTTCTCGTTGGGAAAAATATGATATGTTGAGGTGTTACATTCGTTGTCAAAGTTCGTTTATTACTCGTAATAATCTACTTTTGACAAGTAAAATTCAGAAATTCAATTGTTGCACTTTTTCGTTGTTCGTTGTTTCCATAGCAGCTTTCGATTTACTTTTTTCAATTTAATTTTAGTATAAATAACAATTTTTGTTAATTTTTCTTTTAATTATAAAAATAAATTATTATTGTTTTATATCATTGTAAAGCTAAAAAAAATCTCTATTTAAAAATGCCACAGCTTAATATGACCTCCATATGAAAAATAAAAGTTGCTATCAGTAACTCGTAAATGGTTAGATATAAAAAAAAATTGAGTACTTCTGCAAATTCACCATACAAAAGTGCCTTAAGAAAGTGCAAACCAGAATCTCGTATTATTTCATATAACAAAGTTATAAGCAAAAAAAGAAAATCGCTAAATTTACATTTTCACCTGTATCTAGTGACCTATGCATTTTTTCGCAAATAACAAAACACCATTAAAATAGCCTCCTAATTGGGCAACTTTTGTCTAATTTAACCAACCTCGTAGCTCTTACGGTTCTCGAGATACCAATGCATTCGTACCTTAAATGGGACACCATGTATACCTAACCATTTAAGGGTTGAAGATAGGGGTTTAATTTTAACAAAAATGAATTCCATGATTCAAAATATATATGCATTGTAATTTTTATCAAAATATTTTGAATGGTCCAGTTTTAATTGTAACATTTATCAACAATGGTGTCTGAATCGCTACTCAAGAACGGTTTCAATAAATTATTCATGGTACTTAGACCAATTAAGCAATTGAAGACTGGGTTATTTATATAAGAAAGTACGTAGATTCTAATGGCATTATAGAAACAATTTCTTCTCCACCCATTTTCGGGTCGTGAATTTATACTCATTTTTGGGTAACAAATGTGGATTTAATTTTATCAAAAATCGATTCCTCGGGTAAAAATACGTATGTATACCAATTTTCATTTAAATATTCCTCAGGATACAAAAGTTATTCAAAGTTTCATGCACTTGCAATGTGTAGCTAAAGTTAAAATATATATATATACAAATACAGTATTATGTAACTTTTAATTGTGAGTAAATATCTTCAAATAAACTTTTTTCAAAAATGAGAAATAAAGCCGTTATTTAATAATTTATGAATCAATAATTCCAATAAAATATTGGTATAGCCACCTATTGACAAGAATTATAAACACTGGCTGGACTTAGTGAATTTTATCTTATTCATTTTCAGAAATTATTATCTCAAAACTGGGGCGTTAAATAGAAAAAAGTTTCAAATAAAATTTGCTCAAAATATTCTATTTTAATTATTTATATAACAATCTTAATTATATAGTTTGTATTTTTAGAGATATAAATGTGTAAATAAATAGAAGATTCGTTCAAGAACTATACGTAAATAAAATAAATTATAAGTTAAAATATATTTAGAATTAAATAATAAATAGAGTTTGTTACAAAAATTATTTTGTAAACAATTTTGTTTGCGAGAAATAAATTGATGTTTATTTTTATTCATTATCTCTGGAATTAAAACGAATATTAAAAAATTTTTCAACCAAACTGCCTTTTATTTTTAATTACAAATATTTTTTCTTGTGACAAACTTGGGCGAAATGTTATTAGTTTAGCCAAAAAATGGATTTTTTCAAATTCATTAATACCAAAACAATACTGCTACTGTACTCTATGATGAAACTTATGAACTATATTCTTTTGTTGTCCTGTGAGAAAGTACGTTAAACTTCTCATTTTAAATAAATTAATAATTAAAATATAGTTTAATACACGATTTTATGTTTATTATAATTCAAATATGCTTTTCTTTGTCAATTTTATTTGTCGTTTGTTATATCTGCAGCAAGATGTCTCCACGTGTATTACAGCAAATCTGACCTTCATAAAATCCAGGACTGTAATTAAAAATTATTGGTTATAGAAAATGTTTAACAGTTTTTTGGGCCAAAATTTATATGTATTTCAACAAGGATAAGACAATAGTTTATAAAAAATACAAAATAAATTATCAAACTTGTTTATTTAAGAATATATACGGAAATATTGACTAGCAGAAAATTTCCTGAATACGTCTTGTGTGATAGCAACAAATTATTTATGGAATGCAAAATATGACTGGCGCTGGCGCTTAAATACCATAAAATGTACATTGGAATTTCTTCAAAATTTGACCACATACAATAATTTTTCAATTAAATATTGTTATTATATGTAATTTGGAGGTTAAATAAATATAATATTGTACATATTATTAATTTTTTATTATAATAAATACCATATTTTGTTATATACATTATACGAGTGTACAGAATAAAAGTATTTCATTGTTTGTTAATATTATATACAATAATTGTTAACTATAACATATTGTAAACATTATGCTAATAATACAGTTTACAGAAATAAACATATAATACAAAATAAATAAAAATTATTATGTATAACACTGACATGGCATCTACATTTTTTTGTTTTCATTTTTCTTCACTAAATTTTCATAAAAAGTTAATGTGTTATACATCAGCAGATTCAGTGTGAAGCACTGAGTAAAATTATAGTAAATACTTGTACTAAAATATTAAAGTAACACTAACATTATCCATCTAGTCTTATTAAAGGTTATTTATCATTATTTTGTTGTTTGATGTCATCTGTTTGTGTTTTGTCTTCTTTGATTCGTCCCTCATTCTTCGTCTACATAAAAACAACCCCCGGAGTTTAGTCCTGCGATATTTCATGCCTTAAACAACAATATTCTTCGCTAGACAATTCCAAACATTTGTAATGTTTGCATTTAATAGGTTCTTGTAATCATCTCATTTGGAATTCTGTAGAAAAACTTATACAATGATAATAATAATGCTGTGTATTGATTATTATATACAAATATACATACCGTAATATAATACATGTAATATTGTTATGTCCATTTGGTTTAAGAGGCATTGAAAGCTGTAGCATCTTTACAAAAATCTATAAAATAACCAATAGTGTTGTTATTAAATTTGTAAAAATTATTGCCTGAAGCTCTATGTAAGAGCTAATAAACCTTGTTGTCTCTAAACCTGTTTCGCAAACCGGTTTTTCTAACTAGTTTCCGTTCAAACCGGTTTTTGTACTGGTTTTTATGAACAGTTTCTTCCCAAACCGGTTTTTCAAGTTCAATACTCGCTCAAAATCTGGTTTATTTTACTGAAAAACTGGTTTCATGCCCTGAAATACAATTTATTTACATATCCATTGTTTAAACAAATGTTTACTAACCAAATATCACCTTGTAACAAAATAAAAACTGAATAAATTACTTTTGTTTTCAGTTCCAATTATGTACATTTGTTTATCCATTATTGTTGTCATCTGCCATTTGAGGTTATAAAAATTGTTATTAACAATTAATAAAATATTAGTTGTTATTAATTTCTGGTGCATAAAATTGACGAATATATTCAAAAAAATAATTAAACAAATTAAATTTCATAAATTTATGCATAAAAAAAACAATTTGACTTACTGCGCATGATCAGAATTATTGATTTTTCGATCGATCAATCGTACACATTCCAAACCATACCTGTCGGTGCAAAGTTTTTGCCATGTATTATTTATATGAGTATTTGGGGGCATTTAAAAAAACAGGCCCCCTAAAGAAGGCGTCTGCACTGGAAAAACTAAAAAATTTCAAGGTTGTGTGGGTGGATTTTACATATGGTGCCATCTGCCATAAAAAATTTAAACTAGGAAAACAAGTGTTACATTTTATTTGTATTTAAACCATTTTAAATAGTTTTCTTATTATGGCTTAAACTATTCGTACAATAATTCTGAAAATTAGTATACTTGTAGTAAAAGGTACGTAGAATTTAGTGGTAAAGTCGACAGGTTTGTATCTCTACCTAGTTTTGGGCAGCATACATGTACCCATTTAAGGGTTTAAGATAGGGGTTTAATTTTATTAAAAATCGATTTCTCGTGTCAAAATACATATGTATACCAATTTTTGATAATTTTCACTAAAGGATATACCAAATATTTGAACTTGTATTTGCCCTAAATTTCAGGAATCTTGCCGGCGTCTGACGCGTAGCTTGCGCACTAAAAATTCAAAGATTTGCGGTAAAATTCAAAGTGTGTTTATTTGGAATTCCTTTTAAAAAAAAATTTGAAATTCGGTATATTTATGTAAGGATATACGTAGAATCTGACGGTTGCATAATTGGAAAAAAATCATTTCCGGCTAAATGGTTTACTTGAGGACAAAATTTATTTGAAAGAAGTTTCTCAAAATTATATTCTAGGTGGGGTTAGTTTGAAACTTTTTTAAAAATTGTCACATTTTTGAAAACAGGATCTTTGAGTAATTTTAATTTAAAAGAAAATTTTTGGAAAAAAACTTTTTTGTTTATTATTATTAATAAACCAAATTTTAAGTACATATATAACTCGAGCCGTAGATTCCAAAAATCGATAAGCCAATTTTCTAACACTACCCATTTCTGGGTAAACGGCAGTCACCCCAAAAATTGGTAAACCTACGAAGTCGACTTATCGATTTTTGGAATCTACGGGTCGAGTTGCATATAAACCCAAAATTTGGTTGTCACATTTTTATAAGTACAGCCCTGGCGAATTTTTAAATGTAATTACATAATTCGAATAAAAATCATTTCCGGCTAAACAGTACACTTAAGGACAAAATTTATTTGAAAAAAGTTTCTCAAAATTAAATTCTAGGTGGGGTTAGTTTAAAACTTTTTTTAAAATTCTTATATTTTTGAAAACAGGATCTTTGAGTAATTTTAAATTATAAGAAAATTTTTGAAAAAAACTTTTTTGTTTATTATTTTTAATTAACCAAATTTTGGGTACATATATAACTCGAGCCGTAGATTCCAAAAATCGATAAGCCAGTTTTCTAACACTACCCATTTTTGGGTAAAGAGCAGTCACCCCAAAAATTGGTAGACCTGCGAAGTCGACTCATCGATTTTTGGAATCTACGGGTCGAGTTGCATATAAACCCAAAATTTGGTTGTGAAATTTTTATAAGTACAGCCCTGGCGAATTTTTAAATGTAATTGCATAATTGGAAAAAGTCATTTCCGGCTAAACGGTTTACTTGACGACAAAATTTATTTGAAAAAAGTTTCTCAGAATTAAATTCTAGGTTGGGTTAGTTTGAAACTTTTTTTAAAATTCTCACATTTTTGAAAATAGGATCTTTGAGTAATTTTAATTTAAAAGAAAATTTTTGAAAAAAAACTTTTTTGTTTATTATTATTAAATAACCAAATTTTAAGTACATATATAACTCGAGCCGTAGATTCCAAAAATCAATAAGACAATTTTCTAACACCACCCATTTTTGGGTAAAGGGCAGTCACCCCAAAAATTGGTAAACCTACGAAGTCGACTCATCGATTTTTGGAACCTACGGATCGAGTTGCATATAAACCCAAAATTTGCTTGTGAATTTTTTATAAGTACAGCCCTGGCGAATTTTTAAAAATAATTGCATAATTGGAATAAAAATCATTTCCGGCTAAACGGTTTACTTGAGAACAAAATTTATTTGAAAAAAGTTTTTCAAAATTAAATTCTAGGAGGGGTTAGTTTGAAACTTTTTTTAAAATTCTCACATTTTTGAAAACAGGATCTTAGAGTAATTTTAATTTAAAAGAAAATTTTTGAAAAAAAACTTTTTTGTTTATTATTATTAAATAACCAAATTATAAGTACATATATAACTCGAGCCGTAGATTCCAAAAATCGATAAGACAATTTTCTAACACCACCCATTTTTGGGTAAAGGGCAGTCACCCCAAAAATTGGTAAACCTACGAAGTCGACCTATCGATTTTTGGAATCTACGGATCAAGTTGTATATAAACCCAAAATTTGGTTGTGAAATTTTTATAAGTACAGCCCTGGCGAATTTTTAAATGTAATTGCATAATTGGAAAAAAAGTCATTTCCGGCTAAACGGTTTACTTGACGACAAAATTTATTTGAAAAAAGTTTCTCAGAATTAAATTCTAGGTTGGGTTAGTTTGAAACTTTTTTTAAAATTCTTACATTTTTGAAAATAGGATCTTTGAGTAATTTTAATTTAAAAGAAAATTTTTGAAAAAAAACTTTTTTGTTTATTATTATTAAATAACCAAATTTTAAGTACATGTATAACTCGAGCCGTAGATTCCAAAAATCAATAAGACAATTTTCTAACACCACCCATTTTTGGGTAAAGGGCAGTCACCCCAAAAATTGGTAAACCTACGAAGTCGACTCATCGATTTTTGGAACCTACGGATCGAGTTGCATATAAACCCAAAATTTGCTTGTGAATTTTTATAAGTACAGCCCTGGCGAATTTTTAAAAATTATTGCATAATTGGAATAAAAATCATTTCCGGCTAAACGGTTTACTTGAGAACAAAATTTATTTAAAAAAAGTTTTTCAAAATTAAATTCTAGGAGGGGTTAGTTTGAAACTTTTTTTAAAATTCTCACATTTTTGAAAACAGGATCTTTGAGTAATTTTAATCTAAAAGAAAATTTTTGAAAAAAAACTTTTTTGTTTATTATTATTAAATAACCAAATTATAAGTACATATATAACTCGAGCCGTAGATTCCAAAAATCGATAAGACAATTTTCTAGCACCACCCATTTTTGGGTAAAGGGCAGTCACCCCAAAAATTGGTAAACCTACGAAGTCGACTCATCGATTTTTGGAATCTACGGATCGAGTTGCATATAAATCCAAAATTTGGTTGTGAATTTTTTATAAGTACAGCCCTGGCGAATTTTTAAATATAATTGCATAATTGGAATAAAAATCATTTCTGGCTAAACGGTTTACTTGAGAACAAAATTTATTTAAAAAAAGTTTTTCAAAATTAAATTCTAGGAGGGGTTAGTTTGAAACTTTTTTTAAAATTCTCACATTTTTGAAAACAGGATCTTGGACTCATTTTAATTTGATTTATTGCGCATGATCAATATTATTGATTTTTCGATCGAGCAATCTTACACATTCCAAACCATACCTGTCGGTGCAAAGTTTTTGCCATGTATTATTTATATGAGTGTTTGGGGGCATTTAAAGAAACATGCCCCCTAAAGAAGGCGTCTGCACTGGAAAAACTAAAGAATTTCAAGGTTGTGTGGGTGGATTTTACATATGGTGCCACCTGCCATAAAAAAATTAATCTAGGAAAACAAGTGTCATATTTTATTTGTATTTAAACCATTTTAAATAGTTTTCTTATTATGGCTTAAACCATTTGTACAATAATTCTGAAAATTGGTATACTTGTATTAAAAAATACGTAGAATTTAGCGGTATAGTTGACAGGTTTGTATCTCCACCCAGTTTTGGGTAGCATATATGTACTTACTTAAAGGTTTTAGATATGGTTTTAATTTTATCAAAAATCGATTCCTCGGGTCAAAATACATATGTAAACTAATTTTTGTTAATTTTCTGCAAAGGATATACTAAATATTTGAACTTGTATTTGCTCTAAATTTCAGGAATCTTGCCGGCGTCCGACGCGTACCTTGCGCACTAAAAATTCAAAGATTTGCGATAAAATTCAAAGTGTGTTTATTTGGAATTTCTTGAACAAAAAAATTTGAAAATTGTTACACTTATGTAACAATATACGTAGAATCTGATGATTAAGTCAAAAATTGTTTATCTCTACCCAGTTTTGGGTGGTGAATATCTACCCATTTAAAGGTTGAGAGTACGACTTTAATTTTACGAAAAATCGATTCTTTGGGTCTTAATACATATGTTTACTAATTTTTGTTAAAATATTCCAACAGGTAACTCAGTAACATCGAAACAAAATTTTCACATGTCATTGACCTTAAAGGTGTGCGATTCAGGACCTTATATTACTGTAGTACAATAATTCTGAAAATTGGTATACATGTACAAAAAAATATGTAGATTCGAATGGTGAAGCCGACGTGTATGTATCTCTACCCACTTTTGGGTAGCATATATATACCCATTTAAGGGTTGAAGATAGAGGTTTATTTTTATTAAAAATCGATTCCACGGTCCAAAATACATATGTGTACCAATTTTCACTTCAATATTCTTAAGAACACAAAAGTAATTCGTTTTCATGCTATTGTTCAAAAATACGGGTTTCAAAAATCATTTTTACTGGGCTTAACAACTTCTACAATAACTTTGAAAATTGGTGTACTTGTATTAAAAAATACGTAGAATTTAATGATCAAGTCGACAGGTTTGTTTCTCCACCCAGTTTTGGGTAGCGTATATCTACCCATTTAAGGGTTGCAGATAGGGGTTTAATTTTAGAAAAAATCGATTCTTCATGGCAAAATATATATGTATACCAATTTTTGTTAATTTTCTGCAAAGGATATACTAAATATTTGAACTTGTATTTGCCCTAAATTTCAGGAATCTTGCCGGCGTCTGACGCGTACCTTGCGCACTGAAAATTCAAAGATTTGCGATAAAATTCAAAGTGTGTTTATTTGGAATTCCTTACAGAAAAAAAATTGAAAATTGGTTCACCTATGTAACAATATACGTAGAATCTGATGGTGAAGTCGAAAATTGTTTATCTTCACCCAGATTTGGGTGGTGAATATTTACCCATTTAAGGGTTGAGGGTACGACTTTAATTTTACGAAAAATCGATTCTTTGGGTCATAATACATATGTTTACTAATTTTTGTTAAAATATTGCAACAGGTAATTTAGTAATATCAAAACAAAATTTTCAGAGGTCATTGACCCTAAAGGTGTGTGATTCAGAACCTTATATTACTGTAGTATAATAATTTTGAAAATTGGTATACATATATAAAAATATATGTATATTCGAATGGTGTAGTCGGCAGGTTTGTATCTCTACCCAGTTTTGGGTACTATATACCTAACCATTTAAGGGTTGAAGATAGGGGTTTAATTTTAACAAAAATGAATTCCATGATTCAAAATATATATGCATTGTAATTTTTATCAAAATATTTTGAATGGTCCAGTTTTAATTGTAACATTTATCGACAATGGTGTCTGAATCGCTACTCAAGAACGGTTTCAATAAATTATTCATGGTACTTAGACCAATTAAGCAATTGAAGACTGGGTTATTTATATAAGAAAGTACGTAGATTCTAATGGCATTATAGAAACAATTTCATCTCCACCCATTTTCGGGTCGTGAATTTATACTCATTTTTGGGTAACAAATGTGGATTTAATTTTATCAAAAATCGATTCCTCGGGTAAAAATACGTATGTATACCAATTTTCATTTAAATATTCCTCAGGATACAAAAGTTATTCAAAGTTTCATGCACTTGCAATGTGTAGCTAAAGTTAAAATATATATATATATATACAAATACAGTATTATGTAACTTTTAATTGTGAGTAAATATCTTCAAATAAACTTTTTTTAAAAATGAGAAATAAAGCCGTTATTTAATAATTTATGAATCAATAATTCCAATAAAATATTGGTATAGCCATCTATTGACAAGAATTATAAACACTGGCTGGACTTAGTGAATTTTATCTTATTCATTGTCAGAAATTATTATCTCAAAACTGGGGCGTTAAATAGAAAAAAGTTTCAAATAAAATTTGCTCAAAATATTCTATTTTAATTATTTATATAACAATCTTAATTATATAGTTTGTATTTTTAGAGATATAAATGTGTAAATAAATAGAAGATTCGTTCAAGAACTATACGTAAATAAAATAAATTATAAGTTAAAATATATTTAGAATTAAATAATAAATAGAATTTGTTACAAAAATTATTTTGTAAACAATTTTGTTTGCGAGAAATAAATTGATGTTTATTTTTATTCATTATCTCTGGAATTACAACGAATATTAAAAAAATTTTCAACCAAACTGCCTTTTATTTTTAATTACAAATATTTTTTCTTATGACAAACTTGGGCGAAATGTTATTAGTTTAGCCAAAAAATGGATTTTTTCAAATTCATAAATACTAAAACAATACTGCTACTGTACTCTATGATGAAACTTATGAACTATATTCTTTTGTTGTCCTGTAAGAAAGTACGTTAAACTTCTCATTTTTAATAAATTAATAATTAAAATATAGTTTAATACACGATTTTATGTTTATTATAATTAAAATATGCTTTTCTTTGTCAATTTTATTTGACGTTTGTTATATCTGCAGCAAGATGTCTCCACGTGTATTACAGCAAATCTGACCTTCATAAAATCCAGGACTGTAATTAAAAATTATTGGTTATAGAAAATGTTTAACAGTTTTTTGGGCCAAAATTTATATGTATTTCAACAAGGATAAGACAATAGTTTATAAAAAATACAAAATAAATTATCAAACTTGTTTATTTAAGAATATATACGGAAATATTGACTAGCAGAAAATTTCCTGAATACGTCTTGTGTGATAGCAACAAATTATTTATGGAATGCAAAATATGACTGGCGCTGGCGCTTAAATACCATAAAATGTACATTGGAATTTCTTCAAAATTTGACCACATACAATAATTTTTCAATTAAATATTGTTATTATATGTAATTTGGAGGTTAAATAAATATAATATTGTACATATTATTCATTTTTTATTATAATAAATACCATATTTTGTTATATACATTATAGAGTGTACAGAATAAAAGTATTTCATTGTTTGTTAATATTATATACAATAATTGTTAACTATAACATATTGTAAACATTATGCTAATAATACAGTTTACAGAAATAAACATATAATACAAAATAAATAAAAATTATTATGTATAACACTGACATGGCATCTACATTTTTTTGTTTTCATTTTTCTTCACTAAATTTTCATAAAAAGTTAATGTGTTATACATCAGCAGATTCAGTGTGAAGCACTGAGTAAAATGATACTAAATACTTGTACTAAAATATTAAAGTAACACTAACATTATCCATCTAGTCTTATTAAAGGTTATTTATCATTATTTTGTTGTTTGATGTCATCTGTTTGTGTTTTGTCTTCTTTGATTCGTCCCTCATTCTTCGTCTACATAAAAACAACCCCCGGAGTTTAGTCCTGCGATATTTCATCCCTTAAACAACAATATTCTTCGCTAGACAACTCCAAACATTTGTAATGTTTGCATTTAATAGGTTCTTGTAATCATCTCATTTGGAATTCTGTAGAAAAACTTATACAATGATAATAATAATGCTGTGTATTGATTATTATATACAAATATACATACCGTAATATAATACATGTAATATTGTTATGTCCATTTGGTTTAAGAGGCATTGAAAGCTGTAGCATCTTTACAAAAATCTATAAAATAACCAATAGTGTTGTTATTAAATTTGTAAAAATTATTGCCTGAAGCTCTATGTAAGAGCTAATAAACCTTGTTGTCTCTAAACCTGTTTCGCAAACCGGTTTTTCTAACTAGTTTCCGTTCAAACCGGTTTTTGTACTGGTTTTTATGAACAGTTTCTTCCCAAACCGGTTTTTCAAGTTCAATACTCGCTCAAAATCTGGTTTATTTTACTGAAAAACTGGTTTCATGCCCTGAAATACAATTTATTTACATATCCATTGTTTAAACAAATGTTTACTAACCAAATATCACCTTGTAACAAAATAAAAACTGAATAAATTACTTTTGTTTTCAGTTCCAATTATGTACATTTGTTTATCCATTATTGTTGTCATCTGCCATTTGAGGTTATAAAAATTGTTATTAACAATTAATAAAATATTAGTTGTTATTAATTTCTGGTGCATAAAATTGACGAATATATTCAAAAAAATAATTAAACAAATTAAATTTCATAAATTTATTCATAAAAAAAACAATTTGACTTACTGCGCATGATCAGAATTATTGATTTTTCGATCGATCAATCTTACACATTCCAAACCATACCTGTCGGTGCAAAGTTTTTGCCATGTATTATTTATATGAGTATTTGGGGGCATTTAAAAAAACAGGCCCCCTAAAGAAGGCGTCTGCACTGGAAAAACTAAAGAATTTCAAGGTTGCGTGGGTGGATTTTACATATGGTGCCATCTGCCATAAAAAATTTAAACTAGGAGAACAAGTGTTATATTTTATTTGTATTTAAACCATTTTAAATATTTTTTTTATTATGGCTTAAACCATTCGTACAATAATTTTAAAAATTGGTATACTTATATTAAAAAATACGTAGAATTTAGTGGTAAAGTCGACAGGTTTGTATCTCCACCCAGTTTTGGGTAGCATATATGTACCCATTTAAGGGTTGAAGATAGGGGTTTAATTTTATTAAAAATCGATTTCTTGTGTCAAAGTACATATGTATACTAATTTTTGTTAATTTTCTGCTAAGGATATACTAAATATTTAAACTTGTATTTGCCCTAAATTTCAGGAATCTTATCGGCGTCTGACGCGTAGCTTGCGCACAAAAAAATCAAAGATTTGCGGTAAAATTCAAAATGTGTTTATTTGGAATTCCTTCAACAAAAAAGTATGAAAATTGGTATACTTATGTAAGAATATAAGTACAATCTGGTGGTGAAGTCTAAAATTGTTTATCTATACCCAGTTTTGGAAGGTGAATTGCATAATTGGAAAAAAATCATTTCCGGCTAAATGGTTTACTTGACGACAAAATTTATTTGAAAAAAGTATCTCAAAATTAAATTCTATGTGGGGTTAGTTTAAAACTTTTTTAAAAATTGTCACAGTTTTGAAAACAGGATCTTTGAAGAATTTTAAATTAAAAGAAAATTTTTGGAAAAAACTTTTTTATTTATTATTATAAATTAATCAAATTTTGGGTACATACATAAATCGAGCCGTAGATTCCAAAAATCGATAAGCAAATTTTCTAACACCACCCATTTTTGGGTAAAAGGCAGTCACCCCAAAAATTAATAGACCTACGAAGTCAACCCATCGATTTTTTGAATCTACGGATCAAGTTGTATATAAACCTAAAATTTGGTTGTGAAATTTTTATAAGTACAGCCCTGGCGAATTTTTAAATGTAATTGCATAATTGGAATAAAAATCATTTCCGGCTAAACATTTTACTTGAAAACAAAATTTATTTGAAAAAAGTTTCTCAAAATTAAATTCTAGGTGGGGTTAGTTTGAAACTTTTTTTAAAATTCACATATTTTTGAAAACAGGATCTTTGAGTAATTTTAAATTAAAATTTGTTTATTATTATTAATTAACCAAATTTTGGGTACATATATAACTCGAGCCGTAGATTGCAAAAATCGATAAGCCAATTTTCTAACACTACCCATTTTTGGGTAAAAGGTAGGCACTCCAAAAATTAATAAACCTACGAAGTCGACCTATCGATTTTTAGAATCTACGGATCAAGTTGCATATAAACCCAAAATTTGGTTTTGAAATTTTTATAAGTACAGCCCTGGCGAATTTTTAAATATAATTGCATAATTGGAATAAAAATCATTTCCGGCTAAACGGTTCACTTGAGGACAAAATTTATTTGAAAAAAGTTTCTCAAAATTTAATTCTAGGGGAGGTTAGTTTGAAACTTTTTTAAATATTCTCACATTTTTGAAAACATGATCTTGGACTCATTTTAATTTGATTTACTGCGCATGATCAATATTATTGATTTTTCGATCGAGCAATCTTACACATTCCAAACCATACCTGTCGGTGCAAAGTTTTTGCCATGTATTATGTATATGAGTGTTTGGGGGCATTTAAAGAAACAGGCCCCCTAAAGAAGGCGTCTGCACTGGAAAAACTAAAGAATTCCAAGGTTGTGTGGGTGGATTTTACATATGGTGCCACCTGCCATAAAAAATTTAAACTAGGAAAACAAGTGTTATATTTTATTTGTATTTAAACCATTTTAAATAGTTTTCTTATTATGGCTTAAACCATTCGTACAATAATTCTGAAAATTGGTATACTTGTATTAAAAAATACGTAGAATTTAGCGGTAAAGTTGACAGGTTTGTATCTCCACCCAGTTTTGGGTAGCATATATGTACCCACTTAAGGGTTTCACATATGGTTTCAATTTTAACAAAAATCGATTCTTCGGGTCAAAATAAATATGTATATAAATTTTTGTTAATTTTCTGCAAAGGACATACAAAATATTTGAACTTGTATTTTCCCTAAATTTCAGGAATCTTGTCGGCGTCCGATGCGTAGCTTGCGCACTAAAAATTCAAAGATTTGCGGTAAAATTCAAAGTGTGTTTATTTGGAATTCCTTCAACAAAAAAATTTGAAAATTGGTACACTTATGTAAGAATATACGTAGAATCTGATGGTGAAGTCGAAAATTATTTATCTCTACCCAATTTTCGGTGGTACGTATATCTACCCATTTAAGGGTTAAAGATAAAGGTTTAATATTATAAAAAATCTATTCCTTGGGTAATTCCTTGCAGTAATTTTTATCAAAATATTTTGAATGGTCCATTTTGTTTATTTATTAAATGACATATTTGTACATTAACTTGTAAATAAATAATTATTAAGAATTGTTATTTAATACAATATCCTTATCAAAATTAATTTATAATAGAACAATAACTTTAAATAAATTTGTGAAAAAGGTCCTTATGTGTTGTATTAATGAATAAATCGATATTTTATAAATTATCTGGTATAAAATAATGATTCAGTAAAATATGTATTTAATACAAATGAAATCTTGAAACATGTAACGTTAATAACATTTATTAAACAATACAATTTTCAAAAATGATTGTATTATTGATTTAAACAAAAAAAAATCGATATATTTGTGTTTCATTACCCCAAAACGATACTGGTAGTGACATCTGTATCAATATCGTTGAACTAGTATTTATTTATTTATTTAATAAACAATCCAACAAATTTATTTAATTTTATTTTTTTGATTATATTTTTCAGTTTCATGTATTAGAAATTAATAACAACCAATGTTTTGTTAATTGTTAATAACAATTTTATAACCTTAAACGTCAAATGTCAGCTGATGGGCAATTGTTAATAACAAATGTACAACATGAGAAGAACGGGAAACAATAATAATTAAGACTTTTTGTTTTATTGCAAAGTCATATTTGGTAAGAAAACATTTGTTTAAACAATGGATATACGAACAATAATCGTATTTCAGGTGCGGGCAATCAGTTTTCAGGAAATGTATAAAATAAACCGGTTTTCGAGGAAGTATCGAAAGGAAACCGGTCTGACATCAAATATTAAATTAAAAACCGGTTTCAGAGCAAGTACTAGACTTGAAAAACTGGTTTTTAGATGAAACCAGTTAAAGTAACGAGTTCTCATAACACTACAGAAGATCTGGCGAAGACAATACTTTACTAGTGCTTGTTTTGCACTTTAATTATTACAAATTTAACAACAACACTTTTGGTTCATTTTATAGATTATTGCAAAGATGCTACAGCTTTCAATGCCTCTTAAACCAAATGGACATAGCAATATTTTATGTATTATATTACGATATGTATATTTGTATATAATAATCAATACGTAGCATTATTATTATCATCATTGTATAAGTTTTTTTACAGAATTCCAAATGAGATGATTACAAGATCCTATTAAATGCAAACATTACAATTGTTTGGAGTTGTCTAGCAAAGAATATTGTTGTTTAAGGGATGAAATATCGCAGGACTAAACTCCGGGGGTTGTTTTTATGTAGACGAAGAATGTGGGACGAATCAAAGAAGACAAAACACAAACAGATGACATCAAACAACAAAATAATGATAAATAACCTTTAATAAGACTATATGGATAATGTTAGTGTTACTTTAATATTTTAGTACAAGTATTTAGTATAATTTTACTCAGTGCTTCACGCTGAATCTGCTGATGTATAATTTATTAACTTTTAATGAAAATTTTGTACTGAAAATTGTAACTGAAAAAAATCCAAGTATGTCAGATGAAATGTATAAGATATTAGCGATATGTTATAGTTATAATTTATGAATTTTATATTATTATACTCAGAATTTTGTGCTGAATCTTCTGATGTATAACACATTAACTTTTTATAAAAATTTAATAAAGAAAAATGAAAACAAAAAAATGTAGATGCCATGTTAGTGTTATACATAATAATATTTATTTATTTTGTATTATATGTTTATTTCTGTAAACTGTATTATTAGCATAATGTTCACAATATGTTATAGTTAACAATTATTGTATATAATATTAATAAACAATGAAATACTTTTATTCTGTACACTCTATAATGTATATAACAAAATATGGTATTTATTATAATAAAAAATGAATAATATGTACAATATTATATTTATTTAACATCCAAATTACATATTACAACAATATTTAAATGAAAAATTATTGTATGTGGTCAAATTTTGAAGAAATTCCAATGTACATTTTATGGTATTTAAGCGCCAGAGCCAGTCATATTTTGCATTCCATAAATAATTTGTTGCTATCACACAAGACGTATTCAGGAAATTTTCTGCTAGTCAATATTTCAGTATATATTCTTAAATAAACAAGTTTGATCATTTATTTTGTATTTTTTATAAACTATTGTCTTATACTTGTTGAAATACATATATATTTTTGCCCAAAAATCTGTTAAACATGTTTTGTAGACAACAATTTTTAATTACAGTCCTGGATTTTATGAACGTCAGATTTGCTGTAATACACGTGGAGACATCTTGCAGCAGATATAATAAACGTCAAATAAAATTGACAAAGAAAAGCATATTTTAATTATAATAAACATAAAATCGTGTATTAAACTATATTTTAATTATTAATTTATTTAAAATGATAAATTTAACAAGATTTCCATCTGTCATTTGATTAATAATCAACGTATTTTCTTACACGACAAAAATATAGTTCATAAGGCTCATCATAGAGTACAGCAGTAGTATTGTTTTGGTATTAATAATTTTGAGAAAATCCATTTTTTGACTAAACTAATAACATTTCGCCCAAGTTTGTCATAAGAAAAAATATTTGTAATTAAAAATAAAAGGCAGTTTCGTTGAAACTTTTTTTTATATTCGTTTTAATTTCAGAGAATTACAATAATACAACATTCTGAATGCTACACCTTTAGGGTCAATGACCACTGAAATTTTTGTTTTGTTATTACTAAATTACCTGTTGTAATATTTTAACAAAAATTCGAGGACATGTGTATTATGACCCAAAGAATCGATTTTTTGTATAATTAATTTTACACCCTCAACCCTTAAATGGTTAGATACTTACTACCCAAAATTGGGTAGAGTTACACAATTTTCGACTTCACCATCAGATTCTACGTATATCCTTACATAAATACACTGAATTTCAATTTTTTTTGTTGAGGGAATTCCAAATAAACACACTTAGAATTTTACCGCAAATCTTTGAATTTTTAGTGCGCAAGCTACGCGTTGGACGCCGACAAAATTCCTGAAATTTAGGGCAAATACAAGTTCAAATATTTAGTATATCCTTTGCAGAAAATTAACAAAAATTAGTATACATATGTATTTTGACCCGAGGAATTGATTTTTGATAAAATTAAACCCCTATCTTTAACCCTTAAATGGGTAGATACACGCTACCCAAAACTGGGTAGAGAGACAAACCTGTCGACTAAATCATTAAATTCTACGTATTTTTTAATACAAGTATCCCAGTTTTCAGAATTATTGTATCAGTTGTTTAAGCCCAGTAAAAATGATTTTTGGAACCCGTATTTTTGAACAATAGCATGAAAACGAATAACTTTTGTGTTCTTAAGAATATTCAAATGAACATTGGTACACATATGTATTTTGGACCGAGGAATGGATTTTTGTTAAAATAAAATCCATATCCTTTACCCAAAAATGGGTGTATATTTACCACCCGAAAATGGGTGGAGCTGGATTTTTTTCTATATCACCATTAGATTCTACGGACTTTCTTATATAAACAACCCAGTTTTCAAAATTTTTGCTTAATTGGTCTAAGTATCATAAATAAATTAGTAAAACCATTTTTGAGTAGAAATATATGTAAATACTATTGTTGATAAATGTTACAATTAAAACCGGACCACTCAAAATAATTTGGTAAAAATCACTGTACATACGAATTTTGACCCGAGAAATCGATTTTTAATAAAATGAAACCTCTATCTTCAACCCTTAAATGGGTAGATATATGCTACCCAAAACTGGGTAGAGATACATACACGTCGGCTTCACCATTAGAATCTACATATTTTCTGTACATGTATACCAATTTTCACAATTATTGTACTATTGGTATAATTATAGTAATGAAACTTTCTGAATCCTACACATTTAGGGTCAATGACCTCTGAAAATTTTATTTTGATACTACTAAATTATCTCTTGTAATATTTTAACAAAAATTAGTAAATATGTGTACTATGACCCAAAAAATCGATTTTTCTTAAAATTAAAGTCGTACCCTCAACCCTTAAATGGGTAGATAATCACCGCCCAAAACTGGGTACAGATAAACAATTTTAGACTTCACCATCAGATTCTACGTATCTTCTTACATAAGTGTACCAATTTTCATATTTTTTTGTGCAAGGAATTTCATATAAACACACTTTGAATTTTACCGCAAATCTTCGAATTTTTAGTGCGCAAGCTACGCGTCGGACGCCGGCAAGATTCCTGAAATTTAGGGCAAATACAAGTTACAAGTATAGTTCATAAGTTTCATCATAGAGTACAGCAGCAGTATTGTTTTGGTATTAATAATTTTGAGTAAATCCATTTTTTGGCTAAACTAATAACATTTCGCCCAAGTTTGTCATAAGAAAAAATATTTGTAATTAAAAATAAAAGGCAGTTTGGTTGAAACTTTTTTTTATATTCGTTTTAATTTCAGAGATAATGAATAAAAATAAAAATCAATTTATTTCTCGCAAACAAAATTTTTTTAAAAATAATTTTTGTAACAAACTCTATTTATAATTTAAATCTAAATATATTTTATCTAATAATTTATTTTATTTATGTATAGTTCTTAAGAAAAGCGGTAAATTAAATTAAAAAAAAAATTATAATTTTGTTTTTGTGTTCACCGCTTTGCCAAATTTTTACCGCTTATCCAAAAGGGTGGAAATTTAGACCAAATATACTCCAAACCATCCCTAATCTAACTCTGAAAACAGATTTAAAATATCTGTCCCCATTTTGAAATTATAACTCTTTCAGGACATGGCCGTTATAAAATAAAATTAACTAACAAAAAATACTACTTTTATTTTGACATGGGTGGATAAAAATATACATAAATCAAAAACGAAGACAGATATTTTAATTCTGTTTTCAGAAGTAGATAAGGAAAGGTTTGAAGTATATTTGAGCCAAATTTGAACCTTTTTGGTTAAGCGATAAAAAATTGGCAAAGCGGTAAATTTGATACAAAAAAAATTTATAATTATTTTTGTGTTTACCGCTTTGCCAAATTTTTACCGCTTGTCCAACAAATTTAAAATTTGGGTCAAATATACTTCAAACCTTTCCTAAACTATCTCTGGAAACAGATTTAAAATATCTGTTTTCATTTTGAAATTATAACTTTGTAAAGACAGGACCGTCATAAAATAAAATTAACTAACAAAAAATTACAACTTTTATTTTGACACGGGTGAATAAAACAATTTATAAATCAAAAACAAGGGCAGATAATTTAATTCTGTTTTCAACGATAGATAAGAGAAGGATCGAGGTATATTTTAGCCAAATTTAAGCTCTTTTGGTTAAGCGATAAAAAATTGGCAACGTGATAAATTTGATACAAAAAAATTATTAATTTTTTTTGTGTTTACCGCTTTGCCAAATTTTTACATTTTGTCCAACAAGGTTAAAATTTTGGTCAAATATGGTTCAAACCTTCCGTAATCTATTGCTGAAAACAGATTTAAAATATCTGTTTTCATTTTGAAATTATAACTTTTTAAAGACAGGGCCGTCATAAAATAAAATTAACTAACAAAAAATTACAACTTTTATTTTGACATGGGTGGATAAAAATATATATAAATCAAAAACGAAGGCAGATATTTTAATTCTGTTTTCAGCGGTAGATAAGAAAAGGATTGAAGTATATTTGAGCCAAATTTAAAGCTTTTTGGTTAAGCGATAAAAAATTGGCAAAGCGGTAAATTTGATACAAAAAATTTTATAATTTTTTTTTGTGTTTACCGCTTTGCCAAATTTTTACCGCTTGTCCAATAGCGTTTAAATTTGGGTGAAATATACTTCAAACCTTTCCTAAACTATCTCTGGAAACAGATTTAAAATATCTGTTTTTATTTTGAAATTATAACTCTTTAAAGGCAGGGCCGTCATAAAATAAAATTAACTAACAAAAAATTACAACTTTTATTTTGACATGGGTGGATAAAAAATATATAAATCAAAAACAGGAACAGATATTTCAATTCTGTTTTCAGCAGTAGATAAGGGAAGGATTGAAGTATATTTGAGCCAAATTTAAAGCCTTTTGGTTAAAAAATTGGCAAGGCGGATAATTTGATACAAAAAAATTTATATTTTTTTTTGTGTTTACCGCTTTGCCAAATTTTTACCGCTTGTCCAACAAGGTTGAAATTTGGGTCAAATATGCTTCAAACCTTTCGTAATCTAATGCTGAAAACAGATTTAAAATATCTGTCTCCATTTTGAAATTATAACTTTTGAAAGACAGGGCCGTCATGAAATAAAATTAATAACTAACAAACTTTTATTTTGACAGGGATGAATAAAAAAATATGTAAATCGTAAACGGAGGCAGGTATTTTAAATCTGTTTTCAGCGATAGATAAGGGAAAGATTGGAGTACATTTGATCCAAATTTCAACCTTTTTGGGCTAGTAGTAAAAATTTGGCAAAGCGGTAAATTTAATACAAAAAAAATTATAATTTTGTTTTTGTGTTCACCGCTTTGCCAAATTTTTACCGCTTGTCCAAAAGGGTTGAAATTTGGGTCAAATATACTTCAAACCTTCCCTAATCTATCCCTGAAACAGATTTAAAATAAAATATCTGACTTTTTAATATTCTAAGTATGTGTGTGTGTAAAGTCTGTAAGATATTTGTAAAGAAATGGATATTAATAATTAATTACAAAATATCCGCATATATTTTTATTCTTTTTAATTTAATACATGATTTTATTCCTGGGGCATAAGTTATATTTTAAAAAAATATATTTTTTTAACATTTATTGTGGCATAAAAAGTATTTTATTTTATATTTTTATATTTATTGAATAAAAATACGGTAATTAACCTCAATCAACAAGCTCGGGAACGTAGCAAAACCTGTCCGTTCCATTAAAACTATAGGCAAGCTAGCAGCGTGCGACCTGTTTCTGACTCATTTCCTTCCCAGCCTTCGTCCGTATCGCACGCTCTGCGTATGAGGTGTGCATGGTATTCCGACCCAGATCCACCAACGAGGGATGGAATCCAACCCCTACAGCTGAGCCCAGCAGTAGAGCACCAGGTATTCCTTGAGTAGAAGCAGTATTTCTCCCCAGCACGTGGAAAACGTTATCGTTTAAATTGTAGTACAGGAAGCCCGCTCATATTCGCCACAATAAACTCTGCGAAAATGTATACCTGCTACAAATAGGCTCGCCCTTAAAGCGAAAGTCTGTAGCTGTAAATATATACTAGTAGCTTTGTGGTTTGGGGCGAAAAATACTTGTAGTTGATATTGCAACTAAAGTATAACTATTATTATATTATTATTACTATATTATTATTATTATTGAGCGAAGCCCAACTGTAGTTGTTATATAAAAACCCTGGCCAGGTGGCTGCAGTTGGGTGGATCCGGGGGCGGCGATAACGCAGAGTACACGTGTACGTAAGCGAGAGAATGTAAATCTGCCTAAGCAGGGGGTACTTGGTGCGCGACCATCGCTCCACGGCAGTCACAGTCAAGTAAGGCCCTAGCGGCCGAAATAGGACTGGTGGTCGCGAAGCAGACGAACCCAAGGACAGCGGCGGAAAGTGGATCGAAGACGGGACATGACGCACAACAAAATGGCCGACAATCTGGCACGGCCAGGTAAATATCGTTCCAAATAAAAATGAAGATGTAAATGTATAATTTTATATACTATAAATGTTTTGTTCAGGTTTCCACTGCGAGTTCGAGTTTGGAGTTGACTGCAGCCAAAAGGGCCTCAAGTACCAGGCAACACGGCCCCAAAACAACAACCACAAGAACATCCGGTTCCAGTGAACACGGCCTCAAAACAACAACCAAAACGGCCTCCACTTCGAGTCAACACGGCCACAAAACAACAACCAGAAGGGCCTCCATTTGCAGTGAACACGGCCCCAAAACTACCAAAAGGGCCTCCAGTTCCAGTCAATCCAGTCCCAAAGCAACGGCGGTGAGAATAATTTTCTTTAGTCCAAATTCATTAATATCAAATAGTTTAATATTTTCTAAATTTTTTAAACAATGATTAAAGTTTATTAAAATCTTTTATCATTAAAAGACTTTAATTATCATTTAAAGTTGAAATTATTGTTCAATGATTTCTAGAAATCCATTAAATCCAGGTCCGAAAACTAGTAATTTTTGGGAAAAAATTGACAAAATTTAGAGGCGTATCACTGGTACACCATTAAAAATAGGGCCTTAATTGTTCCATATTTGAACTCTACTAGATTGAAATTATATGTAATTATCAAAAAACTCGTAAAAACGAGTTTAAAAATGAATTAAATCCGGGTTCATAACATATTTTTTCTCAAAAAATTGACAAAGTTTAACGGCGTACTACTCATACACGGTTGAAAATAGGGCCTTAATTGTTTTAAATTTGAATTCTGCAGGGTTGAAATTATATGTAACCATTAAAAAAATGTTTAAGACGCAATTAAAAATATATTAAATCCGGGGTTAAAAACTTGTAATTTTTCCCAAAAATTGACAAAGTTTAATAGCATACCACTCATACACAGTTAAAAATAGGGCCTTAATTGTTTCAAATTTGAATCCTATAAGGGTTGAAATTATATGTCATCATAAAAAAGTGGTTAATACGCGATTAAAAATGTATTAAATCCGGGATTAAAAACTTGTAATTTTTCCCAAAAATTAACAAAGTTTAATAGCATACCACTCATACACAGTTGAAATTAGGGCCTTATTTGTTTCAAATTTTAATCCTATAGGGTTGAAATTATATGTAACAATTAAAAAAGTGGTTAATACGCGATTAAAAATGTTTTAAATCCGGGATTAAAAACTTGTAATTTTTTTCCAAAAATTAACAAAGTTTAATAGCATACCACTCATACACAGTTGAAATTAGGGCCTTATTTGTTTCAAATTTTAATCCTATAGGGTTGAAATTATATGTAACAATTAAAAAAGTGGTTAATACGCGATTAAAAATGTTTTAAATCCGGGATTAAAAACTTGTAATTTTTTCCCAAAAATTAACAAAGTTTAATAGCATACCACTCATACACAGTTGAAATTAGGGCCTTATTTGTTTCAAATTTTAATCCTATAGGTTTGAAATTATATGTAACAATTAAAAAAGTGGTTAATACGCGATTAAAAATGTTTTAAATCCGGGATTAAAAACTTGTAATTTTTTCCCAAAAATTAACAAAGTTTAATAGCATACCACTCATACACAGTTGAATTTAGGGCCTTATTTGTTTCAAATTTTAATCCTATAGGGTTGAAATTATATGTAACAATTAAAAAAGTGGTTAATACGCGATTAAAAATGTATTAAATCCGGGATTAAAAACTTGTAATTTTTTCCCATAAATTAACAAAGTTTAATAGCATACCACTCATACACAGTTGAAATTAGAGCCTTATTTGTTTCAAATTTTAATCCTATAAGGGTTGAAATTATATGTAATCATAAAAAACTGGTTATTAGGGATTAAAAATGTATTAAATCCGGGATTAAAAACTTGTAATTTTTTCCCAAAAATTGACAAAGTTTAATAGCATACCACTCATACACAATTGAAAATAGTGCCTTAATTGTATCAAATTTTAATTTTGTAGGGATGAAATTATATGTAACCATTAAAATGTGGTTAACACATGATTAAAAATGCATTAAATCCGGGTTTAAAATCTTTTATTTTTTCTCATAAATTTTACAAAGTTTAGCGACATGCCATTCATACACAATTGCAAATAGGGCCTTAATTGTTATAAATTTTAATTGTACAGGGTTGAAATTATATGAAACCATTAAAAAAGTGGTTAAAAATAGGGCCTTAATTCCTCCAAAATCATATTCTCCGATGTTTAAATTCTTTGAACAATGATTAACGTTTATTAAAGTCTTTTGATGATGATTAAAGTATTGTAGAATTAGTTTAAATTGTTGTTGACATTGTTACTGACTTATTAGTTGTTTTTCAGGGCTTCAGCGTCATGTCCCGGGTTCCAGAGCGACGGGGTCCAGCGGCAATGTATGAATGTTGTGTGTGAGGGCCCTCAGAATGTATGGTGTGTGTTGCATGTTGCATTAATCATTTTCCTTTCCTTCCTGGCCGGCCGGCCCCTCTGCCTAAGTGGAGGGACCTTGACGCGGTGGCAGAGCTTAACCATCCCTTAAATTAGGGGTGGGACCAACGACTCCACAAATCTTTTAATCATTTCAATGTTTTAAATGTTTTATGTATTCTTATGTTCACAGGAAAGAAAAACAACAACAAGAAATAAATATATTGTAATATAAATAAAGAATTGTTAATTTTGTATGTTTTTATTTCCCTATCCTAAACCACCCTAACCCCTTCAGGGTTGAAAAGGGTCGGTGAACTACTAGCGACGCCATACCCAATTTGGGGTTGCTGTCCGCGCTACGCAGTTCGCCGTACGCAACCCGCATTACACATATGTTAAGTGGGTCATGTGCTATTTAAATAAATGTTATCCCGGCGTTATTTTACCCATTTCTGGGTGTGCCAATGTGCTTTGTACATGTATGTTTTATTATTTGTCAAAATGTTTATTTGTAGGATAGTATAGGGAATATAACATCGATTATTGGGGCCCTGAAACTCGATTTTAAAGCTGTATTGTTCATCATTTTCCGCTAGTGTTACAACAATCATTTCGCATATAAATCTGGTGATATTTGTTGTGAAACTTGTGTAAATTCATCAATGGCATATCCTTTGACTATCATAACACTAAATAGTTCTTTCTCGCTCCGTTTTTCAAAATAAAATAGAAGATTTTCTTTCAAAACGAACCCTAAACTTCTTCGACCACAGGAGTCGTCAGTGCAGCAAATGCGCCCAAATTCTTATTGTTTAATTTTATTTTATATATTTTTAACAATTTTACAGCTCAATAACACTGTAACAATCTAATAATTCATTATTTACAGCACTTCAAAACTTCTGCTGAGACTTGGTTATATTTGGTTAGAGGTTACAAATAAATACAAACCAGACAACAAAGTAAGTATTAAAAATTATTTATTTTATTACAAATACATGATATACTGTTATATATGTTTAAATATTAATATTTTACAATTTAAATTATTATATTTCAATAATATTTTTACTAATTCACTGCATTTTCTTTACAGTTTGGTGGCAACACTGACACAATCCGATGTTCAGTTCTACGCTGACAGTTGAACGACGCTACTCCGCGAAGTCGCGTTCGGTGTTTTAATATATTAAAATGTGCGGAAATATTACAAGAACAATAGAAAATTTATGTGAAAATCAAAGATAAAGTGTTAATCTAACGTTTCTAATAATAATTTTTACGGGAATCGCAATTTAAATGAGTGAAAATAATGAACTATGTGTGCCGTCTTTGGGAATCGTCGAAGCAGCAAATGTATGTATTAGTTGTTTATTTATATTTAAATAATTCTAAATGTACTTCAAACTATGAAAAACATTCCTTTCGTAGTAATTCTTGTAATTTAATTTGTATTTCTCATGATTTCATACATTTTAAGGTGATTAGAATATCATATAAATGTGTTTGTATTTATTTCTCAAGTATAAATTAGATCACAAAATGGCAAATTTTGTGTGTAAAACATACAAAAATGTCTATATTTTACGTTTAAATACATATATTGCTATTTAATAGTGATTTTCCATATAAAATCCAAGATTTACTTTGTTAAAAAACCGTCTCAAACTTGTACGCTTCGTAGATTGTTGCATGATAGCAAACTGTGGAAAAGTTCGTACGGTTTTATTTCTTTATATTGTAAAAAGATTATTTTAATAGTGAAATATTGTTGTATATTGTTGCACATTAGCAAGAATGGTAAGTTTAAACAATAGTTTAACTATTTAAATAGTTTTTTTTGCTGATAACATGTTCTACTATTGAAATATTTCAATTTTAAAATATTGTTTTCTTTGTTCCAGTGGCGTACCAGAGCTGTTTTGGGGGTCGCTGTTTGCTGGTAGCTGAGCTGTATTCATCAATGTAAGTCGTTATAATATGTGCCTCTCTTCACTGTCGCTTTTTTGCTATTTTTTTCAGCTTAACACAAAAGTAAATTCATTTTTCTCCTGAAAATATGGTTTATGTTGTTGAATTTAATTCAAATAATCATATTTTCTTCTTTATTTCTTTTCCGAGGCACATTGTGAATGTCTATCTATGTTATTAACATCGGGCGTCGTTACTCGTTACAATATCGTAAATAAATCGGCGAAACTTTTAGAAATAATTAGCTTTTTTCATTTTTGAATTAGTTTAATTGAATATCCGTTCGTTCAGTGATAGGTTTCTTCCCCAAAAAATTGTATTTGTTTAAATTAATATTTAACCAAGTACAGTTTACAATACAGGGTTCCAGTGAAGTTTCCAAGGAGTGTAAAGGCTGGTTTAAGCCTTTGATTCTACAACAGGGCTTTTCTAAAGCTTTGTTTAAGGCTTTAAGGACTTTAAGGCCAATCTACAACCACCAGAAGGCAGCAAATAGTTAGAATTATTTTAGTTATTAAAGTCGCGATTAATTTTTTGCTAATATTAGATTCAAATTAAATTCATTTGCATTTTAAAGTTAGGATAAAATATAATTAAAGTTTCGTCGATACTTTTTCGGGTTCGGATCGGTTTCCGCGATATTTAAGGACAGGGTAGCGTAATTTTTATTTGAAGTGTCTACCCCATTATTTACATTATGAAAGATATGTTGAATGACGTAGCTGCCAGTGGCAATCAAGACGTGAACTATTGTATTAAAAAATAAAAAATAATAATTTTATTAATTTTGTAGTAAATAATTAAAGAATGGACACTTCATTTAGAAACGAAACTACATTTATCAAAGATCTATAGCACCGGCTGTAGATCGTAAAAACATTAGATTTTTCGCGATTTCAGAGAAAACATCAGTTGAAGAAAGAAGAAGTCCCTTTCCCTGCATGCTTTTGCTTTTTTTCAGTTTTCCTCTTTACTATCCAAGCAGCTCTTTCTAGTATGCCCCTGTTAGATTAAAATCAATTTCCCAAGAACGACTGGGACCCATTGGGCAAACTTGGTCGTTCTTTTCGCTGCCCCTCTCTGGGATAGGGCAGTGGGGCCTCTGGGAAGGACGCCTGTACCTACACTATGGGCCGCCGGACTGAGTAACCCCCTGTACTGATTCCCAGTTTTTGTAGTAGATATAAATGCATGCATTTTCGTACCGTGCGGGCGTCTACCAGGCGTCGCCTCACGGGCACTCATCGCCTGCATGGAGAGTGCACTACAGGAGGCACTCTTGTGCCATTCAAACAGATACACTAAATCATAGTTAGAGTTAGTTTAAATTTACAGTTTTAAATTGGTATATCATTAGTTTACTTGCGGTTAAATTTTTAATTTGCAGTTTAAACTTAGTATAATTGGTTCACTTGCATTTTAAAGTATTAGTTTGCAGTCTTAAATGATTACAATTACATAGTTTATTTACAGTTTTAAATAGTTTCAATAAGTTTGCGTGCATTTTAAAATATTAGTTTATAGTTTTAACTTTATTAAATTGTAGTTACACACACTTGCTTTTGTATTAATTTTGCAAAAACACACACACATACACAAAATAATATATCTATTAAAGTTAATAGATACATGAAGAAAATTCGTTTTTAGTATTCGCGTTAGCTTTTGAATAATTTTTCCGTTCGTCGCCGCGATTTCGTCCGTATATATTGTTGATTTCTTATGTATTTATGTACGTATATTATATATTTATGCATGTGTGTTATGTATATGTATATTATGGTTAGGGCGTGAGCAGTTTCAACGGGGCCTCCTGAGCTAACTTTTCCCTTTCAGGTGCCGGGCCGTTAGGCGGTTGGGCGTCTAGCGGTATTCGGCCCCTTTCCTTTCTCGCTGCAACTAAAGTTGTGGGCTTGAAAGAGCGTTAACCGGGATTGGGTGCTTACTCACGAATGCTCCGGCTTCTTTGCACGATAAGCACCCAAGTTCCGGGGCCTGGTCTGCCACACTCGCGGTGGTGCGAACCTAGCCATTTCAATGGCAAGGAAGACCCTAGGGACGTACACACTTTACACAACTCAACACCGTCGTTGAGTACACATTGTTAGGTTCCCTCATTTTAATATGTATATGTATGTTTACTTTTCAGTTTTATCAGGAGGCCCACATCATCATTTATTTATTTATTTATTTATGTTTTTCATATGTATGTATTTACTTGTATTTCTTAGCTAAAATGTTAGGTAGGATGTATAAAAACAATAATTAATAATAAAATATCTAATTGCGGTAAAATATAACTTAAACAGCGCCGAAAACGTCGAAAATTTCAAATAAACTTCAAAAAAATAATGTACATTTTCTCTTTCAGGATTTCCTCACCTTCACAAATAGTTGAAGACAAATATTAACGACATTTTTGTTACAGAATTTCTGGACATCAAAAGTAGATTTATTTTCTTTCTAATAAAAAAAGAAGGTTTCGAAAACTAGAAGAAATAGGGACTCGTCGTGTTCATATTTGAATTCAGGAGGGACGTTTTCAAAAGAAAAAGTTAGTTTCAGAATTTCAGGATAGCTGAAACATATTTAAATACATCATTTTCTGCAAAACACTACTGTTCGTATGTTGCGCTCTATATACTAAATTAAGAAATTCGTACACCACTTTTATGCTCTTAATAGTAAATAGTGGAACGCAGCCAATATTCAATAGTTCAGCGTTTTCCTGTGGGATGGCGCTAGGTGTTTAAATGCTAACTTTAAACAATTCAGTAGTTCACTAAAAATTCGATCACCCTGTATTTAGATTTAAAGTATCATTTTCTCTTAATTCAAGCATGCTGATTACGGGAAAAATAATGAAAAAAATCTCTAGGCCTTAGTTTTCAAAATAGAAATTGTTATTTTTAATGCAAAATTGACAATATTTTTTGACTTTGACGGACTATAACTTATGAATGGTAAAAGATACTTTAACGGGCGTTGCGCCATTCGATTCTATGGACATTTCTACATATGTTTACCAATTTTGAATAACCTTGTATAGCTAGTATAGTAAGAGTAAGCAAAAGTGAAAAAAATGGTAACTTTAAACAATTCAGTAGTCCACTAAAAATTCGATCACCCTGTATTTAAATTTAAAGTACCATTTTTTGATTTATTGCATGGTAATCTTGTATCAGCTGAACACGACAGTTAAATATTAGTGCACATACGTAGAAAAGTCCGTAGAATCGAGTGCCGCAACGCCCGTTAACGTACCTTTTACCGTTCATTAGTTATAGCCCGGCAAAGTGAAATAAACGTGTTAGTTTTCTAGGGGAAATAAAACTTTGTATTTCTAAAACTAGAATCCTGGGAATTTTTTTTACTATTTTTTTCGCAATCAGCACGTTTGATTTAGTAGAAATTGATACATTTTTATTTAAATATAGGGTGTTTAAATATTTTGGTTTATAACTGGCTACTGAAAAATCCAAGGTACCATTTTTTGATTTATTGCATGGTAATCTTGTATCAGCTGAACACGACAGTTAAAAATTAGTGAACATACGTAGAAAAGTCCGTAGAATCGATATCCGCAACGGCCGTTAACGTATCTTTTACCGTTCATTAGTTATAGCTCGGCAAAGTGAAATAAACGTGTTAGTTTTCTAGGGGAAATAAAACTTTGTATTTCTAAAACTAGAATCCTGGGAGTTTTTTTACTATTTTTTTTCGCAATCAACACGTTTGATTTAGTAGAAATTGATACATTTTTATTTAAATATAGGGTGTTTAAATATTTTGGTTTATAACTGGCTACTGAAAAATCCAAGGTACCATTTTTTGATTTATTGCATGGTAATCTTGTATCAGCTGAACACGACAGTTAAATATTAGTGCACTTACGTAGAAAAGTCCGTAGAATCGAGTGCCGCAACGCCCGTTAACGTACCTTTTACCGTTCATTAGTTATAGCCCGGCAAAGTGAAATAAACGTGTTAGTTTTCTAGGGGAAATAAAACTTTGTATTTCTAAAACTAGAATCCTGGGAATTTTTTTTACTATTTTTTTCGCAATCAGCACGTTTGATTTAGTAGAAATTGATACATTTTTATTTAAATATAGGGTGTTTAAATATTTTGGTTTATAACTGGCTACTGAAAAATCCAAGGTACCATTTTTTGATTTATTGCATGGTAATCTTGTATCAGCTGAACACGACAGTTAAAAATTAGTGCACATACGTAGAAAAGTCCGTAGAATCGATTGCCGCAACGCCCGTTAACGTACCTTTTACCGTTCATTAGTTATAGCTCGGCAAAGTGAAATAAACGTGTTAGTTTTCTAGGGGAAATAAAACTTTGTATTTCTAAAACTAGAATCCTGGGAATTTTTTTACAATTTTTTTAGCAATCAGCTCGTTTGATTTAGTAGAAATTGATACATTTTTATTTAAATATAGGATGTTTAAATATTTTGGTTTATAACTGGCTACTGTAAAATCCAAGGTACCATTTTTTGATTTATTGCATGGTAATCTTGTATCAGCTGAACACGATAGTTAAAAATTAGTTTACATACGTAGAAAAGTCCGTAGAATCGATTGCCGCAACGCCCGTTACCGTACCTTTTACCGTTCATTAGTTATAGCTCGGCAAAGTGAAATAAACGTGTTAGTTTTCTAGGGGAAATAAAACTTTGTATTTCTAAAACTAGAATCCTGGGAATTTTTTTACTATTTTTTTTCGCAATCAGCTCGTTTGATTTAGTAGAAATTGATACATTTTTATTTAAATATAGGGTGTTTAAATATTTTGGTTTATAACTGGCTACTGAAAAATCCAAGGTACATTTTTTTGATTTATTGCATGGTAATCTTGTATCAGCTGAACACGACAGTTAAAAATTAGTGCACATACGTAGAAAAGTCCGTAGAATCGATTTCCGCAACGTTCGTTAACGTATCTTTTACCGTTCATTAGTTATAGCTCGGCAAAGTGAAATAAACGTGTTAGTTTTCTAGGGGAAATAAAACTTTGTATTTCTAAAACTAGAATCCTGGGAATTTTTTTACTATTTTTTTCGCAATCAGCACGTTTGATTTAGTAGAAATTGATACATTTTTATTTAAATATAGGGTGTTTAAATATTTTGGTTTATAACTGGCTACTGAAAAATCCAAGGTACCATTTTTTGATTTATTGCATGGTAATCTTGTATCAGCTGAACACGACAGTTAAAAATTAGTGCACATACGTAGAAAAGTCCGTAGAATCGATTGCCGCAACGCCCGTTAACGTACCTTTTACCGTTCATTAGTTATAGCTCGGCAAAGTGAAATAAACGTGTTAGTTTTCTAGGGGAAATAAAACTTTGTATTTCTAAAACTAGAATCCTGGGAATTTTTTTACAATTTTTTTAGCAATCAGCTCGTTTGATTTAGTAGAAATTGATACATTTTTTATTTAAATATAGGATGTTTAAATATTTTGGTTTATAACTGGCTACTGTAAAATCCAAGGTACCATTTTTTGATTTATTGCATGGTAATCTTGTATCAGCTGAACACGACAGTTAAAAATTAGTGAACATACGTAGAAAAGTCCGTAGAATCGATATCCGCAACGGCCGTTAACGTACCTTTTACCGTTCATTAGTTATAGCTCGGCAAAGTGAAATAAACGTGTTAGTTTTCTAGGGGAAATAAAACTTTGTATCTCTAAAACTAGAATCCTGGAAATTTTTTTACTATTTTTTTCGCAATCAGCACGTTTGATTTAGTAGAAATTGATACATTTTTATTTAAATATAGGGTGTTTAAATATTTTTGTTTATAACTGGCTACTGAAAAATCCTAGGTACCATTTTTTGATTTATTGCATGGTAATCTTGTATCAGCTGAACACGACAGTTAAAAATTAGTGCACATACGTAGAAAAGTCCGTAGAATCGATTTCCGCAACGCTCGTTAACGTATCTTTTACCGTTCATTAGTTATAGCTCGGCAAAGTGAAATAAACGTGTTAGTTTTCTAGGGGAAATAAAACTTTGTATTTCTAAAACTAGAATCCTGGGAATTTTTTTACTATTTTTTTCGCAATCAGCACGTTTGATTTAGTAGAAATTGATACATTTTTATTTAAATATAGGGTGTTCAAAAATTTTTGTTTATAACTGGCTACTGAAAAATCCTAGGTACCATTTTTTGATTTATTGCATGGTAATCTTGTATCAGCTGAACACGACAGTTAAAAATTAGTGCACATACGTAGAAAAGTCCGTAGAATCGATTTCCGCAACGCTCGTTAACGTATCTTTTACCGTTCATTAGTTATAGCTCGGCAAAGTGAAATAAACGTGTTAGTTTTCTAGGGGAAATAAAACTTTGTATTTCTAAAACTAGAATCCTGGGAGTTTTTTTACTATTTTTTTCGCAATCAACACGTTTGATTTAGTAGAAATTGATACATTTTTATTTAAATATAGGGTGTTTAAATATTTTGGTTTATAACTGGCTACTGAAAAATCCAAGGTACCATTTTTTGATTTATTGCATGGTAATCTTGTATCAGCTGAACACGACAGTTAAAAATTAGTGCACATACGTAGAAAAGTCCGTAGAATCGAGTGCCGCAACGCCCGTTAACGTACCTTTTACCGTTCATTAGTTATAGCCCGGCAAAGTGAAATAAACGTGTTAGTTTTCTAGGGGAAATAAAACTTTGTATTTCTAAAACTAGAATCCTGGGAATTTTTTTACTATTTTTTTCGCAATCAGCACGTTTGATTTAGTAGAAATTGATACATTTTTATTTAAATATAGGGTGTTTAAATATTTTGGTTTATAACTGGCTACTCAAAAATCCAAGGTACCATTTTTTGATTTATTGCATGGTAATCTTGTATCAGCTGAACACGATAGTTAAAAATTAGTTTACATACGTAGAAAAGTCCGTAGAATCGATTGCCGCAACGCCCGTTACCGTACCTTTTACCGTTCATTAGTTATAGCTCGGCAAAGTGAAATAAACGTGTTAGTTTTCTAGGGGAAATAAAACTTTGTATTTCTAAAACTAGAATCCTGGGAATTTTTTTACTATTTTTTTCGCAATCAGCACGTTTGATTTAGTAGAAATTGATACATTTTTATTTAAATATAGGGTGTTTAAATATTTTGGTTTATAACTGGCTACTGAAAAATCCAAGGTACCATTTTTTGATTTATTGCATGGTAATCTTGTATCAGCTGAACACGACAGTTAAAAATTAGTGCACATACGTAGAAAAGTCCGTAGAATCGATTGCCGCAACGCCCGTCAACGTACCTTTTACCGTTCATTAGTTATAGCCCGGCAAAGTGAAATAAACGTGTTAGTTTTCTAGGGGAAATAAAACTTTGTATTTCTAAAACTAGAATCCTGGGAATTTTTTTACTATTTTTTTCGCAATCAGCACGTTTGATTTAGTAGAAATTGATACATTTTTATTTAAATATAGGGTGTTTAAATATTTTGGTTTATAACTGGCTACTGAAAAATCCAAGGTACATTTTTTTGATTTATTGCATGGTAATCTTGTATCAGCTGAACACGACAGTTAAAAATTAGTGCACATACGTAGAATCGATTTCCGCAACGTTCGTTAACGAATCTTTTACCGTTCATTAGTTATAGCTCGGCAAAGTGAAATAAACGTGTTAGTTTTCTAGGGGAAATAAAACTTTGTATTTCTAAAACTAGAATCCTGGGAATTTTTTTACTATTTTTTTCGCAATCAGCACGTTTGATTTAGTAGAAATTGATACATTTTTATTTAAATATAGGGTGTTTAAAAATTTTGGTTTATAACTGGCTACTGAAAAATCCAAGGTACCATTTTTTGATTTATTGCATGGTAATCTTGTATCAGCTGAACACGACAGTTAAAAATTAGTGAACATACGTAGAAAAGTCCGTAGAATCGATATCCGCAACGGCCGTTAACGTACCTTTTACCGTTCATTAGTTATAGCTCGGCAAAGTGAAATAAACGTGTTAGTTTTCTAGGGGAAATAAAACTTTGTATTTCTAAAACTAGAATCCTGGAAATTTTTTTACTATTTTTTTCGCAATCAGCACGTTTGATTTAGTAGAAATTGATACATTTTTTATTTAAATATAGGGTGTTTAAATATTTTTGTTTATAACTGGCTACTGAAAAATCCTAGGTACCATTTTTTGATTTATTGCATGGTAATCTTGTATCAGCTGAACACGACAGTTAAAAATTAGTGCACATACGTAGAAAAGTCCGTAGAATCGATTTCCGCAACGCTCGTTAACGTATCTTTTACCGTTCATTAGTTATAGCTCGGCAAAGTGAAATAAACGTGTTAGTTTTCTAGGGGAAATAAAACTTTGTATTTCTAAAACTAGAATCCTGGGAATTTTTTTACTATTTTTTTCGCAATCAGCACGTTTGATTTAGTAGAAATTGATACATTTTTATTTAAATATAGGGTGTTTAAATATTTTGGTTTATAACTGGCTACTGAAAAATCCAAGGTACCATTTTTTGATTTATTGCATGGTAATTTTGTATCAGCTGAACACGACAGTTAAAAATTAGTGCACATACGTAGAAAAGTCCGTAGAATCGATTGCCGCAACGCCCGTCAACGTACCTTTTACCGTTCATTAGTTATAGCCCGGCAAAGTGAAATAAACGTGTTAGTTTTCTAGGGGAAATAAAACTTTGTATTTCTAAAACTAGAATCCTGGGAATTTTTTACTATTTTTTTCGCAATCAGCACGTTTGATTTAGTAGAAATTGATACATTTTTATTTAAATATAGGGTGTTTAAATATTTTGGTTTATAACTAGCTACTCAAAAATCCAAGGTACCATTTTTTGATTTATTGCATGGTAATCTTGTATCAGCTGAACACGATAGTTAAAAAATTAGTATACATACGTAGAAAAGTCCGTAGAATCGATTGTTGCAACGCCCGTTACCGTACCTTTTACCGTTCATTAGTTATAGCTCGGCAAAGTGAAATAAACGTGTTAGTTTTCTAGGGGAAATAAAACTTTGTATTTCTAAAACTAGAATCCTGGGAATTTTTTTACTATTTTTTTCGCAATCAGCACGTTTGATTTAGTAGAAATTGATACATTTTTATTTAAATATAGGGTGTTTAAATATTTTGGTTTATAACTGGCTACTGAAAAATCCAAGGTACATTTTTTTGATTTATTGCATGGTAATCTTGTATCAGCTGAACACGACAGTTAAAAATTAGTGCACATACGTAGAATCGATTTCCGCAACGTTCGTTAACGAATCTTTTACCGTTCATTAGTTATAGCTCGGCAAAGTGAAATAAACGTGTTAGTTTTCTAGGGGAAATAAAACTTTGTATTTCTAAAACTAGAATCCTGGGAATTTTTTTACTATTTTTTTCGCAATCAGCACGTTTGATTTAGTAGAAATTGATACATTTTTATTTAAATATAGGGTGTTTAAATATTTTGGTTTATAACTGGCTACTCAAAAATCCAAGGTACCATTCTTTGATTTATTGCATGGTAATCTTGTATCAGCTGAACACGATAGTTAAAAATTAGTTTACATACGTAGAAAAGTCCGTAGAATCGATTGCCGCAACGCCCGTTACCGTACCTTTTACCGTTCATTAGTTATAGCTCGGCAAAGTGAAATAAACGTGTTAGTTTTCTAGGGGAAATAAAACTTTGTATTTCTAAAACTAGAATCCTGGGAATTTTTTTACTATTTTTTTCGCAATCAGCTCGTTTGATTTAGTAGAAATTGATACATTTTTATTTAAATATAGGGTGTTTAAATATTTTGGTTTATAACTGGCTACTGAAAAATCCAAGGTACATTTTTTTGATTTATTGCATGGTAATCTTGTATCAGCTGAACACGACAGTTAAAAATTAGTGCACATACGTAGAAAAGTCCGTAGAATCGATTTCCGCAACGTTCGTTAACGTATCTTTTACCGTTCATTAGTTATAGCTCGGCAAAGTGAAATAAACGTGTTAGTTTTCTAGGGGAAATAAAACTTTGTATTTCTAAAACTAGAATCCTGGGAATTTTTTTACTATTTTTTTCGCAATCAGCACGTTTGATTTAGTAGAAATTGATACAATTTTTATTTAAATATAGGGTGTTTAAATATTTTGGTTTATAACTGGCTACTGAAAAATTCAAGGTACCATTTTTTGATTTATTGCATGGTAATCTTGTATCAGCTGAACACGACAGTTAAAAATTAGTGCACATACGTAGAAAAGTCCGTAGAATCGATTGCCGCAACGCCCGTTAACGTACCTTTTACCGTTCATTAGTTATAGGTCGGCAAAGTGAAATAAACGTGTTAGTTTTCTAGGGGAAATAAAACTTTGTATTTCTAAAACTAGAATCCTGGGAATTTTTTTACTATTTTTTTCGCAATCAGCTCGTTTGATTTAGTAGAAATTGATACATTTTTATTTAAATATAGGATGTTTAAATATTTTGGTTTATAACTGGCTACTGTAAAATCCAAGGTACCATTTTTTGATTTATTGCATGGTAATCTTGTATCAGCTGAACACGACAGTTAAAAATTAGTGAACATACGTAGAAAAGTCCGTAGAATCGATATCCGCAACGCCCGTCAACGTACCTTTTACCGTTCATTAGTTATAGCCCGGCAAAGTGAAATAAACGTGTTAGTTTTCTAGGGGAAATAAAACTTTGTATTTCTAAAACTAGAATCCTGGGAATTTTTTTACTATTTTTTTCGCAATCAGCACGTTTGATTTAGTAGAAATTGATACATTTTTATTTAAATATAGGGTGTTTAAATATTTTGGTTTATAACTGGCTACTGAAAAATCCAAGGTACCATTTTTTGATTTATTGCATGGTAATCTTGTATCAGCTGAACACGACAGTTAAAAATTAGTTTACATACGTAGAAAAGTCCGTAGAATCGATATCCGCAACGCCCGTTACCGTACCTTTTACCGTTCATTAGTTATAGCTCGGCAAAGTGAAATAAACGTGTTAGTTTTCTAGGGGAAATAAAACTTTGTATTTCTAAAACTAGAATACTGGGAATTTTTTTACTATTTTTTTCGCAATCAGCACGTTTGATTTAGTAGAAATTGATACATTTTTATTTAAATATAGGGTGTTTAAATATTTTGGTTTATAACTGGCTACTGAAAAATCCAAGGTACCATTTTTTGATTTATTGCATGGTAATCTCGTATCAGCTGAACACGACAGTTAAAAATTAGTGCACATACGTAGAATCGATTTCCGCAACGTTCGTTAACGAATCTTTTACCGTTCATTAGTTATAGCTCGGCAAAGTGAAATAAACGTGTTAGTTTTCTAGGGGAAATAAAACTTTGTATTTCTAAAACTAGAATACTGGGAATTTTTTTACTATTTTTTTCGCAATCAGCACGTTTGATTTAGTAGAAATTGATACATTTTTATTTAAATATAGGGTGTTTAAATATTTTGGTTTATAACTGGCTACTGAAAAATCCAAGGTACCATTTTTTGATTTATTGCATGGTAATCTTGTATCAGCTGAACACGACAGTTAAATATTAGTGCACATACGTAGAGAAGTCCGTAGAATCGAGTGCCGCAACGCCCGTTAACGCACCTTTTACCGTTCATTAGTTATAGCCCGGCAAAGTGAAATAAACGTGTTAGTTTTCTAGGGGAAATAAAACTTTGTATTTCTAAAACTAGAATCCTGGGAATTTTTTTACTATTTTTTTCGCAATCAGCACGTTTGATTTAGTAGAAATTGATACATTTTTATTTAAATATAGGGTGTTTAAATATTTTGGTTTATAACTAGCTACTCAAAAATCCAAGGTACCATTTTTTGATTTATTGCATGGTAATCTTGTATCAGCTGAACACGATAGTTAAAAATTAGTATACATACGTAGAAAAGTCCGTAGAATCGATTGTTGCAACGCCCGTTACCGTACCTTTTACCGTTCATTAGTTATAGCTCGGCAAAGTGAAATAAACGTGTTAGTTTTCTAGGGGAAATAAAACTTTGTATTTCTAAAACTAGAATCCTGGGAATTTTTTTACTATTTTTTTCGCAATCAGCACGTTTGATTTAGTACAAATTGATACATTTTTATTTAAATATAGGGTGTTTAAATATTTTGGTTTATAACTGGCTACTGAAAAATCCAAGGTACATTTTTTTGATTTATTGCATGGTAATCTTGTATCAGCTGAACACGACAGTTAAAAATTAGTGCACATACGTAGAATCGATTTCCGCAACGTTCGTTAACGAATCTTTTACCGTTCATTAGTTATAGCTCGGCAAAGTGAAATAAACGTGTTAGTTTTCTAGGGGAAATAAAACTTTGTATTTCTAAAACTAGAATCCTGGGAATTTTTTTACTATTTTTTTCGCAATTAGCACGTTTGATTTAGTAGAAATTGATACATTTTTATTTAAATATAGGGTGTTTAAATATTTTGGTTTATAACTGGCTACTGAAAAATCCAAGGTACCATTTTTTGATTTATTGCATGGTAATCTTGTATCAGCTGAACACGACAGTTAAAAATTAGTGCACATACGTAGAAAAGTCCGTAGAATCGAGTGCCGCAACGCCCGTTAACGTACCTTTTACCGTTCATTAGTTATAGCCCGGCAAAGTGAAATAAACGTGTTAGTTTTCTAGGGGAAATAAAACTTTGTATTTCTAAAACTAGAATCCTGGGAATTTTTTTACTATTTTTTTCGCAATCAGCACGTTTGATTTAGTAGAAATTGATACATTTTTATTTAAATATAGGGTGTTTAAATATTTTGGTTTATAACTAGCTACTCAAAAATCCAAGGTACCATTTTTTGATTTATTGCATGGTAATCTTGTATCAGCTGAACACGATAGTTAAAAATTAGTATACATACGTAGAAAAGTCCGTAGAATCGATTGTTGCAACGCCCGTTACCGTACCTTTTACCGTTCATTAGTTATAGCTCGGCAAAGTGAAATAAACGTGTTAGTTTTCTAGGGGAAATAAAACTTTGTATTTCTAAAACTAGAATCCTGGGAATTTTTTTACTATTTTTTTCGCAATCAGCACGTTTGATTTAGTAGAAATTGATACATTTTTATTTAAATATAGGGTGTTTAAATATTTTGGTTTATAACTGGCTACTGAAAAATCCAAGGTACATTTTTTTGATTTATTGCATGGTAATCTTGTATCAGCTGAACACGACAGTTAAAAATTAGTGCACATACGTAGAATCGATTTCCGCAACGTTCGTTAACGAATCTTTTACCGTTCATTAGTTATAGCTCGGCAAAGTGAAATAAACGTGTTAGTTTTCTAGGGGAAATAAAACTTTGTATTTCTAAAACTAGAATCCTGGGAATTTTTTTACTATTTTTTTCGCAATCAGCACGTTTGATTTAGTAGAAATTGATACATTTTTATTTAAATATAGGGTGTTTAAATATTTTGGTTTATAACTGGCTACTGAAAAATCCAAGGTACATTTTTTTTATTTATTGCATGGTAATCTTGTATCAGCTGAACACGACAGTTAAAAATTAGTGCACATACGTAGAATCGATTTCCGCAACGTTCGTTAACGAATCTTTTACCGTTCATTAGTTATAGCTCGGCAAAGTGAAATAAACGTGTTAGTTTTCTAGGGGAAATAAAACTTTGTATTTCTAAAACTAGAATACTGGGAATTTTTTTACTATTTTTTTCGCAATCAGCACGTTTGATTTAGTAGAAATTGATACATTTTTATTTAAATATAGGGTGTTTAAATATTTTGGTTTATAACTGGCTACTGAAAAATCCAAGGTACCATTTTTTGATTTATTGCATGGTAATCTTGTATCAGCTGAACACGACAGTTAAATATTAGTGCACATACGTAGAGAAGTCCGTAGAATCGAGTGCCGCAACGCCCGTTAACGCACCTTTTACCGTTCATTAGTTATAGCCCGGCAAAGTGAAATAAACGTGTTAGTTTTCTAGGGGAAATAAAACTTTGTATTTCTAAAACTAGAATCCTGGGAATTTTTTTACTATTTTTTTCGCAATCAGCACGTTTGATTTAGTAGAAATTGATACATTTTTATTTAAATATAGGGTGTTTAAATATTTTGGTTTATAACTAGCTACTCAAAAATCCAAGGTACCATTTTTTGATTTATTGCATGGTAATCTTGTATCAGCTGAACACGATAGTTAAAAATTAGTATACATACGTAGAAAAGTCCGTAGAATCGATTGTTGCAACGCCCGTTACCGTACCTTTTACCGTTCATTAGTTATAGCTCGGCAAAGTGAAATAAACGTGTTAGTTTTCTAGGGGAAATAAAACTTTGTATTTCTAAAACTAGAATCCTGGGAATTTTTTTACTATTTTTTTCGCAATCAGCACGTTTGATTTAGTAGAAATTGATACATTTTTATTTAAATATAGGGTGTTTAAATATTTTGGTTTATAACTGGCTACTGAAAAATCCAAGGTACATTTTTTTGATTTATTGCATGGTAATCTTGTATCAGCTGAACACGACAGTTAAAAATTAGTGCACATACGTAGAATCGATTTCCGCAACGTTCGTTAACGAATCTTTTACCGTTCATTAGTTATAGCTCGGCAAAGTGAAATAAACGTGTTAGTTTTCTAGGGGAAATAAAACTTTGTATTTCTAAAACTAGAATCCTGGGAATTTTTTTACTATTTTTTTCGCAATCAGCTCGTTTGATTTAGTAGAAATTGATACATTTTTATTTAAATATAGGGTGTTTAAATATTTTGGTTTATAACTGGTTACTGTAAACTCCAAGGTACCATTTTTTGATTTATTGCATGGTAATCTTGTATCAGCTGAACACGACAGTTAAAAATTAGTGAACATACGTAGAAAAGTCCGTAGAATCGATATCCGCAACGGCCGTTAACGTATCTTTTACCGTTCATTAGTTATAGCTCGGCAAAGTGAAATAAACGTGTTAGTTTTCTAGGGGAAATAAAACTTTGTATCTCTAAAACTAGAATCCTGGAAATTTTTTTACTATTTTTTTCGCAATCAGCACGTTTGATTTAGTAGAAATTTATACATTTTTATTTAAATATAGGGTGTTTAAATATTTTTGTTTATAACACTAAATAGTTCTTTCTCGGCCCGTTTTTCAAAATAAAATAGAAGATTTCCTTTCAAAAAGAACCCTAAACTTCTTCGACCACAGGAGTCGCCAATGCAGCAAATGCGCCCAAATTCTTTTAGTTTAATTTCATTTTATATATTTTTAACAATTTTACAGCTCAATAACACTGTAACAATCTAATAATTCATGATTTACAGCACTTCAGAACTTCTGCGGAGAGTTGGTTATATTTGGTTAGAGGTTACAAATAAATACAAACCAGACAACAAAGTAAGTATTAAAAATTATTTATTTTATTACAAATACATGATATACTGTTATATATGTTTAAATATTAATATTTTACAATTTAAATTATTATATTTCAATAATATTTTTACTAATTCACTGCATTTTCTTTACAGTTTGGTGGCAACACTGACACAATCCGATGTTCAGTTCTACGCTGACAGTTGAACGACGCTACTCCGCGAAGTCGCGTTCGGTGTTTTAATATATTAAAATGTGCGGAAATATTACAAGAACAATAGAAAATTTATGTGAAAATCAAAGATAAAGTGTTAGTCTAACGTTTCTAATAATAATTTTTACGGGAATCGCAATTTAAATGAGTGAAAATAATGAACTATGTGTGCCGTCTTTGGGAATCGTCGAAGCAGCAAATGTATGTATTAGTTGTTTATTTATATTTAAATAATTCTAAATGTACTTCAAACTATGAAAAACATTCCTTTCGTAGTAATTCTTGTAATTTAATTTGTATTTCTCATGATTTCATACATTTTAAGGTGATTAGAATATCATATAAATGTGTTTGTATTTATTTCTCAAGTATAAATTAGATCACAAAATGGCAAATTTTGTGTGTAAAACATACAAAAATGTCTATATTTTACGTTTAAATACATATATTGCTATTTAATAGTGATTTTCCATATAAAATCCAAGATTTACTTTGTTAAAAACCGTCTCAAACTTGTACGCTTCGTAGATTGTTGCATGATAGCAAACTGTGGAAAAGTTCGTACGGTTTTATTTCTTTATATTGTAAAAAGATTATTTTAATAGTGAAATATTGTTGTATATTGTTGCACATTAGCAAGAATGGTAAGTTTAAACAATAGTTTAACTATTTAAATAGTTTTTTTTGCTGATAACATGTTCTACTATTGAAATATTTCAATTTTAAAATATTGTTTTCTTTGTTCCAGTGGCGTACCAGAGCTGTTTTGGGGGTCGCTGTTTGCTGGTAGCTGAGCTGTATTCATCAATGTAAGTCGTTATAATATGTGCCTCTCTTCACTGTCGCTTTTTTGCTATTTTTTTCAGCTTAACACAAAAGTAAATTCATTTTTCTCCTGAAAATATGGTTTATGTTGTTGAATTTAATTCAAATAATCATATTTTCTTCTTTATTTCTTTTCCGAGGCACATTGTGAATGTCTATCTATGTTATTAACATCGGGCGTCGTTACTCGTTACAATATCGTAAATAAATCGGCGAAACTTTTAGAAATAATTAGCTTTTTTCATTTTTGAATTAGTTTAATTGAATATCCGTTCGTTCAGTGATAGGTTTCTTCCCCAAAAAATTGTATTTGTTTAAATTAATATTTAACCAAGTACAGTTTACAATACAGGGTTCCAGTGAAGTTTCCAAGGAGTGTAAAGGCTGGTTTAAGCCTTTGATTCTACAACAGGGCTTTTCTAAAGCTTTGTTTAAGGCTTTAAGGACTTTAAGGCCAATCTACAACCACCAGAAGGCAGCAAATAGTTAGAATTATTTTAGTTATTAAAGTCGCGATTAATTTTTTGCTAATATTAGATTCAAATTAAATTCATTTGCATTTTAAAGTTAGGATAAAATATAATTAAAGTTTCGTCGATACTTTTTCGGGTTCGGATCGGTTTCCGCGATATTTAAGGACAGGGTAGCGTAATTTTTATTTGAAGTGTCTACCCCATTATTTACATTATGAAAGATATGTTGAATGACGTAGCTGCCAGTGGCAATCAAGACGTGAACTATTGTATTAAAAAATAAAAAATAATAATTTTATTAATTTTGTAGTAAATAATTAAAGAATGGACACTTCATTTAGAAACGAAACTACATTTATCAAAGATCTATAGCACCGGCTGTAGATCGTAAAAACATTAGATTTTTCGCGATTTCAGAGAAAACATCAGTTGAAGAAAGAAGAAGTCCCTTTCCCTGCATGCTTTTGCTTTTTTTCAGTTTTCCTCTTTACTATCCAAGCAGCTCTTTCTAGTATGCCCCTGTTAGATTAAAATCAATTTCCCAAGAACGACTGGGACCCATTGGGCAAACTTGGTCGTTCTTTTCGCTGCCCCTCTCTGGGATAGGGCAGTGGGGCCTCTGGGAAGGACGCCTGTACCTACACTATGGGCCGCCGGACTGAGTAACCCCCTGTACTGATTCCCAGTTTTTGTAGTAGATATAAATGCATGCATTTTCGTACCGTGCGGGCGTCTACCAGGCGTCGCCTCACGGGCACTCATCGCCTGCATGGAGAGTGCACTACAGGAGGCACTCTTGTGCCATTCAAACAGATACACTAAATCATAGTTAGAGTTAGTTTAAATTTACAGTTTTAAATTGGTATATCATTAGTTTACTTGCGGTTAAATTTTTAATTTGCAGTTTAAACTTAGTATAATTGGTTCACTTGCATTTTAAAGTATTAGTTTGCAGTCTTAAATGATTACAATTACATAGTTTATTTACAGTTTTAAATAGTTTCAATAAGTTTGCGTGCATTTTAAAATATTAGTTTATAGTTTTAACTTTATTAAATTGTAGTTACACACACTTGCTTTTGTATTAATTTTGCAAAAACACACACACATACACAAAATAATATATCTATTAAAGTTAATAGATACATGAAGAAAATTCGTTTTTAGTATTCGCGTTAGCTTTTGAATAATTTTTCCGTTCGTCGCCGCGATTTCGTCCGTATATATTGTTGATTTCTTATGTATTTATGTACGTATATTATATATTTATGCATGTGTGTTATGTATATGTATATTATGGTTAGGGCGTGAGCAGTTTCAACGGGGCCTCCTGAGCTAACTTTTCCCTTTCAGGTGCCGGGCCGTTAGGCGGTTGGGCGTCTAGCGGTATTCGGCCCCTTTCCTTTCTCGCTGCAACTAAAGTTGTGGGCTTGAAAGAGCGTTAACCGGGATTGGGTGCTTACTCACGAATGCTCCGGCTTCTTTGCACGATAAGCACCCAAGTTCCGGGGCCTGGTCTGCCACACTCGCGGTGGTGCGAACCTAGCCATTTCAATGGCAAGGAAGACCCTAGGGACGTACACACTTTACACAACTCAACACCGTCGTTGAGTACACATTGTTAGGTTCCCTCATTTTAATATGTATATGTATGTTTACTTTTCAGTTTTATCAGGAGGCCCACATCATCATTTATTTATTTATTTATTTATGTTTTTCATATGTATGTATTTACTTGTATTTCTTAGCTAAAATGTTAGGTAGGATGTATAAAAACAATAATTAATAATAAAATATCTAATTGCGGTAAAATATAACTTAAACAGCGCCGAAAACGTCGAAAATTTCAAATAAACTTCAAAAAAATAATGTACATTTTCTCTTTCAGGATTTCCTCACCTTCACAAATAGTTGAAGACAAATATTAACGACATTTTTGTTACAGAATTTCAGGACATCAAAAGTAGATTTATTTTCTTTCTAATAAAAAAAGAAGGTTTCGAAAACTAGAAGAAATAGGGACTCGTCGTGTTCATATTTGAATTCAGGAGGGACGTTTTCAAAAGAAAAAGTTAGTTTCAGAATTTCAGGATAGCTGAAACATATTTAAATACATCATTTTCTGCAAAACACTACTGTTCGTATGTTGCGCTCTATATACTAAATTAAGAAATTCGTACACCACTTTTATGCTCTTAACAGTGAATAGTGGAACGCAGCCAATATTCAATAGTTCAGCGTTTTCCTGTGGGATGGCGCTAGGTGTTTAAATGCTAACTTTAAACAATTCAGTAGTTCACTAAAAATTCGATCACCCTGTATTTAGATTTAAAGTATCATTTTCTCTTAATTCAAGCATGCTGATTACGGGAAAAATAATGAAAAAAATCTCTAGGCCTTAGTTTTCAAAATAGAAATTGTTATTTTTAATGCAAAATTGACAATATTTTTTGACTTTGACGGACTATAACTTATGAATGGTAAAAGATACTTTAACAGGCGTTGCGCCATTCGATTCTATGGACATTTCTACATATGTTTACCAATTTTGAATAACCTTGTATAGCTAGTATAGTAAGAGTAAGCAAAAATGAAAAAAATGGTAACTTGAAACAATTCAGTAGTCCACTAAAAGTTCGATCACCCTGTATTTAAATTTAAAGTATCATTTTCTCTTAATTCAAGCATGCTGATTACGGGAAAAATAATGAAAAAAATCTATAGGCCTTAGTTTTCAAAATAGAAATTTTTATTTTTAATGCAAAATTGACAATATTTTTTGACTTTGACGGACTATAACTTATGAATGGTAAAAGGTACTTTAACGGGCGTTGCGCCATTCGATTCTATGGACATTTCTACATATGTTTACCAATTTTGAATAACCTTGTATAGCTAGTATAGTAAGAGTAATCAAAAATGAAAAAAATGGTAACTTTAAACAATTCAGTAGTCCACCAAAAATTCGATCACCCTGTATTTAAATTTAAAGTACCATTTTTTGATTTATTGCATGGTAATCTTGTATCAGCTGAACACGACAGTTAAAAATTAGTGCACATACGTAGAAAAGTCCGTAGAATCGATTGCCGCAACGCCCGTAAACGTACCTTTTACCGTTCATTAGTTATAGCCCGGCAAAGTGAAATAAACGTGTTAGTTTTCTAGGGGAAATAAAACTTTGTATTTCTAAAACTAGAATCCTGGGAATTTTTTTTACTATTTTTTTCGCAATCAGCACGTTTGATTTAGTAGAAATTGATACATTTTTATTTAAATATAGCGTGTTTAAATATTTTGGTTTCTAACTGGCTACTGAAAAATCCAAGGTACCATTTTTTTATTTATTGCATGGTAATCTTGTATCAGCTGAACTCTTAATTCAAGCATGCTGATTACGGGTAAAATAATGAAAAAAATCTCTAGGCCTTAGTTTTCAAAATAGAAATTGTTATTTTTAATGCAAAATTGACAATATTTTTTGACTTTGACGGACTATAACTTATGAATGGTAAAAGATACTTTAACGGGCTTTGCGCCATTCGATTCTATGGACATTTCTACATATGTTTACCAATTTTCAATAACCTTGTGTAGCTAGTATAGTAAGAGTAAGCAAAAATGAAAAAAATGGTAACTTGAAACAATTCAGTAGTCCACTAAAAGTTCGATCACCCTGTATTTAAATTTAAAGTATCATTTTCTCTTAATTCAAGCATGCTGATTACGGGAAAAATAATGAAAAAAATCTATAGGCCTTAGTTTTCAAAATAGAAATTTTTATTTTTAATGCAAAATTGACAATATTTTTTGACTTTGACGGACTATAACTTATGAATGGTAAAAGGTACTTTAACGGGCGTTGCGCCATTCGATTCTATGGACATTTCTACATATGTTTACCAATTTTGAATAACCTTGTATAGCTAGTATAGTAAGAGTAAGCAAAAATGAAAAAAATGGTAACTTTAAACAATTCAGTAGTCCACCAAAAATTCGATCAGCCTGTATTTAAATTTAAAGTACCATTTTTTGATTTATTGCATGGTAATCTTGTATCAGCTGAACACGACAGTTAAAAATTAGTGCACATACGTAGAAAAGTCCGTAGAATCGATTGCCGCAACGGCTGTAAACGTACCTTTTACCGTTCATTAGTTATAGCCCGGCAAAGTGAAATAAACGTGTTAGTTTTCTAGGGGAAATAAAACTTTGTATTTCTAAAACTAGAATCCTGGGAATTTTTTTTACTATTTTTTTCGCAATCAGCACGTTTGATTTAGTAGAAATTGATACATTTTTATTTAAATATAGGGTGTTTAAATATTTTGGTTTATAACTGGCTACTGAAAAATCCAAGGTACCATTTTTTGATTTATTGCATGGTAATCTTGTATCAGCTGAACACGACAGTTAAAAATTAGTGCACATACGTAGAAAAGTCCGTAGAATCGAGTGCCGCGTGCCGCAACGCCCGTTAACGTACCTTTTACCGTTCATTAGTTATAGCTCGGCAAAGTGAAATAAACTTGTTAGTTTTCTAGGGGAAATAAAACTTTGTATTTCTAAAACTAGAATCCTGGGAATTTTTTTACTATTTTTTTCGCAATCAGCACGTTTGATTTAGTAGAAATTGATACATTTTTATTTAAATATAGGGTGTTTAAAAATTTTGGTTTATAACTGGCTACTGAAAAATCCAAGGTACATTTTTTTGATTTATTGCATGGTAATCTTGTATCAGCTGAACACGACAGTTAAAAATTAGTGCACATACGTAGAATCGATTTCCGCAACGTTCGTTAACGAATCTTTTACCGTTCATTAGTTATAGCTCGGCAAAGTGAAATAAACGTGTTAGTTTTCTAGGGGAAATAAAACTTTGTATTTCTAAAACTAGAATACTGGGAATTTTTTTACTATTTTTTTCGCAATCAGCACGTTTGATTTAGTAGAAATTGATACATTTTTATTTAAATATAGGGTGTTTAAATATTTTGGTTTATAACTGGCTACTGTAAAATCCAAGGTACCATTTTTTGATTTATTGCATGGTAATCTTGTATCAGCTGAACACGACAGTTAAAAATTAGTGCACATACGTAGAAAAGTCCGTAGAATCGATATCCGCAACGGCCGTTAACGTATCTTTTACCGTTCATTAGTTATAGCTCGGCAAAGTGAAATAAACGTGTTAGTTTTCTAGGGGAAATAAAACTTTGTATTTCTAAAACTAGAATCCTGGGAATTTTTTTACTATTTTTTTCGCAATCAGCTCGTTTGATTTAGTAGAAATTGATACATTTTTATTTAAATATAGGGTGTTTAAATATTTTGGTTTATAACTGGCTACTGTAAAATCCAAGGTACCATTTTTTGATTTATTGCATGGTAATCTTGTATCAGCTGAACACGACAGTTAAAAATTAGTGCACATACGTAGAAAAGTCCGTAGAATCGAGTGCCGCGTGCCGCAACGCCCGTTAACGTACCTTTTACCGTTCATTAGTTATAGCTCGGCAAAGTGAAATAAACGTGTTAGTTTTCTAGGGGAAATAAAACTTTGTATTTCTAAAACTAGAATCCTGGGAATTTTTTTACTATTTTTTTCGCAATCAGCACGTTTGATTTAGTAGAAATTGATACATTTTTATTTAAATATAGGGTGTTTAAATATTTTGGTTTATAACTGGCTACTGAAAAATCCAAGGTACCATTTTTTGATTTATTGCATGGTAATCTTGTATCAGCTGAACACGACAGTTAAAAATTAGTGCACATACGTAGAAAAGTCCGTAGAATCGAGTGCCGCAACGCCCGTTAACGTACCTTTTACCGTTCATTAGTTATAGCCCGGCAAAGTGAAATAAACGTGTTAGTTTTCTAGGGGAAATAAAACTTTGTATTTCTAAAACTAGAATCCTGGGAATTTTTTTACTATTTTTTTCGCAATCAGCACGTTTGATTTAGTAGAAATTGATACATTTTTATTTAAATATAGGGTGTTTAAATATTTTGGTTTATAACTGCCTACTCAAAAATCCAGGGTACCATTTTTTGATTTATTGCATGGTAATCTTGTATCAGCTGAACACGACAGTTAAAAATTAGTGCACATACGTAGAAAAGTCCGTAGAATCGAGTGCCGCGTGCCGCAACGCCCGTTAACGTACCTTTTACCGTTCATTAGTTATAGCTCGGCAAAGTGAAATAAACGTGTTAGTTTTCTAGGGGAAATAAAACTTTGTATTTCTAAAACTAGAATCCTGGGAATTTTTTTACTATTTTTTTCGCAATCAGCACGTTTGATTTAGTAGAAATTGATACATTTTTATTTAAATATAGCGTGTTTAAATATTTTGGTTTATAACTGGCTACTGAAAAATCCAAGGTACCATTTTTTTATTTATTGCATGGTAATCTTGTATCAGCTGAACTCTTAATTCAAGCATGCTGATTACGGGTAAAATAATGAAAAAAATCTCTAGGCCTTAGTTTTCAAAATAGAAATTGTTATTTTTAATGCAAAATTGACAATATTTTTTGACTTTGACGGACTATAACTTATGAATGGTAAAAGATACTTTAACGGGCTTTGCGCCATTCGATTCTATGGACATTTCTACATATGTTTACCAATTTTCAATAACCGTATATAGCTAGTATAGTAAGAGTAAGCAAAAATGAAAAAAATGGTAACTTTAAACAATTCAGTAGTCCTTTAAAAATCCGACCACCTTGTATTCAAATGGAAAGTTTCATTTTCACTTAATTCAAGCATGCTGACTACGGGAAAAATAATGAAAAAAATCTCTAGGCCTTAGTTTTCAAAATAGAAATCTTTATTTTTAATGCAAAATTGACAATATTTTTAACTTTGACGGACTATAACTTATGAATGGTAAAAGATACTTTAACGGGCGTTGCGCCATTCGATTCTATGGACATTTCTACATATGTGTACCCATTTTGAATATCCGTATATAGCTAGTATAGTAAGAGTAAGCAAAAATGAAAAAAATGGTAACTTTAAACAATTCAGTAGTCCACTAAAAATCCGATCACCCTGTATTTAAATTTAAAGTATCATTTTCTCTTAATTCAAGCATGCTGATTACGGGAAAAATAATGAAAAAAATCTATAGGCCTTAGTTTTCAAAATAGAAATTTTTATTTTTAATGCAAAATTGACAATATTTTTTGACTTTGACGGACTATAACTTATGAATGGTAAAAGGTACTTTAACGGGCGTTGCGCCATTCGATTCTATGGACATTTCTACATATGTTTACCAATTTTGAATAACCTTGTATAGCTAGTATAGTAAGAGTAAGCAAAAATGAAAAAAATGGTAACTTTAAACAATTCAGTAGTCCACCAAAAATTCGATCACCCTGTATTTAAATTTAAAGTACCATTTTTTGATTTATTGCATGGTAATCTTGTATCAGCTGAACACGACAGTTAAAAATTAGTGCACATACGTAGAAAAGTCCGTAGAATCGAGTGCCGCGTGCCGCAACGCCCGTTAACGTACCTTTTACCGTTCATTAGTTATAGCTCGGCAAAGTGAAATAAACGTGTTAGTTTTCTAGGGGAAATAAAACTTTGTATTTCTAAAACTAGAATCCTGGGAATTTTTTTACTATTTTTTTCGCAATCAGCACGTTTGATTTAGTAGAAATTGATACATTTTTATTTAAATATAGGGTGTTTAAATATTTTGGTTTATAACTGGCTACTGAAAAATCCAAGGTACATTTTTTTGATTTATTGCATGGTAATCTTGTATCAGCTGAACACGACAGTTAAAAATTAGTGCACATACGTAGAATCGATTTCCGCAACGTTCGTTAACGAATCTTTTACCGTTCATTAGTTATAGCTCGGCAAAGTGAAATAAACGTGTTAGTTTTCTAGGGGAAATAAAACTTTGTATTTCTAAAACTAGAATACTGGGAATTTTTTTACTATTTTTTTCGCAATCAGCACGTTTGATTTAGTAGAAATTGATACATTTTTATTTAAATATAGGGTGTTTAAATATTTTGGTTTATAACTGGCTACTGTAAAATCCAAGGTACCATTTTTTGATTTATTGCATGGTAAACTTGTATCAGCTGAACACGACAGTTAAAAATTAGTGAACATACGTAGAAAAGTCCGTAGAATCGATATCCGCAACGGCCGTTAACGTATCTTTTACCGTTCATTAGTTATAGCTCGGCAAAGTGAAATAAACGTGTTAGTTTTCTAGGGGAAATAAAACTTTGTATTTCTAAAACTAGAATCCTGGGAATTTTTTTACTATTTTTTTCGCAATCAGCTCGTTTGATTTAGTAGAAATTGATACATTTTTATTTAAATATAGGGTGTTTAAATATTTTGGTTTATAACTGGCTACTGTAAAATCCAAGGTACCATTTTTTGATTTATTGCATGGTAATCTTGTATCAGCTGAACACGACAGTTAAAAATTAGTGCACATACGTAGAAAAGTCCGTAGAATCGATTTCCGCAACGTTCGTTAACGTATCTTTTACCGTTCATTAGTTATAGCTCGGCAAAGTGAAATAAACGTGTTAGTTTTCTAGGGGAAATAAAACTTTGTATTTCTAAAACTAGAATCCAGGGAATTTTTTTACTATTTTTTTCGCAATCAGCACGTTTGATTTAGTAGAAATTGATACATTTTTATTTAAATATAGGGTGTTTAAATATTTTGGTTTATAACTGGCTACTGAAAAATCCAAGGTACCATTTTTTGATTTATTGCATGGTAATCTTGTATCAGCTGAACACGACAGTTAAAAATTAGTGCACATACGTAGAAAAGTCCGTAGAATCGAGTGCCGCAACGCCCGTTAACGTACCTTTTACCGTTCATTAGTTATAGCCCGGCAAAGTGAAATAAACGTGTTAGTTTTCTAGGGGAAATAAAACTTTGTATTTCTAAAACTAGAATCCTGGGAATTTTTTTACTATTTTTTTCGCAATCAGCACGTTTGATTTAGTAGAAATTGATACATTTTTATTTAAATATAGGGTGTTTAAATATTTTGGTTTATAACTGGCTACTCAAAAATCCAAGGTACCATTTTTTGATTTATTGCATGGTAATCTTGTATCAGCTGAACACGACAGTTAAAAATTAGTGCACATACGTAGAAAAGTCCGTAGAATCGAGTGCCGCGTGCCGCAACGCCCGTTAACGTACCTTTTACCGTTCATTAGTTATAGCTCGGCAAAGTGAAATAAACGTGTTAGTTTTCTAGGGGAAATAAAACTTTGTATTTCTAAAACTAGAATCCTGGGAATTTTTTTACTATTTTTTTCGCAATCAGCACGTTTGATTTAGTAGAAATTGATACATTTTTATTTAAATATAGCGTGTTTAAATATTTTGGTTTATAACTGGCTACTGAAAAATCCAAGGTACCATTTTTTTATTTATTGCATGGTAATCTTGTATCAGCTGAACTCTTAATTCAAGCATGCTGATTACGGGAAAAATAATGAAAAAAATCTCTAGGCCTTAGTTTTCAAAATAGAAATTTTTATTTTTAATGCAAAATTGACAATATTATTTGACTTTGACGGACTATAACTTATGAATGGTAAAAGATACTTTAACGGGCGTTGCGCCATTCGATTCTATGGACATTTCTACTTATGTGTACCAATTTTGAGTAACCGTGTATAGCTAGTATAGTAAGAGTAAGCAAAAATGAAAAAAATGGTAACTTTAAACAATTTAGTAGTCCACTAAAAATCCGACCACCCTGTATTCAAATGGAAAGTATCATTTTCTCTTAATTCAAGCATGCTGATTACGGGAAAAATAATGAAAAAAATCTCTAGGCCTTAGTTTTCAAAATAGAAATCTTTATTTTTAATGCAAAATTGACAATATTTTTAACTTTGACGGACTATAACTTATGGATGGTAAAAGATACTTTAACGGGCGTTGCGCCATTCGATTCTATGGACATTTCTACATATGTGTACCAATTTTGAGTAACCGTGTATAGCTAGTATAGTAAGAGTAAGCAAAAATGAAAAAAATGGTAACTTTAAACAATTCAGTAGTCCACTAAAAATCCGACCACCTGTATTCAAATGGAAAGTATCATTTTCTCTTAATTCAAACATGCTGATTACGGGAAAAATAATGAAAAAAATCTCTAGGCCTTAGTTTTCAAAATAGAAATCTTTATTTTTAATGCAAAATTGACAATATTTTTAACTTTGACGGACTATAACTTATGAATGGTAAAAGATACTTTAACGGGCGTTGCGCCATTCGATTCTATGGACATTTCTACATATGTGTACCAATTTTGAGTAACCGTGTATAGCTAGTATAGTAAGAGTAAGCAAAAATGAAAAAAATGGTAACTTTAAACAATTCAGTAGTCCACTAAAAATCCGACCACCTGTATTCAAATGGAAAGTATCATTTTCTCTTAATTCAAACATGCTGATTACGGGAAAAATAATGAAAAAAATCTCTAGGCCTTAGTTTTCAAAATAGAAATCTTTATTTTTAGTGCAAAATTGACAATATTTTTTGACTTTGACGGACTATAACTTATGAATGGTAAAATATACTTTAACGGGCGTTGCGCCATTCGATTCTATGGACATTTCTACATATGTGTACCAATTTTGAATCACCGTATGTAGCTAGTATAGTAAGAGTAAGCAAAAATGAAAAAAATGGTAACTTTAAACAATTCAGTAGTCCACTAAAAATCCGACCACCTGTATTCAAATGGAAAGTATCATTTTCTCTTAATTTAAGCATGCTGATTACGGGAAAAATAATGAAAAAAATCTCTAGGCCTTAGTTTTCAAAATAGAAATCTTTATTTTTAATGCAAAATTGACAATATTTTTAACTTTGACGGACTATAACTTATGAATGGTAAAAGATACTTTAACGGGCGTTGCGCCATTCGATTCTATGGACATTTCTACTTATGTGTACCAATTTTGAATAACCGTATATAGCTAGTATAGTAAGAGTAAGCAAAAATGAAAAAAATGGTAACTTTAAACAATTCAGTAGTCCACTAAAAATCCGACCACACTGTATTCAAATGGAAAGTATCATTTTCTCTTAATTCAAGCATGCTGATTACGGGAAAAATAATGAAAAAAATCTCTAGGCCTTAGTTTTCAAAATAGAAATCTTTATTTTTAGTGCAAAATTGACAATATTTTTTGACTTTGACGGACTATAACTTATGAATGGTAAAAGATACTTTAACGGGCGTTGCGCCATTCGATTCTATGGACATTTCTACATATGTGTACCAATTTTGAATAACCGTATGTAGCTAGTATAGTAAGAGTAAGCAAAAATGAAAAAAATGGTAACTTTAAACAATTCAGTAGTCCACTAAAAATCCGACCATCTGTATTCAAATGGAAAGTATCATTTTCTCTTAATTCAAGCATGCTGATTACGGGAAAAATAATGAAAAAAATCTCTAGGCCTTAGTTTTCAAAATAGAAATCTTTATTTTTAATGCAAAATTGACAATATTTTTAACTTTGACGGACTATAACTTATGAATGGTAAAAGATACTTTAACGGGCGTTGCGCCATTCGATTCTATGGACATTTCTACATATGTGTACCAATTTTGAATAACCGTATGTAGCTAGTATAGTAAGAGTAAGCAAAAATGAAAAAAATGGTAACTTTAAACAATTCAGTAGTCCACTAAAAATCCGACCACCCTGTATTTAAATGGAAAGTTTCATTTTCACTTAATTCAAGCATGCTGACTACGGGAAAAATAATGAAAAAAATCTCTAGGCCTTAGTTTTCAAATTAGAAATCTTTATTTTTAATGCAAAATTGACAATATTTTTAACTTTGACGGACTATAACTTATGAATGGTAAAAGATACTTTAACGGGCGTTGCGCCATTCGATTCTATGGACATTTCTACATATGTGTACCAATTTTGAATAACCGTATATAGCTAGTATAGTAAGAGTAAGCAAAAATGAAAAAAATGGTAACTTTAAACAATTCAGTAGTCCTTTAAAAATCCGACCACCTTGTATTCAAATGGAAAGTTTCATTTTCACTTAATTCAAGCATGCTGACTACGGGAAAAATAATGAAAAAAATCTCTAGGCCTTAGTTTTCAAAATAGAAATCTTTATTTTTAATGCAAAATTGACAATATTTTTAACTTTGACGGACTATAACTTATGAATGGTAAAAGATACTTTAACGGGCGTTGCGCCATTCGATTCTATGGACATTTCTACTTATGTGTACCAATTTTGAATATCCGTATATAGCTAGTATAGTAAGAGTAAGCAAAAATGAAAAAAATGGTAACTTTAAACAATTCAGTAGTCCACTAAAAATCCGACCACCCTGTATTTAAATGGAAAGTATCATTTTCTCTTAATTCAAGCATGCTGATTACGGGAAAAATAATGAAAAAAATCTCTAGGCCTTAGTTTTCAAAATAGAAATCTTTATTTTTAATGCAAAATTGACAATATTTTTTGACTTTGACGGACTATAACTTATGAATGGTAAAAGATACTTTAACGGGCTTTGCGCCATTCGATTCTATGGACATTTCTACATATGTTTACCAATTTTCAATAACCTTGTGTAGCTAGTATAGTAAGAGTAAGCAAAAATGAAAAAAATGGTAACTTGAAACAATTCAGTAGTCCACTAAAAGTTCGATCACCCTGTATTTAAATTTAAAGTATCATTTTCTCTTAATTCAAGCATGCTGATTACGGGAAAAATAATGAAAAAAATCTATAGGCCTTAGTTTTCAAAATAGAAATTTTTATTTTTAATGCAAAATTGACAATATTTTTTGACTTTGACGGACTATAACTTATGAATGGTAAAAGGTACTTTAACGGGCGTTGCGCCATTCGATTCTATGGACATTTCTACATATGTTTACCAATTTTGAATAACCTTGTATAGCTAGTATAGTAAGAGTAAGCAAAAATGAAAAAAATGGTAACTTTAAACAATTCAGTAGTCCACCAAAAATTCGATCACCCTGTATTTAAATTTAAAGTACCATTTTTTGATTTATTGCATGGTAATCTTGTATCAGCTGAACACGACAGTTAAAAATTAGTGCACATACGTAGAAAAGTCCGTAGAATCGATTGCCGCAACGGCTGTAAACGTACCTTTTACCGTTCATTAGTTATAGCCCGGCAAAGTGAAATAAACGTGTTAGTTTTCTAGGGGAAATAAAACTTTGTATTTCTAAAACTAGAATCCTGGGAATTTTTTTTACTATTTTTTTCGCAATCAGCACGTTTGATTTAGTAGAAATTGATACATTTTTATTTAAATATAGGGTGTTTAAATATTTTGGTTTATAACTGGCTACTGAAAAATCCAAGGTACCATTTTTTGATTTATTGCATGGTAATCTTGTATCAGCTGAACACGACAGTTAAAAATTAGTGCACATACGTAGAAAAGTCCGTAGAATCGAGTGCCGCGTGCCGCAACGCCCGTTAACGTACCTTTTACCGTTCATTAGTTATAGCTCGGCAAAGTGAAATAAACTTGTTAGTTTTCTAGGGGAAATAAAACTTTGTATTTCTAAAACTAGAATCCTGGGAATTTTTTTACTATTTTTTTCGCAATCAGCACGTTTGATTTAGTAGAAATTGATACATTTTTATTTAAATATAGGGTGTTTAAAAATTTTGGTTTATAACTGGCTACTGAAAAATCCAAGGTACATTTTTTTGATTTATTGCATGGTAATCTTGTATCAGCTGAACACGACAGTTAAAAATTAGTGCACATACGTAGAATCGATTTCCGCAACGTTCGTTAACGAATCTTTTACCGTTCATTAGTTATAGCTCGGCAAAGTGAAATAAACGTGTTAGTTTTCTAGGGGAAATAAAACTTTGTATTTCTAAAACTAGAATACTGGGAATTTTTTTACTATTTTTTTCGCAATCAGCACGTTTGATTTAGTAGAAATTGATACATTTTTATTTAAATATAGGGTGTTTAAATATTTTGGTTTATAACTGGCTACTGTAAAATCCAAGGTACCATTTTTTGATTTATTGCATGGTAATCTTGTATCAGCTGAACACGACAGTTAAAAATTAGTGAACATACGTAGAAAAGTCCGTAGAATCGATATCCGCAACGGCCGTTAACGTATCTTTTACCGTTCATTAGTTATAGCTCGGCAAAGTGAAATAAACGTGTTAGTTTTCTAGGGGAAATAAAACTTTGTATTTCTAAAACTAGAATCCTGGGAATTTTTTTACTATTTTTTTCGCAATCAGCACGTTTGATTTAGTAGAAATTGATACATTTTTATTTAAATATAGGGTGTTTAAATATTTTTGTTTATAACTGGCTACTGAAAAATCCTAGGTACCATTTTTTGATTTATTGCATGGTAATCTTGTATCAGCTGAACACGACAGTTAAAAATTAGTGCACATACGTAGAAAAGTCCGTAGAATCGATTTCCGCAACGTTCGTTAACGTATCTTTTACCGTTCATTAGTTATAGCTCGGCAAAGTGAAATAAACGTGTTAGTTTTCTAGGGGAAATAAAACTTTGTATTTCTAAAACTAGAATCCTGGGAATTTTTTTACTATTTTTTTCGCAATCAGCACGTTTGATTTAGTAGAAATTGATACATTTTTATTTAAATATAGGGTGTTTAAATATTTTGGTTTATAACTGGCTACTGTAAAATCCAAGGTACCATTTTTTGATTTATTGCATGGTAATCTTGTATCAGCTGAACACGACAGTTAAAAATTAGTGAACATACGTAGAAAAGTCCGTAGAATCGATATCCGCAACGGCCGTTAACGTATCTTTTACCGTTCATTAGTTATAGCTCGGCAAAGTGAAATAAACGTGTTAGTTTTCTAGGGGAAATAAAACTTTGTATTTCTAAAACTAGAATCCTGGGAATTTTTTTACTATTTTTTTCGCAATCAGCACGTTTGATTTAGTAGAAATTGATACATTTTTATTTAAATATAGGGTGTTTAAATATTTTGGTTTATAACTGGCTACTGTAAAATCCAAGGTACCATTTTTTGATTTATTGCATGGTAATCTTGTATCAGCTGAACACGACAGTTAAAAATTAGTGCACATACGTAGAAAAGTCCGTAGAATCGAGTGCCGCAACGCCCGTTAACGTACCTTTTACCGTTCATTAGTTATAGCCCGGCAAAGTGAAATAAACGTGTTAGTTTTCTAGGGGAAATAAAACTTTGTATTTCTAAAACTAGAATCCTGGGAATTTTTTTACTATTTTTTTCGCAATCAGCACGTTTGATTTAGTAGAAATTGATACATTTTTATTTAAATATAGGGTGTTTAAATATTTTGGTTTATAACTGGCTACTCAAAAATCCAAGGTACCATTTTTTGATTTATTGCATGGTAATCTTGTATCAGCTGAACACGACAGTTAAAAATTAGTGCACATACGTAGAAAAGTCCGTAGAATCGAGTGCCGCGTGCCGCAACGGCCGTTAACGTATCTTTTACCGTTCATTAGTTATAGCTCGGCAAAGTGAAATAAACGTGTTAGTTTTCTAGGGGAAATAAAACTTTGTATTTCTAAAACTAGAATCCTGGGAATTTTTTTACTATTTTTTTCGCAATCAGCACGTTTGATTTAGTAGAAATTGATACATTTTTATTTAAATATAGGGTGTTTAAATATTTTTGTTTATAACTGGCTACTGAAAAATCCTAGGTACCATTTTTTGATTTATTGCATGGTAATCTTGTATCAGCTGAACACGACAGTTAAAAATTAGTGCACATACGTAGAAAAGTCCGTAGAATCGATTTCCGCAACGTTCGTTAACGTATCTTTTACCGTTCATTAGTTATAGCTCGGCAAAGTGAAATAAACGTGTTAGTTTTCTAGGGGAAATAAAACTTTGTATTTCTAAAACTAGAATCCTGGGAATTTTTTTACTATTTTTTTCGCAATCAGCACGTTTGATTTAGTAGAAATTGATACATTTTTATTTAAATATAGGGTGTTTAAATATTTTGGTTTATAACTGGCTACTGTAAAATCCAAGGTACCATTTTTTGATTTATTGCATGGTAATCTTGTATCAGCTGAACACGACAGTTAAAAATTAGTGAACATACGTAGAAAAGTCCGTAGAATCGATATCCGCAACGGCCGTTAACGTATCTTTTACCGTTCATTAGTTATAGCTCGGCAAAGTGAAATAAACGTGTTAGTTTTCTAGGGGAAATAAAACTTTGTATTTCTAAAACTAGAATCCTGGGAATTTTTTTACTATTTTTTTCGCAATCAGCACGTTTGATTTAGTAGAAATTGATACATTTTTATTTAAATATAGGGTGTTTAAATATTTTGGTTTATAACTGGCTACTGTAAAATCCAAGGTACCATTTTTTGATTTATTGCATGGTAATCTTGTATCAGCTGAACACGACAGTTAAAAATTAGTGCACATACGTAGAAAAGTCCGTAGAATCGAGTGCCGCAACGCCCGTTAACGTACCTTTTACCGTTCATTAGTTATAGCCCGGCAAAGTGAAATAAACGTGTTAGTTTTCTAGGGGAAATAAAACTTTGTATTTCTAAAACTAGAATCCTGGGAATTTTTTTACTATTTTTTTCGCAATCAGCACGTTTGATTTAGTAGAAATTGATACATTTTTATTTAAATATAGGGTGTTTAAATATTTTGGTTTATAACTGGCTACTCAAAAATCCAAGGTACCATTTTTTGATTTATTGCATGGTAATCTTGTATCAGCTGAACACGACAGTTAAAAATTAGTGCACATACGTAGAAAAGTCCGTAGAATCGAGTGCCGCGTGCCGCAACGCCCGTTAACGTACCTTTTACCGTTCATTAGTTATAGCTCGGCAAAGTGAAATAAACGTGTTAGTTTTCTAGGGGAAATAAAACTTTGTATTTCTAAAACTAGAATCCTGGGAATTTTTTTACTATTTTTTTCGCAATCAGCACGTTTGATTTAGTAGAAATTGATACATTTTTATTTAAATATAGCGTGTTTAAATATTTTGGTTTATAACTGGCTACTGAAAAATCCAAGGTACCATTTTTTGATTTATTGCATGGTAATCTTGTATCAGCTGAACTCTTAATTCAAGCATGCTGATTACGGGAAAAATAATGAAAAAAATCTCTAGGCCTTAGTTTTCAAAATAGAAATTTTTATTTTTAATGCAAAATTGACAATATTTTTTGACTTTGACGGACTATAACTTATGAATGGTAAAAGATACTTTAACGGGCGTTGCGCCATTCGATTCTATGGACATTTCTACTTATGTTTACCAATTTCGAATAACCGTGTCTAGCTAGTATAGTAAGAGTAAGCAAAAATGAAAAAAATGGTAACTTTAAACAATTCAGTAGTCCACTTAAAATCCGACCACCCTGTATTCAAATGGAAAGTATCATTTTCTCTTAATTCAAGCATGCTGATTACGGGAAAAATAATGAAAAAAATCTCTAGGCCTTAGTTTTCAAAATAGAAATCTTTATTTTTAATGCAAAATTGACAATATTTTTTGACTTTGACGGACTATAACTTATGAATGGTAAAAGATACTTTAACGGGCGTTGCGCCATTCGATTCTATGGACATTTCTACATATGTGTACCAATTTTGAGTAACCGTGTATAGCTAGTATAGTAAGAGTAAGCAAAAATGAAAAAAATGGTAACTTTAAACAATTCAGTAGTCCACTAAAAATCCGACCACCTGTATTCAAATGGAAAGTATCATTTTCTCTTAATTCAAACATGCTGATTACGGGAAAAATAATGAAAAAAATCTCTAGGCCTTAGTTTTCAAAATAGAAATCTTTATTTTTAATGCAAAATTGACAATATTTTTAACTTTGACGGACTATAACTTATGAATGGTAAAAGATACTTTAACGGGCGTTGCGCCATTCGATTCTATGGACATTTCTACATATGTGTACCAATTTTGAATAACCGTATATAGCTAGTATAGTAAGAGTAAGCAAAAATGAAAAAAATGGTAACTTTAAACAATTCAGTAGTCCACTAAAAATCCGACCACACTGTATTCAAATGGAAAGTATCATTTTCTCTTAATTCAAGCATGCTGATTACGGGAAAAATAATGAAAAAAATCTCTAGGCCTTAGTTTTCAAAATAGAAATCTTTATTTTTAGTGCAAAATTGACAATATTTTTTGACTTTGACGGACTATAACTTATGAATGGTAAAAGATACTTTAACGGGCGTTGCGCCATTCGATTCTATGGACATTTCTACATATGTGTACCAATTTTGAATAACCGTATGTAGCTAGTATAGTAAGAGTAAGCAAAAATGAAAAAAATGGTAACTTTAAACAATTCAGTAGTCCACTAAAAATCCGACCACCTGTATTCAAATGGAAAGTATCCTTTTCTCTTAATTCAAGCATGCTGATTACGGGAAAAATAATGAAAAAAATCTCTAGGCCTTAGTTTTCAAAATAGAAATCTTTATTTTTAATGCAAAATTGACAATATTTTTAACTTTGACGGACTATAACTTATGAATGGTAAAAGATACTTTAACGGGCGTTGCGCCATTCGATTCTATGGACATTTCTACATATGTGTACCAATTTTGAATAACCGTATGTGGCTAGTATAGTAAGAGTAAGCAAAAATGAAAAAAATGGTAACTTTAAACAATTCAGTAGTCCACTAAAAATCCGACCACCCTGTATTTAAATGGAAAGTTTCATTTTCACTTAATTCAAGCATGCTGACTACGGGAAAAATAATGAAAAAAATCTCTAGGCCTTAGTTTTCAAATTAGAAATCTTTATTTTTAATGCAAAATTGACAATATTTTTAACTTTGACGGACTATAACTTATGAATGGTAAAAGATACTTTAACGGGCGTTGCGCCATTCGTTTCTATGGACATTTCTACATATGTGTACTAATTTTGAGTAACCGCGTATAGCTAGTATAGTAAGAGTAAGCAAAAATGAAAAAAATGGTAACTTTAAACAATTCAGTAGTCCTTTAAAAATCCGACCACCCTGTATTTAAATGGAAAGTATCATTTTCTCTTAATTCAAGCATGCTGATTACGGGAAAAATAATGAAAAAAATCTCTAGGCCTTAGTTTTCAAAATAGAAATCTTTATTTTTAATGCAAAATTGACAATATTTTTAATTTTGACGGACTATAACTTATGAATGGTAAAAGATACTTTAACGGGCGTTGCGCCATTCGATTCTATGGACATTTCTACATATGTGTACCAATTTTGAATAACCGTATATAGCTAGTATAGTAAGAGTAAGCAAAAATGAAAAAAATGGTAACTTTAAACAATTCAGTAGTCCTTTAAAAATCCGACCACCTTGTATTCAAATGGAAAGTTTCATTTTCACTTAATTCAAGCATGCTGACTACGGGAAAAATAATGAAAAAAATCTCTAGGCCTTAGTTTTCAAAATAGAAATCTTTATTTTTAATGCAAAATTGACAATATTTTTAACTTTGACGGACTATAACTTATGAATGGTAAAAGATACTTTAACGGGCGTTGCGCCATTCGATTCTATGGACATTTCTACATATGTGTACCAATTTTGAATAACCGTATATAGCTAGTATAGTAAGAGTAAGCAAAAATGAAAAAAATGGTAACTTTAAACAATTCAGTAGTTCACTAAAAATCCGACCACCCTGTATTTAAATGGACAGTATCATTTTCTCTTAATTCAAGCATGCTGATTACGGGAAAAATAATGAAAAAAATCTCTAGGCCTTAGTTTTCAAAATAGAAATCTTTATTTTTAATGCAAAATTGACAATATTTTTAACTTTGACAGACTATAACTTATGAATGGTAAAAGATACTTTAACGGGCGTTGCGCCATTCGATTCTATGGACATTTCTACATATGTGTACCAATTTTGAATAACCGTATATAGCTAGTATAGTAAGAGTAAGCAAAAATGAAAAAAATGGTAACTTTAAACAATTCAGTAGTCCACTAAAAATCCGACCACCTGTATTCAAATGGAAAGTATCATTTTCTCTTAATTCAAACATGCTGATTACGGGAAAAATAATGAAAAAAATCTCTAGGCCTTAGTTTTCAAAATAGAAATCTTTATTTTTAATGCAAAATTGACAATATTTTTAACTTTGACGGACTATAACTTATGAATGGTAAAAGATACTTTAACGGGCGTTGCGCCATTCGATTCTATAGATATTTCTACATATGTGTACCAATTTTGAATAACCGTATATAGCTAGTATAGTAAGAGTAAGCAAAAATGAAAAAAATGGTAACTTTAAACAATTCAGTAGTCCACTAAAAATCCGACCACCCTGTATTTAAATGGAAAGTATCATTTTCTCTTAATTCAAGCATGCTGATTACGGGAAAAATAATGAAAAAAATCTCTATGCCTTACTTTTCAAAATAGAAATCTTTATTTTTAATGCAAAATTGACAATATTTTTAACTTTGACGGACTATAACTTATGAATGGTAAAAGATACTTTAACGGGCGTTGCGCCATTCGATTCTATGGACATTTCTACATATGTGTACCAATTTTGAATAACCGTATATAGCTATTATAGTAAGAGTAAGCAAAAATGAAAAAAATGGTAACTTTAAACAATTCAGTAGTCCACTAAAAATCCGTCCACCCTGTATTCAAATGGAAAGTATCATTTTCTATTAATTCAAGCATGCTGATTACGGGAAAAATAATGAAAAAAATCTCTAGGCCTTAGTTTTCAAAATAGAAATATTTATTTTTAGTGCAAAATTGACAATATTTTTTGAATTTAACGGACTATAACTTATGAATGGTAAAAGATACTTTAACGGGCGTTGCGCCATTCGATTCTATGGACATTTCTACATATGTGTACCAATTTTGAGTAACCGTGTATAGCTAGTATAGTAAGAGTAAGAAAAAAGGAAAAAAATGGTAACTTTATACAATTCAGTAGTCCACTAAAAATCCGACCACCCTGTATTTAAATGGAAAGTATCATTTTCTCTTAATTCAAGCATGCTGATTACGGGAAAAATAATGAAAAAAATCTCTAGGCCTTAGTTTTCAAAATAGAAATATTTATTTTTAGTGCAAAATTGACAATATTTTTTGACTTTAACGGACTATAACTTATGAATGGTAAAAGATACTTTAACGGGCGTTGCGCCATTCGATTCTATGGACATTTCTACATATGTGTACCAATTTTGAATAACCGTATATAGCTAGTATAGTAAGAGTAAGCAAAAATGAAAAAAATGGTAACTTTAAACAATTCAGTAGTCCTTTAAAAATCCGACCACCTTGTATTCAAATGGACAGTATCATTTTCACTTAATTCAAGCATGCTGATTACGGGAAAAATAATGAAAAAAATCTCTAGGCCTTAGTTTTCAAAATAGAAATCTTTATTTTTAATGCAAAATTGACAATATTTTTAACTTTGACGGACTATAACTTATGAATGGTAAAAGATACTTTAACGGGCGTTGCGCCATTCGATTCTATGGACATTTCTACATATGTGTACCAATTTTGAATAACCGTATATAGCTAGTATAGTAAGAGTAAGCAAAAATGAAAAAAATGGTAACTTTAAACAATTCAGTAGTCCACTAAAAATCCGACCACACTGTATTCAAATGGAAAGTATCATTTTCTCTTAATTCAAGCATGCTGATTACGGGAAAAATAATGAAAAAAATCTCTAGGCCTTAGTTTTCAAAATAGAAATCTTTATTTTTAGTGCAAAATTGACAATATTTTTTGACTTTGACGGACTATAACTTATGAATGGTAAAAGATACTTTAACGGGCGTTGCGCCATTCGATTCTATGGACATTTCTACATATGTGTACTAATTTTGAGTAACCGTGTATAGCTAGTATAGTAAGAGTAAGCAAAAATGAAAATAATGGTAACTTTAAACAATTCAGTAGTCCTTTAAAAATCCGACCACCCTGTATTTAAATGGAAAGTATCATTTTCTCTTAATTCAAGTATGCTGATTACGGGAAAAATAATGAAAAAAATCTCTAGGCCTTAGTTTTCAAAATAGAAATCTTTATTTTTAATGCAAAATTGACAATATTTTTAACTTTGACGGACTATAACTTATGAATGGTAAAAGATACTTTAACGGGCGTTGCGCCATTCGATTCTATGGACATTTCTACATACGTGTACCAATTTTGAATAACCGTATATAGCTAGTATAGTAAGAGTAAGCAAAAATGAAAAAAATGGTAACTTTAAACAATTCAGTAGTTCACTAAAAATCCGACCACCCTGTATTTAAATGGACAGTATCATTTTCTCTTAATTCAAGCATGCTGATTACGGGAAAAATAATGAAAAAAATCTCTAGGCCTTAGTTTTCAAAATAGAAATCTTTATTTTTAATGCAAAATTGACAATATTTTTAACTTTGACGGACTATAACTTATGAATGGTAAAAGATACTTTAACGGGCGTTGCGCCATTCGATTCTATGGACATTTCTACATATGTGTACCAATTTTGAATAACCGTATATAGCTAGTATAGTAAGAGTAAGCAAAAATGAAAAAAATGTTAACTTTAAACAATTCAGTAGTCCACTAAAAATCCGACCACCCTGTATTCAAATGGAAAGTATCATTTTCTCTTAATTCAAGCATGCTGATTGCGGGAAAAATAATGAAAAAAATCTCTAGGCCTTAGTTTTCAAAATAGAAATCTTTATTTTTAGTGCAAAATTGACAATATTTTTTGACTTTGACGGATTATAACTTATGAATGGTAAAAGATACTTTAACGTGCGTTGCGCCATTCGATTCTATGGACATTTCTACATGTGTGTACCAATTTTGAGTAACCGTGTTTAACTAGTATAGTAAGAGTAAGCAAAATTGAAAAAAATGGTAACTTTAAACAATTCAGTAGTCCACTAAAAATCCGACCACCCTGTATTTAAATGGAAAGTATCATTTTCTCATAATTCAAGCATGCTGATTACGGGAAAAATAATGAAAAAAATCTCTAGGCCTTAGTTTTCAAAATAGAAATCTTTATTTTTAATGCAAAATTGACAATATTTTTAACTTTGACGTATTATAACTTATGAATGGTAAAAGATACTTTAACGGGCGTTGCGCCATTCGATTCTATGGACATTTCTACATATGTGTACCAATTTTGAATAACCGTATATAGCTAGTATAGTAAGAGTAAGCAAAAATGAAAAAAATGGTAACTTTAAACAATTCAGTAGTCCTTTAAAAATCCGACCACCCTGTATTTAAATGGAAAGTATCATTTTCTCTTAATTCAAGCATGCTGATTACGGGAAAAATAATGAAAAAAATCTCTAGGCCTTAGTTTTCAAAATAGAAATCTTTATTTTTAATGCAAAATTGACAATATTTTTAACTTTGACGGACTATAACTTATGAATGGTAAAAGATACTTTAACGGGCGTTGCGCCATTCGATTCTATGGACATTTCTACATATGTGTACCAATTTTGAGTAACCGTGTATATCTAGTATAGTAAGAGTAAGCAAAAATGAAAAAAATGGTAACTTTAAACAATTCAGTAGTCCACTAAAAATCCGACCACCCTGTATTTAAATGGAAAGTATCATTTTCTCTTAATTCAAGCATGCTGATTACGGGAAAAATAATGAAAAAAATCTCTAGGCCTTAGTTTTCAAAATAGAAATCTTTATTTTTAATGCAAAATTGACAATATTTTTAACTTTGACGGACTATAACTTATGAATGGTAAAAGATACTTTAACGGGCGTTGCGCCATTCGATTCTATGGACATTTCTACATATGTGTACCAATTTTGAATAACCGTATATAGCTAGTATAGTAAGAGTAAGCAAAAATGAAAAAAATGGTAACTTTAAACAATTCAGTAGTCCTTTAAAAATCCGACCACCTTGTATTCAAATGGAAAGTTTCATTTTCACTTAATTCAAGCATGCTGATTACGGGAAAAATAATGAAAAAAATCTCTAGGCCTTAGTTTTCAAAATAGAAATCTTTATTTTTAATGCAAAATTGACAATATTTTTAACTTTGACGGACTATAACTTATGAATGGTAAAAGATACTTTAACGTGCGTTGCGCCATTCGATTCTATGGACATTTCTACATATGTGTACCAATTTTGAATAACCGTATATAGCTAGTATAGTAAGAGTAAGCAAAAATGAAAAAAATGGTAACTTTAAACAATTCAGTAGTCTACTAAAAATCCGACCACCCTGTATTTAAATGGAAAGTATCATTTTCTCTTAATTCAAGCATGCTGATTACGGGAAAAATAATGAAAAAAATCTCTAGGCCTTAGTTTTCAAAATAGAAATCTTTATTTTTAATGCAAAATTGACAATATTTTTAACTTTGACGGACTATAACTTATGAATGGTAAAAGATACTTTAACGGGCGTTGCGCTATTCGATTCTATGGACATTTCTACATATGTGTACCAATTTTGAGTAACCGTGTATAGCTAGTATAGTAAGAGTAAGCAAAAATGAAAAAAAATGGTAACTTTAAACAATTCAGTAGTCCACTAAAAATCCGACCACACTGTATTCAAATGGAAAGTATCATTTTCTCTTAATTCAAGCATGCTGATTACGGGAAAAATAATGAAAAAAATCTCTAGGCCTTAGTTTTCAAAATAGAAATCTTTATTTTTAATGCAAAATTGACAATATTTTTAACTTTGACGGACTATAACTTATGAATGGTAAAAGATACTTTAACGGGCGTTGCGCCATTCGATTCTATGGACATTTCTACATATGTGTACCAATTTTGAATATCCGTATATAGCTAGTATAGTAAGAGTAAGCAAAAATGAAAAAAATGGTAACTTTAAACAATTCAGTAGTCCACTAAAAATCCGACCAGCCTGTATTCAAATGGAAAGTATCATTTTCTCTTAATACAAGCATGCTGATTACGGGAAAAATAATGAAAAAAATCTCTAGGCCTTAGTTTTCAAAATAGAAATCTTTATTTTTAATGCAAAATTGACAAAAATTTTAAATTTGACGGACTATAACTTATGAATGGTAAAAGATACTTTAACGGGCGTTGCGCCATTCGATTCTATGGACATTTCTACATATGTGTACCAATTTTGAATATCCGTATATAGCTAGTATAGTAAGAGTAAGCAAAAATGAAAAAAATGGTAACTTTAAACAATTCAGTAGTCCTTTAAAAATCCGACCACCTTGTATTCAAATGGAAAGTTTCATTTTCACTTAATTCAAGCATGCTGATTACGGGAAAAATAATGAAAAAAATCTCTAGGCCTTAGTTTTCAAAATAGAAATCTTTATTTTTAATGCAAAATTGACAATATTTTTAACTTTGACGGACTATAACTTATGAATGGTAAAAGATACTTTAACGTGCGTTGCGCCATTCGATTCTATGGACATTTCTACATATGTGTACCAATTTTGAATAACCGTATATAGCTAGTATAGTAAGAGTAAGCAAAAATGAAAAAAATGGTAACTTTAAACAATTCAGTAGTCTACTAAAAATCCGACCACCCTGTATTTAAATGGAAAGTATCATTTTCTCTTAATTCAAGCATGCTGATTACGGGAAAAATAATGAAAAAAATCTCTAGGCCTTAGTTTTCAAAATAGAAATCTTTATTTTTAATGCAAAATTGACAATATTTTTAACTTTGACGGACTATAACTTATGAATGGTAAAAGATACTTTAACGGGCGTTGCGCTATTCGATTCTATGGACATTTCTACATATGTGTACCAATTTTGAGTAACCGTGTATAGCTAGTATAGTAAGAGTAAGCAAAAATGAAAAAAAATGGTAACTTTAAACAATTCAGTAGTCCACTAAAAATCCGACCACACTGTATTCAAATGGAAAGTATCATTTTCTCTTAATTCAAGCATGCTGATTACGGGAAAAATAATGAAAAAAATCTCTAGGCATTAGTTTTCAAAATAGAAATCTTTATTTTTAATGCAAAATTGACAATATTTTTAACTTTGACGGACTATAACTTATGAATGGTAAAAGATACTTTAACGGGCGTTGCGCCATTCGATTCTATGGACATTTCTACATATGTGTACCAATTTTGAATATCCGTATATAGCTAGTATAGTAAGAGTAAGCAAAAATGAAAAAAATGGTAACTTTAAACAATTCAGTAGTCCACTAAAAATCCGACCAGCCTGTATTCAAATGGAAAGTATCATTTTCTCTTAATACAAGCATGCTGATTACGGGAAAAATAATGAAAAAAATCTCTAGGCCTTAGTTTTCAAAATAGAAATCTTTATTTTTAATGCAAAATTGACAAAAATTTTAAATTTGACGGACTATAACTTATGAATGGTAAAAGATACTTTAACGGGCGTTGCGCCATTCGATTCTATGGACATTTCTACATATGTGTACCAATTTTGAATATCCGTATATAGCTAGTATAGTAAGAGTAAGCAAAAATGAAAAAAATGGTAACTTTAAACAATTCAGTAGTCCTTTAAAAATCCGACCACCTTGTATTCAAATGGAAAGTTTCATTTTCACTTAATTCAAGCATGCTGACTACGGGAAAAATAATGAAAAAAATCTCTAGGCCTTAGTTTTCAAAATAGAAATCTTTATTTTTAATGCAAAATTGACAATATTTTTAACTTTGACGGACTATAACTTATGAATGGTAAAAGATACTTTAACGGGCGTTGCGCCATTCGATTCTATGGACATTTCTACATATGTGTACCAATTTTGAATATCCGTATATAGCTAGTATAGTAAGAGTAAGCAAAAATGAAAAAAATGGTAACTTTAAACAATTCAGTAGTCCACTAAAAATCCGACCAGCCTGTATTCAAATGGAAAGTATCATTTTCTCTTAATACAAGCATGCTGATTACGGGAAAAATAATGAAAAAAATCTCTAGGCCTTAGTTTTCAAAATAGAAATCTTTATTTTTAATGCAAAATTGACAAAAATTTTAAATTTGACGGACTATAACTTATGAATGGTAAAAGATATTTTAACGGGCGTTGCGCCATTCGATTCTATGGACATTTCTACATATGTGTACCAATTTTGAATAACCGTGTATAGCTAGTATAGTAAGAGTAAGCAAAAATGGAAAAAATGGTAACTTTAAACAATTCAGTAGTCCTTTAAAAATCTGACCACCCTGTATTTAAATGGAAAGTATCATTTTCTCTTAATTCAAGCATGCTGATTACGGGAAAAACAATGAAAATAATCTCTAGGCCTTAGTTTTTAAAATAGAAATCATTATTTTTAATGCAAAATTGACAATATTTTTTGACTTTGACGGACTATAACTTATAAATGGTAAAAGATACTTTAACGTGCGTTGCGCCATTCGATTCTATGGACATTTCTACATATGTGTACCAATTTTGAATATCCGTATATAGCTAGTATAGTAAGAGTAAGCAAAAATGAAAAAAATGGTAACTTTAAACAATTCAGTAGTCCACTAAAAATCCGACCACCCTGTATTTAAATGGAAAGTATCATTTTCTCATAATTCAAGCATGCTGATTACGGGAAAAATAATGAAAAAAATCTCTAGGCCTTAGTTTTCAAAATAGAAATCTTTATTTTTAATGCAAAATTGACAATATTTTTAACTTTGACGGACTATAACTTATGAATGGTAAAAGAGACTTTAACGGGCGTTGCGCCATTCGATTCTATGGACATTTCTACATATGTGTACCAATTTTGAATAACCGTATATAGCTAGTATAGTAAGAGTAAGCAAAAATGAAAAAAATGGTAACTTTAAACAATTCAGTAGTCCTTTAAAAATCCGACCATCCTGTATTTAAATGGAAAGTATCATTTTCTCTTAATTCAAGCATGCTGATTACGGGAAAAATAATGAAAAAAATCTCTAGGCCTTAGTTTTCAAAATAGAAATCTTTATTTTTAATGCAAAATTGACAATATTTTTAACTTTGACGGACTATAACTTATGAATGGTAAAAGATACTTTAACGGGCGTTGCGCCATTCGATTCTATGGACATTTCTACATATGTGTACCATTTTTGAATAACCGTATATAGCTAGTATAGTAAGAGTAAGCAAAAATGAAAAAAATGGTAACTTTAAACAATTCAGTAGTTCACTAAAAATCCGACCACCCTGTATTTAAATGGACAGTATCATTTTCTCTTAATTCAAGCATGCTGATTACGGGAAAAATAATGAAAAAAATCTCTAGGCCTTAGTTTTCAAAATAGAAATCTTTATTTTTAGTGCAAAATTGACAATATTTTTTGACTTTGACGGATTATAACTTATGAATGGTAAAAGATATTTTAACGGGCGTTGCGCCATTCGATTCTATGGACATTTCTACATATGTGTACCAATTTTGAGTAACCGTGTATAGCTAGTATAGTAAGAGTAAGCAAAAATGAAAAAAATGGTAACTTTAAACAATTCAGTAGTCCTTTAAAAATCCGACCACCCTGTATTTAAATGGAAAGTATCATTTTCTCTTAATTCAAGCATGCTGATTACGGGAAAAATAATGAAAAAAATCTCTAGGCCTTAGTTTTCAAAATAGAAATCTTTATTTTTAATGCAAAATTGACAATATTTTTAACTTTGACGGACTATAACTTATGAATGGTAAAAGATACTTTAACGGGCGTTGCGCCATTCGATTCTATGGACATTTCTACATATGTGTACCAATTTTGAGTAACCGTGTATATCTAGTATAGTAAGAGTAAGCAAAAATGAAAAAAATGGTAACTTTAAACAATTCAGTAGTCCACTAAAAATCCGACCACCCTGTATTTAAATGGAAAGTATCATTTTCTCTTAATTCAAGCATGCTGATTACGGGAAAAATAATGAAAAAAATCTCTAGGCCTTAGTTTTCAAAATAGAAATCTTTATTTTTAATGCAAAATTGACAATATTTTTAACTTTGACGGACTATAACTTATGAATGGTAAAAGATACTTTAACGGGCGTTGCGCCATTCGATTCTATGGATATTTCTACATATGTGTACCAATTTTGAATAACCGTATATAGCTAGTATAGTAAGAGTAAGCAAAAATGAAAAAAATGGTAACTTTAAACAATTCAGTAGTCCTTTAAAAATCCGACCACCTTGTATTCAAATGGAAAGTTTCATTTTCACTTAATTCAAGCATGCTGATTACGGGAAAAATAATGAAAAAAATCTCTAGGCCTTAGTTTTCAAAATAGAAATCTTTATTTTTAATGCAAAATTGACAATATTTTTAACTTTGACGGACTATAACTTATGAATGGTAAAAGATACTTTAACGTGCGTTGCGCCATTCGATTCTATGGACATTTCTACATATGTGTACCAATTTTGAATAACCGTATATAGCTAGTATAGTAAGAGTAAGCAAAAATGAAAAAAATGGTAACTTTAAACAATTCAGTAGTCTACTAAAAATCCGACCACCCTGTATTTAAATGGAAAGTATCATTTTCTCTTAATTCAAGCATGCTGATTACGGGAAAAATAATGAAAAAAATCTCTAGGCCTTAGTTTTCAAAATAGAAATCTTTATTTTTAATGCAAAATTGACAATATTTTTAACTTTGACGGACTATAACTTATGAATGGTAAAAGATACTTTAACGGGCGTTGCGCTATTCGATTCTATGGACATTTCTACATATGTGTACCAATTTTGAGTAACCGTGTATAGCTAGTATAGTAAGAGTAAGCAAAAATGAAAAAAAATGGTAACTTTAAACAATTCAGTAGTCCACTAAAAATCCGACCACACTGTATTCAAATGGAAAGTATCATTTTCTCTTAATTCAAGCATGCTGATTACGGGAAAAATAATGAAAAAAATCTCTAGGCCTTAGTTTTCAAAATAGAAATCTTTATTTTTAATGCAAAATTGACAATATTTTTAACTTTGACGGACTATAACTTATGAATGGTAAAAGATACTTTAACGGGCGTTGCGCCATTCGATTCTATGGACATTTCTACATATGTGTACCAATTTTGAATATCCGTATATAGCTAGTATAGTAAGAGTAAGCAAAAATGAAAAAAATGGTAACTTTAAACAATTCAGTAGTCCACTAAAAATCCGACCAGCCTGTATTCAAATGGAAAGTATCATTTTCTCTTAATACAAGCATGCTGATTACGGGAAAAATAATGAAAAAAATCTCTAGGCCTTAGTTTTCAAAATAGAAATCTTTATTTTTAATGCAAAATTGACAAAAATTTTAAATTTGACGGACTATAACTTATGAATGGTAAAAGATACTTTAACGGGCGTTGCGCCATTCGATTCTATGGACATTTCTACATATGTGTACCAATTTTGAATATCCGTATATAGCTAGTATAGTAAGAGTAAGCAAAAATGAAAAAAATGGTAACTTTAAACAATTCAGTAGTCCTTTAAAAATCCGACCACCTTGTATTCAAATGGAAAGTTTCATTTTCACTTAATTCAAGCATGCTGATTACGGGAAAAATAATGAAAAAAATCTCTAGGCCTTAGTTTTCAAAATAGAAATCTTTATTTTTAATGCAAAATTGACAATATTTTTAACTTTGACGGACTATAACTTATGAATGGTAAAAGATACTTTAACGTGCGTTGCGCCATTCGATTCTATGGACATTTCTACATATGTGTACCAATTTTGAATAACCGTATATAGCTAGTATAGTAAGAGTAAGCAAAAATGAAAAAAATGGTAACTTTAAACAATTCAGTAGTCTACTAAAAATCCGACCACCCTGTATTTAAATGGAAAGTATCATTTTCTCTTAATTCAAGCATGCTGATTACGGGAAAAATAATGAAAAAAATCTCTAGGCCTTAGTTTTCAAAATAGAAATCTTTATTTTTAATGCAAAATTGACAATATTTTTTGACTTTGACGGACTATAACTTATGAATGGTAAAAGATACTTTAATGGGCGTTGCGCCATTCGATTCCATGGACATTTCTACATATGTTTACCAATTTTGAATAATCGTGTCTAGCTAGTATAGTAAGAGTAAGCAAAAAAAAAAAAAAATGGTAACTTTAAACAATTCAGTAGTCCACTAAAAATCAGACCACGCTGTATTCATATTTAAAGTATCATTTTCTCTTAATTCAAGCATGCTGATTACGGGAAAAATAATGAAAAAAATCTTTAGGCCTTAGTTTCCAAAATAGATTTTTTTATTTTTAATTACGTAAATTTATCTTCGATTAAAAATTACGATTTAATTGTTTTTTTCTGTCTGCAGCACAGGCCTTTTGTCGGTTGTTACGTCATTAACAAAGTATTAGATAACTAATTATTTAAAAAAATATACCTCGTAAAGTAGTTAACAGTCATTTACAATTTGTCTTTCATAGTGAAAGGATGGTTGTACTCTTCTGGTTTGCTGGACCGTGCTCGACCATTCTTTTATTTTTTGTATTTGTATTTCATAGTATTTAAATCTGTGGTAGTTACCTCTACCCTTAAAATAGGAAATTTTTGAATTAAATTCATTAAATCAAAGTGCGCCTAGACCAACCCAGGGCCCGAAGGACAACGTGGGATACTTGTATTTGTATAGTGGTAGTTTGGTAAAATGTCCAGGTTTATCCTGAGACAAGGTATGTGAAAATAAACTTCCTAGCAAATTGAAAATTTATCAATTTTTACATTTTATATCAATTTTTAAAATACTTTAGGTCAATTAACTTGACATGTTTCTCCATCTAGCAATTGTTGCTGTACCCGTAATTTTAGGGTATAAGGCATAACAATACGATATAAATACAATACAATGAATTGTACAACAATTCAAATTTAATATTTTAAAATACAGTGTTTGTACTAGTGTTACATAATACATAAAATATCTAAAATACTTATATATTTTTTAAACTATTTAAATCTTACAATTTCAAAATTTATTTGCCCAAAAAACATTACAATATATGTCTCATAGATTGTGACACGGATTTTCCCATTTATTTATTTAAATATACAAACTATCAATAATATAAAATAAAGTAAATGATACACCCAACAATGGGTAATAAGCAGTAATGATATAATTATTTATTATTAAACAGGCTTGTATTAAAATATTTTGATTTCAACTTTAAATAAACTTAAAACTGAGTACAATGTGGTATATAAAGGAATGACAGTGTGTGAGTGATTGGGTAAGCGAAATCTTGCTCTATAAAATTGCCCGGGAAATTTTATAGTGTAAGACTAGCTTTAATTAAGGTTAGCTTAGAATAATTTAGTTATAAGATAGGGCGCCATATTTGTACTCAGTTTTTTTCATATTAATAAATAGTTAATTATTAATAAACAGTTATTTGAATATATTTCTATAATAATAATTTGGGAAAATCCTGTCTGCAAAATTCATTAAAAATTATTTCATTTTCAATAATTTCAATTCATTCTTTGAATTGATTTTCCTATATTTTTTAACTGTTATTGTATGCCAATTAGTTTTGGGTTCAAATCCCGCACTCAACAATTGCTATACAGAGGAAATGTTTAAGTTTTTGACCCAATTTTCTGATACATAATTTTTAATTTTTACAAATTCAGAATAACGTATTGCATTTTTATTTTTTCAAAATTAAATTCGTATTGGTTGTTATTACTATTTTGTCAAAATTGAATAAAATATTACATAAACTACATGAGTTAAGAATGTTTATTCAGTCGAAGAAATTAACCAACTCGCCCTTACGGGCTTGTGGGTTAAGCTTTCTTCTCATGAATAAATATTATCTTAGCTCATTTGGTGTATAAATATCTATTAACAAATATATATTTTACTATATTAAATTCTTTTGAAAACTTGGATTTTTAAAGTGTTACCTATTACAATTTTGCTGGGAAGTTGCTGTACATTGCAATGAATGTCCAATTATTAATAAATGAGAATATAAAAATAATTTAGAATGAAAGGTGTGTGTGAATGTGGATCGGATGTTTGGGTAAAATATAAAATCATAAAAAAAATAAAACAAGAATAATATGAAAATAAAAACCAATTTTTATTTATGAATGATCCCCTGAATGTTTTGTGTGATTGAGGTTTATTTAGTATTGATAAATATTTGATAAAAGACATAGTATTTCAACATTTTTATTCAGACAATAATATTTTACAATATTTATATATTTTTGAAAGAAAATTTTGAATCTATTTCATTCATTTGAAATTAAATTTTCTGGGTCTTAAGAGAAAAGATGTCACACCCAACTAGGGGTAAAGAACATTATAATAAACAGATATTTTGCATTTATACAAATGTTAAAATCAAAATGAAATATTTAATAAGTTAAATAAAAACGTTCATTGCAGTACAGCCTAGTTAAGTGTAGTTTAAGGGGGCGCGTCGTCATCCTAACTTTAACTTGTAAATCTAACTTAAATTGTAACTTTCGTCCCGGGTGAATTTGCTCGCGTAACCCGGCATAAGGCTCGGGTCGCTAACTTCCGCATATCCGGCATGAGATCCGGATCGTTTCCGTTCCATTGACATCGTACAGGCCAGGATCCTTTTGGACCTGGATATTACCGTCCTTCTAGACTCCGTGGGATATAATCGTCATCCTAACTTTAACTTTTAAATAGTAGATTTCATGCCGGCATGAGGTCCGGATTGTTTTATTTTTTTAATTTATTATTAGCTCGTGTAATCCGGTATGAGGTCCGGATCGATTAGGTTAGGAACCCAGGACCTGGACAACGGGGGACAACAAGGGATCGAGAAAGGAGCAAGTCTTCAAGGCGAATTAAAGACGCGAATATATTCGAAATTTGTCGCGAACCGGGTACGGGAAATTTTGAACAGATTTTGATAATATTGATTTTATTTTTTGTTGTGTCGGGAATATTTTTTTATAAACTGTAGTTTGGGGTTTTGCAGGGTTAATTTTTGCCATAAATTCGTTCGCGAAAATCGATTTATAAATGATATATTTGGGGTGGGATTTTGGAATTGTTTATATTATATTATCTTATATTATATATGCTCGTATATAATATAAATATGATATAATATATTTATTTTGTATGTTATGCTTTTTTTCTAGCGCACTGAGTATTTGGCGTGCCAGTATTTTGAATACTGTGCAATGAATACTCATCAAATTCCGCCGAAAGTCTCTCGCGGGCATGAAAATGTTCGGTGGACTTTACACATGGTAAAAAAGAGCTTTGTTGCAGATTACTAAAATTAGTACCAGCAGCTAATTTGGTAATCACAATGAAGTAGTTTTTTATCGTGAGGTGAGCAACCCTCGTCCAAGAAAACTTACCCTCCTATATGGATTGCACGGGGTCGGTTTTCGCGGAATGGGGAGGGCGCGGTCGTAGGTCCAAACACTGTATGGAATATGACGATGAGCAATAGTTTATCGGCGTATGCATATCAGTGGTTGGAACGCGCTTGGCCCCAGCAGGCCGCGTCCGTGAACAAGCCACAAATAGGTTCATTTCATCTCATTATCATTTTTGTTAGGGTTTCAGGCGCGGGCGATTCTATTTATAGTTGATATGAGATCGTTAGGGTTTTGTAGGACACCCCAGTCGTGGTTTAGGCCGGGGTGGCTCTGTCCTCAACTCCTTTGAATCGCAGGAGGTTTGGACAGGGTTCCCTGCCCACGTGGAGAGACCTTGTCGTGGTGGCAGGGCTTAACCATACCCAAATTGGGGTGGGACCAACGTCTCCACAAACTATCGAATTAATATCTGTTTCTGGTTAATATATTAACTAAATAATTATTTTGGCACATATTAATTCGATAATTTTTATTTAAATGCAATTATTTTAATAAATGAACAAATAAAATATTAATTCTTGCGGAATATAGTTATAAAATCTGATGACCTCCCGCCAATGTTTAAAATAGCAATGATCTTTAAGTAAAGTATCATTTCCGGTTGATCTAATTTGTTGTTCCAATAAATAGAAAAGTCTGTAATACCAAATTTTGGATTATATTTCATTATGTTTTTCCTCAAAAATCTGTTAAGAGTTTCATGTAAAGTACCACTTCCGGTTTATCAAAGTCAAAATCTAATATGTTTCAAATTATATACGAGTTTTAAATACCAAAGTTTTGGATCATATTTTAGTAGATTTTAAGGAAAAATTGTGTTGTAGGTACCTTAATTCGTGCTTATTTACTAAAAACTCTCTTTCGAATTTTTGGACCGAAAACGTTACCTCCCTTATCTATGGTGTGGCGGGAGGTAAAAATACATAATATATGTAAAATAAACTAATACAAAAATTGTCAATTTAGTAATTTTTCCAGAAAATAGCCCAATTTAGAGCAGCTGATGTTCCTTTAGCCAGATCTTCTCTCGTGCATTCCTCTCCTAAGTTGGCGCACGTGAGCAGGTGGGTCATTATTTGTTCTTGACTAAAATGACATAAAGTGGGTTCTACTTGGTACCCCCAGTTGTACCTATGTATTTCATAGGCGATTTAAAATTTTCCAAATGGGCCATTTTTGGTCATTATCTGGTGGTGGTTTTTCATCTTTTGCAAATAAAGTAAAAAGATAATTATAAGTTATTTAACAATGAATTTAAAAATAGGGGTTGGACACTTTAAATTTAAATATTAAAATATATTTTATCTTTTAAATATCGTAATTTTTATTTATTTTGATTGTTACAGGGTTCTATGCAGTATGGCCGATACACCTTTCGAATGTACCCTCATGAAACCTGATTTCTTCCAGTATCATCGTTGGAGAATGAATCCCGAGACGTGGAGAAGAATTTCCCGAAAAAAAATCACCCTTATGCCCTCCCCATAAACCCTATCTTAAAGGTATTTATGCTCATTGCCATCTACTTATCAATAAAACCAAATTAATTCGAAATATTTCTTGTATTGTGTTATTATTTATGTATAATTTCCGGTAAAAATTGATGTACGCTGTTGTATGATGAATTTAAATCACAAATTATTATTTAAACATCTTAAATTATTGATTGTTTTCAAATAAATACTCTTCATCCGTTCAAAATTGATAGGATTTTATCTCATTCGAATTCTCGCTGTTTTTCCACCAATCACAAGCTTCGTTATTTTTACCAGTCACAATCATTAGTTTCATCAGATTTTCACCAATCACATGAGACCACGTCGTAAGCCCAGTGTTGCCAACCGTAGCATTATTACAAATATTTTCCAGTCGTTATAAATTAGTCATTATTATATTTTACTTCATATTTATTTTCGCCATGTCTATAATAGGGTTGTTACTTGTCGTCATTGACAGATTTTCTCTTAAGTTGCTACTTACTCTCAAGCGCCATCTGCTATTTTCTTAAATGAAATGAAATATATTTTTAGTTTTAAAGTTTTTTGTTTAACATTTTTTTATTATCGTTTGTATTAAATGTATTGTTTTTTGTGTATTTTTCATTGTTTTTTATGCCATTAATATTTGAGCATAATTTTCTGAGCGGTAACATAATTCAATTTTAAGAGGTTGGCAACACTGTCGTAAGCGTCAGTGCGTTACATGTTTTGCAAGCAAGTTGATGTTAAGAAGTGGTTTTATGTTTTTGTGATATATTTTGTGATTAAAATAACTTATTTACGTGTTATATTTGTGAAATGGACTTGGAGCAGTTGAATTCGAATGCCTAGCTGTAGTTTGAAAGGTAAATTATTTGATTTTCTAATAAATTTAAGGACAAAAATCTTGACGTAACCTTACTTACATCTTCAAGTTCTACATAAATATGTATTTGTATATTGAATTCATCATAAAACAGCCTTAATACATGTAATATATTGTTGCATTTAACATTCTTTTACATTAGTAAAGTATTAAAACATTCTTATACGACGCAGAGTGTCTAACCTTGCTCTTTGAAGGTCGTACATGATTTGCAACTTTCAGTATCATATTTTTAAGAACTTAAACGTAAAATCGTGTAGTGTATATATCTAGCTGCAGTTTGAAAGGTATATTATGTAATTTTATAATAAATGTAAGGACAAAAATCATTGAAATATCTAATGACGCTACGTACATCTTCAAGTTCTAAATGTACATTTGTATAGGTATCAATTTCATCATTAAACAGCAGCTAATACATTTATACATTTGAGTATTTTTAATATTGCTGTTTGAATATCATATGCAACTTTATAGAAATGTCTATAATGTTATGTAATGTTTATCTATAGAGGTGTGCAAAAGTTTTAAGCCAAACGGATTTTTAAACCATAATCATATATTGTAAAGATGATACAACAATGAAACAGTTATATTAATAAACATATACATTTGTGCATAAAATATGTTCCTATTATAAACCAGAAACTATGTAGGTAAATAAAATTATGTGGTAACGAAATAATTTCTACTGCTATTCAAAAATATTGCGCCAAAAATATGCGTATTTCAAAACAACTAATAAATCTGTTCAGTCTTATTTTGTTATCCATATTTAATAGTTTATCATCATTCCCTTTGATACAATCACTGCAGAATACTATCGAGACCTTGATTTAATTAAATTTGTAATACTGTCTTGTGGTGTACATCTTGTCATTCATTTTCTAAATGGTTCCATAATTCAGGCTTGTTTTTCTTTTCCATCGCGGATGTTTAACTTCTAGCTTAAATGTTTATTGGATTTAAATTCGGAGATTAGGGTGGTCAAACAAGAATTTGGACATTTATTGACCTAAAAATTAGTTTATTACTTTAGATTTTAGTTTAATTATTTTATCTGTTCTCTTTGTTGTTTTACGGGGGTCTATTGCATCTTAGCTTGTCAGCTAATGATTTTGGCAATGTATATTTGGTGATAATTCCATTTGCTGTGCTTTTATCGATCATTAGGAAGTCTGCTACCTCACGAGAAACCTCTCCTTGACGAGAAAGGTTTATTGCGGATTCTCGTACCTGAAAGTGGGTGTATTTCACCAATTTATTAGACAATAACAAGTTAATATTGAATTGTGTATTATTTATTTGTAAGTATTTAATCCTGTGGTGCACTCTCCATACCAGCTATGACTGCTCCGTGAGGTGACGCCTGGTAAGCGCCCACACGATAAAATATATCGTCATCATTACCGATGTCTACATGTGTTGTAGATACTGGCACACCCAGAAATGGGTAATATGCCGTGATGATATATTTATTTATTTATTTAAGTATTTACATTATATTAGAGTTTGGATTACAGTGACCTATATAACTACATTTGTGTGTAATTTGGTGAAAAATATACCTTAATATTGTGATAGTGAATATGTGATAGTGAATATATCAGTATTATGTTATAATTGCTCTACTTTATTTCCTATTGATATTGATACAGTTTTTTTTCTAAGATATAGTCGCAATATAGCAGTTAGTATATTCATATTAAACATATATTTGCTTAAAAAACTTTGTGCTAAATTATTAATCTATTTTTAATTGTATCTCTGTATATAAATCTTTGCAACACTATTATTTATTTGAAAGTATTTACATAGGTATATTAAAGTAATCTATATCTCGATAAGTCTTAGAAAAAAAATGTTATACATTATACTCGCAAAAATCTGTAATATTATGTAACAACTTACACGATACAATTTAATAAATATTTGGCGATATATATTTCATTATTTATTTATTTACAAGTCCTCATAGAATAATCTCATTGCAATATGTAACACAAATAAAATGTATTATATAAATGACCAATAAAAACAGTAAAAAAGAATACAATTTCTTAATTGAAAAACCTATTTACCTATCCTCAAAAATTGCATTCCAGAAACCAGAAATTCACCAAAATACGAACTAGATCATCAAAATGAGATCAGCAGGATATGAACGATTTACGGCCTACAGGTAATCAACTAGCAAAAAACGTTTCGAGAACACCTCAAAGCGAACGCCGATCTGCAACCTGCATATATAATTTTAGCGCCTAAACTTCAACCTAGTGCACAGCAGATTACAAAAGCAAGTAGCCTACACAAAAAATTCCTAGCCAGCAAAATCCGATCCGCGAGCACCAGCAAGGCTTCTGGTCGACAAAATCGCAAAAATCGTGTAAAATCGACGATTTAGAGCCGTAACGGCCGAAAAGTAGCACTTTACTGCCGCTACGAGCATTTTTGAGCTCTCAGACGGATTTTCAGCCGATCGCAAGGCATTTACCCACCAATATTCAGAAATCCATCGATCGCAATACTGTTGCTAGGCTTCTGGCTGACAAACTATAAAAAATCGTGTAGATTCGGCGATGTACAGCGTGTAGCAAGACTACTAGTCACGAAAACGAGAATTTGTGAGCTCTCTGGCCGAACGGAATGTATTCTCCCACAAAAATTCATATTTCTGACAATACGGTAGGCTGAAGTAAGGCCTGGTGCGCAAATCATGAATTTCAAGTCTCCCACCACAGATTTCTAGCTGTGTATATACTGTCTGTCTGTTGAATTTACAGCCATTCGTGCAGCGTGAGCGGTGGCGTCCTACCGGTCACTCTTTGTCGTGAAATTACGTAATAACGTCTATTTCAAGCTATATACAGGTTTCTAGAAATTTTTTGCTGGCTAGGCCCCAGGAACCAGCGGAGCGATCCGATCCCAGCTCCCAGCAACCCGCCTAGCACCCACGTGCTGCCTTCGGCTGTAGCCTAGGCGCGCTCGTGGATGGCTAGGGCGGGTTGCTGGTAGCTAGGATGGGATGCTCGGCTGGTTCCTGGTGGCTAGTAAGCGGGGTTCGAACCTGGATCTTTAGGATGGGAGATTTTTGTTGGTCGTCGTTCTGGTTGTGGATCTATAGGCTGTGAACTGGTTTCTAAGCGGGATATGAACTTAGATCTTTGGATTGCGATTTTTTTGTTTTGGAAATAGGGTGTTAAAATGAAATATTTATATTATTTTATCGGTATTTATTGGTCATCAATATATTACATAATGGTGTACATAATTCATTGCTATATTTTGCAAAGATATTGTTTTAATACAGAGATATATGCGAATGACAATTATATACATAAATAAATGTATCTTGATCTGTAACACTTTGAAAGATGATATTTGATATAGGTTGTTTTTAATTATATATATATATATATAAAAACATATGATATAAATTCTTTATTATGATTCGTTGAAATATACAAGTAGGCTAACATATATGATTGACAACAATTGATCGATTAATTGTTGAAAGAACTTTTATAAGGATCATTTGTTTTAACAAATAGAAATAATAGAAGACATTAATTATGTATAAGATGAACATATGTTTATTTATAACAGAAAATCCTTACAAAGTTTTTCCCTAACATTTTTTGGGCATTGAAAATATATTCTAAGTTTAATATAATATATTTTATAACTTCAAAATGAATGTCTCTCTTGCTATAAACTTTTGGGATTCAAATTCGAATTCGCACATAGCTAAAAGATATATTTAAAATATGTAAACGAAAGTTTAAACAAAATGAAAAGAAAATTTTGATGGTTTTTTTTTAAATCAATTGTTGAAAATGAAAATGAAGTTTAAAAAGTTTTCAATCATGCAAACAGTATATAAAATATATTTGAACTATATTTGTTTTAAAGTGTATCAAACATGTAAATGTTAATATATTAATTAACTCTGTGGAATAGAAATATGTGGCCCAAAATTTTGTGATCTATATAAATAGGGATAATGTATCAATTTATCAGTTTTATATCTTAATTAATGCATTTCGAAGTTTAAAATGTAATGTTTTTATTACGTCATTCTTACAGGAGAGACATTTATTTTGTGATACAGTTTTAAATTAGAAGACTTGGTACATAGGTGCTTTGAAAACAAAATGTTTTATCATCTTTTTCAACGGACGTAGAAAAAGTATGTGTGTAAAGTATCATTTTCTGCTCTAGATACACAAATAACTATTTTGTACTGTGCAAATATATTGTGAAGTGTATTTTAAATATAATAATACAAATTAGGTTTTTTCTTACTACGTTTTATTTAAAACGATCAGAGTATTAGATTATATGTGTACTCGTATGTATGTAGGGGATGCAAATGATGGTACAGAAAAATAGAGCTAAGGCCCAATTACTTATATAGTTTCGATATATTGAAATTTTAAAGTTTAAAATATGTTCCATGTGATTCATATGTTGTGTATAGTAACTTTAAAATTAAATACTTCAAGAACTAAGAGCGATAGCGAATTATCCTAATCTTATTTGTATTTGTAAGATTATTTTCTATATGTAAACGTAATTTCAGCACTTTGGAATCGCTGAAAACATTTTCAGCAATGCTTGTTTCACAACAGGTATATCAATTGACAATAGCAATTTAAAAAAATGAGTATATGAAAAACTAAAAGAAAAAGAGACTTGCATTTTCAAAATTTAGTTGTAGAGAGTTATTTCGTGTGTTTATACAAATTTTAAAAAGTTTTAAATCGCTGAAAATATTTTCAGTAATGTTTATTTCAAAACGTGTTCATGTTTATTAAAAATATCAACTTTGAAATTGAATATCACGAAAATTAAGAGATATAGCGACTTGTACTTTTCAAAGTGATATTAAGGAATTTATTTACTATGTGGTAAACTTAATTTTAGAATATATAAATCGCTGAAAAAGTTTTCAGTAATGGTAGTTTCAAGACGAGTACATCTCTATTGAAAATAGCAAGTTTAAAAATTAATACCTATCTCGTAAACTAACAGAAATAGCCATTTTTACCTTTCAAATTTGAATGTAGGAAATTATTTTGAATATGCATAATTATTTTCCAAATGTATGAATCGCTGAAAAAAATCAGTAATGTTTAGACTTCGTTTCTTGTACTCTTCAAATAATATGTATGTATGTAATATGTGTTTGTAATGTATGACAACCTAACGTAATACGCTTTGAGATGTTGAAATATAATTATGAAAATGAAAATGGGAATTGTATAATGATATGATTTTATTCTCTGTCATTTAAATATGCTTATATGTATGAGTGTTTTCGACATTTGTTTATAAAGTTTTTATTAGTAGAGCAGATGATTTTTCACGTTAAATGGTTATATCATATAAGTACTTTATAGGTGTGAGGTGGTTTTATTTATTTATTTACATAAATTTTATAAACATGACTTGGGGTGTACAAAATCCATGTTGGGGTTGTTTTGGGGTGCGATTCTCTGCAACAGGGTGACCATCTCCAATGCGGAAATCAGGATTCATGAACTGCAACTCTCTCGGGTACATCTGCAGCATCGTCTGTTTAAGTGCACAGCTTATCTTTCTGCAACAATAGAAAATATACTCAAAAGCAACATATATAAATTAGTGGTTAATGGTCATAGAAAATAATATGATTTTATTTATAGATTATTAAGAATTATTTCAAGTATATATAATTATTATTTAAAAAGATATATTAATGCCAAAGAAAGTGCGAGATATTCAATATTACAAAAGAATGAATAAATATATTAATCGATCAATTATAGATTTTAATGCATAATGTGTACGATATTAAAGTATTTTAATAATGAGGTATAAGTTACGTATTTTGTCGTATTATCGTACACATTCATAATTACGTATATATGGAACAAAATATATGTAGTAAAATATATAGGACATACAATGATATGATATATTAAATTATACACAAGATGAACACAATTCACGACAGATGTTTAATATTAGAAAACATTTTTTCAAATATCTTTGCCGTAAAAGTATATGGGGCTTTATACATAGTATTTACAGAATAAAATGTTAGAAGATTGTATGTATTTTCGTTATAATATGAACAATTATGTAAATATAGCTTATATCTTGTATATATACTAGAATAATCCCTCCAAAATAATGGTGATAATATGAAAATACAACTATATATGAAGTATTATAAAAGCAAAAAAAAACTCACTTTGAATAAATGAAATCTATGGATTTAACTCCAAGTCTTGCAGGTATCCTAACGTCCTCTCCAAGCACCAGGAAGTCGTCCTCGTGGTCACAGTACACCAGCACACTACACACACGTCTTTACACTAGCACTGTAACAAACAAACTGAAAGAATTAATCCATGTAATAGGTAGGGTGTTAAATAATTTACCCCGTAGAAATACAAGTCAACAATTAAATAATAATGAGTCATTATAAATAATAATTGCTTCTTATGTATTATGTAATTCGTTCACGGTGTTTTGAATTTTATGAATGTAGAAGTGGCGCGAAAAAATTTGAGTACACAAAATACAAAATTACAATTTTTTTTTATTGTAACATTTTATTAAATATGTGTGTTCTTTTCAGATGCAGCCGTGTGAAAAGCCGACATCCTGGTGTTGCAGACTTAGCGACTTGGAGTCCCGGCATTGTAAACTGAAGCACTCAACAATGGTGAGTTACATTGTTGTAGATATTTTCTTGTAATCTCGCCCATGGGGATTAGCTGTTAAATCTACGTTTTGATGAAAAGTACTAAAATTAAATTAAACAATATAATACTATATGTAGTAATCAAATAATATTACTACCAAGTTCATATCTCTACCCATTTTTGAATTATTGCCCCAAAAGTCAATATACCCCATTTTCAGATAAAAACTTCAAAATTTTCAAAAATCTAATTTTTATGGATCTAGATACTTCTCAATGCGCTGATTCCAAATTTTGAAACCGCAAGTCGATATCTCTTTTCGGTCTCGAGATATTTAGATTCAAAGTTTTGCTCAAAACTGCCCATTTTTGGGTAATAACCCAAAAATGGGTCGAGATATGAATTTGGCGACAACACCATTCGATTCTACGGGCAAAATTACATAAGTACACCAATTTTCAGAATTTTTGAACACCGCATACAATCTCTAAAGAAAAATAACTGAAAATGGCCAAAAATCGTAAGGGGTACCCCTTACGATTTTTTCAGATTTTGGCCATTTTCAAACTTTTATTTATAAAAAATGAACCGGTTGGTGAAACATTATGAAAATTGATATACTTATGTATTTTTGCCAGTAGAATCGAATGGTGATGTCGCCAAGTTCATATCTCGACCCATTTTTGGGTTATTACCCAAAAATGGGCAGTTTTGAGCAAAACTTTGAATGTTAATATCTCGAGAACGAAACGAGATATTGACCTGCGGTTTCAAAATTTGGAATCAGCGCATTAAGAAGTATCTAGATACATGAAATTAGATTTTTGAAAATTTTGAAGTTTTTATCTAAATGTGGAGTATATTGACTTTTGAGGCAATAATTCAAAAATTGGTAGAGATATAAACTTGGTAGTAATTTTATTTGATTGTAAAGACAATGTTACGTAAGTGTACGTATTTTTAGAGTATTTGAACAAATGTGTGAATTTTTAGAAAGAAAAGTATTGAAATATAAATGAATAAATGCTATAAAAAAGTTCCTTGGAAAAGATTCTATATACTTAATGTTTAGGAGGATAACTTTTATTTATTTATTTACATAAATCTTATAAATAAATCTTGAGGGGCACCATTACATGTTGGGGTGTCTTCAGTGTGATGCTCTGCAACAATAGGATCATCTCTGACGCTGAAATTAGGATAGATATCTTTCTGCAACTCACTCACATCCTTCTACGGCTTGGCCAGGACTGTAATTCATATCTGTTACATGTTTCTGTAACAATAGAAATATATTCGAAATAATATTTGGATTAGTGGTTACAGATAATAATATGGATGGACTTAGAACTGTTTCAATCGTTTGTAATTATTAAAAATAAAATACCTAATATGAAAGTAAGTGTGAGAAATTTAATATTAAAAAGAATATTTAAATTTTTAATTATTTAAATATAAAATATTTGTAGTAAAATATATAGTATTTCCAATAATATATGATATGTGTATATGGTATTAACACTATGAATAATTCTAAATTAACTCAAATTCTTTTCCACACAACATCAATTATAATTCAAATATAAAGTATATATACACCCGAATAATCGTTAGAAATAATGGCTAATATATCCAATAATGGTTACTAAAAGTAGTTTAAAAATATAAAAATAAACTTACTGTGAATAAATTATTTCCCTAAGTATAAGTCCAAATCGTGAAGATGTCCAAAAGTCCTCTCCAGGCACTAGGAAGTCGTCCTCGAAGGCACAGTACACGAGCACACCACACGTCTTTACACTAGCACTGTAACAAACAAACTGAAAGAATTAATCCATGTAATAGTTAGGGTGTTAAATAATTTACCCCGTAGAAATACAAGTCAACAATATAATAATAATGCGTCGTTATAAATAATAATTGCTTCTTATGTATTATGTAATTCGTTCACGGTGTTTTGAATTTTATGAATGTAGAAGTGGCGCGAAAAAAGATACTTTAACGGGCGTTGCGCCATTCGATTCTATGGACATTTCTACATATTTTTACCAATTTTGAATAACCGCGTTTAGCTACTATAGTAAGAGTAAGCAAAAATGACAAAAATGGTAACTTTAAACAATTCAGTAGTCCACTAAAAATCCGACCACCCTGTATTTAAATGGAAAGTATCATTTTCTCTTAATTCATGCATGCTGATTACGGGAAAAATAATAAAAAAATTCTCTAGGCCTTAGTTTTCAAAATAGAAATTTTTATTTTTAATGCAAAATTGACAATATTTTTTGACTTTGACGGCCTATAACTAATGAATGGTAAAAGCTACATTGACGGGCGTTGCGCCATTCGATTTTATGGACTTTTCTACATATGTTTACTAATTTTGAATAGTCGTGTCCAGCTAGCATAGTAAGAGTAAGCAAAAATGAAAAAAATGGTAACTTTAAATATTCAGTTGCCCACTAAAAACCCGACCACCCTGTATAACTTTAAAATGAAATTATTGAAAAACTAAGTGAAATAGTTGTTTTCTACAGCTATGTAATGTTGCAGGAATTAAAATTGCTGAAAAAAAATTCAGTCATGTTTGTTTCAAGATAGCTAAATTATCTATTGTGTACACCATGATAAAAATAAAATAAATTGAAAACTAAGTGAGATAGCGACTTGCAGTTTTCAAATTTGGATTCCGGGGGTTGTTTCAAATATGTATACATAATTTTAGAAATTTGAATCGCCGGATACAGAGTTAAATTTCAGTAGGAAATATTTGAACCTAGCTTTTTGTTTTTCTGTACCTTTTAAATAGTATGTATGCATGGATGTATGGTATGTGAATTTCTTATATAATGAACAGTAAAATCTATGACAATGAAGATATATGTGTTGCATAATGACATGAATTGATTATGTGCCAATTTTTCTTGCCATATATTAGTTATACGAGTACATAATGTTTAGGAGGATAATTTTTTTTTATTTATTTACATAAATCTTATAAATAAGTCTTGAGGGGTACCAATACATGTTGGGGTGTCTTCAGGGTGATGCTCTACAACAATATGATCATCTCCAACGCTGAAATCAGGATAGATATCCTTCTGCAACTCACACACATCCTTCTACGGCTTGGCCAGGACTGTAATTCATATCTGTTACATGTTTCTGTAACAATAAAAGTATAATCGAAATAATATTTGTATTAGTGGTTACAGATAATAATATGGATGGACTTAGAACTGTTTCAATCGTTTGTAATTATTAAAAATAAAATACCTAATATGAAAGTAAGTGTGAGAAATTTAACATTAAAAAGAATATTTAAATTTTTAATTATTTAAATATAAAATTATATTTGAAGTAAAATATATAGTACGTCCAATAATATATGATATGTGTATATGGTATTAACACTATGAATAATTCTAAATTAACTCAAATTCTTTTCCACACAACATCAATTATAATTCACCCGAAATAGTCGTTAAAAATAATGGCTAATATATCCAATAATGGTTACTAAAAGTAGTTTAAAAATATAAAAAGAAACTTACTATGAATAAATTATTTCCCTAAGTATAAGTCCAAGTCTTGAAGATGTTCAAAAGTCCTCTCCAGGCACTAGGAAGTCGTCCTCGAAGGCACAGTACACCAGCACACTACACACACGTCTTTACACTAGCACTGTAACAATGAAACTGACAAACTGACAAAATTGATCTATGTAACAGTTAAGCATTAGATAACAATAATAAAAAAAAAATGGTAGTCAACAATCAAAATAATGAGTATAAATTATAGTTGATGTCTATGTATTACATAATTTTGTAGTCGCTCGTACAATTTTTTTGAAATTAATATTTGTAAACAAGGTCTATGGATTACCCGCGAAATATAATTAATGAACTTTAGGGTTGAAAGAAAGGATGCTACTTTTTAATTTTGAAAATTCAAAATGTTGATATTTGAGAATAAATGATCTATTTAAAAACGCTATTACAAAAAAACTTGTATGTAATACGTTGTGAAATGAGTGTTTTAGGCACTTGACGTGTTGTAGTACTCGCTTATCCTCGTGCGTATAAATTTCACGTCGCGTGTCAAACTATCATTTCGCAACTTATTACAAAAATAGTTATTAAAAACTAAGTGAGATAGCGAGTTGCAGTTTTCAAATTTGAATTCAGGGGGTGTTTTTCGATATGTACGCTAAGTTTCAGGAATTCGAATTGCTGAAAAATAAAATTCAGTGATGTTTGTTTCAAGATAGGAAAATGTCTTTTGTGTATACCATGATAAAAGTAAAATATTTTAAAAACTAAGTGAGATAGCGACTTGCAGTTTTCAAATTTGAATTCAGGGGGTGTTTTTCGATATGTACACTAAGTTTCAGGAATTCGAATTGCTGAAAAATAAAATTCTGTCATGTTTGTTTCAAGATAGGAAAATGTCTCTTGTGCATACCATGATAAAAGTAAAATATTTTAAAAACTAAGTGAGATAGCGACTTGCAGTTTTCAAATTTGAATTCAGGGGGTGTTTTTCGATATGTACGCTAAGTTTCAGGAATTCGAATTGCTGAAAAATAAAATTCAATGATGTTTGTTTCAAAATAGGAAAATGTCTTTTGTGTATACCATGATAAAAGTAAAATATTTTAAAAACTAAGTGAGATAGCGACTTGCAGTTTTCAAATTTGAATTCAGGGGTTTTTTTACGCTAATTTTCAGGAATTCGAATTACTGAAAAAAATAATTCAGTGATGTTTGTTTCAAGATAGGAAAATGTCTCTTGTGCATAGCATGGTAAATGTAAAATATTTTAAAAACTGAGTGAGATAGCGACTTGCAGTTTTCAAATTTGAATTCAGGAGGTGTTTTCCGATATGTACACTAAGTTTCAGCAATTCGAATTACTGAAAAAAAGAAAATCTGTCATGTTTGTTTCAAGATAGCAAAATGTCTTTTGTATATACCATGATAAAAGTAAAATATTTTAAAAACTAAGTGAGATAGTGACTTGCAGTTTTCAAATTTGAATTCAGGGGGTGTTTTTCTATATGTACGCTAAGTTTCAAGAATTCGAATTACTGAATAAAATAATTCAGTGATGTTTGTTTCAAGATAGGAAAATGTCTTTTGTGTATACCATGATAAAAGTAAAATATTTTAAAAACTAAGTGAGATAGCGACTTGCAGTTTTCAAATTTGAATTCAGGGGTTGTTTTTTGATATGTACACTAAGTTTCAGGAATTCGAATTACTGAAAAAAAATTCTGTCATGTTTGTTTCAAGATAGGAAAATGTCTTTTGTGTATACCATGATAAAAGTAAAATAGTTTAAAAACTAAGTGAGATAGCTACTTGCAATTTCCAAATTTAAATTCAGGGGGATGTTTTCTGTATATATACTAAGTTTCAGGAGTTTGAATTGGAAATTTCAACTTTAGGCCTCTAAATTTCTGAAACTAAGTGAGATAGGAAATTGTACATTTCAAATTTGATTTGCACATGTATATTTGTATACATAAGCAACGTTTTAAAATTGTTGAAATGTTGACAAATACTTTTCTATAGAATATTTCAACTTTACATATTAATATGAATAGAAAAGTGGTATTATTAATACAAACACAAAGTGCAGATACAATAAAAAAGTTATTACATTTATAATTTTATTAATAAATCATTTCTTTTTGCAGATCATCACGTTTTCGACGTTCCAGTGGTAAGAGACGCAGACATCGCGACTTGGAGAACCCGTTCGTGTGTCTACAGTATCCTGGGGCTTCTCTCCGGACCTGGTGGACATGATTTCGTTGTCTGGACCAGGAAACCATCCCCTGCGGTATCGTGAAGTCGTGAATCGGTTTCCCTGATCTCCATACTTGAAATTCTATGAAATATAAATGTGAGATTTAAACTGTATATTCCACTAAACTGTGTCATGCGTTATTTCACATTCTTGTTTATTACTCCTACATGGTTAAAGATAGCAACTTGCACAATGAAAATTTGGAATCTACATAAAATTCTCTGTACGATACGTCTGATTATAATTTTTAACTTCGATTGGTTTAGGAGTTACGGGGCGTCAAATTTTCTCTGTACACTTTTCCATATTTTCATTTATCACTACTACAAGAATAAAGATAGTAAATAGGGAAGAAAAAATTTGTATTTTACATAAAATTCGTTATTGGCAGACACAATTGTTTTGTGTTCAACAACTTAGAAAAAATGTAAATGTAATATCAAAGGTTCATACTTACCTATGGTGAATTTTCATAATATATCATCCGCTGTTGTATCATCACTGTATATCATCATCGGCGATTTTCACAGATCAGAATACACTTTGTAGTAAATATTACGTAACACTTACTCCAATTAGAATAACTTGTATAACACTTGGTATTAGTAAAACAATGCACCACACTTTTACGAACAATTACACACATTTTAATAATAGGAAAGACTTTTTTTTAAATATACAGCAACTGTATAGTAAACTAACTCACGACACAATATAATTTTGAATAAGGATTAAACAATGAACACTAACGGAAGGACAGAGTCTTATGCAACATTTTAAATAATATCTAAAATTATAAGAAGCAGAAATACGTTGTATAAGTTAAAATGAATTTTGAATATTTAGATTTTATTGTAAATAATAATATACATACGAACATTTAAATTTAGTGTACTATTAAATTATTAAATTTAGATTTTTTTTAAAAAGTTTAAACAAAACGACAATTATTTAAAGCTATTTAAATATTTTTTAAATATTTATAGAGTAAATCTAACACTTTTAAAATATATAGCGAATTATACGATGTAAATAGAGAACGATTTCAATAAAAATTTCAAACTTTTTCGTTGCTATATGGCACTACACGATTATTCACAAGCACACGATGTTCACATCACCAAAGACTGAAAGGAACTGAAGTCTTTATTGTAAAAACATAATATTAATATTATCACGTAATACCCCCACTCTAATTAAGTGTTTATTTACTATATCTTTTGTACTTTGGCGCTCAAAATAAACAATGTTTATGTTTGTTTACAAGTTCTGCGAAGGGCCTAGTACACCCAGCAATAGGATTCGGTGACTACAGCACTGGATGATGATAATATATGACTTTTTATAAGAATAAATAAATAAAATAGTAGTTTTCTTACCTTTCCTATGTAATAACAAAAGGGACAGGGAAATATCTTAATATTTAAGGATTTTTCCGGATTTTCCTATGCTATCTTTTAGTATTAAGTTCTCTAGGTACGAAAATAACCATCCGATAGGAGTCCGCCCTTTTATAAAGGGCTAAGGGCTTATTTGAGCCCTTAGGGAAAATTTGACCACGGATTTCATTTATGCAGCTCCAAGTAGGTTTAACAACACTTGTCCGGATTTTCTAGCTCTTTTAGTTCAGGAATTAGCGCAGGCCCTTCGCCACAAACTTGAAGGGCAAATATATTGTAAACCAAAGGGTTTTCATCAATTCTGTGCAAGCCAATGGAAAGCGCGGGTTCGAATCCCCCCGATTCGCTATTTTCCGGCCCTTTAGCCCTATAAATGGACGAATTTAAGTGTTAGTCCCTTTAAAAAACTTTAAGGGCCCATATCTCGAAAACGGCTGGGTTTTCAGCGTTTTCCTTAAAACGCTGTTCCTTAGGGGAATTCGAATGAGTAATATAGGGTCAAATTACATCATACCAAAGTTTGAAGGGCGTAGGGCAAAGTTATTTACAATAAGGGTTTTTGAACATTTTTTGATTTTTTTTTTGTTTACACCAAAATTTTATTATTTATTTTTTAAGCTCTATAAGCAATAAAATAACCATCCGTAGAACTCTTTCTCATTTTTGTTCCCCGGATACTATGGAAAATATTCGACTCAAAATGCGACACTTTTTAATTAAGAAATGCTTTATATCTCCTAAACTACAAAAGGTTGAAGGGCCGGACAATGTTTTTTAGACTAATTACGACCCGTAGAACACGAATCCGGTCTCACATTGAAAATATGAGAACTCTTTTCATTCCTGTTATCCGGATACCATCAAAAATTTTCGATTCAAAAACTGAGTAAATTTTGGTCATTGACCCCAAAAATTGGGTTAAGAAAAGTGTTGTAGCTCGTAAACTACAGAAGTTAGAAGGGCCGGACAGGGTTTTTTATACTAATTACGACCCGTAGAACACGAATCCGGTCTCACATTGAAAATATGAGAACTCTTTTCATTCCTGTTATCCGGATACCATCAAAAATTTTCGATTCAAAAACTGAGTAAAATTGAGTAAAATTGGGTTTAAAAAAAGTGTTGTAGCTCCAAAACTACAGAAGCTAGAAAGGCCGGACAGGGTTTTTTAGACTAATTACGACCCGTAGAACACGAATCCGGTCTCACATTGAAAATATGAGAACTCTTTTCATTCCTGTTATCCGGATACCATCAAAAATTTTCGATTCAAAAACTGAGTAAATTTTGGTCATTGACCCCAAAAATTGGGTTTAAAAAAAGTGTTGTAGCTCCAAAACTACAGAAGTTAGAAGGGCCGGACAGGGTTTTTTTAGACTAATTACGACCCGTAGAACACGAATCCGGTCTCACATTGAAAATATGAGAACTCTTTTCATTCCTGTTATCCGGATACCATCAAAAATTTTCGACTCAAAAACTGAGTAAAATTGGTTTTAAAAAAAGTGTTGTAGCTCCAAAACTACAAAAGCTAGAAAGGCCGAACAGGGTTTTTTAGACTAATTACGACCCGTAGAACACGAATCCGGTCTCACATTGAAAATATGAGAACTCTTTTCATTCCTGTTATCCTGATACCATCAAAAATTTTCGACTCAAAAACTGAGTAAAATTGAGTTTAAAAAAAGTGTTATAGCTCCAAAACTATAAAAGCTAGAAGGGCCGTACTAGTTCTATTAGACTAATTACAATCCGTAGAACACGAATGAACATAAAAAAATTTCCCATGTCTTATTTCCCTTATAAATGTTACATAACTACATACTTCCCTGTCTCTTTGTTGTGGTACATCCCCCTGAAATAAATGACGGGTTGTTAAATAAAAATTGTATTGGTTTAAGAAATATTTATTGTTTATTATGGTCATAGCTTAAATTGTATGTATTCTTATTTGTATTTTATAAACAAATATGCTTAGGGATGTTTAAATAATAGTTTGTATACATTTTACTTGTATTTATTGTTTATTTGTACTTTACATTGTTGTATTTCATGTAACTACCCTTAATGTACTTTGTAAATAAATAATATACTTACCCTTAACCTGAAAAATTAGAAATAGGGATGTTTAAATAATAGTTTGTATACATTTTACTTGTATTTATTATTTATTTGCACTTTACATTGTTGTATTTCATGTAACTACCCTTAATGTACTTTGTAAATAAATAATATACTTACCCTTATCCTGAAAATTAGAAATAGGGATGTTTAAATAATAGTGTGTGTACATTTTACTTGTATTTATTGTTTATTTGCACTTTACATTGTTGTATTTCACGTAACTACCCTTAATGTACTTTGTAAATAAATAATATACTTACCCTTATCCTGAAAATTAGAAATAGGGATGTTTAAATAATATTTTGTATACATTTTACTTGTATTTATTGTTTATTTGTATTTTACATTGTTGTATTTCACTTAACTATCCGTAATGTACAATAATATTACACAATAAAATATAATTTAAGATATAATTTGTTTTATTTTTTACCCCTTTGCTACTCCTACACGTATATAGTTCTTAGAATGGCCGCTAGAGGGCAGCACCTATTAGAAAGGGGTTTGCGCCTAAAATATAGGCAACCAGAAATACTACTCCGCTTTGAACATACATACGTACATACATCATTTTAGGGTTATACCTAATGGGAATTTGACCCACTAAATATGGGACGCTTCCTATGGGAATTTGAGTTGGTGAAAATGGGACGAAAAGGCTCTAAAAAAGATGTATACCTATTGGGAATTTATACCCTTTATTTTTGGTCAAAAACACCCAAAAATAAGCGTCACATTTTAAATGTAACAAATTCCCATTAGGTATACATCTTTTTAGTGAACGTGCCATATTCAGAGGGTTAAATTCCCATTAGGTATAACCGAAAATGATGTATGTACGTACGTATGTACACAAATGAAATTTTTTTGGTTAAATTTTCCTCTAAGTTGGAACATTTATCGACAGGTGCTGCCCCCTGGTGGCCGTTTTAAAAACTACATACGTGTAGGGACTTAGAAAAAAAAATCAATTTTTAAACAATAATATATTTGTATTATATCAAAAAATTACAAGATTTTCTTATAAAAATTAAAGTTTATTGCTATTATTACAAAAGACTTTAACATTATAATAAATTGTTATTAGATTTGTTGACAAATTTAGTAACAATTGTGAACAGAATTATAACACAAAAGAAACGTAAAAGACACTTGTGTTTGTAAATTCTGTTCATAATTATTTCTCACTAAGTTTGTTTAACAAATTTGGTGACAATCTTTTAACGTTGTCAAACAGGCTTTAGTTGTAAGTTGGAAATGTGTTTCAGAAAGTAAAACTATCATTATTCTGATTGTAAATATTATAAACTATTCTACATCTTTATTTTGTAATATAAGTTACTCTTATTACAAAATAAAAATGTAGAATTGTTTATAATATTTACAATCAAATTGTAATGACAGATATACGTTGTAAAACACATTTCTAATTTACAACTAAAGCCTGAATGACAACGTTAAAAGATTGTCACCAAATTTGTTAAACAAACTTAGTGAGAAATAATTAAGAACAGAATTTTCAAACGCAAGTGTCTTTTAAGTTTCTTTTGTATTATAATTCTGTTCACAATTGTTACTAAATTTGTCAACAAATCTAATAACAATTTATAATAGTGTCAAACATGATTTAGTTATAAAACTAAAATGTTTGTTCCCAAATAAAATTATCATTATTATAGTTGTATTATTTGTTGTTAATTATTTTGCATCTTTATTCTGTGGACTGAATAAAGATGCAATAGAATTGAACACAAATAATATAACCATAATTTTATTTGGTAACAAACATTTCAGTTTTATAACTAATACGAAACTCTACATTTAAGTAAAATAATACTATATTACGTAGAGTTTCGTTTACAATAGTAATTTAACAAATGAAATCTTGGTGGTCCCTAAATAAGATTCCTTGTTCCCATTTTTAAAGGTACAAACATTTCTTATTCAGTTGAAGACCGTTTGACATTAAAATAAATTTTTATTAGATTTGTTGACAAATTTAGTAACAATTGTGAACAGAATTATAACACAAAAGAAACGTAGACGATATTTGTGTTTGAAAATTCTGTTCATAATTATTTCCCAACTAAGTTTGTTAACAAATTTGGTGACAATTTTTTAACGTTACCAAACAGGCTTTAATTGTAAAATTGAAATGTTTGTTACCAAGTAAAATTATCATTATTTTGGTTGCAGATATTATAAACTATTTTGAATCTTTATTTTGTAATAAAAGTAACTTCTATTACAAAATAAAGATACAAAATAATTGATATTTACAATCAAAATAATGATAATTTTGCTCGGTAACAAACATTTCAATTTTACAACTAAAGCCTGTTTGACACGTTAAAAAATTGTCACCAAATTTGTTAACAAGAAATAATTATGAACAGAATATTTAAACACAAATGTCTTTTAAGTTTCTTTTGTGTTATAATTCTGTTCACAATTGTTACTAAATTTGTCAACAAATCTAATAACAATTTATAATAGTGTCAAACATGGTTTAGTTATAAAACTAAAATGTATGTTCGCAAATAAAATTATCATTATTATAGTTGTATTATTTGTTGTTAATTATTTTGTATCTTTATTCTGTGACTGAATAAAGATGCAATAGAATTGAACACAAATAATATAACCATAATTTTATTTGGTAACAAACATTTCAGTTTTATAACTAATACGAAACTCTACATTTAAGTAAAATGATACTATATTACGTAGAGTTTCGTTTACAATACTAATTTAACAAATGAAATATTGGTGGTCCCTAAATAAGATTCCTTGTTCCCATTTTTAAAGGTACAAAGATTTCTTATTCAGTTGAAGACCGTTTCCGAAACTTCATATTAATATTATATATTTTGTTACCACCCAAACCTCCCACTTACCAAAATATATAATATTTATTAATACAAAGCTTCGTTTACAATACTTAAAATCTAACTTTGCCCTGACCGCGTCTAAATACTTAATAATAATTACAATTTTTTACTAAAACTACCTACTTTACAACTAAAGGAACATGGGTATTAATTTAAAATAAACACAATAAAAGTTTGTTTTATTGTACATACATTTTAAACAAATGAAGAAGAAGCCATGGTCTGCGTCACCAATCGGCACTGCAATCTTGAAGATAGTGGCGGTGGGGACTTTTTTTTTTAACTTTAAAACTATCTTAGAACTAAAAACGAAACCCTTTATTTAATAAATAATATATATAAGGGAAACACCGCCCTCTAATGCCAAACCCACGTTCCCTTATATATATACCATTTATTAAATACAGTTCCGTGTACAATAATACTTATAATCTAAGTTAAATTATTGTAGTTCCCCCCCAAATTAAATTAGTGAAGTGCGCAAAAAAGCCTATCTTACGTTAAAGATCTATTTCAAAGAAAAACAAATCTAAAAAAGCCTATTTTACGTTAATAACGATTTCAAAGCAAGTCTAAAAATGTCAAGTTACGTTAATTTTTCTCTCTCTCTCTCTCTCGAAAAGCAAAAACAACCCTTCCTACTTATTTCTAAGCTATCTTATGTTTACACGAACTATCTTATATCTAGATTAAACTAAGCTAAAGGCGTGTGGGAGAGAAAGAGTACGAGCTAAGCAAATGGTGAGAACGCCGTGACGTCGAACGCCGTTGTTGGTTCTCACGGAAGTTTACGAGGGGGTTAAGCCGACCCCACGCGATGCAAAGCATTTACGGCCTACAAACCGAACTAGGTAGAGAGCACGGCAGCAGTCACATGTAACTACCTAGGGTGCACGCCAACCTACCTAGCTACTCCCGGAGACATTCGCCCGCGCCTCTCGCGGATACCCTACACCGAACGCGGTTATTAACCCGTGTGCTCAACAAAGTTAATTCAAACAAAAACTTTACCTATTCGTTGCCATTACCATTAAATGATGATTACGTTGCCTCCGGATGAGGAGAGCACATACGACCATAAGAAAGCTTTCTGTGTCAACTATGGATTATGTCCCTAGAAACATTCACACAAGTGTGAAGCGATCCACCATAACAACAGGATTATATCACATGACGGTGCGTTGTACATATCAGTCCACTCAATTATGGCTATCGCGCACGAACCCTACCTACCCAGCCCCTCTGACCGTGTGAAGTTAATTGAATAAGGAACCCGAATACCCACATCAAAGTTTCGAATCTGTTACCTCCTTCCTGACTCACTCATCCATCCACCTGCAAGCATCCCCCGATACGTCCGGTATTTTCTTTTCCCAAGCACTCTCCCTAACTACCGTCTGGGTAAGCCACGCGTACGGTTACCGCTGCAACCGTAGACGCACGATTTTAGGATGATCGCCACGGGACGCACTTCAAATTAATCAATTTATTATTTTTAATTTTTAAAGAAAACGCGTGTTTGCTCGACGGCGCGATGAGCCAAAGTTTAATTAAAACCTGAAAATACATTTCCAAGAACTTAAAACTATAGTATTCCTCACGTACGAATGGCATTGCACAAGTTCAATTCGTTTTATAATCTGTGCTGACATCTAATAAGAAACTATCTTTTCCTGCATCAAAAAACACACATGAATTGATAAATCAACACTAAACACAAAAATGTTAAAACACCCGTCAATGTTTACGAACTATGTTGACAGTTTCAAATTATTTCCTAAATGTTGCCTTATGAACAGGTTTTATAACCTGTGTGTCAAAAAAACTATTTCAATTACGTGTCTTTAACAAGCCTACACTTTATTGCGCGCAATGCCATTCTTACGTAAATAATACTAAAACTTATAAAGCTACTACTTTTTAATCTTCTAGATGTCCGATTCCTGAAAAATAAATGCTAATCATTTGTTCCCAGATATTGATTTTATTGATAAATAGTCGATATTTCAATTTCAAATTGTTTTGATTTTATAAGAACATTTATGAAAGTTATATTTCGTTTACTACAGTACTCAAAACTGAATTTGAGTTCAAGATAATATTTAGACATATACATTTAACTATAAGTTCTCATGGTTGAGTATGAGAACAAAATAATAATTATGTATAGTAATATTCCCTAGACTATAAGTTCTCATGGCTAAGTATGAGAACAAGATGATAATTAGGCATATAGTCATATTCCTTTGACTATAAGTTCTCATGGTTGATCATAAGAACAAAATAATAATTATGCATAGTCATATTCCCTAGACTATAAGTTCTCATGGCTGAGTATGAGAACAAGATTATAATTAGACACATAGTCATATTCCTTTGACTATAACGTCTCATGGTTGAATATTTTATAAACATTGCAATTATGAGAAAAATAAAGTTTCCTACCAGGTTTATCCATCGATGGCCGCTTACGTCGAAGATTTGTCTGGTGCTCAGCTATCCTTACAAGATCCTTAAAGTTGCAAACTACAGTAGCTTTTGTAGTGTTAAAATCCAAAGCTCGAAAGTTGTATCCAAATTTTCCAAGTTTCTTGACACACCAGACCAACCAAAGGTCCACCTATTAAATATTAATTATTAGTTTGTGGTATTCTTGAAACCATTTAAAAAACTGTTGGAAAAAATTTCTTATGGCAAACGTGTGTTCATTACGGAAGACACTTGAGAAAAGTATCGTTTTTTACCTCTCGCTAAGAGAAATATTGGATTTATGCTAAAATGATGTGCATGTATGTGTGTGTATGTAGTGTGTGTGTGTGTCTGTGTGTGTGTATGTGTGTGTATGTGTCTGTGTGTATGTGTCTGTGTGTATGTGTGTGTGTGTGTGTCTGTGTGTATGTGTGTGTGTCTGTGTGTGTGTGTGTCTGTGTGTGTGTGTCTGTCTGTGTGTGTGTGTCTGTGTGTATGTGTGTCTGTGTGTATGTGTGTGTCTGTGTGTATGTGTGTGTCTGTGTGTATGTGTGTGTCTGTGTGTGTCTGTGTGTGTGTGTGTCTGTGTGTATGTGTGTGTCTGTGTGTATGTGTATGTCTGTGTGTCTGTTTGTGTCAGTGTGTATGTGTATGTCTGTGTGTATGTGTGTGTCTGTGTGTATGTGTGTGTATGTGTGTGTATGTGTGTGTATGTGTGTGTATGTGTGTGTCTGTGTGTGTCTGTGTGTGTGTGTGTGTCTGTGTGTGTGTCTGTGTGTGTGTATGTGTGTGTGTGTCTGTGTGTGTGTGTCTGTGTGTATGTGTGTATGTGTGTGTGTGTCTGTGTGTATGTGTTTGTCTGTGTGTGTCTGTGTGTATGTGTGTATGTGTGCATGTGTGTCTGTGTGTATGTGTATATATGTATACAGAATAATCTATTGCAATAAATCACACAGTCCAGACTACACTAGTTGTCAAATTCAATTGTTTGTAATTGACAGATAAATGTCAGTGTCAAAAATCAACAGTTTTACTAACATTAGTGAAAGCTTTTTCTAGGAAGTAAGTACATTTAATATTTCTTATTGAATTATTATCTAAATAATTAAAATCATAGGTAGGTATGTATATTAATAGTAATAGTTCTTAATATCCTTAAGATATACTGCCAATTCCGTCAATGAATTGGAACCATCTTGAACATTTTAGAAGAGTAGAACAAAATGAAAAGTGCGAGAGGTATTGTGCTGACCACAACAGATTTTTTTAAAGTGATTTATGTAATGTGAATGTGATATATGTAATGAATCCACGTGTATAATGAGATATTACATCCAACAGTTTTTAAATGGTTCGACCAGTCAACATTTTCAACAAACAAATTATAAAACCTATCTAAATTCCTACAAATTTCTTTCGACTAGTTTAAAACATAGATTATATACTTACAGAAACTTTACGAAGTTGTTTTTCATTATACCAAAAGTAAAGGGTCTCGGTAGAAGCTAAATCTGGACTATAAGATGACCCTTAAAATACCGGTCGAACTATTATCACCAGTCATTTGGCCCACAGTTTTTCTTAAAGTTTTAAGTCTATATTGAAAGTAGAAATTTATGTAGATTTTTATAATTTGTTAAAAATGTTGACCGGTCGAATTATTATGAATTTGGGCCCGTGAGTAGAAACAATTTATAAAGTACTGAAATTTTTCAAATTAACAAATATTATACCTCATGATTTTTTGCAAAAGTAACACTTTAACAACATAAATAACTATTAATATAGTTGAAACATTGTTTAAACTTACTACTGATATTAATTTGCAACAATATAAAACATCAAATATATTTATTTTTACGTATTGTGTATCTTTAACTGTGCACGAATGTCAGATGAAAATACGATATTCCACGCACTAGAGAGATAGAACTGTTTCAACTAATCATTCAACTTTAATAGTAATGGCTAGTAACTAGATTTGAACTAGTTAATTTTTATTCTACGATTCGACTCGTACATTATAAAGTATTGTTGCATTGACAATAATATTAGCTGTTCCAACCAAATAAATACATTTAATAATGACCACAGAAATATAAAATAAGAGATAAAGATAAAAGTATCCACTTACATTTGATGATTTCTTGCTGTCTGAACCGCTAGGAATCTGTTCTCTGGTCCTTTAAAATTGTACCTCGACTCTGGATATCATTTCCAATGGTCTGCAACACTGCAGATTCGTTGATTTCTACTGAAAAGAAAATAATTCATTGTAATATACAATAAAATTATCATTACAAATGACATTTGTATATTTGAGAAAGAATATTGATAGATAAAAATAATTAATTAAGTTGTATAAACTATTAATATTGTTGAAATGTTGTTTAATCTTACTATTATTATTAATTTGCAACAATATGAAACCCCAAATATATGTTTTTTAAATTTAAAATACGAATAGATACAACACTGACTATTTTACTAATCGAATTTTCATAAAAAGATGAAAAAATTCACAAATTTTCAAAATAATTAATACAGTAATTCAACTTTTATGGATGAAAGTGCGTAGACGAAACGATAACAAACGTACAACGTGTTCAAAATGGCGATTTAGAAACTTGTTGTACTACCCAACCTACGTAACACTCGCCCTGATATCAACTAATTACTAATTAATTAAAAATAAATTCTAATAAGGGGAAAATTATACTTTTCATTTAAATACAGGGTAATCGAATTTTTACTGCCCTACTGACTATTTGAAGTATCCATTTTTTGGTTTTTCACTTTGTCTAACTGTAACAGCAGGGCCCGGCAATTGAAAATTCGTACATATATGTACAAATGTCCGTAGAATCGAATGCCGCAAACCGCGTCAAAAAATCTTGTACCGTTTAATAGTTATAGGCCGACATAGTGAAAAAAACATGAGAGATTTCTAATCAAAATAAATCTTTCTATTTTGAAAACTAAAGGCCAAAGAATTTTTTAATTATTTTTCCCATAATTAGGGTGTCCGAATTAAGGGAAAATGATACTTTCTATTTAAATACAGGGTGATCGAATTTTTACTGCCCTACTGACTATTTGAAGTATCCATTTTTTGGTTTTTCGCTTTGTCTAACTGTAACAGCAGGGCCCGGCAATTGAAAATTCGTACATATATGTACAAATGTCCGTAGAATCGAATGCCGCAAACCGCGTCAAAAAATCTTGTACCGTTTAATAGTTATAGGCCGACAAAGTGAAAAAAACATGAGAGATTTCTAATCAAAATAAATCTTTCTATTTTGAAAACTAAAGGCCAAAGAATTTTTTAATTATTTTTCCCATAATTAGGGTGTCCGAATTAAGGGAAAATGATACTTTCTATTTAAATACAGGGTGATCGAATTTTTACTGCCCTACTGACTATTTGAAGTACCATTTTTTGGTTTTTCGCTTTGTCTAACTGTACCAGCAGGGCCCGGCAATTAAAAATTCGTACGTATATGTACAAATGTCCGTAGAATCGAATGCCGGAAACCGCGTCAAAAAATCTTGTACCGTTTAATAGTTATAGGCCGACAAAGTGAAAAAAACATGAGAGATTTCTAATCAAAATAAAACTTTCTATTTTGAAAACTAAATACCAAAGAATTTTTTAATTATTTTTGCCATAATTACGGTGTCCGAATTAAGGGAAAATGATACTTTCTATTTAAATACAGGGTGATCGAATTTTTACTGCCCTACTGACTATTTGAAGTATCCATTTTTTGGTTTTTCGCTTTGTCTAACTGTAACAGCAGGGCCCGGCAATTGAAAATATTCGTACATATATGTACAAATGTCCGTAGAATCGAATGCCGCAAACCGCGTCAAAAAATATTATACCGTTTAATAGTTATAGGCCGACAAAGTGAAAAAAACATGAGAGATTTCTAATCAAAATAAAACTTTCTATTTTGAAAACTAAAGGCCAAAGAATTTTTTTATTATTTTTCCCATAATTAGGATGTCCGAATTAAGGGAAAATGATACTTTCTATTTAAATACAGGGTGATCGAATTTTTACTGCCCTACTGACTATTTGAAGTATCCATTTTTTGGTTTTTCGCTTTGTCTAACTATAACAGCAAGGCCCGGCAATTGAAAATTCGTACATACACGTACAAATGTCCGTAGAATCGAATGCCGCAAACCGCGTCGAAAAATATTGTACCGTTTAATAGTTATAGGCCGACAAAGTGAAAAAAACATGAGAGATTTCTAATCAAAATGAAACTTTCTATTTTGAAAACTAAAGGCCAAAGAATTTTTTAATTATTTTTCCCATAATTAGGGTGTCCGAGTTAAGGGAAAATGATACTTGCTATTTAAATACAGGGTGATCGAATTTTTACTACCCTACTGACAATTTGAAGTATCCATTTTTTGGTTTTTCGCTTTGTCTAACTGTAACAGCAAGGCCCGGCAATTGAAAATTCGTACATATATGTATAAATGTCCGTAGAATCGAATGCCGCAAACCGCGTCAAAAAATATTGTACCGTTTAATAGTTATAGGCCGACAAAGTGAAAAAAACATGAGAGATTTCTAATCAAAATAAAACTTTCTATTTTGAAAACTAAAGGCCAAAGAATTTTTTAATTATTTTTCCCATAATTAGGGTGTCCGAGTTAAGGGAAAATGATACTTGCTATTTAAATACAGGGTGATCGAATTTTTACTGCCCTACTGACTATTTGAAGTATCCATTTTTTGGTTTTTCGCTTTGTCTAACTGTAACAGCAAGGCCCGGCAATTGAAAATTCGTACATATATGTACAAATGTCCGTAGAATCGAATGCCGCAAACCGCGTCAAAAAATCTTGTACCGTTTAATAGTTATAGGCCGACAAAGTGAAAAAAACATGAGAGATTTCTAATCAAAATAAAACTTTCTATTTTGAAAACTAAAGGCCAAAGAATTTTTTTATTATTTTTCCCATAATTAGGGTGTCCGAATTAAGGGAAAATGATACTTTCTATTTAAATACAGGGTGATCGAATTTTTACTAACCTACTAACTACTGACTATTTGAATTACCATTTTTTGGTTTTTCGCTTTGTCTAACTGTACCAGCAGGGCCCGGCAATTGAAAATTCGTACAAATATGTACAAATGTCCGTAGAATCGAATGCCGCAAACCGCGTCGAAAAATATTGTACCGTTTAATAGTTATAGGCCGACAAAGTGAAAAAAACATGAGAGATTTCTAATCAAAATAAAACTTTCTATTTTGAAAACTAAAGGCCAAAGAATTTTTTAATTATTTTTCCCATAATTAGGGAGTCCGAATTAAGGGAAAATGATACTTTCTATTTAAATACAGGGTGATCAAATTTTTACTGCCCTACTGACTATTTGAAGTATCCATTTTTTGGTTTTTCGCTTTGTCTAACTGTAACAGCAAGGCCCGGCAATTGAAAATTCGTACATATATGTACAAATGTCCGTAGAATCGAATGCCGCAAACCGCGTCAAAAAATCTTGTACCGTTTAATAGTTATAGGCCGACAAAGTGAAAAAAACATGAGAGATTTCTAATCAAAATAAAACTTTCTATTTTGAAAACTAAATACCAAAGAATTTTTTAATTATTTTTGCCATAATTAGGGTGTCCGAATTAAGGGAAAATGATACTTTCTATTTAAATACAGGGTGATCGAATTTTTACTGCCCTACTGACTATTTGAAGTATCCATTTTTTGGTTTTTCGCTTTGTCTAACTGTAACAGCAGGGCCCGGCAATTGAAAATATTCGTACATATATGTACAAATGTCCGTAGAATCGAATGCCGCAAACCGCGTCAAAAAATATTATACCGTTTAATAGTTATAGGCCGACAAAGTGAAAAAAACATGAGAGATTTCTAATCAAAATAAAACTTTCTATTTTGAAAACTAAATACCAAAGAATTTTTTAATTATTTTTGCCATAATTAGGGTGTCCGAATTAAGGGAAAATGATACTTTCTATTTAAATACAGGGTGATCGAATTTTTACTGCCCTACTGACTATTTGAAGTATCCATTTTTTGGTTTTTCGCTTTGTCTAACTGTAACAGCAAGGCCCGGCAATTGAAAATTCGTACATACACGTACAAATGTCCGTAGAATCGAATGCCGCAAACCGCGTCGAAAAATATTGTACCGTTTAATAGTTATAGGCCCACAAAGTGAAAAAAACATGAGAGATTTCTAATCAAAATGAAACTTTCTATTTTAAAAACTAAAGGCCAAAGAATTTTTTAATTATTTTTCCCATAATTAGGGTGTCCGAGTTAAGGGAAAATGATACTTGCTATTTAAATACAGGGTGATCGAATTTTTACTACCCTACTGACAATTTGAAGTATCCATTTTTTGGTTTTTCGCTTTGTCTAACTGTAACAGCAAGGCCCGGCAATTGAAAATTTGTACATATATGTACAAATGTCCGTAGAATCGAATGCCGCAAACCGCGTCAAAAAATCTTGTACCGTTTAATAGTTATAGGCCGACAAAGTGAAAAAAACATGAGAGATTTCTAATCAAAATAAAACTTTCTATTTTGAAAACTAAATACCAAAGAATTTTTTAATTATTTTTGCCAAAATTAGGGTGTCCGAATTAAGGGAAAATGATACTTTCTATTTAAATACAGGGTGATCGAATTTTTACTGCCCTACTGACTATTTGAAGCATCCATTTTTTGGTTTTTCGCTTTGTCTAACTGTAACAGCAGGGCCCGGCAATTGAAAATTTTCGTACATATATGTACAAATGTCCGTAGAATCGAATGCCGCAAACCGCGTCAAAAAATATTATACCGTTTAATAGTTATAGGCTGACAAAGTGAAAAAAACATGAGAGATTTCTAATCAAAATGAAACTTTCTATTTTGAAAATACGTACAAATGTCCGTAGAATCGAATGCCGCAAACCGCGTCGAAAAATATTGTACCGTTTAATAGTTATAGGCCGACAAAGTGAAAAAAACATGAGAGATTTCTAATCAAAATGAAACTTTCTATTTTAAAAACTAAAGGCCAAAGAATTATTTAATTACTTTTCCCATAATTAGGGTGTCCGAGTTAAGGGAAAATGATACTTGCTATTTAAATACAGGGTGATCGAATTTTTACTATCCTACTGACAATTTGAAGTATCCATTTTTTGGTTTTTCGCTTTGTCTAACTGTAACAGCAAGGCCCGGCAATTGAAAATTCGTACATATATGTACAAATGTCCGTAGAATCGAATGCCGCAAACCGCGTCAAAAAATCTTGTACCGTTTAATAGTTATAGGCCGACAAAGTGAAAAAAACATGAGAGATTTCTAATCAAAATAAAACTTTCTATTTTGAAAACTAAATACCAAAGAATTTATTAATTATTTTTGCCATAATTAGGGTGTCCGAATTAAGGGAAAATGATACTTTCTATTTAAATACAGGGTGATCGAATTTTTACTGCCCTACTGACTATTTGAAGTATCCATTTTTTGGTTTTTCGCTTTGTCTAACTGTAACAGCAGGGCCCGGGTATTGAAAATTTTCGTACATATATGTACAAATGTCCGTAGAATCGAATGCCGCAAACCGCGTCAAAAAATATTATACCGTTTAATAGTTATAGGCCGACAAAGTGAAAAAAACATGAGAGATTTCTAATCAAAATAAAACTTTCTATTTTGAAAACCAAAGGCCAAAGAATTTTTTAATTATTTTCTCCATAATTAGGGTGTCCGAATTAAGGGAAAATGATACTTTCTATTTAAATACAGGGTGATCGAATTTTTACTGCCCTACTGACTATTTGAAGTATCCATTTTTTGGTTTTTCGCTTTGTCTAACTGTAACAGCAGGGCCCGGCAATTGAAAATTCGTACATATATATACAAATGTCCGTAGAATCGAATGCCGGAAACCGCGTCAAAAAATCTTGTACCGTTTAATAGTTATAGGCCGACAAATTGAAAAAAACATGAGAGATTTGTAATCAAAATAACTGCCCTACTGACTATTTGAAGTATCCATTTTTTGGTTTTTCGCTTTGTCTAACTATAACAGCAAGGCCCGGCAATTGAAAATTCGTACATACACGTACAAATGTCCGTAGAATCGAATGCCGCAAACCGCGTCGAAAAATATTGTACCGTTTAATAGTTATAGGCCGACAAAGTGAAAAAAACATGAGAGATTTCTAATCAAAATGAAACTTTCTATTTTGAAAACTAAAGGCCAAAGAATTTTTTAATTATTTTTCCCATAATTAGGGTGTCCGAATTAAGGGAAAATGATACTTGCTATTTAAATACAGGGTGATCGAATTTTTACTACCCTACTGACTATTTGAAGTACCATTTTTTGGTTTTTCGCTTTGTCTAACTGTACCAGCAGGGCCCGGCAATTGAAAATTCGTACATATATGTACAAATGTCCGTAGAATCGAATGCCGGTAACCGCGTCAAAAAATCTTGTACCGTTTAATAGTTATAGGCCGACAAAGTGAAAAAAACATGAGAGATTTCTAATCAAAATGAAACTTTCTATTTTGAAAACTAAAGGCCAAAGAATTTTTTAATTATTTTTGCCATAATTAGGGTGTCCGAATTAAGGGAAAATGATACTTGCTATTTAAATACAGGGTGATCGAATTTTTACTACCCTACTGACAATTTGAAGTATCCATTTTTTGGTTTTTCGCTTTGTCTAACTGTAACAGCAAGGCCCGGCAATTGAAAATATTCGTACATATATGTACAAATGTCCATAGAATCGAATGCCGCAAACCGCGTCAAAAAATCTTGTACCGTTTAATAGTTATAGGCCGACAAAGTGAAAAAAACATGAGAGATTTCTAATCAAAATAAAACTTTCTATTTTGAAAACTAAAGGCCAAAGAATTTTTTAATTATTTTCTCCATAATTAGGGTGTCCGAATTAAGGGAAAACGATACTTTCTATTTAAATACAGGGTGATCGAATTTTTACTGCCCTACTGACTATTTGAAGTATCCATTTTTTGGTTTTTCGCTTTGTCTAACTGTAACAGCAGGGCCCGGCAATTGAAAATATTCGTACATATATGTACAAATGTCCGTAGAATCGAATGCCGCAAACCGCGTCAAAAAATATTATACCGTTTAATAGTTATAGGCCGACAAAGTGAAAAAAACATGAGAGATTTCTAATCAAAATAAAACTTTCTATTTTGAAAACTAAAGGCCAAAGAATTTTTTAATTATTTTTCCCATAATTAGGATGTCCGAATTAAGGGAAAATGATACTTTCTATTTAAATACAGGGTGATCGAATTTTTACTGCCCTACTGACTATTTGAAGTATCCATTTTTTGGTTTTTCGCTTTGTCTAACTATAACAGCAAGGCCCGGCAATTGAAAATTCGTACATACACGTACAAATGTCCGTAGAATCGAATGCCGCAAACCGCGTCGAAAAATATTGTACCGTTTAATAGTTATAGGCCGACAAAGTGAAAAAAACATGAGAGATTTCTAATCAAAATGAAACTTTCTATTTTGAAAACTAAAGGCCAAAGAATTTTTTAATTATTTTTCCCATAATTAGGGTGTCCGAATTAAGGGAAAATGATACTTGCTATTTAAATACAGGGTGATCGAATTTTTACTACCCTACTGACTATTTGAAGTACCATTTTTTGGTTTTTCGCTTTGTCTAACTGTACCAGCAGGGCCCGGCAATTGAAAATTCGTACATATATGTACAAATGTCCGTAGAATCGAATGCCGGTAACCGCGTCAAAAAATCTTGTACCGTTTAATAGTTATAGGCCGACAAAGTGAAAAAAACATGAGAGATTTCTAATCAAAATGAAACTTTCTATTTTGAAAACTAAAGGCCAAAGAATTTTTTAATTATTTTTCCCATAATTAGGGTGTCCGAATTAAGGGAAAATGATACTTGCTATTTAAATACAGGGTGATCGAATTTTTACTACCCTACTGACAATTTGAAGTATCCATTTTTTGGTTTTTCGCTTTGTCTAACTGTAACAGCAAGGCCCGGCAATTGAAAATTCGTACATATATGTACAAATGTCCGTAGAATCGAATGCCGCAAACCGCGTCAAAAAATCTTGTACCGTTTAATAGTTATAGGCCGACAAAGTGAAAAAAACATGAGAGATTTCTAATCAAAATGAAACTTTCTATTTTGAAAACTAAAGGCCAAAGAATTTTTTAATTATTTTTCCCATAATTAGGGTGTCCGAATTAAGGGAAAATGATACTTGCTATTTAAATACAGGGTGATCGAATTTTTACTACCCTACTGACAATTTGAAGTATCCATTTTTTGGTTTTTCGCTTTGTCTAACTGTAACAGCAAGGCCCGGCAATTGAAAATTCGTACATATATGTACAAATGTCCGTAGAATCGAATGCCGCAAACCGCGTCAAAAAATCTTGTACCGTTTAATAGTTATAGGCCGACAAAGTGAAAAAAACATGAGAGATTTCTAATCAAAATAAAACTTTCTATTTTGAAAACTAAAGGCCAAAGAATTTTTTAATTATTTTTCCCATAATTAGGATGTCCGAATTAAGGGAAAATGATACTTTCTATTTAAATACAGGGTGATCGAATTTTTACTGCCCTACTGACTATTTGAAGTATCCATTTTTTGGTTTTTCACTTTGTCTAACTGTAACAGCAGGGCCCGGCAATTGAAAATATTCGTACATATATGTACAAATGTCCGTAGAATCGAATGCCGCAAACCGCGTCAAAAAATATTATACCGTTTAATAGTTATAGGCCGACAAAGTGAAAAAAACATGAGAGATTTCTAATCAAAATAAAACTTTCTATTTTGAAAACTAAAGGCCAAAGAATTTTTTAATTATTTTTCCCATAATTAGGATGTCCGAATTAAGGGAAAATGATACTTTCTATTTAAATACAGGCTGATCGAATTTTTACTGCCCTACTGACTATTTGAAGTATCCATTTTTTGGTTTTTCGCTTTGTCTAACTATAACAGCAAGGCCCGGCAATTGAAAATTCGTACATACACGTACAAATATCCGTAGAATCGAATGCCGCAAACCGCGTCGAAAAATATTGTACCGTTTAATAGTTATAGGCCGACAAAGTGAAAAAAACATGAGAGATTTCTAATCAAAATGAAACTTTCTATTTTGAAAACTAAAGGCCAAAGAATTTTTTAATTATTTTTCCCATAATTAGGGTGTCCGAATTAAGGGAAAATGATACTTGCTATTTAAATACAGGGTGATCGAATTTTTACTACCCTACTGACAATTTGAAGTATCCATTTTTTGGTTTTTCGCTTTGTCTAACTGTAACAGCAAGGCCCGGCAATTGAAAATTCGTACATATATGTACAAATGTCCGTAGAATCGAATGCCGCAAACCGCGTCAAAAAATATTGTACCGTTTAATAGTTATAGGCCGACAAAGTGAAAAAAACATGAGAGATTTCTAATCAAAATAAAACTATCTATTTTGAAAACTAAATACCAAAGAATTTTTTAATTATTTTTCCCATAATTAGGGTGTCCGAATTAAGGGAAAATGATACTTGCTATTTAAATACAGGGTGATCGAATTTTTACTACCCTACTGACAATTTGAAGTATCCATTTTTTGGTTTTTCGCTTTGTCTAACTGTAACAGCAGGGCCCGGCAATTGAAAATTCGTACATATATGTACAAATGTCCGTAGAATCGAATGCCGCAAACCGCGTCAAAAAATCTTGTACCGTTTAATAGTTATAGGCCGACAAAGTGAAAAAAACATGAGAGATTTCTAATCAAAATAAAACTTTCTATTTTGAAAACTAAAGGCCAAAGAATTTTTTAATTATTTTCTCCATAATTAGGGTGTCCGAATTAAGGGAAAATGATACTTTCTATTTAAATACAGGGTGATCGAATTTTTACTGCCCTACTGACTATTTGAAGTATCCATTTTTTGGTTTTTCGCTTTGTCTAACTGTAACAGCAGGGCCCGGCAATTGAAAATATTCGTACATATATGTACAAATGTCCGTAGAATCGAATGCCGCAAACCGCGTCAAAAAATATTATACCGTTTAATAGTTATAGGCCGACAAAGTGAAAAAAACATGAGAGATTTCTAATCAAAATGAAACTTTCTATTTTGAAAACTAAAGGCCAAAGAATTTTTTAATTATTTTCTCCATAATTAGGGTGTCCGAATTAAGGGAAAATGATACTTTCTATTTAAATACAGGGTGATCGAATTTTTACTGCCCTACTGACTATTTGAAGTATCCATTTTTTGGTTTTTCGCTTTGTCTAACTGTAACAGCAGGGCCCGGCAATTGAAAATATTCGTACATATATGTACAAATGTCCGTAGAATCGAATGCCGCAAACCGCGTCAAAAAATATTATACCGTTTAATAGTTATAGGCCGACAAAGTGAAAAAAACATGAGAGATTTCTAATCAAAATAAAACTTTCTATTTTGAAAACTAAAGGCCAAAGAATTTTTTAATTATTTTTCCCATAATTAGGATGTCCGAATTAAGGGAAAATGATACTTTCTATTTAAATACAGGGTGATCGAATTTTTACTACCCTACTGACTATTTGAAGTACCATTTTTTGGTTTTTCGCTTTGTCTAACTGTACCAGCAGGGCCCGGCAATTGAAAATTCGTACATATATGTACAAATGTCCGTAGAATCGAATGCCGGTAACCGCGTCAAAAAATCTTGTACCGTTTAATAGTTATAGGCCGACAAAGTGAAAAAAACATGAGAGATTTCTAATCAAAATGAAACTTTCTATTTTGAAAACTAAAGGCCAAAGAATTTTTTAATTATTTTTCCCATAATTAGGGTGTCCGAATTAAGGGAAAATGATACTTGCTATTTAAATACAGGGTGATCGAATTTTTACTACCCTACTGACAATTTGAAGTATCCATTTTTTGGTTTTTCGCTTTGTCTAACTGTAACAGCAAGGCCCGGCAATTGAAAATTCGTACATATATGTACAAATGTCCGTAGAATCGAATGCCGCAAACCGCGTCAAAAAATCTTGTACCGTTTAATAGTTATAGGCCGACAAAGTGAAAAAAACATGAGAGATTTCTAATCAAAATGAAACTTTCTATTTTGAAAACTAAAGGCCAAAGAATTTTTTAATTATTTTTCCCATAATTAGGGTGTCCGAATTAAGGGAAAATGATACTTGCTATTTAAATACAGGGTGATCGAATTTTTACTACCCTACTGACAATTTGAAGTATCCATTTTTTGGTTTTTCGCTTTGTCTAACTGTAACAGCAAGGCCCGGCAATTGAAAATTCGTACATATATGTACAAATGTCCGTAGAATCGAATGCCGCAAACCGCGTCAAAAAATCTTGTACCGTTTAATAGTTATAGGCCGACAAAGTGAAAAAAACATGAGAGATTTCTAATCAAAATAAAACTTTCTATTTTGAAAACTAAAGGCCAAAGAATTTTTTAATTATTTTTCCCATAATTAGGATGTCCGAATTAAGGGAAAATGATACTTTCTATTTAAATACAGGGTGATCGAATTTTTACTGCCCTACTGACTATTTGAAGTATCCATTTTTTGGTTTTTCACTTTGTCTAACTGTAACAGCAGGGCCCGGCAATTGAAAATATTCGTACATATATGTACAAATGTCCGTAGAATCGAATGCCGCAAACCGCGTCAAAAAATATTATACCGTTTAATAGTTATAGGCCGACAAAGTGAAAAAAACATGAGAGATTTCTAATCAAAATAAAACTTTCTATTTTGAAAACTAAAGGCCAAAGAATTTTTTAATTATTTTTCCCATAATTAGGATGTCCGAATTAAGGGAAAATGATACTTTCTATTTAAATACAGGCTGATCGAATTTTTACTGCCCTACTGACTATTTGAAGTATCCATTTTTTGGTTTTTCGCTTTGTCTAACTATAACAGCAAGGCCCGGCAATTGAAAATTCGTACATACACGTACAAATATCCGTAGAATCGAATGCCGCAAACCGCGTCGAAAAATATTGTACCGTTTAATAGTTATAGGCCGACAAAGTGAAAAAAACATGAGAGATTTCTAATCAAAATGAAACTTTCTATTTTGAAAACTAAAGGCCAAAGAATTTTTTAATTATTTTTCCCATAATTAGGGTGTCCGAATTAAGGGAAAATGATACTTGCTATTTAAATACAGGGTGATCGAATTTTTACTACCCTACTGACAATTTGAAGTATCCATTTTTTGGTTTTTCGCTTTGTCTAACTGTAACAGCAAGGCCCGGCAATTGAAAATTCGTACATATATGTACAAATGTCCGTAGAATCGAATGCCGCAAACCGCGTCAAAAAATATTGTACCGTTTAATAGTTATAGGCCGACAAAGTGAAAAAAACATGAGAGATTTCTAATCAAAATAAAACTATCTATTTTGAAAACTAAATACCAAAGAATTTTTTAATTATTTTTCCCATAATTAGGGTGTCCGAATTAAGGGAAAATGATACTTGCTATTTAAATACAGGGTGATCGAATTTTTACTACCCTACTGACAATTTGAAGTATCCATTTTTTGGTTTTTCGCTTTGTCTAACTGTAACAGCAGGGCCCGGCAATTGAAAATTCGTACATATATGTACAAATGTCCGTAGAATCGAATGCCGCAAACCGCGTCAAAAAATCTTGTACCGTTTAATAGTTATAGGCCGACAAAGTGAAAAAAACATGAGAGATTTCTAATCAAAATAAAACTTTCTATTTTGAAAACTAAAGGCCAAAGAATTTTTTAATTATTTTCTCCATAATTAGGGTGTCCGAATTAAGGGAAAATGATACTTTCTATTTAAATACAGGGTGATCGAATTTTTACTGCCCTACTGACTATTTGAAGTATCCATTTTTTGGTTTTTCGCTTTGTCTAACTGTAACAGCAGGGCCCGGCAATTGAAAATATTCGTACATATATGTACAAATGTCCGTAGAATCGAATGCCGCAAACCGCGTCAAAAAATATTATACCGTTTAATAGTTATAGGCCGACAAAGTGAAAAAAACATGAGAGATTTCTAATCAAAATGAAACTTTCTATTTTGAAAACTAAAGGCCAAAGAATTTTTTAATTATTTTTCCCATAATTAGGGTGTCCGAATTAAGGGAAAATGATACTTGCTATTTAAATACAGGGTGATCGAATTTTTACTACCCTACTGACAATTTGAAGTATCCATTTTTTGGTTTTTCGCTTTGTCTATCTGTAACAGCAAAGCCCGGCAATTGAAAATTCGTACATATATGTACAAATGTCCGTAGAATCGAATGCCGCAAACCGCGTCAAAAAATCTTGTACCGTTTAATAGTTATAGGCCGACAAAGTGAAAAAAACATGAGAGATTTCTAATCAAAATAAAATTTTCTATTTTGAAAACTAAAGGCCAAAGAATTTTTTAATTATTTTTCCCATAATTAGGGTGTCCGAATTAAGGGAAAATGATACTTTCTATTTAAATACAGGGTGATCGAATTTTTACTGCCCTACTGACTATTTGAAGTATCCATTTTTTGGTTTTTCGCTTTGTCTAACTGTAACAGCAGGGCCCGGCAATTGAAAATATTCGTACATATATGTACAAATGTCCGTAGAATCGAATGCCGCAAACCGCGTCAAAAAATATTATACCGTTTAATAGTTATAGGCCGACAAAGTGAAAAAAACATGAGAGATTTCTAATCAAAATAAAACTTTCTATTTTGAAAACTAAAGGCCAAAGAATTTTTTAATTATTTTTCCCATAATTAGGATGTCCGAATTAAGGGAAAATGATACTTTCTATTTAAATACAGGGTGATCGAATTTTTACTGCCCTACTGACTATTTGAAGTATCCATTTTTTGGTTTTTCGCTTTGTCTAACTATAACAGCAAGGCCCGGCAATTGAAAATTCGTACATACACGTACAAATATCCGTAGAATCGAATGCCGCAAACCGCGTCGAAAAATATTGTACCGTTTAATAGTTATAGGCCGACAAAGTGAAAAAAACATGAGAGATTTCTAATCAAAATGAAACTTTCTATTTTGAAAACTAAAGGCCAAAGAATTTTTTAATTATTTTTCCCATAATTAGGGTGTCCGAATTAAGGGAAAATGATACTTGCTATTTAAATACAGGGTGATCGAATTTTTACTACCCTACTGACAATTTGAAGTATCCATTTTTTGGTTTTTCGCTTTGTCTAACTGTAACAGCAAGGCCCGGCAATTGAAAATTCGTACATATATGTACAAATGTCCGTAGAATCGAATGCCGCAAACCGCGTCAAAAAATATTGTACCGTTTAATAGTTATAGGCCGACAAAGTGAAAAAAACATGAGAGATTTCTAATCAAAATAAAACTTTCTATTTTGAAAACTAAATACCAAAGAATTTTTTAATTATTTTTCCCATAATTAGGGTGTCCGAATTAAGGGAAAATGATACTTGCTATTTAAATACAGGGTGATCGAATTTTTACTACCCTACTGACAATTTGAAGTATCCATTTTTTGGTTTTTCGCTTTGTCTAACTGTAACAGCAGGGCCCGGCAATTGAAAAATCGTACATATATGTACAAATGTCCGTAGAATCGAATGCCGCAAACCGCGTCAAAAAATCTTGTACCGTTTAATAGTTATAGGCCGACAAAGTGAAAAAAACATGAGAGATTTCTAATCAAAATAAAACTTTCTATTTTGAAAACTAAAGGCCAAAGAATTTTTTAATTATTTTCTCCATAATTAGGGTGTCCAAATTAAGGGAAAATGATACTTTCTATTTAAATACAGGGTGATCGAATTTTTACTGCCCTACTGACTATTTGAAGTATCCATTTTTTGGTTTTTCGCTTTGTCTAACTATAACAGCAAGGCCCGGCAATTGAAAATATTCGTACATATATGTACAAATGTCCGTAGAATCGAATGCCGCAAACCGCGTCAAAAAATATTATACCGTTTAATAGTTATAGGCCGACAAAGTGAAAAAAACATGAGAGATTTCTAATCAAAATAAAACTTTCTATTTTGAAAACTAAAGGCCAAAGAATTTTTTAATTATTTTTCCCATAATTAGGATGTCCGAATTAAGGGAAAATGATACTTTCTATTTAAATACAGGGTGATCGAATTTTTACTGCCCTACTGACTATTTGAAGTATCCATTTTTTGGTTTTTCGCTTTGTCTAACTATAACAGCAAGGCCCGGAAATTGAAAATTCGTACATACACGTACAAATATCCGTAGAATCGAATGCCGCAAACCGCGTCGAAAAATATTGTACCGTTTAATAGTTATAGGCCGACAAAGTGATAAAAACATGAGAGATTTCTAATCAAAATGAAACTTTCTATTTTGAAAACTAAAGGCCAAAGAATTTTTTAATTATTTTTCCCATAATTAGGGTGTCCGAATTAAGGGAAAATGATACTTGCTATTTAAATACAGGGTGATCGAATTTTTACTACCCTACTGACAATTTGAAGTATCCATTTTTTGGTTTTTCGCTTTGTCTAACTGTAACAGCAAGGCCCGGCAATTGAAAATTCGTACATATATGTACAAATGTCCGTAGAATCGAATGCCGCAAACCGCGTCAAAAAATATTGTACCGTTTAATAGTTATAGGCCGACAAAGTGAAAAAAACATGAGAGATTTCTAATCAAAATAAAACTTTCTATTTTGAAAACTAAATACCAAAGAATTTTTTAATTATTTTTCCCATAATTAGGGTGTCCGAATTAAGGGAAAATGATACTTGCTATTTAAATACAGGGTGATCGAATTTTTACTACCCTACTGACAATTTGAAGTATCCATTTTTTGGTTTTTCGCTTTGTCTAACTGTAACAGCAGGGCCCGGCAATTGAAAAATCGTACATATATGTACAAATGTCCGTAGAATCGAATGCCGCAAACCGCGTCAAAAAATCTTGTACCGTTTAATAGTTATAGGCCGACAAAGTGAAAAAAACATGAGAGATTTCTAATCAAAATAAAACTTTCTATTTTGAAAACTAAAGGCCAAAGAATTTTTTAATTATTTTCTCCATAATTAGGGTGTCCGAATTAAGGGAAAATGATACTTTCTATTTAAATACAGGGTGATCGAATTTTTACTGCCCTACTGACTATTTGAAGTATCCATTTTTTGGTTTTTCGCTTTGTCTAACTGTAACAGCAGGGCCCGGCAATTGAAAATATTCGTACATATATGTACAAATGTCCGTAGAATCGAATGGCGCAAACCGCGTCAAAAAATATTATACCGTTTAATAGTTATAGGCCGACAAAGTGAAAAAAACATGAGAGATTTCTAATCAAAATAAAACTTTCTATTTTGAAAACTAAAGGCCAAAGAATTTTTTAATTATTTTTCCCATAATTAGGATGTCCGAATTAAGGGAAAATGATACTTTCTATTTAAATACAGGGTGATCGAATTTTTACTGCCCCACTGACTATTTGAAGTATCCATTTTTTGGTTTTTCGCTTTGTCTAACTATAACAGCAAGGCCCGGCAATTGAAAATTCGTACATACACGTACAAATGTCCGTAGAATCGAATGCCGCAAACCGCGTCGAAAAATATTGTACCGTTTAATAGTTATAGGCCGACAAAGTGAAAAAAACATGAGAGATTTCTAATCAAAATGAAACTTTCTATTTTGAAAACTAAAGGCCAAAGAATTTTTTAATTATTTTTCCCATAATTAGGGTGTCCGAATTAAGGGAAAATGATACTTGCTATTTAAATACAGGGTGATCGAATTTTTACTACCCTACTGACAATTTGAAGTATCCATTTTTTGGTTTTTCGCTTTGTCTAACTGTAACAGCAAGGCCCGGCAATTGAAAATTCGTACATATATGTACAAATGTCCGTAGAATCGAATGCCGCAAACCGCGTCAAAAAATATTGTACCGTTTAATAGTTATAGGCCGACAAAGTGAAAAAAACATGAGAGATTTCTAATCAAAATAAAACTTTCTATTTTGAAAACTAAATACCAAAGAATTTTTTAATTATTTTTCCCATAATTAGGGTGTCCGAATTAAGGGAAAATGATACTTGCTATTTAAATACAGGGTGATCGAATTTTTACTACCCTACTGACTATTTGAAGTATCCATTTTTTGGTTTTTCGCTTTGTCTAACTGTAACAGCAGGGCCCGGCAATTGAAAAATCGTACATATATGTACAAATGTCCGTAGAATCGAATGCCGCAAACCGCGTCAAAAAATCTTGTACCGTTTAATAGTTATAGGCCGACAAAGTGAAAAAAACATGAGAGATTTCTAATCAAAATAAAACTTTCTATTTTGAAAACTAAAGGCCAAAGAATTTTTTAATTATTTTCTCCATAATTAGGGTGTCCGAATTAAGGGAAAATGATACTTTCTATTTAAATACAGGGTGATCGAATTTTTACTGCCCTACTGACTATTTGAAGTATCCATTTTTTGGTTTTTCGCTTTGTCTAACTGTAACAGCAGGGCCCGGCAATTGAAAATATTCGTACATATATGTACAAATGTCCGTAGAATCGAATGGCGCAAACCGCGTCAAAAAATATTATACCGTTTAATAGTTATAGGCCGACAAAGTGAAAAAAACATGAGAGATTTCTAATCAAAATAAAACTTTCTATTTTGAAAACTAAAGGCCAAAGAATTTTTTAATTATTTTTCCCATAATTAGGATGTCCGAATTAAGGGAAAATGATACTTTCTATTTAAATACAGGGTGATCGAATTTTTACTGCCCTACTGACTATTTGAAGTATCCATTTTTTGGTTTTTCGCTTTGTCTAACTATAACAGCAAGGCCCGGCAATTGAAAATTCGTACATACACGTACAAATGTCCGTAGAATCGAATGCCGCAAACCGCGTCGAAAAATATTGTACCGTTTAATAGTTATAGGCCGACAAAGTGAAAAAAACATGAGAGATTTCTAATCAAAATGAAACTTTCTATTTTGAAAACTAAAGGCCAAAGAATTTTTTAATTATTTTTCCCATAATTAGGGTGTCCGAATTAAGGGAAAATGATACTTGCTATTTAAATACAGGGTGATCGAATTTTTACTACCCTACTGACTATTTGAAGTACCATTTTTTGGTTTTTCGCTTTGTCTAACTGTACCAGCAGGGCCCGGCAATTGAAAATTCGTACATATATGTACAAATGTCCGTAGAATCGAATGCCGCAAACCGCGTCAAAAAATCTTGTACCGTTTAATAGTTATAGGCCGACAAAGTGAAAAAAACATGAGAGATTTCTAATCAAAATAAAACTTTCTATTTTGAAAACTAAAGGCCAAAGAATTTTTTAATTATTTTCTCCATAATTAGGGTGTCCGAATTAAGGGAAAATGATACTTTCTATTTAAATACAGGGTGATCGAATTTTTACTGCCCTACTGACTATTTGAAGTATCCATTTTTTGGTTTTTCGCTTTGTCTAACTGTAACAGCAGGGCCCGGCAATTGAAAATATTCGTACATATATGTACAAATGTCCGTAGAATCGAATGCCGCAAACCGCGTCAAAAAATATTATACCGTTTAATAGTTATAGGCCGACAAAGTGAAAAAAACATGAGAGATTTCTAATCAAAATTAAACTTTCTATTTTGAAAACTAAAGGCCAAAGAATTTTTTAATTATTTTTCCCATAATTAGGGTGTCCGAATTAAGGGAAAATGATACTTTCTATTTAAATACAGGGTGATCGAATTTTTACTGCCCTACTGACTATTTGAAGTATCCATTTTTTGGTTTTTCGCTTTGTCTAACTGTAACAGCAGGGCCCGGCAATTGAAAATATTCGTACATATATGTACAAATGTCCGTAGAATCGAATGCCGCAAACCGCGTCAAAAAATATTATACCGTTTAATAGTTATAGGCCGACAAAGTGAAAAAAACATGAGAGATTTCTAATCAAAATTAAACTTTCTATTTTGAAAACTAAAGGCCAAAGAATTTTTTAATTATTTTTCCCATAATTAGGGTGTCCGAATTAAGGGAAAATGATACTTGCTATTTAAATACAGGGTGATCGAATTTTTACTACCCTACTGACAATTTGAAGTATCCATTTTTTGGTTTTTCGCTTTGTCTATCTGTAACAGCAAGGCCCGGCAATTGAAAATTCGTACATATATGTACAAATGTCCGTAGAATCGAATGCCGCAAACCGCGTCAAAAAATCTTGTACCGTTTAATAGTTATAGGCCGACAAAGTGAAAAAAACATGAGAGATTTCTAATCAAAATAAAACTTTCTATTTTGAAAACTAAAGGCCAAAGAATTTTTTAATTATTTTCTCCATAATTAGGGTGTCCGAATTAAGGGAAAATGATACTTTCTATTTAAATACAGGGTGATCGAATTTTTACTGCCCTACTGACTATTTGAAGTATCCATTTTTTGGTTTTTCGCTTTGTCTAACTGTAACAGCAGGGCCCGGCAATTGAAAATATTCGTACATATATGTACAAATGTCCGTAGAATCGAATGCCGCAAACCGCGTCAAAAAATATTATACCGTTTAATAGTTATAGGCCGACAAAGTGAAAAAAACATGAGAGATTTCTAATCAAAATAAAACTTTCTATTTTGAAAACTAAAGGCCAAAGAATTTTTTAATTATTTTTCCCATAATTAGGATGTCCGAATTAAGGGAAAATGATACTTTCTATTTAAATACAGGGTGATCGAATTTTTACTGCCCTACTGACTATTTGAAGTATCCATTTTTTGGTTTTTCGCTTTGTCTAACTATAACAGCAAGGCCCGGCAATTGAAAATTCGTACATACACGTACAAATATCCGTAGAATCGAATGCCGCAAACCGCGTCGAAAAATATTGTACCGTTTAATAGTTATAGGCCGACAAAGTGAAAAAAACATGAGAGATTTCTAATCAAAATGAAACTTTCTATTTTGAAAACTAAAGGCCAAAGAATTTTTTAATTATTTTTCCCATAATTAGGGTGTCCGAGTTAAGGGAAAATGATACTTGCTATTTAAATACAGGGTGATCGAATTTTTACTACCCTACTGACAATTTGAAGTATCCATTTTTTGGTTTTCCGCTTTGTCTAACTGTAACAGCAAGGCCCGGCAATTGAAAATTCGTACATATATGTATAAATGTCCGTAGAATCGAATGCCGCAAACCGCGTCAAAAAATATTGTACCGTTTAATAGTTATAGGCCGACAAAGTGAAAAAAACATGAGAGATTTCTAATCAAAATAAAACTTTCTATTTTGAAAACTAAAGGCCAAAGAATTTTTTAATTATTTTTCCCATAATTAGGGTGTCCGAGTTAAGGGAAAATGATACTTGCTATTTAAATACAGGGTGATCGAATTTTTACTGCCCTACTGACTATTTGAAGTATCCATTTTTTGGTTTTTCGCTTTGTCTAACTGTACCAGCAGGGCCCGGCAATTGAAAATTCGTACATATATGTACAAATGTCCGTAGAATCGTATGCCGGTAACCGCGTCAAAAAATCTTGTACCGTTTAATAGTTATAGGCCGACAAAGTGAAAAAAACATGAGAGATTTCTAATCAAAATGAAACTTTCTATTTTGAAAACTAAAGGCCAAAGAATTTTTTAATTATTTTTCCCATAATTAGGGTGTCCGAATTAAGGGAAAATGATACTTGCTATTTAAATACAGGGTGATCGAATTTTTACTACCCTACTGACAATTTGAAGTATCCATTTTTTGGTTTTTCGCTTTGTCTAACTGTAACAGCAAGGCCCGGCAATTGAAAATATTCGTACATATATGTACAAATGTCCATAGAATCGAATGCCGCAAACCGCGTCAAAAAATCTTGTACCGTTTAATAGTTATAGGCCGACAAAGTGAAAAAAACATGAGAGATTTCTAATCAAAATAAAACTTTCTATTTTGAAAACTAAAGGCCAAAGAATTTTTTAATTATTTTCTCCATAATTAGGGTGTCCGAATTAAGGGAAAATGATACTTTCTATTTAAATACAGGGTGATCGAATTTTTACTGCCCTACTGACTATTTGAAGTATCCATTTTTTGGTTTTTCGCTTTGTCTAACTGTAACAGCAGGGCCCGGCAATTGAAAATATTCGTACATATATGTACAAATGTCCGTAGAATCGAATGCCGCAAACCGCGTCAAAAAATATTATACCGTTTAATAGTTATAGGCCGACAAAGTGAAAAAAACATGAGAGATTTCTAATCAAAATAAAACTTTCTATTTTGAAAACTAAAGGCCAAAGAATTTTTTAATTATTTTTCCCATAATTAGGATGTCCGAATTAAGGGAAAATGATACTTTCTATTTAAATACAGGGTGATCGAATTTTTACTGCCCTACTGACTATTTGAAGTATCCATTTTTTGGTTTTTCGCTTTGTCTAACTATAACAGCAAGGCCCGGCAATTGAAAATTCGTACATACACGTACAAATGTCCGTAGAATCGAATGCCGCAAACCGCGTCGAAAAATATTGTACCGTTTAATAGTTATAGGCCGACAAAGTGAAAAAAACCTGAGAGATTTCTAATCAAAATGAAACTTTCTATTTTGAAAACTAAAGGCCAAAGAATTTTTTAATTATTTTTCCCATAATTAGGGTGTCCGAATTAAGGGAAAATGATACTTGCTATTTAAATACAGGGTGATCGAATTTTTACTACCCTACTGACAATTTGAAGTATCCATTTTTTGGTTTTTCGCTTTGTCTAACTGTAACAGCAAGGCCCGGCAATTGAAAATTCGTACATATATGTACAAATGTCCGTAGAATCGAATGCCGCAAACCGCGTCAAAATATCTTGTACCGTTTAATAGTTATAGGCCGACAAAGTGAAAAAAACATGAGAGATTTCTAATCAAAATAAAACTTTCTATTTTGAAAACTAAAGGCCAAAGAATTTTTTAATTATTTTCTCCATAATTAGGGTGTCCGAATTAAGGGAAAATGATACTTTCTATTTAAATACAGGGTGATCGAATTTTTACTGCCCTACTGACTATTTGAAGTATCCATTTTTTGGTTTTTCGCTTTGTCTAACTGTAACAGCAGGGCCCGGCAATTGAAAATATTCGTACATATATGTACAAATGTCCGTAGAATCGAATGCCGCAAACCGCGTCAAAAAATATTATACCGTTTAATAGTTATAGGCCGACAAAGTGAAAAAAACATGAGAGATTTCTAATCAAAATAAAACTTTCTATTTTGAAAACTAAAGGCCAAAGAATTTTTTAATTATTTTCTCCATAATAAGGGTGTCCGAATTAAGGGAAAATGATACTTTCTATTTAAATACAGGGTGATCGAATTTTTACTAACCTACTGACTATTTGAAGTATCCATTTTTTGGTTTTTCGCTTTGTCTAACTATAACAGCAAGGCCCGGCAATTGAAAATTCGTACATACACGTACAAATGTCCGTAGAATCGAATGCCGCAAACCGCGTCGAAAAATATTGTACCGTTTAATAGTTATAGGCCGACAAAGTGAAAAAAACATGAGAGATTTCTAATAAAAATGAAACTAAAGGCCAAAGAATTTTTTAATTATTTTTCCCATAATTAGGGTGTCCGAATTAAGGGAAAATGATACTTGCTATTTAAATACAGGGTGATCGAATTTTTACTACCCTACTGACTATTTGAAGTACCATTTTTTGGTTTTTCGCTTTGTCTAACTGTACCAGCAGGGCCCGGCAATTGAAAATTCGTACATATATGTACAAATGTCCGTAGAATCGAATGCCGGTAACCGCGTCAAAAAATCTTGTACCGTTTAATAGTTATAGGCCGACAAAGTGAAAAAAACATGAGAGATTTCTAATCAAAATAAAACTTTCTATTTTGAAAACTAAAGGCCAAAGAATTTTTTAATTATTTTTCCCATAATTAGGGAGTCCGAATTAAGGGAAAATGATACTTTCTATTTAAATTCAGGGTGATCGAATTTTTACTGCCCTACTGACTATTTGAAGTATCCATTTTTTGGTTTTTCGCTTTGTCTAACTGTAACAGCAGGGCCCGGCAATTGAAAATTCGTACATATATGTACAAATGTCCGTAGAATCGAATGCCGCAAACCGCGTCAAAAAATCTTGTACCGTTTAATAGTTATAGGCCGACAAAGTGAAAAAAGCATGAGAGATTTCTAATCAAAATAAAACTTTCTATTTTGAAAACTAAAGGCCAAAGAATTTTTTAATTATTTTCTCCATAATTAGGGTGTCCGAATTAAGGGAAAATGATACTTTCTATTTAAATACAGAGTGATCGAATTTTTACTGCCCTACTGACTATTTGAAGTATCCATTTTTTGGTTTTTCGCTTTGTCTAACTGTAACAGCAGGGCCCGGCAATTGAAAATATTCGTACATATATGTACAAATGTCCGTAGAATCGAATGCCGCAAACCGCGTCGAAAAATATTGTACCGTTTAATAGTTATAGGCCGACAAAGTGAAAAAAACATGAGAGATTTCTAATCAAAATGAAACTTTCTATTTTGAAAACTAAAGGCCAAAGAATTTTTTAATTATTTTTCCCATAATTAGGGTGTCCGAGTTAAGGGAAAATGATACTTGCTAGTTAAATACAGGGTGATCGAATTTTTACTGCCCTACTGACTATTTGAAGAATCCATTTTTTGGTTTTTCGCTTTGTCTAACTGTAACAGCAAGGCCCGGCAATTGAAAATTCGTACATATATGTACAAATGTCCGTAGAATCGAATGCCGCAAACCGCGTCAAAAAATATTGTACCGTTTAATAGTTATAGGCCGACAAAGTGAAAAAAACATGAGAGATTTCTAATCAAAATAAAACTTTCTATTTTGAAAACTAAAGGCCAAAGAATTTTTTAATTATTTTTCCCATAATTAGGGAGTCCGAATTAAGGGAAAATGATACTTTCTATTTAAATTCAGGGTGATCGAATTTTTACTGCCCTACTGACTATTTGAAGTATCCATTTTTTGGTTTTTCGCTTTGTCTAACTGTAACAGCAGGGCCCGGCAATTGAAAATTCGTACATATATGTACAAATGTCCGTAGAATCGAATGCCGCAAACCGCGTCAAAAAATCTTGTACCGTTTAATAGTTATAGGCCGACAAAGTGAAAAAAGCATGAGAGATTTCTAATCAAAATAAAACTTTCTATTTTGAAAACTAAAGGCCAAAGAATTTTTTAATTATTTTCTCCATAATTAGGGTGTCCGAATTAAGGGAAAATGATACTTTCTATTTAAATACAGAGTGATCGAATTTTTACTGCCCTACTGACTATTTGAAGTATCCATTTTTTGGTTTTTCGCTTTGTCTAACTGTAACAGCAGGGCCCGGCAATTGAAAATATTCGTACATATATGTACAAATGTCCGTAGAATCGAATGCCGCAAACCGCGTCGAAAAATATTGTACCGTTTAATAGTTATAGGCCGACAAAGTGAAAAAAACATGAGAGATTTCTAATCAAAATGAAACTTTCTATTTTGAAAACTAAAGGCCAAAGAATTTTTTAATTATTTTTCCCATAATTAGGGTGTCCGAGTTAAGGGAAAATGATACTTGCTAGTTAAATACAGGGTGATCGAATTTTTACTGCCCTACTGACTATTTGAAGAATCCATTTTTTGGTTTTTCGCTTTGTCTAACTGTAACAGCAAGGCCCGGCAATTGAAAATTCGTACATATATGTACAAATGTCCGTAGAATCGAATGCCGCAAACCGCGTCAAAAAATATTGTACCGTTTAATAGTTATAGGCCGACAAAGTGAAAAAAACATGAGAGATTTCTAATCAAAATAAAACTTTCTATTTTGAAAACTAAAGGCCAAAGAATTTTTTAATTATTTTTCCCATAATTAAGGTGTCCGAATTAAGGGAAAATGATACTTTCTATTTAAATACAGGGTGATCGAATTTTTACTGCCCTACTGACTATTTGAAGTATCCATTTTTTGGTTTTTCGCTTGGTCTAACTGTAACAGCAAGGCCCGGCAATTGAAAATTCGTACATATATGTACAAATGTCCGTAGAATCGAATGCCGCAAACCGCGTCAAAAAATCTTGTACCGTTTAATAGTTATAGGCCGACAAAGTGAAAAAAGCATGAGAGATTTCTAATCAAAATAAAACTTTCTATTTTGAAAACTAAAGGCCAAAGAATTTTTTAATTATTTTCTCCATAATTAGGGTGTCCGAATTAAGGGAAAATGATACTTTCTATTTAAATACAGAGTGATCGAATTTTTACTGCCCTACTGACTATTTGAAGTATCCATTTTTTGGTTTTTCGCTTTGTCTAACTGTAACAGCAGGGCCCGGCAATTGAAAATATTCGTACATATATGTACAAATGTCCGTAGAATCGAATGCCGCAAACCGCGTCGAAAAATATTGTACCGTTTAATAGTTATAGGCCGACAAAGTGAAAAAAACATGAGAGATTTCTAATCAAAATGAAACTTTCTATTTTGAAAACTAAAGGCCAAAGAATTTTTTAATTATTTTTCCCATAATTAGGGTGTCCGAGTTAAGGGAAAATGATACTTGCTAGTTAAATACAGGGTGATCGAATTTTTACTACCCTACTGACAATTTGAAGTATCCATTTTTTGGTTTTTCGCTTTGTCTAACTGTAACAGCAAGGCCCGGCAATTGAAAATTCGTACATATATGTATAAATGTCCGTAGAATCGAATGCCGCAAACCGCGTCGAAAAATATTGTACCGTTTAATAGTTATAGGCCGACAAAGTGAAAAAAACATGAGAGATTTCTAATCAAAATAAAACTTTCTATTTTGAAAACTAAAGGCCAAAGAATTTTTTAATTATTTTCTCCATAATAAGGGTGTCCGAATTAAGGGAAAATGATACTTTCTATTTAAATACAGGGTGATCGAATTTTTACTAACCTACTGACTATTTGAAGTACCATTTTTTGGTTTTTCGCTTTGTCTAACTGTACCAGCAGGGCCCAACAATTGAAAATTCGTACAAATATGTACAAATGTCCGTAGAATCGAATGCCGGAAACCGCGTCAAAAAATCTTGTACCGTTTAATAGTTATAGGCCGACAAAGTGAAAAAAACATGAGAGATTTCTAATCAAAATAAAACTTTCTATTTTGAAAACTAAAGGCCAAAGAATTTTTTTATTATTTTTCCCATAATTAGGATGTCCGAATTAAGGGAAAATGATACTTTCTATTTAAATACAGGGTGATCGAATTTTTACTGCCCTACTGACTATTTGAAGTATCCATTTTTTGGTTTTTCGCTTTGTCTAACTATAACAGCAAGGCCCGGCAATTGAAAATTCGTACATACACGTACAAATGTCCGTAGAATCGAATGCCGCAAACCGCGTCGAAAAATATTGTACCGTTTAATAGTTATAGGCCGACAAAGTGAAAAAAACATGAGAGATTTCTAATAAAAATGAAACTTTCTATTTTGAAAACTAAAGGCCAAAGAATTTTTTAATTATTTTTCCCATAATTAGGGTGTCCGAATTAAGGGAAAATGATACTTGCTATTTAAATACAGGGTGATCGAATTTTTACTACCCTACTGACTATTTGAAGTACCATTTTTTGGTTTTTCGCTTTGTCTAACTGTACCAGCAGGGCCCGGCAATTGAAAATTCGTACATATATGTACAAATGTCCGTAGAATCGAATGCCGGTAACCGCGTCAAAAAATCTTGTACCGTTTAATAGTTATAGGCCGACAAAGTGAAAAAAACATGAGAGATTTCTAATCAAAATAAAACTTTCTATTTTGAAAACTAAAGGCCAAAGAATTTTTTAATTATTTTCTCCATAATTAGGGTGTCCGAATTAAGGGAAAATGATACTTTCTATTTAAATACAGAGTGATCGAATTTTTACTGCCCTACTGACTATTTGAAGTATCCATTTTTTGGTTTTTCGCTTTGTCTAACTGTAACAGCAGGGCCCGGCAATTGAAAATATTCGTACATATATGTACAAATGTCCGTAGAATCGAATGCCGCAAACCGCGTCGAAAAATATTGTACCGTTTAATAGTTATAGGCCGACAAAGTGAAAAAAACATGAGAGATTTCTAATCAAAATGAAACTTTCTATTTTGAAAACTAAAGGCCAAAGAATTTTTTAATTATTTTTCCCATAATTAGGGTGTCCGAGTTAAGGGAAAATGATACTTGCTAGTTAAATACAGGGTGATCGAATTTTTACTGCCCTACTGACTATTTGAAGAATCCATTTTTTGGTTTTTCGCTTTGTCTAACTGTAACAGCAAGGCCCGGCAATTGAAAATTCGTACATATATGTACAAATGTCCGTAGAATCGAATGCCGCAAACCGCGTCAAAAAATATTGTACCGTTTAATAGTTATAGGCCGACAAAGTGAAAAAAACATGAGAGATTTCTAATCAAAATAAAACTTTCTATTTTGAAAACTAAAGGCCAAAGAATTTTTTAATTATTTTTCCCATAATTAAGGTGTCCGAATTAAGGGAAAATGATACTTTCTATTTAAATACAGGGTGATCGAATTTTTACTGCCCTACTGACTATTTGAAGTATCCATTTTTTGGTTTTTCGCTTGGTCTAACTGTAACAGCAAGGCCCGGCAATTGAAAATTCGTACATATATGTACAAATGTCCGTAGAATCGAATGCCGCAAACCGCGTCAAAAAATCTTGTACCGTTTAATAGTTATAGGCCGACAAAGTGAAAAAAGCATGAGAGATTTCTAATCAAAATAAAACTTTCTATTTTGAAAACTAAAGGCCAAAGAATTTTTTAATTATTTTTCCCATAATTACGGTGTCCGAATTAAGGGAAAATGATACTTTCTATTTAAATACAGGGTGATCGAATTTTTACTGCCCTACTGACTATTTGAAGTATCCATTTTTTGGTTTTTCGTTTTGTCTAACTGTAACAGCAGGGCCCGGCAATTGAAAATTCGTACATATATGTACAAATGCCCGTAGAATCGAATGCCGCAAACCGCGTCAAAAAATCTTGTACCGTTTAATAGTTATAGGCCGACAAAGTGAAAAAAACATGAGAGATTTCTAATCAAAATAAAACTTTCTATTTTGAAAACTAAAGGCCAAAGAATTTTTTAATTATTTTTCCCATAATTAGGGTGTCCGAATTAAGGGAAAATGATACTTTCTATTTACATACAGGGTGATCGAATTTTTACTGCCCTACTGACTATTTGAAGTATCCATTTTTTGGTTTTTCGCTTTGTCTAACTATAACAGCAAGGCCCGGCAATTGAAAATATTCGTACATATATGTACAAATGTCCGTAGAATCGAATGCCGCAAACCGCGTCAAAAAATATTGTACCGTTTAATAGTTATAGGCCGACAAAGTGAAAAAAACATGAGAGATTTCTAATCAAAATAAAACTTTCTATTTTGAAAACTAAATACCAAAGAATTTTTTAATTATTTTTCCCATAATTAGGGTGTCCGAATTAAGGGAAAATGATACTTGCTATTTAAATACAGGGTGATCGAATTTTTACTACCCTACTGACAATTTGAAGTATCCATTTTTTGGTTTTTCGCTTTGTCTAACTGTAACAGCAGGGCCCGGCAATTGAAAATTCGTACATACACGTACAAATGTCCGTAGAATCGAATGCCGCAAACCGCGTCAAAAAATCTTGTACCGTTTAATAGTTATAGGCCGACAAAGTGAAAAAAAACATGAGAGATTTCTAATCAAAATAAAACTTTCTATTTTGAAAACTAAAGGCCAAAGAATTTTTTAATTATTTTTCCCATAATTAGGGTGTCCGAATTAAGGGAAAATGATACTTGCTATTTAAATACAGGGTGATCGAATTTTTACTACCCTACTGACAATTTGAAGTATCCATTTTTTGGTTTTTCGCTTTGTCTAACTGTAACAGCAAGGCCCGGCAATTGAAAATTCGTACATATATGTACAAATGTCCGTAGAATCGAATGCCGCAAACCGCGTCAAAATATCTTGTACCGTTTAATAGTTATAGGCCGACAAAGTGAAAAAAACATGAGAGATTTCTAATCAAAATAAAACTTTCTATTTTGAAAACTAAAGGCCAAAGAATTTTTTAATTATTTTTCCCATAATTAGGGAGTCCGAATTAAGGGAAAATGATACTTTCTATTTAAATACAGAGTGATCGAATTTTTACTGCCCTACTGACTATTTGAAGTATCCATTTTTTGGTTTTTCGCTTTGTCTTACTGTAACAGCAAGGCCCGGCAATTGAAAATTCGTACATATATGTACAAATGTCCGTAGAATCGAATGCCGCAAACCGCGTCAAAAAATCTTGTACCGTTTAATAGTTATAGGCCGACAAAGTGAAAAAAACATGAGAGATTTCTAATCAAAATAAAACTTTCTATTTTGAAAACTAAAGGCCAAAGAATTTTTTAATTATTTTTCCCATAATTAGGGTGTCCGAATTAAGGGAAAATGATACTTTCTATTTAAATACAGGGTGATCGAATTTTTACTACCCTACTGACTATTTGAAGTACCATTTTTTGGTTTTTCGCTTTGTCTAACTGTACCAGCAGGGCCCGGCAATTGAAAATTCGTACATATATGTACAAATGTCCGTAGAATCGAATGCCGGAAACCGCGTCAAAAAATCTTGTACCGTTTAATAGTTATAGGCCGACAAAGTGAAAAAAACATGAGAGATTTCTAATCAAAATAAAACTTTCTATTTTGAAAACTAAAGGCCAAAGATTTTTTTAATTATTTTTCCCATAATTAGGGAGTCCGAATTAAGGGAAAATGATACTTTCTATTTAAATACAGGGTGATCGAATTTTTACTGCCCTACTGACTATTTGAAGTATCCATTTTTTGGTTTTTCGCTTTGTCTAACTGTAACAGCAAGGCCCGGCAATTGAAAATTCGTACATATATGTACAAATGTCCGTAGAATCGAATGCCGCAAACCGCGTCGAAAAATCTTGTACCGTTTAATAGTTATAGGCCGACAAAGTGAAAAAAACATGAGAGATTTCTAATCAAAATAAAACTTTCTATTTTGAAAACTAAAGGCCAAAGAATTTTTTAATTATTTTTCCCATAATTAGGGAGTCCGAATTAAGGGAAAATGATACTTTCTATTTAAATACAGGGTGATCGAATTTTTACTGCCCTACTGACTATTTGAAGTATCCATTTTTTGGTTTTTCGCTTTGTCTAACTGTAACAGCAAGGCCCGGCAATTGAAAATTCGTACATATATGTACAAATGTCCGTAGAATCGAATGCCGCAAACCGCGTCAAAAAATCTTGTACCGTTTAATAGTTATAGGCCGACAAAGTGAAAAAAACATGAGAGATTTCTAATCAAAATAAAACTTTCTATTTTGAAAACTAAAGGCCAAAGAATTTTTTAATTATTTTCTCCATAATTAGGTTGTCCGAATTAAGGGAAAATGATACTTTCTATTTAAATACAGGGTGATCGAATTTTTACTGCCCTACTGACTATTTGAAGTATCCATTTTTTGGTTTTTCGCTTTGTCTAACTGTAACAGCAGGGCCCGGCAATTGATAATATTCGTACATATATGTACAAATGTCCGTAGAATCGAATGCCGCAAACCGCGTCAAAAAATATTGTACCGTTTAATAGTTATAGGCCGACAAAGTGAAAAAAACATGAGAGATTTCTAATCAAAATAAAACTTTCTATTTTGAAAACTAAATACCAAAGAATTTTTTAATTATTTTTCCCATAATTAGGGTGTCCGAATTAGGGGAAAATGATACTTGCTATTTAAATACAGGGTGATCGAATTTTTACTACCCTACTGACAATTTGAAGTATCCATTTTTTGGTTTTTCGCTTTGTCTAACTGTAACAGCAGGGCCCGGCAATTGAAAATTCGTACATATATGTACAAATGTCCGTAGAATCGAATGCCGCAAACCGCGTTAAAAAAATATTGTACCGTTTAATAGTTATAGGCCGACAAAGTGAAAAAAACATGAGAGATTTGTAATCAAAATAAAACTTTCTATTTTGAAAACTAAAGGCCAAAGAATTTTTTAATTATTTTTCCCATAATTAGGGAGTCCGAATTAAGGGAAAATGATACTTTCTATTTAAATACAGGGTGATCGAATTTTTACTGCACTACTGACTATTTGAAGTATCCATTTTTTGGTTTTTCGCTTTGTCTAACTGTAACAGCAGGGCCCGGCAATTGAAAATATTCGTACATATATGTACAAATGTCCGTAGAATCGAATGCCGCAAACCGCGTCAAAAAATATTGTACCGTTTAATAGTTATAGGCCGACAAAGTGAAAAAAACATGAGAGATTTCTAATCAAAATAAAACTTTCTATTTTGAAAACTAAATACCAAAGAATTTTTTAATTATTTTTCCCATAATTAGGGTGTCCGAATTAAGGGAAAATGATACTTGCTATTTAAATACAGGGTGATCGAATTTTTACTACCCTACTGACAATTTGAAGTATCCATTTTTTGGTTTTTCGCTTTGTCTAACTGTAACAGCAGGGCCCGGCAATTGAAAATTCGTACATATATGTACAAATGTCCGTAGAATCGAATGCCGCAAACCGCGTCAAAAAATCTTGTACCGTTTAATAGTTATAGGCCGACAAAGTGAAAAAAACATGAGTGATTTCTAATCAAAATGAAACTTTCTATTTTGAAAACTAAGGGCCAAAGAATTTTTTAATTATTTTTCCCATAATTAGGGTGTCCGATTTAAGGGAAAATGATACTTGCTATTTAAATACAGGGTGATCGAATTTTTACTACCCTACTGACAATTTGAAGTATCAATTTTTTGGTTTTTCGCTTTGTCTAACTGTAACAGCAAGGCCCGGCAATTGAAAATTCGTACATATATGTACAAATGTCCGTAGAATCGAATGCCGCAAACCGCGTCAAAAAATATTGTACCGTTTAATAGTTATAGGACGACAAATTGAAAAAAACATGAGAGATTTCTAATCAAAATAAAACTTTCTATTTTGAAAACTAAAGGCCAAAGAATTTTTTAATTATGTTTCCCATAATTAGGGTGTCCGAATTAAGGGAAAATGATACTTTCTATTTAAATACAGGGTGATCGAATTTTTACTGCCCTACTGACTATTTGAAGAATCCATTTTTTGGTTTTTCGCTTTGTCTAACTGTAACAGCAAGGCCCGGCAATTGAAAATTCGTACATATATGTACAAATGTCCGTAGAATCGAATGCCGCAAACCGCGTCAAAAGATATTGTACCGTTTAATAGTTATAGGCCGACAAAGTGAAAAAAACATGAGAGATTTCTAATCAAAATAAAACTTTCTATTTTGAAAACTAAAGGCCAAAGAATTTTTTAATTATTTTTCCCATAATTAGGGTGTCCGAATTAAGGGAAAATGATACTTTCTATTTAAATACAGGGTGATCGAATTTTTACTGCCCTACTGACTATTTGAAGTATCCATTTTTTGGTTTTTCGCTTTGTCTAACTGTAACAGCAAGGCCCGGCAATTGAAAATTCGTACATATATGTACAAATGTCCGTAGAATCGAATGCCGCAAACCGCGTCAAAAAATCTTGTACCGTGTAATAGTTATAGGCCGACAAAGTGAAAAAAACATGAGAGATTTCTAATCAAAATAAAACTTTCTATTTTGAAAACTAAAGGCCAAAGAATTTTTTAATTATTTTCTCCATAATTAGGGTGTCCGAATTAAGGGAAAATGATACTTTCTATTTAAATACAGGGTGATCGAATTTTTACTGCCTTACTGACTATTTGAAGTATCCATTTTTTGGTTTTTCGCTTTGTCTAACTGTAACAGCAGGGCCCGGCAATTGAAAATATTCGTACATATATGTACAAATGTCCGTAGAATCGAATGCCGCAAACCGCGTCAAAAAATCTTGTACCGTTTAATAGTTATAGGCCGACAAAGTGAAAAAAACATGAGAGATTTCTAATCAAAATAAAACTTTCTCTTTTGAAAACTAAAGGCCAAAGAATTTTTTAATTATTTTCTCCATAATTAGGGTGTCCGAATTAAGGGAAAATGATACTTTCTATTTAAATACAGGGTGATCGAATTTTTACTGCCCTACTGACTATTTGAAGTATCCATTTTTTGGTTTTTCGCTTTGTCTAACTGTAACAGCAGGGCCCGGCAATTGAAAATTCGTACATATATGTACAAATGTCCGTAGAATCGAATGCCGGAAACCGCGTCAAAAAATCTTGTACCGTTTAATAGTTATAGGCCGACAAAGTGAAAAAAACATGAGAGATTTCTAATCAAAATAAAACTTTCTATTTTGAAAACTAAAGGCCAAAGATTTTTTTAATTATTTTTCCCATAATTAGGGAGTCCGAATTAAGGGAAAATGATACTTTCTATTTAAATACAGGGTGATCGAATTTTTACTGCCCTACTGACTATTTGAAGTATCCATTTTTTGGTTTTTCGCTTTGTCTAACTGTAACAGCAAGGCCCGGCAATTGAAAATTCGTACATATATGTACAAATGTCCGTAGAATCGAATGCCGCAAACCGCGTTAAAAAATATTGTACCGTTTAATAGTTATAGGCCGACAAAGTGAAAAAAACATGAGAGATTTCTAATCAAAATAAAACTTTCTATTTTGAAAACTAAAGGCCAAAGAATTTTTTAATTATTTTTCCCATAATTAGGGTGTCCGATTTAAGGGAAAATGATACTTGCTATTTAAATACAGGGTGATCGAATTTTTACTACCCTACTGACAATTTGAAGTATCAATTTTTTGGTTTTTCGCTTTGTCTAACTGTAACAACAAGGCCCGGCAATTGAAAATTCGTACATATATGTACAAATGTCCGTAGAATCGAATGCCGCAAACCGCGTCAAAAAATATTGTACCGTTTAATAGTTATAGGCCGACAAATTGAAAAAAACATGAGATTTCTAATCAAAATAAAACTTTCTATTTTGAAAACTAAAGGCCAAAGAATTTTTTAATTATTTTTCCCATAATTAGGGTGTCCGAATTAAGGGAAAATGATACTTTCTATTTAAATACAGGGTGATCGAATTTTTACTGCCCTACTGACTATTTGATGTATCCATTTTTTGGTTTTTCGCTTTGTCTAACTGTAACAGCAGGGCCCGGCAATTGAAAATTCGTACATATACAGTGTGTCCCATTTAGAAGTGCCACCATTGGGATCTCGAGAACAATAAGAAATACGATGTCGGTTAAATGGAACTTTTTATACGCCTTTGGGAGGCCATCTCAGATCTGCTTTTGTTTTTCCAAAAATTCTCAAAGGGCACTAGATAATGACGAAAAACTGATTATTGTTGATTTTTTCTTTTTCAAATAATTTCTAAACTATTAATAATTGAGAAAAACGTTTCAAATACAAAAGATATATATTTTTATTAACTAACCAGTGGCGTACGAAATAAATTTTTATATCCGTAAATTTTTGAGATATAACACAAAATTATATTTTTTTAAATGGAACCCATATCTAATTTTAGTCTCAAAAAAATAATTATTTTTTTCTCTTTTCAACGATGTAAGGGTTATTATGTTTTATATTTGTTTTGCCTTCAAAATTATTATTTTTTTCTTATTTTGTATTAAATTTACAATTATTTTGAAAATATTAGTAGATTTCTATTTGGAAATACTCCTTGTATTTAAATAATTTATTTTGTTAGAAAATTTTGCTCAAAATTCGTATCAAATTAATTTTTATATTTTGTATCAGGTCGCCCTTGGCTCATCATAGTGTAATTTGTAATTATGAGTCTAGAATGAAAATATTAAGTAATAAAGGCATAAAACAAATTATTTTGATCAAATACAATATAATTAATAAAAATAATAATGTTTTTTTGGGAAATAATAAGAAAATTCAGGAAAATAAAGAGAAAAATTAAATTTTAGGAGCAAAACAAATATAAAACATAATAACCCTTACACCATTGAAAAGAGAAAAAAATATTGATTTTTCTGAGACTAAAATCAGATATGGGTTCCATTTAAAAAAATATAAGTTTGTGTTATATCTCGAAAATTTACGGATATAAAAATTTATTTCGTACGCCACTGGTTAGTTAATAAAAATATCTATCTTTTATATTTGAAACATTTTTCTCAATTACTAATAGTTTAGAAGTTCTTTGAGAAAGAAAAAATCAACAATATTCAGTTTTTCGTCATTATCTAGTGCCCTATGAGAATTTTTGGAAAAACAAAAGCACATCTGAGATGGCCTTCCAAAGGCGCACAAAAAGTTCCATTTAACCGACATTGTATCTCTTATAGTTCTCGAGATCCCAATGGTGGCACTTCTAAATGGGACACACTGTATATACAAATGTCCGTAGAATCGAATGCCGGAAACCGCGTCAAAAAATCTTGTACCGTTTAATAGTTATAGGCCGACAAATTGAAAAAAACATGAGAGATTTGTAATCAAAATAAAACTTTCTATTTTGAAAACTAAAGGCCAAAGAATTTTTTAATTATTTTTCCCATAATTAGGGAGTCCGAATTAAGGGAAAATGATACTTTCTATTTAAATACAGGGTGATCGAATTTTTACTGCCCTACTGACTATTTGAAGAATCCATTTTTTGGTTTTTCGCTTTGTCTAACTGTAACAGCAAGGCCCGGCAATTGAAAATTCGTACATATATGTACAAATGTCCGTAGAATCGAATGCCGCAAACCGCGTCAAAAAATATTGTACCGTTTAATAGTTATAGGCCGACAAAGTGAAAAAAACATGAGAGATTTCTAATCAAAATAAAACTTTCTATTTTGAAAACTAAAGGCCAAAGAATTTTTTAATTATTTTTCCCATAATTAAGGTGTCCGAATTAAGGGAAAATGATACTTTCTATTTAAATACAGGGTGATCGAATTTTTACTGCCCTACTGACTATTTGAAGTATCCATTTTTTGGTTTTTCGCTTGGTCTAACTGTAACAGCAAGGCCCGGCAATTGAAAATTCGTACATATATGTACAAATGTCCGTAGAATCGAATGCCGCAAACCGCGTCAAAAAATCTTGTACCGTTTAATAGTTATAGGCCGACAAAGTGAAAAAAAACATGAGAGATTTTTAATCAAAATAAAACTTTCTATTTTGAAAACTAAAGGCCAAAGAATTTTTTAATTATTTTTCCCATAATTAGGGTGTCCGAATTAAAAGAAAATGATACTTTCTATTTAAATACAGGGTGATCGAATTTTTACTGCCCTACTGACTATTTGAAGTATCCATTATTTGGTTTTTCGCTTTGTCTAACTGTAACAGCAAGGCCCGGCAATTGAAAATTCGTACATATATGTACAAATGTCCGTAGAATCGAATGCCGCAAACCGCGTCAAAAAATCTTGTACCGTTTAATAGTTATAGGCCGACAAAGTGAAAAAAACATGAAAGATTTCTAATCAAAATAAAACTTTCTATTTTGAAAACTAAAGGCCAAAGAATTTTTTAATTATTTTTCCCATAATTAGGATGTCCGAATTAAGGGAAAATGATACTTTCTATTTAAATACAGGGTGATCGAATTTTTACTGCCCTACTGACTATTTGATGTATCCATTTTTTGGTTTTTCGCTTTGTCTAACTGTAACAGCAGGGCCCGGCAATTGAAAATTCGTGCATATATATACAAATGTCCGTAGAATCGAATGCCGGAAACCGCGTCAAAAAATCTTGTACCGTTTAATAGTTATAGGCCGACAAATTGAAAAAAACATGAGAGATTTGTAATCAAAATAAAACTTTCTATTTTGAAAACTAAAGGCCAAAGAATTTTTTAATTATTTTTCCCATAATTAGGGAGTCCGAATTAAGGGAAAATGATACTTTCTATTTAAATACAGGGTGATCGAATTTTTACTGCCCTACTGACTATTTGAAGTATCCATTTTTTGGTTTTTCGCTTTGTCTAACTATAACAGCAAGGCCCGGCAATGGAAAATTCGTACATACACGTACAAATGTCCGTAGAATCGAATGCCGCAAACCGCGTCAAAAAATATTGTACCGTTTAATAGTTATAGGCCGACAAATTGAAAAAAACATGAGAGATTTCTAATCAAAATAAAACTTTCTATTTTGAAAACTACAGGCCAAAGAATTTTTTAATTATTTTTCCCATAATTAGGGTGTCCGAATTAAGGGAAAATGATACTTTCTATTTAAATACAGGGTGATCGAATTTTTACTGCCCTACTGACTATTTGATGTATCCATTTTTTGGTTTTTCGCTTTGTCTAACTGTAACAGCAGGGCCCGGCAATTGAAAATTCGTACATATATATACAAATGTCCGTAGAATCGAATGCCGGAAACCGCGTCAAAAAATCTTGTACCGTTTAATAGTTATAGGCCGACAAATTGAAAAAAACATGAGAGATTTGTAATCAAAATAAAACTTTCTATTTTGAAAACTAAAGGCCAAAGAATTTTTTAATTATTTTTCCCATAATTAGGGAGTCCGAATTAAGGGAAAATGATACTTTCTATTTAAATACAGGGTGATCGAATTTTTACTGCCCTACTGACTATTTGAAGTATCCATTTTTTGGTTTTTCGCTTTGTCTAACTGTAACAGCAAGGCCCGGCAATTGAAAATTCGTACATGTATGTACAAATGTCCGTAGAATCGAATGCCGCAAACCGCGTCCAAAAATATTGTACCGTTTAATAGTTATAGGCCGACAAAGTGAAAAAAACATGAGAGATTTCTAATCAAAATAAAACTTTCTATTTTGAAAACTAAAGGCCAAAGAATTTTTTAATTATGTTTCCCATAATTAGGGTGTCCGAATTAAGGGAAAATGATACTTTCTATTTAAATACAGGGTGATCGAATTTTTACTGCCCTACTGACTATTTGAAGAATCCATTTTTTGGTTTTTCGCTTTGTCTAACTGTAACAGCAAGGCCCGGCAAATTGAAAATTCGTACATATATGTACAAATGTCCGTAGAATCGAATGCCGCAAACCGCGTCAAAAAATATTGTACCGTTTAATAGTTATAGGCCGACAAAGTGAAAAAAACATGAGAGATTTCTAATCAAAATAAAACTTTCTATTTTAAAAACTAAAGGCCAAAGAATTTTTTAATTATTTTTCCCATAATTAGGGTGTCCGAATTAAGGGAAAATGATACTTTCTATTTAAATACAGGGTGATCGAATTTTTACTGCCCTACTGACTATTTGAAGTATCCATTTTTTGGTTTTTCGCTTGGTCTAACTGTAACAGCAAGGCCCGGCAATTGAAAATTCGTACATATATGTACAAATGTCCGTAGAATCGAATGCCGCAAACCGCGTCAAAAAATCTTGTACCGTTTAATAGTTATAGGCCGACAAAGTGAAAAAAAACATGAGAGATTTCTAATCAAAATAAAACTTTCTATTTTGAAAACTAAAGGCCAAAGAATTTTTTAATTATTTTTCCCATAATTAGGGTGTCCGAATTAAAAGAAAATGATACTTTCTATTTAAATACAGGGTGATCGAATTTTTACTGCCCTACTGACTATTTGAAGTATCCATTATTTGGTTTTTCGCTTTGTCTAACTGTAACAGCAAGGCCCGGCAATTGAAAATTCGTACATATATGTACAAATGTCCGTAGAATCGAATGCCGCAAACCGCGTCAAAAAATCTTGTACCGTTTAATAGTTATAGGCCGACAAAGTGAAAAAAACATGAAAGATTTCTAATCAAAATAAAACTTTCTATTTTGAAAACTAAAGGCCAAAGAATTTTTTAATTATTTTTCCCATAATTAGGATGTCCGAATTAAGGGAAAATGATACTTTCTATTTAAATACAGGGTGATCGAATTTTTACTGCCCTACTGACTATTTGAAGTATCCATTTTTTGGTTTTTCGCTTTGTCTAACTATAACAGCAAGGCCCGGCAATTGAAAATTCGTACATACACGTACAAATGTCCGTAGAATCGAATGCCGCAAACCGCGTCAAAAAATATTGTACCGTTTAATAGTTATAGGCCGACAAATTGAAAAAAACATGAGAGATTTCTAATCAAAATAAAACTTTCTATTTTGAAAACTAAAGGCCAAAGAATTTTTTAATTATGTTTCCCATAATTAGGGTGTCCGAATTAAGGGAAAATGATACTTTCTATTTAAATACAGGGTGATCGAATTTTTACTGCCCTACTGACTATTTGAAGTATCCATTTTTTGGTTTTTCGCTTGGTCTAACTGTAACAGCAAGGCCCGGCAATTGAAAATTCGTACATATATGTACAAATGTCCGTAGAATCGAATGCCGCAAACCGCGTCAAAAAATCTTGTACCGTTTAATAGTTATAGGCAGACAAAGTGAAAAAAAACATGAGAGATTTCTAATCAAAATAAAACTTTCTATTTTGAAAACTAACGGCCAAAGAATTTTTTAATTATTTTTCCCATAATTAGGGTGTCCGAATTAAAAGAAAATGATACTTTCTATTTAAATACAGGGTGATCGAATTTTTACTGCCCTACTGACTATTTGAAGTATCCATTATTTGGTTTTTCGCTTTGTCTAACTGTAACAGCAAGGCCCGGCAATTGAAAATTCGTACATATATGTACAAATGTCCGTAGAATCGAATGCCGCAAACCGCGTCAAAAAATCTTGTACCGTTTAATAGTTATAGGCCGACAAAGTGAAAAAAACATGAGAGATTTCTAATCAAAATAAAACTTTCTATTTTGAAAACTAAAGGCCAAAGAATTTTTTAATTATTTTTCCCATAATTAGGGTGTCCGAATTAAGGGAAAATGATACTTTCTATTTAAATACAGGGTGATCGAATTTTTACTGCCCTACTGACTATTTGAAGTATCCATTTTTTGGTTTTTCGCTTGGTCTAACTGTAACAGCAAGGCCCGGCAATTGAAAATTCGTACATATATGTACAAATGTCCGTAGAATCGAATGCCGCAAACCGCGTCAAAAAATCTTGTACCGTTTAATAGTTATAGGCCGACAAAGTGAAAAAAAACATGAGAGATTTCTAATCAAAATAAAACTTTCTATTTTGAAAACTAAAGGCCAAAGAATTTTTTAATTATTTTTCCCATAATTAGGGTGTCCGAATTAAAAGAAAATGATACTTTCTATTTAAATACAGGGTGATCGAATTTTTACTGCCCTACTGACTATTTGAAGTATCCATTATTTGGTTTTTCGCTTTGTCTAACTGTAACAGCAAGGCCCGGCAATTGAAAATTCGTACATATATGTACAAATGTCCGTAGAATCGAATGCCGCAAACCGCGTCAAAAAATCTTGTACCGTTTAATAGTTATAGGCCGACAAAGTGAAAAAAACATGAAAGATTTCTAATCAAAATAAAACTTTCTATTTTGAAAACTAAAGGCCAAAGAATTTTTTAATTATTTTTCCCATAATTAGGATGTCCGAATTAAGGGAAAATGATACTTTCTATTTAAATACAGGGTGATCGAATTTTTACTGCCCTACTGACTATTTGAAGTATCCATTTTTTGGTTTTTCGCTTTGTCTAACTATAACAGCAAGGCCCGGCAATTGAAAATTCGTACATACACGTACAAATGTCCGTAGAATCGAATGCCGCAAACCGCGTCAAAAAATATTGTACCGTTTAATAGTTATAGGCCGACAAATTGAAAAAAACATGAGAGATTTCTAATCAAAATAAAACTTTCTATTTTGAAAACTAAAGGCCAAAGAATTTTTTAATTATGTTTCCCATAATTAGGGTGTCCGAATTAAGGGAAAATGATACTTTCTATTTAAATACAGGGTGATCGAATTTTTACTGCCCTACTGACTATTTGAAGTATCCATTTTTTGGTTTTTCGCTTGGTCTAACTGTAACAGCAAGGCCCGGCAATTGAAAATTCGTACATATATGTACAAATGTCCGTAGAATCGAATGCCGCAAACCGCGTCACAAAATCTTGTACCGTTTAATAGTTATAGGCCGACAAAGTGAAAAAAAACATGAGAGATTTCTAATCAAAATAAAACTTTCTATTTTGAAAACTAACGGCCAAAGAATTTTTTAATTATTTTTCCCATAATTAGGGTGTCCGAATTAAAAGAAAATGATACTTTCTATTTAAATACAGGGTGATCGAATTTTTACTGCCCTACTGACTATTTGAAGTATCCATTATTTGGTTTTTCGCTTTGTCTAACTGTAACAGCAAGGCCCGGCAATTGAAAATTCGTACATATATGTACAAATGTCCGTAGAATCGAATGCCGCAAACCGCGTCAAAAAATCTTGTACCGTTTAATAGTTATAGGCCGACAAAGTGAAAAAAACATGAAAGATTTCTAATCAAAATAAAACTTTCTATTTTGAAAACTAAAGGCCAAAGAATTTTTTAATTATTTTTCCCATAATTAGGATGTCCGAATTAAGGGAAAATGATACTTTCTATTTAAATACAGGGTGATCGAATTTTTACTGCCCTACTGACTATTTGAAGTATCCATTTTTTGGTTTTTCGCTTTGTCTAACTATAACAGCAAGGCCCGGCAATTGAAAATTCGTACATATATGTACAAATGTCCGTAGAATCGAATGCCGCAAACCGCGTCAAAAAATATTGTACCGTTTAATAGTTATAGGCCGACAAATTGAAAAAAACATGAGAGATTTCTAATCAAAATAAAACTTTCTATTTTGAAAACTAAAGGCCAAAGAATTTTTTAATTATTTTTCCCATAATTAGGGTGTCCGAATTAAGGGAAAATGATACTTTCTATTTAAATACAGGGTGATCGAATTTTTACTGCCCTACTGACTATTTGATGTATCCATTTTTTGGTTTTTCGCTTTGTCTAACTGTAACAGCAGGGCCCGGCAATTGAAAATTCGTACATATATATACAAATGTCCGTAGAATCGAATACCGGAAACCGCGTCAAAAAATCTTGTACCGTTTAATAGTTATAGGCCGACAAATTGAAAAAAACATGAGAGATTTGTAATCAAAATAAAACTTTCTATTTTGAAAACTAAAGGCCAAAGAATTTTTTAATTATTTTTCCCATAATTAGGGAGTCCGAATTAAGGGAAAATGATACTTTCTATTTAAATACAGGGTGATCGAATTTTTACTAACCTACTGACTATTTGAAGTACCATTTTTTGGTTTTTCGCTTTGTCTAACTGTACCAGCAGGGCCCGGCAATTGAAAATTCGTACATATATGTACAAATGTCCGTAGAATCGAATGCCGGAAACCGCGTCAAAAAATCTTGTACCGTTTAATAGTTATAGGCCGACAAAGTGAAAAAAACATGAGAGATTTCTAATCAAAATAAAACTTTCTATTTTGAAAACTAAAGGCCAAAGAATTTTTTAATTATTTTTCCCATAATTAGGGAGTCCGAATTAAGGGAAAATGATACTTTCTTTTTAAATACAGGGTGATCGAATTTTTACTGCCCTACTGACTATTTGAAGTATCCATTTTTTGGTTTTTCGCTTTGTCTAACTGTAACAGCAAGGCCCGGCAATTGAAAATATTCGTACATATATGTACAAATGTCCGTAGAATCGAATGCCGCAAACCGCGTCAAAAAATATTATACCGTTTAATAGTTATAGGCCGACAAAGTGAAAAAAATATGAGAGATTTCTAATCAAAATAAAACTTTCTATTTTGAAAACTAAAGGCCAAAGAATTTTTTAATTATGTTTCCCATAATTAGGGTGTCCGAATTAAAGGAAAATGATACTTTCTATTTAAATACAGGGTGATCGAATTTTTACTGCCCTACTGACTATTTGAAGTATCCATTTTTTGGTTTTTCGCTTGGTCTAACTGTAACAGCAAGGCCCGGCAATTGAAAATTCGTACATATATGTACAAATGTCCGTAGAATCGAATGCCGCAAACCGCGTCAAAAAATCTTGTACCGTTTAATAGTTATAGGCCGACAAAGTGAAAAAAAACATGAGAGATTTCTAATCAAAATAAAACTTTCTATTTTGAAAACTAAAGGCCAAAGAATTTTTTAATTATTTTTCCCATAATTAGGGTGTCCGAATTAAAAGAAAATGATACTTTCTATTTAAATACAGGGTGATCGAATTTTTACTGCCCTACTGACTATTTGAAGTATCCATTATTTGGTTTTTCGCTTTGTCTAACTGTAACAGCAAGGCCCGGCAATTGAAAATTCGTACATATATGTACAAATGTCCGTAGAATCGAATGCCGCAAACCGCGTCAAAAAATCTTGTACCGTTTAATAGTTATAGGCCGACAAAGTGAAAAAAAACATGAGAGATTTCTAATCAAAATAAAACTTTCTATTTTGAAAACTAAAGGCCAAAGAATTTTTTAATTATTTTTCCCATAATTAGGGTGTCCGAATTAAAAGAAAATGATACTTTCTATTTAAATACAGGGTGATCGAATTTTTACTGCCCTACTGACTATTTGAAGTATCCATTATTTGGTTTTTCGCTTTGTCTAACTGTAACAGCAAGGCCCGGCAATTGAAAATTCGTACATATATGTACAAATGTCCGTAGAATCGAATGCCGCAAACCGCGTCAAAAAATCTTGTACCGTTTAATAGTTATAGGCCGACAAAGTGAAAAAAACATGAAAGATTTCTAATCAAAATAAAACTTTCTATTTTGAAAACTAAAGGCCAAAGAATTTTTTAATTATTTTTCCCATAATTAGGATGTCCGAATTAAGGGAAAATGATACTTTCTATTTAAATACAGGGTGATCGAATTTTTACTGCCCTACTGACTATTTGAAGTATCCATTTTTTGGTTTTTCGCTTTGTCTAACTATAACAGCAAGGCCCGGCAATTGAAAATTCGTACATACACGTACAAATGTCCGTAGAATCGAATGCCGCAAACCGCGTCAAAAAATATTGTACCGTTTAATAGTTATAGGCCGACAAATTGAAAAAAACATGAGAGATTTCTAATCAAAATAAAACTTTCTATTTTGAAAACTAAAGGCCAAAGAATTTTTTAATTATGTTTCCCATAATTAGGGTGTCCGAATTAAGGGAAAATGATACTTTCTATTTAAATACAGGGTGATCGAATTTTTACTGCCCTACTGACTATTTGAAGTATCCATTTTTTGGTTTTTCGCTTGGTCTAACTGTAACAGCAAGGCCCGGCAATTGAAAATTCGTACATATATGTACAAATGTCCGTAGAATCGAATGCCGCAAACCGCGTCACAAAATCTTGTACCGTTTAATAGTTATAGGCCGACAAAGTGAAAAAAAACATGAGAGATTTCTAATCAAAATAAAACTTTCTATTTTGAAAACTAACGGCCAAAGAATTTTTTAATTATTTTTCCCATAATTAGGGTGTCCGAATTAAAAGAAAATGATACTTTCTATTTAAATACAGGGTGATCGAATTTTTACTGCCCTACTGACTATTTGAAGTATCCATTATTTGGTTTTTCGCTTTGTCTAACTGTAACAGCAAGGCCCGGCAATTGAAAATTCGTACATATATGTACAAATGTCCGTAGAATCGAATGCCGCAAACCGCGTCAAAAAATCTTGTACCGTTTAATAGTTATAGGCCGACAAAGTGAAAAAAACATGAAAGATTTCTAATCAAAATAAAACTTTCTATTTTGAAAACTAAAGGCCAAAGAATTTTTTAATTATTTTTCCCATAATTAGGATGTCCGAATTAAGGGAAAATGATACTTTCTATTTAAATACAGGGTGATCGAATTTTTACTGCCCTACTGACTATTTGAAGTATCCATTTTTTGGTTTTTCGCTTTGTCTAACTATAACAGCAAGGCCCGGCAATTGAAAATTCGTTCATACACGTACAAATGTCCGTAGAATCGAATGCCGCAAACCGCGTCAAAAAATATTGTACCGTTTAATAGTTATAGGCCGACAAATTGAAAAAAACATGAGAGATTTCTAATCAAAATAAAACTTTCTATTTTGAAAACTAAAGGCCAAAGAATTTTTTAATTATTTTTCCCATAATTAGGGTGTCCGAATTAAGGGAAAATGATACTTTCTATTTAAATACAGGGTGATCGAATTTTTACTGCCCTACTGACTATTTGATGTATCCATTTTTTGGTTTTTCGCTTTGTCTAACTGTAACAGCAGGGCCCGGCAATTGAAAATTCGTACATATATATACAAATGTCCGTAGAATCGAATACCGGAAACCGCGTCAAAAAATCTTGTACCGTTTAATAGTTATAGGCCGACAAATTGAAAAAAACATGAGAGATTTGTAATCAAAATAAAACTTTCTATTTTGAAAACTAAAGGCCAAAGAATTTTTTAATTATTTTTCCCATAATTAGGGAGTCCGAATTAAGGGAAAATGATACTTTCTATTTAAATACAGGGTGATCGAATTTTTACTAACCTACTGACTATTTGAAGTACCATTTTTTGGTTTTTCGCTTTGTCTAACTGTACCAGCAGGGCCCGGCAATTGAAAATTCGTACATATATGTACAAATGTCCGTAGAATCGAATGCCGGAAACCGCGTCAAAAAATCTTGTACCGTTTAATAGTTATAGGCCGACAAAGTGAAAAAAACATGAGAGATTTCTAATCAAAATAAAACTTTCTATTTTGAAAACTAAAGGCCAAAGAATTTTTTAATTATTTTTCCCATAATTAGGGAGTCCGAATTAAGGGAAAATGATACTTTCTTTTTAAATACAGGGTGATCGAATTTTTACTGCCCTACTGACTATTTGAAGTATCCATTTTTTGGTTTTTCGCTTTGTCTAACTGTAACAGCAAGGCCCGGCAATTGAAAATATTCGTACATATATGTACAAATGTCCGTAGAATCGAATGCCGCAAACCGCGTCAAAAAATATTATACCGTTTAATAGTTATAGGCCGACAAAGTGAAAAAAATATGAGAGATTTCTAATCAAAATAAAACTTTCTATTTTGAAAACTAAAGGCCAAAGAATTTTTTAATTATGTTTCCCATAATTAGGGTGTCCGAATTAAGGGAAAATGATACTTTCTATTTAAATACAGGGTGATCGAATTTTTACTGCCCTACTGACTATTTGAAGTATCCATTTTTTGGTTTTTCGCTTGGTCTAACTGTAACAGCAAGGCCCGGCAATTGAAAATTCGTACATATATGTACAAATGTCCGTAGAATCGAATGCCGCAAACCGCGTCAAAAAATCTTGTACCGTTTAATAGTTATAGGCCGACAAAGTGAAAAAAAACATGAGAGATTTCTAATCAAAATAAAACTTTCTATTTTGAAAACTAAAGGCCAAAGAATTTTTTAATTATTTTTCCCATAATTAGGGTGTCCGAATTAAAAGAAAATGATACTTTCTATTTAAATACAGGGTGATCGAATTTTTACTGCCCTACTGACTATTTGAAGTATCCATTATTTGGTTTTTCGCTTTGTCTAACTGTAACAGCAAGGCCCGGCAATTGAAAATTCGTACATATATGTACAAATGTCCGTAGAATCGAATGCCGCAAACCGCGTCAAAAAATCTTGTACCGTTTAATAGTTATAGGCCGACAAAGTGAAAAAAACATGAAAGATTTCTAATCAAAATAAAACTTTCTATTTTGAAAACTAAAGGCCAAAGAATTTTTTAATTATTTTTCCCATAATTAGGATGTCCGAATTAAGGGAAAATGATACTTTCTATTTAAATACAGGGTGATCGAATTTTTACTGCCCTACTGACTATTTGAAGTATCCATTTTTTGGTTTTTCGCTTTGTCTAACTATAACAGCAAGGCCCGGCAATTGAAAATTCGTACATACACGTACAAATGTCCGTAGAATCGAATGCCGCAAACCGCGTCAAAAAATATTGTACCGTTTAATAGTTATAGGCCGACAAAGTGAAAAAAACATGAGAGATTTCTACTCAAAATAAAACTTTCTATTTTGAAAACTAAAGGCCAAAGAATTTTTTAATTATTTTCTCCATAATTAGGGTGTCCGAATTAAGGGAAAATGATACTTTCTATTTAAATACAGGGTGATCGAATTTTTACTGCCCTACTGACTATTTGAAGTATCCATTTTTTGGTTTTTCGCTTTGTCTAACTGTAACAGCAGGGCCCGGCAATTGAAAATATTCGTACATATATGTACAAATGTCCGTAGAATCGAATGCCGCAAACCGCGTCAAAAAATATTATACCGTTTAATAGTTATAGGCCGACAAAGTGAAAAAAACATGAGAGATTTCTAATCAAAATAAAACTTTCTATTTTAAAAACTAAAGGCCAAAGAATTTTTTAATTATTTTTCCCATAATTAGGATGTCCGAATTAAGGGAAAATGATACTTTCTATTTAAATACAGGGTGATCGAATTTTTACTGCCCTACTGACTATTTGAAGTATCCATTTTTTGGTTTTTCGCTTTGTCTAACTGTAACAGCAGGGCCCGGCAATTGAAAATATTCGTACATATATGTACAAATGTCCGTAGAATCGAATGCCGCAAACCGCGTCAAAAAATCTTGTACCGTTTAATAGTTATAGGCCGACAAAGTGAAAAAAAACATGAGAGATTTCTAATCAAAATAAAACTTTCTATTTTGAAAACTAAAGGCCAAAGAATTTTTTAATTATTTTTCCCATAATTAGGGTGTCCGAATTAAAAGAAAATGATACTTTCTATTTAAATACAGGGTGATCGAATTTTTACTGCCCTACTGACTATTTGAAGTATCCATTATTTGGTTTTTCGCTTTGTCTAACTGTAACAGCAAGGCCCGGCAATTGAAAATTCGTACATATATGTACAAATGTCCGTAGAATCGAATGCCGCAAACCGCGTCAAAAAATCTTGTACCGTTTAATAGTTATAGGCCGACAAAGTGAAAAAAACATGAAAGATTTCTAATCAAAATAAAACTTTCTATTTTGAAAACTAAAGGCCAAAGAATTTTTTAATTATTTTTCCCATAATTAGGATGTCCGAATTAAGGGAAAATGATACTTTCTATTTAAATACAGGGTGATCGAATTTTTACTGCCCTACTGACTATTTGAAGTATCCATTTTTTGGTTTTTCGCTTTGTCTAACTATAACAGCAAGGCCCGGCAATTGAAAATTCGTACATACACGTACAAATGTCCGTAGAATCGAATGCCGCAAACCGCGTCAAAAAATATTGTACCGTTTAATAGTTATAGGCCGACAAAGTGAAAAAAACATGAGAGATTTCTAATCAAAATAAAACTTTCTATTTTGAAAACTAAAGGCCAAAGAATTTTTTAATTATTTTCTCCATAATTAGGGTGTCCGAATTAAGGGAAAATGATACTTTCTATTTAAATACAGGGTGATCGAATTTTTACTGCCCTACTGACTATTTGAAGTATCCATTTTTTGGTTTTTCGCTTTGTCTAACTGTAACAGCAGGGCCCGGCAATTGAAAATTCGTACATATATATATATACAAATGTCCGTAGAATCGAATGCCGCAAACCGCGTCAAAAAATATTATACCGTTTAATAGTTATAGGCCGACAAAGTGAAAAAAATATGAGAGATTTCTAATCAAAATAAAACTTTCTATTTTGAAAACTAAAGGCCAAAGAATTTTTAAATTATTTTTCCCATAATTAGGATGTCCGAATTAAGGGAAAATGATACTTTCTATTTAAATACAGGGTGATCGAATTTTTACTGCCCTACTGACTATTTGAAGTATCCATTTTTTGGTTTTTCGCTTTGTCTAACTATAACAGCAAGGCCCGGCAATTGAAAATTCGTACATATATATACAAATGTCCGTAGAATCGAATGCCGCAAACCGCGTCGAAAAATATTGTACCGTTTAATAGTTATAGGCCGACAAAGTGAAAAAAACATGAGAGATTTCTAATCAAAATGAAACTTTCTATTTTGAAAACTAAAGGCCAAAGAATTTTTTAATTATTTTTCCCATAATTAGGGTGTCCGAATTAAGGGAAAATGATACTTGCTATTTAAATACAGGGTGATCGAATTTTTACTACCCTACTGACAATTTGAAGTATCCATTTTTTGGTTTTTCGCTTTGTCTAACTGTAACAGCAAGGCCCGGCAATTGAAAATTCGTACATATATGTACAAATGTCCGTAGAATCGAATGCCGCAAACGGCGTCAAAAAATATATTACCGTTTAATAGTTATAGGCCGACAAAGTGAAAAAAACATGAGAGATTTCTAATCAAAATAAAACTTTCTATTTTGAAAACTAAAGGCCAAAGAATTTTTTAATTATTTTTCCCATAATTAGGGTGTCCGAATTAAGGGAAAATGATACTTTCTATTTAAATACAGGGTGATCGAATTTTTACTACCCTACTGACTATTTGAAGAATCCATTTTTTGGTTTTTCGCTTTGTCTAACTGTAACAGCAAGGCCCGGCAATTGAAAATTCGTACATATATGTACAAATGATACTTTCTATTTAAATACAGGGTGTTCGAATTTTTACTACCCTACTGACTATTTGAAGTATCCATTTTTTGGTTTTTCGCTTTGTCTAACTATAACAGCAAGGCCCGGCAATTGAAAATTCGTACATATATGTACAAATGTCCGTAGAATCGAATGCCGCAAACCGCGTCAAAAAATATTGTACCGTTTAATAGTTATAGGCCGACAAAGTGAAAAAAACATGAGAGATTTCTAATCAAAATAAAACTTTCTATTTTGAAAACTAAAGGCCAAAGAATTTTTTAATTATTTTTCCCATAATTAGGGTGTCCGAATTAAGGGAAAATGATACTTTCTATTTAAATACAGGGTGATCGAATTTTTACTGCCCTACTGACTATTTGAAGTATCCATTTTTTGGTTTTTCGCTTTGTCTAACTGTAACAGCAAGGCCCGGCATTTGAAAATTCGTACATATATGTACAAATGTCCGTAGAATCGAATGCCGCAAACCGCGTCAAAAAATATATTACCGTTTAATAGTTATAGGCCGACAAAGTGAAAAAAACATGAGAGATTTCTAATCAAAATAAAACTTTCTATTTTGAAAACTAAAGGCCAAAGAATTTTTTAATTATTTTTCCCATAATTAGGGTGTCCGAATTAAGGGAAAATGATACTTTCTATTTAAATACAGGGTGATCGAATTTTTACTACCCTACTGACAATTTGAAGTATCCATTTTTTGGTTTTTCGCTTTGTCTAACTGTAACAGCAAGGCCCGGCAATTGAAAATTCGTAAATATATGTACAAATGTCCGTAGAATCGAATGCCGCAAACCGCGTCAAAAAATCTTGTACCGTTTAATAGTTATAGGCCGACAAAGTGAAAAAAACATAAAAGATTTCTAATCAAAATAAAACTTTCTATTTTGAAAACTAAAGGCCAAAGAATTTTTTAATTATTTTTCCCATAATTAGGATGTCCGAATTAAGGGAAAATGATACTTTCTATTTAAATACAGGGTGATCGAATTTTTACTGCCCTACTGACAATTTGAAGTATCCATTTTTTGGTTTTTCGCTTTGTCTAACTGTAACAGCAGGGCCCGGCAATTGAAAATTCGTACATATATGTACAAATGTCCGTAGAATCGAATGCCGGAAACCGCGTCAAAAAATATTGTACCGTTTAATAGTTATAGGCCGACAAAGTGAAAAAAACATGAGAGATTTCTAATCAAAATAAAACTTTCTATTTTGAAAACTAAAACCCTGAGAATTTTTAGTTTATTTTTTCCGCGTGGTCGGATTAAGAGGATATTAAAAATTGCCCCTGATATTATCATTATTATTGATAACTGTGTTGATTGACACACCCACAAATTGTGAAATATTCGAACCGTGGTGATTTATTTATTTATTATCAAAAGAGAAAAATGAATTAATTTAGTATGACTTACATTAGAAGATCTCAGCTACTCGGCATCTCTGCGATCTCGTACTCAACTGCTCGGTATCTCTGCAAACTCGTTTTCAATTACTCGGGAACTCGGCAATTTCTATTCACCTGCAAATTGACAAAAACATAAAAATTAAAGTGTTGTTTGCTATTGAATGCATTTTAATCGATTTCTAATAAATAAATTAGTTAAAAACATTTGTTATTATTCAAATATTTGTTTGTTACCAATATGTTTGCTATGAAATATTTATTAATTTATAAAATTGTACACAAAGCTTAACTAAAATTATGAAAAATTTTATTCTCATACAAACACATTATCAACTTATGTAACCATTAATAAAGTTGGAATGTTATTTAAACTTACGATTGTTATTAATTTGCAACAGTAGTTAAGTATATTTCACTAGTAAAACAATAATATATCAACAATAAATGCATTTTTAGCAGCAAAATAAAATAGATATTTGCTTGAAGACGACAGCTGTACAAGTTACAAGTAAGAACATTACAGACGAACACGAACGAGTTTAATTTGGAATGCCGACCGTAATTATGATTGATTTTGTTAATTTAATGCAGATAGAAAATTTATTTACAAAAGAAAAATTAAATAAAATACGGAATGAACTATAAAATGAAATTATTCATGAATATTCGAACGTAAAATTGTATATCAATAAAAATGATACTAAATTTAGTTACGGAAATACCTATGGGTTTTTAATTTATAATACAAATACACAAAGCTCAGATTCAATGATTTCTACTGAAAAGAAAATAACTCATTGTTACAATAAAATTATTATTTCGAATGATATTTGTCTGTATGAGACAGAATATTGTTATATAACAATAATTATTATAGTTGTAATTAAAGATTGAACTTGTGAAAAAATTAACAAGTAATTTTTATAAGAAACAACGTATTTCCAACGAAAATAACTATTAATATAGTTGAAACATTGTTTAAACTTACGATTGTTATTAATTAAAACTAAATAATGTATATTAAACTAGAGATAAATTATCAAAAACAATATTTCCAATACTTTCATGCAGGTATTGTAAGAAAATAACTAAAATTCGACTTACATATCAAAGGGACGCCACCAAAGTTTGGTTGTTTTCTTGCACTAAACAATCGATTCCCACAAATTTCTTATCACAAACGTTTAAAGAACACTTTATTTCACTTTTCCGCGTAAATTTTCTCAGCTTTTCCTAGTTTTTCCAGCACAAAATCATGAATTTGTAGCACTAAAAACATGTTGGCAATTTTCTCTTCGAGCACATGTATGAAGAAGCCGCGCGTGGGATTATGGGAGTTTTGCAGCGTGACGCGTGTGTATCGCTCCGCCGGGAACTATTTGTTCGAAAAATGCTGAAATAAAGAGAAATGTTGTTAAAATAGCCCCGAAATGTAATATTAGTTTTCGTAAAATACAAAGTAGATTATTAATATATCTTATACTGTTCATTAGTTATAGACCGGCAAAGTGAAAAAAAAAAAAACGTGAAAGTTTTTAATCAAAATAAACATTTCTATTTTAGAAACTAAAGCCCAGAGAATTTTTTCGTTATTTTTCCCGTAATCAGTATGACCGAATTAGGGGAAAATAATACTTTCCAATTAAATATAGGGTGGTCGGATTTTTAGTAGACTACTGAATTCTTTAAAGTTACCATTTTTTTCATTTTTGCTTACTCTTACTATACCAGCTAAACTCGGTTATTCAAAATTGATAACCATATGTAGAAAAGTCCATAGAATCGAATGGCGCAACGCCCGTTACTGTATCTTTTACCATTCATAAGTTATAGTCCGTCAAAGTCAAAAAATATTGTCAATTTTGCTTTAAAAATAAAAATTTCTATTTTAGAAACTAAGGCCTAGAGATTTTTTTCATTATTTTTCCCGTAATCAGCATGCTTAAATTAAGAGAAAATAATACTTTCCAATTAAATATAGGGTGGTCGGATTTTTAGTGGACTACTGAATTGTTTAAAGTTATCATTTTTTTCATTTTTGCTTACTCTTACTATACTAGCTAAACACGGTTATTCAAAGTTGGTAACCATATGTAGAAAAGTCCATAGAATCGAATGGCGCAACGCCCGTTACTGTATCTCTTACCATTCATTAGTTATAGTCCGTCAAAGTCAAAAAATATTGTTAATTTTGCTTTAAAAATAAAAATTTCTATTTTAGAAACTAAAGCCTAGAGATTTTTTTCATTATTTTTCCCGTAATCAGCATGCTTGAATTAAGAGAAAATAATACTTTCCAATTAAATAAAGGCTGGTCGGATTTTTAGTGGACTACTGAATTGTTTAAAGTTACCATTTTTTTCATTTTTGCTTACTCTTACTATACTAGCTAAACGCGGTTATTCAAAATTGATAACCATATGTAGAAAAGTCCATAGAATCGAATGGCGCAACGCCCGTTACTGTATCTCTTACCATTCATTAGTTATAGTCCGTCAAAGTCAAAAAATATTGTTAATTTTGCTTAAAAAATAAAAATTTCTATTTTAGAAACTAAGGCCTAGAGATTTTTTTCATTATTTTTCCCGTAGTCAGCATGCTTGAATTAAGAGAAAATAATACTTTCCAATTAAATAAAGGCTGGTCGGATTTTTAGTGGACTACTGAATTGTTTAAAGTTACCATTTGTTTCATTTTTGCTTACTCTTACTATACTAGCTAAACACGGTTATTCAAAATTGGTAGCCATATGTAGAAAAGTCCATAGAATCGAATGGCGCAACGCCCGTTACTGTATCTCTTACCATTCATTAGTTATAGTCCGTCAAAGTCAAAAAATATTGTTAATTTTGCTTTAAAAATAAAAATTTCTATTTTAGAAACTAAGGCCTAGAGATTTTTTCATTATTTTTCCCGTAATCAGCATACTTGAATTAAGAGAAAATAATACTTTCCATTTAAATATAGATGGTCGGATTTTTAGTGGACTACTGAATTGTTTAAAGTTACCATTTTTTTCATTTTTTGCTTACTCTTACTATACTAGCTAAACACGGTTATTCAAAATTGGTAACCATATGTAGAAATGTCCATAGAATCGAATGGCGCAACGCCCGTTACTGTATCTCTTACCATTCATTAGTTATAGTCCGTCAAAATCAAAAAATATTGTTAATTTTGCTTTAAAAATAAAAATTTCTATTTTAGAAACTAAGGCCTAGAGATTTTTTTCATTATTTTTCCCGTAATCAGCATGCTTGAATTAAGAGAAAATAATACTTTCCATTTAAATATAGATGGTCGGATTTTTAGTGGACTACTGAATTGTTTAAAGTTACCATTTGTTTCATTTTTGCTTACTCTTACTATACTAGCTAAACACGGTTATTCAAAATTGGTAGCCATATGTAGAAAAGTCCATAGAATCGAATGGCGCAACGCCCGTTACTGTATCTCTTACCATTCATTAGTTATAGTCCGTCAAAGTCAAAAAATATTGTTAATTTTGCTTTAAAAATAAAAATTTCTATTTTAGAAACTAAGGCCTAGAGATTTTTTCATTATTTTTCCCGTAATCAGCATACTTGAATTAAGAGAAAATAATACTTTCCATTTAAATATAGATGGTCGGATTTTTAGTGGACTACTGAATTGTTTAAAGTTACCATTTTTTTCATTTTTTGCTTACTCTTACTATACTAGCTAAACACGGTTATTCAAAATTGGTAACCATATGTAGAAATGTCCATAGAATCGTATGGCGCAACGCCCGTTACTGTATCTCTTACCATTCATTAGTTATAGTCCGTCAAAATCAAAAAATATTGTTAATTTTGCTTTAAAAATAAAAATTTCTATTTTAGAAACTAAGGCCTAGAGATTTTTTCATTATTTTTCCCGTAATCAGCATGCTTGAATTAAGAGAAAATAATACTTTCCAATTAAATATAAGGTGGTCGGATTTTTAGTGGACTACTGAATTGTTTAAAGTTACCATTTTTTTCATTTTTGCTTACTCTTACTATACTAGCTGAACACGGTTATTCAAAATTGGTAACCATATGTAGAAAAGTCCATAGAATCGAATGGCGCAACTCCAGTTACTGTATCTCTTACCATTCATTAGTTATAGTCCGTCAAAGTCAAAAATAGTGTTAATTTTGCTTTAAAAATAAAAAGTTCTATATTAAAAACTAAAGCCGAGAGATTTTTTAAATTATTTTCAGCATGTCTGAATTAAGGGAAAATGATACTTTTCATTTAAATACAGGGTGATCTGATTTTTAATGGACTACTGTTTATTTCAACATTCCATTTGTTTGTTTTTTGCTTGGTCTAACTGTACCAGTCGGACGCGACAATTGAAAATTCCCTCACATATGTACAAAAGTCCATAGAAACGAATGGCGCAAAGCGCGTCAAGGTATCTTTAACCGTTCATTAGGTCGGCAAAGTGAAAAACTTTCTATTTTGGAAACTAAAACCCTGAGAATTTTCAGTTTATTTTTTTCCTGTAATCAGCGTGATCGTATTAAGAGAATATTAAAAATACCCCATTGTTCAAATGGTGCTTACGCCATTATGATATTGCCCTTGATATTATCATCATTACTGATAACTGTGTTGATTGACACACCCACAAATTGTAAAATATTCGACCCGTGATGATTTATTTATTATCAAAAGAGAAAAATTAATTTATTTAGCATGACTTACGTTAGAAAAACTCAGCTACTCGGCATCTCTGCAATCTCGTACTCAACTGCTCGGTATCTCTGCACACTCGTTTTCAATTACTCGGGAACTCGGCAATTTCTATTCACCTGCAAATTGACAAAAACATAAAAATTAAAGTGTTGTTTGCTATTGAATGCATTTTAATCGATTTCTAATAAATAAATTAGTTAAAAACATTTGTTATTATTCAAATTTTAGTTTGTTACCAATATGTTTGCTATGAAATATTTAATAATTTATAAAATTGTACACAAAGCTTAACTAAAATTATGAAACATTTTATTCTCATACAAATACATTATCAATTTATATAACCATTAATAAGGTTGGGATATTATTTAAACTTACGATTGCTATTAATTTGCAACAGTAGATAACAATATTTCACTATTAACACAATAATATATCAACAATAAATGCATTTTTAGCAGCAAAATAAAATATATATTTGCTTGAAGACGACAGCTATACAAGTTACAAGTAAGAACATTACAGACGAACACGAACGAGTTTACTTTGGAATGCCGACCGTAATTATGCTTGATATTGTTAATTCAATGCAGATAGAAAATTTATTTACAAAATAAAAATTAAATAAAATATGGGATTTCTATTTTGGAAACTAAAGCCCAGAGAATTTTTTCGTTACTTTTCCCGTAATCAGTATGACCGAATTAGGGGACAATGATACTTCTTATTTAAATACAGGGTGATTGGATTTTTACTGTACTACAGACTATATGAAGTTTCCATTTTTTTGTTTTTTGCTTTGCCTAACTGTACCAGCTGGGAACGACAATTAAAAATTCATACACATATGAACAAAGGCCTATACTTATAGGGACTTTTAAGTCTATTTGTTTGTCTCTCTTGCACTCATGTAATTGTGCGAGAGAGAAAACTTTTCAAGCCACTTGAAAAGAAAAACTCGATCGTGTGATGCACGCTTAAGATTGCTTGACATAAGGGCGAATAAATTACTCATGATTTTTAAAACTATGATAATTGTATATTAAACTAAAGATACGTTGTAAAAATAAATGTTCCAAATGCTTTCAAGTAGATAAAGATTTAAAAAAATTAGTATAATCACAGACGCCAAAAAGTAATTATTCAAATTACATAATATAATATACTTTATATTATTAATTATGGAAATAATTGAACAATTACAGTCGCTGGAGTCTCACAGAATCTATGCCTTCGTAAAACAAAGTATTAATTTCATTCTACATATCAATTTTAGAAAACATATCTTGCTATATGACATTAGAACGACAAAATGTCTAATATTAATAAAAATTGGCGATAATTTATAGTAGTTATTACTTAAAACATATATTAACTAATTAAATTAAATTAAACCGGGTGGGCCAACTAATATGCGACGGGGCTCATATTTATGCATAAACAAACGAAAAATAATTATGAAATAAATAATAATTTCACTTACCCTTTGAGGTTAATCCAGGACCAGTGTAAAACGAACAGCAAATAAAACTGGCACCAAAAAGCGTGTTAAAATTGCAACAAAGTCCTCAGCAACTATTATCGGCTCGGCATTGTTCGTAAACATCAATAAATATTCTTAAATTTGATCACTTATTTCACCAAATGTTATTCAACAACACAATGTTCCTTCAAACACACGTACACTTTCTCAATTTCATTGTAAAATGTTATTAAAATATCGTAAACACTATTTAAATAATTATCAGTGTTGATAAACACCCAGTTACGTTCAATGAACACGAAATAACTTGGAATCTTGTACAATATTACCACAACGTGAAACTAGATGGCGCCTTCGCGGAGCAGCGCGACGTGAACACACCGCGAGCTGAATCTAGACTGAATCATGGATGGAGTCGCTCGCGGAATTTACATAAGTGGACGTGTGTTAGAGAGAGATAGGAGATATCCAATGTCAGATTGATGATTGATGATTTGGAATTATCAATTATCATTAAATGATAAATAATCTTTATAAAAACATGCCATTTTATATGCTATTCATGAAAATTTTCTTAAAACAATTGTAGATTTTAGTATTTCCGAGAAATCGGCGAAAATTCAACGACCTGAAGTTGGAACTGTCAGCTGTTAACCAAGAACATTGTTAATTGTTGATTATAGTTATTGGCTTTATTTAAACTTTATTGTAATATGTTTTTGAATAAAAATGATCCTTATTAATCCTATTTTAATATTCCATGCTTGCTTTTACTGTAATTAATAATAAATTGTTGTATTTTGTCAGAGTTACATAATACCTGTACCAGTCATTTATGTATTTATTTTAATAACATTGCAATATATTTTTATCAAAAAATGATGCTTATTATTCATATTATAATATTCTATAAACAATTTTTCATTATTTATTTATAAATTGTCAAAATTTGCAATGTTTTCATTGTAGATTTGGCTCCGGGAATAGGGGCACATATTGAACTATTTCATTAAATATTTCTATAATTTATTAGTAAAAAATTAATATTCAAACATTGTTTCACATATTTCCAATTACAATATTGCCCTAATTGTTCCATAAATGTAATAATTTCATTCTAAATGTTATTGCAAAAACAGCTGATTCCAAGATGTGACTGTTTCAAAGTATATATCTTTAAAACTATAAACTATTTGGAACTATATATTGTTGTTAAATAATCTCAAATACTTGTAAATTGTTGTACATTAACTTTTATTGATATATAAATAAAAATATGTACGCAAAATACAGTTTAAGATATGTACAAAATCTGATAAAATGATTCCAGAATCTTATGTTTAATCATCGTTCTTTTGGAAGAATATCATATATTTCTCGAATAATAAACTTATTTTCTTATCAATTTATATTATAACACATTCTACAAAAATATATAATTTGTTGTACATTAACTTTATTACTTTGCTGGAAAATGTTTCATTTTAAATGATGAGTTATTTTTCTATCAAGAACTCTGATAAAAATGCAAATACATGGTTTAACTTTGAGACTATTCGTGATGAAGAAGAACCAAGAAGAATAAACACGTTTTAGGATCCCTAGAATACGATTTTACTAGTTTTACGATGATGTCTGTATGTGTGTCTGTCTGTGCGTCTGTGTGTGCGTGTCAAAATTTCTCTGACGATAACACCAACATTACAATTCTAAAAATCATAATTCTTTCGTATTCCTCTTCTTTACATCCATATGAACAGTTGATATGATTTTGGTTATAATTGGAGAACCGGAAGTACCCGTATTTGAAGTGTTTAAGTACCACAAAAAAATTGGAAAAACTATTTTTGAATAGCGATATAAATACCATTGTTGATAAATGTTACATTAAAAAATGAACCATTCAAAATATATATGAATACCAAATTTTATTAAAATATTTAAACAAATGGCTATTTAATTAAAAATTCTTAAAGGTCGTTGACCCCAAAAAAATTACGGTTTTAAATCGTTTTTTACTAGGCTTAAACCACTCGCACAATAATTCTGAAAATTTGCAAACTTGTATTAAAAAATACGTAGAATTTAATGGTAAAGTCGACAAGTTTGTATCTATACCCAGTTTTGGGTAATAAATATTTACCTATTTAAGGGTTAAAGATACGATTCTAATTTTATCAAAAATCGATTCCTCGGGTCAAAATATATATGCACGCTAATTTTTGTTAATTTTCTGCAAAGGATATGCTAAATATTTGAACTTGTATTTGCCCTAAATTTCAGGAATTTTGTCGGCGTCCGACGCGTAGCTTGCGCACTAAAAATTCAAAGATTTGCGGTAAAATTCAAAGTGTGTTTATTTGGAATTCCTTCAATAAAAAAAATTAAAAATTGGTGCACTTATGTAAGAACATACGTAGAATCTGAAAGTAAAGTCGAAAATTGTTTACCTTCATCCAGTTTCGGGTGGTGAATATCTACCCATTTAAGGGTTGAGGGTACGACTTTAATTTTACGAAAAATCGATTCTTTGGGTCTTAATACATATGTTTACTAATTTTTGTTAAAATATTGCAACAGGTAACTCAGTAATATCAAAACAAAATTTTCACATGTCATTGACTTTAAAGGTGTGTGATTCAGGACCTTATATTACTGTAGTACAATAATTCTGAAAATTGGTATACAGGTATAAAAAAATACGTAGAATTTAATGATCAAGTCGACAAGTTTGTTTCTCTACCCAGTTTTGGGTAGCGTGTATCTACCTATTTAAGGGTTAAAGATAGGGGTTTAATTTTATCAAAAATCGATTCCTCGGGTCAAAATACATATGTATACCAATTTTTGTTAACTTTCTGCAAAAGATATACTAAATATTTGAACTTGTATTCGCCCTAAATTTCAGGAATCTTGTCGGCGTCCGACGCGTATCTTGCGCAATAAAAATTCAAAGATTTGCGGTAAAATTCAAAGTTTGTTTATTTGGAATTCCTTTAACAAAAAAATTTGAAAATTGGTACACTGATGTAATAATATACGTAGAATCTGATGGTAAAATTGAAAATTGTTTATCTCTACCCAATTTTGGGTGGTAAATATCTATTTATTTAAGGGTTGAGGGTACGACTTTAATTTTTCAAAAATCTATTCTTTGGGTCTTAATACATATGTTTACTAATTTTTGTTAAAATATTGCAACAGGTAATTTAGTAATATCAAAACAAAATTTTCAGAGGTCATTGACCCTAAAGGTGTGTGATTCAGAACCTTATATTACTGTAGTATAATAATTTTGAAAATTGGTATACATATATAAAAAAATATGTATATTCGAATGGTGTAGTCGACAGGTTTGTATCTCTACCCAGTTTTGGGTACTGTACAGGGTGTCCCATTTAAGGTACGAATGCATTGGTATCTCGAGAACCGTAAGAGCTACGAGGTTGGTTAAATTAGACAAAAGTTGCCCCATTAGGAGGCTATTTTAATGGTGTTTTGTTATTTGTGAAAAAATACATAGGTCACTAGATACAGGTGAAAATGTAAATTTAGCGATTTTCTTTTTTTGCTTATAACTTTGTTATATGAAATAATACGAGATTCTGGTTTACACTTTCTTAAGGCACTTTTGTATGGTGAATTTACAGAAGTACTCAAATTTTTTTTATATCTAACCATTTACGAGTTACTGATAGCAACTTTTATTTTTCATATGGAGGTCATATTAAGCTATGGCATTTTTAAATAGAGATTTTTTTTAGCTTTACAATGATATAAAACAATAATAATTTATTTTTATAATTAACAGAAAAATTAACAAAAATTGTTATTTATACCAAAATTAAATTGAAAAAAGTAAATCGAAGACTGCTATGGAAACAACAAACAACAAAAAAGTGCAACAATTGAATTTCGGAATTTTACTTGACAATAGTAGATTATTACGAGTAATAAAAATGAATTTTTCTCGTTGGGAAAAATATGATATGTTGAGGTGTTACATTCGTTGTCAAAGTTCGTTTATTACTCGTAATAATCTACTTTTGACAAGTAAAATTCAGAAATTCAATTGTTGCACTTTTTCGTTGTTCGTTGTTTCCATAGCAGCTTTCGATTTACTTTTTTCAATTTAATTTTAGTATAAATAACAATTTTTGTTAATTTTTCTTTTAATTATAAAAATAAATTATTATTGTTTTATATCATTGTAAAGCTAAAAAAAATCTCTATTTAAAAATGCCACAGCTTAATATGACCTCCATATGAAAAATAAAAGTTGCTATCAGTAACTCGTAAATGGTTAGATATAAAAAAAAATTGAGTACTTCTGCAAATTCACCATACAAAAGTGCCTTAAGAAAGTGCAAACCAGAATCTCGTATTATTTCATATAACAAAGTTATAAGCAAAAAAAGAAAATCGCTAAATTTACATTTTCACCTGTATCTAGTGACCTATGCATTTTTTCGCAAATAACAAAACACCATTAAAATAGCCTCCTAATTGGGCAACTTTTGTCTAATTTAACCAACCTCGTAGCTCTTACGGTTCTCGAGATACCAATGCATTCGTACCTTAAATGGGACACCATGTATACCTAACCATTTAAGGGTTGAAGAAAGGGGTTTAATTTTAACAAAAATGAATTCCATGATTCAAAATATATATGCATTGTAATTTTTATCAAAATATTTTGAATGGTCCAGTTTTAATTGTAACATTTATCAACAATGGTGTCTGAATCGCTACTCAAGAACGGTTTCAATAAATTATTCATGGTACTTAGACCAATTAAGCAATTGAAGACTGGGTTATTTATATAAGAAAGTACGTAGATTCTAATGGCATTATAGAAACAATTTCATCTCCACCCATTTTCGGGTCGTGAATTTATACTCATTTTTGGGTAACAAATGTGGATTTAATTTTATCAAAAATCGATTCCTCGGGTAAAAATACGTATGTATACCAATTTTCATTTAAATATTCCTCAGGATACAAAAGTTATTCAAAGTTTCATGCACTTGCAATGTGTAGCTAAAGTTAAAATATATATATATATATATATATATATATATATATATATATATATATATATATATATATATATATATATATATATATATCAATATACAAATACAGTATTATGTAACTTTTAATTGTGAGTAAATATCTTCAAATAAACTTTTTTTAAAAATGAGAAATAAAGCCGTTATTTAATAATTTATGAATCAATAATTCCAATAAAATATTGGTATAGCCACCTATTGACAAGAATTATAAACACTGGCTGGACTTAGTGAATTTTATCTTATTCATTTTCAGAAATTATTATCTCAAAACTGGGGCGTTAAATAGAAAAAAGTTTCAAATAAAATTTGCTCAAAATATTCTATTTTAATTATTTATATAACAATCTTAATTATATAGTTTGTATTTTTAGAGATATAAATGTGTAAATAAATAGAAGATTCGTTCAAGAACTATACGTAAATAAAATAAATTATAAGTGAAAATATATTTAGAATTAAATAATAAATAGAGTTTGTTACAAAAATTATTTTGTAAACAATTTTGTTTGCGAGAAATAAATTGATGTTTATTTTTATTCATTATCTCTGGAATTAAAACGAATATTAAAAAATTTTTCAACCAAACTGCCTTTTATTTTTAATTACAAATATTTTTTCTTGTGACAAACTTGGGCGAAATGTTATTAGTTTAGCCAAAAAATGGATTTTTTCAAATTCATTAATACCAAAACAATACTGCTACTGTACTCTATGATGAAACTTATGAACTATATTCTTTTGTTGTCCTGTGAGAAAGTACGTTAAACTTCTCATTTTAAATAAATTAATAATTAAAATATAGTTTAATACACGATTTTATGTTTATTATAATTAAAATATGCTTTTCTTTGTCAATTTTATTTGACGTTTGTTATATCTGCAGCAAGATGTCTCCACGTGTATTACAGCAAATCTGACCTTCATAAAATCCAGGACTGTAATTAAAAATTATTGGTTATAGAAAATGTTTAACAGTTTTTTGGGCCAAAATTTATATGTATTTCAACAAGGATAAGACAATAGTTTATAAAAAATACAAAATAAATTATCACTTGTTTATTTAAGAATATATACGGAAATATTGACTAGCAGAAAATTTCCTGAATACGTCTTGTGTGATAGCAACAAATTATTTATGGAATGCAAAATATGACTGGCGCTGGCGCTTAAATACCATAAAATGTACATTGGAATTTCTTCAAAATTTGACCACATACAATAATTTTTCAATTAAATATTGTTATTATATGTAATTTGGAGGTTAAATAAATATAATATTGTACATATTATTAATTTTTTATTATAATAAATACCATATTTTGTTATATACATTATACGAGTGTACAGAATAAAAGTATTTCATTGTTTGTTAATATTATATACAATAATTGTTAACTATAACATATTGTAAACATTATGCTAATAATACAGTTTACAGAAATAAACATATAATACAAAATAAATAAAAATTATTATGTATAACACTGACATGGCATCTACATTTTTTTGTTTTCATTTTTCTTCACTAAATTTTCATAAAAAGTTAATGTGTTATACATCAGCAGATTCAGTGTGAAGCACTGAGTAAAATTATAGTAAATACTTGTACTAAAATATTAAAGTAACACTAACATTATCCATCTAGTCTTATTAAAGGTTATTTATCATTATTTTGTTGTTTGATGTCATCTGTTTGTGTTTTGTCTTCTTTGATTCGTCCCTCATTCTTCGTCTACATAAAAACAACCCCCGGAGTTTAGTCCTGCGATATTTCATCCCTTAAACAACAATATTCTTCGCTAGACAATTCCAAACATTTGTAATGTTTGCATTTAATAGGTTCTTGTAATCATCTCATTTGGAATTCTGTAGAAAAACTTATACAATGATAATAATAATGCTGTGTATTGATTATTATACACAAATATACATACCGTAATATAATACATGTAATATTGTTATGTCCATTTGGTTTAAGAGGCATTGAAAGCTGTAGCATCTTTACAAAAATCTATAAAATAACCAATAGTGTTGTTATTAAATTTGTAAAAATTATTGCCTGAAGCTCTATGTAAGAGCTAATAAACCTTGTTGTCTCTAAACCTGTTTCGCAAACCGGTTTTTCTAACTAGTTTCCGTTCAAACCGGTTTTTGTACTGGTTTTTATGAACAGTTTCTTCCCAAACCGGTTTTTCAAGTTCAATACTCGCTCAAAATCTGGTTTATTTTACTGAAAAACTGGTTTCATGCCCTGAAATACAATTTATTTACATATCCATTGTTTAAACAAATGTTTACTAACCAAATATCACCTTGTAACAAAATAAAAACTGAATAAATTACTTTTGTTTTCAGTTCCAATTATGTACATTTGTTTATCCATTATTGTTGTCATCTGCCATTTGAGGTTATAAAAATTGTTATTAACAATTAATAAAATATTAGTTGTTATTAATTTCTGGTGCATAAAATTGACGAATATATTCAAAAAAATAATTAAACAAATTAAATTTCATAAATTTATGCATAAAAAAAACAATTTGACTTACTGCGCATGATCAGAATTATTGATTTTTCGATCGATCAATCTTACACATTCCAAACCATACCTGTCGGTGCAAAGTTTTTGCCATGTATTATTTATATGAGTATTTGGGGGCATTTAAAAAAACAGGCCCCCTAAAGAAGGCGTCTGCACTGGAAAAACTAAAGAATTTCAAGGTTGTGTGGGTGGATTTTACATATGGTGCCATCTGCCATAAAAAAATTAAACTAGGAAAACAAGTGTTACATTTTATTTGTATTTAAACCATTTTAAATAGTTTTCTTATTATGGCTTAAACTATTCGTACAATAATTCTGAAAATTAGTATACTTGTAGTAAAAGGTACGTAGAATTTAGTGGTAAAGTCGACAGGTTTGTATATCTACCTAGTTTTGGGCAGCATACATGTACCCATTTAAGGGTTTAAGATAGGGGTTTAATTTTATTAAAAATCGATTTCTCGTGTCAAAATACATATGTATACCAATTTTTGATAATTTTCACTAAAGGATATACCAAATATTTGAACTTGTATTTGCCCTAAATTTCAGGAATCTTGCCGGCGTCTGACGCGTAGCTTGCGCACTAAAAATTCAAAGATTTGCGGTAAAATTCAAAGTGTGTTTATTTGGAATTCCTTTTAAAAAAAAATTTGAAATTCGGTATATTTATGTAAGGATATACGTAGAATCTGACGGTTGCATAATTGGAAAAAAATCATTTCCGGCTAAATGGTTTACTTGAGGACAAAATTTATTTGAAAGAAGTTTCTCAAAATTATATTCTAGGTGGGGTTAGTTTGAAACTTTTTTAAAAATTGTCACATTTTTGAAAACAGGATCTTTGAGTAATTTTAATTTAAAAGAAAATTTTTGGAAAAAAACTTTTTTGTTTATTATTATTAATAAACCAAATTTTAAGTACATATATAACTCGAGCCGTAGATTCCAAAAATCGATAAGCCAATTTACTAACACTACCCATTTCTGGGTAAACGGCAGTCACCCCAAAAATTGGTAAACCTACGAAGTCGACTTATCGATTTTTGGAATCTACGGGTCGAGTTGCATATAAACCCAAAATTTGGTTGTCACATTTTTATAAGTACAGCCCTGGCGAATTTTTAAATGTAATTACATAATTGGAATAAAAATCATTTCCGGCTAAACAGTACACTTAAGGACAAAATTTATTTGAAAAAAGTTTCTCAAAATTAAATTCTAGGTGGGGTTAGTTTAAAACTTTTTTTAAAATTCTTATATTTTTGAAAACAGGATCTTTGAGTAATTTTAAATTATAAGAAAATTTTTGAAAAAAACTTTTTTGTTTATTATTTTTAATTAACCAAATTTTGGGTACATATATAACTCGAGCCGTAGATTCCAAAAATCGATAAGCCAGTTTTCTAACACTACCCATTTTTGGGTAAAGAGCAGTCACCCCAAAAATTGGTAGACCTGCGAAGTCGACCTATCGATTTTTGGAATCTACGGATCAAGTTGCATATAAACCCAAAATTTGGTTTTGAAATTTTTATAAGTACAGCCCTGGCGAATTTTTAAATGTATTTGCATATTTGGAATAAAAATCATTTCCGGCTAAACGGTTTACTTCAGGACAAAATTTATTTGAAAAAAGTTTCTCAAAATTAAATTCTAGGTGGGGTTAGTTTGAAACTTTTTTTAAAATTCTTATATTTTTGAAAGCAGGATTTTCAGTAATTTTAAATTAAAAGAAAATTATTGAAAAAAAACTTTTTTGTTTATTATTATTAATTAACCAAATTTTAAGTACATATATAACTCGAGCCGTAGATTCCAAAAATTGTTAAGCCAATTTACTAACACTACCCATTTCTGGGTAAACGGCAGTCACCCCAAAAATTGGTAAACCTACGAAGTCGACTTATCGATTTTTGGAATCTACGGGTCGAGTTGCATATAAACCCAAAATTTGGTTGTCACATTTTTATAAGTACAGCCCTGGCGAATTTTTAAATGTAATTACATAATTGGAATAAAAATCATTTCCGGCTAAACAGTACACTTAAGGACAAAATTTATTTGAAAAAAGTTTCTCAAAATTAAATTATAGGTGGGGTTAGTCTGAAACTTTTTTTAAAATTCTTACATTTTTGAAAACAGGATCTTTGAGTAATTTTAAATTAAAAGAAAATTTTTGAAAAAAAACTTTTTTGTTTATTATTATTAATTAACCAAATTTTGGATACATATATAACTCGAGCCGTATATTCCAAAAATCGATAAGCCAATTTTCTAACACTACCCATTTTTGGGTAAAGGGCAGTCACCCCAAAAATTAATAGACCTACGAAGTCGACCTATCGATTTTTGGAATCTACGGATCAAGTTGTATATAAACCCAAAATTTGGTTGTGAAATTTTTATAAGTACAGCCCTGGCGAATTTTTAAATGTAATTGCATAATTGGAAAAAGTCATTTCCGGCTAAACGGTTTACTTGACGACAAAATTTATGTGAAAAAAGTTTCTCAGAATTAAATTCTAGGTTGGGTTAGTTTGAAACTTTTTTTAAAATTCTCACATTTTTGAAAATAGGATCTTTGAGTAATTTTAATTTAAAAGAAAATTTTTGAAAAAAAACTTTTTTGTTTATTATTATTAAATAACCAAATTATAAGTACATATATAACTCGAGCCGTAGATTCCAAAAATCGATAAGACAATTTTCTAACACCACCCATTTTTGGGTAAAGGGCAGTCACCCCAAAAATTGGTAAACCTACGAAGTCGACTCATCGATTTTTGGAATCTACGGATCGAGTTGCATATAAACCCAAAATTTGGTTGTGAATTTTTTATAAGTACAGCCCTGGCGAATTTTTAAATATAATTGCATAATTGGAATAAAAATCACTTCTGGCTAAACGGTTTACTTGAGAACAAAATTTATTTAAAAAAAGTTTTTCAAAATTAAATTCTAGGAGAGGTTAGTTTGAAACTTTTTTTAAAATTCTCACATTTTTGAAAACAGGATCTTGGACTCATTTTAATTTGATTTATTGCGCATGATCAATATTATTGATTTTTCGATCGAGCAATCTTACACATTCCAAACCATACCTGTCGGTGCAAAGTTTTTGCCATGTATTATTTATATGAGTGTTTGGGGGCATTTAAAGAAACATGCCCCCTAAAGAAGGCGTCTGCACTGGAAAAACTAAAGAATTTCAAGGTTGTGTGGGTGGATTTTACATATGGTGCCACCTGCCATAAAAAATTTAATCTAGGAAAACAAGTGTCATATTTTATTTGTATTTAAACCATTTTAAATAGTTTTCTTATTATGGCTTAAACCATTTGTACAATAATTCTGAAAATTGGTATACTTGTATTAAAAAATACGTAGAATTTAGCGGTATAGTTGACAGGTTTGTATCTCCACCCAGTTTTGGGTAGCATATATGTACTTACTTAAAGGTTTTAGATATGGTTTTAATTTTATCAAAAATCGATTCCTCGGGTCAAAATACATATGTAAACTAATTTTTGTTAATTTTCTGCAAAGGATATACTAAATATTTGAACTTGTATTTGCTCTAAATTTCAGGAATCTTGCCGGCGTCCGACGCGTACCTTGCGCACTAAAAATTCAAAGATTTGCGATAAAATTCAAAGTGTGTTTATTTGGAATTTCTTGAACAAAAAAATTTGAAAATTGGTACACTTATGTAACAATATACGTAGAATCTGATGATTAAGTCAAAAATTGTTTATCTCTACGAAGTTTTGGGTGGTGAATATCTACCCATTTAAAGGTTGAGAGTACGACTTTAATTTTACGAAAAATCGATTCTTTGGGTCTTAATACATATGTTTACTAATTTTTGTTAAAATATTCCAACAGGTAACTCAGTAACATCAAAACAAAATTTTCACATGTCATTGACCTTAAAGGTGTGCGATTCAGGACCTTATATTACTGTAGTACAATAATTCTGAAAATTGGTATACATGTACAAAAAAATATGTAGATTCGAATGGTGAAGCCGACGTGTATGTATCTCTACCCACTTTTGGGTAGCATATATATACCCATTTAAGGGTTGAAGATAGAGGTTTATTTTTAATAAAAATCGATTCCACGGTCCAAAATACATATGTGTACCAATTTTCACTTCAATATTCTTAAGAACACAAAAGTAATTCGTTTTCATGCTATTGTTCAAAAATACGGGTTTCAAAAATCATTTTTACTGGGCTTAACAACTTCTACAATAACTTTGAAAATTGGTGTACTTGTATTAAAAAATACGTAGAATTTAATGATCAAGTCGACAGGTTTGTTTCTCCACCCAGTTTTGGGTAGCGTATATCTACCCATTTAAGGGTTGCAGATAGGGGTTTAATTTTAGAAAAAATCGATTCTTCATGGCAAAATATATATGTATACCAATTTTTGTTAATTTTCTGCAAAGGATATACTAAATATTTGAACTTGTATTTGCCCTAAATTTCAGGAATCTTGCCGGCGTCTGACGCGTACCTTGCGCACTGAAAATTCAAAGATTTGCGATAAAATTCAAAGTGTGTTTATTTGGAATTCCTTACAGAAAAAAAATTGAAAATTAGTTCACCTATGTAACAATATACGTAGAATCTGATGGTGAAGTCGAAAATTGTTTATCTTTACCCAGATTTGGGTGGTGAATATTTACCCATTTAAGGGTTGAGGGTACGACTTTAATTTTACGAAAAATCGATTCTTTGGGTCATAATACATATGTTTACTAATTTTTGTTAAAATATTGCAACAGGTAATTTAGTAATATCAAAACAAAATTTTCAGAGGTCATTGACCCTAAAGGTGTGTGATTCAGAACCTTATATTACTGTAGTATAATAATTTTGAAAATTGGTATACATATATAAAAATATATGTATATTCGAATGGTGTAGTCGGCAGGTTTGTATCTCTACCCAGTTTTGGGTACTATATACCTAACCATTTAAGGGTTGAAGATAGGGGTTTAATTTTAACAAAAATGAATTCCATGATTCAAAATATATATGCATTGTAATTTTTATCAAAATATTTTGAATGGTCCAGTTTTAATTGTAACATTTATCGACAATGGTGTCTGAATCGCTACTCAAGAACGGTTTCAATAAATTATTCATGGTACTTAGACCAATTAAGCAATTGAAGACTGGGTTATTTATATAAGAAAGTACGTAGATTCTAATAGCATTATAGAAACAATTTCATCTCTACCCATTTTCGGGTCGTGAATTTATACTCATTTTTGGGTAACAAATGTGGATTTAATTTTATCAAAAATCGATTCCTCGGGTAAAAATACGTATGTATACCAATTTTCATTTAAATATTCCTCAGGATACAAAAGTTATTCAAAGTTTCATGCACTTGCAATGTGTAGCTAAAGTTAAAATATATATCAATATACAAATACAGTATTATGTAACTTTTAATTGTGAGTAAATATCTTCAAATAAACTTTTTTTAAAAATGAGAAATAAAGCCGTTATTTAATAATTTATGAATCAATAATTCCAATAAAATATTGGTATAGCCACCTATTGACAAGAATTATAAACACTGGCTGGACTTAGTGAATTTTATCTTATTCATTTTCAGAAATTATTATCTCAAAACTGGGGCGTTAAATAGAAAAAAGTTTCAAATAAAATTTGCTCAAAATATTCTATTTTAATTATTTATATAACAATCTTAATTATATAGTTTGTATTTTTAGAGATATAAATGTGTAAATAAATAGAAGATTCGTTCAAGAACTATACGTAAATAAAATAAATTATAAGTTAAAATATATTTAGAATTAAATAATAAATAGAGTTTGTTACAAAAATTATTTTGTAAACAATTTTGTTTGCGAGAAATAAATTGATGTTTATTTTTATTCATTATCTCTGGAATTAAAACGAATATTAAAAAATTTTTCAACCAAACTGCCTTTTATTTTTAATTACAAATATTTTTTCTTGTGACAAACTTGGGCGAAATGTTATTAGTTTAGCCAAAAAATGGATTTTTTCAAATTCATTAATACCAAAACAATACTGCTACTGTACTCTATGATGAAACTTATGAACTATATTCTTTTGTTGTCCTGTGAGAAAGTACGTTAAACTTCTCATTTTAAATAAATTAATAATTAAAATATAGTTTAATACACGATTTTATGTTTATTATAATTAAAATATGCTTTTCTTTGTCAATTTTATTTGACGTTTGTTATATCTGCAGCAAGATGTCTCCACGTGTATTACAGCAAATCTGACCTTCATAAAATCCAGGACTGTAATTAAAAATTATTGGTTATAGAAAATGTTTAACAGTTTTTTGGGCCAAAATTTATATGTATTTCAACAAGGATAAGACAATAGTTTATAAAAAATACAAAATAAATTATCAAACTTGTTTATTTAAGAATATATACGGAAATATTGACTAGCAGAAAATTTCCTGAATACGTCTTGTGTGATAGCAACAAATTATTTATGGAATGCAAAATATGACTGGCGCTGGCGCTTAAATACCATAAAATGTACATTGGAATTTCTTCAAAATTTGACCACATACAATAATTTTTCAATTAAATATTGTTATTATATGTAATTTGGAGGTTAAATAAATATAATATTGTACATATTATTAATTTTTTATTATAATAAATACCATATTTTGTTATATACATTATACGAGTGTACAGAATAAAAGTATTTCATTGTTAATATTATATACAATAATTGTTAACTATAACATATTGTAAACATTATGCTAATAATACAGTTTACAGAAATAAACATATAATACAAAATAAATAAAAATTATTATGTATAACACTGACATGGCATCTACATTTTTTTGTTTTCATTTTTCTTCACTATATTTTCATAAAAAGTTAATGTGTTATACATCAGCAGATTCAGTGTGAAGCACTGAGTAAAATTATAGTAAATACTTGTACTAAAATATTAAAGTAACACTAACATTATCCATCTAGTCTTATTAAAGGTTATTTATCATTATTTTGTTGTTTGATGTCATCTGTTTGTGTTTTGTCTTCTTTGATTCGTGACTCATTCTTCGTCTACATAAAAACAACCCCCGGAGTTTAGTCCTGCGATATTTCATCCCTTAAACAACAATATTCTTCGCTAGACAATTCCAAACATTTGTAATGTTTGCATTTAATAGGTTCTTGTAATCATCTCATTTGGAATTCTGTAGAAAAACTTATACAATGATAATAATAATGCTGTGTATTGATTATTATATACAAATATACATACCGTAATATAATACATGTAATATTGTTATGTCCATTTGGTTTAAGAGGCATTGAAAGCTGTAGCATCTTTACAAAAATCTATAAAATAACCAATAGTGTTGTTATTAAATTTGTAAAAATTATTGCCTGAAGCTCTATGTAAGAGCTAATAAACCTTGTTGTCTCTAAACCTGTTTCGCAAACCGGTTTTTCTAACTAGTTTCCGTTCAAACCGGTTTTTGTACTGGTTTTTATGAACAGTTTCTTCCCAAACCGGTTTTTCAAGTTCAATACTCGCTCAAAATCTGGTTTATTTTACTGAAAAACTGGTTTCATGCCCTGAAATACAATTTATTTACATATCCATTGTTTAAACAAATGTTTACTAACCAAATATCACCTTGTAACAAAATAAAAACTGAATAAATTACTTTTGTTTTCAGTTCCAATTATGTACATTTGTTTATCCATTATTGTTGTCATCTGCCATTTGAGGTTATAAAAATTGTTATTAACAATTAATAAAATATTAGTTGTTATTAATTTCTGGTGCATAAAATTGACGAATATATTCAAAAAAATAATTAAACAAATTAAATTTCATAAATTTATGCATAAAAAAAACAATTTGACTTACTGCGCATGATCAGAATTATTGATTTTTCGATCGATCAATCTTACACATTCCAAACCATACCTGTCGGTGCAAAGTTTTTGCCATGTATTATTTATATGAGTATTTGGGGGCATTTAAAAAAGCAGGCCCCCTAAAGAAGGCGTCTGCACTGGAAAAACTAAAGAATTTCAAGGTTGTGTGGGTGGATTTTACATATGGTGCCATCTGCCATAAAAAATTTAAACTAGGAAAACAAGTGTTACATTTTATTTGTATTTAAACCATTTTAAATAGTTTTCTTATTATGGCTTAAACTATTCGTACAATAATTCTGAAAATTAGTATACTTGTAGTAAAAGGTACGTAGAATTTAGTGGTAAAGTCGACAGGTTTGTATCTCTACCTAGTTTTGGGCAGCATACATGTACCCATTTAAGGGTTTAAGATAGGGGTTTAATTTTATTAAAAATCGATTTCTCGTGTCAAAATACATATGTATACCAATTTTTGATAATTTTCACTAAAGGATATACCAAATATTTGAACTTGTATTTGCCCTAAATTTCAGGAATCTTGCCGGCGTCTGACGCGTAGCTTGCGCACTAAAAATTCAAAGATTTGCGGTAAAATTCAAAGTGTGTTTATTTGGAATTCCTTTTAAAAAAAAATTTGAAATTCGGTATATTTATGTAAGGATATACGTAGAATCTGACGGTTGCATAATTGGAAAAAAATCATTTCCGGCTAAATGGTTTACTTGAGGACAAAATTTATTTGAAAGAAGTTTCTCAAAATTATATTCTAGGTGGGGTTAGTTTGAAACTTTTTTAAAAATTGTCACATTTTTGAAAACAGGATCTTTGAGTAATTTTAATTTAAAAGAAAATTTTTGGAAAAAAACTTTTTTGTTTATTATTATTAATAAACCAAATTTTAAGTACATATATAACTCGAGCCGTAGATTCCAAAAATCGATAAGCCAATTTTCTAACACTACCCATTTCTGGGTAAACGGCAGTCACCCCAAAAATTGGTAAACCTACGAAGTCGACTTATCGATTTTTGGAATCTACGGGTCGAGTTGCATATAAACCCAAAATTTGGTTGTCACATTTTTATAAGTACAGCCCTGGCGAATTTTTAAATGTAATTACATAATTGGAATAAAAATCATTTCCGGCTAAACAGTACACTTAAGGACAAAATTTATTTGAAAAAAGTTTCTCAAAATTAAATTCTAGGTGGGGTTAGTTTAAAACTTTTTTTAAAATTCTTATATTTTTGAAAACAGGATCTTTGAGTAATTTTAAATTATAAGAAAATTTTTGAAAAAAACTTTTTTGTTTATTATTTTTAATTAACCAAATTTTGGGTACATATATAACTCGAGCCGTAGATTCCAAAAATCGATAAGCCAGTTTTCTAACACTACCCATTTTTGGGTAAAGAGCAGTCACCCCAAAAATTGGTAGACCTGCAAAGTCGACCTATCGATTTTTGGAATCTACGGATCAAGTTGCATATAAACCCAAAATTTGGTTTTGAGATTTTTATAAGTACAGCCCTGGCGAATTTTTCAATGTATTTGCATATTTGGAATAAAAATCATTTCCGGCTAAACGGTTTACTTCAGGACAAAATTTATTTGAAAAAAGTTTCTCAAAATTAAATTCTAGGTGGGGTTAGTTTAAAACTTTTTTTAAAATTCTTATATTTTTGAAAGCAGGATTTTCAGTAATTTTAAATTAAAAGAAATTTTTTGAAAAAAAACTTTTTTGTTTATTATTATTAATTAACCAAATTTTAAGTACATATATAACTCGAGCCGTAGATTCCAAAAATTGTTAAGCCAATTTTCTAACACTACCCATATCTGGGTAAACGGCAGTCACCCCAAAAATTGGTAAACCTACGAAGTCGACTCATCGATTTTTGGAATCTACGGGTCGAGTTGCATATAAACCCAAAATTTGGTTGTGAAATTTTTATAAGTACAGCCCTGGCGAATTTTTAAATGTAATTGCATAATTGGAATAAAAATCATTTCCGGCTAAACGGTACACTTGCGGACAAAATTTATTTGAAAAAAGTTTCTCAAAATTAAATTCTAGGTGGGGTTAGTCTGAAACTTTTTTTAAAATTCTTACATTTTTGAAAACAGGATCTTTGAGTAATTTTAAATTAAAAGAAAATTTTTGAAAAAAAACTTTTTTGTTTATTATTATTAATTAACCAAATTTTGGATACATATATAACTCGAGCCGTAGATTCCAAAAATCGATAAGCCAATTTTCTAACACTACCCATTTCTGGGTAAACGGCAGTCACCCCAAAAATTAATAGACCTACGAAGTCGACCTATCGATTTTTGGAATCTACGGATCAAGTTGTATATAAACCCAAAATTTGGTTGTGAAATTTTTATAAGTACAGCCCTGGCGAATTTTTAAATGTAATTGCATAATTGGAAAAAAAGTCATTTCCGGCTAAACGGTTTACTTGACGACAAAATTTATTTGAAAAAAGTTTCTCAGAATTAAATTCTAGGTTGGGTTAGTTTGAAACTTTTTTTAAAATTCTCACATTTTTGAAAATAGGATCTTTGAGTAATTTTAATTTAAAAGAAAATTTATGAAAAAAAACTTTTTTGTTTATTATTATTAAATAACCAAATTTTAAGTACATATATAGCTCGAGCCGTAGATTCCAAAAATCGATAAGACAATTTTCTAACACCACCCATTTTTGGGTAAAGGGCAGTCACCCCAAAAATTGGTAAACCTACGAAGTCGAATCATCGATTTTTGGAATCTACGGATCGAGTTGCATATAAACCCAAAATTTGGTTGTGAATTTTTTATAAGTACAGCCCTGGCGAATTTTTAAATATAATTGCATAATTGGAATAAAAATCATTTCTGGCTAAACGGTTTACTTGAGAACAAAATTTATTTGAAAAAAGTTTTTCAAAATTAAATTCTAGGTTGGGTTAGTTTGAAATTTTTTTTAAAATTCTCACATTTTTGAAAATAGGATCTTTGAGTAATTTTAATTTAAAAGAAAATTTTTGAAAAAAAACTTTTTTGTTTATTATTATTAAATAACCAAATTTTAAGTACATATATAACTCGAGCCGTAGATTCCAAAAATCAATAAGACAATTTTCTAACACCACCCATTTTTGGGTAAAGGGCAGTCACCCCAAAAATTGGTAAACCTACGAAGTCGACTCATCGATTTTTGGAACCTACGGATCGAGTTGCATATAAACCCAAAATTTGCTTGTGAATTTTTTATAAGTACAGCCCTGGCGAATTTTTAAAAATAATTGCATAATTGGAATAAAAATCATTTCCGGCTAAACGGTTTACTTGAGAACAAAATTTATTTGAAAAAAGTTTTTCAAAATTAAATTCTAGGAGGGGTTAGTTTGAAACTTTTTTTAAAATTCTCACATTTTTGAAAACAGGATCTTGGACTCATTTTAATTTGATTTATTGCGCATGATCAATATTATTGATTTTTCGATCGAGCAATCTTACACATTCCAAACCATACCTGTCGGTGCAAAGTTTTTGCCATGTATTATTTATATGAGTGTTTGGGGGCATTTAAAGAAACATGCCCCCTAAAGAAGGCGTCTGCACTGGAAAAACTAAAGAATTTCAAGGTTGTGTGGGTGGATTTTACATATGGTGCCACCTGCCATAAAAAAATTAATCTAGGAAAATAAGTGTCATATTTTATTTGTATTTAAACCATTTTAAATAGTTTTCTTATTATGGCTTAAACCATTTGTACAATAATTCTGAAAATTGGTATACTTGTATTAAAAAATACGTAGAATTTAGCGGTATAGTTGACAGGTTTGTATCTCCACCCAGTTTTGGGTAGCATATATGTACTTACTTAAAGGTTTTAGATATGGTTTTAATTTTATCAAAAATCGATTCCTCGGGTCAAAATACATATGTAAACTAATTTTTGTTAATTTTCTGCAAAGGATATACTAAATATTTGAACTTGTATTTGCTCTAAATTTCAGGAATCTTGCCGGCGTCCGACGCGTACCTTGCGCACTAAAAATTCAAAGATTTGCGATAAAATTCAAAGTGTGTTTATTTGGAATTTCTTGAACAAAAAAATTTGAAAATTGGTACACTTATGTAACAATATACGTAGAATCTGATGATTAAGTCAAAAATTGTTTATCTCTACCCAGTTTTGGGTGGTGAATATCTACCCATTTAAAGGTTGAGAGTACGACTTTAATTTTACGAAAAATCGATTCTTTGGGTCTTAATACATATGTTTACTAATTTTTGTTAAAATATTCCAACAGGTAACTCAGTAACATCAAAACAAAATTTTCACATGTCATTGACCTTAAAGGTGTGCGATTCAGGACCTTATATTACTGTAGTACAATAATTCTGAAAATTGGTATACATGTACAAAAAAATATGTAGATTCGAATGGTGAAGCCGACGTGTATGTATCTCTACCCACTTTTGGGTAGCATATATATACCCATTTAAGGGTTGAAGATAGAGGTTTATTTTTAATAAAAATCGATTCCACGGTCCAAAATACATATGTGTACCAATTTTCACTTCAATATTCTTAAGAACACAAAAGTAATTCGTTTTCATGCTATTGTTCAAAAATACGGGTTTCAAAAATCATTTTTACTGGGCTTAACAACTTCTACAATAACTTTGAAAATTGGTGTACTTGTATTAAAAAATACGTAGAATTTAATGATCAAGTCGACAGGTTTGTTTCTCCACCCAGTTTTGGGTAGCGTATATCTACCCATTTAAGGGTTGCAGATAGGGGTTTAATTTTAGAAAAAATCGATTCTTCATGGCAAAATATATATGTATACCAATTTTTGTTAATTTTCTGCAAAGGATATACTAAATATTTGAACTTGTATTTGCCCTAAATTTCAGGAATCTTGCCGGCGTCTGACGCGTACCTTGCGCACTGAAAATTCAAAGATTTGCGATAAAATTCAAAGTGTGTTTATTTGGAATTCCTTACAGAAAAAAAATTGAAAATTGGTTCACCTATGTAACAATATACGTAGAATCTGATGGTGAAGTCGAAAATTGTTTATCTTTACCCAGATTTGGGTGGTGAATATTTACCCATTTAAGGGTTGAGGGTACGACTTTAATTTTACGAAAAATCGATTCTTTGGGTCATAATACATATGTTTACTAATTTTTGTTAAAATATTGCAACAGGTAATTTAGTAATATCAAAACAAAATTTTCAGAGGTCATTGACCCTAAAGGTGTGTGATTCAGAACCTTATATTACTGTAGTATAATAATTTTGAAAATTGGTATACATATATAAAAATATATGTATATTCGAATGGTGTAGTCGGCAGGTTTGTATCTCTACCCAGTTTTGGGTACTATATACCTAACCATTTAAGGGTTGAAGATAGGGGTTTAATTTTAACAAAAATGAATTCCATGATTCAAAATATATATGCATTGTAATTTTTATCAAAATATTTTGAATGGTCCAGTTTTAATTGTAACATTTATCGACAATGGTGTCTGAATCGCTACTCAAGAACGGTTTCAATAAATTATTCATGGTACTTAGACCAATTAAGCAATTGAAGACTGGGTTATTTATATAAGAAAGTACGTAGATTCTAATAGCATTATAGAAACAATTTCATCTCTACCCATTTTCGGGTCGTGAATTTATACTCATTTTTGGGTAACAAATGTGGATTTAATTTTATCAAAAATCGATTCCTCGGGTAAAAATACGTATGTATACCAATTTTCATTTAAATATTCCTCAGGATACAAAAGTTATTCAAAGTTTCATGCACTTGCAATGTGTAGCTAAAGTTAAAATATATATCAATATACAAATACAGTATTATGTAACTTTTAATTGTGAGTAAATATCTTCAAATAAACTTTTTTTAAAAATGAGAAATAAAACCGTTATTTAATAATTTATGAATCAATAATTCCAATAAAATATTGGTATAGCCACCTATTGACAAGAATTATAAACACTGGCTGGACTTAGTGAATTTTATCTTATTCATTTTCAGAAATTATTATCTCAAAACTGGGGCGTTAAATAGAAAAAAGTTTCAAATAAAATTTGCTCAAAATATTCTATTTTAATTATTTATATAACAATCTTAATTATATAGTTTGTATTTTTAGAGATATAAATGTGTAAATAAATAGAAGATTCGTTCAAGAACTATACGTAAATAAAATAAATTATAAGTTAAAATATATTTAGAATTAAATAATAAATAGAGTTTGTTACAAAAATTATTTTGTAAACAATTTTGTTTGCGAGAAATAAATTGATGTTTATTTTTATTCATTATCTCTGGAATTAAAACGAATATTAAAAAATTTTTCAACCAAACTGCCTTTTATTTTTAATTACAAATATTTTTTCTTGTGACAAACTTGGGCGAAATGTTATTAGTTTAGCCAAAAAATGGATTTTTTCAAATTCATTAATACCAAAACAATACTGCTACTGTACTCTATGATGAAACTTATGAACTATATTCTTTTGTTGTCCTGTGAGAAAGTACGTTAAACTTCTCATTTTAAATAAATTAATAATTAAAATATAGTTTAATACACGATTTTATGTTTATTATAATTAAAATATGCTTTTCTTTGTCAATTTTATTTGACGTTTGTTATATCTGCAGCAAGATGTCTCCACGTGTATTACAGCAAATCTGACCTTCATAAAATCCAGGACTGTAATTAAAAATTATTGGTTATAGAAAATGTTTAACAGTTTTTTGGGCCAAAATTTATATGTATTTCAACAAGGATAAGACAATAGTTTATAAAAAATACAAAATAAATTATCAAACTTGTTTATTTAAGAATATATACGGAAATATTGACTAGCAGAAAATTTCCTGAATACGTCTTGTGTGATAGCAACAAATTATTTATGGAATGCAAAATATGACTGGCGCTGGCGCTTAAATACCATAAAATGTACATTGGAATTTCTTCAAAATTTGACCACATACAATAATTTTTCAATTAAATATTGATATTATATGTAATTTGGAGGTTAAATAAATATAATATTGTACATATTATTAATTTTTTATTATAATAAATACCATATTTTGTTATATACATTATACGAGTGTACAGAATAAAAGTATTTCATTGTTTGTTAATATTATATACAATAATTGTTAACTATAACATATTGTAAACATTATGCTAATAATACAGTTTACAGAAATAAACATATAATACAAAATAAATAAAAATTATTATGTATAACACTGACATGGCATCTACATTTTTTTGTTTTCATTTTTCTTCACTAAATTTTCATAAAAAGTTAATGTGTTATACATCAGCAGATTCAGTGTGAAGCACTGAGTAAAATTATAGTAAATACTTGTACTAAAATATTAAAGTAACACTAACATTATCCATCTAGTCTTATTAAAGGTTATTTATCATTATTTTGTTGTTTGATGTCATCTGTTTGTGTTTTGTCTTCTTTGATTCGTCCCTCATTCTTCGTCTACATAAAAACAACCCCCGGAGTTTAGTCCTGCGATATTTCATCCCTTAAACAACAATATTCTTCGCTAGACAATTCCAAACATTTGTAATGTTTGCATTTAATAGGTTCTTGTAATCATCTCATTTGGAATTCTGTAGAAAAACTTATACAATGATAATAATAATGCTGTGTATTGATTATTATATACAAATATACATACCGTAATATAATACATGTAATATTGTTATGTCCATTTGGTTTAAGAGGCATTGAAAGCTGTAGCATCTTTACAAAAATCTATAAAATAACCAATAGTGTTGTTATTAAATTTGTAAAAATTATTGCCTGAAGCTCTATGTAAGAGCTAATAAACCTTGTTGTCTCTAAACCTGTTTCGCAAACCGGTTTTTCTAACTAGTTTCCGTTCAAACCGGTTTTTGTACTGGTTTTTATGAACAGTTTCTTCCCAAACCGGTTTTTCAAGTTCAATACTCGCTCAAAATCTGGTTTATTTTACTGAAAAACTGGTTTCATGCCCTGAAATACAATTTATTTACATATCCATTGTTTAAACAAATGTTTACTAACCAAATATCACCTTGTAACAAAATAAAAACTGAATAAATTACTTTTGTTTTCAGTTCCAATTATGTACATTTGTTTATCCATTATTGTTGTCATCTGCCATTTGAGGTTATAAAAATTGTTATTAACAATTAATAAAATATTAGTTGTTATTAATTTCTGGTGCATAAAATTGACGAATATATTCAAAAAAATAATTAAACAAATTAAATTTCATAAATTTATGCATAAAAAAAACAATTTGACTTACTGCGCATGATCAGAATTATTGATTTTTCGATCGATCAATCTTACACATTCCAAACCATACCTGTCGGTGCAAAGTTTTTGCCATGTATTATTTATATGAGTATTTGGGGGCATTTAAAAAAACAGGCCCCCTAAAGAAGGCGTCTGCACTGGAAAAACTAAAGAATTTCAAGGTTGCGTGGGTGGATTTTACATATGGTGCCATCTGCCATAAAAAAATTAAACTAGGAAAACAAGTGTTACATTTTATTTGTATTTAAACCATTTTAAATAGTTTTCTTATTATGGCTTAAACTATTCGTACAATAATTCTGAAAATTAGTATACTTGTAGTAAAAGGTACGTAGAATTTAGTGGTAAAGTCGACAGGTTTGTATCTCTACCTAGTTTTGGGCAGCATACATGTACCCATTTAAGGGTTTAAGATAGGGGTTTAATTTTATTAAAAATCGATTTCTCGTGTCAAAATACATATGTATACCAATTTTTGATAATTTTCACTAAAGGATATACCAAATATTTGAACTTGTATTTGCCCTAAATTTCAGGAATCTTGCCGGCGTCTGACGCGTAGCTTGCGCACTAAAAATTCAAAGATTTGCGGTAAAATTCAAAGTGTGTTTATTTGGAATTCCTTTTAAAAAAAAATTTGAAATTCGGTATATTTATGTAAGGATATACGTAGAATCTGACGGTTGCATAATTGGAAAAAAATCATTTCCGGCTAAATGGTTTACTTGAGGACAAAATTTATTTGAAAGAAGTTTCTCAAAATTATATTCTAGGTGGGGTTAGTTTGAAACTTTTTTAAAAATTGTCACATTTTTGAAAACAGGATCTTTGAGTAATTTTAATTTAAAAGAAAATTTTTGGAAAAAAACTTTTTTGTTTATTATTATTAATAAACCAAATTTTAAGTACATATATAACTCGAGCCGTAGATTCCAAAAATCGATAAGCCAATTTTCTAACACTACCCATTTCTGGGTAAACGGCAGTCACCCCAAAAATTGGTAAACCTACGAAGTCGACCTATCGATTTTTGGAATCTACGGGTCGAGTTGCATATAAACCCAAAATTTGGTTGTCACATTTTTATAAGTACAGCCCTGGCGAATTTTTAAATGTAATTACATAATTGGAATAAAAATCATTTCCGGCTAAACAGTACACTTAAGGACAAAATTTATTTGAAAAAAGTTTCTCAAAATTAAATTCTAGGTGGGGTTAGTTTAAAACTTTTTTTAAAATTCTTATATTTTTGAAAACAGGATCTTTGAGTAATTTTAAATTATAAGAAAATTTTTGAAAAAAACTTTTTTGTTTATTATTTTTAATTAACCAAATTTTGGGTACATATATAACTCGAGCCGTAGATTCCAAAAATCGATAAGCCAGTTTTCTAACACTACCCATTTTTGGGTAAAGAGCAGTCACCCCAAAAATTGGTAGACCTGCGAAGTCGACCTATCGATTTTCGGAATCTACGGATCAAGTTGCATATAAACCCAAAATTTGGTTTTGAGATTTTTATAAGTACAGCCCTGGCGAATTTTTCAATGTATTTGCATATTTGGAATAAAAATCATTTCCGGCTAAACGGTTTACTTCAGGACAAAATTTATTTGAAAAAAGTTTCTCAAAATTAAATTCTAGGTGGGGTTAGTTTGAAACTTTTTTTAAAATTCTTATATTTTTGAAAGCAGGATTTTCAGTAATTTTAAATTAAAAGAAAATTTTTGAAAAAAAACTTTTTTGTTTATTATTATTAATTAACCAAATTTTAAGTACATATATAACTCGAGCCGTAGATTCCAAAAATCGATAAGACAATTTTCTAGCACCACCCATTTTTGGGTAAAGGGCAGTCACCCCAAAAATTGGTAAACCTACGAAGTCGACTCATCGATTTTTGGAATCTACGGATCGAGTTGCATATAAACCCAAAATTTGGTTGTGAATTTTTTATAAGTACAGCCCTGGCGAATTTTTAAATATAATTGCATAATTGGAATAAAAATCATTTCTGGCTAAACGGTTTACTTGAGAACAAAATTTATTTAAAAAAAGTTTTTCAAAATTAAATTCTAGGAGGGGTTAGTTTGAAACTTTTTTTAAAATTCTCACATTTTTGAAAACAGGATCTTGGACTCATTTTAATTTGATTTATTGCGCATGATCAATATTATTGATTTTTCGATCGAGCAATCTTACACATTCCAAACCATACCTGTCGGTGCAAAGTTTTTGCCATGTATTATTTATATGAGTGTTTGGGGGCATTTAAAGAAACATGCCCCCTAAAGAAGGCGTCTGCACTGGAAAAACTAAAGAATTTCAAGGTTGTGTGGGTGGATTTTACATATGGTGCCACCTGCCATAAAAAAATTAATCTAGGAAAACAAGTGTCATATTTTATTTGTATTTAAACCATTTTAAATAGTTTTCTTATTATGGCTTAAACCATTTGTACAATAATTCTGAAAATTGGTATACTTGTATTAAAAAATACGTAGAATTTAGCGGTATAGTTGACAGGTTTGTATCTCCACCCAGTTTTGGGTAGCATATATGTACTTACTTAAAGGTTTTAGATATGGTTTTAATTTTATCAAAAATCGATTCCTCGGGTCAAAATACATATGTAAACTAATTTTTGTTAATTTTCTGCAGAGGATATACTAAATATTTGAACTTGTATTTGCTCTAAATTTCAGGAATCTTGCCGGCGTCCGACGCGTACCTTGCGCACTAAAAATTCAAAGATTTGCGATAAAATTCAAAGTGTGTTTATTTGGAATTTCTTGAACAAAAAAATTTGAAAATTGGTACACTTATGTAACAATATACGTAGAATCTGATGATTAAGTCAAAAATTGTTTATCTCTACCCAGTTTTGGGTGGTGAATATCTACCCATTTAAAGGTTGAGAGTACGACTTTAATTTTACGAAAAATCGATTCTTTGGGTCTTAATACATATGTTTACTAATTTTTGTTAAAATATTCCAACAGGTAACTCAGTAACATCAAAACAAAATTTTCACATGTCATTGACCTTAAAGGTGTGCGATTCAGGACCTTATATTACTGTAGTACAATAATTCTGAAAATTGGTATACATGTACAAAAAAATATGTAGATTCGAATGGTGAAGCCGACGTGTATGTATCTCTACCCACTTTTGGGTAGCATATATATACCCATTTAAGGGTTGAAGATAGAGGTTTATTTCTTCATGGCAAAATATATATGTATACCAATTTTTGTTAATTTTCTGCAAAGGATATACTAAATATTTGAACTTGTATTTGCCCTAAATTTCAGGAATCTTGCCGGCGTCTGACGCGTACCTTGCGCACTGAAAATTCAAAGATTTGCGATAAAATTCAAAGTGTGTTTATTTGGAATTCCTTACAGAAAAAAAATTGAAAATTGGTTCACCTATGTAACAATATACGTAGAATCTGATGGTGAAGTCGAAAATTGTTTATCTTTACCCAGATTTGGGTGGTGAATATTTACCCATTTAAGGGTTGAGGGTACGACTTTAATTTTACGAAAAATCGATTCTTTGGGTCATAATACATATGTTTACTAATTTTTGTTAAAATATTGCAACAGGTAATTTAGTAATATCAAAACAAAATTTTCAGAGGTCATTGACCCTAAAGGTGTGTGATTCAGAACCTTATATTACTGTAGTATAATAATTTTGAAAATTGGTATACATATATAAAAATATATGTATATTCGAATGGTGTAGTCGGCAGGTTTGTATCTCTACCCAGTTTTGGGTACTATATACCTAACCATTTAAGGGTTGAAGATAGGGGTTTAATTTTAACAAAAATGAATTCCATGATTCAAAATATATATGCATTGTAATTTTTATCAAAATATTTTGAATGGTCCAGTTTTAATTGTAACATTTATCGACAATGGTGTCTGAATCGCTACTCAAGAACGGTTTCAATAAATTATTCATGGTACTTAGACCAATTAAGCAATTGAAGACTGGGTTATTTATATAAGAAAGTACGTAGATTCTAATGGCATTATAGAAACAATTTCATCTCTACCCATTTTCGGGTCGTGAATTTATACTCATTTTTGGGTAACAAATGTGGATTTAATTTTATCAAAAATCGATTCCTCGGGTAAAAATACGTATGTATACCAATTTTCATTTAAATATTCCTCAGGATACAAAAGTTATTCAAAGTTTCATGCACTTGCAATGTGTAGCTAAAGTTAAAATATATATCAATATACAAATACAGTATTATGTAACTTTTAATTGTGAGTAAATATCTTCAAATAAACTTTTTTTAAAAATGAGAAATAAAGCCGTTATTTAATAATTTATGAATCAATAATTCCAATAAAATATTGGTATAGCCACCTATTGACAAGAATTATAAACACTGGCTGGACTTAGTGAATTTTATCTTATTCATTTTCAGAAATTATTATCTCAAAACTTGGGCGTTAAATAGAAAAAAGTTTCAAATAAAATTTGCTCAAAATATTCTATTTTAATTATTTATATAACAATCTTAATTATATAGTTTGTATTTTTAGAGATATAAATGTGTAAATAAATAGAAGATTCATTCAAGAACTATACGTAAATAAAATAAATTATAAGTTAAAATATATTTAGAATTAAATAATAAATAGAGTTTGTTACAAAAATTATTTTGTAAACAATTTTGTTTGCGAGAAATAAATTGATGTTTATTTTTATTCATTATCTCTGGAATTAAAACGAATATTAAAAAATTTTTCAACCAAACTGCCTTTTATTTTTAATTACAAATATTTTTTCTTGTGACAAACTTGGGCGAAATGTTATTAGTTTAGCCAAAAAATGGATTTTTTCAAATTCATTAATACCAAAACAATACTGCTACTGTACTCTATGATGAAACTTATGAACTATATTCTTTTGTTGTCCTGTGAGAAAGTACGTTAAACTTCTCATTTTAAATAAATTAATAATTAAAATATAGTTTAATACACGATTTTATGTTTATTATAATTAAAATATGCTTTTCTTTGTCAATTTTATTTGACGTTTGTTATATCTGCAGCAAGATGTCTCCACGTGTATTACAGCAAATCTGACCTTCATAAAATCCAGGACTGTAATTAAAAATTATTGGTTATAGAAAATGTTTAACAGTTTTTTGGGCCAAAATTTATATGTATTTCAACAAGGATAAGACAATAGTTTATAAAAAATACAAAATAAATTATCAAACTTGTTTATTTAAGAATATATACGGAAATATTGACTAGCAGAAAATTTCCTGAATACGTCTTGTGTGATAGCAACAAATTATTTATGGAATGCAAAATATGACTGGCGCTGGCGCTTAAATACCATAAAATGTACATTGGAATTTCTTCAAAATTTGACCACATACAATAATTTTTCAATTAAATATTGATATTATATGTAATTTGGAGGTTAAATAAATATAATATTGTACATATTATTAATTTTTTATTATAATAAATACCATATTTTGTTATATACATTATACGAGTGTACAGAATAAAAGTATTTCATTGTTTGTTAATATTATATACAATAATTGTTAACTATAACATATTGTAAACATTATGCTAATAATACAGTTTACAGAAATAAACATATAATACAAAATAAATAAAAATTATTATGTATAACACTGACATGGCATCTACATTTTTTTGTTTTCATTTTTCTTCACTAAATTTTCATAAAAAGTTAATGTGTTATACATCAGCAGATTCAGTGTGAAGCACTGAGTAAAATTATAGTAAATACTTGTACTAAAATATTAAAGTAACACTAACATTATCCATCTAGTCTTATTAAAGGTTATTTATCATTATTTTGTTGTTTGATGTCATCTGTTTGTGTTTTGTCTTCTTTGATTCGTCCCTCATTCTTCGTCTACATAAAAACAACCCCCGGAGTTTAGTCCTGCGATATTTCATCCCTTAAACAACAATATTCTTCGCTAGACAATTCCAAACATTTGTAATGTTTGCATTTAATAGGTTCTTGTAATCATCTCATTTGGAATTCTGTAGAAAAACTTATACAATGATAATAATAATGCTGTGTATTGATTATTATATACAAATATACATACCGTAATATAATACATGTAATATTGTTATGTCCATTTGGTTTAAGAGGCATTGAAAGCTGTAGCATCTTTACAAAAATCTATAAAATAACCAATAGTGTTGTTATTAAATTTGTAAAAATTATTGCCTGAAGCTCTATGTAAGAGCTAATAAACCTTGTTGTCTCTAAACCTGTTTCGCAAACCGGTTTTTCTAACTAGTTTCCGTTCAAACCGGTTTTTGTACTGGTTTTTATGAACAGTTTCTTCCCAAACCGGTTTTTCAAGTTCAATACTCGCTCAAAATCTAGTTTATTTTACTGAAAAACTGGTTTCATGCCCTGAAATACAATTTATTTACATATCCATTGTTTAAACAAATGTTTACTAACCAAATATCACCTTGTAACAAAATAAAAACTGAATAAATTACTTTTGTTTTCAGTTCCAATTATGTACATTTGTTTATCCATTATTGTTGTCATCTGCCATTTGAGGTTATAAAAATTGTTATTAACAATTAATAAAATATTAGTTGTTATTAATTTCTGGTGCATAAAATTGACGAATATATTCAAAAAAATAATTAAACAAATTAAATTTCATAAATTTATGCATAAAAAAAACAATTTGACTTACTGCGCATGATCAGAATTATTGATTTTTCGATCGATCAATCTTACACATTCCAAACCATACCTGTCGGTGCAAAGTTTTTGCCATGTATTATTTATATGAGTATTTGGGGGCATTTAAAAAAACAGGCCCCCTAAAGAAGGCGTCTGCACTGGAAAAACTAAAGAATTTCAAGGTTGTGTGGGTGGATTTTACATATGGTGCCATCTGCCATAAAAAAATTAAACTAGGAAAACAAGTGTTACATTTTATTTGTATTTAAACCATTTTAAATAGTTTTCTTATTATGGCTTAAACTATTCGTACAATAATTCTGAAAATTAGTATACTTGTAGTAAAAGATACGTAGAATTTAGTGGTAAAGTCGACAGGTTTGTATCTCTACCTAGTTTTGGGCAGCATACATGTACCCATTTAAGGGTTTAAGATAGGGGTTTAATTTTATTAAAAATCGATTTCTCGTGTCAAAATACATATGTATACCAATTTTTGATAAATTTCACTAAAGGATATACCAAATATTTGAACTTGTATTTGCCCTAAATTTCAGGAATCTTGCCGGCGTCTGACGCGTAGCTTGCGCACTAAAAATTCAAAGATTTGCGGTAAAATTCAAAGTGTGTTTATTTGGAATTCCTTTTAAAAAAAAAATTGAAATTCGGTATATTTATGTAAGGATATACGTAGAATCTGACGGTTGCATAATTGGAAAAAAATCATTTCCGGCTAAATGGTTTACTTGAGGACAAAATTTATTTGAAAGAAGTTTCTCAAAATTATATTCTAGGTGGGGTTAGTTTGAAACTTTTTTAAAAATTGTCACATTTTTGAAAACAGGATCTTTGAGTAATTTTAATTTAAAAGAAAATTTTTGGAAAAAAACTTTTTTGTTTATTATTATTAATAAACCAAATTTTAAGTACATATATAACTCGAGCCGTAGATTCCAAAAATCGATAAGCCAATTTTCTAACACTACCCATTTCTGGGTAAACGGCAGTCACCCCAAAAATTGGTAAACCTACGAAGTCGACTTATCAATTTTTGGAATCTACGGGTCGAGTTGCATATAAACCCAAAATTTGGTTGTCACATTTTTATAAGTACAGCCCTGGCGAATTTTTAAATGTAATTACATAATTGGAATAAAAATCATTTCCGGCTAAACAGTACACTTAAGGACAAAATTTATTTGAAAAAAGTTTCTCAAAATTAAATTCTAGGTGGGGTTAGTTTAAAACTTTTTTTAAAATTCTTATATTTTTGAAAACAGGATCTTTGAGTAATTTTAAATTAAAAGAAAATTTTTGAAAAAAACTTTTTTGTTTATTATTTTTAATTAACCAAATTTTGGGTACATATATAACTCGAGCCGTAGATTCCAAAAATCGATAAGCCAGTTTTCTAACACTACCCATTTTTGGGTAAAGAGCAGTCACCCCAAAATTTGGTAGACCTGCGAAGTCGACCTATCGATTTTTGGAATCTACGGATCAAGTTGCATATAAACCCAAAACTTGGTTTTGAAATTTTTATAAGTACAGCCCTGGCGAATTTTTCAATGTATTTGCATATTTGGAATAAAAATCATTTCCGGCTAAACGGTTTACTTGAGAACAAAATTTATTTGTAAAAAGTTTCCAAAAATTGATAAGTCGACTTCGTAGGTTTACCAATTTTTGGGGTGACTGCCGTTTACCCAGAAATGGGTAGTGTTAGAAAATTGGCTTATCGATTTTTGGAATCTACGGATCAAGTTGTATATAAACCCAAAATTTGGTTGTGAAATTTTTATACGTACAGCCCTGGCGAATTTTTAAATGTAATTGCATAATTGGAAAAAGTCATTTCCGGCTAAACGGTTTACTTGACGACAAAATTTATTTGAAAAAAGTTTCTCAGAATTAAATTCTAGGTTGGGTTAGTTTGAAACTTTTTTTAAAATTCTCACATTTTTGAAAATAGGATCTTTGAGTAATTTTAATTTAAAAGAAAATTTTTGAAAAAAAACTTTTTTGTTTATTATTATTAAATAACCAAATTTTAAGTACATATATAACTCGAGCCGTAGATTCCAAAAATCAATAAGACAATTTTCTAACACCACCCATTTTTGGGTAAAGGGCAGTCACCCCAAAAATTGGTAAACCTACGAAGTCGACTCATCGATTTTTGGAACCTACGGATCGAGTTGCATATAAACCCAAAATTTGCTTGTGAATTTTTTATAAGTACAGCCCTGGCGAATTTTTAAAAATAATTGCATAATTGGAATAAAAATCATTTCCGGCTAAACAGTTTACTTGAGAACAAAATTTATTTGTAAAAAGTTTTTCAAAATTAAATTCTAGGTGGGGTTAGTTTGAAACTTTTTTTAAAATTCTCACATTTTTGAAAACAGGATCTTTGAGTAATTTTAATTTAAAAGAAAATTTTTGAAAAAAAACTTTTTTGTTTATTATTATTAAATAACCAAATTATAAGTACATATATAACTCGAGCCGTAGATTCCAAAAATCGATAAGACAATTTTCTAACACCACCCATTTTTGGGTAAAGGGCAGTCACCCCAAAAATTGGTAAACCTACGAAGTCGACCTATCAATTTTTGGAATCTACGGATCAAGTTGTATATAAACCCAAATTTGGTTGTGAAATTTTTATAAGTACAGCCCTGGCGAATTTTTAAATGTAATTGCATAATTGGAAAAAAGTCATTTCCGGCTAAACGGTTTACTTGACGACAAAATTTATTTGAAAAAAGTTTCTCAGAATTAAATTCTAGTTTGGGTTAGTTTGAAACTTTTTTTAAAATTCTTACATTTTTGAAAACAGGATCTTGGACTCATTTTAATTTGATTTATTGCGCATGATCAATATTATTGATTTTTCGATCGAGCAATCTTACACATTCCAAACCATACCTGTCGGTGCAAAGTTTTTGCCATGTATTATTTATATGAGTGTTTGGGGGCATTTAAAGAAACATGCCCCCTAAAGAAGGCGTCTGCACTGGAAAAACTAAAGAATTTCAAGGTTGTGTGGGTGGATTTTACATATGGTGCCACCTGCCATAAAAAAATTAATCTAGGAAAACAAGTGTCATATTTTATTTGTATTTAAACCATTTTAAATAGTTTTCTTATTATGGCTTAAACCATTTGTACAATAATTCTGAAAATTGGTATACTTGTATTAAAAAATACGTAGAATTTAGCGGTATAGTTGACAGGTTTGTATCTCCACCCAGTTTTGGGTAGCATATATGTACTTACTTAAAGGTTTTAGATATGGTTTTAATTTTATCAAAAATCGATTCCTCGGGTCAAAATACATATGTAAACTAATTTTTGTTAATTTTCTGCAAAGGATATACTAAATATTTGAACTTGTATTTGCTCTAAATTTCAGGAATCTTGCCGGCGTCCGACGCGTACCTTGCGCACTAAAAATTCAAAGATTTGCGATAAAATTCAAAGTGTGTTTATTTGGAATTTCTTGAACAAAAAAATTTGAAAATTGGTACACTTATGTAACAATATACGTAGAATCTGATGATTAAGTCAAAAATTGTTTATCTCTACCCAGTTTTGGGTGGTGAATATCTACCCATTTAAAGGTTGAGAGTACGACTTTAATTTTACGAAAAATCGATTCTTTGGGTCTTAATACATATGTTTACTAATTTTTGTTAAAATATTCCAACAGGTAACTCAGTAACATCAAAACAAAATTTTCACATGTCATTGACCTTAAAGGTGTGCGATTCAGGACCTTATATTACTGTAGTACAATAATTCTGAAAATTGGTATACATGTACAAAAAAATATGTAGATTCGAATGGTGAAGCCGACGTGTATGTATCTCTACCCACTTTTGGGTAGCATATATATACCCATTTAAGGGTTGAAGATAGAGGTTTATTTTTAATAAAAATCGATTCCACGGTCCAAAATACATATGTGTACCAATTTTCACTTCAATATTCTTAAGAACACAAAAGTAATTCGTTTTCATGCTATTGTTCAAAAATACGGGTTTCAAAAATCATTTTTACTGGGCTTAACAACTTCTACAATAACTTTGAAAATTGGTGTACTTGTATTAAAAAATACGTAGAATTTAATGATCAAGTCGACAGGTTTGTTTCTCCACCCAGTTTTGGGTAGCGTATATCTACCCATTTAAGGGTTGCAGATAGGGGTTTAATTTTAGAAAAAATCGATTCTTCATGGCAAAATATATATGTATACCAATTTTTGTTAATTTTCTGCAAAGGATATACTAAATATTTGAACTTGTATTTGCCCTAAATTTCAGGAATCTTGCCGGCGTCTGACGCGTACCTTGCGCACTGAAAATTCAAAGATTTGCGATAAAATTCAAAGTGTGTTTATTTGGAATTCCTTACAGAAAAAAAATTGAAAATTGGTTCACCTATGTAACAATATACGTAGAATCTGATGGTGAAGTCGAAAATTGTTTATCTTTACCCAGATTTGGGTGGTGAATATTTACCCATTTAAGGGTTGAGGGTACGACTTTAATTTTACGAAAAATCGATTCTTTGGGTCATAATACATATGTTTACTAATTTTTGTTAAAATATTGCAACAGGTAATTTAGTAATATCAAAACAAAATTTTCAGAGGTCATTGACCCTAAAGGTGTGTGATTCAGAACCTTATATTACTGTAGTATAATAATTTTGAAAATTGGTATACATATATAAAAATATATGTATATTCGAATGGTGTAGTCGGCAGGTTTGTATCTCTACCCAGTTTTGGGTACTATATACCTAACCATTTAAGGGTTGAAGATAGGGGTTTAATTTTAACAAAAATGAATTCCATGATTCAAAATATATATGCATTGTAACTTTTATCAAAATATTTTGAATGGTCCAGTTTTAATTGTAACATTTATCGACAATGGTGTCTGAATCGCTACTCAAGAACGGTTTCAATAAATTATTCATGGTACTTAGACCAATTAAGCAATTGAAGACTGGGTTATTTATATAAGAAAGTACGTAGATTCTAATGGCATTATAGAAACAATTTCATCTCCACCCATTTTCGGGTCGTGAATTTATACTCATTTTTGGGTAACAAATGTGGATTTAATTTTATCAAAAATCGATTCCTCGGGTAAAAATACGTATGTATACCAATTTTCATTTAAATATTCCTCAGGATACAAAAGTTATTCAAAGTTTCATGCACTTGCAATGTGTAGCTAAAGTTAAAATATATATATATATACAAATACAGTATTATGTAACTTTTAATTGTGAGTAAATATCTTCAAATAAACTTTTTTTAAAAATGAGAAATAAAGCCGTTATTTAATAATTTATGAATCAATAATTCCAATAAAATATTGGTATAGCCATCTATTGACAAGAATTATAAACACTGGCTGGACTTAGTGAATTTTATCTTATTCATTGTCAGAAATTATTATCTCAAAACTGGGGCGTTAAATAGAAAAAAGTTTCAAATAAAATTTGCTCAAAATATTCTATTTTAATTATTTATATAACAATCTTAATTATATAGTTTGTATTTTTAGAGATATAAATGTGTAAATAAATAGAAGATTCGTTCAAGAACTATACGTAAATAAAATAAATTATAAGTTAAAATATATTTAGAATTAAATAATAAATAGAATTTGTTACAAAAATTATTTTGTAAACAATTTTGTTTGCGAGAAATAAATTGATGTTTATTTTTATTCATTATCTCTGGAATTACAACGAATATTAAAAAAATTTTCAACCAAACTGCCTTTTATTTTTAATTACAAATATTTTTTCTTATGACAAACTTGGGCGAAATGTTATTAGTTTAGCCAAAAAATGGATTTTTTCAAATTCATAAATACTAAAACAATACTGCTACTGTACTCTATGATGAAACTTATGAACTATATTCTTTTGTTGTCCTGTAAGAAAGTACGTTAAACTTCTCATTTTTAATAAATTAATAATTAAAATATAGTTTAATACACGATTTTATGTTTATTATAATTAAAATATGCTTTTCTTTGTCAATTTTATTTGACGTTTGTTATATCTGCAGCAAGATGTCTCCACGTGTATTACAGCAAATCTGACCTTCATAAAATCCAGGACTGTAATTAAAAATTATTGGTTATAGAAAATGTTTAACAGTTTTTTGGGCCAAAATTTATATGTATTTCAACAAGGATAAGACAATAGTTTATAAAAAATACAAAATAAATTATCAAACTTGTTTATTTAAGAATATATACGGAAATATTGACTAGCAGAAAATTTCCTGAATACGTCTTGTGTGATAGCAACAAATTATTTATGGAATGCAAAATATGACTGGCGCTGGCGCTTAAATACCATAAAATGTACATTGGAATTTCTTCAAAATTTGACCACATACAATAATTTTTCAATTAAATATTGTTATTATATGTAATTTGGAGGTTAAATAAATATAATATTGTACATATTATTCATTTTTTATTATAATAAATACCATATTTTGTTATATACATTATAGAGTGTACAGAATAAAAGTATTTCATTGTTTGTTAATATTATATACAATAATTGTTAACTATAACATATTGTAAACATTATGCTAATAATACAGTTTACAGAAATAAACATATAATACAAAATAAATAAAAATTATTATGTATAACACTGACATGGCATCTACATTTTTTTGTTTTCATTTTTCTTCACTAAATTTTCATAAAAAGTTAATGTGTTATACATCAGCAGATTCAGTGTGAAGCACTGAGTAAAATGATACTAAATACTTGTACTAAAATATTAAAGTAACACTAACATTATCCATCTAGTCTTATTAAAGGTTATTTATCATTATTTTGTTGTTTGATGTCATCTGTTTGTGTTTTGTCTTCTTTGATTCGTCCCTCATTCTTCGTCTACATAAAAACAACCCCCGGAGTTTAGTCCTGCGATATTTCATCCCTTAAACAACAATATTCTTCGCTAGACAACTCCAAACATTTGTAATGTTTGCATTTAATAGGTTCTTGTAATCATCTCATTTGGAATTCTGTAGAAAAACTTATACAATGATAATAATAATGCTGTGTATTGATTATTATATACAAATATACATACCGTAATATAATACATGTAATATTGTTATGTCCATTTGGTTTAAGAGGCATTGAAAGCTGTAGCATCTTTACAAAAATCTATAAAATAACCAATAGTGTTGTTATTAAATTTGTAAAAATTATTGCCTGAAGCTCTATGTAAGAGCTAATAAACCTTGTTGTCTCTAAACCTGTTTCGCAAACCGGTTTTTCTAACTAGTTTCCGTTCAAACCGGTTTTTGTACTGGTTTTTATGAACAGTTTCTTCCCAAACCGGTTTTTCAAGTTCAATACTCGCTCAAAATCTGGTTTATTTTACTGAAAAAACTGGTTTCATGCCCTGAAATACAATTTATTTACATATCCATTGTTTAAACAAATGTTTACTAACCAAATATCACCTTGTAACAAAATAAAAACTGAATAAATTACTTTTGTTTTCAGTTCCAATTATGTACATTTGTTTATCCATTATTGTTGTCATCTGCCATTTGAGGTTATAAAAATTGTTATTAACAATTAATAAAATATTAGTTGTTATTAATTTCTGGTGCATAAAATTGACGAATATATTCAAAAAAATAATTAAACAAATTAAATTTCATAAATTTATTCATAAAAAAAACAATTTGACTTACTGCGCATGATCAGAATTATTGATTTTTCGATCGATCAATCTTACACATTCCAAACCATACCTGTCGGTGCAAAGTTTTTGCCATGTATTATTTATATGAGTATTTGGGGGCATTTAAAAAAACAGGCCCCCTAAAGAAGGCGTCTGCACTGGAAAAACTAAAGAATTTCAAGGTTGCGTGGGTGGATTTTACATATGGTGCCATCTGCCATAAAAAATTTAAACTAGGAGAACAAGTGTTATATTTTATTTGTATTTAAACCATTTTAAATATTTTTTTTATTATGGCTTAAACCATTCGTACAATAATTTTAAAAATTGGTATACTTATATTAAAAAATACGTAGAATTTAGTGGTAAAGTCGACAGGTTCGTATCTCCACCCAGTTTTGGGTAGCATATATGTACCCATTTAAGGGTTGAAGATAGGGGTTTAATTTTATTAAAAATCGATTTCTCGTGTCATAGTACATATGTATACTAATTTTTGTTAATTTTCTGCTAAGGATATATTAAATATTTAAACTTGTATTTGCCCTAAATTTCAGGAATCTTATCGGCGTCTGACGCGTAGCTTGTGCACAAAAAAATCAAAGATTTGCGGTAAAATTCAAAGTGTGTTTATTTGGAATTCCTTCAACAAAAAAGTATGAAAATTGGTATACTTATGTAAGAATATAAGTACAATCTGGTGGTGAAGTCTAAAATTGTTTATCTATACCCAGTTTTGGAAGGTGAATTGCATAATTGGAAAAAAATCATTTCCGGCTAAATGGTTTACTTGACGACAAAATTTATTTGAAAAAAGTATCTCAAAATTAAATTCTATGTGGGGTTAGTTTAAAACTTTTTTTAAAATTGTCACAGTTTTGAAAACAGGATCTTTGAAGAATTTTAAATTAAAAGAAAATTTTTGGAAAAAAACTTTTTTATTTATTATTATAAATTAATCAAATTTTGGGTACATACATAAATCAAGCCGTAGATTCCAAAAATCGATAAGCAAATTTTCTAACACCACCCATTTTTGGGTAAAAGGCAGTCACCCCAAAAATTAATAGACCTACGAAGTCAACCCATCGATTTTTTTAATCTACGGATCAAGTTGTATATAAACCTAAAATTTGGTTGTGAAATTTTTATAAGTACAGCCCTGGCGAATTTTTAAATGTAATTGCATAATTGGAATAAAAATCATTTCCGGCTAAACGGTTTACTTGAAAACAAAATTTATTTGAAAAAAGTTTCTCAAAATTAAATTCTAGGTGGGGTTAGTTTGAAACTTTTTTTAAAATTCACATATTTTTGAAAACAGGATCTTTGAGTAATTTTAAATTAAAATTTGTTTATTATTATTAATTAACCAAATTTTGGGTACATATATAACTCGAGCCGTAGATTGCAAAAATCGATAAGCCAATTTTCTAACACTACCCATTTTTGGGTAAAAGGTAGGCACTCCAAAAATTAATAAACCTACAAAGTCGACCTATCGATTTTTAGAATCTACGGATCAAGTTGCATATAAACCCAAAATTTGGTTTTGAAATTTTTATAAGTACAGCCCTGGCGAATTTTTAAATATAATTGCATAATTGGAATAAAAATCATTTCCGGCTAAACGGTTCACTTGAGGACAAAATTTATTTGAAAAAAGTTTCTCAAAATTTAATTCTAGGGGAGGTTAGTTTGAAACTTTTTTAAATATTCTCACATTTTTGAAAACATGATCTTGGACTCATTTTAATTTGATTTACTGCGCATGATCAATATTATTGATTTTTCGATCGAGCAATCTTACACATTCCAAACCATACCTGTCGGTGCAAAGTTTTTGCCATGTATTATGTATATGAGTGTTTGGGGGCATTTAAAGAAACAGGCCCCCTAAAGAAGGCGTCTGCACTGGAAAAACTAAAGAATTCCAAGGTTGTGTGGGTGGATTTTACATATGGTGCCACCTGCCATAAAAAAATTAAACTAGGAAAACAAGTGTTATATTTTATTTGTATTTAAACCATTTTAAATAGTTTTCTTATTATGGCTTAAACCATTCGTACAATAATTCTGAAAATTGGTATACTTGTATTAAAAAATACGTAGAATTTAGCGGTAAAGTTGACAGGTTTGTATCTCCACCCAGTTTTGGGTAGCATATATGTACCCACTTAAGGGTTTCACATATGGTTTCAATTTTAACAAAAATCGATTCTTCGGGTCAAAATAAATATGTATATAAATTTTTGTTAATTTTCTGCAAAGGACATACAAAATATTTGAACTTGTATTTTCCCTAAATTTCAGGAATCTTGTCGGCGTCCGATGCGTAGCTTGCGCACTAAAAATTCAAAGATTTGCGGTAAAATTCAAAGTGTGTTTATTTGGAATTCCTTCAACAAAAAAATTTGAAAATTGGTACACTTATGTAAGAATATACGTAGAATCTGATGGTGAAGTCGAAAATTATTTATCTCTACCCAATTTTCGGTGGTACGTATATCTACCCATTTAAGGGTTAAAGATAAAGGTTTAATATTATAAAAAATCTATTCCTTGGGTAATTCCTTGCAGTAATTTTTATCAAAATATTTTGAATGGTCCATTTTGTTTATTTATTAAATGACATATTTGTACATTAACTTGTAAATAAATAATTATTAAGAATTGTTATTTAATACAATATCCTTATCAAAATTAATTTATAATAGAACAATAACTTTAAATAAATTTGTGAAAAAGGTCCTTATGTGTTGTATTAATGAATAAATCGATATTTTATAAATTATCTGGTATAAAATAATGATTCAGTAAAATATGTATTTAATACAAATGAAATCTTGAAACATGTAACGTTAATAACATTTATTAAACAATACAATTTTCAAAAATGATTGTATTATTGATTTAAACAAAAAAAAATCGATATATTTGTGTTTCATTACCCCAAAACGATACTGGTAGTGACATCTGTATCAATATCGTGGAACTAGTATTTATTTATTTATTTAATAAACAATCCAACAAATTTATTTAATTTTATTTTTTTGATTATATTTTTCAGTTTCATGTATTAGAAATTAATAACAACCAATGTTTTGTTAATTGTTAATAACAATTTTATAACCTTAAACGTCAAATGTCAGCTGATGGGCAATTGTTAATAACAAATGTACAACATGAGAAGAACGGGAAACAATAATAATTAAGACTTTTTGTTTTATTGCAAAGTTATATTTGGTAAGAAAACATTTGTTTAAACAATGGATATACGAACAATAATCGTATTTCAGGTGCGGGCAATCAGTTTTCAGGAAATGTATAAAATAAACCGGTTTTCGAGGAAGTATCGAAAGGAAACCGGTCTGACATCAAATATTAAATTAAAAACCGGTTTCAGAGCAAGTACTAGACTTGAAAAACTGGTTTTTAGATGAAAACCAGTTAAAATAACGAGTTCTCATAACACTACAGAAGATCTGGCGAAGACAATACTTTACTAGTGCTTGTTTTGCACTTTAATTATTACAAATTTAACAACAACACTTTTGGTTCATTTTATAGATTATTGCAAAGATGCTACAGCTTTCAATGCCTCTTAAACCAAATGGACATAGCAATATTTTATGTATTATATTACGATATGTATATTTGTATATAATAATCAATACATAGCATTATTATTATCATCATTGTATAAGTTTTTTTACAGAATTCCAAATGAGATGATTACAAGATCCTATTAAATGCAAACATTACAATTGTTTGGAGTTGTCTAGCAAAGAATATTGTTGTTTAAGGGATGAAATATCGCAGGACTAAACTCCGGGGGTTGTTTTTATGTAGACGAAGAATGTGGGACGAATCAAAGAAGACAAAACACAAACAGATGACATCAAACAACAAAATAATGATAAATAACCTTTAATAAGACTATATGGATAATGTTAGTGTTACTTTAATATTTTAGTACAAGTATTTAGTATAATTTTACTCAGTGCTTCACGCTGAATCTGCTGATGTATAATTTATTAACTTTTAATGAAAATTTTGTACTGAAAATTGTAACTGAAAAAAATCCAAGTATGTCAGATGAAATGTATAAGATATTAGCGATATGTTATAGTTATAATTTATGAATTTTATATTATTATACTCAGAATTTTGTGCTGAATCTTCTGATGTATAACACATTAACTTTTTATAAAAATTTAATAAAGAAAAATGAAAACAAAAAAATGTAGATGCCATGTTAGTGTTATACATAATAATATTTATTTATTTTGTATTATATGTTTATTTCTGTAAACTGTATTATTATCATAATGTTCACAATATGTTATAGTTAACAATTATTGTATATAATATTAATAAACAATGAAATACTTTTATTCTGTACACTCTATAATGTATGTAACAAAATATGGTATTTATTATAATAAAAAATGAATAATATGTACAATATTATATTTATTTAACATCCAAATTACATATTACAACAATATTTAAATGAAAAATTATTGTATGTGGTCAAATTTTGAAGAAATTCCAATGTACATTTTATGGTATTTAAGCGCCAGAGCCAGTCATATTTTGCATTCCATAAATAATTTGTTGCTATCACACAAGACGTATTCAGGAAATTTTCTGCTAGTCAATATTTCAGTATATATTCTTAAATAAACAAGTTTGATCATTTATTTTGTATTTTTTATAAACTATTGTCTTATACTTGTTGAAATACATATATATTTTTGCCCAAAAATCTGTTAAACATGTTTTGTAGACAACAATTTTTAATTACAGTCCTGGATTTTATGAACGTCAGATTTGCTGTAATACACGTGGAGACATCTTACAGCAGATATAATAAACGTCAAATAAAATTGACAAAGAAAAGCATATTTTAATTATAATAAACATAAAATCGTGTATTAAACTATATTTTAATTATTAATTTATTTAAAATGATAAATTTAACAAGATTTCCATCTGTCATTTGATTAATAATCAACGTATTTTCTTACACGACAAAAATATAGTTCATAAGTCTCATCATAGAGTACAGCAGTAGTATTGTTTTGGTATTAATAATTTTGAGAAAATCCATTTTTTGACTAAACTAATAACATTTCGCCCAAGTTTGTCATAAGAAAAAATATTTGTAATTAAAAATAAAAGGCAGTTTCGTTGAAACTTTTTTTATATTCGTTTTAATTTCAGAGAATTACAATAATACAACATTCTGAATGCTACACCTTTAGGGTCAATGACCACTGAAATTTTTGTTTTGTTATTACTAAATTACCTGTTGTAATATTTTAACAAAAATTCGAGGACATGTGTATTATGACCCAAAGAATCGATTTTTTGTATAATTAATTTTACACCCTCAACCCTTAAATGGTTAGATACTTACTACCCAAAATTGGGTAGAGTTACACAATTTTCGACTTCACCATCAGATTCTACGTATATCCTTACATAAATACACTGAATTTCAATTTTTTTTGTTGAGGGAATTCCAAATAAACACACTTAGAATTTTACCGCAAATCTTTGAATTTTTAGTGCGCAAGCTACGCGTTGGACGCCGACAAAATTCCTGAAATTTAGGGCAAATACAAGTTCAAATATTTAGTATATCCTTTGCAGAAAATTAACAAAAATTAGTATACATATGTATTTTGACCCGAGGAATTGATTTTTGATAAAATTAAACCCCTATCTTTAACCCTTAAATGGGTAGATACACGCTACCCAAAACTGGGTAGAGAGACAAACCTGTCGACTAAATCATTAAATTCTACGTATTTTTTAATACAAGTATCCCAGTTTTCAGAATTATTGTATCAGTTGTTTAAGCCCAGTAAAAATGATTTTTGGAACCCGTATTTTTGAACAATAGCATGAAAACGAATAACTTTTGTGTTCTTAAGAATATTCAAATGAAAATTGGTACACATATGTATTTTGGACCGAGGAATAGATTTTTGTTAAAATAAAATCCATATCCTTTACCCAAAAATGGGTGTATATTTACCACCCGAAAATGGGTGGAGCTGGATTTTTTTCTATATCACCATTAGATTCTACGGACTTTCTTATATAAACAACCCAGTTTTCAAAATTTTTGCTTAATTGGTCTAAGTACCATAAATAAATTAGTAAAACCATTTTTGAGTAGAAATATATGTAAATACTATTGTTGATAAATGTTACAATTAAAACCGGACCACTCAAAAGAATTTGGTAAAAATCACTGTACATACGAATTTTGACCCGAGAAATCGATTTTTAATAAAATGAAACCTCTATCTTCAACCCTTAAATGGGTAGATATATGCTACCCAAAACTGGGTAGAGATACATACACGTCGGCTTCACCATTAGAATCTACATATTTTCTGTACATGTATACCAATTTTCACAATTATTGTACTATTGGTATAATTATAGTAATGAAACTTTCTGAATCCTACACATTTAGGGTCAATGACCTCTGAAAATTTTATTTTGATACTACTAAATTATCTCTTGTAATATTTTAACAAAAATTAGTAAATATGTGTACTATGACCCAAAAAATCGAATTTTCTTAAAATTAAAGTCGTACCCTCAACCCTTAAATGGGTAGATAATCACCACCCAAAACTGGGTACAGATAAACAATTTTAGACTTCACCATCAGATTCTACGTATCTTCTTACATAAGTGTACCAATTTTCATATTTTTTTGTGCAAGGAATTTCATATAAACACACTTTGAATTTTACCGCAAATCTTCGAATTTTTAGTGCGCAAGCTACGCGTCGGACGCCGGCAAGATTCCTGAAATTTAGGGCAAATACAAGTTACAAGTATAGTTCATAAGTTTCATCATAGAGTACAGCAGCAGTATTGTTTTGGTATTAATAATTTTGAGTAAATCCATTTTTTGGCTAAACTAATAACATTTCGCCCAAGTTTGTCATAAGAAAAAATATTTGTAATTAAAAATAAAAGGCAGTTTGGTTGAAACTTTTTTTTATATTCGTTTTAATTTCAGAGATAATGAATAAAAATAAAAATCAATTTATTTCTCGCAAACAAAATTTTTTTAAAAATAATTTTTGTAACAAACTCTATTTATAATTTAAATCTAAATATATTTTATCTAATAATTTATTTTATTTATGTATAGTTCTTAAGAAAAGCGGTAAATTAAATTTAAAAAAAAATTATAATTTTGTTTTTGTGTTCACCGCTTTGCCAAATTTTTACTGCTTATCCAAAAGGGTGGAAATTTAGACCAAATATACTCCAAACCATCCCTAATCTAACTCTGAAAACAGATTTAAAATATCTGTCCCTATTTTGAAATTATAACTCTTTCAGGACATGGCCGTTATAAAATAAAATTAACTAACAAAAAATACTACTTTTATTTTGACATGGGTGGATAAAAATATATATAAATCAAAAACGAAGACAGATGTTTTAATTCTGTTTTCAGAAGTAGATAAGGGAAGGTTTGAAGTATATTTGAGCCAAATTTGAACCTTTTTGGTTAAGCGATAAAAATTGGCAAAGCGGTAAATTTGATACAAAAAAAATTTATAATTATTTTTGTGTTTACCGCTTTGCCAAATTTTTACCGCTTGTCCAACAAATTTAAAATTTGGGTCAAATATACTTCAAACCTTTCCTAAACTATCTCTGGAAACAGATTTAAAATATCTGTTTTCATTTTGAAATTATAACTTTGTAAAGACAGGACCGTCATAAAATAAAATTAACTAACAAAAAATTACAACTTTTATTTTGACACGGGTGAATAAAAAAATTTATAAATCAAAAACAAGGGCAGATAATTTAATTCTGTTTTCAACGGTAGATAAGAGAAGGATCGAGGTATATTTGAGCCAAATTTAAGCTCTTTTGGTTAAGCGATAAAAAATTGGCAACGTGATAAATTTGATACAAAAAAATTATTAATTTTTTTTGTGTTTACCGCTTTGCCAAATTTTTACATTTTGTCCAACAAGGTTAAAATTTTGGTCAAATATGGTTCAAACCTTCCGTAATCTATTGCTGAAAACAGATTTAAAATATCTGTTTTCATTTTGAAATTATAACTTTTTAAAGACAGGGCCGTCATAAAATAAAATTAACTAACAAAAAATTACAACTTTTATTTTGACATGGGTGGATAAAAATATATATAAATCAAAAACGAAGGCAGATATTTTAATTCTGTTTTCAGCGGTAGATAAGAAAAGGATTGAAGTATATTTGAGCCAAATTTAAAGCTTTTTGGTTAAGCGATAAAAAATTGGCAAAGCGGTAAATTTGATACAAAAAATTTTATAATTTTTTTTTGTGTTTACCGCTTTGCCAAATTTTTACCGCTTGTCCAATAGCGTTTAAATTTGGGTGAAATATACTTCAAACCTTTCCTAAACTATCTCTGGAAACAGATTTAAAATATCTGTTTTTATTTTGAAATTATAACTCTTTAAAGGCAGGGCCGTCATAAAATAAAATTAACTAACAAAAAATTACAACTTTTATTTTGACATGGGTGGATAAAAAATATATAAATCAAAAACAGGAACAGATATTTCAATTCTGTTTTCAGCAGTAGATAAGGGAAGGATTGAAGTATATTTGAGCCAAATTTAAAGCCTTTTGGTTAAAAAATTGGCAAGGCGGATAATTTGATACAAAAAAATTTATATTTTTTTTTGTGTTTACCGCTTTGCCAAATTTTTACCGCTTGTCCAACAAGGTTGAAATTTGGGTCAAATATGCTTCAAACCTTTCGTAATCTAATGCTGAAAACAGATTTAAAATATCTGTCCCCATTTTGAAATTATAACTTTTGAAAGACAGGGCCGTCATGAAATAAAATTAATAACTAACAAACTTTTATTTTGACAGGGATGAATAAAAAAATATGTAAATCGTAAACGGAGGCAGGTATTTTAAATCTGTTTTCAGCGATAGATAAGGGAAAGATTGGAGTACATTTGATCCAAATTTCAACCTTTTTGGGCTAGTAGTAAAAATTTGGCAAAGCGGTAAATTTAATACAAAAAAAATTATAATTTTGTTTTTGTGTTCACCGCTTTGCCAAATTTTTACCGCTTGTCCAAAAGGGTTGAAATTTGGGTCAAATATACTTCAAACCTTCCCTAATCTATCCCTGAAACAGATTTAAAATAAAATATCTGACTTTTTAATATTCTAAGTATGTGTGTGTGTAAAGTCTGTAAGATATTTGTAAAGAAATGGATATTAATAATTAATTACAAAATATCCGCATATATTTTTATTCTTTTTAATTTAATACATGATTTTATTCCTGGGGCATAAGTTATATTTTAAAAAAATATATTTTTTTAACATTTATTGTGGCATAAAAAGTATTTTATTTTATATTTTTATATTTATTGAATAAAAATACGGTAATTAACTTCAAACAACAAGCTCGGGAACGTAGCAAAACCTGTCCGTTCCATTAAAACTATAGGCAAGCTAGCAGCGTGCGACCTGTTTCTGACTCATTTCCTTCCCAGCCTTCGTCCGTATCGCACGCTCTGCGTATGAGGTGTGCATGGTATTCCGACCCAGATCCACCAACGAGGGATGGAATCCAACCCCTACAGCTGAGCCCAGCAGTAGAGCACCAGGTATTCCTTGAGTAGAAGCAGTATTTCTCCCCAGCACGTGGAAAACGTTATCGTTTAAATTGTAGTACAGGAAGCCCGCTCATATTCGCCACAATAAACTCTGCGAAAATGTATACCTGCTACAAATAGGCTCGCCCTTAAAGCGAAAGTCTGTAGCTGTAAATATATACTAGTAGCTTTGTGGTTTGGGGCGAAAAATACTTGTAGTTGATATTGCAACTAAAGTATAACTATTATTATATTATTATTACTATATTATTATTATTATTATTGAGCGAAGCCCAACTGTAGTTGTTATATAAAAACCCTGGCCAGGTGGCTGCAGTTGGGTGGATCCGGGGGCGGCGATAACGCAGAGTACACGTGTACGTAAGCGAGAGAATGTAAATCTGCCTAAGCAGGGGGTACTTGGTGCGCGACCATCGCTCCACGGCAGTCACAGTCAAGTAAGGCCCTAGCGGCCGAAATAGGACTGGTGGTCGCGAAGCAGACGAACCCAAGGACAGCGGCGGAAAGTGGATCGAAGACGGGACATGACGCACAACAAAATGGCCGACAATCTGGCACGGCCAGGTAAATATCGTTCCAAATAAAAATGAAGATGTAAATGTATAATTTTATATACTATAAATGTTTTGTTCAGGTTTCCACTGCGAGTTCGAGTTTGGAGTTGACTGCAGCCAAAAGGGCCTCAAGTACCAGGCAACACGGCCCCAAAACAACAACCACAAGAACATCCGGTTCCAGTGAACACGGCCTCAAAACAACAACCAAAACGGCCTCCACTTCGAGTCAACACGGCCACAAAACAACAACCAGAAGGGCCTCCATTTGCAGTGAACACGGCCCCAAAACTACCAAAAGGGCCTCCAGTTCCAGTCAATCCAGTCCCAAAGCAACGGCGGTGAGAATAATTTTCTTTAGTCCAAATTCATTAATATCAAATAGTTTAATATTTTCTAAATTTTTTAAACAATGATTAAAGTTTATTAAAATCTTTTATCATTAAAAGACTTTAATTATCATTTAAAGTTGAAATTATTGTTCAATGATTTCTAGAAATCCACCATTAAAAATAGGGCCTTAATTGTTCCATATTTGAACTCTACTAGATTGAAATTATATGTAATTATCAAAAAACTCGTAAAAACGAGTTTAAAAATGAATTAAATCCGGGTTCATAACATATTTTTTCTCAGAAAATTGACAAAGTTTAACGGCGTACTACTCATACACGGTTGAAAATAGGGCCTTAATTGTTTTAAATTTGAATTCTGCAGGGTTGAAATTATATATATATATATATATATATATTATAACCATTAAAAAAATGTTTAAGACGCAATTAAAAATATATTAAATCCGGGGTTAAAAACTTGTAATTTTTCCCAAAAATTGACAAAGTTTAATAGCATACCACTCATACACAGTTAAAAATAGGGCCTTAATTGTTTCAAATTTGAATCCTATAAGGGTTGAAATTATATGTCATCATAAAAAAGTGGTTAATACGCGATTAAAAATGTATTAAATCCGGGATTAAAAACTTGTAATTTTTCCCAAAAATTAACAAAGTTTAATAGCATACCACTCATACACAGTTGAAATTAGGGCCTTATTTGTTTCAAATTTTAATCCTATAGGTTTGAAATTATATGTAACAATTAAAAAAGTGGTTAATACGCGATTAAAAATGTTTTAAATCCGGAATTAAAAACTTGTAATTTTTTCCCAAAAATTAACAAAGTTTAATAGCATACCACTCATACACAGTTGAAATTAGGGCCTTATTTGTTTCAAATTTTAATCCTATAGGTTTGAAATTATATGTAACAATTAAAAAAGTGGTTAATACGCGATTAAAAATGTTTTAAATCCGGAATTAAAAACTTGTAATTTTTCCCAAAAATTAACAAAGTTTAATAGCATACCACTCATACACAGTTGAAATTAGGGCCTTATTTGTTTCAAATTTTAATCCTATAGGTTTGAAATTATATGTAACAATTAAAAAAGTGGTTAATACGCGATTAAAAATGTTTTAAATCCGGAATTAAAAACTTGTAATTTTTTCCCAAAAATTAACAAAGTTTAATAGCATACCACTCATACACAGTTGAAATTAGGGCCTTATTTGTTTCAAATTTTAATCCTATAGGTTTGAAATTATATGTAACAATTAAAAAAGTGGTTAATACGCGATTAAAAATGTTTTAAATCCGGAATTAAAAACTTGTAATTTTTCCCAAAAATTAACAAAGTTTAATAGCATACCACTCATACACAGTTGAAATTAGGGCCTTATTTGTTTCAAATTTTAATCCTATAGGGTTGAAATTATATGTAACAATTAAAAAAGTGGTTAATACGCGATTAAAAATGTTTTAAATCCGGGATTAAAAACTTGTAATTTTTTCCCAAAAATTAACAAAGTTTAATAGCATACCACTCATACACAGTTGAATTTAGGGCCTTATTTGTTTCAAATTTTAATCCTATAGGGTTGAAATTATATGTAACAATTAAAAAAGTGGTTAATACGCGATTAAAAATGTATTAAATCCGGGATTAAAAACTTGTAATTTTTTCCCATAAATTAACAAAGTTTAATAGCATACCACTCATACACAGTTGAAATTAGAGCCTTATTTGTTTCAAATTTTAATCCTATAAGGGTTGAAATTATATGTAATCATAAAAAACTGGTTATTAGGGATTAAAAATGTATTAAATCCGGGATTAAAAACTTGTAATTTTTTCCCAAAAATTGACAAAGTTTAATAGCATACCACTCATACACAATTGAAAATAGTGCCTTAATTGTATCAAATTTTAATTTTGTAGGGATGAAATTATATGTAACCATTAAAATGTGGTTAACACATGATTAAAAATGCATTAAATCCGGGTTTAAAATCTTTTATTTTTTCTCATAAATTTTACAAAGTTTAGCGACATGCCATTCATACACAATTGCAAATAGGGCCTTAATTGTTATAAATTTTAATTGTACAGGGTTGAAATTATATGAAACCATTAAAAAAGTGGTTAAAAATAGGGCCTTAATTCCTCCAAAATCATATTCTCCGATGTTTAAATTCTTTGAACAATGATTAACGTTTATTAAAGTCTTTTGATGATGATTAAAGTATTGTAGAATTAGTTTAAATTGTTGTTGACATTGTTACTGACTTATTAGTTGTTTTTCAGGGCTTCAGCGTCATGTCCCGGGTTCCAGAGCGACGGGGTCCAGCGGCAATGTATGAATGTTGTGTGTGAGGGCCCTCAGAATGTATGGTGTGTGTTGCATGTTGCATTAATCATTTTCCTTTCCTTCCTGGCCGGCCGGCCCCTCTGCCTAAGTGGAGGGACCTTGACGCGGTGGCAGAGCTTAACCATCCCTTAAATTAGGGGTGGGACCAACGACTCCACAAATCTTTTAATCATTTCAATGTTTTAAATGTTTTATGTATTCTTATGTTCACAGGAAAGAAAAACAACAACAAGAAATAAATATATTGTAATATAAATAAAGAATTGTTAATTTTGTATGTTTTTATTTCCCTATCCTAAACCACCCTAACCCCTTCAGGGTTGAAAAGGGTCGGTGAACTACTAGCGACGCCATACCCAATTTGGGGTTGCTGTCCGCGCTACGCAGTTCGCCGTACGCAACCCGCATTACACATATGTTAAGTGGGTCATGTGCTATTTAAATAAATGTTATCCCGGCGTTATTTTACCCATTTCTGGGTGTGCCAATGTGCTTTGTACATGTATGTTTTATTATTTGTCAAAATGTTTATTTGTAGGATAGTATAGGGAATATAACATCGATTATTGGGGCCCTGAAACTCGATTTTAAAGCTGTATTGTTCATCATTTTCCGCTAGTGTTACAACAATCATTTCGCATATAAATCTGGTGATATTTGTTGTGAAACTTGTGTAAATTCATCAATGGCATATCCTTTGACTATCATAACACTAAATAGTTCTTTCTCGCTCCGTTTTTCAAAATAAAATAGAAGATTTTCTTTCAAAACGAACCCTAAACTTCTTCGACCACAGGAGTCGTCAGTGCAGCAAATGCGCCCAAATTCTTATTGTTTAATTTTATTTTATATATTTTTAACAATTTTACAGCTCAATAACACTGTAACAATCTAATAATTCATTATTTACAGCACTTCAAAACTTCTGCTGAGACTTGGTTATATTTGGTTAGAGGTTACAAATAAATACAAACCAGACAACAAAGTAAGTATTAAAAATTATTTATTTTATTACAAATACATGATATACTGTTATATATGTTTAAATATTAATATTTTACAATTTAAATTATTATATTTCAATAATATTTTTACTAATTCACTGCATTTTCTTTACAGTTTGGTGGCAACACTGACACAATCCGATGTTCAGTTCTACGCTGACAGTTGAACGACGCTACTCCGCGAAGTCGCGTTCGGTGTTTTAATATATTAAAATGTGCGGAAATATTACAAGAACAATAGAAAATTTATGTGAAAATCAAAGATAAAGTGTTAATCTAACGTTTCTAATAATAATTTTTACGGGAATCGCAATTTAAATGAGTGAAAATAATGAACTATGTGTGCCGTCTTTGGGAATCGTCGAAGCAGCAAATGTATGTATTAGTTGTTTATTTATATTTAAATAATTCTAAATGTACTTCAAACTATGAAAAACATTCCTTTCGTAGTAATTCTTGTAATTTAATTTGTATTTCTCATGATTTCATACATTTTAAGGTGATTAGAATATCATATAAATGTGTTTGTATTTATTTCTCAAGTATAAATTAGATCACAAAATGGCAAATTTTGTGTGTAAAACATACAAAAATGTCTATATTTTACGTTTAAATACATATATTGCTATTTAATAGTGATTTTCCATATAAAATCCAAGATTTACTTTGTTAAAAACCGTCTCAAACTTGTACGCTTCGTAGATTGTTGCATGATAGCAAACTGTGGAAAAGTTCGTACGGTTTTATTTCTTTATATTGTAAAAAGATTATTTTAATAGTGAAATATTGTTGTATATTGTTGCACATTAGCAAGAATGGTAAGTTTAAACAATAGTTTAACTATTTAAATAGTTTTTTTTGCTGATAACATGTTCTACTATTGAAATATTTCAATTTTAAAATATTGTTTTCTTTGTTCCAGTGGCGTACCAGAGCTGTTTTGGGGGTCGCTGTTTGCTGGTAGCTGAGCTGTATTCATCAATGTAAGTCGTTATAATATGTGCCTCTCTTCACTGTCGCTTTTTTGCTATTTTTTTCAGCTTAACACAAAAGTAAATTCATTTTTCTCCTGAAAATATGGTTTATGTTGTTGAATTTAATTCAAATAATCATATTTTCTTCTTTATTTCTTTTCCGAGGCACATTGTGAATGTCTATCTATGTTATTAACATCGGGCGTCGTTACTCGTTACAATATCGTAAATAAATCGGCGAAACTTTTAGAAATAATTAGCTTTTTTCATTTTTGAATTAGTTTAATTGAATATCCGTTCGTTCAGTGATAGGTTTCTTCCCCAAAAAATTGTATTTGTTTAAATTAATATTTAACCAAGTACAGTTTACAATACAGGGTTCCAGTGAAGTTTCCAAGGAGTGTAAAGGCTGGTTTAAGCCTTTGATTCTACAACAGGGCTTTTCTAAAGCTTTGTTTAAGGCTTTAAGGACTTTAAGGCCAATCTACAACCACCAGAAGGCAGCAAATAGTTAGAATTATTTTAGTTATTAAAGTCGCGATTAATTTTTTGCTAATATTAGATTCAAATTAAATTCATTTGCATTTTAAAGTTAGGATAAAATATAATTAAAGTTTCGTCGATACTTTTTCGGGTTCGGATCGGTTTCCGCGATATTTAAGGACAGGGTAGCGTAATTTTTATTTGAAGTGTCTACCCCATTATTTACATTATGAAAGATATGTTGAATGACGTAGCTGCCAGTGGCAATCAAGACGTGAACTATTGTATTAAAAAATAAAAAATAATAATTTTATTAATTTTGTAGTAAATAATTAAAGAATGGACACTTCATTTAGAAACGAAACTACATTTATCAAAGATCTATAGCACCGGCTGTAGATCGTAAAAACATTAGATTTTTCGCGATTTCAGAGAAAACATCAGTTGAAGAAAGAAGAAGTCCCTTTCCCTGCATGCTTTTGCTTTTTTTCAGTTTTCCTCTTTACTATCCAAGCAGCTCTTTCTAGTATGCCCCTGTTAGATTAAAATCAATTTCCCAAGAACGACTGGGACCCATTGGGCAAACTTGGTCGTTCTTTTCGCTGCCCCTCTCTGGGATAGGGCAGTGGGGCCTCTGGGAAGGACGCCTGTACCTACACTATGGGCCGCCGGACTGAGTAACCCCCTGTACTGATTCCCAGTTTTTGTAGTAGATATAAATGCATGCATTTTCGTACCGTGCGGGCGTCTACCAGGCGTCGCCTCACGGGCACTCATCGCCTGCATGGAGAGTGCACTACAGGAGGCACTCTTGTGCCATTCAAACAGATACACTAAATCATAGTTAGAGTTAGTTTAAATTTACAGTTTTAAATTGGTATATCATTAGTTTACTTGCGGTTAAATTTTTAATTTGCAGTTTAAACTTAGTATAATTGGTTCACTTGCATTTTAAAGTATTAGTTTGCAGTCTTAAATGATTACAATTACATAGTTTATTTACAGTTTTAAATAGTTTCAATAAGTTTGCGTGCATTTTAAAATATTAGTTTATAGTTTTAACTTTATTAAATTGTAGTTACACACACTTGCTTTTGTATTAATTTTGCAAAAACACACACACATACACAAAATAATATATCTATTAAAGTTAATAGATACATGAAGAAAATTCGTTTTTAGTATTCGCGTTAGCTTTTGAATAATTTTTCCGTTCGTCGCCGCGATTTCGTCCGTATATATTGTTGATTTCTTATGTATTTATGTACGTATATTATATATTTATGCATGTGTGTTATGTATATGTATATTATGGTTAGGGCGTGAGCAGTTTCAACGGGGCCTCCTGAGCTAACTTTTCCCTTTCAGGTGCCGGGCCGTTAGGCGGTTGGGCGTCTAGCGGTATTCGGCCCCTTTCCTTTCTCGCTGCAACTAAAGTTGTGGGCTTGAAAGAGCGTTAACCGGGATTGGGTGCTTACTCACGAATGCTCCGGCTTCTTTGCACGATAAGCACCCAAGTTCCGGGGCCTGGTCTGCCACACTCGCGGTGGTGCGAACCTAGCCATTTCAATGGCAAGGAAGACCCTAGGGACGTACACACAACTCAACACCGTCGTTGAGTACACATTGTTAGGTTCCCTCATTTTAATATGTATATGTATGTTTACTTTTCAGTTTTATCAGGAGGCCCACATCATCATTTATTTATTTATTTATTTATGTTTTTCATATGTATGTATTTACTTGTATTTCTTAGCTAAAATGTTAGGTAGGATGTATAAAAACAATAATTAATAATAAAATATCTAATTGCGGTAAAATATAACTTAAACAGCGCCGAAAACGTCGAAAATTTCAAATAAACTTCAAAAAAATAATGTACATTTTCTCTTTCAGGATTTCCTCACCTTCACAAATAGTTGAAGACAAATATTAACGACATTTTTGTTACAGAATTTCTGGACATCAAAAGTAGATTTATTTTCTTTCTAATAAAAAAAGAAGGTTTCGAAAACTAGAAGAAATAGGGACTCGTCGTGTTCATATTTGAATTCAGGAGGGACGTTTTCAAAAGAAAAAGTTAGTTTCAGAATTTCAGGATAGCTGAAACATATTTAAATACATCATTTTCTGCAAAACACTACTGTTCGTATGTTGCGCTCTATATACTAAATTAAGAAATTCGTACACCACTTTTATGCTCTTAACAGTGAATAGTGGAACGCAGCCAATATTCAATAGTTCAGCGTTTTCCTGTGGGATGGCGCTAGGTGTTTAAATGCTAACCTCAAACAATTCAGTAGTTCACTAAAAATTCGATCACCCTGTATTTAGATTTAAAGTATCATTTTCTCTTAATTCAAGCATGCTGATTACGGGAAAAATAATGAAAAAAATCTCTAGGCCTTAGTTTTCAAAATAGAAATTGTTATTTTTAATGCAAAATTGACAATATTTTTTGACTTTGACGGACTATAACTTATGAATGGTAAAAGATACTTTAACGGGCGTTGCGCCATTCGATTCTATGGACATTTCTACATATGTTCACCAATTTTGAATAACCTTGTATAGCTAGTATAGTAAGAGTAAGCAAAAGTGAAAAAAATGGTAACTTTAAACAATTCAGTAGTCCACTAAAAATTCGATCACCCTGTATTTAAATTTAAAGTACCATTTTTTGATTTATTGCATGGTAATCTTGTATCAGCTGAACACGACAGTTAAATATTAGTGCACATACGTAGAAAAGTCCGTAGAATCGAGTGCCGCAACGCCCGTTAACGTACCTTTTACCGTTCATTAGTTATAGCCCGGCAAAGTGAAATAAACGTGTTAGTTTTCTAGGGGAAATAAAACTTTGTATTTCTAAAACTAGAATCCTGGGAATTTTTTTACTATTTTTTTCGCAATCAGCACGTTTGATTTAGTAGAAATTGATACATTTTTATTTAAATATAGGGTGTTTAAATATTTTGGTTTATAACTGGCTACTCAAAAATCCAAGGTACCATTTTTTGATTTATTGCATGGTAATCTTGTATCAGCTGAACACGATAGTTAAAAATTAGTTTACATACGTAGAAAAGTCCGTAGAATCGATTGCCGCAACGCCCGTTACCGTACCTTTTACCGTTCATTAGTTATAGCTCGGCAAAGTGAAATAAACGTGTTAGTTTTCTAGGGGAAATAAAACTTTGTATTTCTAAAACTAGAATCCTGGGAATTTTTTTACTATTTTTTTTCGCAATCAGCTCGTTTGATTTAGTAGAAATTGATACATTTTTATTTAAATATAGGGTGTTTAAATATTTTGGTTTATAACTGGCTACTGAAAAATCCAAGGTACATTTTTTTGATTTATTGCATGGTAATCTTGTATCAGCTGAACACGACAGTTAAAAATTAGTGCACATACGTAGAAAAGTCCGTAGAATCGATTTCCGCAACGTTCGTTAACGTATCTTTTACCGTTCATTAGTTATAGCTCGGCAAAGTGAAATAAACGTGTTAGTTTTCTAGGGGAAATAAAACTTTGTATTTCTAAAACTAGAATCCTGGGAATTTTTTTTACTATTTTTTTCGCAATCAGCACGTTTGATTTAGTAGAAATTGATACATTTTTATTAAAATATAGGGTGTTTAAATATTTTGGTTTATAACTGGCTACTGAAAAATCCAAGGTACCATTTTTTGATTTATTGCATGGTAATCTTGTATCAGCTGAACACGACAGTTAAAAATTAGTGCACATACGTAGAAAAGTCCGTAGAATCGATTGCAGCAACGCCCGTTAACGTACCTTTTACCGTTCATTAGTTATAGCTCGGCAAAGTGAAATAAACGTGTTAGTTTTCTAGGGGAAATAAAACTTTGTATTTCTAAAACTAGAATCCTGGGAATTTTTTTACTATTTTTTTCGCAATCAGCTCGTTTGATTTAGTAGAAATTGATACATTTTTATTTAAATATAGGATGTTTAAATATTTTGGTTTATAACTGGCTACTGTAAAATCCAAGGTACCATTTTTTGATTTATTGCATGGTAATCTTGTATCAGCTGAACACGACAGTTAAAAATTAGTGAACATACGTAGAAAAGTCCGTAGAATCGATATCCGCAACGGCCGTTAACGTACCTTTTACCGTTCATTAGTTATAGCTCGGCAAAGTGAAATAAACGTGTTAGTTTTCTAGGGGAAATAAAACTTTGTATCTCTAAAACTAGAATCCTGGAAATTTTTTTACTATTTTTTTCGCAATCAGCACGTTTGATTTAGTAGAAATTGATACATTTTTATTTAAATATAGGGTGTTTAAATATTTTTGTTTATAACTGGCTACTGAAAAATCCTAGGTACCATTTTTTGATTTATTGCATGGTAATCTTGTATCAGCTGAACACGACAGTTAAAAATTAGTGCACATACGTAGAAAAGTCCGTAGAATCGATTTCCGCAACGCTCGTTAACGTATCTTTTACCGTTCATTAGTTATAGCTCGGCAAAGTGAAATAAACGTGTTAGTTTTCTAGGGGAAATAAAACTTTGTATTTCTAAAACTAGAATCCTGGGAATTTTTTTACTATTTTTTTCGCAATCAGCACGTTTGATTTAGTAGAAATTGATACATTTTTATTTAAATATAGGGTGTTTAAATATTTTGGTTTATAACTGGCTACTGAAAAATCCAAGGTACCATTTTTTGATTTATTGCATGGTAATCTTGTATCAGCTGAACACGACAGTTAAAAATTAGTGCACATACGTAGAAATGTCCGTAGAATCGATTGCCGCAACGCCCGTCAACGTACCTTTTACCGTTCATTAGTTATAGCCCGGCAAAGTGAAATAAACGTGTTAGTTTTCTAGGGGAAATAAAACTTTGTATTTCTAAAACTAGAATCCTGGGAATTTTTTTACTATTTTTTTCGCAATCAGCACGTTTGATTTAGTAGAAATTGATACATTTTTATTTAAATATAGGGTGTTTAAATATTTTGGTTTATAACTGGCTACTGAAAAATCCAAGGTACCATTTTTTGATTTATTGCATGGTAATCTTGTATCAGCTGAACACGACAGTTAAAAATAAGTGCACATACGTAGAAAAGTCCGTAGAATCGATTGCCGCAACGCCCGTCAACGTACCTTTTACCGTTCATTAGTTATAGCTCGGCAAAGTGAAATAAACGTGTTAGTTTTCTAGGGGAAATAAAACTTTGTATTTCTAAAACTAGAATCCTGGGAATTTTTTTACTATTTTTTTCGCAATCAGCACGTTTGATTTAGTAGAAATTGATACATTTTTATTTAAATATAGGGTGTTTAAATATTTTGGTTTATAACTGGCTACTGAAAAATCCAAGGTACCATTTTTTGATTTATTGCATGGTAATGTTGTATCGGCTGAACACGATAGTTAAAAATTAGTTTACATACGTAGAAAAGTCCGTAGAATCGATTGACGCAACGCCCGTTACCGTACCTTTTACCGTTCAGTAGTTATAGCTCGGCAAAGTGAAATAAACGTGTTAGTTTTCTAGGGGAAATAAAACTTTGTATTTCTAAAACTAGAATCCTGGGAATTTTTTTACTATTTTTTTCGCAATCAGCACGTTTGATTTAGTAGAAATTGATACATTTTTATTTAAATATAGGGTGTTTAAATATTTTGGTTTATAACTGGCTACTGAAAAATCCAAGGTACATTTTTTTGATTTATTGCATGGTAATCTTGTATCAGCTGAACACGACAGTTAAAAATTAGTGCACATACGTAGAATCGATTTCCGCAACGCTCGTTAACGTATCTTTTACCGTTCATTAGTTATAGCTCGGCAAAGTGAAATAAACGTGTTAGTTTTCTAGGGGAAATAAAACTTTTTATTTCTAAAACTAGAATCCTGGGAATTTTTTTACTATTTTTTTCGCAATCAGCACGTTTGATTTAGTAGAAATTGATACATTTTTATTTAAATATAGGGTGTTTAAATATTTTGGTTTATAACTGGCTACTGAAAAATCCAAGGTACCATTTTTTGATTTATTGCATGGTAATCTTGTATCAGCTGAACACGACAGTTAAATATTAGTGCACATACGTAGAAAAGTCCGTAGAATCGAGTGCCGCAACGCCCGTTAACGTACCTTTTACCGTTCATTAGTTATAGCCCGGCAAAGTGAAATAAACGTGTTAGTTTTCTAGGGGAAATAAAACTTTGTATTTCTAAAACTAGAATCCTAGGAATTTTTTTACTATTTTTTTCGCAATCAGCACGTTTGATTTAGTAGAAATTGATACATTTTTATTTAAATATAGGGTGTTTAAATATTTTGGTTTATAACTGGCTACTCAAAAATCCAAGGTACCATTTTTTGATTTATTGCATGGTAATCTTGTATCAGCTGAACACGATAGTTAAAAATTAGTTTACATACGTAGAAAAGTCCGTAGAATCGATTGCCGCAACGCCCGTTACCGTACCTTTTACCGTTCATTAGTTATAGCTCGGCAAAGTGAAATAAACGTGTTAGTTTTCTAGGGGAAATAAAACTTTGTATTTCTAAAACTAGAATCCTGGGAATTTTTTTACTATTTTTTTCGCAATCAGCACGTTTGATTTAGTAGAAATTGATACATTTTTATTTAAATATAGGGTGTTTAAATATTTTGGTTTATAACTGGCTACTGAAAAATCCAAGGTACCATTTTTTGATTTATTGCATGGTAATCTTGTATCAGCTGAACACGACAGTTAAAAATTAGTGCACATACGTAGAAAAGTCCGTAGAATCGAGTGCCGCAACGCCCGTTAACGTATCTTTTACCGTTCATTAGTTATAGCTCGGCAAAGTGAAATAAACGTGTTAGGTTTCTAGGGGAAATAAAACTTTGTATTTCTAAAACTAGAATCCTGGGAATTTTTTTACTATTTTTTTCGCAATCAGCACGTTTGATTTAGTAGAAATTGATACATTTTTATTTAAATATAGGCTGTTTAAATATTTTGGTTTATAACTGGCTACTGAAAAATCCAAGGTACCATTTTTTGATTTATTGCATGGTAATCTTGTATCAGCTGAACACGACAGTTAAAAATTAGTGCACATACGTAGAAAAGTCCGTAGAATCGAGTGCCGCAACGCCCGTTAACGTACCTTTTACCGTTCATTAGTTATAGCCCGGCAAAGTGAAATAAACGTGTTAGTTTTCTAGGGGAAATAAAACTTTGTATTTCTAAAACTAGAATCCTGGGAATTTTTTTACTATTTTTTTCGCAATCAGCACGTTTGATTTAGTAGAAATTGATACATTTTTATTTAAATATAGGGTGTTTAAATATTTTGGTTTATAACTGGCTACTGAAAAATCAAAGGTACATTTTTTTGATTTATTGCATGGTAATCTTGTATCAGCTGAACACAATAGTTAAAAATTAGTGCACATACGTAGAATCGATTTCCGCAACGTTCGTTAACGAATCTTTTACCGTTCATTAGTTATAGCTCGGCAAAGTGAAATAAACGTGTTAGTTTTCTAGGGGAAATAAAACTTTGTATTTCTAAAACTAGAATCCTGGGAATTTTTTTACTATTTTTTTCGCAATCAGCACGTTTGATTTAGTAGAAATTGATACATTTTTATTTAAATATAGGGTGTTTAAAAATTTTGGTTTATAACTGGCTACTGAAAAATCCAAGGTACCATTTTTTGATTTATTGCATGGTAATCTTGTATCAGCTGAACACGACAGTTAAAAATTAGTGAACATACGTAGAAAAGTCCGTAGAATCGATATCCGCAACGGCCGTTAACGTATCTTTTACCGTTCATTAGTTATAGCTCGGCAAAGTGAAATAAACGTGTTAGTTTTCTAGGGGAAATAAAACTTTGTATTTCTAAAACTAGAATCCTAGGAATTTTTTTACTATTTTTTTCGCAATCAGCACGTTTGATTTAGTAGAAATTGATACATTTTTATTTAAATATAGGGTGTTTAAATATTTTGGTTTATAACTGGCTACTCAAAAATCCAAGGTACCATTTTTTGATTTATTGCATGGTAATCTTGTATCAGCTGAACACGATAGTTAAAAATTAGTTTACATACGTAGAAAAGTCCGTAGAATCGATTGCCGCAACGCCCGTTACCGTACCTTTTACCGTTCATTAGTTATAGCTCGGCAAAGTGAAATAAACGTGTTAGTTTTCTAGGGGAAATAAAACTTTGTATTTCTAAAACTAGAATCCTGGGAATTTTTTTACTATTTTTTTCGCAATCAGCACGTTTGATTTAGTAGAAATTGATACATTTTTATTTAAATATAGGGTGTTTAAATATTTTGGTTTATAACTGGCTACTGAAAAATCCAAGGTACCATTTTTTGATTTATTGCATGGTAATCTTGTATCAGCTGAACACGACAGTTAAAAATTAGTGCACATACGTAGAAAAGTCCGTAGAATCGAGTGCCGCAACGCCCGTTAACGTATCTTTTACCGTTCATTAGTTATAGCTCGGCAAAGTGAAATAAACGTGTTAGGTTTCTAGGGGAAATAAAACTTTGTATTTCTAAAACTAGAATCCTGGGAATTTTTTTACTATTTTTTTCGCAATCAGCACGTTTGATTTAGTAGAAATTGATACATTTTTATTTAAATATAGGCTGTTTAAATATTTTGGTTTATAACTGGCTACTGAAAAATCCAAGGTACCATTTTTTGATTTATTGCATGGTAATCTTGTATCAGCTGAACACGACAGTTAAAAATTAGTGCACATACGTAGAAAAGTCCGTAGAATCGAGTGCCGCAACGCCCGTTAACGTATCTTTTACCGTTCATTAGTTATAGCTCGGCAAAGTGAAATAAACGTGTTAGGTTTCTAGGGGAAATAAAACTTTGTATTTCTAAAACTAGAATCCTGGGAATTTTTTTACTATTTTTTTCGCAATCAGCACGTTTGATTTAGTAGAAATTGATACATTTTTATTTAAATATAGGGTGTTTAAATATTTTGGTTTATAACTGGCTACTCAAAAATCCAAGGTACCATTTTTTGATTTATTGCATGGTAATCTTGTATCAGCTGAACACGATAGTTAAAAATTAGTTTACATACGTAGAAAAGTCCGTAGAATCGATTGCCGCAACGCCCGTTACCGTACCTTTTACCGTTCATTAGTTATAGCTCGGCAAAGTGAAATAAACGTGTTAGTTTTCTAGGGGAAATAAAACTTTGTATTTCTAAAACTAGAATCCTGGGAATTTTTTTACTATTTTTTTCGCAATCAGCACGTTTGATTTAGTAGAAATTGATACATTTTTATTTAAATATAGGGTGTTTAAATATTTTGGTTTATAACTGGCTACTGAAAAATCCAAGGTACCATTTTTTGATTTATTGCATGGTAATCTTGTATCAGCTGAACACGACAGTTAAAAATTAGTGCACATACGTAGAAAAGTCCGTAGAATCGAGTGCCGCAACGCCCGTTAACGTATCTTTTACCGTTCATTAGTTATAGCTCGGCAAAGTGAAATAAACGTGTTAGGTTTCTAGGGGAAATAAAACTTTGTATTTCTAAAACTAGAATCCTGGGAATTTTTTTACTATTTTTTTCGCAATCAGCACGTTTGATTTAGTAGAAATTGATACATTTTTATTTAAATATAGGCTGTTTAAATATTTTGGTTTATAACTGGCTACTGAAAAATCCAAGGTACCATTTTTTGATTTATTGCATGGTAATCTTGTATCAGCTGAACACGACAGTTAAAAATTAGTGCACATACGTAGAAAAGTCCGTAGAATCGAGTGCCGCAACGCCCGTTAACGTACCTTTTACCGTTCATTAGTTATAGCCCGGCAAAGTGAAATAAACGTGTTAGTTTTCTAGGGGAAATAAAACTTTGTATTTCTAAAACTAGAATCCTGGGAATTTTTTTACTATTTTTTTCGCAATCAGCACGTTTGATTTAGTAGAAATTGATACATTTTTATTTAAATATAGGGTGTTTAAATATTTTGGTTTATAACTGGCTACTGAAAAATCAAAGGTACATTTTTTTGATTTATTGCATGGTAATCTTGTATCAGCTGAACACAATAGTTAAAAATTAGTGCACATACGTAGAATCGATTTCCGCAACGTTCGTTAACGAATCTTTTACCGTTCATTAGTTATAGCTCGGCAAAGTGAAATAAACGTGTTAGTTTTCTAGGGGAAATAAAACTTTGTATTTCTAAAACTAGAATCCTGGGAATTTTTTTACTATTTTTTTCGCAATCAGCACGTTTGATTTAGTAGAAATTGATACATTTTTATTTAAATATAGGGTGTTTAAAAATTTTGGTTTATAACTGGCTACTGAAAAATCCAAGGTACCATTTTTTGATTTATTGCATGGTAATCTTGTATCAGCTGAACACGACAGTTAAAAATTAGTGAACATACGTAGAAAAGTCCGTAGAATCGATATCCGCAACGGCCGTTAACGTATCTTTTACCGTTCATTAGTTATAGCTCGGCAAAGTGAAATAAACGTGTTAGTTTTCTAGGGGAAATAAAACTTTGTATTTCTAAAACTAGAATCCTAGGAATTTTTTTACTATTTTTTTCGCAATCAGCACGTTTGATTTAGTAGAAATTGATACATTTTTATTTAAATATAGGGTGTTTAAATATTTTGGTTTATAACTGGCTACTCAAAAATCCAAGGTACCATTTTTTGATTTATTGCATGGTAATCTTGTATCAGCTGAACACGATAGTTAAAAATTAGTTTACATACGTAGAAAAGTCCGTAGAATCGATTGCCGCAACGCCCGTTACCGTACCTTTTACCGTTCATTAGTTATAGCTCGGCAAAGTGAAATAAACGTGTTAGTTTTCTAGGGGAAATAAAACTTTGTATTTCTAAAACTAGAATCCTGGGAATTTTTTTACTATTTTTTTCGCAATCAGCACGTTTGATTTAGTAGAAATTGATACATTTTTATTTAAATATAGGGTGTTTAAATATTTTGGTTTATAACTGGCTACTGAAAAATCCAAGGTACCATTTTTTGATTTATTGCATGGTAATCTTGTATCAGCTGAACACGACAGTTAAAAATTAGTGCACATACGTAGAAAAGTCCGTAGAATCGAGTGCCGCAACGCCCGTTAACGTATCTTTTACCGTTCATTAGTTATAGCTCGGCAAAGTGAAATAAACGTGTTAGGTTTCTAGGGGAAATAAAACTTTGTATTTCTAAAACTAGAATCCTGGGAATTTTTTTACTATTTTTTTCGCAATCAGCACGTTTGATTTAGTAGAAATTGATACATTTTTATTTAAATATAGGCTGTTTAAATATTTTGGTTTATAACTGGCTACTGAAAAATCCAAGGTACCATTTTTTGATTTATTGCATGGTAATCTTGTATCAGCTGAACACGACAGTTAAAAATTAGTGCACATACGTAGAAAAGTCCGTAGAATCGAGTGCCGCAACGCCCGTTAACGTACCTTTTACCGTTCATTAGTTATAGCCCGGCAAAGTGAAATAAACGTGTTAGTTTTCTAGGGGAAATAAAACTTTGTATTTCTAAAACTAGAATCCTGGGAATTTTTTTACTATTTTTTTCGCAATCAGCACGTTTGATTTAGTAGAAATTGATACATTTTTATTTAAATATAGGGTGTTTAAATATTTTGGTTTATAACTGGCTACTGAAAAATCAAAGGTACATTTTTTTGATTTATTGCATGGTAATCTTGTATCAGCTGAACACAATAGTTAAAAATTAGTGCACATACGTAGAATCGATTTCCGCAACGTTCGTTAACGAATCTTTTACCGTTCATTAGTTATAGCTCGGCAAAGTGAAATAAACGTGTTAGTTTTCTAGGGGAAATAAAACTTTGTATTTCTAAAACTAGAATCCTGGGAATTTTTTTACTATTTTTTTCGCAATCAGCACGTTTGATTTAGTAGAAATTGATACATTTTTATTTAAATATAGGGTGTTTAAAAATTTTGGTTTATAACTGGCTACTGAAAAATCCAAGGTACCATTTTTTGATTTATTGCATGGTAATCTTGTATCAGCTGAACACGACAGTTAAAAATTAGTGAACATACGTAGAAAAGTCCGTAGAATCGATATCCGCAACGGCCGTTAACGTATCTTTTACCGTTCATTAGTTATAGCTCGGCAAAGTGAAATAAACGTGTTAGTTTTCTAGGGGAAATAAAACTTTGTATTTCTAAAACTAGAATCCTGGGAATTTTTTTACTATTTTTTTCGCAATCAGCACGTTTGATTTAGTAGAAATTGATACATTTTTATTTAAATATAGGGTGTTTAAATATTTTGGTTTATAACTGGCTACTCAAAAATCCAAGGTACCATTTTTTGATTTATTGCATGGTAATCTTGTATCAGCTGAACACGATAGTTAAAAATTAGTTTACATACATAGAAAAGTCCGTAGAATCGATTGCCGCAACGCCCGTTACCGTACCTTTTACCGTTCATTAGTTATAGCTCGGCAAAGTGAAATAAACGTGTTAGTTTTCTAGGGGAAATAAAACTTTGTATTTCTAAAACTAGAATCCTGGGAATTTTTTTACTATTTTTTTCGCAATCAGCACGTTTGATTTAGTAGAAATTGATACATTTTTATTTAAATATAGGGTGTTTAAATATTTTGGTTTATAACTGGCTACTGAAAAATCCAAGGTACCATTTTTTGATTTATTGCATGGTAATCTTGTATCAGCTGAACACGACAGTTAAAAATTAGTGCACATACGTAGAAAAGTCCGTAGAATCGAGTGCCGCAACGCCCGTTAACGTACCTTTTACCGTTCATTAGTTATAGCCCGGCAAAGTGAAATAAACGTGTTAGTTTTCTAGGGGAAATAAAACTTTGTATTTCTAAAACTAGAATCCTGGGAATTTTTTTACTATTTTTTTCGCAATCAGCACGTTTGAGTTAGTAGAAATTGATACATTTTTATTTAAATATAGGGTGTTTAAATATTTTGGTTTATAACTGGCTACTGAAAAATCCAAGGTACATTTTTTTGATTTATTGCATGGTAATCTTGTATCAGCTGAACACGACAGTTAAAAATTAGTGCACATACGTAGAATCGATTTCCGCAACGTTCGTTAACGAATCTTTTACCGTTCATTAGTTATAGCTCGGCAAAGTGAAATAAACGTGTTAGTTTTCTAGGGGAAATAAAACTTTGTATTTCTAAAACTAGAATCCTGGGAATTTTTTTACTATTTTTTTCGCAATCAGCACGTTTGATTTAGTAGAAATTGATACATTTTTATTTAAATATAGGGTGTTTAAAAATTTTGGTTTATGGCTACTGAAAAATCCAAGGTACCATTTTTTGATTTATTGCATGGTAATCTTGTATCAGCTGAACACGACAGTTAAAAATTAGTGAACATACGTAGAAAAGTCCGTAGAATCGAGTGCCGCAACGCCCGTTAACGTATCTTTTACCGTTCATTAGTTATAGCTCGGCAAAGTGAAATAAACGTGTTAGTTTTCTAGGGGAAATAAAACTTTGTATTTCTAAAACTAGAATCCTGGGAATTTTTTTACTATTTTTTTCGCAATCAGCACGTTTGATTTAGTAGAAATTGATACATTTTTATTTAAATATAGGGTGTTTAAATATTTTGGTTTATAACTGGCTACTGAAAAATCCAAGGTACCATTTTTTGATTTATTGCATGGTAATCTTGTATCAGCTGAACACGACAGTTAAAAATTAGTGCACATACGTAGAAAAGTCCGTAGAATCGAGTGCCGCAACGCCCGTTAACGTACCTTTTACCGTTCATTAGTTATAGCCCGGCAAAGTGAAATAAACGTGTTAGTTTTCTAGGGGAAATAAAACTTTGTATTTCTAAAACTAGAATCCTGGGAATTTTTTTACTATTTTTTTCGCAATCAGCACGTTTGAGTTAGTAGAAATTGATACATTTTTATTTAAATATAGGGTGTTTAAATATTTTGGTTTATAACTGGCTACTGAAAAATCCAAGGTACATTTTTTTGATTTATTGCATGGTAATCTTGTATCAGCTGAACACGACAGTTAAAAATTAGTGCACATACGTAGAATCGATTTCCGCAACGTTTGTTAACGAATCTTTTACCGTTCATTAGTTATAGCTCGGCAAAGTGAAATAAACGTGTTAGTTTTCTAGGGGAAATAAAACTTTGTATTTCTAAAACTAGAATCCTGGGAATTTTTTTACTATTTTTTTCGCAATCAGCACGTTTGATTTAGTAGAAATTGATACATTTTTATTTAAATATAGGGTGTTTAAAAATTTTGGTTTATAACTGGCTACTGAAAAATCCAAGGTACCATTTTTTGATTTATTGCATGGTAATCTTGTATCAGCTGAACACGACAGTTAAAAATTAGTGAACATACGTAGAAAAGTCCGTAGAATCGAGTGCCGCAACGCCCGTTAACGTATCTTTTACCGTTCATTAGTTATAGCTCGGCAAAGTGAAATAAACGTGTTAGTTTTCTAGGGGAAATAAAACTTTGTATCTCTAAAACTAGAATCCTGGAAATTTTTTTACTATTTTTTTCGCAATCAGCACGTTTGATTTAGTAGAAATTGATACATTTTTATTTAAATATAGGGTGTTTAAATATTTTGGTTTATAACTGGCTACTGAAAAATCCAAGGTACCATTTTTTGATTTATTGCATGGTAATCTTGTATCAGCTGAACACGACAGTTAAAAATTAGTGCACATACGTAGAAAAGTCCGTAGAATCGAGTGCCGCAACGCCCGTTAACGTACCTTTTACCGTTCATTAGTTATAGCCCGGCAAAGTGAAATAAACGTGTTAGTTTTCTAGGGGAAATAAAACTTTGTATTTCTAAAACTAGAATCCTGGGAATTTTTTTACTATTTTTTTCGCAATCAGCACGTTTGAGTTAGTAGAAATTGATACATTTTTATTTAAATATAGGGTGTTTAAATATTTTGGTTTATAACTGGCTACTGAAAAATCCAAGGTACATTTTTTTGATTTATTGCATGGTAATCTTGTATCAGCTGAACACGACAGTTAAAAATTAGTGCACATACGTAGAATCGATTTCCGCAACGTTTGTTAACGAATCTTTTACCGTTCATTAGTTATAGCTCGGCAAAGTGAAATAAACGTGTTAGTTTTCTAGGGGAAATAAAACTTTGTATTTCTAAAACTAGAATCCTGGGAATTTTTTTACTATTTTTTTCGCAATCAGCACGTTTGATTTAGTAGAAATTGATACATTTTTATTTAAATATAGGGTGTTTAAAAATTTTGGTTTATAACTGGCTACTGAAAAATCCAAGGTACCATTTTTTGATTTATTGCATGGTAATCTTGTATCAGCTGAACACGACAGTTAAAAATTAGTGAACATACGTAGAAAAGTCCGTAGAATCGAGTGCCGCAACGCCCGTTAACGTATCTTTTACCGTTCATTAGTTATAGCTCGGCAAAGTGAAATAAACGTGTTAGTTTTCTAGGGGAAATAAAACTTTGTATCTCTAAAACTAGAATCCTGGAAATTTTTTTACTATTTTTTTCGCAATCAGCACGTTTGATTTAGTAGAAATTTATACATTTTTATTTAAATATAGGGTGTTTAAATATTTTTGTTTATAACACTAAATAGTTCTTTCTCGGCCCGTTTTTCAAAATAAAATAGAAGATTTCCTTTCAAAAAGAACCCTAAACTTCTTCGACCACAGGAGTCGCCAATGCAGCAAATGCGCCCAAATTCTTTTAGTTTAATATCATTTTATATATTTTTAACAATTTTACAGCTCAATAACACTGTAACAATCTAATAATTCATGATTTACAGCACTTCAGAACTTCTGCGGAGAGTTGGTTATATTTGGTTAGAGGTTACAAATAAATACAAACCAGACAACAAAGTAAGTATTAAAAATTATTTATTTTATTACAAATACATGATATACTGTTATATATGTTTAAATATTAATATTTTACAATTTAAATTATTATATTTCAATAATATTTTTACTAATTCACTGCATTTTCTTTACAGTTTGGTGGCAACACTGACACAATCCGATGTTCAGTTCTACGCTGACAGTTGAACGACGCTACTCCGCGAAGTCGCGTTCGGTGTTTTAATATATTAAAATGTGCGGAAATATTACAAGAACAATAGAAAATTTATGTGAAAATCAAAGATAAAGTGTTAATCTAACGTTTCTAATAATAATTTTTACGGGAATCGCAATTTAAATGAGTGAAAATAATGAACTATGTGTGCCGTCTTTGGGAATCGTCGAAGCAGCAAATGTATGTATTAGTTGTTTATTTATATTTAAATAATTCTAAATGTACTTCAAACTATGAAAAACATTCCTTTCGTAGTAATTCTTGTAATTTAATTTGTATTTCTCATGATTTCATACATTTTAAGGTGATTAGAATATGATATAAATGTGTTTGTATTTATTTCTCAAGTATAAATTAGATCACAAAATGGCAAATTTTGTGTGTAAAACATGCAAAAATGTCTATATTTTACGTTTAAATACATATATTGCTATTTAATAGTGATTTTCCATATAAAATCCAAGATTTACTTTGTTAAAAACCGTCTCAAACTTGTACGCTTCGTAGATTGTTGCATGATAGCAAACTGTGGAAAAGTTCGTACGGTTTTATTTCTTTATATTGTAAAAAGATTATTTTAATAGTGAAATATTGTTGTATATTGTTGCACATTAGCAAGAATGGTAAGTTTAAACAATAGTTTAACTATTTAAATAGTTTTTTTTGCTGATAACATGTTCTACTATTGAAATATTTCAATTTTAAAATATTGTTTTCTTTGTTCCAGTGGCGTACCAGAGCTGTTTTGGGGGTCGCTGTTTGCTGGTAGCTGAGCTGTATTCATCAATGTAAGTCGTTATAATATGTGCCTCTCTTCACTGTCGCTTTTTTGCTATTTTTTTCAGCTTAACACAAAAGTAAATTCATTTTTCTCCTGAAAATATGGTTTATGTTGTTGAATTTAATTCAAATAATCATATTTTCTTCTTTATTTCTTTTCCGAGGCACATTGTGAATGTCTATCTATGTTATTAACATCGGGCGTCGTTACTCGTTACAATATCGTAAATAAATCGGCGAAACTTTTAGAAATAATTAGCTTTTTTCATTTTTGAATTAGTTTAATTGAATATCCGTTCGTTCAGTGATAGGTTTCTTCCCCAAAAAATTGTATTTGTTTAAATTAATATTTAACCAAGTACAGTTTACAATACAGGGTTCCAGTGAAGTTTCCAAGGAGTGTAAAGGCTGGTTTAAGCCTTTGATTCTACAACAGGGCTTTTCTAAAGCTTTGTTTAAGGCTTTAAGGACTTTAAGGCCAATCTACAACCACCAGAAGGCAGCAAATAGTTAGAATTATTTTAGTTATTAAAGTCGCGATTAATTTTTTGCTAATATTAGATTCAAATTAAATTCATTTGCATTTTAAAGTTAGGATAAAATATAATTAAAGTTTCGTCGATACTTTTTCGGGTTCGGATCGGTTTCCGCGATATTTAAGGACAGGGTAGCGTAATTTTTATTTGAAGTGTCTACCCCATTATTTACATTATGAAAGATATGTTGAATGACGTAGCTGCCAGTGGCAATCAAGACGTGAACTATTGTATTAAAAAATAAAAAATAATAATTTTATTAATTTTGTAGTAAATAATTAAAGAATGGACACTTCATTTAGAAACGAAACTACATTTATCAAAGATCTATAGCACCGGCTGTAGATCGTAAAAACATTAGATTTTTCGCGATTTCAGAGAAAACATCAGTTGAAGAAAGAAGAAGTCCCTTTCCCTGCATGCTTTTGCTTTTTTTCAGTTTTCCTCTTTACTATCCAAGCAGCTCTTTCTAGTATGCCCCTGTTAGATTAAAATCAATTTCCCAAGAACGACTGGGACCCATTGGGCAAACTTGGTCGTTCTTTTCGCTGCCCCTCTCTGGGATAGGGCAGTGGGGCCTCTGGGAAGGACGCCTGTACCTACACTATGGGCCGCCGGACTGAGTAACCACCTGTACTGATTCCCAGTTTTTGTAGTAGATATAAATGCATGCATTTTCGTACCGTGCGGGCGTCTACCAGGCGTCGCCTCACGGGCACTCATCGCCTGCATGGAGAGTGCACTACAGGAGGCACTCTTGTGCCATTCAAACAGATACACTAAATCATAGTTAGAGATAGTTTAAGTTTACAGTTTTAAATTGGTATATCATTAGTTTACTTGCGGTTAAATTTTTAATTTGCAGTTTAAACTTAGTATAATTGGTTCACTTGCATTTTAAAGTATTAGTTTGCAGTCTTAAATGATTACAATTACATAGTTTATTTACAGTTTTAAATAGTTTCAATAAGTTTGCGTGCATTTTAAAATATTAGTTTATAGTTTTAACTTTATTAAATTGTAGTTACACACACTTGCTTTTGTATTAATTTTGCAAAAACACACACACATACACAAAATAATATATCTATTAAAGTTAATAGATACATGAAGAAAATTCGTTTTTAGTATTCGCGTTAGCTTTTGAATAATTTTTCCGTTCGTCGCCGCGATTTCGTCCGTATATATTGTTGATTTCTTATGTATTTATGTACGTATATTATATATTTATGCATGTGTGTTATGTATATGTATATTATGGTTAGGGCGTGAGCAGTTTCAACGGGGCCTCCTGAGCTAACTTTTCCCTTTCAGGTGCCGGGCCGTTAGGCGGTTGGGCGTCTAGCGGTATTCGGCCCCTTTCCTTTCTCGCTGCAACTAAAGTTGTGGGCTTGAAAGAGCGTTAACCGGGATTGGGTGCTTACTCACGAATGCTCCGGCTTCTTTGCACGATAAGCACCCAAGTTCCGGGGCCTGGTCTGCCACACTCGCGGTGGTGCGAACCTAGCCATTTCAATGGCAAGGAAGACCCTAGGGACGTACACACTTTACACAACTCAACACCGTCGTTGAGTACACATTGTTAGGTTCCCTCATTTTAATATGTATATGTATGTTTACTTTTCAGTTTTATCAGGAGGCCCACATCATCATTTATTTATTTATTTATTTATGTTTTTCATATGTATGTATTTACTTGTATTTCTTAGCTAAAATGTTAGGTAGGATGTATAAAAACAATAATTAATAATAAAATATCTAATTGCGGTAAAATATAACTTAAACAGCGCCGAAAACGTCGAAAATTTCAAATAAACTTCAAAAAAATAATGTACATTTTCTCTTTCAGGATTTCCTCACCTTCACAAATAGTTGAAGACAAATATTAACGACATTTTTGTTACAGAATTTCTGGACATCAAAAGTAGATTTATTTTCTTTCTAATAAAAAAAGAAGGTTTCGAAAACTAGAAGAAATAGGGACTCGTCGTGTTCATATTTGAATTCAGGAGGGACGTTTTCAAAAGAAAAAGTTAGTTTCAGAATTTCAGGATAGCTGAAACATATTTAAATACATCATTTTCTGCAAAACACTACTGTTCGTATGTTGCGCTCTATATACTAAATTAAGAAATTCGTACACCACTTTTATGCTCTTAACAGTGAATAGTGGAACGCAGCCAATATTCAATAGTTCAGCGTTTTCCTGTGGGATGGCGCTAGGTGTTTAAATGCTAACTTTAAACAATTCAGTAGTTCACTAAAAATTCGATCACCCTGTATTTAGATTTAAAGTATCATTTTCTCTTAATTCAAGCATGCTGATTACGGGAAAAATAATGAAAAAAATCTCTAGGCCTTAGTTTTCAAAATAGAAATTGTTATTTTTAATGCAAAATTGACAATATTTTTTGACTTTGACGGACTATAACTTATGAATGGTAAAAGATACTTTAACGGGCGTTGCGCCATTCGATTCTATGGACATTTCTACATATGTTCACCAATTTTGAATAACCTTGTATAGCTAGTATAGTAAGAGTAAGCAAAAGTGAAAAAAATGGTAACTTTAAACAATTCAGTAGTCCACTAAAAATTCGATCACCCTGTATTTAAATTTAAAGTACCATTTTTTGATTTATTGCATGGTAATCTTGTATCAGCTGAACACGACAGTTAAAAATTAGTGAACATACGTAGAAAAGTCCGTAGAATCGAGTGCCGCAACGCCCGTTAACGTATCTTTTACCGTTCATTAGTTATAGCTCGGCAAAGTGAAATAAACGTGTTAGTTTTCTAGGGGAAATAAAACTTTGTATCTCTAAAACTAGAATCCTGGAAATTTTTTTACTATTTTTTTCGCAATCAGCACGTTTGATTTAGTAGAAATTGATACATTTTTATTTAAATATAGGGTGTTTAAATATTTTGGTTTATAACTGGCTACTGAAAAATCCAAGGTACCATTTTTTGATTTATTGCATGGTAATCTTGTATCAGCTGAACACGACAGTTAAAAATTAGTGCACATACGTAGAAAAGTCCGTAGAATCGAGTGCCGCAACGCCCGTTAACGTACCTTTTACCGTTCATTAGTTATAGCCCGGCAAAGTGAAATAAACGTGTTAGTTTTCTAGGGGAAATAAAACTTTGTATTTCTAAAACTAGAATCCTGGGAATTTTTTTACTATTTTTTTCGCAATCAGCACGTTTGAGTTAGTAGAAATTGATACATTTTTATTTAAATATAGGGTGTTTAAATATTTTGGTTTATAACTGGCTACTGAAAAATCCAAGGTACATTTTTTTGATTTATTGCATGGTAATCTTGTATCAGCTGAACACGACAGTTAAAAATTAGTGCACATACGTAGAATCGATTTCCGCAACGTTTGTTAACGAATCTTTTACCGTTCATTAGTTATAGCTCGGCAAAGTGAAATAAACGTGTTAGTTTTCTAGGGGAAATAAAACTTTGTATTTCTAAAACTAGAATCCTGGGAATTTTTTTACTATTTTTTTCGCAATCAGCACGTTTGATTTAGTAGAAATTGATACATTTTTATTTAAATATAGGGTGTTTAAAAATTTTGGTTTATAACTGGCTACTGAAAAATCCAAGGTACCATTTTTTGATTTATTGCATGGTAATCTTGTATCAGCTGAACACGACAGTTAAAAATTAGTGAACATACGTAGAAAAGTCCGTAGAATCGAGTGCCGCAACGCCCGTTAACGTATCTTTTACCGTTCATTAGTTATAGCTCGGCAAAGTGAAATAAACGTGTTAGTTTTCTAGGGGAAATAAAACTTTGTATCTCTAAAACTAGAATCCTGGAAATTTTTTTACTATTTTTTTCGCAATCAGCACGTTTGATTTAGTAGAAATTTATACATTTTTATTTAAATATAGGGTGTTTAAATATTTTTGTTTATAACACTAAATAGTTCTTTCTCGGCCCGTTTTTCAAAATAAAATAGAAGATTTCCTTTCAAAAAGAACCCTAAACTTCTTCGACCACAGGAGTCGCCAATGCAGCAAATGCGCCCAAATTCTTTTAGTTTAATATCATTTTATATATTTTTAACAATTTTACAGCTCAATAACACTGTAACAATCTAATAATTCATGATTTACAGCACTTCAGAACTTCTGCGGAGAGTTGGTTATATTTGGTTAGAGGTTACAAATAAATACAAACCAGACAACAAAGTAAGTATTAAAAATTATTTATTTTATTACAAATACATGATATACTGTTATATATGTTTAAATATTAATATTTTACAATTTAAATTATTATATTTCAATAATATTTTTACTAATTCACTGCATTTTCTTTACAGTTTGGTGGCAACACTGACACAATCCGATGTTCAGTTCTACGCTGACAGTTGAACGACGCTACTCCGCGAAGTCGCGTTCGGTGTTTTAATATATTAAAATGTGCGGAAATATTACAAGAACAATAGAAAATTTATGTGAAAATCAAAGATAAAGTGTTAATCTAACGTTTCTAATAATAATTTTTACGGGAATCGCAATTTAAATGAGTGAAAATAATGAACTATGTGTGCCGTCTTTGGGAATCGTCGAAGCAGCAAATGTATGTATTAGTTGTTTATTTATATTTAAATAATTCTAAATGTACTTCAAACTATGAAAAACATTCCTTTCGTAGTAATTCTTGTAATTTAATTTGTATTTCTCATGATTTCATACATTTTAAGGTGATTAGAATATGATATAAATGTGTTTGTATTTATTTCTCAAGTATAAATTAGATCACAAAATGGCAAATTTTGTGTGTAAAACATGCAAAAATGTCTATATTTTACGTTTAAATACATATATTGCTATTTAATAGTGATTTTCCATATAAAATCCAAGATTTACTTTGTTAAAAACCGTCTCAAACTTGTACGCTTCGTAGATTGTTGCATGATAGCAAACTGTGGAAAAGTTCGTACGGTTTTATTTCTTTATATTGTAAAAAGATTATTTTAATAGTGAAATATTGTTGTATATTGTTGCACATTAGCAAGAATGGTAAGTTTAAACAATAGTTTAACTATTTAAATAGTTTTTTTTGCTGATAACATGTTCTACTATTGAAATATTTCAATTTTAAAATATTGTTTTCTTTGTTCCAGTGGCGTACCAGAGCTGTTTTGGGGGTCGCTGTTTGCTGGTAGCTGAGCTGTATTCATCAATGTAAGTCGTTATAATATGTGCCTCTCTTCACTGTCGCTTTTTTGCTATTTTTTTCAGCTTAACACAAAAGTAAATTCATTTTTCTCCTGAAAATATGGTTTATGTTGTTGAATTTAATTCAAATAATCATATTTTCTTCTTTATTTCTTTTCCGAGGCACATTGTGAATGTCTATCTATGTTATTAACATCGGGCGTCGTTACTCGTTACAATATCGTAAATAAATCGGCGAAACTTTTAGAAATAATTAGCTTTTTTCATTTTTGAATTAGTTTAATTGAATATCCGTTCGTTCAGTGATAGGTTTCTTCCCCAAAAAATTGTATTTGTTTAAATTAATATTTAACCAAGTACAGTTTACAATACAGGGTTCCAGTGAAGTTTCCAAGGAGTGTAAAGGCTGGTTTAAGCCTTTGATTCTACAACAGGGCTTTTCTAAAGCTTTGTTTAAGGCTTTAAGGACTTTAAGGCCAATCTACAACCACCAGAAGGCAGCAAATAGTTAGAATTATTTTAGTTATTAAAGTCGCGATTAATTTTTTGCTAATATTAGATTCAAATTAAATTCATTTGCATTTTAAAGTTAGGATAAAATATAATTAAAGTTTCGTCGATACTTTTTCGGGTTCGGATCGGTTTCCGCGATATTTAAGGACAGGGTAGCGTAATTTTTATTTGAAGTGTCTACCCCATTATTTACATTATGAAAGATATGTTGAATGACGTAGCTGCCAGTGGCAATCAAGACGTGAACTATTGTATTAAAAAATAAAAAATAATAATTTTATTAATTTTGTAGTAAATAATTAAAGAATGGACACTTCATTTAGAAACGAAACTACATTTATCAAAGATCTATAGCACCGGCTGTAGATCGTAAAAACATTAGATTTTTCGCGATTTCAGAGAAAACATCAGTTGAAGAAAGAAGAAGTCCCTTTCCCTGCATGCTTTTGCTTTTTTTCAGTTTTCCTCTTTACTATCCAAGCAGCTCTTTCTAGTATGCCCCTGTTAGATTAAAATCAATTTCCCAAGAACGACTGGGACCCATTGGGCAAACTTGGTCGTTCTTTTCGCTGCCCCTCTCTGGGATAGGGCAGTGGGGCCTCTGGGAAGGACGCCTGTACCTACACTATGGGCCGCCGGACTGAGTAACCACCTGTACTGATTCCCAGTTTTTGTAGTAGATATAAATGCATGCATTTTCGTACCGTGCGGGCGTCTACCAGGCGTCGCCTCACGGGCACTCATCGCCTGCATGGAGAGTGCACTACAGGAGGCACTCTTGTGCCATTCAAACAGATACACTAAATCATAGTTAGAGATAGTTTAAGTTTACAGTTTTAAATTGGTATATCATTAGTTTACTTGCGGTTAAATTTTTAATTTGCAGTTTAAACTTAGTATAATTGGTTCACTTGCATTTTAAAGTATTAGTTTGCAGTCTTAAATGATTACAATTACATAGTTTATTTACAGTTTTAAATAGTTTCAATAAGTTTGCGTGCATTTTAAAATATTAGTTTATAGTTTTAACTTTATTAAATTGTAGTTACACACACTTGCTTTTGTATTAATTTTGCAAAAACACACACACATACACAAAATAATATATCTATTAAAGTTAATAGATACATGAAGAAAATTCGTTTTTAGTATTCGCGTTAGCTTTTGAATAATTTTTCCGTTCGTCGCCGCGATTTCGTCCGTATATATTGTTGATTTCTTATGTATTTATGTACGTATATTATATATTTATGCATGTGTGTTATGTATATGTATATTATGGTTAGGGCGTGAGCAGTTTCAACGGGGCCTCCTGAGCTAACTTTTCCCTTTCAGGTGCCGGGCCGTTAGGCGGTTGGGCGTCTAGCGGTATTCGGCCCCTTTCCTTTCTCGCTGCAACTAAAGTTGTGGGCTTGAAAGAGCGTTAACCGGGATTGGGTGCTTACTCACGAATGCTCCGGCTTCTTTGCACGATAAGCACCCAAGTTCCGGGGCCTGGTCTGCCACACTCGCGGTGGTGCGAACCTAGCCATTTCAATGGCAAGGAAGACCCTAGGGACGTACACACTTTACACAACTCAACACCGTCGTTGAGTACACATTGTTAGGTTCCCTCATTTTAATATGTATATGTATGTTTACTTTTCAGTTTTATCAGGAGGCCCACATCATCATTTATTTATTTATTTATTTATGTTTTTCATATGTATGTATTTACTTGTATTTCTTAGCTAAAATGTTAGGTAGGATGTATAAAAACAATAATTAATAATAAAATATCTAATTGCGGTAAAATATAACTTAAACAGCGCCGAAAACGTCGAAAATTTCAAATAAACTTCAAAAAAATAATGTACATTTTCTCTTTCAGGATTTCCTCACCTTCACAAATAGTTGAAGACAAATATTAACGACATTTTTGTTACAGAATTTCTGGACATCAAAAGTAGATTTATTTTCTTTCTAATAAAAAAAGAAGGTTTCGAAAACTAGAAGAAATAGGGACTCGTCGTGTTCATATTTGAATTCAGGAGGGACGTTTTCAAAAGAAAAAGTTAGTTTCAGAATTTCAGGATAGCTGAAACATATTTAAATACATCATTTTCTGCAAAACACTACTGTTCGTATGTTGCGCTCTATATACTAAATTAAGAAATTCGTACACCACTTTTATGCTCTTAACAGTGAATAGTGGAACGCAGCCAATATTCAATAGTTCAGCGTTTTCCTGTGGGATGGCGCTAGGTGTTTAAATGCTAACTTTAAACAATTCAGTAGTTCACTAAAAATTCGATCACCCTGTATTTAGATTTAAAGTATCATTTTCTCTTAATTCAAGCATGCTGATTACGGGAAAAATAATGAAAAAAATCTCTAGGCCTTAGTTTTCAAAATAGAAATTGTTATTTTTAATGCAAAATTGACAATATTTTTTGACTTTGACGGACTATAACTTATGAATGGTAAAAGATACTTTAACGGGCGTTGCGCCATTCGATTCTATGGACATTTCTACATATGTTCACCAATTTTGAATAACCTTGTATAGCTAGTATAGTAAGAGTAAGCAAAAGTGAAAAAAATGGTAACTTTAAACAATTCAGTAGTCCACTAAAAATTCGATCACCCTGTATTTAAATTTAAAGTACCATTTTTTGATTTATTGCATGGTAATCTTGTATCAGCTGAACACGACAGTTAAATATTAGTGCACATACGTAGAAAAGTCCGTAGAATCGAGTGCCGCAACGCCCGTTAACGTACCTTTTACCGTTCATTAGTTATAGCCCGGCAAAGTGAAATAAACGTGTTAGTTTTCTAGGGGAAATAAAACTTTGTATTTCTAAAACTAGAATCCTGGGAATTTTTTTACTATTTTTTTCGCAATCAGCACGTTTGATTTAGTAGAAATTGATACATTTTTATTTAAATATAGGGTGTTTAAATATTTTGGTTTATAACTGGCTACTCAAAAATCCAAGGTACCATTTTTTGATTTATTGCATGGTAATCTTGTATCAGCTGAACACGATAGTTAAAAATTAGTTTACATACGTAGAAAAGTCCGTAGAATCGATTGCCGCAACGCCCGTTACCGTACCTTTTACTGTTCGTATGTTGCGCTCTATATACTAAATTAAGAAATTCGTACACCACTTTTATGCTCTTAACAGTGAATAGTGGAACGCAGCCAATATTCAATAGTTCAGCGTTTTCCTGTGGGATGGCGCTAGGTGTTTAAATGCTAACTTTAAACAATTCAGTAGTTCACTAAAAATTCGATCACCCTGTATTTAGATTTAAAGTATCATTTTCTCTTAATTCAAGCATGCTGATTACGGGAAAAATAATGAAAAAAATCTCTAGGCCTTAGTTTTCAAAATAGAAATTGTTATTTTTAATGCAAAATTGACAATATTTTTTGAATTTGACGGACTATAACTTATGAATGGTAAAACATACTTTAACAGGCGTTGCGCCATTCGATTCTATGGACATTTCTACATATGTTTACCAATTTTCAATAACCTTGTGTAGCTAGTATAGTAAGAGTAAGCAAAAATGAAAAAAATGGTAACTTGAAACAATTCAGTAGTCCACTAAAAGTTCGATCACCCTGTATTTAAATTTAAAGTATCATTTTCTCTTAATTCAAGCATGCTGATTACGGGAAAAATAATGAAAAAAATCTATAGGCCTTAGTTTTCAAAATAGAAATTTTTATTTTTAATGCAAAATTGACAATATTTTTTGACTTTGACGGACTATAACTTATGAATGGTAAAAGGTACTTTAACGGGCGTTGCGCCATTCGATTCTATGGACATTTCTACATATGTTTACAAATTTTGAATAACCTTGTATAGCTAGTATAGTAAGAGTAAGCAAAAATGAAAAAAATGGTAACTTTAAACAATTCAGTAGTCCACCAAAAATTCGATCAGCCTGTATTTAAATTTAAAGTACCATTTTTTGATTTATTGCATGGTAATCTTGTATCAGCTGAACACGACAGTTAAAAATTAGTGCACATACGTAGAAAAGTCCGTAGAATCGATTGCCGCAACGCCCGTAAACGTACCTTTTACCGTTCATTAGTTATAGCCCGGCAAAGTGGAATAAACGTGTTAGTTTTCTAGGGGAAATAAAACTTTGTATTTCTAAAACTAGAATCCTGGGAATTTTTTTTACTATTTTTTTCGCAATCAGCACGTTTGATTTAGTAGAAATTGATACATTTTTATTTAAATATAGGGTGTTTAAATATTTTGGTTTATAACTGGCTACTGAAAAATCCAAGGTACCATTTTTTGATTTATTGCATGGTAATCTTGTATCAGCTGAACACGACAGTTAAAAATTAGTGCACATACGTAGAAAAGTCCGTAGAATCGAGTGCCGCGTGCCGCAACGCCCGTTAACGTACCTTTTACCGTTCATTAGTTATAGCTCGGCAAAGTGAAATAAACGTGTTAGTTTTCCAGGGGAAATAAAACTTTGTATTTCTAAAACTAGAATCCTGGGAATTTTTTTACTATTTTTTTCGCAATCAGCTCGTTTGATTTAGTAGAAATTGATACATTTTTATTTAAATATAGGGTGTTTAAATATTTTGGTTTATAACTGGCTACTGTAAAATCCAAGGTACCATTTTTTGATTTATTGCATGGTAATCTTGTATCAGCTGAACACGACAGTTAAAAATTAGTGAACATACGTAGAAAAGTCCGTAGAATCGATATCCGCAACGGCCGTTAACGTATCTTTTACCGTTCATTAGTTATAGCTCGGCAAAGTGAAATAAACGTGTTAGTTTTCTAGGGGAAATAAAACTTTGTATTTCTAAAACTAGAATCCTGGGAATTTTTTTACTATTTTTTTCGCAATCAGCACGTTTGATTTAGTAGAAATTGATACATTTTTATTTAAATATAGGGTGTTTAAATATTTTTGTTTATAACTGGCTACTGAAAAATCCTAGGTACCATTTTTTGATTTATTGCATGGTAATCTTGTATCAGCTGAACACGACAGTTAAAAATTAGTGCATATACGTAGAAAAGTCCGTAGAATCGATTTCCGCAACGTTCGTTAACGTATCTTTTACCGTTCATTAGTTATAGCTCGGCAAAGTGAAATAAACGTGTTAGTTTTCTAGGGGAAATAAAACTTTGTATTTCTAAAACTAGAATCCTGGGAATTTTTTTACTATTTTTTTCGCAATCAGCACGTTTGATTTAGTAGAAATTGATACATTTTTATTTAAATATAGGGTGTTTAAATATTTTGGTTTATAACTGGCTACTGAAAAATCCAAGGTACCATTTTTTGATTTATTGCATGGTAATCTTGTATCAGCTGAACACGACAGTTAAAAATTAGTGCACATGCGTAGAAAAGTCCGTAGAATCGAGTGCCGCAACGCCCGTTAACGTACCTTTTACCGTTCATTAGTTATAGCCCGGCAAAGTGAAATAAACGTGTTAGTTTTCTAGGGGAAATAAAACTTTGTATTTCTAAAACTAGAATCCTGGGAATTTTTTTACTATTTTTTTCGCAATCAGCACGTTTGATTTAGTAGAAATTGATACATTTTTATTTAAATATAGGGTGTTTAAATATTTTGGTTTATAACTGGCTACTGAAAAATCCAAGGTACCATTTTTTGATTTATTGCATGGTAATCTTGTATCAGCTGAACACGACAGTTAAAAATTAGTGCACATACGTAGAAAAGTCCGTAGAATCGAGTGCCGCAACGCCCGTTAACGTACCTTTTACCGTTCATTAGTTATAGCCCGGCAAAGTGAAATAAACGTGTTAGTTTTCTAGGGGAAATAAAACTTTGTATTTCTAAAACTAGAATCCTGGGAATTTTTTTACTATTTTTTTCGCAATCAGCACGTTTGATTTAGTAGAAATTGATACATTTTTATTTAAATATAGGGTGTTTAAATATTTTGGTTTATAACTGGCTATTCAAAAATCCAAGGTACCATTTTTTGATTTATTGCATGGTAATCTTGTATCAGCTGAACACGACAGTTAAAAATTAGTGCACATACGTAGAAAAGTCCGTAGAATCGAGTGCCGCGTGCCGCAACGCCCGTTAACGTACCTTTTACCGTTCATTAGTTATAGCTCGGCAAAGTGAAATAAACGTGTTAGTTTTCTAGGGGAAATAAAACTTTGTATTTCTAAAACTAGAATCCTGGGAATTTTTTTACTATTTTTTTCGCAATCAGCACGTTTGATTTAGTAGAAATTGATACATTTTTATTTAAATATAGCGTGTTTAAATATTTTGGTTTATAACTGGCTACTGAAAAATCCAAGGTACCATTTTTTTATTTATTGCATGGTAATCTTGTATCAGCTGAACTCTTAATTCAAGCATGCTGATTACGGGAAAAATAATGAAAAAAATCTCTAGGCCTTAGTTTTCAAAATAGAAATTTTTATTTTTAATGCAAAATTGACAATATTTTTTGATTTTGACGGACTATAACTTATGAATGGTAAAAGATACTTTAACGGGCGTTGCGCCATTCGATTCTATGGACATTTCTACTTATGTTTACCAATTTCGAATAACCGTGTCTAGCTAGTATAGTAAGAGTAAGCAAAAATGAAAAAAATGGTAACTTTAAACAATTCAGTAGTCCACTAAAAATCCGACCATCCTGTATTCAAATGGAAAGTATAATTTTCTCTTAATTCAAGCATGCTGATTACGGGAAAAATAATGAAAAAAATCTCTAGGCCTTAGTTTTCAAAATAGAAATCTTTATTTTTAATGCAAAATTGACAATATTTTTAACTTTGACGGACTATAACTTATGAATGGTAAAAGATACTTTAACGGGCGTTGCGCCATTCGATTCTATGGACATTTCTACATATGTGTACCAATTTTGAATAACCGTATATAGCTAGTATAGTAAGAGTAAGCAAAAATGAAAAAAATGGTAACTTTAAACAATTCAGTAGTCCTTTAAAAATCCGACCACCTTGTATTCAAATGGAAAGTTTCATTTTCACTTAATTCAAGCATGCTGACTACGGGAAAAATAATGAAAAAAATCTCTAGGCCTTAGTTTTCAAAATAGAAATCTTTATTTTTAATGCAAAATTGACAATATTTTTAACTTTGACGGACTATAACTTATGAATGGTAAAAGATACTTTAACGGGCGTTGCGCCATTCGATTCTATGGACATTTCTACATATGTGTACCAATTTTGAATATCCGTATATAGCTAGTATAGTAAGAGTAAGCAAAAATGAAAAAATGGTAACTTTAAACAATTCAGTAGTCCACTAAAAATCCGACCACCCTGTATTTAAATGGAAAGTATCATTTTCTCTTAATTCAAGCATGCTGATTACGGGAAAAATAATGAAAAAAATCTCTAGGCCTTAGTTTTCAAAATAGAAATCTTTATTTTTAATGCAAAATTGACAATATTTTTAACTTTGACGGACTATAACTTATGAATGGTAAAAGATACTTTAACGGGCGTTGCGCCATTCGATTCCATGGACATTTCTACATATGTGTACCAATTTTGAATAACCGTATGTAGCTAGTATAGTAAGAGTAAGCAAAAATGAAAAAAATGGTAACTTTAAACAATTCAGTAGTCCACTAAAAATCCGACCACCCTGTATTTAAATGGAAAGTTTCATTTTCACTTAATTCAAGCATGCTGACTACGGGAAAAATAATGAAAAAAATCTCTAGGCCTTAGTTTTCAAAATAGAAATCTTTATTTTTAATGCAAAATTGACAATATTTTTAACTTTGACGGACTATAACTTATGAATGGTAAAAGATACTTTAACGGGCGTTGCGCCATTCGATTCTATGGACATTTCTACATATGTGTACCAATTTTGAGTAACCGTGTATAGCTAGTATAGTAAGAGTAAGCAAAAATGAAAAAAATGGTAACTTTAAACAATTCAGTAGTCCACTAAAAATCCGACCACCTGTATTCAAATGGAAAGTATCATTTTCTCTTAATTCAAACATGCTGATTACGGGAAAAATAATGAAAAAAATCTCTAGGCCTTAGTTTTCAAAATAGAAATCTTTATTTTTAATGCAAAATTGACAATATTTTTAACTTTGACGGACTATAACTTATGAATGGTAAAAGATACTTTTACGGGCGTTGCGCCATTCGATTCTATGGACATTTCTACATATGTGTACCAATTTTGAGTAACCGTGTATAGCTAGTATAGTAAGAGTAAGCAAAAATGAAAAAAATGGTAACTTTAAACAATTCAGTAGTCCACTAAAAATCCGACCACCTGTATTCAAATGGAAAGTATCATTTTCACTTAATTCAAGCATGCTGATTACGGGAAAAATAATGAAAAAAATCTCTAGGCCTTAGTTTTCAAAATAGAAATCTTTATTTTTAATGCAAAATTGACAATATTTTTAAATTTGACGGACTATAACTTATGAATGGTAAAAGATACTTTAACGGGCGTTGCGCCATTCGATTCCATGGACATTTCTACATATGTGTACCAATTTTGAATAACCGTATGTAGCTAGTATAGTAAGAGTAAGCAAAAATGAAAAAAATGGTAACTTTAAACAATTCAGTAGTCCACTAAAAATCCGACCACCCTGTATTTAAATGGAAAGTTTCATTTTCACTTAATTCAAGCATGCTGACTACGGGAAAAATAATGAAAAAAATCTCTAGGCCTTAGTTTTCAAAATAGAAATCTTTATTTTTAATGCAAAATTGACAATATTTTTAACTTTGACGGACTATAACTTATGAATGGTAAAAGATACTTTAACGGGCGTTGCGCCATTCGATTCTATGGACATTTCTACATATGTGTACCAATTTTGAATAACCGTATATAGCTAGTATAGTAAGAGTAAGCAAAAATGAAAAAAATGGTAACTTTAAACAATTCAGTAGTTCACTAAAAATCCGACCACCCTGTATTTAAATGGACAGTATCATTTTCTCTTAATTCAAGCATGCTGATTACGGGAAAAATAATGAAAAAAATCTCTAGGCCTTAGTTTTCAAAATAGAAATCTTTATTTTTAATGCAAAATTGACAATATTTTTAACTTTGACGGACTATAACTTATGAATGGTAAAAGATACTTTAACGGGCGTTGCGCCATTCGATTCTATGGACATTTCTACATATGTGTACCAATTTTGAATAACCGTATATAGCTAGTATAGTAAGAGTAAGCAAAAATGAAAAAAATGGTAACTTTAAACAATTCAGTAGTCCTTTAAAAATCCGACCACCTTGTATTCAAATGGAAAGTTTCATTTTCACTTAATTCAAGCATGCTGACTACGGGAAAAATAATGAAAAAAATCTCTAGGCCTTAGTTTTCAAAATAGAAATCTTTATTTTTAATGCAAAATTGACAATATTTTTAACTTTGACGGACTATAACTTATGAATGGTAAAAGATACTTTAACGGGCGTTGCGCCATTCGATTCTATGGACATTTCTACATATGTGTACCAATTTTGAATATCCGTATATAGCTAGTATAGTAAGAGTAAGCAAAAATGAAAAAATGGTAACTTTAAACAATTCAGTAGTCCACTAAAAATCCGACCACCCTGTATTTAAATGGAAAGTATCATTTTCTCTTAATTCAAGCATGCTGATTACGGGAAAAATAATGAAAAAAATCTCTAGGCCTTAGTTTTCAAAATAGAAATCTTTATTTTTAATGCAAAATTGACAATATTTTTAACTTTGACGGACTATAACTTATGAATGGTAAAAGATACTTTAACGGGCGTTGCGCCATTCGATTCCATGGACATTTCTACATATGTGTACCAATTTTGAATAACCGTATGTAGCTAGTATAGTAAGAGTAAGCAAAAATGAAAAAAATGGTAACTTTAAACAATTCAGTAGTCCACTAAAAATCCGACCACCCTGTATTTAAATGGAAAGTTTCATTTTCACTTAATTCAAGCATGCTGACTACGGGAAAAATAATGAAAAAAATCTCTAGGCCTTAGTTTTCAAAATAGAAATCTTTATTTTTAATGCAAAATTGACAATATTTTTAACTTTGACGGACTATAACTTATGAATGGTAAAAGATACTTTAACGGGCGTTGCGCCATTCGATTCTATGGACATTTCTACATATGTGTACCAATTTTGAATAACCGTATATAGCTAGTATAGTAAGAGTAAGCAAAAATGAAAAAAATGGTAACTTTAAACAATTCAGTAGTTCACTAAAAATCCGACCACCCTGTATTTAAATGGACAGTATCATTTTCTCTTAATTCAAGCATGCTGATTACGGGAAAAATAATGAAAAAAATCTCTAGGCCTTAGTTTTCAAAATAGAAATCTTTATTTTTAATGCAAAATTGACAATATTTTTAACTTTGACGGACTATAACTTATGAATGGTAAAAGATACTTTAACGGGCGTTGCGCTATTCGATTCTATGGACATTTCTACATATGTGTACCAATTTTGAGTAACCGTGTATAGCTAGTATAGTAAGAGTAAGCAAAAATGAAAAAAATGGTAACTTTAAACAATTCAGTAGTCCACTAAAAATCCGACCACCTGTATTCAAATGGAAAGTATCATTTTCTCTTAATTCAAACATGCTGATTACGGGAAAAATAATGAAAAAAATCTCTAGGCCTTAGTTTTCAAAATAGAAATCTTTATTTTTAATGCAAAATTGACAATATTTTTAACTTTGACGGACTATAACTTATGAATGGTAAAAGATACTTTAACGGGTGTTGCGCCATTCGATTCTATGGACATTTCTACATATGTGTACCAATTTTGAATAACCGTATATAGCTAGTATAGTAAGAGTAAGCAAAAATGAAAAAAATGGTAACTTTAAACAATTCAGTAGTTCACTAAAAATCCGACCACCCTGTATTTAAATGGACAGTATCATTTTCTCTTAATTCAAGCATGCTGATTACGGGAAAAATAATGAAAAAAATCTCTAGGCCTTAGTTTTCAAAATAGAAATCTTTATTTTTAATGCAAAATTGACAATATTTTTAACTTTGACGGACTATAACTTATGAATGGTAAAAGATACTTTAACGGGCGTTGCGCTATTCGATTCTATGGACATTTCTACATATGTGTACCAATTTTGAGTAACCGTGTATAGCTAGTATAGTAAGAGTAAGCAAAAATGAAAAAAATGGTAACTTTAAACAATTCAGTAGTCCACTAAAAATCCGACCACCTGTATTCAAATGGAAAGTATCATTTTCTCTTAATTCAAACATGCTGATTACGGGAAAAATAATGAAAAAAATCTCTAGGCCTTAGTTTTCAAAATAGAAATCTTTATTTTTAATGCAAAATTGACAATATTTTTAACTTTGACGGACTATAACTTATGAATGGTAAAAGATACTTTAACGGGCGTTGCGCCATTCGATTCTATGGACATTTCTACATATGTGTACCAATTTTGAGTAACCGTGTATAGCTAGTATAGTAAGAGTAAGCAAAAATGAATAAAATGGTAACTTTAAACAATTCAGTAGTCCACTAAAAATCCGACCACCTGTATTCAAATGGAAAGTATCATTTTCACTTAATTCAAGCATGCTGATTACGGGAAAAATAATGAAAAAAATCTCTAGGCCTTAGTTTTCAAAATAGAAATCTTTATTTTTAATGCAAAATTGACAATATTTTTAACTTTGACGGACTATAACTTATGAATGGTAAAAGATACTTTAACGGGCGTTGCGCCATTCGATTCCATGGACATTTCTACATATGTGTACCAATTTTGAATAACCGTATGTAGCTAGTATAGTAAGAGTAAGCAAAAATGAAAAAAATGGTAACTTTAAACAATTCAGTAGTCCACTAAAAATCCGACCACCCTGTATTTAAATGGAAAGTTTCATTTTCACTTAATTCAAGCATGCTGACTACGGGAAAAATAATGAAAAAAATCTCTAGGCCTTAGTTTTCAAAATAGAAATCTTTATTTTTAATGCAAAATTGACAATATTTTTAACTTTGACGGACTATAACTTATGAATGGTAAAAGATACTTTAACGGGCGTTGCGCCATTCGATTCTATGGACATTTCTACATATGTGTACCAATTTTGAATAACCGTATATAGCTAGTATAGTAAGAGTAAGCAAAAATGAAAAAAATGGTAACTTTAAACAATTCAGTAGTTCACTAAAAATCCGACCACCCTGTATTTAAATGGACAGTATCATTTTCTCTTAATTCAAGCATGCTGATTACGGGAAAAATAATGAAAAAAATCTCTAGGCCTTAGTTTTCAAAATAGAAATCTTTATTTTTAATGCAAAATTGACAATATTTTTAACTTTGACGGACTATAACTTATGAATGGTAAAAGATACTTTAACGGGCGTTGCGCCATTCGATTCTATGGACATTTCTACATATGTGTACCAATTTTGAATAACCGTATATAGCTAGTATAGTAAGAGTAAGCAAAAATGAAAAAAATGGTAACTTTAAACAATTCAGTAGTCCACTAAAAATCCGACCACCCTGTATTCAAATGGAAAGTATCATTTTCTCTTAATTCAAGCATGCTGATTACGGGAAAAGTAATGAAAAAAATCTCTAGGCCTTAGTTTTCAAAATAGAAATCTTTATTTTTAGTGCAAAATTGACAATATTTTTTGACTTTGACGGACTATAACTTATGAATGGTAAAAGATACTTTAACGGGCGTTGCGCCATTCGATTCTATGGACATTTCTACATATGTGTACCAATTTTGAGTAACCGTGTCTAGCTAGTATAGTAAGAGTAAGCAAAAATGAAAAAAATGGTAACTTTATACAATTCAGTAGTCCACTAAAAATCCGACCACCCTGTATTTAAATGGACAGTATCATTTTCTCTTAATTCAAGCATGCTGATTACGGGAAAAATAATGAAAAAAATCTCTAGGCCTTAGTTTTCAAAATAGAAATCTTTATTTTTAATGCAAAATTGACAATATTTTTAACTTTGACGGACTATAACTTATGAATGGTAAAAGATACTTTAACGGGCGTTGCGCCATTCGATTCTATGGACATTTCTACATATGTGTACCAATTTTGAATAACCGTATATAGCTAGTATAGTAAGAGTAAGCAAAAATGAAAAAAATGGTAACTTTAAACAATTCAGTAGTCCTTTAAAAATCCGACCACCTTGTATTCAAATGGAAAGTTTCATTTTCACTTAATTCAAGCATGCTGACTACGGGAAAAATAATGAAAAAAATCTCTAGGCCTTAGTTTTCAAAATAGAAATCTTTATTTTTAGTGCAAAATTGACAATATTTTTTGACTTTGACGGACTATAACTTATGAATGGTAAAAGATACTTTAACGGGCGTTGCGCCATTCGATTCTATGGACATTTCTACATATGTGTACCAATTTTGAGTAACCGTGTCTAGCTAGTATAGTAAGAGTAAGCAAAAATGAAAAAAATGGTAACTTTATACAATTCAGTAGTCCACTAAAAATCCGACCACCCTGTATTTAAATGGACAGTATCATTTTCTCTTAATTCAAGCATGCTGATTACGGGAAAAATAATGAAAAAAATCTCTAGGCCTTAGTTTTCAAAATAGAAATCTTTATTTTTAATGCAAAATTGACAATATTTTTAACTTTGACGGACTATAACTTATGAATGGTAAAAGATACTTTAACGGGCGTTGCGCCATTCGATTCTATGGACATTTCTACATATGTGTACCAATTTTGAATAACCGTATATAGCTAGTATAGTAAGAGTAAGCAAAAATGAAAAAAATGGTAACTTTAAACAATTCAGTAGTCCTTTAAAAATCCGACCACCTTGTATTCAAATGGAAAGTTTCATTTTCACTTAATTCAAGCATGCTGACTACGGGAAAAATAATGAAAAAAATCTCTAGGCCTTAGTTTTCAAAATAGAAATCTTTATTTTTAATGCAAAATTGACAATATTTTTAACTTTGACGGACTATAACTTATGAATGGTAAAAGATACTTTAACGGGCGTTGCGCCATTCGATTCTATGGACATTTCTACATATGTGTACCAATTTTGAATATCCGTATATAGCTAGTATAGTAAGAGTAAGCAAAAATGAAAAAAATGGTAACTTCAAACAATTCAGTAGTCCACTAAAAATCCGACCACCCTGTATTTAAATGGAAAGTATCATTTTCTCTTAATTCAAGCATGCTGATTACGGGAAAAATAATGAAAAAAATCTCTAGGCCTTAGTTTTCAAAATAGAAATCTTTATTTTTAATGCAAAATTGACAATATTTTTAACTTTGACGGACTATAACTTATGAATGGTAAAAGATACTTTAACGGGCGTTGCGCCATTCGATTCTATGGACATTTCTACATATGTGTACTAATTGTGAGTAACCGCGTATAGCTAGTATAGTAAGAGTAAGCAAAAATGAAAAAAATGGTAACTTTAAACAATTCAGTAGTCCTTTAAAAATCCGACCACCCTGTATTTAAATGGAAAGTATCATTTTCTCTTAATTCAAGCATGCTGATTACGGGAAAAATAATGAAAAAAATCTCTAGGCCTTAGTTTTCAAAATAGAAATCTTTCTTTTTAATGCAAAATTGACAATATTTTTAACTTTGACGGACTATAACTTATGAATGGTAAAAGATACTTTAACGGGCGTTGCGCCATTCGATTCTATAGACATTTCTACATATGTGTACCAATTTTGAATAACCGTATATAGCTAGTATAGTAAGAGTAAGCAAAAATGAAAAAAATGGTAACTTTAAACAATTCACTGGTCCACTAAAAATCCGACCACCCTGTATTTAAATGGAAAGTATCATTTTCTCTTAATTCAAGCATGCTGATTACGGGAAAAATAATGAAAAAAATCTCTATGCCTTACTTTTCAAAATAGAAATCTTTATTTTTAATGCAAAATTGACAATATTTTTAACTTTGACGGACTATAACTTATGAATGGTAAAAGATACTTTAACGGGCGTTGCGCCATTCGATTCTATGGACATTTCTACATATGTGTACCAATTTTGAATAACCGTATATAGCTAGTATAGTAAGAGTAAGCAAAAATGAAAAAAATGGTAACTTTAAACAATTCAGTAGTCCACTAAAAATCCGACCACCCTGTATTCAAATGGAAAGTATCATTTTCTCTTAATTCAAGCATGCTGATTACGGGAAAAATAATGAAAAAAATCTCTAGGCCTTAGTTTTCAAAATAGAAATCTTTATTTTTAGTGCAAAATTGACAATATTTTTTGACTTTGACGGACTATAACTTATGAATGGTAAAAGATACTTTAACGGGCGTTGCGCCATTCGATTCTATGGACATTTCTACATATGTGTACCAATTTTGAGTAACCGTGTCTAGCTAGTATAGTAAGAGTAAGCAAAAATGAAAAAAATGGTAACTTTATACAATTCAGTAGTCCACTAAAAATCCGACCACCCTGTATTTAAATGGAAAGTATCATTTTCTCTTAATTCAAGCATGCCGATTACGGGAAAAATAATGAAAAAAATCTCTAGGCCTTAGTTTTCAAAATAGAAATCTTAATTTTTAATGCAAAATTGACAATATTTTTAACTTTGACGGACTATAACTTATGAATGGTAAAAGATACTTTAACGGGCGTTGCGCCATTCGATTCTATGGACATTTCTACATATGTGTACCAATTTTGAATAACCGTATATAGCTAGTATAGTAAGAGTAAGCAAAAATGAAAAAAATGGTAACTTTAAACAATTCAGTAGTCCTTTAAAAATCCGACCACCTTGTATTCAAATGGACAGTATCATTTTCACTTAATTCAAGCATGCTGATTACGGGAAAAATAATGAAAAAAATCTCTAGGCCTTAGTTTTCAAAATAGAAATCTTTATTTTTAATGCAAAATTGACAATATTTTTAACTTTGACGGACTATAACTTATGAATGGTAAAAGATACTTTAACGGGCGTTGCGCTATTCGATTCTATGGACATTTCTACATATGTGTACCAATTTTGAGTAACCGTGTATAGCTAGTATAGTAAGAGTAAGCAAAAATGAAAAAAATGGTAACTTTAAACAATTCAGTAGTCCACTAAAAATCCGACCACCTGTATTCAAATGGAAAGTATCATTTTCTCTTAATTCAAACATGCTGATTACGGGAAAAATAATGAAAAAAATCTCTAGGCCTTAGTTTTCAAAATAGAAATCTTTATTTTTAATGCAAAATTGACAATATTTTTAACTTTGACGGACTATAACTTATGAATGGTAAAAGATACTTTAACGGGCGTTGCGCCATTCGATTCTATGGACATTTCTACATATGTGTACCAATTTTGAGTAACCGTGTATAGCTAGTATAGTAAGAGTAAGCAAAAATGAAAAAAATGGTAACTTTAAACAATTCAGTAGTCCACTAAAAATCCGACCACCTGTATTCAAATGGAAAGTATCATTTTCACTTAATTCAAGCATGCTGATTACGGGAAAAATAATGAAAAAAATCTCTAGGCCTTAGTTTTCAAAATAGAAATCTTTATTTTTAATGCAAAATTGACAATATTTTTAACTTTGACGGACTATAACTTATGAATGGTAAAAGATACTTTAACGGGCGTTGCGCCATTCGATTCCATGGACATTTCTACATATGTGTACCAATTTTGAATAACCGTATGTAGCTAGTATAGTAAGAGTAAGCAAAAATGAAAAAAATGGTAACTTTAAACAATTCAGTAGTCCACTAAAAATCCGACCACCCTGTATTTAAATGGAAAGTTTCATTTTCACTTAATTCAAGCATGCTGACTACGGGAAAAATAATGAAAAAAATCTCTAGGCCTTAGTTTTCAAAATAGAAATCTTTATTTTTAATGCAAAATTGACAATATTTTTAACTTTGATGGACTATAACTTATGAATGGTAAAAGATACTTTAACGGGCGTTGCGCCATTCGATTCTATGGACATTTCTACATATGTGTACCAATTTTGAATAACCGTATATAGCTAGTATAGTAAGAGTAAGCAAAAATGAAAAAAATGGTAACTTTAAACAATTCAGTAGTTCACTAAAAATCCGACCACCCTGTATTTAAATGGACAGTATCATTTTCTCTTAATTCAAGCATGCTGATTACGGGAAAAATAATGAAAAAAATCTCTAGGCCTTAGTTTTCAAAATAGAAATCTTTATTTTTAATGCAAAATTGACAATATTTTTAACTTTGACGGACTATAACTTATGAATGGTAAAAGATACTTTAACGGGCGTTGCGCCATTCGATTCTATGGACATTTCTACATATGTGTACCAATTTTGAATAACCGTATATAGCTAGTATAGTAAGAGTAAGCAAAAATGAAAAAAATGGTAACTTTAAACAATTCAGTAGTCCTTTAAAAATCCGACCACCTTGTATTCAAATGGAAAGTTTCATTTTCACTTAATTCAAGCATGCTGACTACGGGAAAAATAATGAAAAAAATCTCTAGGCCTTAGTTTTCAAAATAGAAATCTTTATTTTTAATGCAAAATTGACAATATTTTTAACTTTGACGGACTATAACTTATGAATGGTAAAAGATACTTTAACGGGCGTTGCGCCATTCGATTCTATGGACATTTCTACATATGTGTACCAATTTTGAATATCCGTATATAGCTAGTATAGTAAGAGTAAGCAAAAATGAAAAAAATGGTAACTTTAAACAATTCAGTAGTCCACTAAAAATCCGACCACCCTGTATTTAAATGGAAAGTATCATTTTCTCTTAATTCAAGCATGCTGATTACGGGAAAAATAATGAAAAAAATCTCTAGGCCTTAGTTTTCAAAATAGAAATCTTTATTTTTAATGCAAAATTGACAATATTTTTAACTTTGACGGACTATAACTTATGAATGGTAAAAGATACTTTAACGGGCGTTGCGCCATTCGATTCTATGGACATTTCTACATATGTGTACTAATTGTGAGTAACCGCGTATAGCTAGTATAGTAAGAGTAAGCAAAAATGAAAAAAATGGTAACTTTAAACAATTCAGTAGTCCTTTAAAAATCCGACCACCATGTATTTAAATGGAAAGTATCATTTTCTCTTAATTCAAGCATGCTGATTACGGGAAAAATAATGAAAAAAATCTCTAGGCCTTAGTTTTCAAAATAGAAATCTTTATTTTTAATGCAAAATTGACAATATTTTTAACTTTGACGGACTATAACTTATGAATGGTAAAAGATACTTTAACGGGCGTTGCGCCATTCGATTCTATAGACATTTCTACATATGTGTACCAATTTTGAATAACCGTATATAGCTAGTATAGTAAGAGTAAGCAAAAATGAAAAAAATGGTAACTTTAAACAATTCAGTAGTCCACTAAAAATCCGACCACCCTGTATTTAAATGGAAAGTATCATTTTCTCTTAATTCAAGCATGCTGATTACGGGAAAAATAATGAAAAAAATCTCTATGCCTTACTTTTCAAAATAGAAATCTTTATTTTTAATGCAAAATTGACAATATTTTTAACTTTGACGGACTATAACTTATGAATGGTAAAAGATACTTTAACGGGCGTTGCGCCATTCGATTCTATGGACATTTCTACATATGTGTACCAATTTTGAATAACCGTATATAGCTAGTATAGTAAGAGTAAGCAAAAATGAAAAAAATGGTAACTTTAAACAATTCAGTAGTCCACTAAAAATCCGAACACCCTGTATTCAAATGGAAAGTATCATTTTCTCTTAATTCAAGCATGCCGATTACGGGAAAAATAATGAAAAAAATCTCTAGGCCTTAGTTTTCAAAATAGAAATCTTAATTTTTAATGCAAAATTGACAATATTTTTAACTTTGACGGACTATAACTTATGAATGGTAAAAGATACTTTAACGGGCGTTGCGCCATTCGATTCTATGGACATTTCTACATATGTGTACCAATTTTGAATAACCGTATATAGCTAGTATAGTAAGAGTAAGCAAAAATGAAAAAAATGGTAACTTTAAACAATTCAGTAGTCCTTTAAAAATCCGACCACCTTGTATTCAAATGGACAGTATCATTTTCACTTAATTCAAGCATGCTGATTACGGGAAAAATAATGAAAAAAATCTCTAGGCCTTAGTTTTCAAAATAGAAATCTTTATTTTTAATGCAAAATTGACAATATTTTTAACTTTGACGGACTATAACTTATGAATGGTAAAAGATACTTTAACGGGCGTTGCGCCATTCGATTCTATGGACATTTCTACATATGTGTACCAATTTTGAGTAACCGTGTATAGCTAGTATAGTAAGAGTAAAGAAAAATGAAAAAAATGGTAACTTTAAACAATTCAGTAGTCCACTAAAAATCCGACCACCCTGTATTTAAATGGACAGTATCATTTTCTCTTAATTCAAGCATGCTGATTACGGGAAAAATAATGAAAAAAATCTCTAGGCCTTAGTTTTCAAAATAGAAATCTTTATTTTTAATGCAAAATTGACAATATTTTTAACTTTGACGGACTATAACTTATGAATGGTAAAAGATACTTTAACGGGCGTTGCGCCATTCGATTCTATGGACATTTCTACATATGTGTACCAATTTTGAATAACCGTATATAGCTAGTATAGTAAGAGTAAGCAAAAATGAAAAAAATGGTAACTTTAAACAATTCAGTAGTCCACTAAAAATCCGACCACACTGTATTCAAATGGAAAGTATCATTTTCTCTTAATTCAAGCATGCTGATTACGGGAAAAATAATGAAAAAAATCTCTAGGCCTTAGTTTTCAAAATAGAAATCTTTATTTTTAGTGCAAAATTGACAATATTTTTTGACTTTGACGGACTATAACTTATGAATGGTAAAAGATACTTTAACGGGCGTTGCGCCATTCGATTCTATGGACATTTCTACATATGTGTACTAATTTTGAGTAACCGTGTATAGCTAGTATAGTAAGAGTAAGCAAAAATGAAAAAAATGGTAACTTTAAACAATTCAGTAGTCCACTAAAAATCCGACCAACCTGTATTCAAATGGAAAGTATCATTTTCTCTTAATTCAAGCATGCTGATTACGGGAAAAATAATGAAAAAAATCTCTAGGCCTTAGTTTTCAAAATAGAAATCTTTATTTTTAGTGCAAAATTGACAATATTTTTTGACTTTGACGGACTATAACTTATGAATGGTAAAAGATACTTTAACGGGCGTTGCGCCATTCGATTCTATGGACATTTCTACATATGTGTACTAATTTTGAGTAACCGTGTATAGCTAGTATAGTAAGAGTAAGCAAAAATGAAAAAAATGGTAACTTTAAACAATTCAGTAGTCCACTAAAAATCCGACCACCCTGTATTTAAATGGAAAGTATCATTTTCTCTTAATTCAAGCATGCTGATTACGGGAAAAATAATGAAAAAAATCTCTAGGCCTTAGTTTTCAAAATAGAAATCTTTATTTTTAATGCAAAATTGACAATATTTTTAACTTTGACGGACTATAACTTATGAATGGTAAAAGATACTTTAACGTGCGTTACGCCATTCGATTCTATGGACATTTCTACATATGTGTACCAATTTTGAATAACCGTGTATAGCTAGTATAGTAAGAGTAAGCAAAAATGAAAAAAATGGTAACTTTAAACAATTCAGTAGTCCACTAAAAATCCGACCACCCTGTATTTAAATGGAAAGTATCATTTTCTCTTAATTCAAGCATGCTGATTACGGGAAAAATAATGAAAAAAATCTCTAGGCCTTAGTTTTCAAAATAGAAATCTTTATTTTTAATGCAAAATTGACAATATTTTTAACTTTGACGGACTATAACTTATGAATGGTAAAAGATACTTTAACGTGCGTTACGCCATTCGATTCTATGGACATTTCTACATATGTGTACCAATTTTGAATAACCGTGTATAGCTAGTATAGTAAGAGTAAGCAAAAATGAAAAAAATGGTAACTTTAAACAATTCAGTAGTCCACTAAAAATCCGACCAGCCTGTATTTAAATGGAAAGTATCATTTTCTCTTAATTCAAGCATGCTGATTACGGGAAAAATAATGAAAAAAATCTCTAGGCCTTAGTTTTCAAAATAGAAATCTTTATTTTTAATGCAAAATTGACAATATTTTTAACTTTGACGGACTATAACTTATGAATGGTAAAAGATACTTTAACGGGCGTTGCGCCATTCGATTCTATGGACATTTCTACATATGTGTACCAATTTTAAGTAACCGTGTATAGCTAGTATAGTAAGAGTAAGCAAAAATGAAAAAAATGGTAACTTTAAACAATTCAGTAGTCCACTAAAAATCCGACCAGCCTGTATTTAAATGGAAAGTATCATTTTCTCTTAATTCAAGAATGCTGATTACGGGAAAAATAATGAAAAAAATCTCTAGGCCTTAGTTTTCAAAATAGAAATCTTTATTTTTGAAGCAAAATTGACAATATTTTTAACTTTGACGGACTATAACTTATGAATGGTAAAAGATACTTTAACGGGCGTTGCGCCATTCGATTCTATGGACATTTCTACATATGTGTACCAATTTTGAATAACCGTATATAGCTAGTATAGTAAGAGTAAGCAAAAATGAAAAAAATGGTAATTTTAAACAATTCAGTAGTCCTTCAAAAATCCGACCACCTTGTATTCAAATGGAAAGTTCCATTTTCACTTAATTCAAGCATGCTGATTACGGGAAAAATAATGAAAAAAATCTCTAGGCCTTAGTTTTCAAAATAGAAATCTTTATTTTTAATGCAAAATTGACAATATTTTTAACTTTGACGGACTATAACTTATGAATGGTAAAAGATACTTTAACGGGCGTTGCGCTATTCGATTCTATGGACATTTCTACATATGTGTACCAATTTTGAATAACCGTGTATAGCTAGTATAGTAAGAGTAAGCAAAAATGAAAAAAATGGTAACTTTAAACAATTCAGTAGTCCTTTAAAAATCCGACCACCTTGTATTCAAATGGAAAGTTTCATTTTCACTTAATTCAAGCATGCTGATTACGGGAAAAATAATGAAAAAAATCTCTAGGCCTTAGTTTTCAAAATAGAAATCTTTATTTTTAATGCAAAATTGACAATATTTTTAACTTTGACGGACTATAACTTATGAATGGTAAAAGATACTTTAACGGGCGTTACGCCATTCGATTCTATGGACATTTCTACATATGTGTACCAATTTTGAGTAACCGTGTATAGCTAGTATAGTAAGAGTAAGCAAAAATGAAAAAAAATGGTAACTTTAAACAATTCAGTAGTCCACTAAAAATCCGACCAGCCTGTATTCAAATGGAAAGTATCATTTTCTCTTAATACAAGCATGCTGATTACGGGAAAAATAATGAAAAAAATCTCTAGGCCTTAGTTTTCAAAATAGAAATCTTTATTTTTAATGCAAAATTGACAAAAATTTTAAATTTGACGGACTATAACTTATGAATGGTAAAAGATATTTTAACGGGCGTTGCGCCATTCGATTCTATGGACATTTCTACATATGTGTACCAATTTTGAATAACCGTGTATAGCTAGTATAGTAAGAGTAAGCAAAAATGGAAAAAATGGTAACTTTAAACAATTCAGTAGTCCTTTAAAAATCCGACCACCCTGTATTTAAATGGAAAGTATCATTTTCTCTTAATTCAAGCATGCTGATTACGGGAAAAACAATGAAAATAATCTCTAGGCCTTAGTTTTTAAAATAGAAATCATTATTTTTAATGCAAAATTGACAATATTTTTTGACTTTGACGGACTATAACTTATAAATGGTAAAAGATACTTTAACGGGCGTTGCGCCATTCGATTCTATGGACATTTCTACATATGTGTACCAATTTTGAGTAACCGTGTAGAGCCAGTATAGTAAGAGTAAGCAAAAATGAAAAAAATGGTAACTTTAAACAATTCAGTAGTCCACTAAAAATCCGACCAGCCTGTATTTAAATGGAAAGTATCATTTTCTCTTAATTCAAGCATGCTGATTACGGGAAAAATAATGAAAAAAATCTCTAGGCCTTAGTTTTCAAAATAGAAATCTTTATTTTTAATCCAAAATTGACAATATTTTTAACTTTGACGGACTATAACTTATGAATGGTAAAAGATACTTTAACGGGCGTTACGCTATTCGATTCTATGGACATTTCTACATATGTGTACCAATTTTGAGTAACCGTGTATAGCCAGTATAGTAAGAGTAAGCAAAAATGAAAAAAATGGTAACTTTAAACAATTCAGTAGTCCACTAAAAATCCGACCAGCCTGTATTCAAATGGAAAGTATCATTTTCTCTTAATTCAAGCATGCTGATTACGGGAAAAATAATGAAAAAAATCTCTAGGCCTTAGTTTTCAAAATAGAAATTTTTATTTTTAATGCAAAATTGACAATATTTTTTGACTTTGACGGACTATAACTTATGAATGGTAAAAGATACTTTAATGGGCGTTGCGCCATTCGATTCCATGGACATTTCTACATATGTTTACCAATTTTGAATAATCGTGTCTAGCTAATATAGTAAGAGTAAGCAAAAAAAAAAAAAATGGTAACTTTAAACAATTCAGTAGTCCACTAAAAATCAGACCACGCTGTATTCATATTTAAAGTATCATTTTCTCTTAATTCAAGCATGCTGATTACGGGAAAAATAATGAAAAAAATCTTTAGGCCTTAGTTTCCAAAATAGATTTTTTTATTTTTAATTACGTAAATTTATCTTCGATTAAAAATTACGATTTAATTGTTTTTTTCTGTCTGCAGCACAGGCCTTTTGTCGGTTGTTACGTCATTAACAAAGTATTAGATAACTAATTATTTTAAAAAATATACCTCGTAAAGTAGTTAACAGTCATTTACAATTTGTCTTTCATAGTGAAAGGATGGTTGTACTCTTCTGGTTTGCTGGACCGTGCTCGACCATTCTTTTATTTTTTGTATTTGTATTTCATAGTATTTAAATCTGTGGTAGTTACCTCTACCCTTAAAATAGGAAATTTTTGAATTAAATTCATTAAATCAAAGTGCGCCTAGACCAACCCAGGGCCCGAAGGACAACGTGGGATACTTGTATTTGTATAGTGGTAGTTTGGTAAAATGTCCAGGTTTATCCTGAGACAAGGTATGTGAAAATAAACTTCCTAGCAAATTGAAAATTTATCAATTTTTACATTTTATATCAATTTTTAAAATACTTTAGGTCAATTAACTTGACATGTTTCTCCATCTAGCAATTGTTGCTGTACCCGTAATTTTAGGGTATAAGGCATAACAATACGATATAAATACAATACAATGAATTGTACAACAATTCAAATTTAATATTTTAAAATACAGTGTTTGTACTAGTGTTACATAATACATAAAATATCTAAAATACTTATATATTTTTTAAACTATTTAAATCTTACAATTTCAAAATTTATTTGCCCAAAAAACATTACAATATATGTCTCATAGATTGTGACACGGATTTTCCCATTTATTTATTTAAATATACAAACTATCAATAATATAAAATAAAGTAAATGATACACCCAACAATGGGTAATAAGCAGTAATGATATAATTATTTATTATTAAACAGGCTTGTATTAAAATATTTTGATTTCAACTTTAAATAAACTTAAAACTGAGTACAATGTGGTATATAAAGGAATGACAGTGTGTGAGTGATTGGGTAAGCGAAATCTTGCTCTATAAAATTGCCCGGGAAATTTTATAGTGTAAGACTAGCTTTAATTAAGGTTAGCTTAGAATAATTTAGTTATAAGATAGGGCGCCATATTTGTACTCAGTTTTTTTCATATTAATAAATAGTTAATTATTAATAAACAGTTATTTGAATATATTTCTATAATAATAATTTGGGAAAATCCTGTCTGCAAAATTCATTAAAAATTATTTCATTTTCAATAATTTCAATTCATTCTTTGAATTGATTTTCCTATATTTTTTAACTGTTATTGTATGCCAATTAGTTTTGGGTTCAAATCCCGCACTCAACAATTGCTATACAGAGGAAATGTTTAAGTTTTTGACCCAATTTTCTGATACATAATTTTTAATTTTTACAAATTCAGAATAACGTATTGCATTTTTATTTTTTCAAAATTAAATTCGTATTGGTTGTTATTACTATTTTGTCAAAATTGAATAAAATATTACATAAACTACATGAGTTAAGAATGTTTATTCAGTCGAAGAAATTAACCAACTCGCCCTTACGGGCTTGTGGGTTAAGCTTTCTTCTCATGAATAAATATTATCTTAGCTCATTTGGTGTATAAATATCTATTAACAAATATATATTTTACTATATTAAATTCTTTTGAAAACTTGGATTTTTAAAGTGTTACCTATTACAATTTTGCTGGGAAGTTGCTGTACATTGCAATGAATGTCCAATTATTAATAAATGAGAATATAAAAATAATTTAGAATGAAAGGTGTGTGTGAATGTGGATCGGATGTTTGGGTAAAATATAAAATCATAAAAAAAATAAAACAAGAATAATATGAAAATAAAAACCAATTTTTATTTATGAATGATCCCCTGAATGTTTTGTGTGATTGAGGTTTATTTAGTATTGATAAATATTTGATAAAAGACATAGTATTTCAACATTTTTATTCAGACAATAATATTTTACAATATTTATATATTTTTGAAAGAAAATTTTGAATCTATTTCATTCATTTGAAATTAAATTTTCTGGGTCTTAAGAGAAAAGATGTCACACCCAACTAGGGGTAAAGAACATTATAATAAACAGATATTTTGCATTTATACAAATGTTAAAATCAAAATGAAATATTTAATAAGTTAAATAAAAACGTTCATTGCAGTACAGCCTAGTTAAGTGTAGTTTCAGGGGGCGCGTCGTCATCCTAACTTTAACTTGTAAATCTAACTTAAATTGTAACTTTCGTCCCGGGTGAATTTGCTCGCGTAACCCGGCATAAGGCTCGGGTCGCTAACTTCCGCATATCCGGCATGAGATCCGGATCGTTTCCGTTCCATTGACATCGTACAGGCCAGGATCCTTTTGGACCTGGATATTACCGTCCTTCTAGACTCCGTGGGATATAATCGTCATCCTAACTTTAACTTTTAAATAGTAGATTTCATGCCGGCATGAGGTCCGGATTGTTTTATTTTTTTTATTTATTATTAGCTCGTGTAATCCGGTATGAGGTCCGGATCGATTAGGTTAGGAACCCAGGACCTGGACAACGGGGGACAACAAGGGATCGAGAAAGGAGCAAGTCTTCAAGGCGAATTAAAGACGCGAATATATTCGAAATTTGTCGCGAACCGGGTACGGGAAATTTTGAACAGATTTTGATAATATTGATTTTATTTTTTGTTGTGTCGGGAATATTTTTTTATAAACTGTAGTTTGGGGTTTTGCAGGGTTAATTTTTGCCATAAATTCGTTCGCGAAAATCGATTTATAAATGATATATTTGGGGTGGGATTTTGGAATTGTTTATATTATATTATCTTATATTATATATGCTCGTATATAATATAAATATGATATAATATATTTATTTTGTATGTTATGCTTTTTTTCTAGCGCACTGAGTATTTGGCGTGCCAGTATTTTGAATACTGTGCAATGAATACTCATCAAATTCCGCCGAAAGTCTCTCGCGGGCATGAAAATGTTCGGTGGACTTTACACATGGTAAAAAAGAGCTTTGTTGCAGATTACTAAAATTAGTACCAGCAGCTAATTTGGTAATCACAATGAAGTAGTTTTTTATCGTGAGGTGAGCAACCCTCGTCCAAGAAAACTTACCCTCCTATATGGATTGCACGGGGTCGGTTTTCGCGGAATGGGGAGGGCGCGGTCGTAGGTCCAAACACTGTATGGAATATGACGATGAGCAATAGTTTATCGGCGTATGCATATCAGTGGTTGGAACGCGCTTGGCCCCAGCAGGCCGCGTCCGTGAACAAGCCACAAATAGGTTCATTTCATCTCATTATCATTTTTGTTAGGGTTTCAGGCGCGGGCGATTCTATTTATAGTTGATATGAGATCGTTAGGGTTTTGTAGGACACCCCAGTCGTGGTTTAGGCCGGGGTGGCTCTGTCCTCAACTCCTTTGAATCGCAGGAGGTTTGGACAGGGTTCCCTGCCCACGTGGAGAGACCTTGTCGTGGTGGCAGGGCTTAACCATACCCAAATTGGGGTGGGACCAACGTCTCCACAAACTATCGAATTAATATCTGTTTCTGGTTAATATATTAACTAAATAATTATTTTGGCACATATTAATTCGATAATTTTTATTTAAATGCAATTATTTTAATAAATGAACAAATAAAATATTAATTCTTGCGGAATATAGTTATAAAATCTGATGACCTCCCGCCAATGTTTAAAATAGCAATGATCTTTAAGTAAAGTATCATTTCCGGTTGATCTAATTTGTTGTTCCAATAAATAGAAAAGTCTGTAATACCAAATTTTGGATTATATTTCATTATGTTTTTCCTCAAAAATCTGTTAAGAGTTTCATGTAAAGTACCACTTCCGGTTTATCAAAGTCAAAATCTAATATGTTTCAAATTATATACGAGTTTTAAATACCAAAGTTTTGGATCATATTTTAGTAGATTTTAAGGAAAAATTGTGTTGTAGGTACCTTAATTCGTGCTTATTTACTAAAAACTCTCTTTCGAATTTTTGGACCGAAAACGTTGCCTCCCTTATCTATGGTGTGGCGGGAGGTAAAAATACATAATATATGTAAAATAAACTAATACAAAAATTGTCAATTTAGTAATTTTTCCAGAAAATAGCCCAATTTAGAGCAGCTGATGTTCCTTTAGCCAGATCTTCTCTCGTGCATTCCTCTCCTAAGTTGGCGCACGTGAGCAGGTGGGTCATTATTTGTTCTTGACTAAAATGACATAAAGTGGGTTCTACTTGGTACCCCCAGTTGTACCTATGTATTTCATAGGCGATTTAAAATTTTCCAAATGGGCCATTTTTGGTCATTATCTGGTGGTGGTTTTTCATCTTTTGCAAATAAAGTAAAAAGATAATTATAAGTTATTTAACAATGAATTTAAAAATAGGGGTTGGACACTTTAAATTTAAATATTAAAATATATTTTATCTTTTAAATATCGTAATTTTTATTTATTTTGATTGTTACAGAGTTCTATGCAGTATGGCCGATTCACCTTTCGAATGTACCCTCATGAAACCTGATTTCTTTCAGTATCATCGTTGGAGAATGAATCCCGAGACGTGGAGAAGAATTTCCCGAAAAAAATGCACCCTTATGCCCTCCCCATAAACCCTATTTTAAAGGTATTTATGCCCATTTGCCATCTACTTATCAATAAAACCAAATTAATTCGAAATATTTCTTGTATTGTGTTATTATTTATGTATAATTTCCGGTAAAAATTGATGTACGCTGTTGTATGATGAATTTAAATTACAAATTATTATTTAATCATTTTAAATTCATGATTGATTTCAAATAAATACTCTTCATCCGTTCAAAATTGATAGGATTTTATCGCATTCGAATTCTCGCTGTATTTCCACCAATCACAAGCTTCGTTATTTTTGCCAATCACAATCGTTAGTTTCACCAGATTTTCACCAATCACATGAGACCACGTCGTAAGCCCAGTGTTGCCAACCGTAGCATTATTATGCTAAAGTAGCATAATTACAAATATTTTCCAGTCGTTATAAATTAGTCATTATTATATTTTACTTAATATTTATTTTCGCCATGTCTTTAATAGGGTTGTTGTTTGTCGTCATTGACAGATTTTCTCTTAACTTGTTACTTGGTCATTACTTATTTACTGTGTGTATAAAAGTTTAACATTTATTGTTTATCGTTTGTATTAAATATTCATTAAAATATTATTTTTTGTGTATTTTTCATTGTTTTTTATGTCATTAATATTTGAGCATAATTTTCTGAGCGGTAACATAATTCAATTTTAAGAGGTTGGCAATACTGTCGTAAGCGTCAGTGCGTTACATGTTTTGCAAGCAAGTTGATGTTAAGAAGTGGTTTTATGTTTTTGTGATATATTTTGTGATTAAAATAACTTATTTACGTGTTATATTTGTGAAATGGACTTGGAGCAGTTGAATTCGAATGCCTAGCTGTAGTTTGAAAGGTAAATTACTTGATTTTCTAATAAATTTAAGGACAAAAATCTTGACGTAACCTTACTTACATATTCAAGTTCTACATAAATATGTATTTGTATATTGAATTCATCATAAAACAGCCTTAATACATGTAATATATTGTTGCATTTAACATTCTTTTACATTAGTAAAGTATTAATACATTCTTATACGACGCAGAATGTCTAACCTTGCTCTTTGAAGGTCATACATGATTTGCAACTTTCAGTATCATATTTTTAAGAATTTAAACGTAAAATCGTGTAGTGTATATATCTAGCTGCAGTTTGAAAGGTATATTATGTAATTTTATAATAAATGTAAGGACAAAAATCATATTGAAATATCTAATGACGCTACGTACATCTTCAAGTTCTAAATGTACATTTGTATAGGTACCAAATTCATCATTAAACAGCAGCTAATACATTTTCACATTTGAGTATTTTTAATCTTGCTTTTTGAATCATATGCAACTTTATAGAAATGTCCATAATGTTATGTAATGTTTATCTATAGAGGTGTGCAAAAGTTTTAAGCCAAACAGATTTTTAAACCATAATCATATATTGTAAAGGTGATACAACAATGAAACAGTTATATTAATAAACATATGCATTTGTGCATAAAATATGCTCCTATTATAAACCAGACACTATGTAGGTAAATAAAATTATGTAGCAACAAAATACTATCTAGTGATATACAAAAATATTGCGCCAAAAATATGCGTATTTCAAAACAACTAATAAATCTGTTCAGTCTTATTTTGTTATCCATATTTAATAGTTTATCATCATTCCTTTTGATACAATTACTGCAGAATACTATCGAGACATTGATTTAATTAAATTTGTAATACTGTCTTGTGGTGTACATCTTGTCATTCATTTTCTAAATGGTTCCATAATTCAGGCTTGTTTTTCTTTTCCATTGCGGATGTTTAACTTCTGGCTTAAATGTTTTATTGGATTTAAATTCGGAGATTAGGGTGGTCAAACAAGAATTTGGACTTTTGTTGACCTAAAAATTAGTTTATTACTTTAGATTTTAGTTTAATTATTTTATCTGTTCGCTTTGTTAGTTTACGGGGGTCTATTGCATCTTGGCTTGTCAGCTAATGATTTTTGGCAATGTATATTTGGTGATAATTCCATTTGCTGTGCTTTTATCGATCGTTAGGAAGTCTGCTATCTCACGAGAAACTTCTCCTGGACGTGAAAGGTTTATTGTGGATTCCCGTACCTGAAAGTGGGTGTATTTCACCAATTTATTAGACAATAAGAAGTTAATATTGAATTGTGTATTATTTATTTGTAAGTATTTACATTATATTAGAGTTTGGATTACAGTGACCTATATAACTACATTTGCGCGTAATTTGGTGAAAAATATAACTTAATATTGTGTTAGTGAATAAGTGATAGTGAATATATCAATATTATATTATAATTGCTCTACTTTATTTCCTATTGATATTGATACAGTTTTTTTTCTAAGACATAGTCGCAATATAGCAGTTAGTATATTCATATTAAACATATATTTGCTTAAAAAACTTTGTGCTAAATTATTAATCTATTTTTAATTGTATCTCTGTATATAAATCTTTACATCACTATTATTTATTTGAAAGTATTTACATAGGTATATTAGAGTAATCTATATCTCGATAAGTCTTAGAAAAAAAATGTTATACATTTTACTCGCAAAAATCTGTCATATTATGTAATAACTTATACGATACAATTTAATAAATATTTGGCGATATATATTTCATGATTTATTTATTTATTTACAAGTCCTCATAGAATAATATCATTACAATATGTAACACAAATAAAATGTATTATATAAATGACCAATAAAAACAGTAAAAAAGAATACAATTTCTCAATTGAAAAACCTATTTTCCTATCCTCAAAAATTGCATTCCAGAAACCAGAAATTCACCAAAATACGAACTAGATCATCAAAATGAGATCAGCAGGATATGAACGATTTACGGCCTATAGGTAAACAACTAGCAAAAATCGATTCGAGAGCACCGCAAAACGACCGTCGATCTGCAACCTGCATTAATAATTTTAGCGCCTAAATTTCAACCTAGTGCACAACAGATTACAAAAGCAAGTAGCCTACACGAAAAAATTCCTAGCCAGCAAAATCCGATCCGCGAGCACCAGCAAGGCTTCTGGTCGACAAAATCGCAAAAATCGACGTTTTAGAGGCGTAGCGGCCGAAAAGTAGCACTTTACTGCCGTTACGAGCATTTTTGAGCTCTCAGACGGATTTTCAGCCGATCGCAAGGCATTTACCCACCAAAATTCAGATATCCATCGATTGCTGACTTCTGGCTGACAAAATTTAAAAAGTCGTGTAGATTCGGCGATGTACAGCGTGTAGCAAGACTACTAGTCACGAAAACGAGAATTTGTGAGCTCTCTGGCCGAACGGAATGTATTCACCCACAAAAATTCAAATTTCTGACAATACGGTAGGCTGTAGTAAGCCTGGTGATCGAATCGTGAATCTCAAGTCTCCCACCACGATTTCTAGCTATGTATAATACTGGCTGTCTGTTGAATTTACAGCCATTCGTGCAGCGTGAGTGGTGGCGTCCTACCGGACACTCTTTGTCGTGAAATTACGTAATCACGCCTATTTCAAGCTATATACAGGTTTCTAGAAATTTTTTGCTGGCTAGGCCCCAGGAACCAGCGGAGCGATCCGATCCCAGCTCCCAGCAACCCGCCTAGCACCCACGTGCTGCCTTCGGCTGTAGCCTAGGCGCGCTCGTGGATGGCTAGGGCGGGTTGCTGGTAGCTAGGATGGGATGCTCGGCTGGTTCCTGGTGGCTAGTATGCGGGATTCGAACCTGGATCTTTAGGATGGGAGATTTTTGTTGGTCGTCGTTCTGGTTGTGGATCTATAGGCTGTGAACTGGTTTCTAAGCGGGATATGAACTTAGATCTTTGGAATGCAATTTTTTTGTTTAGGAAATAGGGTGTTAGAATGAAATATTATTTAGTATTATCGGTATTTATTGGTCATAAATATATTACATAATGGTGTACATAATGCATTGCTATATTTTGCAAAGATATTGTTTTAATACAGAGATATATGCGAATGGCAATTATATACATAAATAAATGTATCTTGATCTGTAACACTTTGATAGATGATATTTGATATAGGTTGTTTTTAATTATATATATATAAGAACATATGATATAAATTCTTTATTATGATTCGTTGAAATATACAAGTAGGCTAACATATATGATTGACAACAATCGATCGATTAATTGTTGAAAGAACTTTTATAAGGATCATTTGTTTTAACAAATAGGAATAATAGAAGACATTAATTATGTATAAGATGATCATGTGTTTATTTATAACAGAAAATCCTTACAAAGTTTTTCCCTAACATTTTTTGGGTATTGAAAATATATTCTAAGTTTAAAATAATATATTTTACAACTTCAAAATGAATGTCTCTCTTGCTATAAACTTTAGGGATTCAAATTCGAATTCGCACATAGCTAAAAGATATATTTAAAATATGTAAACTAAAGTTTAAACAAAATGTAAAGAAAATTTTGATGTTATTTTTTTTTAAATTCAATTGTTGAATATGAAAATGAAGTTTAAAAAGTTTTCAATCATGCAAACAGTATATAAAATATATTTGAACTGTATTTGTTTTAAAGTGTAACAAACATGTAAATGTTAATATATTGATTAACTATGTGGAATCGAAATATGAGGCCCAAAATTTTGTGATCTATATAAATAGGGATAATGTATCAATTTATCAGTTTTATATCTTAATTAATGCATTTCGAAATTTAAAATGTAATGTTTTTAATTACGTCGAAACTCTTATTACGTCATTCTTACAGGAGAGACAATTATTTTGTGATACAGTTTTAAATTAGAAGACTTGGTACATAGGTGATTTGAAAACAAAATGTTTTTATCATCTTTTTCAACGGACGTAGAAAAAGTATGTGTGTAAAGTATCATTTTCCGCTCTAGATACACAAATAACTATTTTTTCAATGTGCGAATATGTTACTAAGTGTATTCTAAATATAATAATACAAATTAGGTTTTTTCTTACTATGTTTTACTTAGAACGATCAGAGTATTAGATTACATGTGTACTTTTATGTATGTATGTATGTATGTATGTATGTATGTATGTAGGGGATGCAAATGGTGGTACAGAAAAATAGAGCTAAGTCCCAATTACTTACATGGTTTCGAGATATTGAAATTTTAAAGTTTTAAATATGTACTATTCATTCATATATTGTGCATAATAATATTAAAATTAAATACTTCAAGAACTAAGAGTGATAGCAAATTATCCTAATCTTATTTTTATTTGTTGGATTATTTTCTATAAGTAAACAAAATTTCAGCATTTTGGAATCGCTGAAAACATTTTCAGCAATGCTTGTTTCACGACAGGTATTTCTATTGACAATAGCAATTTAAAAAAATGAGTATATGAAAAACTAAAAGAAAAAGCGACTTGCATTTTCAAAATTTAGTTGTAGAGGGTTATTTCGTGTATTTATACAAATTTTAAAAAGTTTTAAATCGCTGAAAATATTTTCAGTAATGTTTATTCCAAAACGTGTTCATGTTTATTAAAAATATCAACTTTGAAATTGAATATCACGAAAACTAAGAAAAATAGCGCCTCGTACTTTTTAAATTTGTATATAGAAAGTAATTTTCCATATGTATAATTTTAAAATGTTTCAGTCACTGGAAAAGAAAATCAGTGATGTTTATTTTAAGACGTGTATATGTTTAATGAAAATAGTAACTTTAGAAATGAATATCACGAAAATTAAGAGATATAGCGACTTGTACTTTTCAAAGTGATATTAAGGAATTTATTTACTATATTGTAAACCTAATTTTAGAATATATGAATCGCTGAAAAAGTTTTCAGTAATGGTAGTTTCAAGACAAGTACATCTCTATTGAAAATAGCAAGTTTAAAAATTAATATCTCGTAAACTAAGAGAAATAGCCGTTTGTACTTTTCAAATTTGGATGTAGGAAATTATTTTGTATATGTATAATTATTTTCCAAATGTATGAATCTCTGAAAATAATCAGTAATGTTTAGACTTAGCTCTTTCGTTTCTTGTATTCTTCAAATAATATGTATGTATGTAATATGTGTATTAATGTATGAGAACCTAACGTAATACGCTTTGAGATGTTGAAATATAATTATGAAAATGAAAATGGGAATTGTATAATGATATGATTTTATTCTCTGTCATTTAAATATGCTTATATGTATGAGTGTTTTCGACATTTGTTTATAAAGTTTTTATTAGTAGAGCAGATGATTTTTCACGTTAAATGGTTGTATAACATAAGTACTTTATAGGTGTAAGGTGGTTTTATTTATTTATTTACATAAATTTGATAAATATGACTTGGGGTGTACAAAATCCATGTTGGGGTTGTTTTGGGGTGCGATGCTCTGCAACAGGGTGACCATCTCCAATGCGGAAATCAGGAATCATGAACTGCAACTCTCTCGGGTACTTCTGCAGTATCGTCTGTTTAAGTGCACAGCTTATCTTTCTGCAACAATAGAAAATATACTCGAAAGCAACAAATATGAATTAGTGGTTAATGGTCATAGAAAATATGATTTTATTTGTAGATTATTAAGAATGATTTCAAGTATATATAATTATTCTTTAAAAAGATATATTAATGCCAAAGAAAGTGCGAGTTATTCAATATTACAAAAGAATGAATAAATATTTCAATAGATCAATTATAGATTTTAATGCATAATGTGTACGATATTAAAGTATTTTAATAATGAGGTATAAGTTACGTAATTTGTCGCATTATCGTACACATTCATAATTACGCATATATGGAACAAAATATATGTAGTAAAATATATAGGACATACAAAATGATATGATATATTAAAAATTATATACAGGATGAACACAATTCATGACAGATGTTTAACATTAGATAACGTTTTTTTTTTTCAAATATCTTTATCGTAAAAGTATATGGGGCTTTATACATAGTATTTACAGAATAAAATGTTAGAAGATTGTATTTGGTAGGAATATTAAATAATTATCAATTAATGCAAACTATTTTCGATATAATATGAACAATTATTTAAATATAGCTTATATCTATACTAGAATAATCCCTCCAAATTAATGGTTAATATATCAAATGAAAATAAAACAATGTATGAAGTATTATAATAGCAAAAAAAAACTCACTTTGAATAAATGAAATCTGTGGATATAACTCCAAGCCCTGCAGGTATCCTAACGTCCTCTCCAAGCACCAGGAAGTCGTCCTCGTGGTCACAGTACACCAGCACACTAAACACACGTCTTTACACTAGCACTGTAACAAACAAACTGAAAGAATTAATCAATGTAATAGTTAGGGTATTAAATAATTTACCCCGTAAAAATACAAATCAACAATTAAATAATAATGAGTCATTATAAATAATAATTGCTTCTTATGTATTATGTAATTCGTTCACGGTGTTTTGAATTTTATGAATGTAGAAGTGGCGCAAAAAAATTTGAGTACACAAAATACAAAATTACAATTTTTTTTTTATTGTAACATTTTATTAAATATGTGTTTTTTTCAGATGCAGCCGTGTGAAAAGCCGACATCCTGGTGTTGCAGAATTAGCGACTTGGAGTCCCGACATTGTAAGCTGAAGCACTCAACAATGGTGAGTTACATTGTAGTAGATATTTTCTTGTAATCTCGCCCATGGGGATTAGCTATTAAATCTAGGTTTTGATGAAAAGTACTAACATATAATTAAACAATATAATACTATATGTAGTAATCAAATAATATTACTACCAAGTTCATATCTCTACCCATTTTTGAATTATTGCCCCAAAAGTCAATATACCCCATTTTCAGATAAAAACTTCAAAATTTTCAAAAATCTAATTTTTATGGATCTAGATACTTTTCAATGCGCTGATTCCAAATTTTGAAACCGCAGGTCGATATCTCGTTTCGTTCTCGAGATATTTAGATTCAAAGTTTTGCTCAAAACTGCCCATTTTTGGGTAATAACCCAAAAATGGGTCGAGATATGAATTTGGCGACAACACCATTCGATTCTACGGGCAAAATTACATAAGTACACCAATTTTCAGAATTTTTGAACACCGCATACAATCTCTAAAGCAAAATAACTGAAAATGGCCAAAAATCGCAAAAATCCTAAGGGGTACCCCTTACGATTTTTTCAGATTTTGGCCATTTTCAAACTTTTATTCATAAAAAACGAACCGGTTGGTCAAAAATGATGAAAATTGGTATACTTATGTATTTTTGTCCGTAGAATCGAATGGTGATGTCGCCAAATTCATATCTCGACCCGTTTTTGGGTTATTACCCAAAAATGGGCAGTTTTGAGCAAAACTTTGAATGTAAATATCTCGAGAACGAAACGAGATATTGACCTGCGGTTTCAAAATTTGGAATCAGCGCATTAAGAAGTATCTAGATACATAAAAATTAGATTTTTGAAAATTTTGAAGTTTTTATCTAAATGTGGAGTATATTGACTTTTGAGGCAATAATTCAAAAATGGGTAGAGATATAAACTTGGTAGTAATTTTATTTGATTGTAAAGACAATGTTACGTAAGTGTACTCATTTTTAGAGTATTTGAACAAATGTGTGAATTTTTAGAAAGAAAAGTATTGAAATAAAAATGAATAAATGCTATAAAAAAGTTCCTTGGAAAATATTCTGTATACTTAATGTTTAGGAGGATAACTTTTATTTATTTATTTACATAAATCTTATAAATAAATCTTGAGGGGCACTAATACATGTTGGGGTGTCTTCAGTGTGATGCTCTGCAACAATATGATCATCTCTGACGCTGAAATTAGGATAGATATCTTTCTGCAACTCACTCACATCATTCTACGGCTTGGCCAGGACTGTAATTCATCTCTGTTACATGTTTCTGTAACAATAGAAATATATTCGAATTAATATTTGGATTAGTGGTTACAGATAATAATATGGATGGACTTAGAACTGTTTCAATTGTTTGTAATTATTAAAAATAAAATACCTAATATGAAAGTAGGTGTGAGAAATGTAATATTAAAAAGAATATTTATATTTTTAATTATTTAAATATAAAATATTTGTAGTAAAATATATAGTTTGTCCAATAATATATGATATGTGTGTATGGTATTAACACTATGAATAATTCTAAATTAACTCAAATTCTTTTCCACACCACATCAATTATAATTCAAATATAAAGTATATATACACCCAAAATAGTCGTTAGAAATAATGGCTAATATATCCAATAATGGTTACTAAAAGTAGTTTAAAAATATTAAAAGAAACTTACTGTGAATAAATTATTTCCCTAGGTATAAGTCCAAATCGTGAAGATGTCCAAAAGTCCTCTCCAGGCACTAGGAAGTCGTCCTCGAAGGCAAACTACACACACGTCTTTACACTAGCACTGTAACAAACAAACTGAAAGAATGAATCCATGTAATAGTTAGGGTGTTAAATAATTTACCCCGTAAAAATACAAGTCAACAATTTAATAATAATGAGTCATTATAAATAATAATTGCTTCTTATGTTTTATGTAATTCGTTCGCGGTGTTTTGAATTTTATGAATGTAGAAGTGGCGAGAAAAAAGATACTTTAACGGGCGTTGCGCCATTCGATTCTATGGACATTTCTACATATTTTTACCAATTTTGAATAACCGTGTCTAGCTAGTATAGTAAGAGTAAGCAAAAATGAAAAAAATGGTAACTTTAAAAAATTCAGTAGTCTACTATAAATCCGACCACCCTGTATTTAAATGAAAAGTATCATTTTCTGTTAATTCAAGCATGCTGATTGTGGGAAAAATAATGAAAAAATTCTCTAGGCCTTAGTATCCAAAATAGAAATTTTTATTTTTAATGCAAAATTGACAGTATTTTTTGATTTTAACGGCCTATAACTAATGAATGGTAAAATATACATTATTGGGCGTTGCGCCATTCGATTCTATGGACTTTTCTACATATGTTTACCAGTTTTGAATAACCGTGTCTAGTTAGTATAGTAAGAGTAAGCAAAAATGAAAAAAATGGTAACTTTAAAAAATTCAGTAGTCTACTATAAATCCGACCAGCCTGTATTTAAATGAAAAGTATCATTTTCTCTTAATTCAAGCATGCTGATTGTGGGAAAAATAATGAAAAAATTCTCTAGGCCTTAGTATCCAAAATAGAAATTTTTATTTTTAATGCAAAATTGACAGTATTTTTTGATTTTAACGGCCTATAACTAATGAATGGTAAAATATACATTATTGGGCGTTGCGCCATTCGATTCTATGGACTTTTCTACATATGTTTACCAGTTTTGAATAACCGTGTCTAGTTAGTATAGTAAGAGTAAGCAAAAATGAAAAAAATGTAACTTTCAACAATTCAGTAGTCCACTAAAAATCTGACCACCCTGTATTTAAATGGAAAGTATCATTTTCTCTTAATTCAAGCATGCTGATTACGGGAAAAATAATAAAAAAATTCTCTAGGCCTTAGTTTTCAAAATAGAATTTTTTATTTTTAATGCAAAATTGACAATATTTTTTGAATTTGACGGCCTATAACTTATGAACGGTAAAAGATACTTTAACGGGCGTTGCTTCACTTGATTCTATGGACATTTCTACATATGTGTACCTATTTTGAATAACCGTGTCTAGCTAGTATAGTAAGAGTAAGCAAAAATGAAAAAAATGGTAACTTTAAATAATTCAGTAGTCCACTAAAAATCCGACCACTCTGTATTTAAATGGAAAGTAGCATTTTCTCTAAATTCAAGTATACTGATTACGGGAAAAATATTGAAAAAATTCTCTAGGCCTTAGTTTTCAAAATAGAAATTTTTATTTTTAATGCAAAATTGACAATATTTTTTGACTTTGACGGCCTATAACTAATGAATGGTAAAAGCTACATTGACGGGCGTTGCGTCATTTTATGGACTTTTCTACATATGTTTACTAATTTTGAATAGTCGTGTCCAGCTAGCATAGTAAGAGTAAGCAAAAATGAAAAAAATGGTAACTTTAAATATTCAGTTGCCCACTAAAAACCCGACCACCCTGTAGAACTTTAAAATGAAAGTGAAATAGTTGTTTTCTACAGCTATGTAATGTTGCAGGAATTAAAATTGCTGCAAAAAAAATTCAGTCATGTTTGTTTCAAGATAGCTAAATTATCTATTGTGTACACCATGATAAAAATAAAATAAATTGAAAACTAAGTGAGATAGCGATTTGCAGTTTTCAAATTTGGATTCCGGGGGTTGTTTCAAATATGTATACATAGTTTTAGAAATTTGAAATGCCGGATACAGAGTTAAATTTCAGTAGGAAATATTTGAACCTAGCTTTTTGTTTTTCTGTACCTTTTAAATAGTATGTATGCATGGATGTATGGTATGTGAATTACTTATATAATGAACTGTAAAATATATGACAATGAAGATATATGTGTTGCATAATGACATGAATTGATTATGTGCCAATTTTTCTTGCCATATATTAGTTATACGAGTACATAATGTTTAGGAGGATATTTTTTTTTATTTATTTACATAAATCTTATAAGTCTTGAGGGGTACCAATACATGTTGGGGTGTCTTCAGGGTGATGCTCTACAACAATATGATCATCTCCAACGCTGAAATCAGGATAGATATCTTTCTGCAACTCACTCACATCCTTCTATGGCTTGGCCAGGACTGTAATTCATATCTGTTACATGTTTCTGTAACAATAAAAATATATTCATACGTAATATAACAAGTGATATGATTATCATCGATGATATTTTCGAGTGAAACCGAGTTGCAGATTTTACGAGTCCGAAGGACGAGTGAAATGTGCCACTTCGGTTTCACGAGCAATATCTTCGATTATTAATCATATCACGAGCTTATATTTAATGAGAGAATATAATGATTTTTTGTTAAAATTAACTGTCAATGTTGTAAAAATTCCTTAGTAACGAATGTAAATAAGGTGATAATTTCTTTGTTTTTTATCATCGCTGTGATAGACATGTAACTAGGGAAATTCTGAATGTTGATTGGCGGAATACATGTCACGTGACTAACGAATTATATTCTCGAAATAATATTTGGATTAGTGGTTACAGATAATAATATGGATGGACTGTTTCAATCGTTTGTAATTATTAAAAATAAAATACCTAATATGAAAGTAAGTGTGAGAAATTTAACATTAAAAAGAATATTTAAATTTTTAATTATTTAAATATAAAATATTTGTAGTAAAATATATAGTACGTCCAATAATATATAATATGTGTATATGGCATTAACACTATGAATAATTCTAAATTAACTCAAATTCTTTTCCACACAACATCAATTATAATTCACCCGAAATAGTCGTTAAAAATAATGGCTAATATATCCAATAATGGTTACTAAAAGTAGTTTAAAAATATAAAAAGAAACTTACTATGAATAAATTATTTCCCTAAGTATAAGTCCAAGTGTTGAAGATGTCCAAAGTCCTCTCCAGGCACTAGGAAGTCGTCCTCGAAGGCACAGGTCACGAGCACACCACACGTCTGTTCACTAGCACTGTAACAATGAAACTGACAAACTGACAAAATTGATCTATGTAACAGTTAAGCATTAGATAACAATAATAAAAAAAAATGGTAGTCAACAATCAAAATAATGAGTATTAATTATAGTTGATGTCTATGTATTACATAATTTTGTAGTCGCTCGTACAATTTTTTTGAAATTAATATTTGTAAACAAGGTCTATGGATTACCCGCGAAATATAATTAATGAACTTTAGGCTTGAAAGAAAGGATGCTACTTTTTAATTTTGAAAAATTCAAAATGTTGATTTGAGAATAAATGATCTATTTAAAAACGCTATTACAAAAAATCTTGTATGTAATACGTTGTGAAATGAGTGTTTTAGGCATTTGACGTGTTGTAGCACTCGCTTACCCTCGTGCGTATAAATTTCACGTCGCGTGTCAAACTATTATTTCGCAACTTATTACAAAAATAGTTAGTAAAAACTAAGTGAGATAGCGACTTACAGTTTTCAAATTTGAATTCAGGGGGTGTTTTTCGATATGTACACTAGGTTTCAGGAATTCGAAATGCTGAAAAATAAAATTCTGTCATGTTTGTTTCAAGATAGGAAAATGTCTCTTGTGCATACCATGATAAAAGTAAAATATTTTAAAAACTAAGTGAGATAGCGACTTGCACTTTTCAAATTTGAATTCAGGGGGTGTTTTTCTATATGTACACCAAGTTTCAGGAATTCGAATTACTGAAAAAAAAATTCTGTCATGTTTGTTTTAAGATAGGAAAATGTCTCTTGTGCATACCATGATAAAAGCAAAATATTTTAAAAACTAATTGAGATAGCGACTTGCAGTTTTCAATTTTGAATTCAGGGGATGTTTTTCGATATGTACACTAAGTTTCAGGAATTCGAATTACTGAAAAAAAAATCTGTCATGTTTGTTTCAAGATAGGAAAATGTCTTTTGTGTATACCATGATAAAAGTAAAATATTTTTAAAACTAAGTGAGATAGCGACTTGCAGTTTTCATATTTGAATTCAGGGGGATGTTTTCTGCATGTATACTAAGTTTCAGGAATTAGAATTGGATATTCCAACTTTAGAGCTTAAATTTTCTGAAACTAAGTAAGATAGGAACTTGTATGTTTCAAATTTGATTTGTACATGCATCCTTGTATACATAAGCAACGTTTTAAAATTGTTGAAATGTTAACAAATACTTTTCTATAGAATATTTCAACTTTACATATTAATATGAATAGAAAAGTGATATTATTAATACAAACACAAAATGCAGATACAATAAATAAGTTATTACATTTATAATTTTATTAATAAATCATTTCTTTTTGCAGATCATCAAGTTTTCGACGTTCCAGTGGTAAGAGATGCAGACATCGCGACTTGGAGAACCCTTTCGTGTGTCTACAGTATCCTGGGGCTTCTCTCCGGACCTGGTGAAGATGATTTCGTTGTCTGGATCAGGAAACCATCCCCTGCGGTATCGTGAAGTCTTAACCGGTTCGCCTGATCTCCATACTTCAAGTTCTATGAAATATAAATGTGAGAGTTAAACTGTATATTCCACTAAACTTTGTCATGCGTTATTTCACATTCTTGTTTATTACTCCTACATGGTTAAAGATAGCAACTTGCACAATGAAAATTTGGAATCTACATAAAATTCTCTGTACGCTACGTCTGATTATAATTTTTAACTTCGATTGGTTTAGGAGTTACGGGGCGTTAAAATACATGTATTTTCGTCAAATTTTCTCCGTACACTTGTTTCATATTTTCATTTATCACTACTACAAGAATAAAGATAGTAAATAGGGAAGAAAAAATTTATATTTTACATAAAATTCGTTATTGGCAGACACATTTGTTTTGTGTTTAACAACTTAGAAGAAATGTAAATGTAATATCAAAGGTTCATACTTACCTATGGTGAATTTTCATAATATATCATCCGCTGTTGTATCATCACTGTAATATATCATCATAGGCGATTTTCACAGATCAGAATACACTTTGTAGTAAATATTACGTAACACTTACTCCAATTAGAATAACTTGTATAACACTTGGTATTAGTAAAACACTTTTACGGACAATTATACACATTTTAATAATAGGAAAGACTTTTTTTTTTAAATATACATCAACTGTATAGTAAACTAACTCACGACACAATATAATTTTGAATAAGGATTAAACAATGAACACTAACGGAAGGACAGAGTCTTATGCAACATTTTAAATAATATCTAAAATTATAAGAAGCAGAAATACGTTGTATAAGTTAAAATGAATTTTGAATATTTAGATTTTATTGTAAATAATAATATACATATGAACATTTAAATTTAGTGTACTATTAAATTATTAAATTTAGATTTTTTTTAAAAGTTTAAACAAAACGACAATTATTTAAAGCTATTTAAATATTTTTTAAGTATTTATAGAGTAAATCTAACACTTTTAAAATATATAGCGAATTATACGATGTAAATAGAGAACGATTTCAATAAAAATTTCAAACTTTTTTGTTGCTATATGGCACTACACGATTATTCACAAGCACACGATATTCACATCACCAAAGACTGAAAGGAACTGAGGTCTTTATTGTAAAAACATAATATTAATATTATCACGTAATACCCCCACTCTAATTAAGTGTTTATTTACTATATCTTTTGTACTTTGGCGCTCAAAATAAACAATGTTTATGTTTGTTTACAAGTTCCGCGAAGGGCCTAGTACACCCAGCAATAGGATTCGGTGACTACAACACTGGATGATGATAATATATGACTTTTTATAAGAATAAATAAATAAAATAGTAGTTTTCTTACCTTTCCTATGTAATAACAAAAGGGACAGGGAAATATCTTAATATTTAAGGATTTTTCCGGATTTTCCTATGCTATCTTTTAGTATTAAGTTCTCTAGGTACGAAAATAACCATCCGATAGGAGTCCGCCCTTTTATAAAGGGCTAAGGGCTTATTTGAGCCCTTAGGGAAAATTTGACCACGGATTTCATTTATGCAGCTCCAAGTAGGTTTAACAACACTTGTCCGGATTTTCTAGCTCTTTTAGTTCAGGAATTAGCGCAGGCCCTTCGCCACAAACTTGAAGGGCAAATATATTGTAAACCAAAGGGTTTTCATCAATTCTGTGCAAGCCAATGGAAAGCGCGGGTTCGAATCCCCCCGATTCGCTATTTTCCGGCCCTTTAGCCCTATAAATGGACGAATTTAAGTGTTAGTCCCTTTAAAAAACTTTAAGGGCCCATATCTCGAAAACGGCTGGGTTTTCAGCGTTTTCCTTAAAACGCTGTTCCTTAGGGGAATGCGAATGAGTAATATAGGGTCAAATTACATCATACCAAAGTTTGAAGGGCGTAGGGCAAAGTTTTTTACAATAAGGGTTTTTGAAAATTTTTGAACATTTTTTGATTTTTTTTTTGTTTACACCAAAATTTTATTATTTATTTTTTAAGCTCTATAAGCAATAAAATAACCATCCGTAGAACTCTTTCTCATTTTTGTTCCCCGGATACTATGGAAAATATTCGACTCAAAATGCGACACTTTTTAATTAAGAAATGCTTTATATCTCCTAAACTACAAAAGGTTGAAGGGCCGGACAATGTTTTTTAGACTAATTACGACCCGTAGAATACGAATCCGGTCTCACATTGAAAATATGAGAACTCTTTTCATTCCTGTTATCCGGATACCATCAAAAATTTTCGATTCAAAAACTGAGTAAATTTTGGTCATTGACCCCAAAAATTGGGTTAAGAAAAGTGTTGTAGCTCGTAAACTACAGAAGTTAGAAGGGCCGGACAGGGTTTTTTATACTAATTACGACCCGTAGATCACGAATCCGGTCTCACATTGAAAATATGAGAACTCTTTTCATTCCTGTTATCCGGATACCATCAAAAATTTTCGATTCAAAAACTGAGTAAAATTGGGTTTAAAAAAAGTGTTGTAGCTCCAAAACTACAGAAGCTAGAAAGGCCGGACAGGGTTTTTTAGACTAATTACGACCCGTAGAACACGAATCCGGTCTCACATTGAAAATATGAGAACTCTTTTCATTCCTGTTATCCGGATACCATCAAAAATTTTCGATTCAAAAACTGAGTAAATTTTGGTCATTGACCCCAAAAATTGGGTTAAGAAAAGTGTTGTAGCTCGTAAACTACAGAAGTTAGAAGGGCCGGACAGGGTTTTTTATACTAATTACGACCCGTAGATCACGAATCCGGTCTCACATTGAAAATATGAGAACTCTTTTCATTCCTGTTATCCGGATACCATCAAAAATTTTCGATTCAAAAACTGAGTAAAATTGGGTTTAAAAAAAGTGTTGTAGCTCCAAAACTACAGAAGCTAGAAAGGCCGGACAGGGTTTTTTAGACTAATTACGACCCGTAGAACACGAATCCGGTCTCACATTGAAAATATGAGAACTCTTTTCATTCCTGTTATCCGGATACCATCAAAAATTTTCGACTCAAAAACTGAGTAAAATTGAGTAAAATTGGGTTTAAAAAAAGTGTTGTAGCTCCAAAACTACAAAAGCTAGAAAGGCCGAACAGGGTTTTTTAGACTAATTACGACCCGTAGAACACGAATCCGGTCTCATATTGAAAATATGAGAACTCTTTTCATTCCTGTTATCCGGATACCATCAAAAAATTTCGATTCAAAAACTGAGTAAATTTTGGTTATTGACCCCAAAAATTGGGTTAAGAAAAGTATTGTAGCTCGTAAACTACAGAAGTTAGAAGGGCCGGACAGGGTTTTTTATACTAATTACGACCCGTAGAACACGAATCCGGTCTCACATTGAAAATATGAGAACTCTTTTCATTCCTGTTATCCGGATACCATCAAAAATTTTCGATTTAAAAACTGAGTAAAATTGAGTAAAATTGGGTTTAAAAAAAGTGTTGTAGCTTCAAAACTACAGAAGCTAGAAAGGCCGGACAGGGTTTTTTAGATTAATTACGACCCGTAGAACACGAATCCGGTCTCACATTGAAAATATGAGAACTCTTTTCATTCCTGTTATCCGGATACCATCAAAAATTTTCGATTCAAAAACTGAGTAAATTTTGGTCATTGACCCCAAAAATTCGGTTTAAAAAAAGTGTTGTAGCTCCAAAACTACAGAAGTTAGAAGGGCCGGACAGGGTTTTTTATACTAATTACGACCCGTAGAACACGAATCCGGTCTCACATTGAAAATATGAGAACTCTTTTCATTCCTGTTATCCTGATACCATCAAAAAATTTCGACTCAAAAACTGAGTAAAATTGAGTTTAAAAAAAGTGTTATAGCTCCAAAACCATAAAAGCTAGAAGGGCCGTACTAGTTCTATTAGACTAATTACAATCCGTAGAACACGAATGAACATAAAAAAAATTCCCATGTCTTATTTCCCTTATAAATGTTACATAACTACATACTTCCCTGTCTCTTTGTTGTGGTACATCCCCCTGAAATAAATGACGGGTTGTTAAATAAAAATTGTATTGGTTTAAGAAATATTTATTGTTTATTATGGTCATAGCTTAAATTGTATGTATTCTTATTTGTATTTTATAAACAAATATGCTTAGGGATGTTTAAATAATAGTCTGTATAAATTTTACTTGTATTTATTGTTTATTTATACTTTGCATTGTTGTATTTCATGTAACTACCCTTAATGTACTTTGTAAATAAATAATATACTTACCCTTATCCTGAAAAATTGGAAATAGGGATGTTTAAATAATAGTTTGTATACATTTTACTTGTATTTATTGTTTATTTGTATTTTACATTGTTGTATTTCACGTAACTACCCTTAATGTACTTTGTAAATAAATAATATACTTACCCTTATCCTGAAAATTAGAAATAGGGATGTTTAAATAATAGTTTGTATACATTTTACTTGTATTTATTGTTTATTTGTATTTTACATTGTTGTATTTCATGTAACTACCCTTAATGTACAATATATTACACAATAAAATATAAATTAAGATATAATTTGTTTTATTTTTTACCCCTTTGCTACCCCTACACGTATATAGTTCTTAGAATAACCGCTAGAGGGCAGCACCTATTAGAAAGGGGTTTGCGCCTAAAATATAGGCAACCAGAAATACTACTCCGCCTTGAACAAACATACGTACATACATCATTTTAGGGTTATACCTAATGGGAATTTGACCCACTAAATATGGGACGCTTACTATGGGAATTTGAGTAGGTGAAAATGGTACGAAAATGCTCTAAAAAAAATGTATACCTATTGGGAATTTAAACCCAGTATTTTTCGTCAAATCGATTTTCAATGCAAAAACACTCAAAAATAAGGGTCCCATTTTAAGAGTAACAAATTCCCATTAGGTATACATCTTTTTAGTGAACGTGCCATATTCAGAGGGTTAAATTCCCATTAGGTATAACCGAAAATGATGTATGTACGTACGTATGTACACAAATGAAATTTTTTTGGTTAAATTTTCCTCTAAGTTGGAACATTTATCGACAGGTGCTGCCCCCTGGTGGCCGTTTTAAAAACTACATACGTGTAGGGACTTAGAAAAAAAATCAATTTTTAAACAATAATATATTTGTATTATATCAAAAAATTACAAGACTTTCTTATAAAAATTAAAGTTTATTATTATTATTATTATTACAAAAGACTTTAACATTATAATAAATTGTTATTAGATTTGTTGACAAATTTAGTAACAATTGTGGACAGAATTATAACACAAAAGAAACTTAAAAGACACTTGTGTTTGTAAATTCTGTTCATAATTATTTCTCACTAAGTTTGTTTAACAAATTTGGTGACAATCTTTTAACGTTGTCAAACAGGCTTTAGTTGTAAGTTAGAAATGTGTTTTACAACGTATATCTGTCATTTCAATTTGATTGTAAATATTATAAACTATTCTACATCTTTATTTTGTAATATTAGTTACTTTTATTACAAAATAAAAATGTAGAATAGTTTATAATATTTACAATCAAATTGTAATGACAGATATACTTTGTAAAACACATTTCTAATTTACAACTAAAGCCTGAACGACAACGTTAAAAGATTGTCACCAAATTTGTTAAACAAACTTAGTGAGAAATAATTAAGAACAGAATTTACAAACACAAGTGTCTTTTACGTTTCATTTGTGTTATAATTCTGTTCACAATTGTTACTAAATTTGTCAACAAATCTAATAACAATTTATAATAGTGTCAAACATGATTTAGTTATAAAACTAAAATGTTTGTTCCCAAATAAAATTATCATTATTATAGTTGTATTATTTGTTGTTAATTATTTTGCATCTTTATTCTGTGGACTGAATAAAGATGCAATAGAATTGAACACAAATAATATAACCACAATTTTATTTGGTAACAAACATTTCAGTTTTATAACTAATACGAAACTCTACATTTATATTATTTAAGTTTTAAAGTAAAATGATACTATATTACGTAGAGTTTCGTTTACAATAGTAATTTAACAAATGAAATCTTGGTGGTCCCTAAATAAGATTCCTTGTTCCCATTTTTAAAGGTACAAAGATTTCTTATTCAGTTCAAGACCGTTTGACATTTAAATAAATTGTTATTAGATTTGTTGACAAATTTAGTAACAATTGTGAACAGAATTACAACACAAAAGAAACGTAGAAGATATTTGTGTTTGAAAATTCTGTTCATAATTATTTCCCAACTAAGTTTGTTAACAAATTTGGTGACAATTTTTTAACGTTACCAAACAGGCTTTAATTGTAAAATTGAAATGTTTGTTACCAAGTAAAATTATCATTATTTTGGTTGCAGATATTATAAACTATTTTGAATCTTTATTTTGTAATAAAAGTAACTTCTATTACAAAATAAAGATACAAAATAATTGATATTTACAATCAAAATAATGATAATTTTGCTCGGTAACAAACATTTCAATTTTACAACTAAAGCCTGTTTGACACGTTGGAAAATTGTCACCAAATTTGTTAACAAGAAATAATTATGAACAGAATATTTAAACACAAATGTCTTTTAAGTTTCTTTTGTGTTATAATTCTGTTCACAATTGTTACTAAATTTGTCAACAAATCTAATAACAATTTATGACAGTGTCAAACATGGTTTAGTTATAAAACTAAAACGTTTGTCACCAAATAAAATTATCATTATTATAGTTGTATTATTTGTTGTTAGTTATTTTGCATCTTTATTCTGTGGACTGAATAAAGATGCAATAGAATTGAACACAAATAATATAACCATAATTTTATTTGGTAACAAACATTTCAGTTTTATAACTAATACGAAACTCTACATTTAAGTAAAATAATACTATATTGTAGAGTTTCGTTTACAATACTAATTTAACAAATTAAATCTTGGTGGTCCCTAAATAAGATTCCTTGTTCCCATTTTTAAAGGTACAAAGATTTCTTATTCAGTTGAAGACCGTTTCCGAAACTTTATATTAATATTATATATTTTGTTACCACCCAAACCTCCCACTTACCAAAATATATAATATTTATGAATACAAAGCTTCGTTTACAATACTTAAAATCTAACTTTGGCCTGACCGCGTCTAAATACTTAATAATAATTACAATTTTTTACTAAAACTACCTACTTTACAACTAAAGGAACATGGGTATTAATTTAAAATAAACGCAATAAAAGTTTGTTTTATTGTACATACATTTTAAACAAATGAAGAAGAAGCCATGGTCTGCGTTTCCAATCGGCACTGCAATCTTGAAGATAGTGGCGGTGGGGAGTTTTTTTTAACTTTAAAACTATCTTAGAACTAAAAACGAAACCCTTTATTTAATAAATAGTATATATAAGGGAAACACCGCCCTCAAATGCCAAACCCACGTTCCCTTATATATACCATTTATTAAATACAGTTCCGTGTACAATAATACTTATAATCTAACTTAAATTATTGTAGTTCCCCCCCCAAATTAAATTAGTGAAGTGCGCAAAAAACCCTATCTTACGTTAAACATCTATTTCTAAGAAAAACAAATCTAAAAAAGCCTATTTTACGTTAATAACAATTTCAAAGCAAGTCTAAAAATGTCAAGTTACGTTAATTTTTCTCTCTCTCTCTCGAAAAGCAAAAACAACCCTTCCTACTTATTTCTAAGCTATCTTATGTCTACGCGAACTATCTTATATCTAGATTAAACTAAGCTAAAGGCGTGTGAGAGAGAAAGAGTACGAGCTAAGCAAATGGTGAGAACGCCGTGGCGTCGAACGCCGTTGTTGGTTCTCACGGAAGTTTACGAGGGGGTTAAGCCGACCCCACGCGATGCAAAGCATTTACGGCCTAAAACTCGAACTAGGTAGAGAGCACGGCAGCAGTCACATGTAACTACCTAGGGTGCACGCCAACCTACCTAGCTACTCCCGGAGACATTCGCCCGCGCCTCTCGCGGATACCCTACACCGAACGCGGTTATTAACCCGTGTGCTCAACAAAGTTAATTCAAACAAAAACTTTACCTATTCGTTGCCATTACCATTAAATGATGATTACATTACGTTGCCTCCGGATGAGGAGAGCACATACGACCATAAGAAAGCTTTCTGTGCCAACTATGGATTAATGTCCCTAGAAACATTCACACAAGTGTGAAGCGATCCACCATAACAACAGGATTCACATGACGGTGCGTTGCACATATCAGTCCACTCAATTATGGCTATCGCGCACGAACCCTACCTACCCAGCCCCTCTGACCGTGTGAAGTTAATTGAATAAGGAACCCGAACACCCCAACAAGTTTCGAATCTGTTACCTCCTTCCTGACTCACTCATCCATCCACCTGCAAGCATCCCCCGATACGTCCGGTATTTTCTTTTCCCAAGCACTCTCCCTAACTACCGTCTGGGTAAGCCACGCGTACGGTTACCGCTGCAACCGTAGACGCGCGATTTTAGGATGATCGCCACGGACTGCACTTCAAATTAATCAATTTATTATTTTTAATTTTTAAAGAAAACGCGTGTTTGCTCGACGGCGCGATGAGCCAAAGTTTAATTAAAACCTGAAAATACATTTCCAAGAACTTAAAACTATAGTATTCCTCACGTACGAATGGCATTGCACAAGTACAATTCGTTTTATAATCTGTGCTGACATCTAATAAGAAACTATCTTTTCCTGCATCAAAAAACACACATGAATTGATAAATCAACACTAAACACAAAAATGTTAAAACACCCGTCAATGTTTACGAACTATGTTGACAGTTTCAAATTATTTCCTAAATGTTGCCTTATGAACAGGTTTTATAACCTGTGTGTCAAAAAAACTATTTCAATTACGTGTCTTTAACAAGCCTACACTTTATTGCGCGCAATGCCATCCTTACGTAAATAATACTAAAACTTATAAAGCTACTACTTTTTAATCTTCTAGATGTCCGATTCCTGAAAAATAAATGCTAATCATTTGTTCCCAGATATTGATTTTATTGATAAATAGTCGATATTTCAATTTCAAATTGTTTTGATTTTATAAGAACATTTATGAAAGTTATATTTCGTTTACTACAGTACTCAAAACTGAATTTGAGTTCAAGATAATATTTAGACATATACCTTTGACTATAAGTTCTCATGGTTGAGTATGAGAACAAAATAATAATTATGTATAGTAATATTCCCTAGACTATAAGTTCTCATGGCTAAGTATGAGAACAAGATGATAATTAGGCATATAGTCATATTCCTTTGACTATAAGTTCTCATGGTTGATCATAAGAACAAAATAATAATTATGCATAGTCATATTCCCTAGACTATAAGTTCTCATGGCTGAGTATGAGAACAAGATTATAATTAGACACATAGTCATATTCCTTTGACTATAACGTCTCATGGTTGAATATTTTATAAACGTTGCAATTATGAGAAAAATAAAGTTTCCTACCAGGTTCATCCATCGATGGCCGCTTACGTCGAAGATTTGTCTGGTGCTCAGCTATCCTTACAAGATCCTTAAAGTTGCAAACTACAGCAGCTTTTGTAGTGTTAAAATCCAATGCTCGAAAGTTGTATCCAAATTTTCCAAGTTTCTTGACGCACCAGACCAACCAAAGGTCCACCTATTAAATATTAATTATTAGTTTGTGGTATTCTTGAAACCATTTAAAAAACTGTTGGAAAAAATTTCTTATGGCAAACGTGTGTTCATTACGGAAGACACTTGAGAAAAGTATCGCTTTTTACCTCTAGCTAAGAGAAATATTGGATTCATGCTAAAATGATGTGCATATATGTGTGTGTATGTATCTGTGTGTGTGGTGTGTGTGTGTGTGTGTGGTGTGTGTGGTGTGTGTGGTGTGTGTGGTGTGTGTGGTGTGTGTGGTGTGTGTGTGTATGTGTGTATGTTTGTATGTGTGTATGTTTGTATGTTTGTATGTTTGTGTCTGTGTGTATGTGTGTGTATATTTCTGTGTGTATGTGTGTGTGTATGTGTGTGTCTGTGTGTATGTGTGTATGTATGTGTCTGTGCGTATGTGTGTCTGTGTGTACCTGTGTGTATTTGTGTGTGTGTGTGTCTGTGTGTGTCTGTCTGTCTGTCTGCCTGTGTGTGTGTCTGTGTGTGTGTCTATGTGTTTGTGTGTCTGTGTATGTGTGTATGTGTTTGTGTGTATATGTGTATACAGAATAATCTATTGCAATAAATCACACAGTCCAGACTACACTAGTTGTCAAATTCAATTGTTTATAATTGACAGATAAATGTCAGTGTCAAAAATCAACAGTTTTACTAACATTAGTGAAAGCTTTTTCTAGGAAGTAAGTACATTTAATATTTCTTATTGAATTATTATCTAAATAATTAAAATCATAGGTAGGTATGTATATTAATAGTAATAGTTCTTAATATCCTTAAGAAATACTGCCAATTCCGTCAATGAATTGGAACCATCTTGAACATTTTAGAAGAGTAGAACAAAATGAAAAGTGCGAGAGGTATTGTGCTGACCACAACAGATTTTTTTAAAGTGATTTATGTAATGTGAATGTGATATATGTAATGAATCCACGTGTATAATGAGATATTACATCCAACAGTTTTTAAATGGTTCGACCAGTCAACATTTTCAACAAACAAATTATAAAACCTATCTAAATTCCTACAAATTTCTTTCGACTAGTTTAAAACATAGATTATATACTTACAGAAACTTTACGAAGTTGTTTTTCATTATACCAAAAGTAAAGGGTCTCGGTAGAAGCTAAATCTGGACTATAAGATGACCCTTAAAATACCGGTCGAACTATTATCACCAGTCATTTGGCCAACAGTTTTTCTTAAAGTTTTAAGTCTATATTGAAAGTAGAAATTTATGTAGATTTTTATAATTTGTTAAAAATGTTGACCGGTCGAATTATTATGAATTTGGGCCCGTGAGTAGAAACAATTTATAAAGTACTGAAATTTTCACATTAACAAATATTATACCTCATGACTTTTTGCAAAAGTAACACTTTAACAACATGAATAACTATTAATATAGTTGAAACATTGTTTAAACTTACTATTGATATTAATTTGCAACAATATAAAACACCAAATATATTTATTTTTACGTGTTGTGTATCTTTAACTGTGCACGAATGTCAGATGAAAATACGATATTCCACGCACTAGAGAGATAGAACTGTTTCAACTAATCATTCAACTTTAATAGTAATGGCTAGTAACTAGATTTGAACTAGTTAATTTTTATTCTACGATTCGACTCGTAGATTATAAAGTATTGTTGCATTGACAATAATATTAGCTGTTCCAACCAAATAAATACATTTAATAATGACCACAGAAATATAAAATAAGAGATAAAGATAAAAATATCCACTTACATTTGATGATTTCTTGCTGTCTGAACCGCTAGGAATCTGTTCTCTGGTCCTTTAAAATTGTATCTCGACTCTGGATATCATTTCCAATGGTCTGGAACACTGCAGATTCGTTGATTTCTACTGAAAAGAAAATAATTCATTGTAATATACAATAAAATTATCATTACAAATGACATTTGTATATTTGAGAAAGAATATTGATAGATAAAAATAATTAATTAAGTTGTATAAACTATAAATATTGTTGAAATGTTGTTTAATCTTACTATTATTATTAATTTGCAACAATATGAAACCCCAAATATATGTTTTTTAAATTAATAAAACTACACTTACAAATTAAGAACACCTTTTGTCCGTTTTAACCTTCAAAGTTTGCTGTAAATTTAGTAGAAAATACGAATAGTACAACACTGACTATTTTACTAATCGAATTTTCATAAAAAGATGAAAAAATTCACAAATTTTCAAGATAATTAATACAGTAATTCAACTTTTATGGATCAAAGTGCGTAGACGAAACGACAACAAACGTACAACGTGTTCAAAATGGCGATTTAGAAACTTGTTGTACTACCCAACCTACATAACACTCGCCCTGATATCAGCGCCAAAATATTGGAACTAATTACTAATTAATTAAAAATAAATTCTAATAAGGGGAAAATTATACTTTTCATTTAAATACATAATGATCGAATTTTTACTGCCCTACTGACTATTTGAAGTACCATTTTTTGGTTTTTCGCTTTGTCTAACTGTACCAGCAGGGCCCGGCAATTGAAAATTCGTACATATATGTACAAATGTCCGTAGAATCGAATGCCGCAAACCGCGTCAAAAAATCTTGTACCGTTTAATAGTTATAGGCCGACAAAGTGAAAAAAACATGAGAGATTTCTAATCAAAATAAAACTTTCTATTTTGAAAACTAAAGGCCAACGAATTTTTTAATTATTTTTCCCATAATTAGGGTGTCCGAATTAAGGGAAAATTATACTTTTCATTTAAATACATAATGATCGAATTTTTACTGCCCTACTGACTATTTGAAGTATCCATTTTTTGGTTTTTCGCTTTGTCTAACTGTAACAGCAGGGCCCGGCAATTGAAAATTCGTACATATATGTACAAATGTCCGTAGAATCGAATGCCGCAAACCGCGTCAAAAAAATCTTGTACCGTTTAATAGTTATAGGCCGACAAAGTGAAAAAAACATGAGAGATTTCTAATCAAAATAAAACTTTCTATTTTGAAAACTAAAGGCCAAAGAATTTTTTAATTATTTTTCCCATAATTAGGGTGTCCGAATTAAGGGAAAATTATACTTTTCATTTAAATACATAATGATCGAATTTTTACTGCCCTACTGACTATTTGAAGTACCATTTTTTGGTTTTTCGCTTTGTCTAACTGTACCAGCAGGGCCCGGCAATTGAAAATTCGTACATATATGTACAAATGTCCGTAGAATCGAATGCCGCAAACCGCGTCAAAAAATCTTGTACCGTTTAATAGTTATAGGCCGACAAAGTGAAAAAAACATGAGAGATTTCTAATCAAAATAAAACTTTCTATTTTGAAAACTAAAGGCCAAAGAATTTTTTAATTATTTTTCCCATAATTACGGTGTCCGAATTAAGGGAAAATTATACTTTTCATTTAAATACATAATGATCAAATTTTTACTGCCCTACTGACTATTTGCAGTACCATTTTTTAGTTTTTCGCTTTGTCTAACTGTACCAGCAGGGCCCGGCAATTGAAAATTCGTACATATATGTACAAATGTCCGTAGAATCGAATGCCGCAAACCGCGTCAAAAAAATCTTGTACCGTTTAATAGTTATAGGCCGACAAAGTGAAAAAAACATGAGAGATTTCTAATCAAAATAAAACTTTCTATTTTGAAAACTAAAGGCCAAAGAATTTTTTAATTATTTTTCCCATAATTACGGTGTCCGAATTAAGGGAAAATTATACTTTTCATTTAAATACATAATGATCAAATTTTTACTGCCCTACTGACTATTTGAAGTACCATTTTTTAGTTTTTCGCTTTGTCTAACTGTACCAGCAGGGCCCGGCAATTGAAAATTCGTACATATATGTACAAATGTCCGTAGAATCGAATGCCGCAAACCGCGTCAAAAAATCTTGTACCGTTTAATAGTTATAGGCCGACAAAGTGAAAAAAACATGAGAGATTTCTAATCAAAATAAAACTTTCTATTTTGAAAACTAAAGGCCAAAGAATTTTTTAATTATTTTTCCCATAATTAGGGTGTCCGAATTAAGGGAAAATTATACTTTTTATTTAAATACATAATGATCGAATTTTTACTGCCCTACTGACTATTTGAAGTACCATTTTTTGGTTTTTCGCTTTGTCTAACTGTACCAGCAGGGCCCGGCAATTGAAAATTCGTACATATATGTACAAATGTCCGTAGAATCGAATGCCGCAAACCGCGTCAAAAAATCTTGTACCGTTTAATAGTTATAGGCCGACAAAGTGAAAAAAACATGAGAGATTTCTAATCAAAATAAAACTTTCTATTTTGAAAACTAAAGGCCAAAGAATTTTTTAATTATTTTTCCCATAATTACGGTGTCCGAATTAAGGGAAAATTATACTTTTCATTTAAATACATAATGATCAAATTTTTACTGCCCTACTGACTATTTGAAGTACCATTTTTTAGTTTTTCGCTTTGTCTAACTGTACCAGCAGGGCCCGGCAATTGAAAATTCGTACATATATGTACAAATGTCCATAGAATCGAATGCCGCAAACCGCGTCAAAAAATCTTGTACCGTTTAATAGTTATAGGCCGACAAAGTGAAAAAAACATGAGAGATTTCTAATCAAAATAAAACTTTCTATTTTGAAAACTAAAGGCCAAAGAATTTTTTAATTATTTTTCCCATAATTAGGGTGTCCGAATTAAGGGAAAATTATACTTTTCATTTAAATACATAATGATCGAATTTTTACTGCCCTACTGACTATTTGAAGTACCATTTTTTGGTTTTTCGCTTTGTCTAACTGTACCAGCAGGGCCCGGCAATTGAAAATTCGTACATATATGTACAAATGTCCGTAGAATCGAATGCCGCAAACCGCGTCAAAAAATCTTGTACCGTTTAATAGTTATAGGCCGACAAAGTGAAAAAAACATGAGAGATTTCTAATCAAAATAAAACTTTCTATTTTGAAAACTAAAGGCCAAAGCATTTTTTAATTATTTTTCCCATAATTACGGTGTCCGAATTAAGGGAAAATTATACTTTTCATTTAAATACATAATGATCAAATTTTTACTGCCCTACTGACTATTTGAAGTACCATTTTTTAGTTTTTCGCTTTGTCTAACTGTACCAGCAGGGCCCGGCAATTGAAAATTCGTACATATATGTACAAATGTCCGTAGAATCGAATGCCGCAAACCGCGTCAAAAAATCTTGTACCGTTTAATAGTTATAGGCCGACAAAGTGAAAAAAACATGAGAGATTTCTAATCAAAATAAAACTTTCTATTTTGAAAACTAAAGGCCAAAGAATTTTTTAATTATTTTTCCCATAATTAGGGTGTCCGAATTAAGGGAAAATTATACTTTTCATTTAAATACATAATGATCGAATTTTTACTGCCCTACTGACTATTTGAAGTACCATTTTTTGGTTTTTCGCTTTGTCTAACTGTACCAGCAGGGCCCGGCAATTGAAAATTCGTACATATATGTACAAATGTCCGTAGAATCGAATGCCGCAAACCGCGTCAAAAAATCTTGTACCGTTTAATAGTTATAGGCCGACAAAGTGAAAAAAACATGAGAGATTTCTAATCAAAATAAAACTTTCTATTTTGAAAACTAAAGGCCAAAGAATTTTTTAATTATTTTTCCCATAATTACGGTGTCCGAATTAAGGGAAAATTATACTTTTCATTTAAATACATAATGATCAAATTTTTACTGCCCTACTGACTATTTGAAGTACCATTTTTTGGTTTTTCGCTTTGTCTAACTGTACCAGCAGGGCCCGGCAATTGAAAATTCGTACATATATGTACAAATGTCCGTAGAACCGAATGCCGCAAACCGCGTGAAAAAATCTTGTACCGTTTAATAGTTATAGGCCGACAAAGTGAAAAAAACATGAGAGATTTCTAATCAAAATAAAACTTTCTATTTTGAAAACTAAAGGCCAACGAATTTTTTAATTATTTTTCCCATAATTAGGGTGTCCGAATTAAGGGAAAATTATACTTTTCATTTAAATACATAATGATCGAATTTTTACTGCCCTACTGACTATTTGAAGTATCCATTTTTTGGTTTTCGCTTTGTCTGTACTGTACCAGCAGGGCCCGGCAATTGAAAATTCGTACATATATGTACAAATGTCCGTAGAATCGAATGCCGCAAACCGCGTCAAAAAATCTTGTACCGTTTAATAGTTATAGGCCGACAAAGTGAAAAAAACATGAGAGATTTCTAATCAAAATAAAACTTTCTATTTTGAAAACTAAAGGCCAAAGAATTTTTTAATTATTTTTCCCATAATTAGGGTGTCCGAATTAAGGGAAAATGATACTTTCTATTTAAATACAGGGTGATCGAAGTTTTACTGCCCTACTGACTATTTGAAGTATCCATTTTTTGGTTTTTCGCTTTGTCTAACTGTAACAGCAGGGCCCGGCAATTGAAAATTCGTACATATATGTACAAATGTCCGTAGAATCGAATGCCGCAAACCGCGTCAAAAAATCTTGTACCGTTTAATAGTTATAGGCCGACAAAGTGAAAAAAACATGAGAGATTTCTAATCAAAATAAAACTTTCTATTTTGAAAACTAAAGGACAAAGAATTTTTTAATTATTTTTCCCATAATTAGGGTGTCCGAATTAAGGGAAAATTATACTTTTCATTTAAATACATAATGATCGAATTTTTACTGCCCTACTGACTATTTGAAGTACCATTTTTTGGTTTTTCGCTTTGTCTAACTGTACCAGCCGGGCCCGGCAATTGAAAATTCGTACATATATGTACAAATGTCCGTAGAATCGAATGCCGCAAACCGCGTCAAAAAATCTTGTACCGTTTAATAGTTATAGGCCGACAAAGTGAAAAAAACATGAGAGATTTCTAATCAAAATAAAACTTTCTATTTTGAAAACTAAAGGCCAAAGAATTTTTTAATTATTTTTCCCATAATTAGGGTGTCCGAATTAAGGGAAAATGATACTTTCTATTTAAATACAGGGTGATCGAATTTTTACTACCCTACTGACTATTTGAAGTATCCATTTTTTGGTTTTTCGCTTTGTCTAACTGTAACAGCAAGGCCCGGCAATTGAAAATTCGTACATATATGTACAAATGTCCGTAGAACCGAATGCCGCAAACCGCGTGAAAAAATCTTGTACCGTTTAATAGTTATAGGCCGACAAAGTGAAAAAAACATGAGAGATTTCTAATCAAAATAAAACTTTCTATTTTGAAAACTAAAGGCCAAAGAATTTTTTAATTATTTTTCCCATAATATGGGTGTCCGAATTAAGGGAAAATGATACTTTCTATTTAAATACAGGGTGATCGAATTTTTACTACCCTACTGACTATTTGAAGTATCCATTTTTTGGTTTTTCGCTTTGTCTAACTGTAACAGCAAGGCCCGGCAATTGAAAATTCGTACATATATGTACAAATGTCCGTAGAATCGAATGCCGCAAACCGCGTCGAAAAATCTTGTACCGTTTAATAGTTATAGGCCGACAAAGTGAAAAAAACATGAGAGATTTCTAATCAAAATAAAACTTTCTATTTTGAAAACTAAAGGCCAAAGAATTTTTTAATTATTTTTCCCATAATTAGGGTGTCCGAATTAAGGGAAAATTATACTTTTCATTTAAATACATAATGATCGAATTTTTACTGCCCTACTGACTATTTGAAGTACCATTTTTTGGTTTTTCGCTTTGTCTAACTGTACCAGCAGGGCCCGGCAATTGAAAATTCGTACATATATGTACAAATGTCCGTAGAATCGAATGCCGCAAACCGCGTCAAAAAATCTTGTACCGTTTAATAGTTATAGGCCGACAAAGTGAAAAAAACATGAGAGATTTCTAATCAAAATAAAACTTTCTATTTTGAAAACTAAAGGACAAAGAATTTTTTAATTATTTTTCCCATAATTAGGGTGTCCGAATTAAGGGAAAATTATAACTTTTCATTTAAATACATAATGATCGAATTTTTACTGCCCTACTGACTATTTGAAGTACCATTTTTTGGTTTTTCGCTTTGTCTAACTGTACCAGCAGGGCCCGGCAATTGAAAATTCGTACATATATGTACAAATGTCCGTAGAATCGAATGCCGCAAACCGCGTCAAAAAATCTTGTACCGTTTAATAGTTATAGGCCGACAAAGTGAAAAAAACATGAGAGATTTCTAATCAAAATAAAACTTTCTATTTTGAAAACTAAAGGCCAAAGAATTTTTTAATTATTTTTCCCATAATTAGGGTGTCCGAATTAAGGGAAAATGATACTTTCTATTTAAATACAGGGTGATCGAATTTTTACTGCCCTACTGACTATTTGAAGTATCCATTTTTTGGTTTTTCGCTTTGTCTAACTGTAACAGCAAGGCCCGGCAATTGAAAATTCGTACATATATGTACAAATGGCCGTAGAATCGAATGCCGCAAACCGCGTCAAAAAATCTTGTACCGTTTAATAGTTATAGGCCGACAAAGTGAAAAAAACATGAGAGATTTCTAATCAAAATAAAACTTTCTATTTTGAAAACTAAAGGCCAAAGAATTTTTTAATTATTTTTCCCATAATTAGGGTGTCCGAATTAAGGGAAAATGATACTTTCTATTTAAATACAGGTGATCGAATTTTTACTGCCCTACTGACTATTTGAAGTATCCATTTTTTGGTTTTTCGCTTTGTCTAACTGTAACAGCAGGGCCCGGCAATTGAAAATTCGTACATATATGTACAAATGTCCGTAGAATCGAATGCCGCAAACCGCGTCAAAAAATCTTGTACCGTTTAATAGTTATAGGCCGACAAAGTGAAAAAAACATGAGAGATTTCTAATCAAAATAAAACTTTCTATTTTGAAAACTAAAGGACAAAGAATTTTTTAATTATTTTTCCCATAATTAGGGTGTCCGAATTAAGGGAAAATTATAACTTTTCATTTAAATACATAATGATCGAATTTTTACTGCCCTACTGACTATTTGAAGTACCATTTTTTGGTTTTTCGCTTTGTCTAACTGTACCAGCAGGGCCCGGCAATTGAAAATTCGTACATATATGTACAAATGGCCGTAGAATCGAATGCCGCAAACCGCGTCAAAAAATATTGTACGGTTTAATAGTTATAGGCCGACAAAGTGAAAAAAACATGAGAGATTTCTAATCAAAATAAAACTTTCTATTTTGAAAACTAAAGGCCAAAGAATTTTTTAATTATTTTTCCCATAATTAGGGTGTCCGAATTAAGGGAAAATGATACTTTCTATTTAAATACAGGTGATCGAATTTTTACTGCCCTACTGACTATTTGAAGTATCCATTTTTTGGTTTTTCGCTTTGTCTAACTGTAACAGCAGGGCCCGGCAATTGAAAATTCGTACATATATGTACAAATGTCCGTAGAATCGAATGCCGCAAACCGCGTCAAAAAATCTTGTACCGTTTAATAGTTATAGGCCGACAAAGTGAAAAAAACATGAGAGATTTCTAATCAAAATAAAACTTTCTATTTTGAAAACTAAAGGACAAAGAATTTTTTAATTATTTTTCCCATAATTAGGGTGTCCGAATTAAGGGAAAATTATAACTTTTCATTTAAATACATAATGATCGAATTTTTACTGCCCTACTGACTATTTGAAGTACCATTTTTTGGTTTTTCGCTTTGTCTAACTGTACCAGCAGGGCCCGGCAATTGAAAATTCGTACATATATGTACAAATGGCCGTAGAATCGAATGCCGCAAACCGCGTCAAAAAATATTGTACGGTTTAATAGTTATAGGCCGACAAAGTGAAAAAAACATGAGAGATTTCTAATCAAAATAAAACTTTCTATTTTGAAAACTAAAGGCCAAAGAATTTTTTAATTATTTTTCCCATAATTAGGGTGTCCGAATTAAGGGAAAATGATACTTTCTATTTAAATACAGGTGATCGAATTTTTACTGCCCTACTGACTATTTGAAGTATCCATTTTTTGGTTTTTCGCTTTGTCTAACTGTAACAGCAGGGCCCGGCAATTGAAAATTCGTACATATATGTACAAATGTCCGTAGAATCGAATGCCGCAAACCGCGTCAAAAAATCTTGTACCGTTTAATAGTTATAGGCCGACAAAGTGAAAAAAACATGAGAGATTTCTAATCAAAATAAAACTTTCTATTTTGAAAACTAAAGGACAAAGAATTTTTTAATTATTTTTCCCATAATTAGGGTGTCCGAATTAAGGGAAAATTATAACTTTTCATTTAAATACATAATGATCGAATTTTTACTGCCCTACTGACTATTTGAAGTACCATTTTTTGGTTTTTCGCTTTGTCTAACTGTACCAGCAGGGCCCGGCAATTGAAAATTCGTACATATATGTACAGATGTCCGTAGAATCGAATGCCGCAAACCGCGTCAAAAAATCTTGTACCGTTTAATAGTTATAGGCCGACAAAGTGAAAAAAACATGAGAGATTTCTAATCAAAATAAAACTTTCTATTTTGAAAACTAAAGGCCAAAGAATTTTTTAATTACTTTTCCCATAATTAGGGTGTCCGAATTAAGGGAAAATGATACTTTCTATTTAAATACAGGGTGATCGAATTTTTACTGCCCTACTGACTATTTGAAGTATCCATTTTTTGGTTTTTCGCTTTGTCTAACTGTAACAGCAGGGCCCGGCAATTGAAAATTCGTACATATATGTACAAATGTCCGTAGAATCGAATGCCGCAAACCGCGTCAAAAAATCTTGTACCGTTTAATAGTTATAGGCCGACAAAGTGAAAAAAACATGAGAGATTTCTAATCAAAATAAAACTTTCTATTTTGAAAACTAAAGGACAAAGAATTTTTTAATTATTTTTCCCATAATTAGGGTGTCCGAATTAAGGGAAAATTATACTTTTCATTTAAATACATAATGATCAAATTTTTACTGCCCTACTGACTATTTGAAGTACCATTTTTTGGTTTTTCGCTTTGTCTAACTGTACCAGCAGGGCCCGGCAATTGAAAATTCGTACATATATGTACAAATGTCCGTAGAATCGAATGCCGCAAACCGCGTCAAAAAATCTTGTACCGTTTAATAGTTATAGGCCGACAAAGTGAAAAAAACATGAGAGATTTCTAATCAAAATAAAACTTTCTATTTTGAAAACTAAAGGACAAAGAATTTTTTAATTATTTTTCCCATAATTAGGGTGTCCGAATTAAGGGAAAATTATAACTTTTCATTTAAATACATAATGATCGAATTTTTACTGCCCTACTGACTATTTGAAGTACCATTTTTTGGTTTTTCGCTTTGTCTAACTGTACCAGCAGGGCCCGGCAATTGAAAATTCGTACATATATGTACAAATGTCCGTAGAATCGAATGCCGTAAACCGCGTCAAAAAATCTTGTACCGTTTAATAGTTATAGGCCGACAAAGTGAAAAAAACATGAGAGATTTCTAATCAAAATAAAACTTTCTATTTTGAAAACTAAAGGCCAACGAATTTTTTAATTATTTTTCCCATAATTAGGGTGTCCGAATTAAGGGAAAATTATACTTTTCATTTAAATACATAATGATCGAATTTTTACTGCCCTACTGACTATTTGAAGTATCCATTTTTTGGTTTTCGCTTTGTCTGTACTGTACCAGCAGGGCCCGGCAATTGAAAATTCGTACATATATGTACAAATGTCCGTAGAATCGAATGCCGCAAACCGCGTCAAAAAATCTTGTACCGTTTAATAGTTATAGGCCGACAAAGTGAAAAAAACATGAGAGATTTCTAATCAAAATAAAACTTTCTATTTTGAAAACTAAAGGCCAAAGAATTTTTTAATTATTTTTCCCATAATTAGGGTGTCCGAATTAAGGGAAAATGATACTTTCTATTTAAATACAGGGTGATCGAAGTTTTACTGCCCTACTGACTATTTGAAGTATCCATTTTTTGGTTTTTCGCTTTGTCTAACTGTAACAGCAGGGCCCGGCAATTGAAAATTCGTACATATATGTACAAATGTCCGTAGAATCGAATGCCGCAAACCGCGTCAAAAAATCTTGTACCGTTTAATAGTTATAGGCCGACAAAGTGAAAAAAACATGAGAGATTTCTAATCAAAATAAAACTTTCTATTTTGAAAACTAAAGGACAAAGAATTTTTTAATTATTTTTCCCATAATTAGGGTGTCCGAATTAAGGGAAAATTATACTTTTCATTTAAATACATAATGATCGAATTTTTACTGCCCTACTGACTATTTGAAGTACCATTTTTTGGTTTTTCGCTTTGTCTAACTGTACCAGCCGGGCCCGGCAATTGAAAATTCGTACATATATGTACAAATGTCCGTAGAATCGAATGCCGCAAACCGCGTCAAAAAATCTTGTACCGTTTAATAGTTATAGGCCGACAAAGTGAAAAAAACATGAGAGATTTCTAATCAAAATAAAACTTTCTATTTTGAAAACTAAAGGCCAAAGAATTTTTTAATTATTTTTCCCATAATTAGGGTGTCCGAATTAAGGGAAAATGATACTTTCTATTTAAATACAGGGTGATCGAATTTTTACTGCCCTACTGACTATTTGAAGTATCCATTTTTTGGTTTTTCGCTTTGTCTAACTGTAACAGCAAGGCCCGGCAATTGAAAATTCGTACATATATGTACAAATGGCCGTAGAATCGAATGCCGCAAACCGCGTCAAAAAATCTTGTACCGTTTAATAGTTATAGGCCGACAAAGTGAAAAAAACATGAGAGATTTCTAATCAAAATAAAACTTTCTATTTTGAAAACTAAAGGACAAAGAATTTTTTAATTATTTTTCCCATAATTAGGGTGTCCGAATTAAGGGAAAATTATAACTTTTCATTTAAATACATAATGATCGAATTTTTACTGCCCTACTGACTATTTGAAGTACCATTTTTTGGTTTTTCGCTTTGTCTAACTGTACCAGCAGGGCCCGGCAATTGAAAATTCGTACATATATGTACAAATGGCCGTAGAATCAAATGCCGCAAACCGCGTCAAAAAATATTGTACGGTTTAATAGTTATAGGCCGACAAAGTGAAAAAAACATGAGAGATTTCTAATCAAAATAAAACTTTCTATTTTGAAAACTAAAGGCCAAAGAATTTTTTAATTATTTTTCCCATAATTAGGGTGTCCGAATTAAGGGAAAATGATACTTTCTATTTAAATACAGGTGATCGAATTTTTACTGCCCTACTGACTATTTGAAGTATCCATTTTTTGGTTTTTCGCTTTGTCTAACTGTAACAGCAGGGCCCGGCAATTGAAAATTCGTACATATATGTACAAATGTCCGTAGAATCGAATGCCGCAAACCGCGTCAAAAAATCTTGTACCGTTTAATAGTTATAGGCCGACAAAGTGAAAAAAACATGAGAGATTTCTAATCAAAATAAAACTTTCTATTTTGAAAACTAAAGGACAAAGAATTTTTTAATTATTTTTCCCATAATTAGGGTGTCCGAATTAAGGGAAAATTATAACTTTTCATTTAAATACATAATGATCGAATTTTTACTGCCCTACTGACTATTTGAAGTACCATTTTTTGGTTTTTCGCTTTGTCTAACTGTACCAGCAGGGCCCGGCAATTGAAAATTCGTACATATATGTACAGATGTCCGTAGAATCGAATGCCGCAAACCGCGTCAAAAAATCTTGTACCGTTTAATAGTTATAGGCCGACAAAGTGAAAAAAAACATGAGAGATTTCTAATCAAAATAAAACTTTCTATTTTGAAAACTAAAGGCCAAAGAATTTTTTAATTACTTTTCCCATAATTAGGGTGTCCGAATTAAGGGAAAATGATACTTTCTATTTAAATACAGGGTGATCGAATTTTTACTGCCCTACTGACTATTTGAAGTATCCATTTTTTGGTTTTTCGCTTTGTCTAACTGTAACAGCAGGGCCCGGCAATTGAAAATTCGTACATATATGTACAAATGGCCGTAGAATCGAATGCCGCAAACCGCGTCAAAAAATATTGTACCGTTTAATAGTTATAGGCCGACAAAGTGAAAAAAACATGAGAGATTTCTAATCAAAATAAAACTTTCTATTTTGAAAACTAAAGGCCAAAGAATTTTTTAATTATTTTTCCCATAATTAGGGTGTCCGAATTAAGGGAAAATGATACTTTCTATTTAAATACAGGGTGATCGAATTTTTACTACCCTACTGACTATTTGAAGTATCCATTTTTTGGTTTTTCGCTTTGTCTAACTGTAACAGCAAGGCCCGGCAATTGAAAATTCGTACATATATGTACAAATGTCCGTAGAATCGAATGCCGCAAACCGCGTCAAAAAATCTTGTACCGTTTAATAGTTATAGGCCGACAAAGTGAAAAAAACATGAGAGATTTCTAATCAAAATAAAACTTTCTATTTTGAAAACTAAAGGCCAAAGAATTTTTTAATTATTTTTCCCATAATTAGGGTGTCCGAATTAAGGGAAAATGATACTTTCTATTTAAATACAGGGTGATCGAAGTTTTACTGCCCTACTGACTATTTGAAGTATCCATTTTTTGGTTTTTCGCTTTGTCTAACTGTAACAGCAGGGCCCGGCAATTGAAAATTCGTACATATATGTACAAATGTCCGTAGAATCGAATGCCGCAAACCGCGTCAAAAAATCTTGTACCGTTTAATAGTTATAGGCCGACAAAGTGAAAAAAACATGAGAGATTTCTAATCAAAATAAAACTTTCTATTTTGAAAACTAAAGGACAAAGAATTTTTTAATTATTTTTCCCATAATTAGGGTGTCCGAATTAAGGGAAAATTATACTTTTCATTTAAATACATAATGATCGAATTTTTACTGCCCTACTGACTATTTGAAGTACCATTTTTTGGTTTTTCGCTTTGTCTAACTGTACCAGCCGGGCCCGGCAATTGAAAATTCGTACATATATGTACAAATGTCCGTAGAATCGAATGCCGCAAACCGCGTCAAAAAATCTTGTACCGTTTAATAGTTATAGGCCGACAAAGTGAAAAAAACATGAGAGATTTCTAATCAAAATAAAACTTTCTATTTTGAAAACTAAAGGCCAAAGAATTTTTTAATTATTTTTCCCATAATTAGGGTGTCCGAATTAAGGGAAAATGATACTTTCTATTTAAATACAGGGTGATCGAATTTTTACTACCCTACTGACTATTTGAAGTATCCATTTTTTGGTTTTTCGCTTTGTCTAACTGTAACAGCAAGGCCCGGCAATTGAAAATTCGTACATATATGTACAAATGTCCGTAGAATCGAATGCCGCAAACCGCGTCGAAAAATCTTGTACCGTTTAATAGTTATAGGCCGACAAAGTGAAAAAAACATGAGAGATTTCTAATCAAAATAAAACTTTCTATTTTGAAAACTAAAGGCCAAAGAATTTTTTAATTATTTTTCCCATAATTAGGGTGTCCGAATTAAGGGAAAATGATACTTTCTATTTAAATACAGGTGATCGAATTTTTACTGCCCTACTGACTATTTGAAGTATCCATTTTTTGGTTTTTCGCTTTGTCTAACTGTAACAGCAGGGCCCGGCAATTGAAAATTCGTACATATATGTACAAATGTCCGTAGAATCGAATGCCGCAAACCGCGTCAAAAAATCTTGTACCGTTTAATAGTTATAGGCCGACAAAGTGAAAAAAACATGAGAGATTTCTAATCAAAATAAAACTTTCTATTTTGAAAACTAAAGGACAAAGAATTTTTTAATTATTTTTCCCATAATTAGGGTGTCCGAATTAAGGGAAAATTATAACTTTTCATTTAAATACATAATGATCGAATTTTTACTGCCCTACTGACTATTTGAAGTACCATTTTTTGGTTTTTCGCTTTGTCTAACTGTACCAGCAGGGCCCGGCAATTGAAAATTCGTACATATATGTACAAATGTCCGTAGAATCGAATGCCGCAAACCGCGTCAAAAAATCTTGTACCGTTTAATAGTTATAGGCCGACAAAGTGAAAAAAACATGAGAGATTTCTAATCAAAATAAAACTTTCTATTTTGAAAACTAAAGGCCAAAGAATTTTTTAATTATTTTTCCCATAATTAGGGTGTCCGAATTAAGGGAAAATGATACTTTCTATTTAAATACAGGGTGATCGAAGTTTTACTGCCCTACTGACTATTTGAAGTATCCATTTTTTGGTTTTTCGCTTTGTCTAACTGTAACAGCAGGGCCCGGCAATTGAAAATTCGTACATATATGTACAAATGTCCGTAGAATCGAATGCCGCAAACCGCGTCAAAAAATCTTGTACCGTTTAATAGTTATAGGCCGACAAAGTGAAAAAAACATGAGAGATTTCTAATCAAAATAAAACTTTCTATTTTGAAAACTAAAGGACAAAGAATTTTTTAATTATTTTTCCCATAATTAGGGTGTCCGAATTAAGGGAAAATTATACTTTTCATTTAAATACATAATGATCGAATTTTTACTGCCCTACTGACTATTTGAAGTACCATTTTTTGGTTTTTCGCTTTGTCTAACTGTACCAGCCGGGCCCGGCAATTGAAAATTCGTACATATATGTACAAATGTCCGTAGAATCGAATGCCGCAAACCGCGTCAAAAAATCTTGTACCGTTTAATAGTTATAGGCCGACAAAGTGAAAAAAACATGAGAGATTTCTAATCAAAATAAAACTTTCTATTTTGAAAACTAAAGGACAAAGAATTTTTTAATTATTTTTCCCATAATTAGGGTGTCCGAATTAAGGGAAAATTATAACTTTTCATTTAAATACATAATGATCGAATTTTTACTGCCCTACTGACTATTTGAAGTACCATTTTTTGGTTTTTCGCTTTGTCTAACTGTACCAGCAGGGCCCGGCAATTGAAAATTCGTACATATATGTACAAATGTCCGTAGAATCGAATGCCGCAAACCGCGTCAAAAAATCTTGTACCGTTTAATAGTTATAGGCCGACAAAGTGAAAAAAACATGAGAGATTTCTAATCAAAATAAAACTTTCTATTTTGAAAACTAAAGGCCAAAGAATTTTTTAATTATTTTTCCCATAATTAGGGTGTCCGAATTAAGGGAAAATGATACTTTCTATTTAAATACAGGGTGATCGAAGTTTTACTGCCCTACTGACTATTTGAAGTATCCATTTTTTGGTTTTTCGCTTTGTCTAACTGTAACAGCAAGGCCCGGCAATTGAAAATTCGTACATATATGTACAAATGTCCGTAGAATCGAATGCCGCAAACCGCGTCAAAAAATATTGTACCGTTTAATAGTTATAGGCCGACAAAGTGAAAAAAACATGAGAGATTTCTAATCAAAATAAAACTTTCTATTTTGAAAACTAAAGGACAAAGAATTTTTTAATTATTTTTCCCATAATTAGGGTGTCCGAATTAAGGGAAAATTATACTTTTCATTTAAATACATAATGATCGAATTTTTACTGCCCTACTGACTATTTGAAGTACCATTTTTTGGTTTTTCGCTTTGTCTAACTGTACCAGCCGGGCCCGGCAATTGAAAATTCGTACATATATGTACAAATGTCCGTAGAATCGAATGCCGCAAACCGCGTCAAAAAATCTTGTACCGTTTAATAGTTATAGGCCGACAAAGTGAAAAAAACATGAGAGATTTCTAATCAAAATAAAACTTTCTATTTTGAAAACTAAAGGCCAAAGAATTTTTTAATTATTTTTCCCATAATTAGGGTGTCCGAATTAAGGGAAAATGATACTTTCTATTTAAATACAGGGTGATCGAATTTTTACTACCCTACTGACTATTTGAAGTATCCATTTTTTGGTTTTTCGCTTTGTCTAACTGTAACAGCAAGGCCCGGCAATTGAAAATTCGTACATATATGTACAAATGTCCGTAGAATCGAATGCCGCAAACCGCGTCGAAAAATCTTGTACCGTTTAATAGTTATAGGCCGACAAAGTGAAAAAAACATGAGAGATTTCTAATCAAAATAAAACTTTCTATTTTGAAAACTAAAGGCCAAAGAATTTTTTAATTATTTTTCCCATAATTAGGGTGTCCGAATTAAGGGAAAATGATACTTTCTATTTAAATACAGGTGATCGAATTTTTACTGCCCTACTGACTATTTGAAGTATCCATTTTTTGGTTTTTCGCTTTGTCTAACTGTAACAGCAGGGCCCGGCAATTGAAAATTCGTACATATATGTACAAATGTCCGTAGAATCGAATGCCGCAAACCGCGTCAAAAAATCTTGTACCGTTTAATAGTTATAGGCCGACAAAGTGAAAAAAACATGAGAGATTTCTAATCAAAATAAAACTTTCTATTTTGAAAACTAAAGGACAAAGAATTTTTTAATTATTTTTCCCATAATTAGGGTGTCCGAATTAAGGGAAAATTATAACTTTTCATTTAAATACATAATGATCGAATTTTTACTGCCCTACTGACTATTTGAAGTACCATTTTTTGGTTTTTCGCTTTGTCTAACTGTACCAGCAGGGCCCGGCAATTGAAAATTCGTACATATATGTACAAATGTCCGTAGAATCGAATGCCGCAAACCGCGTCAAAAAATCTTGTACCGTTTAATAGTTATAGGCCGACAAAGTGAAAAAAACATGAGAGATTTCTAATCAAAATAAAACTTTCTATTTTGAAAACTAAAGGCCAAAGAATTTTTTAATTATTTTTCCCATAATTAGGGTGTCCGAATTAAGGGAAAATGATACTTTCTATTTAAATACAGGTGATCGAATTTTTACTGCCCTACTGACTATTTGAAGTATCCATTTTTTGGTTTTTCGCTTTGTCTAACTGTAACAGCAGGGCCCGGCAATTGAAAATTCGTACATATATGTACAAATGTCCGTAGAATCGAATGCCGCAAACCGCGTCAAAAAATCTTGTACCGTTTAATAGTTATAGGCCGACAAAGTGAAAAAAACATGAGAGATTTCTAATCAAAATAAAACTTTCTATTTTGAAAACTAAAGGCCAAAGAATTTTTTAATTATTTTTCCCATAATTAGGGTGTCCGAATTAAGGGAAAATGATACTTTCTATTTAAATACAGGGTGATCGAATTTTTACTGCCCTACTGACTATTTGAAGTATCCATTTTTTGGTTTTTCGCTTTGTCTAACTGTAACAGCAAGGCCCGGCAATTGAAAATTCGTACATATATGTACAAATGTCCGTAGAATCGAATGCCGCAAACCGCGTCAAAAAATCTTGTACCGTTTAATAGTTATAGGCCGACAAAGTGAAAAAAACATGAGAGATTTCTAATCAAAATAAAACTTTCTATTTTGAAAACTAAAGGCCAAAGAATTTTTTAATTATTTTTCCCATAATTAGGGTGTCCGAATTAAGGGAAAATTATACTTTTCATTTAAATACATAATGATCAAATTTTTACTGCCCTACTGACTATTTGAAGTACCATTTTTTGGTTTTTCGCTTTGTCTAACTGTACCAGCAGGGCCCGGCAATTGAAAATTCGTACATATATGTACAAATGTCCGTAGAACCGAATGCCGCAAACCGCGTCAAAAAATCTTGTACCGTTTAATAGTTATAGGCCGACAAAGTGAAAAAAACATGAGAGATTTCTAATCAAAATAAAACTTTCTATTTTGAAAACTAAAGGCCAAAGAATTTTTTAATTATTTTTCCCATAATAAGGGTGTCCGAATTAAGGGAAAATGATACTTTCTATTTAAATACAGGGTGATCGAATTTTTACTACCCTACTGACTATTTGAAGTATCCATTTTTTGGTTTTTCGCTTTGTCTAACTGTAACAGCAAGGCCCGGCAATTGAAAATTCGTACATATATGTACAAATGTCCGTAGAATCGAATGCCGCAAACCGCGTCGAAAAATCTTGTACCGTTTAATAGTTATAGGCCGACAAAGTGAAAAAAACATGAGAGATTTCTAATCAAAATAAAACTTTCTATTTTGAAAACTAAAGGCCAAAGAATTTTTTAATTATTTTTCCCATAATTAGGGTGTCCGAATTAAGGGAAAATGATACTTTCTATTTAAATACAGGTGATCGAATTTTTACTGCCCTACTGACTATTTGAAGTATCCATTTTTTGGTTTTTCGCTTTGTCTAACTGTAACAGCAGGGCCCGGCAATTGAAAATTCGTACATATATGTACAAATGTCCGTAGAATCGAATGCCGCAAACCGCGTCAAAAAATATTGTACCGTTTAATAGTTATAGGCCGACAAAGTGAAAAAAACATGAGAGATTTCTAATCAAAATAAAACTTTCTATTTTGAAAACTAAAGGACAAAGAATTTTTTAATTATTTTTCCCATAATTAGGGTGTCCGAATTAAGGGAAAATTATACTTTTCATTTAAATACATAATGATCGAATTTTTACTGCCCTACTGACTATTTGAAGTACCATTTTTTGGTTTTTCGCTTTGTCTAACTGTACCAGCCGGGCCCGGCAATTGAAAATTCGTACATATATGTACAAATGTCCGTAGAATCGAATGCCGCAAACCGCGTCAAAAAATCTTGTACCGTTTAATAGTTATAGGCCGACAAAGTGAAAAAAACATGAGAGATTTCTAATCAAAATAAAACTTTCTATTTTGAAAACTAAAGGCCAAAGAATTTTTTAATTATTTTTCCCATAATTAGGGTGTCCGAATTAAGGGAAAATGATACTTTCTATTTAAATACAGGGTGATCGAATTTTTACTACCCTACTGACTATTTGAAGTATCCATTTTTTGGTTCTTCGCTTTGTCTAACTGTAACAGCAAGGCCCGGCAATTGAAAATTCGTACATATATGTACAAATGTCCGTAGAATCGAATGCCGCAAACCGCGTCGAAAAATCTTGTACCGTTTAATAGTTATAGGCCGACAAAGTGAAAAAAACATGAGAGATTTCTAATCAAAATAAAACTTTCTATTTTGAAAACTAAAGGCCAAAGAATTTTTTAATTATTTTTCCCATAATTAGGGTGTCCGAATTAAGGGAAAATGATACTTTCTATTTAAATACAGGGTGATCGAATTTTTACTGCCCTACTGACTATTTGAAGTATCCATTTTTTGGTTTTTCGCTTTGTCTAACTGTAACAGCAAGGCCCGGCAATTGAAAATTCGTACATATATGTACAAATGTCCGTAGAATCGAATGCCGCAAACCGCGTCAAAAAATCTTGTACCGTTTAATAGTTATAGGCCGACAAAGTGAAAAAAACATGAGAGATTTCTAATCAAAATAAAACTTTCTATTTTGAAAACTAAAGGCCAAAGAATTTTTTAATTATTTTTCCCATAATTAGGGTGTCCGAATTAAGGGAAAATTATACTTTTCATTTAAATACATAATGATCAAATTTTTACTGCCCTACTGACTATTTGAAGTACCATTTTTTGGTTTTTCGCTTTGTCTAACTGTACCAGCAGGGCCCGGCAATTGAAAATTCGTACATATATGTACAAATGTCCGTAGAACCGAATGCCGCAAACCGCGTCAAAAAATCTTGTACCGTTTAATAGTTATAGGCCGACAAAGTGAAAAAAACATGAGAGATTTCTAATCAAAATAAAACTTTCTATTTTGAAAACTAAAGGCCAAAGAATTTTTTAATTATTTTTCCCATAATAAGGGTGTCCGAATTAAGGGAAAATGATACTTTCTATTTAAATACAGGGTGATCGAATTTTTACTACCCTACTGACTATTTGAAGTATCCATTTTTTGGTTTTTCGCTTTGTCTAACTGTAACAGCAAGGCCCGGCAATTGAAAATTCGTACATATATGTACAAATGTCCGTAGAATCGAATGCCGCAAACCGCGTCGAAAAATCTTGTACCGTTTAATAGTTATAGGCCGACAAAGTGAAAAAAACATGAGAGATTTCTAATCAAAATAAAACTTTCTATTTTGAAAACTAAAGGCCAAAGAATTTTTTAATTATTTTTCCCATAATTAGGGTGTCCGAATTAAGGGAAAATGATACTTTCTATTTAAATACAGGTGATCGAATTTTTACTGCCCTACTGACTATTTGAAGTATCCATTTTTTGGTTTTTCGCTTTGTCTAACTGTAACAGCAGGGCCCGGCAATTGAAAATTCGTACATATATGTACAAATGTCCGTAGAATCGAATGCCGCAAACCGCGTCAAAAAATCTTGTACCGTTTAATAGTTATAGGCCGACAAAGTGCAAAAAACATGAGAGATTTCTAATCAAAATAAAACTTTCTATTTTGAAAACTAAAGGACAAAGAATTTTTTAATTATTTTTCCCATAATTAGGGTGTCCGAATTAAGGGAAAATTATACTTTTCATTTAAATACATAATGATCGAATTTTTACTGCCCTACTGACTATTTGAAGTACCATTTTTTGGTTTTTCGCTTTGTCTAACTGTACCAGCCGGGCCCGGCAATTGAAAATTCGTACATATATGTACAAATGTCCGTAGAATCGAATGCCGCAAACCGCGTCAAAAAATCTTGTACCGTTTAATAGTTATAGGCCGACAAAGTGAAAAAAACATGAGAGATTTCTAATCAAAATAAAACTTTCTATTTTGAAAACTAAAGGCCAAAGAATTTTTTAATTATTTTTCCCATAATTAGGGTGTCCGAATTAAGGGAAAATGATACTTTCTATTTAAATACAGGGTGATCGAATTTTTACTACCCTACTGACTATTTGAAGTATCCATTTTTTGGTTTTTCGCTTTGTCTAACTGTAACAGCAAGGCCCGGCAATTGAAAATTCGTACATATATGTACAAATGTCCGTAGAATCGAATGCCGCAAACCGCGTCGAAAAATCTTGTACCGTTTAATAGTTATAGGCCGACAAAGTGAAAAAAACATGAGAGATTTCTAATCAAAATAAAACTTTCTATTTTGAAAACTAAAGGCCAAAGAATTTTTTAATTATTTTTCCCATAATTAGGGTGTCCGAATTAAGGGAAAATGATACTTTCTATTTAAATACAGGTGATCGAATTTTTACTGCCCTACTGACTATTTGAAGTATCCATTTTTTGGTTTTTCGCTTTGTCTAACTGTAACAGCAGGGCCCGGCAATTGAAAAGTCGTACATATATGTACAAATGTCCGTAGAATCGAATGCCGCAAACCGCGTCAAAAAATCTTGTACCGTTTAATAGTTATAGGCCGACAAAGTGAAAAAAACATGAGAGATTTCTAATCAAAATAAAACTTTCTATTTTGAAAACTAAAGGACAAAGAATTTTTTAATTATTTTTCCCATAATTAGGGTGTCCGAATTAAGGGAAAATTATAACTTTTCATTTAAATACATAATGATCGAATTTTTACTGCCCTACTGACTATTTGAAGTACCATTTTTTGGTTTTTCGCTTTGTCTAACTGTACCAGCAGGGCCCGGCAATTGAAAATTCGTACATATATGTACAAATGTCCGTAGAATCGAATGCCGCAAACCGCGTCAAAAAATCTTGTACCGTTTAATAGTTATAGGCCGACAAAGTGAAAAAAACATGAGAGATTTCTAATCAAAATAAAACTTTCTATTTTGAAAACTAAAGGCCAAAGAATTTTTTAATTACTTTTCCCATAATTAGGGTGTCCGAATTAAGGGAAAATGATACTTTCTATTTAAATACAGGGTGATCGAATTTTTACTGCCCTACTGACTATTTGAAGTATCCATTTTTTGGTTTTTCGCTTTGTCTAACTGTAACAGCAGGGCCCGGCAATTGAAAATTCGTACATATATGTACAAATGGCCGTAGAATCGAATGCCGCAAACCGCGTCAAAAAATATTGTACCGTTTAATAGTTATAGGCCGACAAAGTGAAAAAAACATGAGAGATTTCTAATCAAAATAAAACTTTCTATTTTGAAAACTAAAGGCCAAAGAATTTTTTAATTATTTTTCCCATAATTAGGGTGTCCGAATTAAGGGAAAATGATACTTTCTATTTAAATACAGGGTGATCGAATTTTTACTACCCTACTGACTATTTGAAGTATCCATTTTTTGGTTTTTCGCTTTGTCTAACTGTAACAGCAAGGCCCGGCAATTGAAAATTCGTACATATATGTACAAATGTCCGTAGAATCGAATGCCGCAAACCGCGTCAAAAAATCTTGTACCGTTTAATAGTTATAGGCCGACAAAGTGAAAAAAACATGAGAGATTTCTAATCAAAATAAAACTTTCTATTTTGAAAACTAAAGGCCAAAGAATTTTTTAATTATTTTTCCCATAATTAGGGTGTCCGAATTAAGGGAAAATGATACTTTCTATTTAAATACAGGGTGATCGAATTTTTACTGCCCTACTGACTATTTGAAGTATCCATTTTTTGGTTTTTCGCTTTGTCTAACTGTAACAGCAGGGCCCGGCAATTGAAAATTCGTACATATATGTACAAATGTCCGTAGAATCGAATGCCGCAAACCGCGTCAAAAAATCTTGTACCGTTTAATAGTTATAGGCCGACAAAGTGAAAAAAACATGAGAGATTTCTAATCAAAATAAAACTTTCTATTTTGAAAACTAAAGGACAAAGAATTTTTTAATTATTTTTCCCATAATTAGGGTGTCCGAATTAAGGGAAAATTATACTTTTCATTTAAATACATAATGATCAAATTTTTACTGCCCTACTGACTATTTGAAGTACCATTTTTTGGTTTTTCGCTTTGTCTAACTGTACCAGCAGGGCCCGGCAATTGAAAATTCGTACATATATGTACAAATGTCCGTAGAATCGAATGCCGCAAACCGCGTCAAAAAATCTTGTACCGTTTAATAGTTATAGGCCGACAAAGTGAAAAAAACATGAGAGATTTCTAATCAAAATAAAACTTTCTATTTTGAAAACTAAAGGACAAAGAATTTTTTAATTATTTTTCCCATAATTAGGGTGTCCGAATTAAGGGAAAATTATAACTTTTCATTTAAATACATAATGATCGAATTTTTACTGCCCTACTGACTATTTGAAGTACCATTTTTTGGTTTTTCGCTTTGTCTAACTGTACCAGCAGGGCCCGGCAATTGAAAATTCGTACATATATGTACAAATGTCCGTAGAATCGAATGCCGCAAACCGCGTCAAAAAATCTTGTACCGTTTAATAGTTATAGGCCGACAAAGTGAAAAAAACATGAGAGATTTCTAATCAAAATAAAACTTTCTATTTTGAAAACTAAAGGCCAAAGAATTTTTTAATTATTTTTCCCATAATTAGGGTGTCCGAATTAAGGGAAAATGATACTTTCTATTTAAATACAGGGTGATCGAATTTTTACTGCCCTACTGACTATTTGAAGTATCCATTTTTTGGTTTTTCGCTTTGTCTAACTGTAACAGCAGGGCCCGGCAATTGAAAATTCGTACATATATGTACAAATGGCCGTAGAATCGAATGCCGCAAACCGCGTCAAAAAATATTGTACCGTTTAATAGTTATAGGCCGACAAAGTGAAAAAAACATGAGAGATTTCTAATCAAAATAAAACTTTCTATTTTGAAAACTAAAGGCCAAAGAATTTTTTAATTATTTTTCCCATAATTAGGGTGTCCGAATTAAGGGAAAATGATACTTTCTATTTAAATACAGGGTGATCGAATTTTTACTACCCTACTGACTATTTGAAGTATCCATTTTTTGGTTTTTCGCTTTGTCTAACTGTAACAGCAAGGCCCGGCAATTGAAAATTCGTACATATATGTACAAATGTCCGTAGAATCGAATGCCGCAAACCGCGTCAAAAAATCTTGTACCGTTTAATAGTTATAGGCCGACAAAGTGAAAAAAACATGAGAGATTTCTAATCAAAATAAAACTTTCTATTTTGAAAACTAAAGGACAAAGAATTTTTTAATTATTTTTCCCATAATTAGGGTGTCCGAATTAAGGGAAAATGATACTTTCTATTTAAATACAGGGTGATCGAAGTTTTACTGCCCTACTGACTATTTGAAGTATCCATTTTTTGGTTTTTCGCTTTGTCTAACTGTAACAGCAGGGCCCGGCAATTGAAAATTCGTACACATATGTACAAATGTCCGTAGAATCGAATGCCGCAAACCGCGTCAAAAAATCTTGTACCGTTTAATAGTTATAGGCCGACAAAGTGAAAAAAACATGAGAGATTTCTAATCAAAATAAAACTTTCTATTTTGAAAACTAAAGGACAAAGAATTTTTTAATTATTTTTCCCATAATTAGGGTGTCCGAATTAAGGGAAAATTATACTTTTCATTTAAATACATAATGATCGAATTTTTACTGCCCTACTGACTATTTGAAGTACCATTTTTTGGTTTTTCGCTTTGTCTAACTGTACCAGCCGGGCCCGGCAATTGAAAATTCGTACATATATGTACAAATGTCCGTAGAATCGAATGCCGCAAACCGCGTCAAAAAATCTTGTACCGTTTAATAGTTATAGGCCGACAAAGTGAAAAAAACATGAGAGATTTCTAATCAAAATAAAACTTTCTATTTTGAAAACTAAAGGCCAAAGAATTTTTTAATTATTTTTCCCATAATTAGGGTGTCCGAATTAAGGGAAAATGATACTTTCTATTTAAATACAGGGTGATCGAATTTTTACTACCCTACTGACTATTTGAAGTATCCATTTTTTGGTTTTTCGCTTTGTCTAACTGTAACAGCAAGGCCCGGCAATTGAAAATTCGTACATATATGTACAAATGTCCGTAGAATCGAATGCCGCAAACCGCGTCAAAAAATCTTGTACCGTTTAATAGTTATAGGCCGACAAAGTGAAAAAAACATGATAGATTTCTAATCAAAATAAAACTTTCTATTTTGAAAACTAAAGGCCAAAGAATTTTTTAATTATTTTTCCCATAATTAGGGTGTCCGAATTAAGGGAAAATGATACTTTCTATTTAAATACAGGGTGATCGAAGTTTTACTGCCCTACTGACTATTTGAAGTATCCATTTTTTGGTTTTTCGCTTTGTCTAACTGTAACAGCAGGGCCCGGCAATTGAAAATTCGTACATATATGTACAAATGTCCGTAGAATCGAATGCCGCAAACCGCGTCAAAAAATCTTGTACCGTTTAATAGTTATAGGCCGACAAAGTGAAAAAAACATGAGAGATTTCTAATCAAAATAAAACTTTCTATTTTGAAAACTAAAGGACAAAGAATTTTTTAATTATTTTTCCCATAATTAGGGTGTCCGAATTAAGGGAAAATTATACTTTTCATTTAAATACATAATGATCGAATTTTTACTGCCCTACTGACTATTTGAAGTACCATTTTTTGGTTTTTCGCTTTGTCTAACTGTACCAGCCGGGCCCGGCAATTGAAAATTCGTACATATATGTACAAATGTCCGTAGAATCGAATGCCGCAAACCGCGTCAAAAAATCTTGTACCGTTTAATAGTTATAGGCCGACAAAGTGAAAAAAACATGAGAGATTTCTAATCAAAATAAAACTTTCTATTTTGAAAACTAAAGGCCAAAGAATTTTTTAATTATTTTTCCCATAATTAGGGTGTCCGAATTAAGGGAAAATGATACTTTCTATTTAAATACAGGGTGATCGAATTTTTACTACCCTACTGACTATTTGAAGTATCCATTTTTTGGTTTTTCGCTTTGTCTAACTGTAACAGCAAGGCCCGGCAATTGAAAATTCGTACATATATGTACAAATGTCCGTAGAATCGAACGCCGCAAACCGCGTCAAAAAATCTTGTACCGTTTAATAGTTATAGGCCGACAAAGTGAAAAAAACATGAGAGATTTCTAATCAAAATAAAACTTTCTATTTTGAAAACTAAAGGACAAAGAATTTTTTAATTATTTTTCCCATAATTAGGGTGTCCGAATTAAGGGAAAATTATACTTTTCATTTAAATACATAATGATCGAATTTTTACTGCCCTACTGACTATTTGAAGTACCATTTTTTGGTTTTTCGCTTTGTCTAACTGTACCAGCCGGGCCCGGCAATTGAAAATTCGTACATATATGTACAAATGTCCGTAGAATCGAATGCCGCAAACCGCGTCAAAAAATCTTGTACCGTTTAATAGTTATAGGCCGACAAAGTGAAAAAAACATGAGAGATTTCTAATCAAAATAAAACTTTCTATTTTGAAAACTAAAGGCCAAAGAATTTTTTAATTATTTTTCCCATAATTAGGGTGTCCGAATTAAGGGAAAATGATACTTTCTATTTAAATACAGGGTGATCGAATTTTTACTACCCTACTGACTATTTGAAGTATCCATTTTTTGGTTTTTCGCTTTGTCTAACTGTAACAGCAAGGCCCGGCAATTGAAAATTCGTACATATATGTACAAATGTCCGTAGAATCGAATGCCGCAAACCGCGTCAAAAAATCTTGTACCGTTTAATAGTTATAGGCCGACAAAGTGAAAAAAACATGAGAGATTTCTAATCAAAATAAAACTTTCTATTTTGAAAACTAAAGGACAAAGAATTTTTTAATTATTTTTCCCATAATTAGGGTGTCCGAATTAAGGGAAAATTATACTTTTCATTTAAATACATAATGATCAAATTTTTACTGCCCTACTGACTATTTGAAGTACCATTTTTTGGTTTTTCGCTTTGTCTAACTGTACCAGCTGGGCCCGGCAATTGAAAATTCGTACATATATGTACAAATGTCCGTAGAATCGAATGCCGCAAACCGCGTCAAAAAATCTTGTACCGTTTAATAGTTATAGGCCGACAAAGTGAAAAAAACATGATAGATTTCTAATCAAAATAAAACTTTCTATTTTGAAAACTAAAGGCCAAAGAATTTTTTAATTATTTTTCCCATAATTAGGGTGTCCGAATTAAGGGAAAATGATACTTTCTATTTAAATACAGGGTGATCGAAGTTTTACTGCCCTACTGACTATTTGAAGTATCCATTTTTTGGTTTTTCGCTTTGTCTAACTGTAACAGCAGGGCCCGGCAATTGAAAATTCGTACATATATGTACAAATGTCCGTAGAATCGAATGCCGCAAACCGCGTCAAAAAATCTTGTACCGTTTAATAGTTATAGGCCGACAAAGTGAAAAAAACATGAGAGATTTCTAATCAAAATAAAACTTTCTATTTTGAAAACTAAAGGACAAAGAATTTTTTAATTATTTTTCCCATAATTAGGGTGTCCGAATTAAGGGAAAATTATACTTTTCATTTAAATACATAATGATCGAATTTTTACTGCCCTACTGACTATTTGAAGTACCATTTTTTGGTTTTTCGCTTTGTCTAACTGTACCAGCCGGGCCCGGCAATTGAAAATTCGTACATATATGTACAAATGTCCGTAGAATCGAATGCCGCAAACCGCGTCAAAAAATCTTGTACCGTTTAATAGTTATAGGCCGACAAAGTGAAAAAAACATGAGAGATTTCTAATCAAAATAAAACTTTCTATTTTGAAAACTAAAGGCCAAAGAATTTTTTAATTATTTTTCCCATAATTAGGGTGTCCGAATTAAGGGAAAATGATACTTTCTATTTAAATACAGGGTGATCGAATTTTTACTACCCTACTGACTATTTGAAGTATCCATTTTTTGGTTTTTCGCTTTGTCTAACTGTAACAGCAAGGCCCGGCAATTGAAAATTCGTACATATATGTACAAATGTCCGTAGAATCGAACGCCGCAAACCGCGTCAAAAAATCTTGTACCGTTTAATAGTTATAGGCCGACAAAGTGAAAAAAACATGAGAGATTTCTAATCAAAATAAAACTTTCTATTTTGAAAACTAAAGGACAAAGAATTTTTTAATTATTTTTCCCATAATTAGGGTGTCCGAATTAAGGGAAAATTATACTTTTCATTTAAATACATAATGATCGAATTTTTACTGCCCTACTGACTATTTGAAGTACCATTTTTTTGTTTTTCGCTTTGTCTAACTGTACCAGCCGGGCCCGGCAATTGAAAATTCGTACATATATGTACAAATGTCCGTAGAATCGAATGCCGCAAACCGCGTCAAAAAATCTTGTACCGTTTAATAGTTATAGGCCGACAAAGTGAAAAAAACATGAGAGATTTCTAATCAAAATAAAACTTTCTATTTTGAAAACTAAAGGCCAAAGAATTTTTTAATTATTTTTCCCATAATTAGGGTGTCCGAATTAAGGGAAAATGATACTTTCTATTTAAATACAGGGTGATCGAATTTTTACTACCCTACTGACTATTTGAAGTATCCATTTTTTGGTTTTTCGCTTTGTCTAACTGTAACAGCAAGGCCCGGCAATTGAAAATTCGTACATATATGTACAAATGTCCGTAGAATCGAATGCCGCAAACCGCGTCAAAAAATCTTGTACCGTTTAATAGTTATAGGCCGACAAAGTGAAAAAAACATGATAGATTTCTAATCAAAATAAAACTTTCTATTTTGAAAACTAAAGGCCAAAGAATTTTTTAATTATTTTTCCCATAATTAGGGTGTCCGAATTAAGGGAAAATGATACTTTCTATTTAAATACAGGGTGATCGAAGTTTTACTGCCCTACTGACTATTTGAAGTATCCATTTTTTGGTTTTTCGCTTTGTCTAACTGTAACAGCAGGGCCCGGCAATTGAAAATTCGTACATATATGTACAAATGTCCGTAGAATCGAATGCCGCAAACCGCGTCAAAAAATCTTGTACCGTTTAATAGTTATAGGCCGACAAAGTGAAAAAAACATGAGAGATTTCTAATCAAAATAAAACTTTCTATTTTGAAAACTAAAGGCCAAAGAATTTTTTAATTATTTTTCCCATAATTAGGGTGTCCGAATTAAGGGAAAATGATACTTTCTATTTAAATACAGGGTGATCGAATTTTTACTACCCTACTGACTATTTGAAGTATCCATTTTTTGGTTTTTCGCTTTGTCTAACTGTAACAGCAAGGCCCGGCAATTGAAAATTCGTACATATATGTACAAATGTCCGTAGAATCGAATGCCGCAAACCGCGTCAAAAAATCTTGTACCGTTTAATAGTTATAGGCCGACAAAGTGAAAAAAACATGAGAGATTTCTAATCAAAATAAAACTTTCTATTTTGAAAACTAAAGGACAAAGAATTTTTTAATTATTTTTCCCATAATTAGGGTGTCCGAATTAAGGGAAAATTATACTTTTCATTTAAATACATAATGATCAAATTTTTACTGCCCTACTGACTATTTGAAGTACCATTTTTTGGTTTTTCGCTTTGTCTAACTGTACCAGCTGGGCCCGGCAATTGAAAATTCGTACATATATGTACAAATGTCCGTAGAATCGAATGCCGCAAACCGCGTCAAAAAATATTGTACCGTTTAATAGTTATAGGCCGACAAAGTGAAAAAAACATGAGAGATTTCTAATCAAAATAAAACTTTCTATTTTGAAAACTAAAGGACAAAGAATTTTTTAATTATTTTTCCCATAATTAGGGTGTCCGAATTAAGGGAAAATGATACTTTCTATTTAAATACAGGGTGATCGAATTTTTACTGCCCTACTGACTATTTGAAGTATCCATTTTTTGGTTTTTCGCTTTGTCTAACTGTAACAGCAGGGCCCGGCAATTGAAAATTCGTACATATATGTACAAATGTCCGTAGAATCGAATGCCGCAAACCGCGTCAAAAAATCTTGTACCGTTTAATAGTTATAGGCCGACAAAGTGAAAAAAACATGAGAGATTTCTAATCAAAATAAAACTTTCTATTTTGAAAACTAAAGGACAAAGAATTTTTTAATTATTTTTCCCATAATTAGGGTGTCCGAATTAAGGGAAAATGATACTTTCTATTTAAATACAGGATGATCGAATTTTTACTGCCCTACTGACTATTTGAAGTATCCATTTTTTGGTTTTTCGCTTTGTCTAACTGTAACAGCAGGGCCCGGCAATTGAAAATTCGTACATATATGTACAAATGTCCGTAGAATCGAATGCCGCAAACCGCGTCAAAAAATCTTGTACCGTTTAATAGTTATAGGCCGACAAAGTGAAAAAAACATGAGAGATTTCTAATCAAAATAAAACTTTCTATTTTGAAAACTAAAGGACAAAGAATTTTTTAATTATTTTTCCCATAATTAGGGTGTCCGAATTAAGGGAAAATGATACTTTCTATTTAAATACAGGATGATCGAATTTTTACTGCCCTACTGACTATTTGAAGTATCCATTTTTTGGTTTTTCGCTTTGTCTAACTGTAACAGCAGGGCCCGGCAATTGAAAATTCGTACATATATGTACAAATGGCCGTAGAATCGAATGCCGCAAACCGCGTCAAAAAATATTGTACCGTTTAATAGTTATAGGCCGACAAAGTGAAAAAAACATGAGAGATTTCTAATCAAAATAAAACTTTCTATTTTGAAAACTAAAGGCCAAAGAATTTTTTAATTATTTTTCCCATAATTAGGGTGTCCGAATTAAGGGAAAATGATACTTTCTATTTAAATACAGGGTGATCGAATTTTTACTGCCCTACTGACTATTTGAAGTATCCATTTTTTGGTTTTTCGCTTTGTCTAACTGTAACAGCAGGGCCCGGCAATTGAAAATTCGTACATATATGTACAAATGTCCGTAGAATCGAATGCCGCAAACCGCGTCAAAAAATATTGCACCGTTTAATAGTTATAGGCCGACAAAGTGAAAAAAACATGAGAGATTTCTAATCAAAATAAAACTTTCTATTTTGAAAACTAAAGGCCAAAGAATTTTTTAATTATTTTTCCCATAATTAGGGTGTCCGAATTAAGGGAAAATGATACTTTCTATTTAAATACAGGGTGATCGAATTTTTACTGCCCTACTGACTATTTGAAGTATCCATTTTTTGTTTTTCGCTTTGTCTAACTGTAACAGCAGGGCCCAGGAATTGAAAATTCGTACATATATGTACAAATGTCCGTAGAATCGAATGCCGCAAACCGCGTCAAAAAATCTTGTACCGTTTAATAGTTATAGGCCGACAAAGTGAAAAAAACATGAGAGATTTCTAATCAAAATAAAACTTTCTATTTTAAAAACTAAAGGCCAAAGAATTTTTTAATTATTTTTCCCATAATTAGGATGTCCGAATTAAGGGAAAATGATACTTTCTATTTAAATACAGGTGATCGAATTTTTACTGCCCTACTGACTATTTGAAGTATCCATTTTTTGGTTTTTCGCTTTGTCTAACTGTAACAGCAGGGCCCGGCAATTGAAAATTCGTACATATATGTACAAATGTCCGTAGAATCGAATGCCGCAAACCGCGTCAAAAAATCTTGTACCGTTTAATAGTTATAGGCCGACAAAGTGAAAAAAACATAAGAGATTTCTAATCAAAATAAAACTTTCTATTTTGAAAACTAAAGGCCAAAGAACGACAAAGTGAAAAAAACATAAGAGATTTCTAATCAAAATAAAACTTTCTATTTTGAAAACTAAAGGCCAAAGAATTTTTTAATTATTTTTCCCATAATTAGGATGTCCGAATTAAGGGAAAATGATACTTTCTATTTAAATACAGGGTGATCGAATTTTTACTGCCCTACTGACTATTTGAAGTATCCATTTTTTGGTTTTTCGCTTTGTCTAACTGTAACAGCAAGGCCCGGCAATTGAAAATTTGTACATATATGTACAAATGTCCGTAGAATCGAATGCCGCAAACCGCGTCAAAAAATCTTGTACCGTTTAATAGTTATAGGCCGACAAAGTGAAAAAAACATGAGAGATTTCTAATCAAAATGAAACTTTCTATTTTGAAAACTAAAGGCCAAAGAATTTTTTAATTATTTTTCCAATAATTAGGGTGACCGAATTAAGGGAAAATGATACTTTCTATTTAAATACAGGATGATCGAATTTTTACTGCCCTACTGACTATTTGCAGTATCCATTTTTTTGTTTTTCGCTTTGTCTAACTGTAACAACAGGACCCGGCAATTGAAAATTCGTACATATATGTACAAATGTCCGTAGAATCGAATGCCGCAAACCGCGTCAAAAAATCTTGTACCGTTTAATAGTTATAGGTCGACAAAGTGAAAAAACTATGGGAGATTTCTAATCAAAATAAAAATTTCTATTTAGAAAACTAAAACCCTGAGAATTTTTAGTTTATTTTTTTCCTGTAATCAGCGTGGCCGGATTAAGAGGATATTAAAAATTGCCCCTGATATTATCATTATTACTGATAACTGTGTCGATTGACACACCCACAAATTGTGAAATATTCGAACCGTGATGATTTATGTATTTATTATCAAAACAGAAAAAATGAATTAATTTAACAAGACTTACATTAGAAGATCTCAGCTACTCAGCATCTCTGCAATCTCGTACTCAACCGCTCGGTATCTCTGCAAACTCGTTTTCAATTACTCGGGAACTCGGCAATTTCTATTCACCTGCAAATTGACAAAAACATAAAAATTAAAGTGTTGTTTGCTACTGAATGCATTTTAATCGATTTCTAATAAATAAATTAGTTAAAAACATTTGTTATTGTTCAAATATTAGTTTGTTACCAATATGTTTGCTATGAAATATTTAATAATTTATAAAATTGTACACAAAGTTTAACTTAAACATTTTATTCTCATACAAACACATTATCAACTTATATAACCATTAATAAAGTTGGAATGTTATTTAAACTTACGATTGTTATTAATTTGCAACAGTAGTTAACAATATTTCACTATTAAAACAATAATATATCAACAATAAATGCATTTTTAGCAGCAAAATAAAATAGATATTTGCTTGAAGACGACAGTTATACAAGTTACAATTAAGAACGTTACAGACGAACACGAACGAGTTTAATTTGGAATGCCGACCGTAATTATGCTTGATTTTGTTAATTCAATGCAGATAGAAAATTTATTTACAAAATAAAAATTAAATAAAATACGGGATGAACTATAAAATGAAATTATTCATGAATATTCGAACGTAAAATTTTATATCAATAAAAATGATACCAAATTTAGTTACGGAAATACATATGGGTTTTTAATTTAAAATACAAATACACAAAGCTCAGATTCAATGATTTCTACTGAAAAGAAAATAATTCATTGTAACATAAAATAAAATTATTATTTCGAATGATATTTGTCTGTATGAGACAGAATATTGTTAGATAACAATAATTATTAAAGTTGTAATTAAAGATTGAACTTGTGAAAAAATTAACGCGTAATTTTTATAAGAAACAACGTATTTCCAACAAAAATAACTATTAATATCGTTGAAACATTGTTTAAACTTACGATTGTTATTAATTAAAACTAAATAATATATATTAAACTAGAGATAAATTATCAAAAACAATATTTCCAATACTTTCATGCAGGTATTGTAAGAAAATAACTAAAATTCGACTTACATAACAAAGGGACGCCACCAAAGTTTGATCGTTTTCTTGCACTAAACAATCGATTCCCACAAAATTCTTATCACAAACGTTTAAAGAACACTTTATTTCACTTTTCCGCGTAATTTTTCTCAGCTTTTCCTAGTTTTTCCAGCACAAAATCATGAATTTGTAGCACTAAAAACATGTTGGCAATTTTCTCTTCGAGCACATGTATGAAGAAGCCGCGCGTGGGATTATGGGAGTTTTGCAGCGTGACGCGTGTGTATCACTCCGCCGGGAACTATTTGTTCGCAAACTGCTGAAACAAAGAGAAATGTTGTTAAAATAGCCCCGAAATGTTATATTAGTTTTCGTAAAATACAAAATAGATAATTAATGTATCTTTTACTGTTCATTAGTTATAGACCGGCAAAGTGTAAAAAAACGTGAGAGATTTTTAATCAAAATAAAAATTTCTATTTTAGAAACTAAGGCCTAGAGATTTTTTTCATTATTTTTCCCGTAATCGGCATGCTTGAATTAAGAGAAAATAATACTTTTCAATTAAATATAGGGTGGTCGGATTTTTAGTGGACTACTGAATTGTTTAAAGTTACCATTTTTTTCATTTTTGGTTACTCTTACTATACTAGCTAAACACGGTTATTCAAAATTGGTAAGCGTATGTAGAAAAGTCCATAGAATCGAATGGCGCAACGCCCGTTACTATATATTTTACCATTCATTAATTATAGTCCGTCAAAGTCAAAAAATATTGTCAATTTTGCTTTAAAAATAAAAATTTCTATTTTAGAAACTAAGGCCTAGAGATTTTTTTTATTATTTTTCCCGTAATCAACATGCTTGAATTATGAAAAAATAATACTTTTCATTTAAATACAGGGTGATCGGATTTTTAGTGGACTACTGTTTATTTGAACATTCCATTTTTTTGTTTTTTGCTTGGTCTAACTGTACCAGTCGGACACGACAATTAAAAATTGCCTCACATTTGTACAAAAGTCCATAGAAACGAATAGCGCAAAGCGCGTCAATGTATCTTTAACCGTTCATTAGTTATAGGTCGGCAAAGTGAAAAAACTATGGGAGATTTCTAATCAAAATAAAAATTTCTATTTTGGAAACTAAAACCCTGAAAATGTTTAGTTTATTTTTTTCCTGTAATCAGCGTGGTCGGATTAAGAGGATATTAAAAATTGCCCCTGATATTATCATCATTACTGATAACTGTGTTAGACACACCCACAAATTGTGAAATATTCGAACCGTGATGATTTATTTATTTATTATCAAAACAGAAAAAATGAATTAATTTAGCAAGACTTACATTAGAAGATCTCAGCTACTCGGCATCTCTGCAATCTCGTACTCAACTACTCGGTATCTCTGCACACTCGTTTTCAATTACTCGGGAACTCGGCAATTTCTATTCACCTGCAAATTGACAAAAACATAAAAATTAAAGTGTTGTTTGCTACTGAATGCATTTTAATCGATTTTTAATAAATGAATTAGTTAAAAACATTTGTTATTGTTCAAATTTTAGTTTGTTACCAATATGTTTGCTATGAAATATTTAATAATTTATAAAATTGTACACAAAGCTTAACTAATAAAAATTAAATAAAATACGGGATTTCTATTTTGGAAACTAAAGCCCAGAGAATTTTTTCGTTACTTTTCCCGTAATCAATATGACCGAATTAGAGGAAAATGATACTTTTCATTTAAATACAGGGTGATTGAATTTTTACTGTACTACAGACTATTTGAATATTCCATTTTTTTTTTTTTGCTTTCTCTCACTGTACCAGGTGGGAACGACAATTAAAAATTCATACACATATGCACAAAAGTCCATAGAAACGAATGGCGCAAACCCCGTTCATGTATCTTTTACCATTCATTAGTTATAGACCGGCAAAGTAAAAAAAACGTAAGAGATTTTTAATCAAAATAAAAATGTCTATTTTGGAAACTAAGGCCCAGAGAATTTTTTCCTTATTTTTTTCGTAATCAGTATGACCGAATTAGGGGAAAATGATACTTTTCATTTAAATACAGGGTGATTGAATTTTTACTGTACTACAGACTATTTGAATATTCCATTTTTCGTTTTTTTGCTTTCTCTGACTGTACCAGGTGGGAAGGACAATTAAAAATTCATACACATATGCACAAAAGTCCATAGAAACGAATGGCGCAAACCCCGTTCATGTATCTTTTACCGTTCATTAGTTATAGACCGGTAAAGTAAAAAAAACGTAAGAGATTTTTAATCAAAATAAAAATTTCTATTTTGGAAACTAAAACCCAGAGATTTTTTTCGTTATTATTCCCGTAATCAGTATGACCGAATTAGGGGAAAACGATACTTTTCATTTAAATACTGGGTGATTGAATTTTCACTGTACTACAGACTATATGAAGTTTCCATTTTTTTGTTTTTTGCTTTATCTGACTGTACCAGTTAGGAACGACAATTGAAAATTCAAACACATATGCACAAAGGTCCATACTTGTAGGGACTTTTAAGAAAAAGTAGCAGATGATCCAGTTTTTCTTTAAAAGTCTATTTGTTTGTCTCTCTTGCACTCATGCCATTGTGCGAGAGAGAAAACTTTTCAAGTCACTTGAAAAAAAAAACTTGATCGTGTGATGCACGCTTAAGGTTGCTTGACATAAGGGCGAATAAATTATTCATGATTTTTAAAACTATGACAATTGTATATTAAACTAAAGGTAAGTTGTAAAAATCAATGTTCCAAATGCTTTCAAGTAGATAAAGATTTAAAAAATTAGCATAATCACAGACGCTAAGAAGTAATTATTAGAATTACATAATATAATATACTTTATATTCTTAATTATAGAAATAATTGAACAATTACAGTCGCTGGAGTCTCACAGAATCTATGCCTTCGTAAAACAAAGTATTAATTCCATTCTACATAACAATTTTAGAAAACATATCTTGCTATATGTCATTAGAACGACAAAATGTCTAATATTAATAAAAAATTGGAGATAATTTATAGTAGTTATTACCTAAATCATATATTAACTAATTAAATTAAATTGGGTGGGCCAACTAAAATGCGACGGGGCTCGTATTTATGCATAAACAAACGAAAAATAAATATGAAATAAATAACAATTTCGCTTACCTTTTGAGGTTAATCCAGAACCAGTGTAAAACGAACAGCAAATAAAACTGGCAGCAAACAGCGTGTTAAAATTGCAATAAAGTCCTCAGCAACTATTATCGGCTCGACATTGTTCGTAAACATCAATAAATGTTCTTAAATTTGATCACTTATTTCACCAAATGTTATTCAACAACACAATGTTTCTTCAAACACACATACACTTTCTCAATTTCATTATAAAATGTTATTGAAATATCGTAAACACTTTTTAAATAATTATTAGTGTTTATAAACACCCAGTTACGTTCTAATAAACACGAAATAACTTGGAATCTTGTGCAAAAGTGTCACAACGTGAAACTAGATGGCGCCTTCGCGGAGCAGCGCGACGTGGACACACCGCGAGCTGAATCTAGACTGAATCATGGAGTCGCTCGCGGAATTTACATAAGAGGACGTGTGTTGGAGAGAAATAGGAGATATCCAACGTCAGATTGATGATGGATAATTTGGAATTATCAATTATCATTAAATGATAAATAATCTTTATAAAAACATGCCCCTTTATATGCTATTCATGAAAAAGTACTTAAAACATTTGTAGATTTTTATATTTCCGAGAAATCGGCGAAAATTCAACGACTTGAAGTTGGAACTGTCAGCTGTTAACCAAGAAGATTGTTAAAATGTTGATTATAGTTATTGGCTTTGTTTAAACATTATTGTAATATGTTTTTGAATAAAAATGTTCCTTATTATTCCTATTTTAATATTCCATGCTTGCTTTTACTGTAATTAATAATAAATTGTTGTATTTTGTCAGAGTTACATAATACCTGTACCAGTCATTTATGTATTTGTTTTAATAACATTGCAATATATATTTATTAAAAAATGATGCTTATTATTCATATTATAATATTCTATAAACAATTTTTCATTATTTATTTATAAATTGTCAAAATTTGCAATGTTTTCATTGTAGATTTGGCTCCGGGAATAGGGGCACATATTGAACTATTTCATTAAATATTTCTATAATTTATTAGTAAAAAATCAATATTCAAACATTGTTTCACATATTTCCAATTACTATATTGCCCTAATTGTTACAGAAATGTAATAATTTCATTCTATATGTTATTGCAAAAACAGCTGATTCCAAGATGTGACTGTTTCAAAGTATATGGCTGGTAGCACAAGCCCTGTTCTAACTAAAACGCTGTTTTAAGAAATGTCAAATTCAAATTTTAATGTTTAATTTCACCCTTATGTGTAACGAACGATTTTTTAAAAAATATTTGATTGAATACAAACTATGTGCTGCTTCAAAATCATATTTTAATATATTTGATGTTATTTATTTTTGTTATTAAATAATGTAATTTGACATTTCTTAAAACAGTGTTTTAGTTAAAACAAGGCTTGTGCTACCAGCCTATATCTTTAAAAATATAAACTATTTGGAACTATATATTGTTGTTAAATAGTCTCAAATACTTGTAAATTGTTGTACATTAACTTTTATTGATATATAAATAAAAATATGTACGCAAAATACAATTTAAAATATTTACAAAATCTGATAAAATGATTCCAGAATCTTATGTTTAAACATCGTTCTTTTGGAAGAATATCATTTATTTCTTGAATAATAAACTTATTTTCTTATCAATTTATATTATAACACATTCTACAAAAATATATAATTTGTTGTACATTAACCATTATTACGTTGCTGGAAAATGTTTCTTTTTAAATGATGAGTTATTTTTCTATCAAGAACTCTGATAAAAATGCAAATGCATGGTTTAACTTTGAGACTATTCATGATGAAGAAGAACCAAGAAGAATAAACACGTTTTAGGATCCCTAGAATACGATTTTACTAGTTTTACGATGATGTCTGTATGTGTGTCTGTCTGTGCGTCTCTGTGTGCGTGTCAAAATTTCTCTGACGATAACACCAACATTACAATTATAAAAATTATAATTCTTTCGTATTCCTCTTCTTTACATCCATTTGAATAGCTGATAAGATTTTGGTTATAATTGGAGAACCGGAAGAACCCGTATTTGAAGTTTTTAAGTACCACAAAAAAATTAGTAAAACCATTTTTGAGTAGCGATATAAATACCATTGTTGATAAATGTTACATTAAAAAATGGACCATTCAAAATACATATGTATACCAAATTTTATTAAAATATTTAAACAAATGGCCATTTAATTAAAAAATTCTTAAAGGTCGTTAACCCCAAAAAAATTACGGTTTTAAATCGTATTTTACTAGGCTTAAACCACTTGTACAATAATTCTGAAAATTTGCAAACTTGTATTAAAAAATACGTAGAATTTAATGGTAAAGTCGACAAGTTTGTATCTATACCCAGTTTTGGGTAACAAATATTTACCTATTTAAGGGTTAAAGATATGATTCTAATTTTATCAAAAATCGATTCCTCGTGTCAAAATATATATGCATACTAATTTTTGTTAATTTTCTGCAAAGGATATACTAAATATTTGAACTTGTATTTGCCCTAAATTTCAGAAATCTTGTCGGCGTCCGACGCGTAGCTTGCGCACTAAAAATTCAAAGATTTGCGGTAAAATTCAATGTGTGTTTATTTGGAATTCCTTCAACAAAAAAATTTAAAAATTGGTACACTTATGTAAGAATATACGTAGAATCTGAAAGTGTAGTCGAAAATTGTTTACCTTTACCCAGTTTTGGGTGGTGAATATCTACCCATTTAAGGGTTGAGGGTACGACTTTAATTTTACGAAAAATAGATTCTTTGGGTCTTAATACATATGTTTACTAATTTTTGTTAAAATATTGCAACAGGTAACTCAGTAATATCAAAACAAAATTTTCACATGTCATTGACTTTAAAGGTGTGTGGTTCAGGACCTTATATTACTGTAGTACAATAATTCTGAAAATTGGTATACGGGTATAAAAAATACGTAGAATTTAATGATCAAGTCGACAAGTTTGTTTCTCCACCCAGTTTTGGGTAGCGTATATCTACCCATTTAAGGGTTAAAGATAGGGGTTTAATTTTATCAAAAATCGATTCCTGGGGTCAAAATACATATGTATACCAATTTTTGTTAATTTTCTGCAAAAGATATACTAAATATTTGAACTTGTATTCGCCCTAAATTTCAGGAATCTTGTCGGCGTCCGACGCGTATCTTGCGCACTAAAAATTCAAAGATTTGCGGTAAAATTCAAAGCGTGTTTATTTGGAATTCCTTTAACAAAAAAAATTGAAAATTGGTGCACTGATGTAACAATATACGTAGAATCTGATGGTAAAATCGAAAATTGTTTATCTCTACCCAATTTTGGGTGGTAAATATCTACCTATTTAAGGGTTGAGGGTACGACTTTAATTTTACGAAAAATCGATTCTTTGGGTTTTAATACATATGTTTACTAATTTTTGTTAAAATATTGCAACAGGTAACTCAGTAATATGAAAACAAAATTTTCAGAGGTCATTGACCCTAAAGGTGTGTGATTCAGAACCTTATATTACTGTAGTATAATAATTTTGAAAATTGGTATACATATATAAAAAAATATGTATATTCGAATGGTGTAGTCGACAGGTTTGTATCTCTACCCAGTTTTGGGTACTATATACCTAACCATTTAAGGGTTGAAGATAGGGGTTTAATTTTAACAAAAATGAATTCCATGATTCAAAATATATATGCATTGTAATTTTTATCAAAATATTTTGAATGGTCCAGTTTTAATTGTAACATTTATCAACAATGGTGTCTGAATCGCTACTCAAGAACGGTTTCAATAAATTATTCATGGTACTTAGACCAATTAAGCAATTGAAGACTGGGTTATTTATATAAGAAAGTACGTAGATTCTAATGGCATTATAGAAACAATTTCATCTCCACCCATTTTCGGGTCGTGAATTTATACTCATTTTTGGGTAACAAATGTGGATTTAATTTTATCAAAAATCGATTCCTCGGGTAAAAATACGTATGTACACCAATTTTCATTTAAATATTCCTCAGGATACAAAAGTTATTTAAATTTTCATGCACATGCAATGTGTAGCTAAAGTTAAAATATATATATATATATATATATATATATATATATATATATATATATATATATATATATCAATATACAAATACAGTATTATGTAACTTTTAATTGTGAGTAAATATCCTCAAATAAACTTTTTTTAAAAATGAGAAATAAAGCCGTTATTTAATAATTTATGAATCAATAATTCCAATAAAATATTGGTATAGCCACCTATTGACAAGAATTATAAACACTGGCTGGACTTAGTGAATTTTATCTTATTCATTTTCAGAAATTATTATCTCAAAACTGGGGCGTTAAATAGAAAAAAGTTTCAAATAAAATTTGCTCAAAATATTCTATTTTAATTATTTATATAACAATCTTAATTATATAGTTTGTATTTTTAAAGATATAAATGTGTAAATAAATAGAAGATTCGTTCAAGAACTATACGTAAATAAAATAAATTATAAGTTAAAATATATTTAAAATTAAATAATAAATAGAGTTTGTTACAAAAATTATTTTGTAAACAATTTTGTTTGCGAGAAATAAATTAATGTTTATTTTTATTCATTATCTCTGGAATTAAAACGAATATTAAAAAATTTTTCAGCCAAACTGCCTTTTATTTTTAATTACAAATATTTTTTCTTATGACAAACTTGGGCGAAATGTTATTAGTTAAGCCAAAAAATGGATTTTTTCAAATTCATTAATACCAAAACAATACTGCTACTGTACTCTATGATGAAACTTATGAACTATATTCTTTTGTTGTCCTGTAAGAAAGTACGTTAAACTTCTCATTTTAAATAAATTAATAATTAAAATATAGTTTAATACACGATTTTATGTTTATTATAATTAAAATATGCTTTTCTTTGTCAATTTTATTTGACGTTTGTTATATCTGCAGCAAGATGTCTCCACGTGTATTACAGCAAATCTGACCTTCATAAAATCCAGGACTGTAATTAAAAATTATTGGTTATAGAAAATGTTTAACAGTTTTTTGGGCCAAAATTTATATGTATTTCAGCAAGGATAAGACAATAGTTTATAAAAAATACAAAATAAATGATCAAACTTGTTTATTTAAGAATATATACGGAAATATTGACTAGCAGAAAATTTCCTGAATACGTCTTGTGTGATAGCAACAAATTATTTATGGAATGCAAAATATGACTGGCGCTGGCGCTTAAATACCATAAAATGTACATTGGAATTTCTTCAAAATTTGACCACATACAATAATTTTTCAATTAAATATTGTTATTATATGTAATTTGGAGGTTAAATAAATATAATATTGTACATATTATTCATTTTTTATTATAATAAATACCATATTTTGTTATATACATTATAGAGTGTACAGAATAAAAGTATTTCATTGTTTGTTAATATTATATACAATAATTGTTAACTATAACATATTGTAAACATTATGCTAATAATACAGTTTACAGAAATAAACATATAATACAAAATAAATAAAAATTATTATGTATAACACTGACATGGCATCTACATTTTTTTGTTTTCATTTTTCTTCACTAAATTTTCATAAAAAGATAATGTGTTATACATCAGCAGATTCAATGTGAAGCACTGAGTAAAATTATACTAAATACTTGTACTAAAATATTAAAGTAACACTAACATTATCCATCTAGTCTTATTAAAGGTTATTTATCATTATTTTGTTGTTTGATGTCATCTGTTTGTGTTTCGTCTTCTTTGATTCGTCCCTCATTCTTCGTCTACATAAAAACAACCCCCGGAGTTTAGTCCTGCGATATTTCATCCCTTAAACAACAATATTCTTCGCTAGACAACTCCAAACATTTGTAATGTTTGCATTTAATAGGTTCTTGTAATCATCTCATTTGGAATTCTGTAGAAAAACTTATACAATGATAATAATAATGCTGTGTATTGATTATTATATACAAATATACATACCGTAATATAATACATGTAATATTGTTATGTCCATTTGGTTTAAGAGGCATTGAAAGCTGTAGCATCTTTACAAAAATCTATAAAATAACCAATAGTGTTGTTATTAAATTTGTAAAAATTATTGCCTGAAGCTCTATGTAAGAGCTAATAAACCTTGTTGTCTCTAAACCTGTTTCGCAAACCGGTTTTTCTAACTAGTTTCCGTTCAAACCGGTTTTTGTACTGGTTTTTATGAACAGTTTCTTCCCAAACCGGTTTTTCAAGTTCAATACTCGCTCAAAATCTGGTTTATTTTACTGAAAAACTGGTTTCATGCCCTGAAATACAATTTATTTACATATCCATTGTTTAAACAAATGTTTACTAACCAAATATCACCTTGTAACAAAATAAAAACTGAATAAATTACTTTTGTTTTCAGTTCCAATTATGTACATTTGTTTATCCATTATTGTTGTCATCTGCCATTTGAGGTTATAAAAATTGTTATTAACAATTAATAAAATATTAGTTGTTATTAATTTCTGGTGCATAAAATTGACGAATATATTCAAAAAAATAATTAAACAAATTAAATTTCATAAATTTATTCATAAAAAAAACAATTTGACTTACTGCGCATGATCAGAATTATTGATTTTTCGATCGATCAATCTTACACATTCCAAACCATACCTGTCGGTGCAAAGTTTTTGCCATGTATTATTTATATGAGTATTTGGGGGCATTTAAAAAAACAGGCCCCCTAAAGAAGGCGTCTGCACTGGAAAAACTAAAGAATTTCAAGGTTGTGTGGGTGGATTTTACATATGGTGCCATCTGCCATAAAAAATTTAAACTAGGAAAACAAGTGTTACATTTTATTTGTATTTAAACCATTTTAAATAGTTTTCTTATTATGGCTTAAACTATTGGTACAATAATTCTGAAAATTGGTATACTTGTAGTAAAAAGTACGTAGAATTTAGTGGTAAAGTCGACAGGTTTGTATCTCTACCTAGTTTTGGGCAGCATACATGTACCCATTTAAGGGTTTAAGATAGGGGTTTAATTTTATTAAAAATCGATTTCTCATGTCAAAATACATATGTATACCAATTTTTGATAATTTTCACTAAAGGATATATCAAATATTTGAACTTGTATTTGCCCTAAATTTCAGGAATCTTGCCGGCGTCTAACGCGTAGCTTGCGCACTGAAAATTCAAAGATTTGCGGTAAAATTCAAAGTGTGTTTATTTGGAATTCCTTTTAAAAAAAAATTTGAAATTCGGTATATTTATGTAAGGATATACGTAGAATCTGACGGTTGCATAATTGGAAAAAAATCATTTCCGGCTAAATGGTTTACTTGAGGACAAAATTTATTTGAAAGAAGTTTCTCAAAATTATATTCTAGGTGGGGTTAGTTTGAAACTTTTTTAAAAATTGTCACATTTTTGAAAACAGGATCTTTGAGTAATTTTAATTTAAAAGAAAATTTTTGGAAAAAAACTTTTTTGTTTATTATTATTAATAAACCAAATTTTAAGTACATATATAACTCGAGCCGTAGATTCCAAAAATCGATAAGCCAATTTTCTAACACCACCCGTTTTTGGGTAAAAGGCAAGCACTTAAAAAATTAATAGACCTACGAAGTCGACCTATCGATTTTTGGAATCTACGGATCAAGTTGTATATAAACCCAACATTTGGTTGTGAAATTTTTATAAGTACAGCCCTGGCGAATTTTTAAATGTAATTGCATAATTGGAATAAAAATCATTTCCGACTAAACGGTTTACTTGAGGACAAAATTTATTTGAAAAAAGTTTCTCAATATTAAATTCTAGGTGGAGTTAGTTTGAAACTTTTTTTAAAATTCTCACATTTTTGAAAACAGGATCTTTGAGTAATTTTAAATTAAAAGAAAATTTTTGAAAAAAAACTTTTTTGTTTATTATTATTAATTAACCAAATTTTGGATACATATATAAGTCGAGCCGTAGATTCCAAAAATTGATAAGCCAATTTTCTAACACTACCCATTTTTGGGTAAAGGGCAGTCACCCCAAAAATTAATAGACCTACGAAGTCGACCTATTAATTTTTGGAATCTACGGATCATGTTGTATATAAACCCAAAATTTGGTTGTGAAATTTTTATAAGTACAGCCCTGGCAAATTTTTAAATGTAATTGCATAATTGGAATAAAAATCATTTCCGGCTAAACGGTACACTTGAAGACAAAATTTATTTGAAAAAAGTTTTTCAAAATTAAATTCTAGGTGGGGTTAGTCTGAAACTTTTTTTAAAATTCTTACATTTTTGAAAAGAGGATCTTTGAGTAATTTTAAATTAAAAGAAATTTTTGAAAAAAAACTTTTTTGTTTATTATTATTAATTAACCAAATTTTGGATACATATATAACTCGAGCCGTAGATTCCAAAAATTGATAAGCCAATTTTCTAACACTACCCATTTCTGGGTAAAGAGCAGTCACCCCAAAAATTGGTAAACCTACGAAGTCGACTAATCGATTTTTGGAATCTACGGGTCGAGTTGCATATAAACCCAAAATTTGGTTGTCACATTTTTATAAGTACAGCCCTGGCGAATTTTTAAATGTAATTGCACAATTGGAAAAAAAGTCATTTCCGGCTAAACGGTTTACTTGACGACAAAATTTATTTTTAAAAAGTTTCTCAGAATTAAATTCTAGGTGGGGTTAGTTTAAAACTTTTTTTAAAAATCTCACATTTTTGAAAACAGGATCTTTGAGTAATTTTAATTTAAAAGAAAATTAAAAAAAAAAACTTTTTTGTTTATCATTATTAATTAACCAAATTTTGGGTACATATATAACTCGAGCCGTAGATTCTAAAAATCGATAAGTTAATTTTCTAACACCACCCATTTTTGGGTAAAGAGCAGTCATCCCAAAAATTGATAAACCTACAAAGTCGACCTATCGATTTTTGGAATCTATGGGTTAAGTTGCATATAAACCCAAAATTTGGTTGTGAAATTTTTATAAGTACAGCCCTGGCAAATTTTTAAATGTAATTGCATAATTGGAATAAAAATCATTTCCGGCTAAACGGTTTATTGGAGGACAAAATTTATTTGAAAAAAGTTTCTCAAAATTAAATTCTAGGTGGGGTTAGTTTGAAAATTTTTTTAAAATTGTTACATTTTTGAAAACATGATCTTTGAGTAATTTTAATTTAAAAGAAAATTTTTGAAAAAAAACTTTTTTGTTTATTATTATTAATAAACCAAATTTTAAGTACATATATAACTCGAGCCGTAGATTCCAAAAATCGATAAGACAATTTTCTAACACCACCCATTTTTGGGTAACGGGCAGTCACCCCAAAAATTGGTAAACCTACGAAGTCGACTCATCGATTTTTGGAATCTACGGATCGAGTTGCATATAAACCCAAAATTTGGTTGTGAATTTTTTATAAGTACAGCCCTGGCGAATTTTTAAATATAATTGCATTATTGGAATAAAAATCATTTCCGGCTAAACGGTTTACTTGAGAACAAAATTTATTTGAAAAAAGTTTTTCATAATTAAATTCTAGGAGGGGTTAGTTTGAAACTTTTTTTAAAATTCTCACATTTTTGAAAACAGGATCTTGGACTCATTTTAATTTGATTTACTGCGCATGATCAATATTATTGATTTTTCGATCGAGCAATCTTACACATTCCAAACCATACCTGTCGGTGCAAAGTTTTTGCCATGTATTATTTATATGAGTGTTTGGGGGCATTTAAAGAAACATGCCCCCTAAAGAAGGCGTCTGCACTGGAAAAACTAAAGAATTTCAAGGTTGTGTGGGTGGATTTTACATATGGTGCCACCTGCCATAAAAAATTTAATCTAGGAAAACAAGTGTCATATTTTATTTGTATTTAAACCATTTTAAATAGTTTTCTTATTATGGCTTAAACCATTCGTACAATAATTCTGAAAATTGGTATACTTGTATTAAAAAATACGCAAAATTTAGCGGTAAAGTTTACAGGTTTGTATCTCCACCCAGTTTTGGGTAGCATATATGTATTTACTTAAGGGTTTTAGATATGGTTTCAATTTTATCAAAAATAGATTCCTCGGGTCAAAATACACATGTACACCAATTTTTGTTAATTTTCTGCAAAGGATATACTAAATATTTGAACTTGTATTTGCCCTAAATTTCAGGAATCTTGCCGGCGTCTGACGCGTACCTTGCGCACTAAAAATTCAAAGATTTGCGGTAAAATTCAAAGTGTGTTTATTTGGAATTTCTTGAACAAAAAAATTTGAAAATTAATACACTTATGTAACAATATACGTAGAATCTGATAATTTAGTCAAAAATTGTTTATCTCTACCCAGTTTTGGGTGGTGAATATCTACCCATTTAAGGGTTGAGAGTACGACTTTAATTTTACGAAAAATCGATTCTTTGGGTCTTAATACATATGTTTACTAATTTTTGTTAAAATATTCCAACAGGTAACTCAGTAATATCAAAACAAAATTTTCACATGTCATTGACCTTAAAGGTGTGCGATTCAGGACCTTATATTACTGTAGTACAATAATTCTGAAAATTGGTATACATGTACAAAAAAATATGTAGATTCGAATGGTGAAGCCGACGTGTATGTATCTCTACCCACTTTTGGGTAGCATATATATACCCATTTAAGGGTTAAAGATAGAGGTTTATTTTTATTAAAAATCGATTCCTCGGTCCAAAATACATATGTGTACCAATTTTCACTTCAATATTCATAAGAACACAAAAGTTATTCGTTTTCATGCTATTGTTCAAAAATACGGGTTTCAAAAATCATTTTTACTGGGCTTAATAACTTTGAAAATTGGTGTACTTGTATTAAAAAATACGTAGAATTTAATGATCAAGTCGACAGGTTTGTTTCTCCACCCAGTTTTGGGTAGCGTATATCTACCCATTTAAGGGTTGCAGATAGGGGTTTAATTTTAGAAAAAATCGATTCTTCATGGCAAAATACATATGTATACCAATTTTTGTTAATTTTCTGCAAAAGATATACTAAATATTTGAACTTGTATTTGCCCTAAATTTCAGGAATCTTGCCGGCGTCTGACGCGTACCTTGCGCACTGAAAATTCAAAGATTTGCGGTAAAATTCAAAGTGTGTTTATTTGGAATTCCTTACAGAAAAAAATTTGAAAATTGGTACACCTATGTAACAATATACGTAGAATCTGATGGTGAAGTCGAAAATTGTTTATCTTTACCCAGATTTGGGTGGTGAATAATTACCTATTTAAGGGTTGAGGGTACGACTTTAATTTTACGAAAAATCGATTCATTGGGTCATAATACATATGTTTACTAATTTTTGTTAAAATATTGCAACAGGTAATTTAGTAATATCAAAACAAAATTTTCAGAGGTCATTGACCTTAAAGGTGTGTGATTCAGAACCTTATATTACTGTAGTATAATAATTTTGAAAATTGGTATACATATATAAAAAAATATGTATATTCGAATGGTGTAGTCGACAGGTTTGTATCTCTACCCAGTTTTGGGTACTATATACCTAACCATTTAAGGGTTGAAGATAGGGGTTTAATTTTAACAAAAATGAATTCCATGATTCAAAATATATATGCATTGTAATTTTTATCAAAATATTTTGAATGGTCCAGTTTTAATTGTAACATTTATCAACAATGGTGTCTGAATCGCTACTCAAGAACGGTTTCAATAAATTATTCATGGTACTTAGACCAATTAAGCAATTGAAGACTGGGTTATTTATATAAGAAAGTACGTAGATTCTAATGGCATTATAGAAACAATTTCATCTCCACCCATTTTCGGGTCGTGAATTTATACTCATTTTTGGGTAACAAATGTGGATTTAATTTTATCAAAAATCGATTCCTCGGGTAAAAATACGTATGTACACCAATATTCATTTAAATATTCCTCAGGATACAAAAGTTATTTAAATTTTCATGCACATGCAATGTGTAGCTAAAGTTAAAATATATATATATATATATATATATATATATATATATATATATATATATATATATATATCAATATACAAATACAGTATTATGTAACTTTTAATTGTGAGTAAATATCTTCAAATAAACTTTTTGTAAAATGAGAAATAAAGCCGTTATTTAATAATTTATGAATCAATAATTCCAATAAAATATTGGTATAGCCACCTATTGACAAGAATTATAAACACTGGCTGGACTTAGTGAATTTTATCTTATTCATTTTCAGAAATTATTATCTCAAAACTGGGGCGTTAAATAGAAAAAAGTTTCAAATAAAATTTGCTCAAAATATTCTATTTTAATTATTTATATAACAATCTTAATTATATAGTTTGTATTTTTAGAGATATAAATGTGTAAATAAATAGAAGATTCGTTCAAGAACTATACGTAAATAAAATAAATTATAAGTTAAAATATATTTAAAATTAAATAATAAATAGAGTTTGTTACAAAAATTATTTTGTAAACAATTTTGTTTGCGAGAAATAAATTGATGTTTATTTTTATTCATTATCTCTGGAATTAAAACGAATATTAAAAAAATTTTCAGCCAAACTGCCTTTTATTTTTAATTACAAATATTTTTTCTTATGACAAACATGGGCGAAATGTTATTAGTTTAGCCAAAAAATGGATTTTTTCAAATTCATTAATACCAAAACAATACTGCTACTGTACTCTATGATGAAACTTATGAACTATATTCTTTTGTTGTCCTGTAAGAAAGTACGTTAAACTTCTCATTTTAAATAAATTAATAATTAAAATATAGTTTAATACACGATTTTATGTTTATTATAATTAAAATATGCTTTTCTTTGTCAATTTTATTTGACGTTTGTTATATCTGCAGCAAGATGTCTCCACGTGTATTACAGCAAATCTGACCTTCATAAAATCCAGGACTGTAATTAAAAATTATTGGTTATAGAAAATGTTTAACAGTTTTTTGGGCCAAAATTTATATGTATTTCAGCAAGGATAAGACAATAGTTTATAAAAAATACAAAATAAATTATCAAACTTGTTTATTTAAGAATATATACGGAAATATTGACTAGCAGAAAATTTCCTGAATACGTCTTGTGTGATAGCAACAAATTATTTATGGAATGCAAAATATGACTGGCGCTGGCGCTTAAATACCATAAAATGTACATTGGAATTTCTTCAAAATTTGACCACATACAATAATTTTTCAATTAAATATTGTTATTATATGTAATTTGGAGGTTAAATAAATATAATATTGTACATATTATTCATTTTTTATTATAATAAATACCATATTTTGTTATATACATTATAGAGTGTACAGAATAAAAGTATTTCATTGTTTGTTAATATTATATACAATAATTGTTAACTATAACATATTGTAAACATTATGCTAATAATACAGTTTACAGAAATAAACATATAATACAAAATAAATAAAAATTATTATGTATAACACTGACATGGCATCTACATTTTTTTGTTTTCATTTTTCTTCACTAAATTTTCATAAAAAGATAATGTGTTATACATCAGCAGATTCAATGTGAAGCACTGAGTAAAATTATACTAAATACTTGTACTAAAATATTAAAGTAACACTAACATTATCCATCTAGTCTTATTAAAGGTTATTTATCATTATTTTGTTGTTTGATGTCATCTGTTTGTGTTTCGTCTTCTTTGATTCGTCCCTCATTCTTCGTCTACATAAAAACAACCCCCGGAGTTTAGTTGTGCGATATTTCATCCCTTAAAAAACAATATTCTTCGCTAGACAACTCCAAACATTTGTAATGTTTGCATTTAATAGGTTCTTGTAATCATCTCATTTGGAATTCTGTAGAAAAACTTATACAATGATAATAATAATGCTGTGTATTGATTATTATATACAAATATACATACCGTAATATAATACATGTAATATTGTTATGTCCATTTGGTTTAAGAGGCATTGAAAGCTGTAGCATCTTTACAAAAATCTATAAAATAACCAATAGTGTTGTTATTAAATTTGTAAAAATTATTGCCTGAAGCTCTATGTAAGAGCTAATAAACCTTGTTGTCTCTAAACCTGTTTCGCAAACCGGTTTTTCTAACTAGTTTCCGTTCAAACCGGTTTTTGTACTGGTTTTTATGAACAGTTTCTTCCCAAACCGGTTTTTCAAGTTCAATACTCGCTCAAAATCTGGTTTATTTTACTGAAAAACTGGTTTCATGCCCTGAAATACAATTTATTTACATATCCATTGTTTAAACAAATGTTTACTAACCAAATATCACCTTGTAACAAAATAAAAACTGAATAAATTACTTTTGTTTTCAGTTCCAATTATGTACATTTGTTTATCCATTATTGTTGTCATCTGCCATTTGAGGTTATAAAAATTGTTATTAACAATTAATAAAATATTAGTTGTTATTAATTTCTGGTGCATAAAATTGACGAATATATTCAAAAAAATAATTAAACAAATTAAATTTCATAAATTTATTCATAAAAAAAACAATTTGACTTACTGCGCATGATCAGAATTATTGATTTTTCGATCGATCAATCTTACACATTCCAAACCATACCTGTCGGTGCAAAGTTTTTGCCATGTATTATTTATATGAGTATTTGGGGGCATTTAAAAAAACAGGCCCCCTAAAGAAGGCGTCTGCACTGGAAAAACTAAAGAATTTCAAGGTTGTGTGGGTGGATTTTACATATGGTGCCATCTGCCATAAAAAATTTAAACTAGGAAAACAAGTGTTACATTTTATTTGTATTTAAACCATTTTAAATAGTTTTCTTATTATGGCTTAAACTATTGGTACAATAATTCTGAAAATTGGTATACTTGTAGTAAAAAGTACGTAGAATTTAGTGGTAAAGTCGACAGGTTTGTATCTCTACCTAGTTTTGGGCAGCATACATGTACCCATTTAAGGGTTTAAGATAGGGGTTTAATTTTATTAAAAATCGATTTCTCATGTCAAAATACATATGTATACCAATTTTTGATAATTTTCACTAAAGGATATATCAAATATTTGAACTTGTATTTGCCCTAAATTTCAGGAATCTTGCCGGCGTCTAACGCGTAGCTTGCGCACTGAAAATTCAAAGATTTGCGGTAAAATTCAAAGTGTGTTTATTTGGAATTCCTTTTAAAAAAAAATTTGAAATTCGGTATATTTATGTAAGGATATACGTAGAATCTGACGGTTGCATAATTGGAAAAAAATCATTTCCGGCTAAATGGTTTACTTGAGGACAAAATTTATTTGAAAGAAGTTTCTCAAAATTATATTCTAGGTGGGGTTAGTTTGAAACTTTTTTAAAAATTGTCACATTTTTGAAAACAGGATCTTTGAGTAATTTTAATTTAAAAGAAAATTTTTGGAAAAAAACTTTTTTGTTTATTATTATTAATAAACCAAATTTTAAGTACATATATAACTCGAGCCGTAGATTCCAAAAATCGATAAGCCAATTTTCTAACACCACCCGTTTTTGGGTAAAAGGCAAGCACTTAAAAAATTAATAGACCTACGAAGTCGACCTATCGATTTTTGGAATCTACGGATCAAGTTGTATATAAACCCAACATTTGGTTGTGAAATTTTTATAAGTACAGCCCTGGCGAATTTTTAAATGTAATTGCATAATTGGAATAAAAATCATTTCCGACTAAACGGTTTACTTGAGGACAAAATTTATTTGAAAAAAGTTTCTCAATATTAAATTCTAGGTGGAGTTAGTTTGAAACTTTTTTTAAAATTCTCACATTTTTGAAAACAGGATCTTTGAGTAATTTTAAATTAAAAGAAAATTTTTGAAAAAAAACTTTTTTGTTTATTATTATTAATTAACCAAATTTTGGATACATATATAAGTCGAGCCGTAGATTCCAAAAATTGATAAGCCAATTTTCTAACACTACCCATTTTTGGGTAAAGGGCAGTCACCCCAAAAATTAATAGACCTACGAAGTCGACCTATTAATTTTTGGAATCTACGGATCATGTTGTATATAAACCCAAAATTTGGTTGTGAAATTTTTATAAGTACAGCCCTGGCAAATTTTTAAATGTAATTGCATAATTGGAATAAAAATCATTTCCGGCTAAACGGTACACTTGAAGACAAAATTTATTTGAAAAAAGTTTTTCAAAATTAAATTCTAGGTGGGGTTAGTCTGAAACTTTTTTTAAAATTCTTACATTTTTGAAAAGAGGATCTTTGAGTAATTTTAAATTAAAAGAAATTTTTGAAAAAAAACTTTTTTGTTTATTATTATTAATTAACCAAATTTTGGATACATATATAACTCGAGCCGTAGATTCCAAAAATTGATAAGCCAATTTTCTAACACTACCCATTTCTGGGTAAAGAGCAGTCACCCCAAAAATTGGTAAACCTACGAAGTCGACTAATCGATTTTTGGAATCTACGGGTCGAGTTGCATATAAACCCAAAATTTGGTTGTCACATTTTTATAAGTACAGCCCTGGCGAATTTTTAAATGTAATTGCACAATTGGAAAAAAAGTCATTTCCGGCTAAACGGTTTACTTGACGACAAAATTTATTTTTAAAAAGTTTCTCAGAATTAAATTCTAGGTGGGGTTAGTTTAAAACTTTTTTTAAAAATCTCACATTTTTGAAAACAGGATCTTTGAGTAATTTTAATTTAAAAGAAAATTAAAAAAAAAAACTTTTTTGTTTATCATTATTAATTAACCAAATTTTGGGTACATATATAACTCGAGCCGTAGATTCTAAAAATCGATAAGTTAATTTTCTAACACCACCCATTTTTGGGTAAAGAGCAGTCATCCCAAAAATTGATAAACCTACAAAGTCGACCTATCGATTTTTGGAATCTATGGGTTAAGTTGCATATAAACCCAAAATTTGGTTGTGAAATTTTTATAAGTACAGCCCTGGCAAATTTTTAAATGTAATTGCATAATTGGAATAAAAATCATTTCCGGCTAAACGGTTTATTGGAGGACAAAATTTATTTGAAAAAAGTTTCTCAAAATTAAATTCTAGGTGGGGTTAGTTTGAAAATTTTTTTAAAATTGTTACATTTTTGAAAACATGATCTTTGAGTAATTTTAATTTAAAAGAAAATTTTTGAAAAAAAACTTTTTTGTTTATTATTATTAATAAACCAAATTTTAAGTACATATATAACTCGAGCCGTAGATTCCAAAAATCGATAAGACAATTTTCTAACACCACCCATTTTTGGGTAACGGGCAGTCACCCCAAAAATTGGTAAACCTACGAAGTCGACTCATCGATTTTTGGAATCTACGGATCGAGTTGCATATAAACCCAAAATTTGGTTGTGAATTTTTTATAAGTACAGCCCTGGCGAATTTTTAAATATAATTGCATTATTGGAATAAAAATCATTTCCGGCTAAACGGTTTACTTGAGAACAAAATTTATTTGAAAAAAGTTTTTCATAATTAAATTCTAGGAGGGGTTAGTTTGAAACTTTTTTTAAAATTCTCACATTTTTGAAAACAGGATCTTGGACTCATTTTAATTTGATTTACTGCGCATGATCAATATTATTGATTTTTCGATCGAGCAATCTTACACATTCCAAACCATACCTGTCGGTGCAAAGTTTTTGCCATGTATTATTTATATGAGTGTTTGGGGGCATTTAAAGAAACATGCCCCCTAAAGAAGGCGTCTGCACTGGAAAAACTAAAGAATTTCAAGGTTGTGTGGGTGGATTTTACATATGGTGCCACCTGCCATAAAAAATTTAATCTAGGAAAACAAGTGTCATATTTTATTTGTATTTAAACCATTTTAAATAGTTTTCTTATTATGGCTTAAACCATTCGTACAATAATTCTGAAAATTGGTATACTTGTATTAAAAAATACGCAAAATTTAGCGGTAAAGTTTACAGGTTTGTATCTCCACCCAGTTTTGGGTAGCATATATGTATTTACTTAAGGGTTTTAGATATGGTTTCAATTTTATCAAAAATAGATTCCTCGGGTCAAAATACACATGTACACCAATTTTTGTTAATTTTCTGCAAAGGATATACTAAATATTTGAACTTGTATTTGCCCTAAATTTCAGGAATCTTGCCGGCGTCTGACGCGTACCTTGCGCACTAAAAATTCAAAGATTTGCGGTAAAATTCAAAGTGTGTTTATTTGGAATTTCTTGAACAAAAAAATTTGAAAATTAATACACTTATGTAACAATATACGTAGAATCTGATAATTTAGTCAAAAATTGTTTATCTCTACCCAGTTTTGGGTGGTGAATATCTACCCATTTAAGGGTTGAGAGTACGACTTTAATTTTACGAAAAATCGATTCTTTGGGTCTTAATACATATGTTTACTAATTTTTGTTAAAATATTCCAACAGGTAACTCAGTAATATCAAAACAAAATTTTCACATGTCATTGACCTTAAAGGTGTGCGATTCAGGACCTTATATTACTGTAGTACAATAATTCTGAAAATTGGTATACATGTACAAAAAAATATGTAGATTCGAATGGTGAAGCCGACGTGTATGTATCTCTACCCACTTTTGGGTAGCATATATATACCCATTTAAGGGTTAAAGATAGAGGTTTATTTTTATTAAAAATCGATTCCTCGGTCCAAAATACATATGTGTACCAATTTTCACTTCAATATTCATAAGAACACAAAAGTTATTCGTTTTCATGCTATTGTTCAAAAATACGGGTTTCAAAAATCATTTTTACTGGGCTTAATAACTTTGAAAATTGGTGTACTTGTATTAAAAAATACGTAGAATTTAATGATCAAGTCGACAGGTTTGTTTCTCCACCCAGTTTTGGGTAGCGTATATCTACCCATTTAAGGGTTGCAGATAGGGGTTTAATTTTAGAAAAAATCGATTCTTCATGGCAAAATACATATGTATACCAATTTTTGTTAATTTTCTGCAAAAGATATACTAAATATTTGAACTTGTATTTGCCCTAAATTTCAGGAATCTTGCCGGCGTCTGACGCGTACCTTGCGCACTGAAAATTCAAAGATTTGCGGTAAAATTCAAAGTGTGTTTATTTGGAATTCCTTACAGAAAAAAATTTGAAAATTGGTACACCTATGTAACAATATACGTAGAATCTGATGGTGAAGTCGAAAATTGTTTATCTTTACCCAGATTTGGGTGGTGAATAATTACCTATTTAAGGGTTGAGGGTACGACTTTAATTTTACGAAAAATCGATTCATTGGGTCATAATACATATGTTTACTAATTTTTGTTAAAATATTGCAACAGGTAATTTAGTAATATCAAAACAAAATTTTCAGAGGTCATTGACCTTAAAGGTGTGTGATTCAGAACCTTATATTACTGTAGTATAATAATTTTGAAAATTGGTATACATATATAAAAAAATATGTATATTCGAATGGTGTAGTCGACAGGTTTGTATCTCTACCCAGTTTTGGGTACTATATACCTAACCATTTAAGGGTTGAAGATAGGGGTTTAATTTTAACAAAAATGAATTCCATGATTCAAAATATATATGCATTGTAATTTTTATCAAAATATTTTGAATGGTCCAGTTTTAATTGTAACATTTATCAACAATGGTGTCTGAATCGCTACTCAAGAACGGTTTCAATAAATTATTCATGGTACTTAGACCAATTAAGCAATTGAAGACTGGGTTATTTATATAAGAAAGTACGTAGATTCTAATGGCATTATAGAAACAATTTCATCTCCACCCATTTTCGGGTCGTGAATTTATACTCATTTTTGGGTAACAAATGTGGATTTAATTTTATCAAAAATCGATTCCTCGGGTAAAAATACGTATGTACACCAATATTCATTTAAATATTCCTCAGGATACAAAAGTTATTTAAATTTTCATGCACATGCAATGTGTAGCTAAAGTTAAAATATATATATATATATATATATATATATATATATATATATATATATATATATATATATATCAATATACAAATACAGTATTATGTAACTTTTAATTGTGAGTAAATATCTTCAAATAAACTTTTTGTAAAATGAGAAATAAAGCCGTTATTTAATAATTTATGAATCAATAATTCCAATAAAATATTGGTATAGCCACCTATTGACAAGAATTATAAACACTGGCTGGACTTAGTGAATTTTATCTTATTCATTTTCAGAAATTATTATCTCAAAACTGGGGCGTTAAATAGAAAAAAGTTTCAAATAAAATTTGCTCAAAATATTCTATTTTAATTATTTATATAACAATCTTAATTATATAGTTTGTATTTTTAGAGATATAAATGTGTAAATAAATAGAAGATTCGTTCAAGAACTATACGTAAATAAAATAAATTATAAGTTAAAATATATTTAAAATTAAATAATAAATAGAGTTTGTTACAAAAATTATTTTGTAAACAATTTTGTTTGCGAGAAATAAATTGATGTTTATTTTTATTCATTATCTCTGGAATTAAAACGAATATTAAAAAAATTTTCAGCCAAACTGCCTTTTATTTTTAATTACAAATATTTTTTCTTATGACAAACATGGGCGAAATGTTATTAGTTTAGCCAAAAAATGGATTTTTTCAAATTCATTAATACCAAAACAATACTGCTACTGTACTCTATGATGAAACTTATGAACTATATTCTTTTGTTGTCCTGTAAGAAAGTACGTTAAACTTCTCATTTTAAATAAATTAATAATTAAAATATAGTTTAATACACGATTTTATGTTTATTATAATTAAAATATGCTTTTCTTTGTCAATTTTATTTGACGTTTGTTATATCTGCAGCAAGATGTCTCCACGTGTATTACAGCAAATCTGACCTTCATAAAATCCAGGACTGTAATTAAAAATTATTGGTTATAGAAAATGTTTAACAGTTTTTTGGGCCAAAATTTATATGTATTTCAGCAAGGATAAGACAATAGTTTATAAAAAATACAAAATAAATTATCAAACTTGTTTATTTAAGAATATATACGGAAATATTGACTAGCAGAAAATTTCCTGAATACGTCTTGTGTGATAGCAACAAATTATTTATGGAATGCAAAATATGACTGGCGCTGGCGCTTAAATACCATAAAATGTACATTGGAATTTCTTCAAAATTTGACCACATACAATAATTTTTCAATTAAATATTGTTATTATATGTAATTTGGAGGTTAAATAAATATAATATTGTACATATTATTCATTTTTTATTATAATAAATACCATATTTTGTTATATACATTATAGAGTGTACAGAATAAAAGTATTTCATTGTTTGTTAATATTATATACAATAATTGTTAACTATAACATATTGTAAACATTATGCTAATAATACAGTTTACAGAAATAAACATATAATACAAAATAAATAAAAATTATTATGTATAACACTGACATGGCATCTACATTTTTTTGTTTTCATTTTTCTTCACTAAATTTTCATAAAAAGATAATGTGTTATACATCAGCAGATTCAATGTGAAGCACTGAGTAAAATTATACTAAATACTTGTACTAAAATATTAAAGTAACACTAACATTATCCATCTAGTCTTATTAAAGGTTATTTATCATTATTTTGTTGTTTGATGTCATCTGTTTGTGTTTCGTCTTCTTTGATTCGTCCCTCATTCTTCGTCTACATAAAAACAACCCCCGGAGTTTAGTTGTGCGATATTTCATCCCTTAAAAAACAATATTCTTCGCTAGACAACTCCAAACATTTGTAATGTTTGCATTTAATAGGTTCTTGTAATCATCTCATTTGGAATTCTGTAGAAAAACTTATACAATGATAATAATAATGCTGTGTATTGATTATTATATACAAATATACATACCGTAATATAATACATGTAATATTGTTATGTCCATTTGGTTTAAGAGGCATTGAAAGCTGTAGCATCTTTACAAAAATCTATAAAATAACCAATAGTGTTGTTATTAAATTTGTAAAAATTATTGCCTGAAGCTCTATGTAAGAGCTAATAAACCTTGTTGTCTCTAAACCTGTTTCGCAAACCGGTTTTTCTAACTAGTTTCCGTTCAAACCGGTTTTTATGAACAGTTTCTTCCCAAACCGGTTTTTCAAGTTCAATACTCGCTCAAAATCTGGTTTATTTTACTGAAAAACTGGTTTCATGCCTTGAAATACAATTTATTTACATATCCATTGTTTAAACAAATGTTTACTAACCAAATATCACCTTGTAACAAAATAAAAACTGAATAAATTACTTTTGTTTTCAGTTCCAATTATGTACATTTGTTTATCCATTATTGTTGTCATCTGCCATTTGAGGTTATAAAAATTGTTATTAACAATTAATAAAATATTAGTTGTTATTAATTTCTGGTGCATAAAATTGACGAATATATTCAAAAAAATAATTAAACAAATTAAATTTCATAAATTTATTCATAAAAAAAACAATTTGACTTACTGCGCATGATCAGAATTATTGATTTTTCGATCGATCAATCTTACACATTCCAAACCATACCTGTCGGTGCAAAGTTTTTGCCATGTATTATTTATATGAGTATTTGGGGGCATTTAAAAAAACAGGCCCCCTAAAGAAGGCGTCTGCACTGGAAAAACTAAAGAATTTCAAGGTTGTGTGGGTGGATTTTACATATGGTGCCATCTGCCATAAAAAATTTAAACTAGGAAAACAAGTGTTACATTTTATTTGTATTTAAACCATTTTAAATAGTTTTCTTATTATGGCTTAAACTATTGGTACAATAATTCTGAAAATTGGTATACTTGTAGTAAAAAGTACGTAGAATTTAGTGGTAAAGTCGACAGGTTTGTATCTCTACCTAGTTTTGGGCAGCATACATGTACCCATTTAAGGGTTTAAGATAGGGGTTTAATTTTATTAAAAATCGATTTCTCATGTCAAAATACATATGTATACCAATTTTTGATAATTTTCACTAAAGGATATATCAAATATTTGAACTTGTATTTGCCCTAAATTTCAGGAATCTTGCCGGCGTCTGACGCGTAGCTTGCGCACTGAAAATTCAAAGATTTGCGGTAAAATTCAAAGTGTGTTTATTTGGAATTCCTTTTAAAAAAAAATTTGAAATTCGGTATATTTATGTAAGGATATACGTAGAATCTGACGGTTGCATAATTGGAAAAAAATCATTTCCGGCTAAATGGTTTACTTGAGGACAAAATTTATTTGAAAGAAGTTTCTCAAAATTATATTCTAGGTGGGGTTAGTTTGAAACTTTTTTAAAAATTGTCACATTTTTGAAAACAGGATCTTTGAGTAATTTTAATTTAAAAGAAAATTTTTGGAAAAAAACTTTTTTGTTTATTATTATTAATAAACCAAATTTTAAGTACATATATAACTCGAGCCGTAGATTCCAAAAATCGATAAGCCAATTTTCTAACACCACCCGTTTTTGGGTAAAAGGCAAGCACTTAAAAAATTAATAGACCTACGAAGTCGACCTATCGATTTTTGGAATCTACGGATCAAGTTGTATATAAACTTAACATTTGGTTGTGAAATTTTTATAAGTACAGCCCTGGCGAATTTTTAAATGTAATTGCATAATTGGAATAAAAATCATTTCCGACTAAACGGTTTACTTGAGGACAAAATTTATTTGAAAAAAGTTTCTCAATATTAAATTCTAGGTGGAGTTAGTTTGAAACTTTTTTTAAAATTCTCACATTTTTGAAAACAGGATCTTTGAGTAATTTTAAATTAAAAGAAAATTTTTGAAAAAAAACTTTTTTGTTTATTATTATTAATTAACCAAATTTTGGATACATATATAAGTCGAGCCGTAGATTCCAAAAATTGATAAGCCAATTTTCTAACACTACCCATTTTTGGGTAAAGGGCAGTCACCCCAAAAATTAATAAACCTACGAAGTCGACCTATTAATTTTTGGAATCTACGGATCATGTTGTATATAAACCCAAAATTTGGTTGTGAAATTTTTATAAGTACAGCCCTGGCAAATTTTTAAATGTAATTGCATAATTGGAATAAAAATCATTTCCGGCTAAACGGTACACTTGAAGACAAAATTTATTTGAAAAAAGTTTTTCAAAATTAAATTCTAGGTGGGGTTAGTCTGAAACTTTTTTTAAAATTCTTACATTTTTGAAAAGAGGATCTTTGAGTAATTTTAAATTAAAAGAAATTTTTGAAAAAAAACTTTTTTGTTTATTATTATTAATTAACCAAATTTTGGATACATATATAACTCGAGCCGTAGATTCCAAAAATTGATAAGCCAATTTTCTAACACTACCCATTTCTGGGTAAAGAGCAGTCACCCCAAAAATTGGTAAACCTACGAAGTCGACTAATCGATTTTTGGAATCTACGGGTCGAGTTGCATATAAACCCAAAATTTGGTTGTCACATTTTTATAAGTACAGCCCTGGCGAATTTTTAAATGTAATTGCACAATTGGAAAAAAAGTCATTTCCGGCTAAACGGTTTACTTGACGACAAAATTTATTTTTAAAAAGTTTCTCAGAATTAAATTCTAGGTGGGGTTAGTTTAAAACTTTTTTTAAAAATCTCACATTTTTGAAAACAGGATCTTTGAGTAATTTTAATTTAAAAGAAAATTAAAAAAAAAAACTTTTTTGTTTATCATTATTAATTAACCAAATTTTGGGTACATATATAACTCGAGCCGTAGATTCTAAAAATCGATAAGTTAATTTTCTAACACCACCCATTTTTGGGTAAAGAGCAGTCATCCCAAAAATTGATAAACCTACAAAGTCGACCTATCGATTTTTGGAATCTATGGGTTAAGTTGCATATAAACCCAAAATTTGGTTGTGAAATTTTTATAAGTACAGCCCTGGCAAATTTTTAAATGTAATTGCATAATTGGAATAAAAATCATTTCCGGCTAAACGGTTTATTGGAGGACAAAATTTATTTGAAAAAAGTTTCTCAAAATTAAATTCTAGGTGGGGTTAGTTTGAAAATTTTTTTAAAATTGTTACATTTTTGAAAACATGATCTTGGACTCATTTTAATTTGATTTACTGCGCATGATCAATATTATTGATTTTTCGATCGAGCAATCTTACACATTCCAAACCATACCTGTCGGTGCAAAGTTTTTGCCATGTATTATTTATATGAGTGTTTGGGGGCATTTAAAGAAACATGCCCCCTAAAGAAGGCGTCTGCACTGGAAAAACTAAAGAATTTCAAGGTTGTGTGGGTGGATTTTACATATGGTGCCACCTGCCATAAAAAATTTAATCTAGGAAAACAAGTGTCATATTTTATTTGTATTTAAACCATTTTAAATAGTTTTCTTATTATGGCTTAAACCATTCGTACAATAATTCTGAAAATTGGTATACTTGTATTAAAAAATACGCAAAATTTAGCGGTAAAGTTTACAGGTTTGTATCTCCACCCAGTTTTGGGTAGCATATATGTATTTACTTAAGGGTTTTAGATATGGTTTCAATTTTATCAAAAATAGATTCCTCGGGTCAAAATACACATGTACACCAATTTTTGTTAATTTTCTGCAAAGGATATACTAAATATTTGAACTTGTATTTGCCCTAAATTTCAGGAATCTTGCCGGCGTCTGACGCGTACCTTGCGCACTAAAAATTCAAAGATTTGCGGTAAAATTCAAAGTGTGTTTATTTGGAATTTCTTGAACAAAAAAATTTGAAAATTAATACACTTATGTAACAATATACGTAGAATCTGATAATTTAGTCAAAAATTGTTTATCTCTACCCAGTTTTGGGTGGTGAATATCTACCCATTTAAGGGTTGAGAGTACGACTTTAATTTTACGAAAAATCGATTCTTTGGGTCTTAATACATATGTTTACTAATTTTTGTTAAAATATTCCAACAGGTAACTCAGTAATATCAAAACAAAATTTTCACATGTCATTGACCTTAAAGGTGTGCGATTCAGGACCTTATATTACTGTAGTACAATAATTCTGAAAATTGGTATACATGTACAAAAAAATATGTAGATTCGAATGGTGAAGCCGACGTGTATGTATCTCTACCCACTTTTGGGTAGCATATATATACCCATTTAAGGGTTAAAGATAGAGGTTTATTTTTATTAAAAATCGATTCCTCGGTCCAAAATACATATGTGTACCAATTTTCACTTCAATATTCATAAGAACACAAAAGTTATTCGTTTTCATGCTATTGTTCAAAAATACGGGTTTCAAAAATCATTTTTACTGGGCTTAATAACTTTGCAAATTGGTGTACTTGTATTAAAAAATACGTAGAATTTAATGATCAAGTCGACAGGTTTGTTTCTCCACCCAGTTTTGGGTAGCGTATATCTACCCATTTAAGGGTTGCAGATAGGGGTTTAATTTTAGAAAAAATCGATTCTTCATGGCAAAATACATATGTATACCAATTTTTGTTAATTTTCTGCAAAAGATATACTAAATATTTGAACTTGTATTTGCCCTAAATTTCAGGAATCTTGCCGGCGTCTGACGCGTACCTTGCGCACTGAAAATTCAAAGATTTGCGGTAAAATTCAAAGTGTGTTTATTTGGAATTCCTTACAGAAAAAAATTTGAAAATTGGTACACCTATGTAACAATATACGTAGAATCTGATGGTGAAGTCGAAAATTGTTTATCTTTACCCAGATTTGGGTGGTGAATAATTACCTATTTAAGGGTTGAGGGTACGACTTTAATTTTACGAAAAATCGATTCATTGGGTCATAATACATATGTTTACTAATTTTTGTTAAAATATTGCAACAGGTAATTTAGTAATATCAAAACAAAATTTTCAGAGGTCATTGACCCTAAAGGTGTGTGATTCAGAACCTTATATTACTGTAGTATAATAATTTTGAAAATTGGTATACATATATAAAAAAATATGTATATTCGAATGGTGTAGTCGACAGGTTTGTATCTCTACCCAGTTTTGGGTACTATATACCTAACCATTTAAGGGTTGAAGATAGGGGTTTAATTTTAACAAAAATGAATTCCATGATTCAAAATATATATGCATTGTAATTTTTATCAAAATATTTTGAATGGTCCAGTTTTAATTGTAACATTTATCAACAATGGTGTCTGAATCGCTACTCAAGAACGGTTTCAATAAATTTTTCATGGTACTTAGACCAATTAAGCAATTGAAGACTGGGTTATTTATATAAGAAAGTACGTAGATTCTAATGGCATTATAGAAACAATTTCATCTCCACCCATTTTCGGGTCGTGAATTTATACTCATTTTTGGGTAACAAATGTGGATTTAATTTTATCAAAAATCGATTCCTCGGGTAAAAATACGTATGTACACCAATTTTCATTTAAATATTCCTCAGGATACAAAAGTTATTTAAATTTTCATGCACATGCAATGTGTAGCTAAAGTTAAAATATATATATATATATATATATATATATATATATATATATATATATATATCAATATACAAATACAGTATTATGTAACTTTTAATTGTGAGTAAATATCTTCAAATAAACTTTTTTTAAAAATGAGAAATAAAGCCGTTATTTAATAATTTATGAATCAATAATTCCAATAAAATATTGGTATAGCCACCTATTGACAAGAATTATAAACACTGGCTGGACTGAATTTTATCTTATTCATTTTCAGAAATTATTATCTCAAAACTGGGGCGTTAAATAGAAAAAAGTTTCAAATAAAATTTGCTCAAAATATTCTATTTTAATTATTTATATAACAATCTTAATTATATAGTTTGTATTTTTAGAGATATAAATGTGTAAATAAATAGAAGATTCGTTCAAGAACTATACGTAAATAAAATAAATTATAAGTTAAAATATATTTAGAATTAAATAATAAATAGAATTTGTTACAAAAATTATTTTGTAAACAATTTTGTTTGCGAGAAATAAATTGATGTTTATTTTTATTCATTATCTCTGGAATTACAACGAATATTAAAAAAATTTTCAACCAAACTGCCTTTTATTTTTAATTACAAATATTTTTTCTTATGACAAACTTGGACGAAATGTTATTAGTTTAGCCAAAAAATGGATTTTTTCAAATTCATAAATACTAAAACAATACTGCTACTGTACTCTATGATGAAACTTATGAACTATATTCTTTTGTTGTCCTGTAAGAAAGTACGTTAAACTTCTCATTTTAAATAAATTAATAATTAAAATATAGTTTAATACACGATTTTATGTTTATTATAATTAAAATATGCTTTTCTTTGTCAATTTTATTTGACGTTTGTTATATCTGCAGCAAGATGTCTCCACGTGTATTACAGCAAATCTGACATTCATAAAATCCAGGACTGTAATTAAAAATTATTGGTTATAGAAAATGTTTAACAGTTTTTTGGGCCAAAATTTATATGTATTTCAACAAGGATAAGACAATAGTTTATAAAAAATACAAAATAAATTATCAAACTTGTTTATTTAAGAATATATACGGAAATATTGACTAGCAGAAAATTTCCTGAATAAGTCTTGTGTGATAGCAACAAATTATTTATGGAATGCAAAATATGACTGGCGCTGGCGCTTAAATACCATAAAATGTACATTGGAATTTCTTCAAAATTTGACCACATACAATAATTTTTCAATTAAATATTGTTATTATATGTAATTTGGAGGTTAAATAAATATAATATTGTACATATTATTCATTTTTTATTATAATAAATACCATATTTTGTTATATACATTATAGAGTGTACAGAATAAAAGTATTTCATTGTTTGTTAATATTATATACAATAATTGTTAACTATAACATATTGTAAACATTATGCTAATAATACAGTTTACAGAAATAAACATATAATACAAAATAAATAAAAATTATTATGTATAACACTGACATGGCATCTACATTTTTTTGTTTTCATTTTTCTTCACTAAATTTTCATAAAAAGTTAATGTGTTATACATCAGCAGATTCAGTGTGAAGCACTGAGTAAAATGATACTAAATACTTGTACTAAAATATTAAAGTAACACTAACATTATCCATCTAGTCTTATTAAAGGTTATTTATCATTATTTTGTTGTTTGATGTCATCTGTTTGTGTTTTGTCTTCTTTGATTCGTCCCTCATTCTTCGTCTACATAAAAACAACCCCCGGAGTTTAGTCCTGCGATATTTCATCCCTTAAACAACAATATTCTTCGCTAGACAATTCCAAACATTTGTAATGTTTGCATTTAATAGGTTCTTGTAATCATCTCATTTGGAATTCTGTAGAAAAACTTATACAATGATAATAATAATGCTGTGTATTGATTATTATATACAAATATACATACCGTAATATAATACATGTAATATTGTTATGTCCATTTGGTTTAAGAGGCATTGAAAGCTGTAGCATCTTTACAAAAATCTATAAAATAACCAATAGTGTTGTTATTAAATTTGTAAAAATTATTGCCTGAAGCTCTATGTAAGAGCTAATAAACCTTGTTGTCTCTAAACCTGTTTCGCAAACCGGTTTTTCTAACTAGTTTCCGTTCAAACCGGTTTTTGTACTGGTTTTTATGAACAGTTTCTTCCCAAACCGGTTTTTCAAGTTCAATACTCGCTCAAAATCTGGTTTATTTTACTGAAAAACTGGTTTCATGCCCTGAAATACAATTTATTTACATATCCATTGTTTAAACAAATGTTTACTAACCAAATATCACCTTGTAACAAAATAAAAACTGAATAAATTACTTTTGTTTTCAGTTCCAATTATGTATATTTGTTTATCCATTATTGTTGTCATCTGCCATTTGAGGTTATAAAAATTGTTATTAACAATTAATAAAATATTAGTTGTTATTAATTTCTGGTGCATAAAATTGACGAATATATTCAAAAAAATAATTAAACAAATTAAATTTCATAAATTTATTCATAAAAAAAACAATTTGACTTACTGCGCATGATCAGAATTATTGATTTTTCGATCGATCAATCTTACACATTCCAAACCATACCTGTCGGTGCAAAGTTTTTGCCATGTATTATTTATATGAGTATTTGGGGGCATTTAAAAAAACAGGCCCCCTAAAGAAGGCGTCTGCACTGGAAAAACTAAAGAATTTCATGTTTGCGTGGGTGGATTTTACATATGGTGCCATCTGCCATAACAAATTTAAACTAGGAGAACAAGTGTTATATTTTATTTGTATTTAAACCATTTTAAATATTTTTTTTATTATGGCTTAAACCATTTGTACAATAATTTTAAAAATTGGTATACTTATATTAAAAAATACGTAGAATTTAGTGGTAAAGTCGACAGGTTTGTATCTCCACCCAGTTTTGGGTAGCATATATGTACCCATTTAAGGGTTGAAGATAGGGGTTTAATTTTATTAAAAATCGATTTCTCGTGTCAAAGTACATATGTATACTAATTTTTGTTAATTTTCTGCTAAGGATATACTAAATATTTAAACTTGTATTTGCCCTAAATTTCAGGAATCTTATCGGCGTCTGACGCGTAGCTTGCGCACAAAAAAATCAAAGATTTGCGGTAAAATTCAAAGTGTGTTTATTTGGAATTCCTTCAACAAAAAAGTATGAAAATTGGTATACTTATGTAAGAATATAAGTACAATCTGGTGGTGAAGTCTAAAATTGTTTATCTATACCCAGTTTTGGAAGGTGAATTGCATAATTGGAAAAAAATCATTTCCGGCTAAATGGTTTACTTGACGACAAAATTTATTTGAAAAAAGTATCTCAAAATTAAATTCTATGTGGGGTTAGTTTAAAACTTTTTTTAAAATTGTCACATTTTTGAAAACAGGATCTTTGAATAATTTTAAATTAAAAGAAAATTTTTGGAAAAAAACTTTTTTATTTATTATTATAAATTAATCAAATTTTGGGTACATACATAAATCGAGCCGTAGATTCCAAAAATCGATAAGCAAATTTTCTAACACCACCCATTTTTGGGTAAAAGGCAGTCACCCCAAAAATTAATAGACCTACGAAGTCAACCCATCGATTTTTTGAATCTACGGATCAAGTTGTATATAAACCCAAAATTTGGTTGTGAAATTTTTATAAGTACAGCCCTGGCGAATTTTTAAATGTAATTGCATAATTGGAATAAAAATCATTTCCGGCTAAACGGTTTACTTGAAAACAAAATTTATTTGAAAAAAGTTTCTCAAAATTAAATTCTAGGTGGGGTTAGTTTAAAACTTTTTTTAAAATTCACATATTTTTGAAAACAGGATCTTTGAGTAATTTTAAATTAAAATTTGTTTATTATTATTAATTAACCAAATTTTGGGTACATATATAACTCGAGCCGTAGATTGCAAAAATCGATAAGCCAATTTTCTAACACTACCCATTTTTGGGTAAAAGGTAGGCACTCCAAAAATTAATAAACCTACGAAGTCGACCTATCAATTTTTGGAATCTACGGATCAAGTTGCATATAAACCCAAAATTTGGTTTTGAAATTTTTATAAGTACAGCCCTGGCGAATTTTTAAATATAACTGCATAATTGGAATAAAAATCATTTCCGGCTAAACGGTTCACTTGAGGACAAAATTTATTTGAAAAAAGTTTCTCAAAATTTAATTCTAGGGGAGGTTAGTTTGAAACTTTTTTAAATATTCTCACATTTTTGAAAACATGATCTTGGACTCATTTTAATTTGATTTACTGCGCATGATCAATATTATTGATTTTTCGATCGAGCAATCTTACACATTCCAAACCATACCTGTCGGTGCAAAGTTTTTGCCATGTATTATGTATATGAGTGTTTGGGGGCATTTAAAGAAACAGGCCCCTTAAAGAAGGCGTCTGCACTGGAAAAACTAAAGAATTCCAAGGTTGTGTGGGTGGATTTTACATATGGTGCCACCTGCCATAAAAAATTTAAACTAGGAAAACAAGTGTTATATTTTATTTGTATTTAAACCATTTTAAATAGTTTTCTTATTATGGCTTAAACCATTCGTACAATAATTCTGAAAATTGGTATACTTGTATTAAAAAATACGTAGAATTTAGCGGTAAAGTTGACAGGTTTGTATCTCCACCCAGTTTTGGGTAGCATATATGTACCCACTTAAGGGTTTCACATATGGTTTCAATTTTAACAAAAATCGATTCTTCGGGTCAAAATAAATATGTATATAAATTTTTGTTAATTTTCTGCAAAGGACATACAAAATATTTGAACTTGTATTTTCCCTAAATTTCAGGAATCTTGTCGGCGTCCGATGCGTAGCTTGCGCACTAAAAATTCAAAGATTTGCGGTAAAATTCAAAGTGTGTTTATTTGGAATTCCTTCAACAAAAAAATTTGAAAATTGGTACACTTATGTAAGAATATACGTAGAATCTGATGGTGAAGTCGAAAATTATTTATCTCTACCCAATTTTCGGTGGTACGTATATCTACCCATTTAAGGGTTAAAGATAAAGGTTTAATATTATAAAAAATCTATTCCTTGGGTAATTCCTTGCAGTAATTTTTATCAAAATATTTTGAATGGTCCATTTTGTTTATTTATTAAATGACATATTTGTACATTAACTTGTAAATAAATAATTATTAAGAATTGTTATTTAATACAATATCCTTATCAAAATTAATTTATAATAGAACAATAACTTTAAATAAATTTTTGAAAAAGGTCCTTATGTGTTGTATTAATGAATAAATCGATATTTTATAAATTATCTGGTATAAAATAATGATTCAGTAAAATATGTATTTAATACAAATGAAATCTTGAAACATGTAACGTTAATAACATTTATTAAACAATACAGTTTTCAAAAATGATTGTATTATTGATTTAAACAAAAAAAAATCGATATATTTGTGTTTCATTACCCCAAAACGATACTGGTAGTGACATCTGTATCAATATCGTGGAACTAGTATTTATTTATTTATTTAATAAACAATCCAACAAATTTATTTAATTTTATTTTTTTGATTATATTTTTCAGTTTCATGTATTAGAAATTAATAACAACCAATGTTTTGTTAATTGTTAATAACAATTTTATAACCTTAAACGTCAAATGTCAGCTGATGGGCAATTGTTAATAACAAATGTACAACATGAGAAGAACGGGAAACAATAATAATTAAGACTTTTTGTTTTATTGCAAAGTTATATTTGGTAAGAAAACATTTATTTAAACAATGGATATACGAACAATAATCGTATTTCAGGTGCGGGCAATCAGTTTTCAGGAAATGTATAAAATAAACCGGTTTTCGAGGAAGTATCGAAAGAAAACCGGTCTGACATCAAATATTAAATTAAAAACCGGTTTCAGAGCAAGTACTAGACTTGAAAAACTGGTTTTTAGATGGAAACCAGTTAAAATAACGAGTTCTCATAACACTACAGAAGATCTGGCGAAGACAATACTTTACTAGTGCTTGTTTTGCACTTTAATTATTACAAATTTAACAACAACACTTTTGGTTCATTTTATAGATTATTGCAAAGATGCTACAGCTTTCAATGCCTCTTAAACCAAATGGACATAGCAATATTTCATGTATTATATTACGATATGTATATTTGTATATAATAATCAATACATAGCATTATTATTATCATCATTGTATTAGTTTTTTTTACAGAATTCCAAATGAGATGATTACAAGATCCTATTAAATGCAAACATTACAATTGTTTGGAGTTGTCTAGCAAAGAATATTGTTGTTTAAGGGATGAAATATCGCAGGACTAAACTCCGGGGGTTGTTTTTATGTAGACGAAGAATGTGGGACGAATCAAAGAAGACAAAACACAAACAGATGACATCAAACAACAAAATAATGATAAATAACCTTTAATAAGACTATATGGATAATGTTAGTGTTACTTTAATATTTTAGTACAAGTATTTAGTATAATTTTACTCAGTGCTTCACGCTGAATCTGCTGATGTATAATTTATTAACTTTTAATGAAAATTTTGTACTGAAAATTGTAACTGAAAAAAATCCAAGTATGTCAGATGAAATGTATAAGATATTAGCGATATGTTATAGTTATAATTTATGAATTTTATATTATTATACTCAGAATTTTGTGCTGAATCTTCTGATGTATAACACATTAACTTTTTATAAAAATTTAATAAAGAAAAATGAAAACAAAAAAATGTAGATGCCATGTTAGTGTTATACATAATAATATTTATTTATTTTGTATTATATGTTTATTTCTGTAAACTGTATTATTAGCATAATGTTCACAATATGTTATAGTTAACAATTATTGTATATAATATTAATAAACAATGAAATACTTTTATTCTGTACACTCTATAATGTATATAACAAAATATGGTATTTATTATAATAAAAAATGAATAATATGTACAATATTATATTTATTTAACATCCAAATTACATATTACAACAATATTTAAATGAAAAATTATTGTATGTGGTCAAATTTTGAAGAAATTCCAATGTACATTTTATGGTATTTAAGCGCCAGAGCCAGTCATATTTTGCATTCCATAAATAATTTGTTGCTATCACACAAGACGTATTCAGGAAATTTTCTGCTAGTCAATATTTCAGTATATATTCTTAAATAAACAAGTTTGATCATTTATTTTGTATTTTTTATAAACTATTGTCTTATACTTGTTGAAATACATATATATTTTTGCCCAAAAATCTGTTAAACATGTTTTGTAGACAACAATTTTTAATTACAGTCCTGGATTTTATGAACGTCAGATTTGCTGTAATACACGTGGAGACATCTTGCAGCAGATATAATAAACGTCAAATAAAATTGACAAAGAAAAGCATATTTTAATTATAATAAACATAAAATCGTGTATTAAACTATATTTTAATTATTAATTTATTTAAAATGATAAATTTAACAAGATTTCCATCTGTCATTTGATTAATAATCAACGTATTTTCTTACACGACAAAAATATAGTTCATAAGTCTCATCATAGAGTACAGCAGTAGTATTGTTTTGGTATTAATAATTTTGAGAAAATCCATTTTTTGACTAAACTAATAACATTTCGCCCAAGTTTGTCATAAGAAAAAATATTTGTAATTAAAAATAAAAGGCAGTTTCGTTGAATCTTTTTTTTATATTCGTTTTAATTTCAGAGAATTACAATAATACAACATTCTGAATGCTACACCTTTAGGGTCAATGACCACTGAAATTTTTGTTTTGTTATTACTAAATTACCTGTTGTAATATTTTAACAAAAATTCGAGGACATGTGTATTATGACCCAAAGAATCGATTTTTTGTATAATTAATTTTACACCCTCAACCCTTAAATGGTTAGATACTTACCACCCAAAATTGGGTAGAGTTACACAATTTTCGACTTCACCATCAGATTCTACGTATATCCTTACATAAATACACTGAATTTCAAATTTTTTTGTTGAGGGAATTCCAAATAAACACACTTTGAATTTTACCGCAAATCTTTGAATTTTTAGTGCGCAAGCTACGCGTTGGACGCCGACAAAATTCCTGAAATTTAGGGCAAATACAAGTTCAAATATTTAGTATATCCTTTGCAGAAAATTAACAAAAATTAGTATACATATGTATTTTGACCCGAGGAATTGATTTTTGATAAAATTAAACCCCTATCTTTAACCCTTAAATGGGTAGATACACGCTACCCAAAACTGGGCGGAGAGACAAACCTGTCGACTAAATCATTAAATTCTACGTATTTTTTAATACAAGTATCCCAGTTTTCAGAATTATTGTAACAGTTGTTTAAGCCCAGTAAAAATGATTTTTGGAACCCGTATTTTTGAACAATAGCATGAAAACGAATAACTTTTGTGTTCTTAAGAATATTCAAATGAAAATTGGTACACATATGTATTTTGGACCGAGGAATCGATTTTTGTTAAAATAAAATCCATATCCTTTACCCAAAAATGGGTGTATATTTACCACCCGAAAATGGGTGGAGCTGGATTTTTTTCTATATCACCATTAGATTCTACGGACTTTCTTATATAAACAACCCAGTTTTCAAAATTTTTGCTTAATTGGTCTAAGTACCATAAATAAATTAGTAAAACCATTTTTGAGTAGAAATATATGTAAATACTATTGTTGATAAATGTTACAATTAAAACCGGACCACTCAAAAGAATTTGGTAAAAATCACTGTACATACGAATTTTGACCCGAGAAATCGATTTTTAATAAAATGAAACCTCTATCTTCAACCCTTAAATGGGTAGATATATGCTACCCAAAACTGAGTAGAGATACATACACGTCGGCTTCACCATTAGAATCTACATATTTTCTGTACATGTATACCAATTTTCACAATTATTGTACTATTGGTATAATTATAGTAATGAAACTTTCTGAATCCTACACATTTAGGGTCAATGACCTCTGAAAATTTTATTTTGATACTACTAAATTATCTCTTGTAATATTTTAACAAAAATTAGTAAATTTGTGTACTATGACCCAAAAAATCGATTTTTCTTAAAATTAAAGTCGTACCCTCAACCCTTAAATGGGTAGATAATCACCACCCAAAACTGGGTACAGATAAACAATTTTAGACTTCACCATCAGATTCTACGTATCTTCTTACATAAGTGTACCAATTTTCATATTTTTTTGTGCAAGGAATTTCATATAAACACACTTTGAATTTTACCGCAAATCTTCGAATTTTTAGTGCGCAAGCTACGCGTCGGACGCCGGCAAGATTCCTGAAATTTAGGGCAAATACAAGTTACAAGTATAGTTCATAAGTTTCATCATAGAGTACAGCAGCAGTATTGTTTTGGTATTAATAATTTTGAGTAAATCCATTTTTTGGCTAAACTAATAACATTTCGCCCAAGTTTGTCATAAGAAAAAATCTTTGTAATTAAAAATAAAAGGCAGTTTGGTTGAAACTTTTTTTTATATTCGTTTTAATTTCAGAGATAATGAATAAAAATAAAAATCAATTTATTTCTCGCAAACAAAATTTTTTTAAAAATAATTTTTGTAACAAACTCTATTTATAATTTAAATCTAAATATATTTTATCTAATAATTTATTTTATTTATGTATAGTTCTTAAGAAAAGCGGTAAATTAAATTTAAAAAAAAATTATAATTTTGTTTTTGTGTTCACCGCTTTGCCAAATTTTTACCGCTTATCCAAAAGGGTGGAAATTTAGACCAAATATACTCCAAACCATCCCTAATCTAACTCTGAAAACAGATTTAAAATATCTGTCCCCATTTTGAAATTATAACTCTTTCAGGACATGGCCGTTATAAAATAAAATTAACTAACAAAAAATACTACTTTTATTTTGACATGGGTGGATAAAAAAATATATAAATCAAAAACAGGAACAGATATTTCAATTTCAGCAGTAGATAAGGGAAGGATTGAAGTATATTTGAGCCAAATTTAAAGCCTTTTGGTTAAGCGATAAAAAATTGGCAAGGCGGTAAATTTGATACAAAAAAAATTATATTTTTTTTTGTGTTTACCGCTTTGCCAAATTTTTACCGCTTGTCCAACAAGGTTGAAATTTGGGTCAAATATGCTTCAAACCTTTCGTAATCTAATGCTGAAAACAGATTTAAAATATCTGTCCCCATTTTGAAATTATAACTTTTGAAAGACAGGGCCGTCATGAAATAAAATTAATAACTAACAAACTTTTATTTTGACAGGGATGAATAAAAAAATATGTAAATCGTAAACGGAGGCAGGTATTTTAAATCTGTTTTCAGCGATAGATAAGGGAAAGATTGGAGTACATTTGATCCAAATTTCAACCTTTTTGGGCTAGTAGTAAAAATTTGGTAAAGCGGTAAATTTAATACAAAAAAAATTATAATTTTGTTTTTGTGTTCACCGCTTTGCCAAATTTTTACCGCTTGTCCAAAAGGGATGAAATTTGGGTCAAATATACTTCAAACCTTCCCTAATCTATCCCTGAAACAGATTTAAAATAAAATATCTGACTTTTTAATATTCTAAGTATGTGTGTGTGTAAAGTCTGTAAGATATTTGTAAAGAAATGGATATTAATAATTAATTACAAAATATCCGCATATATTTTTATTCTTTTTAATTTAATACATGATTTTTAAAGATGTTAGGGTATTATACTATTCCTGGGGCATAAGTTATATTTTAAAAAAATATATTTTTTTAACATTTATTGTGGCATAAAAAGTATTTTATTTTATATTTTTATATTTATTGAATAAAAATACGGTAATTAACTTCAATCAACAAGCTCGGGAACGTAGCAAAACCTGTCCGTTCCATTAAAACTATAGGCAAGCTAGCAGCGTGCGACCTGTTTCTGACTCATTTCCTTCCCAGCCTTCGTCCGTATCGCACGCTCTGCGTATGAGGTGTGCATGGTATTCCGACCCAGATCCACCAACGAGGGATGGAATCCAACTCCTACAGCTGAGCCCAGCAGTAGAGCACCAGGTATTCCTTGAGTAGAAGCAGTATTTCTCCCCAGCACGTGGAAAACGTTATCGTTTAAATTGTAGTACAGGAAGCCCGCTCATATTCGCCACAATAAACTCTGCGAAAATGTATACCTGCTACAAATAGGCTCGCCCTTAAAGCGAAAGTCTGTAGCTGTAAATATATACTAGTAGCTTTGTGGTTTGGGGCGAAAAATACTTGTAGTTGATATTGCAACTAAAGTATAACTATTATTATATTATTATTACTATATTATTATTATTATTGAGCGAAGCCCAACTGTAGTTGTTATATAAAAACCCTGGCCAGGTGGCTGCAGTTGGGTGGATCCGGGGGCGGCGATAACGCAGAGTACACGTGTACGTAAGCGAGAGAATGTAAATCTGCCTAAGCAGGGGGTACTTGGTGCGCGACCATCGCTCCACGGCAGTCACAGTCAAGTAAGGCCCTAGCGGCCGAAATAGGACTGGTGGTCGCGAAGCAGACGAACCCAAGGACAGCGGCGGAAAGTGGATCGAAGACGGGACATGACGCACAACAAAATGGCCGACAATCTGGCACGGCCAGGTAAATATCGTTCCAAATAAAAATGAAGATGTAAATGTATAATTTTATATACTATAAATGTTTTGTTCAGGTTTCCACTGCGAGTTCGAGTTTGGAGTTGACTGCAGCCAAAAGGGCCTCAAGTACCAGGCAACACGGCCCCAAAACAACAACCACAAGAACATCCGGTTCCAGTGAACACGGCCTCAAAACAACAACCAAAACGGCCTCCACTTCGAGTCAACACGGCCACAAAACAACAACCAGAAGGGCCTCCATTTGCAGTGAACACGGCCCCAAAACTACCAAAAGGGCCTCCAGTTCCAGTCAATCCAGTCCCAAAGCAACGGCGGTGAGAATAATTTTCTTTAGTCCAAATTCATTAATATCAAATAGTTTAATATTTTCTAAATTTTTTAAACAATGATTAAAGTTTATTAAAATCTTTTATCATTAAAAGACTTTAATTATCATTTAAAGTTGAAATTATTGTTCAATGATTTCTAGAAATCCATTAAATCCAGGTCCGAAAACTAGTAATTTTTGGGAAAAAATTGACAAAATTTAGAGGCGTATCACTGGTACACCATTAAAAATAGGGCCTTAATTGTTCCATATTTGAACTCTACTAGATTGAAATTATATGTAATTATCAAAAAACTCGTAAAAACGAGTTTAAAAATGAATTAAATCCGGGTTCATAACATATTTTTTCTCAAAAAATTGACAAAGTTTAACGGCGTACTACTCATACACGGTTGAAAATAGGGCCTTAATTGTTTTAAATTTGAATTCTGCAGGGTTGAAATTATATGTAACCATTAAAAAAATGTTTAAGACGCAATTAAAAATATATTAAATCCGGGGTTAAAAACTTGTAATTTTTCCCAAAAATTGACAAAGTTTAATAGCATACCACTCATACACAGTTAAAAATAGGGCCTTAATTGTTTCAAATTTGAATCCTATAAGGGTTGAAATTATATGTCATCATAAAAAAGTGGTTAATACGCGATTAAAAATGTATTAAATCCGGGATTAAAAACTTGTAATTTTTCCCAAAAATTACCAAAGTTTAGTAGCATACCACTCATACACAGTTGAAATTAGGGCCTTATTTGTTTCAAATTTTAATCCTATAGGGTTGAAATTATATGTAACAATTAAAAAAGTGGTTAATACGCGATTAAAAATGTTTTAAATCCGGGATTAAAAACTTGTAATTTTTTTCCAAAAATTAACAAAGTTTAATAGCATACCACTCATACACAGTTGAAATTAGGGCCTTATTTGTTTCAAATTTTAATCCTATAGGGTTGAAATTATATGTAACAATTAAAAAAGTGGTTAATACGCGATTAAAAATGTTTTAAATCCGGGATTAAAAACTTGTAATTTTTTCCCAAAAATTAACAAAGTTTAATAGCATACCACTCATACACAGTTGAAATTAGGGCCTTATTTGTTTCAAATTTTAATCCTATAGGTTTGAAATTATATGTAACAATTTAAAAAGTGGTTAATACGCGATTAAAAATGTTTTAAATCCGGAATTAAAAACTTGTAATTTTTTCCCAAAAATTAACAAAGTTTAATAGCATACCACTCATACACAGTTGAAATTAGGGCCTTATTTGTTTCAAATTTTAATCCTATTGGGTTGAAATTATATGTAACAATTAAAAAAGTGGTTAATACGCGATTAAAAATGTATTAAATCCGGGATTAAAAACTTGTAATTTTTTCCCATAAATTAACAAAGTTTAATAGCATACCACTCATACACAGTTGAAATTAGAGCCTTATTTGTTTCAAATTTTAATCCTATAGGGTTGAAATTATATGTAATCATAAAAAGTGGTTATTAGGGATTAAAAATGTATTAAATCCGGGATTAAAAACTTGTAATTTTTTCCCATAAATTAACAAAGTTTAATAGCATACCACTCATACACAGTTGAAATTAGAGCCTTATTTGTTTCAAATTTTAATCCTATAGGGTTGAAATTATATGTAATCATAAAAAGTGGTTATTAGGGATTAAAAATGTATTAAATCCGGGATTAAAAACTTGTAATTTTTTCCCAAAAATTAACAAAGTTTAATAGCATACCACTCATACACAGTTGAAATTAGGGCCTTATTTGTTTCAAATTTTAATCCTATAAGGGTTGAAATTATATGTAATCATAAAAAAGTGGTTAATACGCGATTAAAAATGTATTAAATCCGGGATTAAAAACTTGTAATTTTTTCCCAAAAATTGACAAAGTTTAATAGCATACCACTCATACACAATTGAAAATAGTGCCTTAATTGTATCAAATTTTAATTTTGTAGGGATGAAATTATATGTAACCATTAAAATGTGGTTAACACATGATTAAAAATGCATTAAATCCGGGTTTAAAATCTTTTATTTTTTCTCATAAATTTTACAAAGTTTAGCGACATGCCATTCATACACAATTGCAAATAGGGCCTTAATTGTTATAAATTTTAATTGTACAGGGTTGAAATTATATGAAACCATTAAAAAAGTGGTTAAAAATAGGGCCTTAATTCCTCCAAAATCATATTCTCCGATGTTTAAATTCTTTGAACAATGATTAACGTTTATTAAAGTCTTTTGATGATGATTAAAGTATTGTAGAATTAGTTTAAATTGTTGTTGACATTGTTACTGACTTATTAGTTGTTTTTCAGGGCTTCAGCGTCATGTCCCGGGTTCCAGAGCGACGGGGTCCAGCGGCAATGTATGAATGTTGTGTGTGAGGGCCCTCAGAATGTATGGTGTGTGTTGCATGTTGCATTAATCATTTTCCTTTCCTTCCTGGCCGGCCGGCCCCTCTGCCTAAGTGGAGGGACCTTGACGCGGTGGCAGAGCTTAACCATCCCTTAAATTAGGGGTGGGACCAACGACTCCACAAATCTTTTAATCATTTCAATGTTTTAAATGTTTTATGTATTCTTATGTTCACAGGAAAGAAAAACAACAACAAGAAATAAATATATTGTAATATAAATAAAGAATTGTTAATTTTGTATGTTTTTATTTCCCTATCCTAAACCACCCTAACCCCTTCAGGGTTGAAAAGGGTCGGTGAACTACTAGCGACGCCATACCCAATTTGGGGTTGCTGTCCGCGCTACGCAGTTCGCCGTACGCAACCCGCATTACACATATGTTAAGTGGGTCATGTGCTATTTAAATAAATGTTATCCCGGCGTTATTTTACCCATTTCTGGGTGTGCCAATGTGCTTTGTACATGTATGTTTTATTATTTGTCAAAATGTTTATTTGTAGGATAGTATAGGGAATATAACATCGATTATTGGGGCCCTGAAACTCGATTTTAAAGCTGTATTGTTCATCATTTTCCGCTAGTGTTACAACAATCATTTCGCATATAAATCTGGTGATATTTGTTGTGAAACTTGTGTAAATTCATCAATGGCATATCCTTTGACTATCATAACACTAAATAGTTCTTTCTCGCTCCGTTTTTCAAAATAAAATAGAAGATTTTCTTTCAAAACGAACCCTAAACTTCTTCGACCACAGGAGTCGTCAGTGCAGCAAATGCGCCCAAATTCTTATTGTTTAATTTTATTTTATATATTTTTAACAATTTTACAGCTCAATAACACTGTAACAATCTAATAATTCATTATTTACAGCACTTCAAAACTTCTGCTGAGACTTGGTTATATTTGGTTAGAGGTTACAAATAAATACAAACCAGACAACAAAGTAAGTATAAAAAATTATTTATTTTATTACAAATACATGATATACTGTTATATATACTTAAATATTAATATTTTACAATTTAAATTAATATATTTCAATAATATTTTTACTAATTCAATGTATTTTCTTTACAGTTTGGTGGCAACACTGAAACAATCCGATGTTCAGTTCTACGCTGACAGTTGAGCAACGCTACTCCGCGAAGTCGCGTTCGGTGTTTTAAAATATTAAAATGTGCGGAAATATTGCAAGAACAATACAAAATTTATGTGAAAATCAAAGATAAAGTGTTAATCTAACGTTTCTAATAATAATTTTTACGGGAATCGCAATTTAAATGAGTGAAAATAATGAACTATGTGTGCCGTCTTTGGGAATCGTCGAAGCAGCAAATGCAAGTATGTATAAGTTGTTTATTCATATTTAAATCATTCTAAATGTACTTGAAACTAGTAAAAACATTCCTTTCGTAGTAATTCTTGTAATTTAATTTGTATTTCTCATGATTTCATACATTTTAAGGTGATTAGAATATCATATAAATGTGTTTGTATTTATTTCTCAAGCATAAATTCAATCACAAAATGGCAAATTTTGTATGTAAAACATACAAAAATGTCTATATTTTACGTTTGAATACATATATTGCTATTTAATAGTGATTTTCCATATAAAATCCAAGATTTAATATGTTAAAAACCGTCTCAAACTTGTACGCTTCGTAGATTGTTGCATGATAGCAAACTTTGGAAAAGTTCGTACGGTTTTATTTCTTTATATTGTAAAAATATTATTTTAATAGTGAAATATTGTTGTATATTGTTGCAAATTAGCAACAATGGTAAGTTTAAACATTAGTTTAACTATTTTAATAGTTATTTTTGCTGATAACATGTTGTATTATTGCAATATTTCAATTTTAAAATATTGTTTTCTTTGTTCCAGTGGCGTACCAGAGCTGTTTTGGGGGTCGCTGTTTGCTGGTAGCTGAGCTGTATTCATCAATGTAAGTCGTTATAATATGTGCCTCTCTTCACTGTCGCTTTTTTGCTATTTTTTCAGCTTAACACAAAAGTAAATTCATTTTTCTCCTGAAAATATGGTTTATGTTGTTGAATTTAGGTCAAATAATCATATTTTCTTCTATACTTCTTTTCCGAGGCACATTTTGAATGTCTATCTATGTTATTAACATCGGGCGTCGTTACTCGTTACAATATCGTAAATAAATCGGCGAAACTTTTAGAAATAATTAGCTTTTTTCATTTTTGAATTAGTTTAATTGAATATCCGTTCGTTCAGTGATAGGTTTCTTCCCCAAAAAATTGTATTTGTTTAAATTAATATTTAAACAAGTACAGTTTACAATACAGGGTTCCAGTGAAGTTTCCAAGGAGTGTAAAGGCTGGTTTAAGCCTTTGATTCTACAACAGGGCTTTTCTAAAGCTTTGTCTAAGGCTTTAAGAACTTTAAGGCCAAACTACAATCACCAGAAGGCAGCAAATAGTTAAAATTATTTTAGTTATTAAAGTCGCGATTAATTGTTTGCTAATATTAGATTCAAATTAAATTCATTTGCATTTTAAAGTTAGGATAAAATATAATTAAAGTTTCGTCGATACTTTTTCGGGTTCGGATCGGTTTCCGCGATATTTAAGGACAGGGTAGCGTAGTTTTTATTTAAAGTGTCTACCCCATTATTTACATTATGAAAGATATGTTGAATGACGTAGCTGCCAGTGGCAATCAAAACGTGAACTATTGTATTAAAAAATAAAAAATAGTGGAGGACCTCATTGTTTTATTTATTTAAAGACGTACATATATTTTAATATTTAAATTTATTTAATTTGGATTCAATAATTTTATTAATTTTGTAGTAAATAATTAAAGAATGGACACTTCATTTAGAAACGAAACTACATTTATCAATGATCTATAGCACCGGCTGTAGATCGTAAAAACAATAGATTTTTCGCGATTTCAGGTAAAGAAAACATCAGTTGAAGAAAGAAGAATCCCCTTTCCCTGCATGCTTTTGCTTTTTTTTCAGTTTTCCTCTTTACTATCCAAGCAGCTCTTTCTAGTATGCCCCTGTTAGATTAAAATCAATTTCCCAAGAACGACTGGGACCCATTGGGCAAACTTGGTCGTTCTTTTCGCTGCTCCCCTCTGGGATAGGGCAGTGGGGCCTCTGGGAAGGACGCCTGTACCTACACTATGGGCCGCCGGACTGAGTAACCCCCTGTACTGATTCCCAGTTTTTGAAGTAGATATAAATGCATGCATTTTCGTACCGTGCGGGCGTCTACCAGGCGTCGCCTCACGGGCACTCATCGCCTGCATGGAGAGTGCACTACAGGAGGCACTCTTGTGCCATTCAAACAGATACACTAAATTATAGTTAGAATTAGTTTAAGTTTACAGTTTTAAATTGGTATATCATTAGTTTACTTGCGGTTAAATTTTTAATTTGCAGTTTTAAACTTAGTATAATTGGTTCACTTGCATTTTAAAGTATTAGTTTGCAGTTTTAAATGATTACAATTACATAGTTTATTTACAGTTTTAAATAGTTTCAATAAGTTTGCGTGCATTTTAAAATATTAGTTTATAGTTTTAACTTATTAAATTGTAGTTACACGCACTTGCTTTTGTATTAATTTTGCAAAAACACACACACACACATACACAGAATAATATATCTATTAAAGTTAATAGATATATGAAGAAAATTCGTTTTTAGTATTCGCGTTAGCTTTTGAAAAAATTTTCTGTTCGTCGCCGCGATTTCGTCCGTATATATTGTTCATTTCTTATGTATTTATGTACGTATATTATATATTTATGCATGTGTGTTATGTATATGTATATTATGGTTAGGGCGTGAGCAGTTTCAACGGGGCCTCCTGAGCTAACTTTTCCCTTTCAGGTGCCGGGCCGTTAGGCGGTTGGGCGTCTAGCGGTACTCGGCCCCTTTCCATTCTCGCTGCAACTAAAGTTGTGGGCTTGAAAGAGCGTTAACCGGGCTTGGGTGCTTACTCACGAATGCTCCGGCTTCTTTGCACGATAAGCACCCAAGTTCCGGGGCCTGGTCTGCCACACTCGCGGTGGTGCGAACCTAGCCATTTCAATGGCAAGGAAGACCCTAGGGACGTACACACTTTACACAACTCAACACCGTCGTTGAGTACACATTGATAGGTTCCCTCATTTTAATATGTATATGTATGTTTACTTTTCTGTTTTATCAGGAGGCCCACACCATCATTTATTTATTTATTTATGTTTTTCATATGTATGTATTTACTTGTATTTCTTAGCTAAAATGTTAGGTAGGATGTATAAAAACAATAATAATTAATAATAAATTATCTAATTGCGGTAAAATATAACTTAAACTGCGTCGAAAACGTCGAAAATTTCAAATAAACTTCAAAAAAATAAGGTACATTTTCTCTTTCAGGATTTCCTCACCTTCACAAATAGTTGAAGACAAATATTAACGACATTTTTGTTACAGAATTTCTGGACATCAAAAGTAGATTTATTTTCTTTCTAATAAAAAAAGAAGGTTTCGAAAACTAGAAGAAATAGGGACTCGTCGTGTTCAGGAGGGATGTTTTCAAAAGATAAAGTTAGTTTCAGAATTTCAGGATAGCTGAAACATATTTAAATACATCGTTTTCTGCATAAACTCTATCTACTGTTCGTATGTTGCGCTCTATATACTAAATTAAGAAATTAGTACACCACTTTTATGCTCTTAATAGTGAATAGTGGAACGCAGCCAATATTCAATAGTTCAGCGTTTTCCTGTGGGATGGCGCTAGGTGTTTAAATGTTAACTTTACACAATTCAGTAGTCCACTAAAAATCAGACCACCTGTATTTATATTTAAAGTATCATTTTCTCTTAATTCAAGCATGCTGATTACGGGAAAAATAATGAAAAAAATCTCTAGGCCTTAGTTTTCAAAATAGAAATCTTTATTTTTAATGCAAAATTGACAATATTTTTAACTTTGACGGACTATAACTTATGAATGGTAAAAGATACTTTAACGGGCGTTGCGCCATTCGATTCTATGGACATTTCTACATATGTGTACCAATTTTGAATAACCGTATATAGCTAGTATAGTAAGAGTAAGCAAAAATGAAAAAAATGGTAACTTTAAACAATTCAGTAGTCCTTTAAAAATCCGACCACCTTGTATTCAAATGGACAGTATCATTTTCACTTAATTCAAGCATGCTGATTACGGGAAAAATAATGAAAAAAATCTCTAGGCCTTAGTTTTCAAAATAGAAATCTTTATTTTTAATGCAAAATTGACAATATTTTTAATTTTGACGGACTATAACTTATGAATGGTAAAAGATACTTTAACGGGCGTTGCGCCATTCGATTCTATGGACATTTCTACATATGTGTACCAATTTTGAGTAACCGTGTATAGCTAGTATAGTAAGAGTAAGCAAAAATGAAAAAAATGGTAACTTTAAACAATTCAGTAGTCCACTAAAAATCCGACCACCCTGTATTCAAATGGAAAGTATCATTTTCTCTTAATTCAAGCATGCTGATTACGGGAAAAATAATGAAAAAAATCTCTAGGCCTTAGTTTTCAAAATAGAAATCTTTATTTTTAATGCAAAATTGACAATATTTTTAAAATTGACGGACTATAACTTATGAATGGTAAAAGATACTTTAACGGGCGTTGCGCCATTCGATTCTATGGACATTTCTACATATGTGTACCAATTTTGAATAACCGTATATAGCTAGTATAGTAAGAGTAAGCAAAAATGAAAAAAATGGTAACTTTAAACAATTCAGTAGTCCTTTAAAAATCCGACCACTTTGTATTTAAATGGAAAGTATCATTTTCTCTTAATTCAAGCATGCTGATTACGGGAAAAATAATGAAAAAAATCTCTAGGCCTTAGTTTTCAAAATAGAAATCTTTATTTTTAATGCAAAATTGACAATATTTTTAACTTTGACGGACTATAACTTATGAATGGTAAAAGATACTTTAACGGGCGTTGCGCCATTCGATTCTATGGACATTTCTACATATGTGTACCAATTTTGAGTAACCGTGTATAGCTAGTATAGTAAGAGTAAGCAAAAATGAAAAAAATGGTAACTTTAAACAATTCAGTAGTTCACTAAAAATCCGACCACCCTGTATTTAAATGGAAAGTATCATTTTCTCTTAACTAAAGCATGCTGATTACGGGAAAAATAATGAAAAAAATCTCTAGGCCTTAGTTTTTAAAATAGAAATCTTTATTTTTAATGCAAAATTGACAAAATTTTTAACTTTGACGGACTATAACTTATGAATGGTAAAAGATACTTTAACGGGCGTTGCGCCATTCGATTCTATGGACATTTCTACATATGTGTACCAATTTTGAATAACCGTATATAGCTAGTATAGTAAGAGTAAGCAAAAATGAAAAAAATGGTAACTTTAAACAATTCAGTAGTCCTTTAAAAATCCGACCACTTTGTATTTAAATGGAAAGTATCATTTTCTCTTAATTCAAGCATGCTGATTACGGGAAAAATAATGAAAAAAATCTCTAGGCCTTAGTTTTCAAAATAGAAATCTTTATTTTTAATGCAAAATTGACAATATTTTTAATTTTGACGGACTATAACTTATGAATGGTAAAAGATACTTTAACGGGCGTTGCGCCATTCGATTCTATGGACATTTCTACATATGTGTACCAATTTTGAATAACCGTATATAGCTAGTATAGTAAGAGTAAGCAAAAATGAAAAAAATGGTAACTTTAAACAATTCAGTAGTCCACTAAAAATCCGACCACTTTGTATTTAAATGGAAAGTATCATTTTCTCTTAATTCAAGCATGCTGATTACGGGAAAAATAATGAAAAAAATCTCTAGGCCTTAGTTTTCAAAATAGAAATCTTTATTTTTAATGCAAAATTGACAATATTTTTAATTTTGACGGACTATAACTTATGAATGGTAAAAGATACTTTAACGGGCGTTGCGCCATTCGATTCTATGGACATTTCTACATATGTGTACCAATTTTGAATAACCGTATATAGCTAGTATAGTAAGAGTAAGCAAAAATGAAAAAAATGGTAACTTTAAACAATTCAGTAGTCCACTAAAAATCCGACCACCCTGTATTTAAATGGAAAGTATCATTTTCTCTTAATTCAAGCATGCTGATTACGGGAAAAATAATGAAAAAAATCTCTAGGCCTTAGTTTTCAAATTAGAAATCTTTATTTTTAATGCAAAATTGACAATTTTTTTAACTTTGACGGACTATAACTTATGAATGGTAAAAGATACTTTAACGTGCGTTGCGCCATTCGATTCTATGGACATTTCTACATATGTGTACCAATTTTGAATAACCGTATATAGCTAGTATAGTAAGAGTAAGCAAAAATGAAAAAAATGGTAACTTTAAACAATTCAGTAGTCCACTAAAAATCCGACCACCCTGTATTTAAATGGACAGTATCATTTTCTCTTAATTCAAGCATGCTGATTACGGGAAAAGTAATGAAAAAAATCTCTATGCCTTAGTTTTCAAAATAGAAATCTTTATTTTTAATGCAAAATTGACAATATTTTTAACTTTGACGGACTATAACTTATGAATGGTAAAAGATACTTTAACGGGCGTTGCGCCATTCGATTCTATGGACATTTCTACATATGTGTACCAATTTTGAATAACCGTATATAGCTAGTATAGTAAGAGTAAGCAAAAATGAAAAATATGTTAACTTTAAACAATTCAGTAGTCCACTAAAAATCCGACCACCCTGTATTCAAATGGAAAGTATCATTTTCTCTTAATTCAAGCATGCTGATTACGGGAAAAATAATGAAAAAATCTCTAGGCCTTAGTTTTCAAAATAGAAATCTTTATTTTTAGTGCAAAATTGACAATATTTTTTGACTTTGACGGATTATAACTTATGAATGGTAAAACATACTTTAACGGGCGTTGCGCCATTCGATTCTATGGACATTTCTACATATGTGTACCAATTTTAAGTAACCGTGTATAGCTAGTATAGTAAGAGTAAGCAAAAATGAAAAAAATGGTAACTTTAAACAATTCAGTAGTCCACTAAAAATCCGACCACCCTGTATTTAAATGGAAAGTATCATTTTCTCTTAATTCAAGAATGCTGATTACGGGAAAAATAATGAAAAAAATCTCTAGGCCTTAGTTTTCAAAATAGAAATATTTATTTTTGAAGCAAAATTGACAATATTTTTAACTTTGACGGACTATAACTTATGAATGGTAAAAGATATTTTAACGGGCGTTGCGCCATTCGATTCTATGGACATTTCTACATATGTGTACCAATTTTGAATAACCGTGTATAGCTAGTATAGTAAGAGTAAGCAAAAATGGAAAAAATGGTAACTTTAAACAATTCAGTAGTCCTTTAAAAATCCGACCAGCCTGTATTCAAATGGAAAGTTCCATTTTCACTTAATTCAAGCATGCTGATTACGGGAAAAATAATGAAAAAAATCTCTAGGCCTTAGTTTTCAAATTAGAAATCTTTATTTTTAATGCAAAATTGACAATTTTTTTAACTTTGACGGACTATAACTTATGAATGGTAAAAGATACTTTAACGTGCGTTGCGCCATTCGATTCTATGGACATTTCTACATATGTGTACCAATTTTGAGTAACCGTGTATAGCTAGTATAGTAAGAGTAAGCAAAAATGAAAAAAATGGTAACTTTAAACAATTCAGTAGTCCACTAAAAATCCGACCACCCTGTATTCAAATGGAAAGTATCATTTTCTCTTAATTCAAGCATGCTGATTACGGGAAAAATAATGAAAAAAATCTCTAGGCCTTAGTTTTCAAAATAGAAATCTTTATTTTTAATGCAAAATTGACAATATTTTTAAAATTGACGGACTATAACTTATGAATGGTAAAAGATACTTTAACGGGCGTTGCGCCATTCGATTCTATGGACATTTCTACATATGTGTACCAATTTTGAATAACCGTATATAGCTAGTATAGTAAGAGTAAGCAAAAATGAAAAAAATGGTAACTTTAAACAATTCAGTAGTCCACTAAAAATCCGACCATCCTGTATTTAAATGGAAAGTATCATTTTCTCTTAATTCAAGCATGCTGATTACGGGAAAAATAATGAAAAAAATCTCTAGGCCTTAGTTTTCAAAATAGAAATCTTTATTTTTAATGCAAAATTGACAATATTTTTAACTTTAACGGACTATAACTTATGAATGGTAAAAGATACTTTAACGTGCGTTGCGCCATTCGATTCTATGGACATTTCTACATATGTGTACCAATTTTGAATAACCGTATATAGCTAGTATAGTAAGAGTAAGCAAAAATGGAAAAAATGGTAACTTTAAACAATTCAGTAGTCCTTTAAAAATCCGACCAGCCTGTATTCAAATGGAAAGTTCCATTTTCACTTAATTCAAGCATGCTGATTACGGGAAAAATAATGAAAAAAATCTCTAGGCCTTAGTTTTCAAATTAGAAATCTTTATTTTTAATGCAAAATTGACAATTTTTTTAACTTTGACGGACTATAACTTATGAATGGTAAAAGATACTTTAACGTGCGTTGCGCCATTCGATTCTATGGACATTTCTACATATGTGTACCTATTTTGAATAACCGTATATAGCTAGTATAGTAAGAGTAAGCAAAAATGAAAAAAATGGTAACTTTAAACAATTCAGTAGTCCACTAAAAATCCGACCACCCTGTATTCAAATGGAAAGTATCATTTTCTCTTAATTCAAGCATGATGATTACGGGAAAAATAATGAAAAAATCTCTAGGCCTTAGTTTTCAAAATAGAAATCTTTATTTTTAGTGCAAAATTGACAATATTTTTTGACTTTGACGGATTATAACTTATGAATGGTAAAAGATACTTTAACGGGCGTTGCGCCATTCGATTCTATGGACATTTCTACATATGTGTACCAATTTTAAGTAACCGTGTATAGCTAGTATAGTAAGAGTAAGCAAAAATGAAAAAAATGGTAACTTTAAACAATTCAGTAGTCCACTAAAAATCCGACCACCCTGTATTTAAATGGAAAGTATCATTTTCTCTTAATTCAAGAATGCTGATTACGGGAAAAATAATGAAAAAAATCTCTAGGCCTTAGTTTTCAAAATAGAAATATTTATTTTTGAAGCAAAATTGACAATATTTTTAACTTTGACGGACTATAACTTATGAATGGTAAAAGATATTTTAACGGGCGTTGCGCCATTCGATTCTATGGACATTTCTACATATGTGTACCAATTTTGAATAACCGTATATAGCTAGTATAGTAAGAGTAAGCAAAAATGAAAAAAATGGTAACTTTAAACAATTCAGTAGTCCTTTAAAAATCCGACCACTTTGTATTTAAATGGAAAGTATCATTTTCTCTTAATTCAAGCATGCTGATTACGGGAAAAATAATGAAAAAAATCTCTAGGCCTTAGTTTTCAAAATAGAAATCTTTATTTTTAATGCAAAATTGACAATATTTTTAACTTTGACGGACTATAACTTATGAATGGTAAAAGATACTTTAACGGGCGTTGCGCCATTCGATTCTATGGACATTTCTACATATGTGTACCAATTTTGAGTAACCGTGTATAGCTAGTATAGTAAGAGTAAGCAAAAATGAAAAAAATGGTAACTTTAAACAATTCAGTAGTTCACTAAAAATCCGACCACCCTGTATTTAAATGGAAAGTATCATTTTCTCTTAACTAAAGCATGCTGATTACGGGAAAAATAATGAAAAAAATCTCTAGGCCTTAGTTTTTAAAATAGAAATCTTTATTTTTAATGCAAAATTGACAAAATTTTTAACTTTGACGGACTATAACTTATGAATGGTAAAAGATACTTTAACGGGCGTTGCGCCATTCGATTCTATGGACATTTCTACATATGTGTACCAATTTTGAATAACCGTATATAGCTAGTATAGTAAGAGTAAGCAAAAATGAAAAAAATGGTAACTTTAAACAATTCAGTAGTCCTTTAAAAATCCGACCACTTTGTATTTAAATGGAAAGTATCATTTTCTCTTAATTCAAGCATGCTGATTACGGGAAAAATAATGAAAAAAATCTCTAGGCCTTAGTTTTCAAAATAGAAATCTTTATTTTTAATGCAAAATTGACAATATTTTTAATTTTGACGGACTATAACTTATGAATGGTAAAAGATACTTTAACGGGCGTTGCGCCATTCGATTCTATGGACATTTCTACATATGTGTACCAATTTTGAATAACCGTATATAGCTAGTATAGTAAGAGTAAGCAAAAATGAAAAAAATGGTAACTTTAAACAATTCAGTAGTCCACTAAAAATCCGACCACTTTGTATTTAAATGGAAAGTATCATTTTCTCTTAATTCAAGCATGCTGATTACGGGAAAAATAATGAAAAAAATCTCTAGGCCTTAGTTTTCAAAATAGAAATCTTTATTTTTAATGCAAAATTGACAATATTTTTAATTTTGACGGACTATAACTTATGAATGGTAAAAGATACTTTAACGGGCGTTGCGCCATTCGATTCTATGGACATTTCTACATATGTGTACCAATTTTGAATAACCGTATATAGCTAGTATAGTAAGAGTAAGCAAAAATGAAAAAAATGGTAACTTTAAACAATTCAGTAGTCCACTAAAAATCCGACCACCCTGTATTTAAATGGAAAGTATCATTTTCTCTTAATTCAAGCATGCTGATTACGGGAAAAATAATGAAAAAAATCTCTAGGCCTTAGTTTTCAAATTAGAAATCTTTATTTTTAATGCAAAATTGACAATTTTTTTAACTTTGACGGACTATAACTTATGAATGGTAAAAGATACTTTAACGTGCGTTGCGCCATTCGATTCTATGGACATTTCTACATATGTGTACCAATTTTGAATAACCGTATATAGCTAGTATAGTAAGAGTAAGCAAAAATGAAAAAAATGGTAACTTTAAACAATTCAGTAGTCCACTAAAAATCCGACCACCCTGTATTTAAATGGACAGTATCATTTTCTCTTAATTCAAGCATGCTGATTACGGGAAAAGTAATGAAAAAAATCTCTATGCCTTAGTTTTCAAAATAGAAATCTTTATTTTTAATGCAAAATTGACAATATTTTTAACTTTGACGGACTATAACTTATGAATGGTAAAAGATACTTTAACGGGCGTTGCGCCATTCGATTCTATGGACATTTCTACATATGTGTACCAATTTTGAATAACCGTATATAGCTAGTATAGTAAGAGTAAGCAAAAATGAAAAATATGTTAACTTTAAACAATTCAGTAGTCCACTAAAAATCCGACCACCCTGTATTCAAATGGAAAGTATCATTTTCTCTTAATTCAAGCATGCTGATTACGGGAAAAATAATGAAAAAATCTCTAGGCCTTAGTTTTCAAAATAGAAATCTTTATTTTTAGTGCAAAATTGACAATATTTTTTGACTTTGACGGATTATAACTTATGAATGGTAAAACATACTTTAACGGGCGTTGCGCCATTCGATTCTATGGACATTTCTACATATGTGTACCAATTTTAAGTAACCGTGTATAGCTAGTATAGTAAGAGTAAGCAAAAATGAAAAAAATGGTAACTTTAAACAATTCAGTAGTCCACTAAAAATCCGACCACCCTGTATTTAAATGGAAAGTATCATTTTCTCTTAATTCAAGAATGCTGATTACGGGAAAAATAATGAAAAAAATCTCTAGGCCTTAGTTTTCAAAATAGAAATATTTATTTTTGAAGCAAAATTGACAATATTTTTAACTTTGACGGACTATAACTTATGAATGGTAAAAGATATTTTAACGGGCGTTGCGCCATTCGATTCTATGGACATTTCTACATATGTGTACCAATTTTGAATAACCGTGTATAGCTAGTATAGTAAGAGTAAGCAAAAATGGAAAAAATGGTAACTTTAAACAATTCAGTAGTCCTTTAAAAATCCGACCAGCCTGTATTCAAATGGAAAGTTCCATTTTCACTTAATTCAAGCATGCTGATTACGGGAAAAATAATGAAAAAAATCTCTAGGCCTTAGTTTTCAAATTAGAAATCTTTATTTTTAATGCAAAATTGACAATTTTTTTAACTTTGACGGACTATAACTTATGAATGGTAAAAGATACTTTAACGTGCGTTGCGCCATTCGATTCTATGGACATTTCTACATATGTGTACCAATTTTGAATAACCGTATATAGCTAGTATAGTAAGAGTAAGCAAAAATGAAAAAAATGGTAACTTTAAACAATTCAGTAGTCCACTAAAAATCCGACCATCCTGTATTTAAATGGAAAGTATCATTTTCTCTTAATTCAAGCATGCTGATTACGGGAAAAATAATGAAAAAAATCTCTAGGCCTTAGTTTTCAAAATAGAAATCTTTATTTTTAATGCAAAATTGACAATATTTTTAACTTTAACGGACTATAACTTATGAATGGTAAAAGATACTTTAACGTGCGTTGCGCCATTCGATTCTATGGACATTTCTACATATGTGTACCAATTTTGAATAACCGTATATAGCTAGTATAGTAAGAGTAAGCAAAAATGGAAAAAATGGTAACTTTAAACAATTCAGTAGTCCTTTAAAAATCCGACCAGCCTGTATTCAAATGGAAAGTTCCATTTTCACTTAATTCAAGCATGCTGATTACGGGAAAAATAATGAAAAAAATCTCTAGGCCTTAGTTTTCAAATTAGAAATCTTTATTTTTAATGCAAAATTGACAATTTTTTTAACTTTGACGGACTATAACTTATGAATGGTAAAAGATACTTTAACGTGCGTTGCGCCATTCGATTCTATGGACATTTCTACATATGTGTACCTATTTTGAATAACCGTATATAGCTAGTATAGTAAGAGTAAGCAAAAATGAAAAAAATGGTAACTTTAAACAATTCAGTAGTCCACTAAAAATCCGACCACCCTGTATTTAAATGGACAGTATCATTTTCTCTTAATTCAAGCATGCTGATTACGGGAAAAGTAATGAAAAAAATCTCTATGCCTTAGTTTTCAAAATAGAAATCTTTATTTTTAATGCAAAATTGACAATATTTTTAACTTTGACGGACTATAACTTATGAATGGTAAAAGATACTTTAACGGGCGTTGCGCCATTCGATTCTATGGACATTTCTACATATGTGTACCAATTTTGAATAACCGTATATAGCTAGTATAGTAAGAGTAAGCAAAAATGAAAAATATGTTAACTTTAAACAATTCAGTAGTCCACTAAAAATCCGACCACCCTGTATTCAAATGGAAAGTATCATTTTCTCTTAATTCAAGCATGATGATTACGGGAAAAATAATGAAAAAATCTCTAGGCCTTAGTTTTCAAAATAGAAATCTTTATTTTTAGTGCAAAATTGACAATATTTTTTGACTTTGACGGATTATAACTTATGAATGGTAAAAGATACTTTAACGGGCGTTGCGTCATTCGATTCTATGGACATTTCTACATATGTGTACCAATTTTAAGTAACCGTGTATAGCTAGTATAGTAAGAGTAAGCAAAAATGAAAAAAATGGTAACTTTAAACAATTCAGTAGTCCACTAAAAATCCGACCACCCTGTATTTAAATGGAAAGTATCATTTTCTCTTAATTCAAGAATGCTGATTACGGGAAAAATAATGAAAAAAATCTCTAGGCCTTAGTTTTCAAAATAGAAATATTTATTTTTGAAGCAAAATTGACAATATTTTTAACTTTGACGGACTATAACTTATGAATGGTAAAAGATATTTTAACGGGCGTTGCGCCATTCGATTCTATGGACATTTCTACATATGTGTACCAATTTTGAATAACCGTGTATAGCTAGTATAGTAAGAGTAAGCAAAAATGGAAAAAATGGTAACTTTAAACAATTCAGTAGTCCTTTAAAAATCCGACCAGCCTGTATTCAAATGGAAAGTTCCATTTTCACTTAATTCAAGCATGCTGATTACGGGAAAAATAATGAAAAAAATCTCTAGGCCTTAGTTTTTAAAATAGAAATCTTTATTTTTAATGCAAAATTGACAATATTTTTAAATTTGACGGACTATAACTTATGAATGGTAAAAGATATTTTAACGGGCGTTGCGCCATTCGATTCTATGGACATTTCTACATATGTGTACCAATTTTGAATAACCGTGTATAGCTAGTATAGTAAGAGTAAGCAAAAATGGAAAAAATGGTAACTTTAAACAATTCAGTAGTCCTTTAAATGTCCGACCACCCTGTATTCAAATGGAAAGTTCCATTTTCACTTAATTCAAGCATGCTGATTACGGGAAAAATAATGAAAAAAATCTCTAGGCCTTAGTTTTTAAAATAGAAATCTTTATTTTTAATGCAAAATTGACAATATTTTTAACTTTGACGGACTATAACTTATGAATGGTAAAAGATACTTTAACGGGCGTTGCGCTATTCGATTCTATGGACATTTCTACATATGTGTACTAATTTTGAGTAACCGTGTATAGCTAGTATAGTAAGAGTAAGCAAAAATGAAAAAAATGGTAACTTTAAACAATTCAGTAGTCCACTAAAAATCCGACCACCCTGTATTTAAATGGAAAGCATCATTTTCTCTTAATTAAAGCATGCTGATTACGGGAAAAATAATGAAAAAAATCTCTAGGCCTTAGTTTTCAAAATAGAAATCTTTATTTTTAATGCAAAATTGACAATATTTTTAACTTTGACGGACTATAACTTATGAATGGTAAAAGATACTTTAACGTGCGTTGCGCCATTCGATTCTATGGACATTTCTACATATGTGTACCTATTTTGAATAACCGTATATAGCTAGTATAGTAAGAGTAAGCAAAAATGAAAAAAATGGTAACTTTAAACAATTCAGTAGTCCACTAAAAATCCGACCACCCTGTATTTAAATGGACAGTATCATTTTCTCTTAATTCAAGCATGCTGATTACGGGAAAAGTAATGAAAAAAATCTCTATGCCTTAGTTTTCAAAATAGAAATCTTTATTTTTAATGCAAAATTGACAATATTTTTAACTTTGACGGACTATAACTTATGAATGGTAAAAGATACTTTAACGGGCGTTGCGCCATTCGATTCTATGGACATTTCTACATATGTGTACCAATTTTGAATAACCGTATATAGCTAGTATAGTAAGAGTAAGCAAAAATGAAAAATATGTTAACTTTAAACAATTCAGTAGTCCACTAAAAATCCGACCACCCTGTATTCAAATGGAAAGTATCATTTTCTCTTAATTCAAGCATGATGATTACGGGAAAAATAATGAAAAAATCTCTAGGCCTTAGTTTTCAAAATAGAAATCTTTATTTTTAGTGCAAAATTGACAATATTTTTTGACTTTGACGGATTATAACTTATGAATGGTAAAAGATACTTTAACGGGCGTTGCGCCATTCGATTCTATGGACATTTCTACATATGTGTACCAATTTTAAGTAACCGTGTATAGCTAGTATAGTAAGAGTAAGCAAAAATGAAAAAAATGGTAACTTTAAACAATTCAGTAGTCCACTAAAAATCCGACCACCCTGTATTTAAATGGAAAGTATCATTTTCTCTTAATTCAAGAATGCTGATTACGGGAAAAATAATGAAAAAAATCTCTAGGCCTTAGTTTTCAAAATAGAAATATTTATTTTTGAAGCAAAATTGACAATATTTTTAACTTTGACGGACTATAACTTATGAATGGTAAAAGATATTTTAACGGGCGTTGCGCCATTCGATTCTATGGACATTTCTACATATGTGTACCAATTTTGAATAACCGTGTATAGCTAGTATAGTAAGAGTAAGCAAAAATGGAAAAAATGGTAACTTTAAACAATTCAGTAGTCCTTTAAAAATCCGACCAGCCTGTATTCAAATGGAAAGTTCCATTTTCACTTAATTCAAGCATGCTGATTACGGGAAAAATAATGAAAAAAATCTCTAGGCCTTAGTTTTTAAAATAGAAATCTTTATTTTTAATGCAAAATTGACAATATTTTTAAATTTGACGGACTATAACTTATGAATGGTAAAAGATATTTTAACGGGCGTTGCGCCATTCGATTCTATGGACATTTCTACATATGTGTACCAATTTTGAATAACCGTGTATAGCTAGTATAGTAAGAGTAAGCAAAAATGGAAAAAATGGTAACTTTAAACAATTCAGTAGTCCTTTAAATGTCCGACCACCCTGTATTCAAATGGAAAGTTCCATTTTCACTTAATTCAAGCATGCTGATTACGGGAAAAATAATGAAAAAAATCTCTAGGCCTTAGTTTTTAAAATAGAAATCTTTATTTTTAATGCAAAATTGACAATATTTTTAACTTTGACGGACTATAACTTATGAATGGTAAAAGATACTTTAACGGGCGTTGCGCTATTCGATTCTATGGACATTTCTACATATGTGTACTAATTTTGAGTAACCGTGTATAGCTAGTATAGTAAGAGTAAGCAAAAATGAAAAAAATGGTAACTTTAAACAATTCAGTAGTCCACTAAAAATCCGACCACCCTGTATTTAAATGGAAAGTATCATTTTCTCTTAATTCAAGCATGCTGATTACGGGAAAAATAATGAAAAAAATCTCTAGGCCTTAGTTTTCAAAATAGAAATCTTTATTTTTAATGCAAAATTGACAATATTTTTAACTTTGACGGACTATAACTTATGAATGGTAAAAGATACTTTAACGTGCGTTGCGCCATTCGATTCTATGGACATTTCTACATATGTGTACCAATTTTGAATAACCGTATATAGCTAGTATAGTAAGAGTAAGCAAAAATGAAAAAAATGGTAACTTTAAACAATTCAGTAGTCCACTAAAAATCCGACCACCCTGTATTTAAATGGAAAGTATCATTTTCTCTTAATTCAAGCATGCTGATTACGGGAAAAATAATGAAAAAAATCTCTAGGCCTTAGTTTTCAAAATAGAAATCTTTATTTTTAATGCAAAATTGACAATATTTTTAACTTTGACGGACTATAACTTATGAATGGTAAAAGATACTTTAACGTGCGTTGCGCCATTCGATTCTATGGACATTTCTACATATGTGTACCTATTTTGAATAACCGTATATAGCTAGTATAGTAAGAGTAAGCAAAAATGAAAAAAATGGTAACTTTAAACAATTCAGTAGTCCACTAAAAATCCGACCACCCTGTATTTAAATGGACAGTATCATTTTCTCTTAATTCAAGCATGCTGATTACGGGAAAAGTAATGAAAAAAATCTCTATGCCTTAGTTTTCAAAATAGAAATCTTTATTTTTAATGCAAAATTGACAATATTTTTAACTTTGACGGACTATAACTTATGAATGGTAAAAGATACTTTAACGGGCGTTGCGCCATTCGATTCTATGGACATTTCTACATATGTGTACCAATTTTGGATAACCGTATATAGCTAGTATAGTAAGAGTAAGCAAAAATGAAAAATATGTTAACTTTAAACAATTCAGTAGTCCACTAAAAATCCGACCACCCTGTATTCAAATGGAAAGTATCATTTTCTCTTAATTCAAGCATGATGATTACGGGAAAAATAATGAAAAAATCTCTAGGCCTTAGTTTTCAAAATAGAAATCTTTATTTTTAGTGCAAAATTGACAATATTTTTTGACTTTGACGGATTATAACTTATGAATGGTAAAAGATACTTTAACGGGCGTTGCGCCATTCGATTCTATGGACATTTCTACATATGTGTACCAATTTTAAGTAACCGTGTATAGCTAGTATAGTAAGAGTAAGCAAAAATGAAAAAAATGGTAACTTTAAACAATTCAGTAGTCCACTAAAAATCCGACCACCCTGTATTTAAATGGAAAGTATCATTTTCTCTTAATTCAAGCATGCTGATTACGGGAAAAATAATGAAAAAAATCTCTAGGCCTTAGTTTTCAAAATAGAAATATTTATTTTTGAAGCAAAATTGACAATATTTTTAACTTTGACGGACTATAACTTATGAATGGTAAAAGATACTTTAACGGGCGTTGCGCCATTCGATTCTATGGACATTTCTACATATGTGTACCAATTTTGAATAACCGTGTATAGCTAGTATAGTAAGAGTAAGCAAAAATGGAAAAAATGGTAACTTTAAACAATTCAGTAGTCCTTTAAAAATATGACCACCCTGTATTTAAATGGAAAGTATCATTTTCTCTTAATTCAAGCATGCTGATTACGGGAAAAATAATGAAAAAAATCTCTAGGCCTTAGTTTTCAAAATAGAAATCTTTATTTTTAATGCAAAATTGACAATATTTTTTGACTTTGACGGACTATAACTTATGAATGGTAAAAGATACTTTAACGGGCGTTGCGCCATTTGATTCTATGGACATTTCTACATATGTGTACCAATTTTGAATAACCGTGCATAGCTACTATAGTAAGAGTAAGCAAAAATGAAAAAAATGGTAACTTTAAACAATTCAGTAGTTCACTAAAAATCCGACCACTCTGTATTTAAATGGAAAGTATCATTTTCTCTTAATTCAAGCATGCTGATTACGGGAAAAATAATGAAAAAAATCTCTAGGCCTTAGTTTTCAAAATATAAATCTTTATTTTTAATGCAAAATTGACAATATTTTTTGACTTTGACGGACTATAACTTATGAATGGTAAAAGATACTTTAACGGGCGTTGCGCCATTTGATTCTATGGACATTTCTACATATGTGTACCAATTTTGAATAACCGTGCATAGCTAGTATAGTAAGAGTAAGCAAAAATGAAAAAAATGGTAACTTTAAACAATTCAGTAGTCCAATAAAAATCCGACCAGCCTGTATTTAAATGGAAAGTATCATTTTCTCTTAATTTAAGAAAGCTGATTACGGGAAAAATAATGAAAAAAATCTCTAGGCCTTAGTTTTCAAAATAGAAATCTTTATTTTTAATGCAAAATTGACAATATTTTTTGACTTTGACGGACTATAACTTATGAATGGTAAAAGATACTTTAACGGGCGTTTCGCCATTTGATTCTATGGACATATCTACATATGTGTACCAATTTTGAATATCCGTGCATAGCTAGTATAGTAAGAGTAAGCAAAGATGAAAAAAATGGTAACTTTAAATAATTCAGTAGTCTTTTAAAAATCCGACCACCCCGTATTTAAATGGAAAGTATCATTTTCTCTTAATTCAAGCATGCTGATTACGGGAAAAATAATGAAAAAAATCTCTAGGCCTTAGTTTTCAAAATATAAATCTTTATTTTTAATGCAAAATTGACAATATTTTTTGATTTTGACGGACTATAACTTATGAATGGTAAAAGATACTTTAACGGGCGTTGCGCCATTCGATTCTATGGACATTTCTACTTATGTGTACCAATTTTGAGTAACCGTGTATAGCTAGTATAGTAAGAGTAAGCAAAAATGAAAAAAATGGTAACTTTAAACAATTCAGTAGTCCACTAAAAATCCGACCACCCTGTATTTAAATGGAAAGTATCATTTTCTCTTAACTAAAGCATGCTGATTACGGGAAAAATAATGAAAAAAATCTCTAGGCCTTAGTTTTCAAAATAGAAATCTTTATTTTTAATGCAAAATTGACAATATTTTTAACTTTGACGGACTATAACTTATGAATGGTAAAAGATATTTTAACGGGCGTTGCGCCATTCGATTCTATGGACATTTCTACATATGTGTACTAATTTTGAGTAACCGTGTTTAGCTAGTATAGTAAGAGTAAGCAAAAATGAAAAAAATGGTAACTTTAAACAATTCAGTAGTCCACTAAAAATCCGACCAGCCTGTATTTAAATGGAAAGTATCATTTTCTCTTAATTAAAGCATGCTGATTACGGGAAAAATAATGAAAAAATCTCTAGGCCTTAGTTTTCAAAATAGAAATCTTTATTTTTAATGCAAAATTGACAATATTTTTAACTTTGACGGACTATAACTTATGAATGGTAAAAGATACTTTAACGTGCGTTGCGCCATTCGATTCTATGGACATTTCTACATATGTGTACCAATTTTGAGCAACCGTGTATAGCGAGTATAGTAAGAGTAAGCAAAAATGAAAAAAATGGTAACTTTAAACAATTCAGTAGTCCACTAAAAATCCGACCAGCCTGTATTCAAATGGAAAGTATCATTTTCTCTTAATACAAGCATGCTGATTACGGGAAAAATAATGAAAAAAATCTCTAGGCCTTAGTTTTCAAAATAGAAATCTTTATTTTTAATGCAAAATTGACAAAAATTTTAAATTTGACGGACTATAACTTATGAATGGTAAAAGATATTTTAACTGGCGTTGCGCCATTCGATTCTATGGACATTTCTACATATGTGTACCAATTTTGAATAACCGTGTATAGCTAGTATAGTAAGAGTAAGCAAAAATGGAAAAAATGGTAACTTTAAACAATTCAGTAGTCCTTTAAAAATCCGACCACCCTGTATTTAAATGGAAAGTATCATTTTCTCTTAATTCAAGCATGCTGATTACGGGAAAAATAATGAAAAAAATCTCTAGGCCTTAGTTTTCAAAATAGAAATCTTTATTTTTAATGCAAAATTGCCAATATTTTTTGACTTTGACGGACTATAACTTATGAATGGTAAAAGATACTTTAACGGGCGTTGCGCCATTCGATTCTATGGACATTTCTACTTATGTGTACCAATTTTGAGTAACCGTGTATAGCTAGTATAGTAAGAGTAAGCAAAAATGAAAAAAATGGTAACTTTAAACAATTCAGTAGTCCACTAAAAATCCGACCACCCTGTATTTAAATGGAAAGTATCATTTTCTCTTAACTAAAGCATGCTGATTACGGGAAAAATAATGAAAAAAATCTCTAGGTCTTAGTTTTTAAAATAGAAATCTTTATTTTTAATGCAAAATTGACAATATTTTTTGACTTTGACGGACTATAACTTATGAATGGTAAAAGATACTTTAACGGGCGTTGCGCCATTCGATTCTATGGACATTTCTACATATGTGTACTAATTTTGAGTAACCGTGTTTAGCTAGTATAGTAAGAGTAAGCAAAAATGAAAAAAATGGTAACTTTAAACAATTCAGTAGTCCACTATAAATCCGACCAGCCTGTATTTAAATGGAAAGTATCATTTTCTCTTAATTAAAGCATGCTGATTACGGGAAAAATAATGAAAAAATCTCTAGGCCTTAGTTTTCAAAATAGAAATCTTTATTTTTAATGCAAAATTGACAATATTTTTAACTTTGACGGACTATAACTTATGAATGGTAAAAGATACTTTAACGTGCGTTGCGCCATTCGATTCTATGGTCATTTCTACATATGTGTCCAATTTTGAGCAACCGTGTATAGCTAGTATAGTAAGAGTAAGCAAAAATGAAAAAAATGGTAACTTTAAACAATTCAGTAGTCCACTAAAAATCCGACCAGCCTGTATTCAAATGGAAAGTATCATTTTCTCTTAATACAAGCATGCTGATTACGGGAAAAATAATGAAAAAAATCTCTAGGCCTTAGTTTTCAAAATAGAAATCTTTATTTTTAATGCAAAATTGACAAAAATTTTAAATTTGACGGACTATAACTTATGAATGGTAAAAGATATTTTAACTGGCGTTGCGCCATTCGATTCTATGGACATTTCTACATATGTGTACCAATTTTGAATAACCGTGTATAGCTAGTATAGTAAGAGTAAGCAAAAATGGAAAAAATGGTAACTTTAAACAATTCAGTAGTCCTTTAAAAATCCGACCACCCTGTATTTAAATGGAAAGTATCATTTTCTCTTAATTCAAGCATGCTGATTACGGGAAAAATAATGAAAAAAATCTCTAGGCCTTAGTTTTCAAAATAGAAATCTTTATTTTTAATGCAAAATTGACAATATTTTTTGACTTTGACGGACTATAACTTATGAATGGTAAAAGATACTTTAACGGGCGTTTCGCCATTTGATTCTATGGACATATCTACATATGTGTACCAATTTTGAATATCCGTGCATAGCTAATATAGTAAGAGTAAGCAAAGATGAAAAAAATGGTAACTTTAAATAATTCAGTAGTCTTTTAAAAATCCGACCACCCCGTATTTAAATGGAAAGTATCATTTTCTCTTAATTCAAGCATGCTGATTACGGGAAAAATAATGAAAAAAATCTCTAGGCCTTAGTTTTCAAAATAGAAATCTTTATTTTTAATGCAAAATTGACAATATTTTTTGACTTTGACGGACTATAACTTATGAATGGTAAAAGATACTTTAACGGGCGTTGCGCCATTTGATTCTATGGACATTTCTACATATGTGTACCAATTTTGAATAACCGTGCATAGCTAGTATAGTAAGAGTAAGCAAAAATGAAAAAAATGGTAACTTTAAACAATTCAGTAGTTCACTAAAAATCCGACCACTCTGTATTTAAATGGAAAGTATCATTTTCTCTTAATTCAAGCATGCTGATTACGGGAAAAATAATGAAAAAAATCTCTAGGCCTTAGTTTTCAAAATATAAATCTTTATTTTTAATGCAAAATTGACAATATTTTTTGACTTTGACGGACTATAACTTATGAATGGTAAAAGATACTTTAACGGGCGTTGCGCCATTTGATTCTATGGACATTTCTACATATGTGTACCAATTTTGAATAACCGTGCATAGCTAGTATAGTAAGAGTAAGCAAAAATGAAAAAAATGGTAACTTTAAACAATTCAGTAGTCCAATAAAAATCCGACCAGCCTGTATTTAAATGGAAAGTATCATTTTCTCTTAATTTAAGCAAGCTGATTACGGGAAAAATAATGAAAAAAATCTCTAGGCCTTAGTTTTCAAAATAGAAATCTTTATTTTTAATCCAAAATTGACAATATTTTTAACTTTAACGGACTATAACTTATGAATGGTAAAAGATACTTTAACGGGCGTTACGCCATTCGATTCTATGGACATTTCTACATATGTGTACCAATTTTGAGTAACCGTGTATAGCCAGTATAGTAAGAGTAAGCAAAAATGAAAAAAATGGTAACTTTAAACAATTCAGTAGTCCACTAAAAATCCGACCACCCTGTATTCAAATGGAAAGTATCATTTTCTCTTAATTCAAGCATGCTGATTACGGGAAAAATAATGAAAAAAATCTCTAGGCCTTAGTTTTCAAAATAGAAATTTTTATTTTTAATGCAAAATTGACAATATTTTTTGACTTTGACGGACTATAACTTATGAATGGTAAAAGATACTTTAACGGGCGTTTCGCCATTTGATTCTATGGACATATCTACATATGTGTACCAATTTTGAATAACCGTGCATAGCTAGTATAGTAAGAGTAAGCAAAGATGAAAAAAATGGTAACTTTAAATAATTCAGTAGTCTTTTAAAAATCCGACCACCCTGTATTTAAATGGAAAGTATCATTTTCTCTTAATTCAAGCATGCTGATTACGGGAAAAACAATGAAAATAATCTCTAGGCCTTAGTTTTTAAAATAGAAATCATTATTTTTAATGCAAAATTGACAATATTTTTTGACTTTGACGGACTATAACTTATAAATGGTAAAAGATACTTTAACGGGCGTTGCGCCATTCGATTCTATGGACATTTCTACATATGTGTACCAATTTTGAGTAACCGTGTAGAGCCAGTATAGTAAGAGTAAGCAAAAATGAAAAAAATGGTAACTTTAAACAATTCAGTTGTCCACTAAAAATCCGACCAGCCTGTATTTAAATGGAAAGTATCATTTTCTCTTAATTCAAGCATGCTGATTACTGGAAAAATAATGAAAAAAATCTCTAGGCCTTAGTTTTCAAAATAGAAATCTTTATTTTTAATCCAAAATTGACAATATTTTTAACTTTAACGGACTATAACTTATGAATGGTAAAAGATACTTTAACGTGCGTTGCGCCATTCGATTCTATGGACATTTCTACATATGTGTACCAATTTTGAGTAACCGTGTCTAGCTAGTATAGTAAGAGTAAGCAAAAAAAAAAAAATGGTAACTTTAAACAATTCAGTAGTCCACTAAAAATCAGACCACGCTGTATTCATATTTAAAGTATCATTTTCTCTTAATTCAAGCATGCTGATTACGGGAAAAATAATGAAAAAAATCTTTAGGCCTTAGTTTCCAAAATAGATTTTTTTATTTTTAATTACGTAAATTTATCTTCGATTAAAAATTACGATTTAATTGTTTTTTTCTGTCTGCAGCACAGGCCTTTTGTCGGTTGTTACGTCATTAACAAAGTATTAGATAACTAATTATTTAAAAAAATATACCTCGTAAAGTAGTTAACAGTCATTTACAATTTATCTTTCATAGTGAAAGGATGGTTGTACTCTTCTGGTTTGCTGGACCGTGCTCGACCATTCTTTTATTTTTTGTATTTGTATTTCATAGTATTTAAATCTGTGGTAGTTACCTCTACCCTTAAAATAGGAAATTTTTGAATTAAATTCATTAAATCAAAGTGCGCCTAGACCAACCCAGGGCCCGAAGGACAACGTGGGATACTTGTATTTGTATAGTGGTAGTTTGGTAAAATGTCCAGGTTTATCCTGAGACAAGGTATGTGAAAATAAACTTCCTAGCAAATTGAAAATTTATCAATTTTTACATTTTATATCAATTTTTAAAATACTTTAGGTCAATTAACTTGACATGTTTCTCCATCTAGCAATTGTTGCTGTACCCGTAATTTTAGGGTATAAGGCATAACAATACGATATAAATACAATACAATGAATTGTACAACAATTCAAATTTAATATTTTAAAATACAGTGTTTGTACTAGTGTTACATAATACATAAAATATCTAAAATACTTATATATTTTTTAAACTATTTAAATCTTACAATTTCAAAATTTATTTGCCCAAAAAACATTACAATATATGTCTCATAGATTGTGACACGGATTTTCCCATTTATTTATTTAAATATACAAACTATCAATAATATAAAATAAAGTAAATGATACACCCAACAATGGGTAATAAGCAGTAATGATATAATTATTTATTATTAAACAGGCTTGTATTAAAATATTTTGATTTCAACTTTAAATAAACTTAAAACTGAGTACAATGTGGTATATAAAGGAATGACAGTGTGTGAGTGATTGGGTAAGCGAAATCTTGCTCTATAAAATTGCCCGGGAAATTTTATAGTGTAAGACTAGCTTTAATTAAGGTTAGCTTAGAATAATTTAGTTATAAGATAGGGCGCCATATTTGTACTCAGTTTTTTTCATATTAATAAATAGTTAATTATTAATAAACAGTTATTTGAATATATTTCTATAATAATAATTTGGGAAAATCCTGTCTGCAAAATTCATTAAAAATTATTTCATTTTCAATAATTTCAATTCATTCTTTGAATTGATTTTCCTATATTTTTTAACTGTTATTGTATGCCAATTAGTTTTGGGTTCAAATCCCGCACTCAACAATTGCTATACAGAGGAAATGTTTAAGTTTTTGACCCAATTTTCTGATACATAATTTTTAATTTTTACAAATTCAGAATAACGTATTGCATTTTTATTTTTTCAAAATTAAATTCGTATTGGTTGTTATTACTATTTTGTCAAAATTGAATAAAATATTACATAAACTACATGAGTTAAGAATGTTTATTCAGTCGAAGAAATTAACCAACTCGCCCTTACGGGCTTGTGGGTTAAGCTTTCTTCTCATGAATAAATATTATCTTAGCTCATTTGGTGTATAAATATCTATTAACAAATATATATTTTACTATATTAAATTCTTTTGAAAACTTGGATTTTTAAAGTGTTACCTATTACAATTTTGCTGGGAAGTTGCTGTACATTGCAATGAATGTCCAATTATTAATAAATGAGAATATAAAAATAATTTAGAATGAAAGGTGTGTGTGAATGTGGATCGGATGTTTGGGTAAAATATAAAATCATAAAAAAAATAAAACAAGAATAATATGAAAATAAAAACCAATTTTTATTTATGAATGATCCCCTGAATGTTTTGTGTGATTGAGGTTTATTTAGTATTGATAAATATTTGATAAAAGACATAGTATTTCAACATTTTTATTCAGACAATAATGTTTTACAATATTTATATATTTTTGAAAGAAAATTTTGAATCTATTTCATTCATTTGAAATGAGATTTTCTGGGTCTTAAGAGAAAAGATGTCACACCCAATTAGGGGTAAAGAACATTATAATAAACAGATATTTTGCATTTATACAAATGTTAAAATCAAAATGAAATGTTTAATAAGTTAAATAAAAACGTTCATTGCAGTACAGCCTAGTTAAGTGTAGTTTAAGGGGGCGCGTCGTCATCCTAACTTTAACTTGTAAATCTAACTTAAATTGTAACTTTCGTCCCGGGTGAATTTGCTCGCGTAACCCGGCATAAGGCTCGGGTCGCTAACTTCCGCATATCCGGCATGAGATCCGGATCGTTTCCGTTCCATTGACATCGTACAGGCCAGGATCCTTTTGGACCTGGATATTACCGTCCTTCTAGACTCCGTGGGATATAATCGTCATCCTAACTTTGACTTTTAAATAGTAGATTTCATGCCGGCATGAGGTCCGGATTGTTTTATTTTTTTTATTTATTATTAGCTCGTGTAATCCGGTATGAGGTCCGGATCGATTAGGTTAGGAACCCAGGACCTGGACAACGGGGGACAACGAGGGATCGAGAAAGGAGCAAGTCTTCAAGGCGAATTAAAGACGCGAATATATTCGAAATTTGTCGCGAACCGGGTACGGGAAATTTTGAACAGATTTTGATAATATTGATTTTATTTTTTGTTGTGTCGGGAATATTTTTTTATAAACTGTAGTTTGGGGTTTTGCAGGGTTAATTTTTGCCATAAATTCGTTCGCGAAAATCGATTTATAAATGATATATTTGGGGTGGGATTTTGGGATTGTTTATATTATCTTATATTATATATGCTCATATATAATATAAATATGATATAATATATTTATTTTGTATGTTATGCTTTTTTTCTAGCGCACTGAGTATTTGGCGTGCCAGTATTTTGAATACTGTGCAATGAATACTCATCAAATTCCGCCGAAAGTCTCTCGCGGGCATGAAAATGTTCGGTGGACTTTACACATGGTAAAAAAGAGCTTTGTTGCAGATTACTAAAATTAGTACCAGCAGCTAATTTGGTAATCACAATGAAGTTGTTTTTTATCGTGAGGTGAGCAACCCTCGTCCAAGAAAACTTACCCTCCTATATGGATTGCACGGGGTCGGTTTTCGCGGAATGGGGAGGGCGCGGTCGTAGGTCCAAACACTGTATGGAATATGACGATGAGCAATAGTTTATCGGCGTATGCATATCAGTGGTTGGAACGCGCTTGGCCCCAGCAGGCCGCGTCCGTGAACAAGCCACAAATAGGTTCATTTCATCTCATTATCATTTTTGTTAGGGTTTCAGGCGCGGGCGATTCTATTTATAGTTGATATGAGATCGTTAGGGTTTTGTAGGACACCCCAGTCGTGGTTTAGGCCGGGGTGGCTCTGTCCTCAACTCCTTTGAATCGCAGGAGGTTTGGACAGGGTTCCCTGCCCACGTGGAGAGACCTTGTCGTGGTGGCAGGGCTTAACCATACCCAAATTGGGGTGGGACCAACGTCTCCACAAACTATCGAATTAATATCTGTTTCTGGTTAATATATTAACTAAATAATTATTTTGGCACATATTAATTCGATAATTTTTATTTAAATGCAATTATTTTAATAAATGAACAAATAAAATATTAATTCTTGCGGAATATAGTTATAAAATCTGATGACCTCCCGCCAATGTTTAAAATAGCAATGATCTTTAAGTAAAGTATCATTTCCGGTTGATCTAATTTGTTGTTCCAATAAATAGAAAAGTCTGTAATACCAAATTTTGGATTATATTTCATTATGTTTTTCCTCAAAAATCTGTTAAGAGTTTCATGTAAAGTACCACTTCCGGTTTATCAAAGTCAAAATCTAATATGTTTCAAATTATATACGAGTTTTAAATACCAAAGTTTTGGATCATATTTTAGTAGATTTTAAGGAAAAATTGTGTTGTAGGTACCTTAACACGTTCGCTGCCGGTAATTTTGGGCTAATTTTGCCAGAGGCCAAAACGGAAATCGTGTGTGCAAACGTGTAGAAATTTCCTTTCTGAAGTGCCTACGAACACAACTACACTCTCCCACAGCGCCAGCCACACTAGTGTACCTTGAAATAGTAGCGTAGCTGTGTCGCCTAATGGCGACGGCGGCACACGTAAAGTACCTAGCGCGTCGCCTTAGGGCGAGAGCAGCAGCGAACGTGTTAATTCGTGCTTATTTACTAAAAACTCTCTTTCGAATTTTTGGACCGAAAACGTTACCTCCCTTATCTATGGTGTGGCGGGAGGTAAAAATACATAATATATGTAAAATAAACTAATACAAAAATTGTCAATTTAGTAATTTTTCCAGAAAATAGCCCAATTTAGAGCAGCTGATGTTCCTTTAGCCAGATCTTCTCTCGTGCATTCCTCTCCTAAGTTGGCGCACGTGAGCAGGTGGGTCATTATTTGTTCTTGACTAAAATGACATAAAGTGGGTTCTACTTGGTACCCCCAGTTGTACCTATGTATTTCATAGGCGATTTAAAATTTTCCAAATGGGCCATTTTTGGTCATTATCTGGTGGTGGTTTTTCATCTTTTGCAAATAAAGTAAAAAGAAAATTATAAGTTATTTAACAATGAATTTAAAAATAGGGGTTGGACACTTTAAATTTAAATATTAAAATATATTTTATCTTTTAAATATAGTAATTTTTATTTATTTTGATTGTTACAGGGTTCTATGCAGTATGGCCGATACACCTTTCGAATGTACCCTCATGAAACCTGATTTCTTCCAGTATCATCGTTGGAGAATGAATCCCGAGACGTGGAGAAGAATTTCCCGAAAAAAAATCACCCTTATGCCCTCCCCATAAACCCTATCTTAAAGGTATTTATGCTCATTGCCATCTACTTATCAATAAAACCAAATTAATTCGAAATATTTCTTGTATTGTGTTATTATTTATGTATAATTTCCGGTAAAAATTGATGTACGCTGTTGTATGATGAATTTAAATCACAAATTATTATTTAAACATCTTAAATTATTGATTGTTTTCAAATAAATACTCTTCATCCGTTCAAAATTGATAGGATTTTATCGCATTCGAATTCTCGCTGTTTTTCCACCAATCACAAGCTTCGTTATTTTTACCAGTCACAATCATTAGTTTCATCAGATTTTCACCAATCACATGAGACCACGTCGTAAGCCCAGTGTTGCCGACCGTAGCATTATTACAAATATTTTCCAGTCGTTATAAATTAGTCATTATTATATTTTACTTCATATTTATTTTCGCCATGTCTATAATAGGGTTGTTACTTGTCGTCATTGACAGATTTTCTCTTAAGTTGCTACTTACTCTCAAGCGCCATCTGCTATTTTCTTAAATGAAATGAAATATATTTTTAGTTTTAAAGTTTTTTGTTTAACATTTTTTTATTATCGTTTGTATTAAATGTATTGTTTTTTGTGTATTTTTCATTGTTTTTTATGCCATTAATATTTGAGCATAATTTTCTGAGCGGTAACATAATTCAATTTTAAGAGGTTGGCAACACTGTCGTAAGCGTCAGTGCGTTACATGTTTTGCAAGCAAGTTGATGTTAAGAAGTGGTTTTATGTTTTTGTGATATATTTTGTGATTAAAATAACTTATTTACGTGTTATATTTGTGAAATGGACTTGGAGCAGTTGAATTCGAATGCCTAGCTGTAGTTTGAAAGGTAAATTATTTGATTTTCTAATAATTTTAAGGACAAAAATCTTGACGTAACCTTACTTACATCTTCAAGTTCTACATAAATATGTATTTGTATATTGAATTCATCATAAAACAGCCTTAATACATGTAATATATTGTTGCATTTAACATTCTTTTACATTAGTAAAGTATTAAAACATTCTTATACGACGCAGAGTGTCTAACCTTGCTCTTTGAAGGTCGTACATGATTTGCAACTTTCAGTATCATATTTTTAAGAACTTAAACGTAAAATCGTGTAGTGTATATATCTAGCTGCAGTTTGAAAGGTATATTATGTAATTTTATAATAAATGTAAGGACAAAAATCATATTGAAATATCTAATGACGCTACGTACATCTTCAAGTTCTAAATGTACATTTGTATAGGTATCAATTTCATCATTAAACAGCAGCTAATACATTTATACATTTGAGTATTTTTAATATTGCTGTTTGAATATCATATGCAACTTTATAGAAATGTCTATAATGTTATGTAATGTTTATCTATAGAGGTGTGCAAAAGTTTTAAGCCAAACGGATTTTTAAACCATAATCATATATTGTAAAGATGATACAACAATGAAACAGTTATATTAATAAACATATACATTTGTGCATAAAATATGTTCCTATTATAAACCAGAAACTATGTAGGTAAATAAAATTATGTGGTAACGAAATAATTTCTACTGCTATTCAAAAATATTGCGCCAAAAATATGCGTATTTCAAAACAACTAATAAATCTGTTCAGTCTTATTTTGTTATCCATATTTAATAGTTTATAATCATTCCCTTTGATACAATCACTGCAGAATACTATCGAGACCTTGATTTAATTAAATTTGTAATACTGTCTTGTGGTGTACATCTTGTCATTCATTTTCTAAATGGTTCCATAATTCAGGCTTGTTTTTCTTTTCCATCGCGGATGTTTAACTTCTAGCTTAAATGTTTATTGGATTTAAATTCGGAGATTAGGGTGGTCAAACAAGAATTTGGACATTTATTGACCTAAAAATTAGTTTATTACTTTAGATTTTAGTTTAATTATTTTATCTGTTCTCTTTGTTGTTTTACGGGGGTCTATTGCATCTTAGCTTGTCAGCTAATGATTTTGGCAATGTATATTTGGTGATAATTCCATTTGCTGTGCTTTTATCGATCATTAGGAAGTCTGCTACCTCACGAGAAACCTCTCCTTGACGAGAAAGGTTTATTGCGGATTCTCGTACCTGAAAGTGGGTGTATTTCACCAATTTATTAGACAATAACAAGTTAATATTGAATTGTGTATTATTTATTTGTAAGTATTTAATCCTGTGGTGCACTCTCCATACCAGCTATGACTGCTCCGTGAGGTGACGCCTGGTAAGCGCCCACACGATAAAATATATCGTCATCATTACCGATGTCTACATGTGTTGTAGATACTGGCACACCCAGAAATGGGTAATATGCCGTGATGATATATTTATTTATTTATTTAAGTATTTACATTATATTAGAGTTTGGATTACAGTGACCTATATAACTACATTTGTGAAATTTGGTGAAAAATATACCTTAATATTGTGATAGTGAATATGTGATAGTGAATATATCAGTATTATATTATAATTGCTCTACTTTATTTCCTATTGATACAGTTTTTTTCTAAGACATAGTCACAATATTGCAGTTAATATATTCAAATTAAACATATATTTGTATGAAATTATTGATCTATTTTTAATTGTATGTCTATATATGAATCTTTGCATCACTATTATTTATTTGAAAGTATTTACATAGGTATATTAAAGTAATCTATATCTCGATAAGTCTTAGAAAAAAAAATGTTATACATTATACTCGCAAAAATCTGTAATATTATGTAACAACTTATACGATACAATTTAATAAATATTTGGCGATATATATTTCATTATTTACAAGTCCTCATAGAATAATATCATTACAATATGTAACACAAATAAAATGTATTATATAAATGACCAATAAAAACAGTAAAAAAGAATACAATTTCTCAATTGAAAAACCTATTTTCCTATCCTCAAAAATTGCATTCCAGAAACCAGAAATTCACCAAAATACGAACTAGATCATCAAAATGAGATCAGCAGGATATGAACGATTTACGGCCTATAGGTAAACAACTAGCAAAAATCGATTCGAGAGCACCGCAAAACGACCGTCGATCTGCAACCTGCATTAATAATTTTAGCGCCTAAATTTCAACCTAGTGCACAACAGATCACAAAAGCAAGTAGCCTACACGAAAAAATTCCTAGCCAGCAAAATCCGATCCGCGAGCACCAGCAAGGCTTCTGGTCGACAAAATCGCAAAAATCGACGTTTTAGAGGCGTAGCGGCCGAAAAGTAGCACTTTACTGCCGTTACGAGCATTTTTGAGCTCTCAGACGGATTTTCAGCCGATCGCAAGGCATTTACCCACCAAAATTCAGATATCCATCGATTGCTGACTTCTGGCTGACAAAATTTAAAAAGTCGTGTAGATTCGGCGATGTACAGCGTGTAGCAAGACTACTAGTCACGAAAACGAGAATTTGTGAGCTCTCTGGCCGAACGGAATGTATTCACCCACAAAAATTCAAATTTCTGACAATACGGTAGGCTGTAGTAAGCCTGGTGATCGAATCGTGAATCTCAAGTCTCCCACCACGATTTCTAGCTATGTATAATACTGGCTGTCTGTTGAATTTACAGCCATTCGTGCAGCGTGAGTGGTGGCGTCCTACCGGACACTCTTTGTCGTGAAATTACGTAATCACGCCTATTTCAAGCTATATACAGGTTTCTAGAAATTTTTTGCTGGCTAGGCCCCAGGAACCAGCGGAGCGATCCGATCCCAGCTCCCAGCAACCCGCCTAGCACCCACGTGCTGCCTTCGGCTGTAGCCTAGGCGCGCTCGTGGATGGCTAGGGCGGGTTGCTGGTAGCTAGGATGGGATGCTCGGCTGGTTCCTGGTGGCTAGTATGCGGGATTCGAACCTGGATCTTTAGGATGGGAGATTTTTGTTGGTCGTCGTTCTGGTTGTGGATCTATAGGCTGTGAACTGGTTTCTAAGCGGGATATGAACTTAGATCTTTGGAATGCAATTTTTTTGTTTAGGAAATAGGGTGTTAGAATGAAATATTATTTAGTATTATCGGTATTTATTGGTCATAAATATATTACATAATGGTGTACATAATGCATTGCTATATTTTGCAAAGATATTGTTTTAATACAGAGATATATGCGAATGGCAATTATATACATAAATAAATGTATCTTGATCTGTAACACTTTGATAGATGATATTTGATATAGGTTGTTTTTAATTATATATATATAAGAACATATGATATAAATTCTTTATTATGATTCGTTGAAATATACAAGTAGGCTAACATATATGATTGACAACAATCGATCGATTAATTGTTGAAAGAACTTTTATAAGGATCATTTGTTTTAACAAATAGGAATAATAGAAGACATTAATTATGTATAAGATGATCATGTGTTTATTTATAACAGAAAATCCTTACAAAGTTTTTCCCTAACATTTTTTGGGTATTGAAAATATATTCTAAGTTTAAAATAATATATTTTACAACTTCAAAATGAATGTCTCTCTTGCTATAAACTTTAGGGATTCAAATTCGAATTCGCACATAGCTAAAAGATATATTTAAAATATGTAAACTAAAGTTTAAACAAAATGTAAAGAAAATTTTGATGTTATTTTTTTTTAAATTCAATTGTTGAATATGAAAATGAAGTTTAAAAAGTTTTCAATCATGCAAACAGTATATAAAATATATTTGAACTGTATTTGTTTTAAAGTGTAACAAACATGTAAATGTTAATATATTGATTAACTATGTGGAATCGAAATATGAGGCCCAAAATTTTGTGATCTATATAAATAGGGATAATGTATCAATTTATCAGTTTTATATCTTAATTAATGCATTTCGAAATTTAAAATGTAATGTTTTTAATTACGTCGAAACTCTTATTACGTCATTCTTACAGGAGAGACAATTATTTTGTGATACAGTTTTAAATTAGAAGACTTGGTACATAGGTGATTTGAAAACAAAATGTTTTTATCATCTTTTTCAACGGACGTAGAAAAAGTATGTGTGTAAAGTATCATTTTCCGCTCTAGATACACAAATAACTATTTTTTCAATGTGCGAATATGTTACTAAGTGTATTCTAAATATAATAATACAAATTAGGTTTTTTCTTACTATGTTTTACTTAGAACGATCAGAGTATTAGATTACATGTGTACTTTTATGTATGTATGTATGTATGTATGTATGTATGTATGTAGGGGATGCAAATGGTGGTACAGAAAAATAGAGCTAAGTCCCAATTACTTACATGGTTTCGAGATATTGAAATTTTAAAGTTTTAAATATGTACTATTCATTCATATATTGTGCATAATAATATTAAAATTAAATACTTCAAGAACTAAGAGTGATAGCAAATTATCCTAATCTTATTTTTATTTGTTGGATTATTTTCTATAAGTAAACAAAATTTCAGCATTTTGGAATCGCTGAAAACATTTTCAGCAATGCTTGTTTCACGACAGGTATTTCTATTGACAATAGCAATTTAAAAAAATGAGTATATGAAAAACTAAAAGAAAAAGCGACTTGCATTTTCAAAATTTAGTTGTAGAGGGTTATTTCGTGTATTTATACAAATTTTAAAAAGTTTTAAATCGCTGAAAATATTTTCAGTAATGTTTATTTCAAAACGTGTTCATGTTTATTAAAAATATCAACTTTGAAATTGAATATCACGAAAACTAAGAAAAATAGCGCCTCGTACTTTTTAAATTTGTATATAGAAAGTAATTTTCCATATGTATAATTTTAAAATGTTTCAGTCACTGGAAAAGAAAATCAGTGATGTTTATTTTAAGACGTGTATATGTTTAATGAAAATAGTAACTTTAGAAATGAATATCACGAAAATTAAGAGATATAGCGACTTGTACTTTTCAAAGTGATATTAAGGAATTTATTTACTATATTGTAAACCTAATTTTAGAATATATGAATCGCTGAAAAAGTTTTCAGTAATGGTAGTTTCAAGACAAGTACATCTCTATTGAAAATAGCAAGTTTAAAAATTAATATCTCGTAAACTAAGAGAAATAGCCGTTTGTACTTTTCAAATTTGGATGTAGGAAATTATTTTGTATATGTATAATTATTTTCCAAATGTATGAATCTCTGAAAATAATCAGTAATGTTTAGACTTAGCTCTTTCGTTTCTTGTATTCTTCAAATAATATGTATGTATGTAATATGTGTATTAATGTATGAGAACCTAACGTAATACGCTTTGAGATGTTGAAATATAATTATGAAAATGAAAATGGGAATTGTATAATGATATGATTTTATTCTCTGTCATTTAAATATGGTTATATGTATGAGTGTTTTCGACATTTGTTTATAAAGTTTTTATTAGTAGAGCAGATGATTTTTCACGTTAAATGGTTGTATAACATAAGTACTTTATAGGTGTAAGGTGGTTTTATTTATTTATTTACATAAATTTGATAAATATGACTTGGGGTGTACAAAATCCATGTTGGGGTTGTTTTGGGGTGCGATGCTCTGCAACAGGGTGACCATCTCCAATGCGGAAATCAGGAATCATGAACTGCAACTCTCTCGGGTACTTCTGCAGTATCGTCTGTTTAAGTGCACAGCTTATCTTTCTGCAACAATAGAAAATATACTCGAAAGCAACAAATATGAATTAGTGGTTAATGGTCATAGAAAATATGATTTTATTTGTAGATTATTAAGAATGATTTCAAGTATATATAATTATTCTTTAAAAAGATATATTAATGCCAAAGAAAGTGCGAGTTATTCAATATTACAAAAGAATGAATAAATATTTCAATAGATCAATTATAGATTTTAATGCATAATGTGTACGATATTAAAGTATTTTAATAATGAGGTATAAGTTACGTAATTCATACACATACACATACACATACACATTCATAATTACGCATATATGGAACAAAATATATGTAGTAAAATATATAGGACATACAAAATGATATGATATATTAAAAATTATATACAGGATGAACACAATTCATGACAGATGTTTAACATTAGAAAACGTTTTTTTTTTTCAAATATCTTTATCGTAAAAGTATATGGGGCTTTATACATAGTATTTACAGAATAAAATGTTAGAAGATTGTATTTGGTAGAAATATTAAATAATTATCAATTAATGCAAACTATTTTCGATATAATATGAACAATTATTTAAATATAGCTTATATCTATACTAGAATAATCCCTCCAAATTAATGGTTAATATATCAAATGAAAATAAAACAATGTATGAAGTATTATAATAGCAAAAAAAAACTCACTTTGAATAAATGAAATCTGTGGATATAACTCCAAGCCCTGCAGGTATCCTAACGTCCTCTCCAAGCACCAGGAAGTCGTCCTCGTGGTCACAGTACACCAGCACACTAAACACACGTCTTTACACTAGCACTGTAACAAACAAACCAGGGAATACCGGGAACGTGCATTCAATGATATAACCAATTAACCACGTAAACGTCCTTGTTGATTAGTTGGTGCCGTGGCCGCTATGTAAGCGCTAGTATCAATTTTTATATTCCACGCGCCTGTAAATTAAATTTGAAATAAATATATAAAGTTTTTTTTTTCAAATAATTTTTTATTTATACAAATTATACAAAGTTGCGTTATAAAAATATAATATATGTGTATATATAGATTATAAACATTGTAAATTTAGCAAAAACATAATAATTACATATCTCTCACAGCGTAGTTAGTGTTATCATTTTGTTACATTAATATTTTCTCAGTTTACGTTTTACAAATTTGATACATTTTCATTTTATTACTAGTTGCTATGAGTTTGAAAGAAAACTGTATTCTGATTAGTAAGATATAAAAATTTAAAATAAAATTTCAAATATAAAAATTTGTAAATCTATATACAAATCCAAATGCATCATGAACCAATAAATGCATTTTAATTCATAAATATAAATTTGTAAATAAAAAACATCATAAACAAACCCTTATACAAATAATTCGAATTTTTTTTTCCATGTGCAATAAGAAAATTGGTAGATTATCAAGGAATATCATACAAAACATGAAATATCTACATAATTTTCAAATATTAAGTAGTATACTAACTATTACTGAATGAATGTTCAATATTCTTATGAATATGAAAGTAAATGAACGTGTAATACATATTTTTCATTTAGTGATTGATATGTGTGAGTTACTTTTTGACACAATCGGTAATTTGATTCATTATTAACCACTGTTTCATGCAATATACATAACATACAATAATTTTAACCATATGGACATAACATAGACATTTATGTTTATTTACTTTCTAAATATATTGTCCTATAACTATTTTCTTTTACAAAATACAAATTGCTTACTTTGAGAATGACGAGCAATTCAATATAGAAGTTAGTGTAATATATTTCATTCTCAAACTGATATTATCGAATAATTTAAATTTTTACATGATAGAACTTATTGTTTCATTATAGTTTGACCATATTTCATCATCTTAAATGTGTTAAAAACACTGAAAAACATAATACATTGTTCGTTGATCTGCTATATGTCTTCGGATGTTTAACGATGAGTATGTTTGCGAGTTCTCATATTAGAATTACTTCATAATAATTGTGATGCAATGATGAGCAAAGGAAGTTATTCGAAGGAAAACTTGGGCTGTCCCAATATAAATTCGGCGAGGTAGAAGCACAAAGAGATGATGAAATGAAGAAACAGGTACAAGTACAAAGATGCATTCTTTGTGGACTGCCTCGTATGATGAATTCTGGAGTCCCCGGAGTACCACTTAGAGTCGGTCGCAGGAACAACACATCAGGAAGTGATGACATTAGGAGCCAGTTGGTGACGAAGTCCTATAATAATGTATTATATTATTTATGAGTTATGACACATCACATTGAAAATTACTTACCTACGGTTTACTTGCGTTGTTTATATTTCAACGATTATCTTGTTGTAAATGAACTCAGCTGTATTCTTATCGTTTAGATCTAGATGTTGATGGTGTGTTTCCAACTTAGTAATAACTCCAATTTCTTTTTTGGGTTTGCAAATCGTACCAAAGTAAAAGATTTCTACGTGTAACACGTTGATACACAACAAAGGAAAAGCATCTGTTGAAATAAAATTATTGTAAATCATAATAAATGAGTAACAATAACATCTAAATAAATGATTTCCATACTTTCCCTAATTTGTATAAATAATTGAAACTTACCTTTATAAATGTAGATTACAGCTTTACTACGAAAAATCCAAATTCAACAAGTCAAATATTCGAAAAAACACTATCACACAAGGCCCTTAAACTCACAAAAGCAAAAATCGGAAATATATAATATTATTTTATCACAATATTTCATGTTTTGTTCTGCTCTTCACAACTTCTCGTACAAAATGAATTTAATTAGTTAGGTAATACACAACACTAATTAGCTTCAAAAAATATAATTTTTAAATTTGGGACTAGTGAGCCATCTAACAGGCATAAAATGATTTATACTCTTTAGTGCCCAGATCTACTGGTGTCGCTAGCTATGCACCAACGGCGGCAATAGCAGTGAAACTTCCCGGTATTCCCTGAAACAAACTGAAAGAATTAATCAATGTAATAGTTAGGGTATTAAATAATTTACCCCGTAAAAATACAAAACAATTAAATAATAATGAGTCATTATAAATAATAATTGCTTCTTATGTATTATGTAATTCGTTCACGGTGTTTTGAATTTTATGAATGTAGAAGTGGCGCAAAAAAATTTGAGTACACAAAATACAAAATTACAATTTTTTTTTATTGTAACATTTTATTAAATATGTGTTTTTTTCAGATGCAGCCGTGTGAAAAGCCGACATCCTGGTGTTGCAGAATTAGCGACTTGGAGTCCCGACATTGTAAGCTGAAGCACTCAACAATGGTGAGTTACATTGTAGTAGATATTTTCTTGTAATCTCGCCCATGGGGATTAGCTATTAAATCTAGGTTTTGATGAAAAGTACTAACATATAATTAAACAATATAATACTATATGTAGTAATCAAATAATATTACTACCAAGTTCATATCTCTACCCATTTTTGAATTATTGCCCCAAAAGTCAATATACCCCATTTTCAGATAAAAACTTCAAAATTTTCAAAAATCTAATTTTTATGGATCTAGATACTTTTCAATGCGCTGATTCCAAAACCGCAGGTCGATATCTCGTTTCGTTCTCGAGATATTTAGATTCAAAGTTTTGCTCAAAACTGCCCATTTTTGGGTAATAACCCAAAAATTGGTCGAGATATGAATTTGGCGACAACACCATTCGATTCTACGGGCAAAATTACATAAGTACACCAATTTTCAGATTTTTTGAACACCGCATACAATCTCTAAAGCAAAATAACTGAAAATGGCCAAAAATCGCAAAAATCCTAAGGGGTACCCCTTACGATTTTTTCAGATTTTGGCCATTTTCAAACTTTTATTCATAAAAAACGAACCGGTTGGTCAAAAATGATGAAAATTGGTATACTTATGTATTTTTGTCCGTAGAATCGAATGGTGATGTCGCCAAATTCATATCTCGACCCGTTTTTGGGTTATTACCCAAAAATGGGCAGTTTTGAGCAAAACTTTGAATGTAAATATCTCGAGAACGAAACGAGATATTGACCTGCGGTTTCAAAATTTGGAATCAGCGCATTAAGAAGTATCTAGATACATAAAAATTAGATTTTTGAAAATTTTGAAGTTTTTATCTAAATGTGGAGTATATTGACTTTTGAGGCAATAATTCAAAAATGGGTAGAGATATAAACTTGGTAGTAATTTTATTTGATTGTAAAGACAATGTTACGTAAGTGTACTCATTTTTAAAGTATTTGAACAAATGTGTGAATTTTTAGAAAGAAAAGTATTGAAATAAAAATGAATAAATGCTATAAAAAAGTTCCTTGGAAAATATTCTGTATACTTAATGTTTAGGAGGATAACTTTTATTTATTTATTTACATAAATCTTATAAATAAATCTTGAGGGGCACTAATACATGTTGGGGTGTCTTCAGTGTGATGCTCTGCAACAATATGATCATCTCTGACGCTGAAATTAGGATAGATATCTTTCTGCAACTCACTCACATCATTCTACGGCTTGGCCAGGACTGTAATTCATCTCTGTTACATGTTTCTGTAACAATAGAAATATATTCGAATTAATATTTGGATTAGTGGTTACAGATAATAATATGGATGGACTTAGAACTGTTTCAATTGTTTGTAATTATTAAAAATAAAATACCTAATATGAAAGTAGGTGTGAGAAATGTAATATTAAAAAGAATATTTAAATTTTTAATTATTTAAATATAAAATATTTGTAGTAAAATATATAGTTTGTCCAATAATATATGATATGTGTGTATGGTATTAACACTATGAATAATTCTAAATTAACTCAAATTCTTTTCCACACCACATCAATTATAATTCAAATATAAAGTATATATACACCCAAAATAGTCGTTAGAAATAATGGCTAATATATCCAATAATGGTTACTAAAAGTAGTTTAAAAATATTAAAAGAAACTTACTGTGAATAAATTATTTCCCTAAGTATAAGTCCAAATCGTGAAGATGTCCAAAAGTCCTCTCCAGGCACTAGGAAGTCGTCCTCGAAGGCAAACTACACACACGTCTTTACACTAGCACTGTAACAAACAAACTGAAAGAATGAATCCATGTAATAGTTAGGGTGTTAAATAATTTACCCCGTAAAAATACAAGTCAACAATTTAATAATAATGAGTCATTATAAATAATAATTGCTTCTTATGTTTTATGTAATTCGTTCGCGGTGTTTTGAATTTTATGAATGTAGAAGTGGCGAGAAAAAAGATACTTTAACGGGCGTTGCGCCATTCGATTCTATGGACATTTCTACATATTTTTACCAATTTTGAATAACCGTGTCTAGCTAGTATAGTAAGAGTAAGCAAAAATGAAAAAATCTGATGTGGCCAACACAAAACCTCCCGCTATTTAATTTTTATTAATTTAAATACATACTTACGGATTTACTAACACTGCAAACGGTTCCATTGCATAAAACTATTGCTTTATTTACTATTTTCTTTTTAAAATGTCACTATTATTAATTTGAAGTGATTAGTTTTGTGACAGTGACATTTAATGTCAGTTACATTCATTTGAAATATGAACTGTGGAACAAAGGAATTGTGTTTTTCTTAGGCTTCGGGACTTGTAAAAAAAAATATTTTTAAATTTATCTGTAAAATATATAGAAAAAGTATTAATGTATTCCTGTAGAAAATTCAATAATCTTTAATTTTCATAACGACAAAATGCGAAAAAATGGCATTTAATGGTATTTTTTGAAGAAAAACCATTATGAGCTTCAGGTAAAGTGCCATTTCCGGTTATCCGATTTACACCAAAATCTAATGGCTTCTTTTCTTATTAGAATAGGATAGAAATACTAGATTTCAGAATTTTCTGAATGATAGTATTTGAGTTAGAGTGAAGACAAAATCCCTACACATACACACACACATACATACATACATACATACATACATACACACACACACACACATACACACACACATACAGACATCATCGTGAAAATGTTAAATTTGGATTCTAGGGACCTTAAAACGTGGTCATTTACTAAAATCTCGATAAGTGATTTTTAGCACGATCCCTATACCTCCCTTACTAAGGGTAGCGGGAGGTAAAAAATGGTAACTTTAAAAAATTCAGTAGTCTACTATAAATCCGACCACCCTGTATTTAAATGAAAAGTATCATTTTCTCTTAATTCAAGCATGCTGATTGTGGGAAAAATAATGAAAAAATTCTCTAGGCCTTAGTATCCAAAATAGAAATTTTTATTTTTAATGCAAAATTGACAGTATTTTTTGATTTTAACGGCCTATAACTAATGAATGGTAAAATATACATTATTGGGCGTTGCGCCATTCGATTCTATGGACTTTTCTACATATGTTTACCAGTTTTGAATAACCGTGTCTAGTTAGTATAGTAAGAGTAAGCAAAAATGAAAAAAATGGTAACTTTAAAAAATTCAGTAGTCTACTATAAATCCGACCACCCTGTATTTAAATGAAAAGTATCATTTTCTCTTAATTCAAGCATGCTGATTGTGGGAAAAATAATGAAAAAATTCTCTAGGCCTTAGTATCCAAAATAGAAATTTTTATTTTTAATGCAAAATTGACAGTATTTTTTGATTTTAACGGCCTATAACTAATGAATGGTAAAATATACATTATTGGACGTTGCGCCATTCGATTCTATGGACTTTTCTACATATGTTTACCAGTTTTGAATAACCGTGTCTAGTTAGTATAGTAAGAGTAAGCAAAAATGAAAAAAATGTAACTTTCAACAATTCAGTAGTCCACTAAAAATCTGACCACCCTGTATTTAAATGGAAAGTATCATTTTCTCTTAATTCAAGCATGCTGATTACGGGAAAAATAATAAAAAAATTCTCTAGGCCTTAGTTTTCAAAATAGAATTTTTTATTTTTAATGCAAAATTGACAATATTTTTTGAATTTGACGGCCTATAACTTATGAACGGTAAAAGATACTTTAACTGGCGTTGCTTCACTTGATTCTATGGACATTTCTACATATGTGTACCTATTTTGAATAACCGTGTCTAGCTAGTATAGTAAGAGTAAGCAAAAATGAAAAAAATGGTAACTTTAAATAATTCAGTAGTCCACTAAAAATCCGACCACTCTGTATTTAAATGGAAAGTAGCATTTTCTCTAAATTCAAGTATACTGATTACGGGAAAAATATTGAAAAAATTCTCTAGGCCTTAGTTTTCAAAATAGAAATTTTTATTTTTAATGCAAAATTGACAATATTTTTTGACTTTGACGGCCTATAACTAATGAATGGTAAAAGCTACATTGACGGGCGTTGCGTCATTTTATGGACTTTTCTACATATGTTTACTAATTTTGAATAGTCGTGTCCAGCTAGCATAGTAAGAGTAAGCAAAAATGAAAAAAATGGTAACTTTAAATATTCAGTTGCCCACTAAAAACCCGACCACCCTGTAGAACTTTAAAATGAAAGTGAAATAGTTGTTTTCTACAGCTATGTAATGTTGCAGGAATTAAAATTGCTGAAAAAAAATTCAGTCATGTTTGTTTCAAGATAGCTAAATTATCTATTGTGTACACCATGATAAAAATAAAATAAATTGAAAACTAAGTGAGATAGCGATTTGCAGTTTTCAAATTTGGATTCCGGGGGTTGTTTCAAATATGTATACATAGTTTTAGAAATTTGAAATGCCGGATACAGAGTTAAATTTCAGTAGGAAATATTTGAACCTAGCTTTTTGTTTTTCTGTACCTTTTAAATAGTATGTATGCATGGATGTATGGTATGTGAATTACTTATATAATGAACTGTAAAATATATGACAATGAAGATATATGTGTTGCATAATGACATGAATTGATTATGTGCCAATTTTTCTTGCCATATATTAGTTATACGAGTACATAATGTTTAGGAGGATATTTTTTTTTATTTATTTACATAAATCTTATAAGTCTTGAGGGGTACCAATACATGTTGGGGTGTCTTCAGGGTGATGCTCTACAACAATATGATCATCTCCAACGCTGAAATCAGGATAGATATCTTTCTGCAACTCACTCACATCCTTCTATGGCTTGGCCAGGACTGTAATTCATATCTGTTACATGTTTCTGTAACAATAAAAATATATTCGAAATAATATTTGGATTAGTGGTTACAGATAATAATATGGATGGACTGTTTCAATCGTTTGTAATTATTAAAAATAAAATACCTAATATGAAAGTAAGTGTGAGAAATTTAACATTAAAAAGAATATTTAAATTTTTAATTATTTAAATATAAAATATTTGTAGTAAAATATATAGTACGTCCAATAATATATAATATGTGTATATGGCATTAACACTATGAATAATTCTAAATTAACTCAAATTCTTTTCCACACAACATCAATTATAATTCACCCGAAATAGTCGTTAAAAATAATGGCTAATATATCCAATAATGGTTACTAAAAGTAGTTTAAAAATATAAAAAGAAACTTACTATGAATAAATTATTTCCCTAAGTATAAGTCCAAGTGTTGAAGATGTCCAAAGTCCTCTCCAGGCACTAGGAAGTCGTCCTCGAAGGCACAGGTCACGAGCACACCACACGTCTGTTCACTAGCACTGTAACAATGAAACTGACAAACTGACAAAATTGATCTATGTAACAGTTAAGCATTAGATAACAATAATAAAAAAAAATGGTAGTCAACAATCAAAATAATGAGTATTAATTATAGTTGATGTCTATGTATTACATAATTTTGTAGTCGCTCGTACAATTTTTTTGAAATGAATATTTGTAAACAAGGTCTATGGATTACCCGCGAAATATAATTAATGAACTTTAGGGTTGAAAGAAAGGATGCTACTTTTTAATTTTGAAAAATTCAAAATGTTGATTTGAGAATAAATGATCTATTTAAAAACGCTATTACAAAAAATCTTGTATGTACTACGTTGTGAAATGAGTGTTTTAGGCACTTGACGTGTTGTAGCACTCGCTTACCCTCGTGCGTATAAATTTCACGTCGCGTGTCAAACTATTATTTCGCAACTTATTACAAAAATAGTTAGTAAAAACTAAGTGAGATAGCGACTTACAGTTTTCAAATTTGAATTCAGGGGGTGTTTTTCGATATGTACACTAGGTTTCAGGAATTCGAAATGCTGAAAAATAAAATTCTGTCATGTTTGTTTCAAGATAGGAAAATGTCTCTTGTGCATACCATGATAAAAGTAAAATATTTTAAAAACTAAGTGAGATAGCGACTTGCACTTTTCAAATTTAAATTCAGGGGGTGTTTTTCGATATGTACGCTAAGTTTCAGGAATTCGAATTACTGAAAAAAAGAATTCAGTGATGTTTGTTTCAAGATAGGAAAATGTCTTTTGTGTATACTATGATAAAAGTAAAATATTTTAAAAACTAAGTGAGATAGTGACTTTCAGTTTTCAAATTTGAATTCAGGGGGTGTTTTTCTATATGTACACCAAGTTTCAGGAATTCGAATTACTGAAAAAAAAATTCTGTCATGTTTGTTTTAAGATAGGAAAATGTCTCTTGTGCATACCATGATAAAAGCAAAATATTTTAAAAACTAATTGAGATAGCGACTTGCAGTTTTCAATTTTGAATTCAGGGGATGTTTTTCGATATGTACACTAAGTTTCAGGAATTCGAATTACTGAAAAAAAAATCTGTCATGTTTGTTTCAAGATAGGAAAATGTCTTTTGTGTATACCATGATAAAAGTAAAATATTTTTAAAACTAAGTGAGATAGCGACTTGCAGTTTTCATATTTGAATTCAGGGGGATGTTTTCTGCATGTATACTAAGTTTCAGGAATTAGAATTGGATATTCCAACTTTAGAGCTTAAATTTTCTGAAACTAAGTAAGATAGGAACTTGTATGTTTCAAATTTGATTTGTACATGCATCCTTGTATACATAAGCAACGTTTTAAAATTGTTGAAATGTTAACAAATACTTTTCTATAGAATATTTCAACTTTACATATTAATATGAATAGAAAAGTGATATTATTAATACAAACACAAAATGCAGATACAATAAATAAGTTATTACATTTATAATTTTATTAATAAATCATTTCTTTTTGCAGATCATCAAGTTTTCGACGTTCCAGTGGTAAGAGATGCAGACATCGCGACTTGGAGAACCCTTTCGTGTGTCTACAGTATCCTGGGGCTTCTCTCCGGACCTGGTGAAGATGATTTCGTTGTCTAGATCAGGAAACCATCCCCTGCGGTATCGTGAAGTCTTAACCGGTTCGCCTGATCTCCATACTTCAAGTTCTATGAAATATAAATGTGAGAGTTAAACTGTATATTCCACTAAACTTTGTCATGCGTTATTTCACATTCTTGTTTATTACTCCTACATGGTTAAAGATAGCAACTTGCACAATGAAAATTTGGAATCTACATAAAATTCTCTGTACGCTACGTCTGATTATAATTTTTAACTTCGATTGGTTTAGGAGTTACGGGGCGTTAAAATACATGTATTTTCGTCAAATTTTCTCCGTACACTTGTTTCATATTTTCATTTATCACTACTACAAGAATAAAGATAGTAAATAGGGAAGAAAAAATTTATATTTTACATAAAATTCGTTATTGGCAGACACATTTGTTTTGTGTTTAACAACTTAGAAGAAATGTAAATGTAATATCAAAGGTTCATACTTACCTATGGTGAATTTTCATAATATATCATCCGCTGTTGTATCATCACTGTAATATATCATCATTGGCGATTTTCACAGATCAGAATACACTTTAGAATAACTTGTATAACACTTGGTATTAGTAAAACACTTTTACGGACAATTATACACATTTTAATAATAGGAAAGACTTTTTTTTTTAAATATACATCAACTGTATAGTAAACTAACTCACGACACAATATAATTTTGAATAAGGATTAAACAATGAACACTAACGGAAGGACAGAGTCTTATGCAACATTTTAAATAATATCTAAAATTATAAGAAGCAGAAATACGTTGTATAAGTTAAAATGAATTTTGAATATTTAGATTTTATTGTAAATAATAATATACATATGAACATTTAAATTTAGTGTACTATTAAATTATTAAATTTAGATTTTTTTTAAAAGTTTAAACAAAACGACAATTATTTAAAGCTATTTAAATATTTTTTAAGTATTTATAGAGTAAATCTAACACTTTTAAAATATATAGCGAATTATACGATGTAAATAGAGAACGATTTCAATAAAAATTTCAAACTTTTTTGTTGCTATATGGCACTACACGATTATTCACAAGCACACGATGTTCACATCACCAAAGACTGAAAGGAACTGAAGTCTTTATTGTAAAAACATAATATTAATATTATCACGTAATACCCCCACTCTAATTAAGTGTTTATTTACTATATCTTTTGTACTTTGGCGCTCAAAATAAACAATGTTTATGTTTGTTTACAAGTTCCGCGAAGGGCCTAGTACACCCAGCAATAGGATTCGGTGACTACAACACTGGATGATGATAATATATGACTTTTTATAAGAATAAATAAATAAAATAGTAGTTTTCTTACCTTTCCTATGTAATAACAAAAGGGACAGGGAAATATCTTAATATTTAAGGATTTTTCCGGATTTTCCTATGCTATCTTTTAGTATTAAGTTCTCTAGGTACGAAAATAACCATCCGATAGGAGTCCGCCCTTTTATAAAGGGCTAAGGGCTTATTTGAGCCCTTAGGGAAAATTAGACCACGGATTTCATTTATGCAGCTCCAAGTAGGTTTAACAACACTTGTCCGGATTTTCTAGCTCTTTTAGTTCAGGAATTAGCGCAGGCCCTTCGCCACAAACTTGAAGGGCAAATATATTGTAAACCAAAGGGTTTTCATCAATTCTGTGCAAGCCAATGGAAAGCGCGGGTTCGAATCCCCCCGATTCGCTATTTTCCGGCCCTTTAGCCCTATAAATGGACGAATTTAAGTGTTAGTCCCTTTAAAAAACTTTAAGGGCCCATATCTCGAAAACGGCTGGGTTTTCAGCGTTTTCCTTAAAACGCTGTTCCTTAGGGGAATGCGAATGAGTAATATAGGGTCAAATTACATCATACCAAAGTTTGAAGGGCGTAGGGCAAAGTTTTTTACAATAAGGGTTTTTGAACATTTTTTGATTTTTTTTTGTTTACACCAAAATTTTATTATTTATTTTTTAAGCTCTATAAGCAATAAAATAACCATCCGTAGAACTCTTTCTCATTTTTGTTCCCCGGATACTATGGAAAATATTCGACTCAAAATGCGACACTTTTTAATTAAGAAATGCTTTATATCTCCTAAACTACAAAAGGTTGAAGGGCCGGACAATGTTTTTTAGACTAATTACGACCCGTAGAATACGAATCCGGTCTCACATTGAAAATATGAGAACTCTTTTCATTCCTGTTATCCGGATACCATCAAAAATTTTCGATTCAAAAACTGAGTAAATTTTGGTCATTGACCCCAAAAATTGGGTTAAGAAAAGTGTTGTAGCTCGTAAACTACAGAAGTTAGAAGGGCCGGACAGGGTTTTTTATACTAATTACGACCCGTAGATCACGAATCCGGTCTCACATTGAAAATATGAGAACTCTTTTCATTCCTGTTATCCGGATACCATCAAAAATTTTCGATTCAAAAACTGAGTAAAATTGGGTTTAAAAAAAGTGTTGTAGCTCCAAAACTACAGAAGCTAGAAAGGCCGGACAGGGTTTTTTAGACTAATTACGACCCGTAGAACACGAATCCGGTCTCACATTGAAAATATGAGAACTCTTTTCATTCCTGTTATCCGGATACCATCAAAAATTTTCGATTCAAAAACTGAGTAAATTTTGGTCATTGACCCCAAAAATTGGGTTAAGAAAAGTGTTGTAGCTCGTAAACTACAGAAGTTAGAAAGGCCGAACAGGGTTTTTTAGACTAATTACGACCCGTAGAACACGAATCCGGTCTCACATTGAAAATATGAGAACTCTTTTCATTCCTGTTATCCGGATACCATCAAAAAATTTCGATTCAAAAACTGAGTAAATTTTGGTTATTGACCCCAAAAATTGGGTTAAGAAAAGTGTTGTAGCTCGTAAACTACAGAAGTTAGAAGGGCCGGACAGGGTTTTTTATACTAATTACGACCCGTAGAACACGAATCCGGTCTCACATTGAAAATATGAGAACTCTTTTCATTCCTGTTATCCGGATACCATCAAAAATTTTCGATTCAAAAACTGAGTAAAATTGAGTAAAATTGGGTTTAAAAAAAGTGTTGTAGCTTCAAAACTACAGAAGCTAGAAAGGCCGGACAGGGTTTTTTAGACTAATTACGACCCGTAGAACACGAATCCGGTCTCACATTGAAAATATGAGAACTCTTTTCATTCCTGTTATCCGGATACCATCAAAAATTTTCGATTCAAAAACTGAGTAAATTTTGGTCATTGACCCCAAAAATTGGGTTTAAAAAAAGTGTTGTAGCTCCAAAACTACAGAAGTTAGAAGGGCCGGACAGGGTTTTTTATACTAATTACGACCCGTAGAACACGAATCCGGTCTCACATTGAAAATATGAGAACTCTTTTCATTCCTGTTATCCTGATACCATCAAAAAATTTCGACTCAAAAACTGAGTAAAATTGAGTTTAAAAAAAGTGTTATAGCTCCAAAACCATAAAAGCTAGAAGGGCCGTACTAGTTCTATTAGACTAATTACAATCCGTAGAACACGAATGAACATAAAAAAAATTCCCATGTCTTATTTCCCTTATAAATGTTACATAACTACATACTTCCCTGTCTCTTTGTTGTGGTACATCCCCCTGAAATAAATGACGGGTTGTTAAATAAAAATTGTATTGGTTTAAGAAATATTTATTGTGTATTATGGTCATAGCTTAAATTGTATGTATTCTTATTTGTATTTTATAAACAAATATGCTTAGGGATGTTTAAATAATAGTCTGTATAAATTTTACTTGTATTTATTGTTTATTTATACTTTGCATTGTTGTATTTCATGTAACTACCCTTAATGTACTTTGTAAATAAATAATATACTTACCCTTATCCTGAAAAATTAGAAATAGGGATGTTTAAATAATAGTTTGTATACATTTTACTTGTATTTATTGTTTATTTGTATTTTACATTGTTGTATTTCACGTAACTACCCTTAATGTACTTTGTAAATAAATAATATACTTACCCTTATCCTGAAAATTAGAAATAGGGATGTTTAAATAATAGTTTGTATACATTTTACTTGTATTTATTGTTTATTTGTATTTTACATTGTTGTATTTCATGTAACTACCCTTAATGTACAATATATTACACAATAAAATATAAATTAAGATATAATTTGTTTTATTTTTTACCCCTTTGCTACCCCTACACGTATATAGTTCTTAGAATAACCGCTAGAGGGCAGCACCTATTAGAAAGGGGTTTGCGCCTAAAATATAGGCAACCAGAAATACTACTCCGCCTTGAACAAACATACGTACATACATCATTTTAGGGTTATACCTAATGGGAATTTGACCCACTAAATATGGGACGCTTACTATGGGAATTTGAGTAGGTGAAAATGGTACGAAAATGCTCTAAAAAAGATGTATACCTATTGGGAATTTAAAACCAGTATTTTTCGTCAAATCGATTTTCAATGCAAAAACACTCAAAAATAAGGGTCCCATTTTAAGAGTAACAAATTCCCATTAGGTATAATCTTTTTAGTGAACGTGCCATATTCAGAGGGTTAAATTCCCATTAGGTATAACCGAAAATGATGTATGTACGTACGTATGTACACAAATGAAATTTTTTTGGTTAAATTTTCCTCTAAGTTGGAACGTTTATCGACAGGTGCTGCCCCCTGGTGGCCGTTTTAAAAACTACATACGTGTAGGGACTTAGAAAAAAAAATCAATTTTTAAACAATAATATATTTGTATTATATCAAAAAATTACAAGACTTTCTTATAAAAATTAAAGTTTATTATTATTATTATTATTACAAAAGACTTTAACATTATAATAAATTGTTATTAGATTTGTTGACAAATTTAGTAACAATTGTGGACAGAATTATAACACAAAAGAAACTTAAAAGACACTTGTGTTTGTAAATTCTGTTCATAATTATTTCTCACTAAGTTTGTTTAACAAATTTGGTGACAATCTTTTAACGTTGTCAAACAGGCTTTAGTTGTAAGTTAGAAATGTGTTTTACAACGTATATCTGTCATTTCAATTTGATTGTAAATATTATAAACTATTCTACATCTTTATTTTGTAATATTAGTTACTTTTATTACAAAATAAAAATGTAGAATAGTTTATAATATTTACAATCAAATTGTAATGACAGATATACTTTGTAAAACACATTTCTAATTTACAACTAAAGCCTGAACGACAACGTTAAAAGATTGTCACCAAATTTGTTAAACAAACTTAGTGAGAAATAATTAAGAACAGAATTTACAAACACAAGTGTCTTTTACGTTTCATTTGTGTTATAATTCTGTTCACAATTGTTACTAAATTTGTCAACAAATCTAATAACAATTTATAATAGTGTCAAACATGATTTAGTTATAAAACTAAAATGTTTGTTCCCAAATAAAATTATCATTATTATAGTTGTATTATTTGTTGTTAATTATTTTGCATCTTTATTCTGTGGACTGAATAAAGATGCAATAGAATTGAACACAAATAATATAACCACAATTTTATTTGGTAACAAACATTTCAGTTTTATAACTAATACGAAACTCTACATTTATATTATTTAAGTTTTAAAGTAAAATGATACTATATTACGTAGAGTTTCGTTTACAATAGTAATTTAACAAATGAAATCTTGGTGGTCCCTAAATAAGATTCCTTGTTCCCATTTTTAAAGGTACAAAGATTTCTTATTCAGTTGAAGACCGTTTGACATTTAAATAAATTGTTATTAGATTTGTTGACAAATTTAGTAACAATTGTGAACAGAATTACAACACAAAAGAAACGTAGAAGATATTTGTGTTTGAAAATTCTGTTCATAATTATTTCCCAACTAAGTTTGTTAACAAATTTGGTGACAATTTTTTAACGTTACCAAACAGGCTTTAATTGTAAAATTGAAATGTTTGTTACCAAGTAAAATTATCATTATTTTGGTTGCAGATATTATAAACTATTTTGAATCTTTATTTTGTAATAAAAGTAACTTCTATTACAAAATAAAGATACAAAATAATTGATATTTACAATCAAAATAATGATAATTTTGCTCGGTAACAAACATTTCAATTTTACAACTAAAGCCTGTTTGACACGTTGGAAAATTGTCACCAAATTTGTTAACAAGAAATAATTATGAACAGAATATTTAAACACAAATGTCTTTTAAGTTTCTTTTGTGTTATAATTCTGTTCACAATTGTTACTAAATTTGTCAACAAATCTAATAACAATTTATGACAGTGTCAAACATGGTTTAGTTATAAAACTAAAACGTTTGTCACCAAATAAAATTATCATTATTATAGTTGTATTATTTGTTGTTAGTTATTTTGCATCTTTATTCTGTGGACTGAATAAAGATGCAATAGAATTGAACACAAATAATATAACCATAATTTTATTTGGTAACAAACATTTCAGTTTTATAACTAATACGAAACTCTACATTTAAGTAAAATAATACTATATTGTAGAGTTTCGTTTACAATACTAATTTAACAAATTAAATCTTGGTGGTCCCTAAATAAGATTCCTTGTTCCCATTTTTAAAGGTACAAAGATTTCTTATTCAGTTGAAGACCGTTTCCGAAACTTTATATTAATATTATATATTTTGTTACCACCCAAACCTCCCACTTACCAAAATATATAATATTTATGAATACAAAGCTTCGTTTACAATACTTAAAATCTAACTTTGGCCTGACCGCGTCTAAATACTTAATAATAATTACAATTTTTTACTAAAACTACCTACTTTACAACTAAAGGAACATGGGTATTAATTTAAAATAAACGCAATAAAAGTTTGTTTTATTGTACATACATTTTAAACAAATGAAGAAGAAGCCATGGTCTGCGTTTCCAATCGGCACTGCAATCTTGAAGATAGTGGCGGTGGGGAGTTTTTTTTAACTTTAAAACTATCTTAGAACTAAAAACGAAACCCTTTATTTAATAAATAGTATATATAAGGGAAACACCGCCCTCAAATGCCAAACCCACGTTCCCTTATATATACCATTTATTAAATACAGTTCCGTGTACAATAATACTTATAATCTAACTTAAATTATTGTAGTTCCCCCCCCAAATTAAATTAGTGAAGTGCGCAAAAAACCCTATCTTACGTTAAACATCTATTTCAAAGAAAAACAAATCTAAAAAAGCCTATTTTACGTTAATAACGATTTCAAAGCAAGTCTAAAAATGTCAAGTTACGTTAATTTTTCTCTCTCTCTCTCTCGAAAAGCAAAAACAACCCTTCCTACTTATTTCTAAGCTATCTTATGTCTACGCGAACTATCTTATATCTAGATTAAACTAAGCTAAAGGCGTGTGAGAGAGAAAGAGTACGAGCTAAGCAAATGGTGAGAACGCCGTGGCGTCGAACGCCGTTGTTGGTTCTCACGGAAGTTTACGAGGGGGTTAAGCCGACCCCACGCGATGCAAAGCATTTACGGCCTAAAACTCGAACTAGGTAGAGAGCACGGCAGCAGTCACATGTAACTACCTAGGGTGCACGCCAACCTACCTAGCTACTCCCGGAGACATTCGCCCGCGCCTCTCGCGGATACCCTACACCGAACGCGGTTATTAACCCGTGTGCTCAACAAAGTTAATTCAAACAAAAACTTTACCTATTCGTTGCCATTACCATTAAATGATGATTACATTACGTTGCCTCCGGATGAGGAGAGCACATACGACCATAAGAAAGCTTTCTGTGCCAACTATGGATTAATGTCCCTAGAAACATTCACACAAGTGTGAAGCGATCCACCATAACAACAGGATTCACATGACGGTGCGTTGCACATATCAGTCCACTCAATTATGGCTATCGCGCACGAACCCTACCTACCCAGCCCCTCTGACCGTGTGAAGTTAATTGAATAAGGAACCCGAACACCCCAACAAGTTTCGAATCTGTTACCTCCTTCCTGACTCACTCATCCATCCACCTGCAAGCATCCCCCGATACGTCCGGTATTTTCTTTTCCCAAGCACTCTCCCTAACTACCGTCTGGGTAAGCCACGCGTACGGTTACCGCTGCAACCGTAGACGCGCGATTTTAGGATGATCGCCACGGACTGCACTTCAAATTAATCAATTTATTATTTTTAATTTTTAAAGAAAACGCGTGTTTGCTCGACGGCGCGATGAGCCAAAGTTTAATTAAAACCTGAAAATACATTTCCAAGAACTTAAAACTATAGTACTCCTCACGTACGAATGGCATTGCACAAGTACAATTCGTTTTATAATCTGTGCTGACATCTAATAAGAAACTATCTTTTCCTGCATCAAAAAACACACATGAATTGATAAATCAACACTAAACACAAAAATGTTAAAACACCCGTCAATGTTTACGAACTATGTTGACAGTTTCAAATTATTTCCTAAATGTTGCCTTATGAACAGGTTTTATAACCTGTGTGTCAAAAAAACTATTTCAATTACGTGTCTTTAACAAGCCTACACTTTATTGCGCGCAATGCCATCCTTACGTAAATAATACTAAAACTTATAAAGCTACTACTTTTTAATCTTCTAGATGTCCGATTCCTGAAAAATAAATGCTAATCATTTGTTCCCAGATATTGATTTTATTGATAAATAGTCGATATTTCAATTTCAAATTGTTTTGATTTTATAAGAACATTTATGAAAGTTATATTTCGTTTACTACAGTACTCAAAACTGAATTTGAGTTCAAGATAATATTTAGACATATACCTTTGACTATAAGTTCTCATGGTTGAGTATGAGAACAAAATAATAATTATGTATAGTAATATTCCCTAGACTATAAGTTATCATGGCTAAGTATGAGAACAAGATGATAATTAGGCATATAGTCATATTCCTTTGACTATAAGTTCTCATGGTTGATCATAAGAACAAAATAATAATTATGCATAGTCATATTCCCTAGACTATAAGTTCTCATGGCTGAGTATGAGAACAAGATTATAATTAGACACATAGTCATATTCCTTTGACTATAACGTCTCATGGTTGAATATTTTATAAACGTTGCAATTATGAGAAAAATAAAGTTTCCTACCAGGTTCATCCATCGATGGCCGCTTACGTCGAAGATTTGTCTGGTGCTCAGCTATCCTTACAAGATCCTTAAAGTTGCAAACTACAGCAGCTTTTGTAGTGTTAAAATCCAATGCTCGAAAGTTGTATCCAAATTTTCCAAGTTTCTTGACGCACCAGACCAACCAAAGGTCCACCTATTAAATATTAATTATTAGTTTGTGGTATTCTTGAAACCATTTAAAAAACTGTTGGAAAAAATTTCTTATGGCAAACGTGTGTTCATTACGGAAGACACTTGAGAAAAGTATCGCTTTTTACCTCTAGCTAAGAGAAATATTGGATTCATGCTAAAATGATGTGCATATATGTGTGTGTATGTATCTGTGTGTGTGGTGTGTGTGTGTGTGTGTGGTGTGTGTGGTGTGTGTGGTGTGTGTGGTGTGTGTGGTGTGTATGTGTGTATGTTTGTATGTGTGTATGTTTGTATGTTTGTATGTTTGTGTCTGTGTGTATGTGTGTGTATATTTCTGTGTGTATGTGTGTGTGTCTGTATGTATGTGTGTGTATGTGTGTGTCTGTGTGTATGTGTGTATGTATGTGTCTGTGCGTATGTGTGTCTGTGTGTACCTGTGTGTATTTGTGTGTGTGTGTGTCTGTGTGTGTGTGTCTGTCTGTCTGCCTGTGTGTGTGTGTCTGTGTGTGTGTCTATGTGTTTGTGTGTCTGTGTATGTGTGTATGTGTTTGTGTGTATATGTGTATACAGAATAATATATTGCAATAAATCACACAGTCCAGACTACACTAGTTGTCAAATTCAATTGTTTGTAATTGACAGATAAATGTCAGTGTCAAAAATCAACAGTTTTACTAACATTAGTGAAAGCTTTTTCTAGGAAGTAAGTACATTTAATATTTCTTATTGAATTATTATCTAAATAATTAAAATCATAGGTAGGTATGTATATTAATAGTAATAGTTCTTAATATCCTTAAGAAATACTGCCAATTCCGTCAATGAATTGGAACCATCTTGAACATTTTAGAAGAGTAGAACAAAATGAAAAGTGCGAGAGGTATTGTGCTGACCACAACAGATTTTTTTAAAGTGATTTATGTAATGTGAATGTGATATATGTAATGAATCCACGTGTATAATGAGATATTACATCCAACAGTTTTTAAATGGTTCGACCAGTCAACATTTTCAACAAACAAATTATAAAACCTATCTAAATTCCTACAAATTTCTTTCGACTAGTTTAAAACATAGATTATATACTTACAGAAACTTTACGAAGTTGTTTTTCATTATACCAAAAGTAAAGGGTCTCGGTAGAAGCTAAATCTGGACTATAAGATGACCCTTAAAATACCGGTCGAACTATTATCACCAGTCATTTGGCCCACAGTTTTTCTTAAAGTTTTAAGTCTATATTGAAAGTAGAAATTTATGTAGATTTTTATAATTTGTTAAAAATGTTGACCGGTCGAATTATTATGAATTTGGGCCCGTGAGTAGAAACAATTTATAAAGTACTGAAATTTTCACATTAACAAATATTATACCTCATGACTTTTTGCAAAAGTAACACTTTAACAACATGAATAACTATTAATATAGTTGAAACATTGTTTAAACTTACTATTGATATTAATTTGCAACAATATAAAACACCAAATATATTTATTTTTACGTGTTGTGTATCTTTAACTGTGCACGAATGTCAGATGAAAATACGATATTCCACGCACTAGAGAGATAGAACTGTTTCAACTAATCATTCAACTTTAATAGTAATGGCTAGTAACTAGATTTGAACTAGTTAATTTTTATTCTACGATTCGACTCGTAGATTATAAAGTATTGTTGCATTGACAATAATATTAGCTGTTCCAACCAAATAAATACATTTAATAATGACCACAAAAATATAAAATAAGAGATAAAGATAAAAATATCCACTTACATTTGATGATTTCTTGCTGTCTGAACCGCTAGGAATCTGTTCTCTGGTCCTTTAAAATTGTATCTCGACTCTGGATATCATTTCCAATGGTCTGGAACACTGCAGATTCGTTGATTTCTACTGAAAAGAAAATAATTCATTGTAATATACAATAAAATTATCATTACAAATGACATTTGTATATTTGAGAAAGAATATTGATAGATAAAAATAATTAATTAAGTTGTATAAACTATAAATATTGTTGAAATGTTGTTTAATCTTACTATTATTATTAATTTGCAACAATATGAAACCCCAAATATATGTTTTTTAAATTAATAAAACTACACTTACAAATTAAGAACACCTTTTGTCCGTTTTAACCTTCAACGTTTGCTGTAAATTTAGTAGAAAATACGAATAGTACAACACTGACTATTTTACTAATCGAATTTTCATAAAAAGATGAAAAAATTCACAAATTTTCAAGATAATTAATACAGTAATTCAACTTTTATGGATCAAAGTGCGTAGACGAAACGACAACAAGCGTACAACGTGTTCAAAATGGCGATTTAGAAACTTGTTGTACTACCCAACCTACATAACACTCGCCCTGATATCAGCGCCAAAATATTGGAACTAATTACTAATTAATTAAAAATAAATTCTAATAAGGGGAAAATTATACTTTTCATTTAAATACATAATGATCGAATTTTTACTGCCCTACTGACTATTTGAAGTACCATTTTTTGGTTTTTCGCTTTGTCTAACTGTACCAGCAGGGCCCGGCAATTGAAAATTCGTACATATATGTACAAATGTCCGTAGAATCGAATGCCGCAAACCGCGTCAAAAAATCTTGTACCGTTTAATAGTTATAGGCCGACAAAGTGAAAAAAACATGAGAGATTTCTAATCAAAATAAAACTTTCTATTTTGAAAACTAAAGGCCAAAGAATTTTTTAATTATTTTTCCCATAATTAGGGTGTCCGAATTAAGGGAAAATTATACTTTTCATTTAAATACATAATGATCGAATTTTTACTGCCCTACTGACTATTTGAAGTATCCATTTTTTGGTTTTTCGCTTTGTCTAACTGTAACAGCAGGGCCCGGCAATTGAAAATTCGTACATATATGTACAAATGTCCGTAGAATCGAATGCCGCAAACCGCGTCAAAAAATCTTGTACCGTTTAATAGTTATAGGCCGACAAAGTGAAAAAAACATGAGAGATTTCTAATCAAAATAAAACTTTCTATTTTGAAAACTAAAGGCCAAAGAATTTTTTAATTATTTTTCCCATAATTACGGTGTCCGAATTAAGGGAAAATGATACTTTCTATTTAAATACAGGGTGATCGAATTTTTACTACCCTACTGACTATTTGAAGTATCCATTTTTTGGTTTTTCGCTTTGTCTAACTGTAACAGCAAGGCCCGGCAATTGAAAATTCGTACATATATGTACAAATGTCCGTAGAATCGAATGCCGCAAACCGCGTGAAAAAATCTTGTACCGTTTAATAGTTATAGGCCGACAAAGTGAAAAAAACATGAGAGATTTCTAATCAAAATAAAACTTTCTATTTTGAAAACTAAAGGCCAAAGAATTTTTTAATTATTTTTCCCATAATTAGGGTGTCCGAATTAAGGGAAAATTATACTTTTCATTTAAATACATAATGATCAAATTTTTACTGCCCTACTGACTATTTGAAGTACCATTTTTTGGTTTTTCGCTTTGTCTAACTGTACCAGCAGGGCCCGGCAATTGAAAATTCGTACATATATGTACAAATGTCCGTAGAATCGAATGCCGCAAACCGCGTGAAAAAATCTTGTACCGTTTAATAGTTATAGGCCGACAAAGTGAAAAAAACATGAGAGATTTCTAATCAAAATAAAACTTTCTATTTTAAAAACTAAAGGCCAAAGAATTTTTTAATTATTTTTCCCATAATTACGGTGTCCGAATTAAGGGAAAATGATACTTTCTATTTAAATACAGGGTGATCGAATTTTTACTACCCTACTGACTATTTGAAGTATCCATTTTTTGGTTTTTCGCTTTGTCTAACTGTAACAGCAAGGCCCGGCAATTGAAAATTCGTACATATATGTACAAATGTCCGTAGAATCGAATGCCGCAAACCGCGTCAAAAAATCTTGTACCGTTTAATAGTTATACGCCGACAAAGTGAAAAAAACATGAGAGATTTCTAATCAAAATAAAACTTTCTATTTTGAAAACTAAAGGCCAAAGAATTTTTTAATTATTTTTCCCATAATTAGGGTGTCCGAATTAAGGGAAAATGATACTTTCTATTTAAATACAGGGTGATCGAATTTTTACAACCCTACTGACTATTTGAAGTATCCATTTTTTGGTTTTTCGCTTTGTCTAACTGTAACAGCAAGGCCCGGCAATTGAAAATTCGTACATATATGTACAAATGTCCGTAGAATCGAATGCCGCAAACCGCGTCAAAAAATCTTGTACCGTTTAATAGTTATAGGCCGACAAAGTGAAAAAAACATGAGAGATTTCTAATCAAAATAAAACTTTCTATCTTTTATTCTAAACGGGTACATTCACTATCTATATTGAATTCATCACGACGATCGGGGAAATTTTATTCGTCTCTACAGCTTAAACGGTGCGATTGATTTTAATGAAAATTTTTCTGGGATGTAGAGAATAACTCAACTTGATTTCCTGGTAATAGGTCATTTTTCTGTATGGTGCATAGTTTTTGTGTAAAACATTTTTAAAGGTCGTATTTTGGCTTTTTGAAACAATTTTGAAATCAAAAATTTAGTCTTCTTTGAAAAATTTAAGACGAAAAACGTTTCTTTGACATGTCAATCAGAACATTTAAATGGAATTATTTATAAAATAAGGACATTTTGAAAAAAGTTAAATTCATAAACATACATTATGGCAATGGGCGGTTATTCCATAGTAGTTTAAAAGACCTAAAACATTATATTTAAAAATTAAACTTTTTGAAGGTTCATGTCCGTGATTCATGTACATTTCCAAAGTGTTGCCAAACATCCCATAAATAACTAAGTAAAAAACAAATATTCCAATGTCAGGAATTTCAAAGCCCCATCGTCTTTTGTTTTTTGTTTAAAGTTGTCAGAACCATGTCGTGTTTGGTATCAAATGAAAGGTAACGGCAAGGGCTGTCATGCAGAAATGTCAAAAATTTGAAAGCTTGATCGGCTTTTGTTTTGTGTATAAAGTTGTCAGAACCATATTGTGTTTGGTATCAAATGAAAGGTAACGTCAAGGGCTGTTATGCAGAAATGTCAAAAATTTGACAGCTCGATCGGCTTTTGTTTTTTGTTTAAAGTTAATAGAACCATGTCGTGTTTGGTATCAAATGAAAGGTAACGTCAAGGGCTGTCTTGCAGCAATGTCAAAAATTTGGCAGCTCGATCGACTTTTGTTTTTTGCTTAAAGTTGTCAAAACCATGTCGTGTTTGGTAGCAAATGAAAGGTAACATCAAGGGCTATCATGCAGAAATGTCAAAAATTTGAGAGCTTGATCGGCTTTTGTTTCTTGCTTAAAGTTGTCAGAACCATGCCGTGTTTGGTAACAAAGAAAGGTAAAGTCAAGGGCTGTCATGCAGAAATGTCAAAAATTTAAGAGCTTGATCGGCTTTTGTTTTTTGCATAAAGTTGTCAGAATCATATCGTGTTTGGTAATAAATGAAAGGTAACGTCAAGGGCTGTCATGCAAAATGTCAAAAATTTGACAACTCGATCGGCTTTTGTTTTTCGCTTAAAGTTGTCAGAACCATGTCGTGTTTGGTAACAAATGAAAGGTAACATCAAGTGCTGTCATGCAGAAATGTCAAAACAGGTTGCGTGGGTAGTTTTAGTGGGCATTTTGGGTGGGCAGGTTGCGTGGGCAGTTTGGGTGGGCAGGTTGGGTGGGCTGGTTCCGTGGGCAAGTTACGTGGGCAGGTTGCGTGGGCATTTTGGGTGGGCAGGTTGCGTGGACATTTTGGGTGGGCATATTGCGTGGGCAGGTTGCTTGAGCAGTTTGGGTGGGCAGGTTGCGTGGGCTGTTTGGGTGGGCGTGAAAAAATATTTTGAAAGACTCATAGCGTTAGCACTTTACATTTAAATTGTTTCTAGACGGATTGGACGTACGTAATACTATCAAAAAACACTATCGGCGGAGCCCTAGGGAATACTCGGCGTAGCCGAGTTTTCGCTAGTCTTTTATTCTAAACGGGTACATTCACTATCTATATTGAATTCATCACGACGATCGGGGAAATTTTATTCGTCTCTACAGCTTAAACGGTGCGATTGATTTTAATGAAAATTTTTCTGGGATGTAGAGAATAACTCAACTTGATTTCCTGGTAATAGGTCATTTTTCTGTACGGTGCATAGTTTTTATGTAAAACATTTTTAAAGGTCGTATTTTGGCTTTTTGAAACAATTTTGAAATCAAAAATTTAGTCTTCTTTGAAAAATTTAAGACGAAAAACGTTTCTTTGACATGTCAATCAGAACATTTAAATGGAATTATTTATAAAATAAGGACATTTTGAAAAAAGTTAAATTCATAAACATACATTATGGCAATGGGCGGTTATTCCATAGTAGTTTAAAAGACCTAAAACATTATATTTAAAAATTAAACTTTTTGAAGGTTCATGTCCGTGATTCATGTACATTTCCAAAGTGTTGCCAAACATCCCATAAATAACTAAGTAACAAACAAATATTCCAATGTCAGGAATTTCAAAGCCCCATCGTCTTTTGTTTTTTGTTTAAAGTTGTCAGAACCATGTCGTGTTTGGTATCAAATGAAAGGTAACGTCAAGGGCTGTCATGCAGAAATGTCAAAAATTTGAAAGCTCGATCGGCTTTTGTTTTGTGTATAAAGTTGTCAGAACCATGTCGTGTTTGGTATCAAATGAAAGGTAACGTCAAGGGCTGTTATGCAGAAATGTCAAAAATTTGACAGTTCGATCGGCTTTTGTTTTTTGTTTAAAATTAATAGAACCATGTCGTGTTTGGTATCAAATGAGAGGGTTCGTCAAGGGCTGCTATGCAGAAATGTCAAAAATTTGACAGCTCCATCGCGTTTTGTTTTTTGCTTTAAAGTTGTTAGAATCATGTCGAGTTTGGTATCAAATGAGAGGTATCGTCAAGGGCTGTCATGCAGAAATGTCAAAAATTTGATAGCTCGGTCGGCTTTTGTTTTTTGCTTAAAGTTGTTAGAATCATGTCGTGTTTGGTATAAAATGAAAGGTAACATCAAGGGCTGTCTTACAGAAATGTCAAAAATTTGGCAGCTCGATCGGCTTTTGTTTTTTTGCTTAAAGTTGTCAAAACCATGTCGTGTTTGGTAACAAATGAAAGGTAACGTCATGGGCTGTCATGCAGAAATGTCAAAATTTTGACAGCTCGATCGGCTTTTGTTTTTTGCTTAAAGTTGTTAGAATCATGTCGTAATTGGTATCAAATGAAAGGTAACGTCAAGGGATGTTATGCACAAATGTCAAAAATTTTGACAGCTCGATCGGCTTTTGTTTTTTGCATAAAGTTAATAGAACCATGTCGTGTTTGGTATCAAATGAGAGGGTTCGTCACGGGCTGCTATGCAGAAATGTCAAAAATTTGCGATCGCCTTTTGTTTTTTGCTAAAAAATGTCAGAACCATGTCGTGTTTGGTAGCAAATGAAAGGTAACATTAAGAGCTATCATGCAGAAATGTCAAAAATTTGAGAGCTTGATCGGCTTTTGTTTTTTGCTTAAAGTTGTCAGAACCATGCCATGTTTGATAACAAATGAAAGGTAAAGTCAAGGACTGTCATGCAGAAATGTCAAAAATTTAAGAGCTTGATCGGCTTTTGTTTTTTGCATAAAGTTCTCAGAATCATATCGTGTTTAGTAATAAATGAAAGGTAACGTCAAGGGCTGTCATGCAAAATGTCAAAAATTTGACAGCTCGATCGGCTTTTGTTTTTTGCTTAAAGTTGTCAGAACCATGACGTGCTTGGTATCAAATGAAAGGTAACATCAAGTGCTGTCATGCAGAAATGTCAAAACAGGTTGCGTGGGTAGTTTTAGTGGGCATTTTGGGTGGGCAGGTTGCGTGGGCAGTTTGGGTGGGCTGGTTCCGTGGGCATTTTGGGTGGGCAAGTTACGAGGGCAGGTTACGTGGGCATTTTGGGTGGGCCGTTTGGGTGGGCATATTGCGTGGACAGGTTGCGTGAGCAGTTTGGGTGGGCAGGTTGCGTGGGCTGTTTGGGTGGGCGTGAAAAAATATTTTGAAAGACTCATAGCGTTAGCACTTTACATTTAAATTGTTTCTAGACGGATTGGACGTACGTAATACTATCAAAAAACACTATCGGCGAAGCCCTTTTGAAAACTAAAGGCCAAAGAATTTTTTAATTATTTTTCCCATAATTAGGGTGTCCGAATTAAGGGAAAATTATACTTTTCATTTAAATACATAATGATCGAATTTTTACTGCCCTACTGACTATTTGAAGTATCCATTTTTTGGTTTTTCGCTTTGTCTAACTGTGACAGCAGGGCCCGGCAATTGAAAATTCGTACATATATGTACAAATGTCCGTAGAATCGAATGCCGCAAACCGCGTCAAAAAATCTTGTACCGTTTAATAGTTATAGGCCGACAAAGTGAAAAAAACATGAGAGATTTCTAATCAAAATAAAACTTTCTATTTTGAAAACTAAAGGCCAAAGAATTTTTTAATTATTTTTCCCATAATTACGGTGTCCGAATTAAGGGAAAATGATACTTTCTATTTAAATACAGGGTGATCGAATTTTTACTACCCTACTGACTATTTGAAGTATCCATTTTTTGGTTTTTCGCTTTGTCTAACTGTAACAGCAAGGCCCGGCAATTGAAAATTCGTACATATATGTACAAATGTCCGTAGAATCGAATGCCGCAAACCGCGTCGAAAAATCTTGTACCGTTTAATAGTTATAGGCCGACAAAGTGAAAAAAACATGAGAGATTTCTAATCAAAATAAAACTTTCTATTTTGAAAACTAAAGGCCAAAGAATTTTTTAATTATTTTTCCCATAATTAGGGTGTCCGAATTAAGGGAAAATGATACTTTCTATTTAAATACAGGGTGATCGAATTTTTACTGCCCTACTGACTATTTGAAGTATCCATTTTTTGGTTTTTCGCTTTGTCTAACTGTAACAGCAAGGCCCGGCAATTGAAAATTTGTACATATATGTACAAATGTCCGTAGAATCGAATGCCGCAAACCGCGTCAAAAAATCTTGTACCGTTTAATAGTTATAGGCCGACAAAGTGAAAAAAACATGAGAGATTTCTAATCAAAATAAAACTTTCTATTTTGAAAACTAAAGGCCAAAGAATTTTTTAATTATTTTTCCCATAATTAGGGTGTCCGAATTAAGGGAAAATGATACTTTCTATTTAAATACAGGGTGATCGAATTTTTACTACCCTACTGACTATTTGAAGTATCCATTTTTTGGTTTTTCGCTTTGTCTAACTGTAACAGCAAGGCCCGGCAATTGAAAATTCGTACATATATGTACAAATGTCCGTAGAATCGAATGCCGCAAACCGCGTCAAAAAATCTTGTACCGTTTAATAGTTATACGCCGACAAAGTGAAAAAAACATGAGAGATTTCTAATCAAAATAAAACTTTCTATTTTGAAAACTAAAGGCCAAAGAATTTTTTAATTATTTTTCCCATAATTAGGGTGTCCGAATTAAGGGAAAATGATACTTTCTATTTAAATACAGGGTGATCGAATTTTTACTGCCCTACTGACTATTTGAAGTATCCATTTTTTGGTTTTTCGCTTTGTCTAACTGTAACAGCAGGGCCCGGCAATTGAAAATTCGTACATATATGTACAAATGGCCGTAGAATCGAATGCCGCAAACCGCGTCAAAAAATATTGTACCGTTTAATAGTTATAGGCCGACAAAGTGAAAAAAACATGAGAGATTTATAATCAAAATAAAACTTTCTATTTTGAAAACTAAAGGCCAAAGAATTTTTTAATTATTTTTCCCATAATTAGGGTGTCCGAATTAAGGGAAAATGATACTTTCTATTTAAATACAGGGTGATCGAATTTTTACTGCCCTACTGACTATTTGAAGTATCCATTTTTTGGTTTTTCGCTTTGTCTAACTGTAACAGCAGGGCCCGGCAATTGAAAATTCGTACATATATGTACAAATGTCCGTAGAATCGAATGCCGCAAACCGCGTCAAAAAATATTGCACCGTTTAATAGTTATAGGCCGACAAAGTGAAAAAAACATGAGAGATTTCTAATCAAAATAAAACTTTCTATTTTGAAAACTAAAGGCCAAAGAATTTTTTAATTATTTTTCCCATAATTAGGGTGTCCGAATTAAGGGAAAATGATACTTTCTATTTAAATACAGGGTGATCGAATTTTTACTGCCCTACTGACTATTTGAAGTATCCATTTTTTGGTTTTTCGCTTTGTCTAACTGTAACAGCAGGGCCCGGCAATTGAAAATTCGTACATATATGTACAAATGTCCGTAGAATCGAATGCCGCAAACCGCGTCAAAAAATATTGCACCGTTTAATAGTTATAGGCCGACAAAGTGAAAAAAAACATGAGAGATTTCTAATCAAAATAAAACTTTCTATTTTGAAAACTAAAGGCCAAAGAATTTTTTAATTATTTTTCCCATAATTAGGGTGTCCGAATTAAGGGAAAATGATACTTTCTATTTAAATACAGGGTGATCGAATTTTTACTGCCCTACTGACTATTTGAAGTATCCATTTTTTGGTTTTTCGCTTTGTCTAACTGTAACAGCAGGGCCCGGCAATTGAAAATTCGTACATATATGTACAAATGGCCGTAGAATCGAATGCCGCAAACCGCGTCAAAAAATATTGTACCGTTTAATAGTTATAGGCCGACAAAGTGAAAAAAACATGAGAGTTTTCTAATCAAAATAAAACTTTCTATTTTGAAAACTAAAGGCCAAAGAATTTTTTAATTATTTTTCCCATAATTAGGGTGTCCGAATTAAGGGAAAATGATACTTTCTATTTAAATACAGGGTGATCGAATTTTTACTGCCCTACTGACTATTTGAAGTATCCATTTTTTGGTTTTTCGCTTTGTCTAACTGTAACAGCAGGGCCCGGCAATTGAAAATTCGTACATATATGTACAAATGTCCGTAGAATCGAATGCCGCAAACCGCGTCAAAAAATATTGCACCGTTTAATAGTTATAGGCCGACAAAGTGAAAAAAAACATGAGAGATTTCTAATCAAAATAAAACTTTCTATTTTGAAAACTAAAGGCCAAAGAATTTTTTAATTATTTTTCCCATAATTAGGGTGTCCGAATTAAGGGAAAATGATACTTTCTATTTAAATACAGGGTGATCGAATTTTTACTGCCCTACTGACTATTTGAAGTATCCATTTTTTGGTTTTTCGCTTTGTCTAACTGTAACAGCAGGGCCCGGCAATTGAAAATTCGTACATATATGTACAAATGTCCGTAGAATCGAATGCCGCAAACCGCGTCAAAAAATATTGCACCGTTTAATAGTTATAGGCCGACAAAGTGAAAAAAACATGAGAGATTTCTAATCAAAATAAAACTTTCTATTTTGAAAACTAAAGGCCAAAGAATTTTTTAATTATTTTTCCCATAATTAGGGTGTCCGAATTAAGGGAAAATGATGCTTTCTATTTAAATACAGGTGATCGAATTTTTACTGCCCTACTGACTATTTGAAGTATCCATTTTTTGGTTTTTCGCTTTGTCTAACTGTAACAGCAGGGCCCGGCAATTGAAAATTCGTACATATATGTACAAATGTCCGTAGAATCGAATGCCGCAAACCGCGTCAAAAAATATTGTACCGTTTAATAGTTATAGGCCGACAAAGTGAAAAAAACATGAGAGATTTCTAATCAAAATAAAACTTTCTATTTTGAAAACTAAAGGCCAAAGAATTTTTTAATTATTTTTCCCATAATTAGGGTGTCCGAATTAAGGGAAAATGATACTTTCTATTTAAATACAGGATGATCGAATTTTTACTGCCCTACTGACTATTTGAAGTATCCATTTTTTGGTTATTCGCTTTGTCTAACTGCAACAGCAGGGCCCGGCAATTGAAAATTCGTACATATATGTACAAATGTCCGTAGAATCGAATGCCGCAAACCGCGTCAAAAAATATTGCACCGCTTAATAGTTATAGGCCGACAAAGTGAAAAAAACATGAGAGATTTCTAATCAAAATAAAACTTTCTATTTTGAAAACTAAAGGCCAAAGAATTTTTTAATTATTTTTCCCATAATTAGGGTGTCCGAATTAAGGGAAAATGATACTTTCTATTTAAATACAGGATGATCGAATTTTTACTGCCCTACTGACTATTTGAAGTATCCATTTTTTGGTTTTTCGCTTTGTCTAACTGTAACAGCAGGGCGCGGCAATTGAAAATTCGTGCATATATGTACAAATGGCCGTAGAATCGAATGCCGCAAACCGCGTCAAAAAATATTGTACCGTTTAATAGTTATAGGCCGACAAAGTGAAAAAAACATGAGAGATTTCTAATCAAAATAAAACTTTCTATTTTGAAAACTAAAGGCCAAAGAATTTTTTAATTATTTTTCCCATAATTAGGGTGTCCGAATTAAGGGAAAATGATACTTTCTATTTAAATACAGGGTGATCGAATTTTTACTACCCTACTGACTATTTGAAGTATCCATTTTTTGGTTTTTCGCTTTGTCTAACTGTAACAGCAAGGCCCGGCAATTGAAAATTCGTACATATATGTACAAATGTCCGTAGAATCGAATGCCGCAAACCGCGTCAAAAAATATTGTACCGTTTAATAGTTATAGGCCGACAAAGTGAAAAAAACATGAGAGATTTCTAATCAAAATAAAACTTTCTATTTTGAAAACTAAAGGCCAAAGAATTTTTTAATTATTTTTCCCATAATTAGGGTGTCCGAATTAAGGGAAAATGATACTTTCTATTTAAATAAAGGATGATCGAATTTTTACTGCCCTACTGACTATTTGAAGTATCCATTTTTTGGTTTTTCGCTTTGTCTAACTGTAACAGCAGGGCCCGGCAATTGAAAATTCGTACATATATGTACAAATGTCCGTAGAATCGAATGCCGCAAACCGCGTCAAAAAATATTGCACCGTTTAATAGTTATAGGCCGACAAAGTGAAAAAAACATGAGAGATTTCTAATCAAAATAAAACTTTCTATTTTGAAAACTAAAGGCCAAAGAATTTTTTAATTATTTTTCCCATAATTAGGGTGTCCGAATTAAGGGAAAATGATACTTTCTATTTAAATACAGGGTGATCGAATTTTTACTGCCCTACTGACTATTTGAAGTATCCATTTTTTGGTTTTTCGCTTTGTCTAACTGTAACAGCAGGGCCCGGCAATTGAAAATTCGTACATATATGTACAAATGTCCGTAGAATCGAATGCCGCAAACCGCGTCAAAAAATATTGCACCGTTTAATAGTTATAGGCCGACAAAGTGAAAAAAACATGAGAGATTTCTAATCAAAATAAAACTTTCTATTTTGAAAACTAAAGGCCAAAGAATTTTTTAATTATTTTTCCCATAATTAGGGTGTCCGAATTAAGGGAAAATGATACTTTCTATTTAAATACAGGGTGATCGAATTTTTACTGCCCTACTGACTATTTGAAGTATCCATTTTTTGGTTTTTCGCTTTGTCTAACTGTAACAGCAGGGCCCGGCAATTGAAAATTCGTACATATATGTACAAATGGCCGTAGAATCGAATGCCGCAAACCGCGTCAAAAAATATTGTACCGTTTAATAGTTATAGGCCGACAAAGTGAAAAAAACATGAGAGTTTTCTAATCAAAATAAAACTTTCTATTTTGAAAACTAAAGGCCAAAGAATTTTTTAATTATTTTTCCCATAATTAGGGTGTCCGAATTAAGGGAAAATGATACTTTCTATTTAAATACAGGGTGATCGAATTTTTACTGCCCTACTGACTATTTGAAGTATCCATTTTTTGGTTTTTCGCTTTGTCTAACTGTAACAGCAGGGCCCGGCAATTGAAAATTCGTACATATATGTACAAATGTCCGTAGAATCGAATGCCGCAAACCGCGTCAAAAAATATTGCACCGTTTAATAGTTATAGGCCGACAAAGTGAAAAAAAACATGAGAGATTTCTAATCAAAATAAAACTTTCTATTTTGAAAACTAAAGGCCAAAGAATTTTTTAATTATTTTTCCCATAATTAGGGTGTCCGAATTAAGGGAAAATGATACTTTCTATTTAAATACAGGGTGATCGAATTTTTACTACCCTACTGACTATTTGAAGTATCCATTTTTTGGTTTTTCGCTTTGTCTAACTGTAACAGCAGGGCCCGGCAATTGAAAATTCGTACATATATGTACAAATGTCCGTAGAATCGAATGCCGCAAACCGCGTCAAAAAATATTGCACCTTTTAATAGTTATAGGCCGACAAAGTGAAAAAAACATGAGAGATTTCTAATCAAAATAAAACTTTCTATTTTGAAAACTAAAGGCCAAAGAATTTTTTAATTATTTTTCCCATAATTAGGGTGTCCGAATTAAGGGAAAATGATACTTTCTATTTAAATACAGGGTGATCGAATTTTTACTGCCCTACTGACTATTTGAAGTATCCATTTTTCGGTTTTTCGCTTTGTCTAACTGTAACAGCAGGGCCCGGCAATTGAAAATTCGTACATATATGTACAAATGTCCGTAGAATCGAATGCCGCAAACCGCGTCAAAAAATCTTGTACCGTTTAATAGTTATAGGCCGACAAAGTGAAAAAAACATGAGAGATTTCTAATCAAAATAAAACTTTCTATTTTGAAAACTAAAGGCCAAAGAATTTTTTAATTATTTTTCCCATAATTAGGGTGTCCGAATTAAGGGAAAATGATACTTTCTATTTAAATACAGGTGATCGAATTTTTACTGCCCTACTGACTATTTGAAGTATCCATTTTTTGGTTTTTCGCTTTGTCTAACTGTAACAGCAGGGCCCGGCAATTGAAAATTCGTACATATATGTACAAATGTCCGTAGAATCGAATGCCGCAAACCGCGTCAAAAAATATTGCACCGTTTAATAGTTATAGGCCGACAAAGTGAAAAAAAACATGAGAGATTTCTAATCAAAATAAAACTTTCTATTTTGAAAACTAAAGGCCAAAGAATTTTTTAATTATTTTTCCCATAATTAGGGTGTCCGAATTAAGGGAAAATGATACTTTCTATTTAAATACAGGGTGATCGAATTTTTACTACCCTACTGACTATTTGAAGTATCCATTTTTTGGTTTTTCGCTTTGTCTAACTGTAACAGCAGGGCCCGGCAATTGAAAATTCGTACATATATGTACAAATGTCCGTAGAATCGAATGCCGCAAACCGCGTCAAAAAATATTGCACCTTTTAATAGTTATAGGCCGACAAAGTGAAAAAAACATGAGAGATTTCTAATCAAAATAAAACTTTCTATTTTGAAAACTAAAGGCCAAAGAATTTTTTAATTATTTTTCCCATAATTAGGGTGTCCGAATTAAGGGAAAATGATACTTTCTATTTAAATACAGGGTGATCGAATTTTTACTGCCCTACTGACTATTTGAAGTATCCATTTTTCGGTTTTTCGCTTTGTCTAACTGTAACAGCAGGGCCCGGCAATTGAAAATTCGTACATATATGTACAAATGTCCGTAGAATCGAATGCCGCAAACCGCGTCAAAAAATCTTGTACCGTTTAATAGTTATAGGCCGACAAAGTGAAAAAAACATGAGAGATTTCTAATCAAAATAAAACTTTCTATTTTGAAAACTAAAGGCCAAAGAATTTTTTAATTATTTTTCCCATAATTAGGGTGTCCGAATTAAGGGAAAATGATACTTTCTATTTAAATACAGGTGATCGAATTTTTACTGCCCTACTGACTATTTGAAGTATCCATTTTTTGGTTTTTCGCTTTGTCTAACTGTAACAGCAGGGCCCGGCAATTGAAAATTCGTACATATATGTACAAATGTCCGTAGAATCGAATGCCGCAAACCGCGTCAAAAAATATTGCACCGTTTAATAGTTATAGGCCGACAAAGTGAAAAAAACATGAGAGATTTCTAATCAAAATAAAACTTTCTATTTTGAAAACTAAAGGCCAAAGAATTTTTTAATTATTTTTCCCATAATTAGGGTGTCCGAATTAAGGGAAAATGATACTTTCTATTTAAATACAGGGTGATCGAATTTTTACTGCCCTACTGACTATTTGAAGTATCCATTTTTTGGTTTTTCGCTTTGTCTAACTGTAACAGCAGGGCCCGGCAATTGAAAATTCGTACATATATGTACAAATGTCCGTAGAATCGAATGCCGCAAACCGCGTCAAAAAATATTGCACCGTTTAATAGTTATAGGCCGACAAAGTGAAAAAAACATGAGAGATTTCTAATCAAAATAAAACTTTCTATTTTGAAAACTAAAGGCCAAAGAATTTTTTAATTATTTTTCCCATAATTAGGGTGTCCGAATTAAGGGAAAATGATACTTTCTATTTAAATACAGGGTGATCGAATTTTTACTGCCCTACTGACTATTTGAAGTATCCATTTTTTGGTTTTTCGCTTTGTCTAACTGTAACAGCAGGGCCCGGCAATTGAAAATTCGTACATATATGTACAAATGGCCGTAGAATCGAATGCCGCAAACCGCGTCAAAAAATATTGTACCGTTTAATAGTTATAGGCCGACAAAGTGAAAAAAACATGAGAGTTTTCTAATCAAAATAAAACTTTCTATTTTGAAAACTAAAGGCCAAAGAATTTTTTAATTATTTTTCCCATAATTAGGGTGTCCGAATTAAGGGAAAATGATACTTTCTATTTAAATACAGGGTGATCGAATTTTTACTGCCCTACTGACTATTTGAAGTATCCATTTTTTGGTTTTTCGCTTTGTCTAACTGTAACAGCAGGGCCCGGCAATTGAAAATTCGTACATATATGTACAAATGTCCGTAGAATCGAATGCCGCAAACCGCGTCAAAAAATATTGCACCGTTTAATAGTTATAGGCCGACAAAGTGAAAAAAAACATGAGAGATTTCTAATCAAAATAAAACTTTCTATTTTGAAAACTAAAGGCCAAAGAATTTTTTAATTATTTTTCCCATAATTAGGGTGTCCGAATTAAGGGAAAATGATACTTTCTATTTAAATACAGGGTGATCGAATTTTTACTACCCTACTGACTATTTGAAGTATCCATTTTTTGGTTTTTCGCTTTGTCTAACTGTAACAGCAGGGCCCGGCAATTGAAAATTCGTACATATATGTACAAATGTCCGTAGAATCGAATGCCGCAAACCGCGTCAAAAAATATTGCACCTTTTAATAGTTATAGGCCGACAAAGTGAAAAAAACATGAGAGATTTCTAATCAAAATAAAACTTTCTATTTTGAAAACTAAAGGCCAAAGAATTTTTTAATTATTTTTCCCATAATTAGGGTGTCCGAATTAAGGGAAAATGATACTTTCTATTTAAATACAGGGTGATCGAATTTTTACTGCCCTACTGACTATTTGAAGTATCCATTTTTCGGTTTTTCGCTTTGTCTAACTGTAACAGCAGGGCCCGGCAATTGAAAATTCGTACATATATGTACAAATGTCCGTAGAATCGAATGCCGCAAACCGCGTCAAAAAATCTTGTACCGTTTAATAGTTATAGGCCGACAAAGTGAAAAAAACATGAGAGATTTCTAATCAAAATAAAACTTTCTATTTTGAAAACTAAAGGCCAAAGAATTTTTTAATTATTTTTCCCATAATTAGGGTGTCCGAATTAAGGGAAAATGATACTTTCTATTTAAATACAGGTGATCGAATTTTTACTGCCCTACTGACTATTTGAAGTATCCATTTTTTGGTTTTTCGCTTTGTCTAACTGTAACAGCAGGGCCCGGCAATTGAAAATTCGTACATATATGTACAAATGTCCGTAGAATCGAATGCCGCAAACCGCGTCAAAAAATCTTGTACCGTTTAATAGTTATAGGCCGACAAAGTGAAAAAAACATGAGAGATTTCTAATCAAAATAAAACTTTCTATTTTGAAAACTAAAGGCCAAAGAATTTTTTAATTATTTTTCCCATAATTAGGGTGTCCGAATTAAGGGAAAATGATACTTTCTATTTAAATACAGGTGATCGAATTTTTACTGCCCTACTGACTATTTGAAGTATCCATTTTTTGGTTTTTCGCTTTGTCTAACTGTAACAGCAGGGCCCGGCAATTGAAAATTCGTACATATATGTACAAATGTCCGTAGAATCGAATGCCGCAAACCGCGTCAAAAAATATTGTACCGTTTAATAGTTATAGGCCGACAAAGTGAAAAAAACATGAGAGATTTCTAATCAAAATAAAACTTTCTATTTTGAAAACTAAAGGCCAAAGAATTTTTTAATTATTTTTCCCATAATTAGGGTGTCCGAATTAAGGGAAAATGATACTTTCTATTTAAATACAGGATGATCGAATTTTTACTGCCCTACTGACTATTTGAAGTATCCATTTTTTGGTTTTTCGCTTTGTCTAACTGTAACAGCAGCGCGCGGCAATTGAAAATTCGTACATATATGTACAAATGGCCGTAGAATCGAATGCCGCAAACCGCGTCAAAAAATATTGTACCGTTTAATAGTTATAGGCCGACAAAGTGAAAAAAACATGAGAGATTTCTAATCAAAATAAAACTTTCTATTTTGAAAACTAAAGGCCAAAGAATTTTTTAATTATTTTTCCCATAATTAGGGTGTCCGAATTAAGGGAAAATGATACTTTCTATTTAAATACAGGGTGATCGAATTTTTACTACCCTACTGACTATTTGAAGTATCCATTTTTTGGTTTTTCGCTTTGTCTAACTGTAACAGCAAGGCCCGGCAATTGAAAATTCGTACATATATGTACAAATGTCCGTAGAATCGAATGCCGCAAACCGCGTCAAAAAATCTTGTACCGTTTAATAGTTATAGGCCGACAAAGTGAAAAAAACATAAGAGATTTCTAATCAAAATAAAACTTTCTATCTTGAAAACTAAAGGCCAAAGAACGACAAAGTGAAAAAAACATAAGAGATTTCTAATCAAAATAAAACTAAAGGCCAAAGAATTTTTTAATTATTTTTCCCATAATTAGGATGTTCGAATTAAGGGAAAATGATACTTTCTATTTAAATACAGGGTGATCGAATTTTTACTGCCCTACTGACTATTTGAAGTATCCATTTTTTGGTTTTTCGCTTTGTCTAACTGTAACAGCAAGGCCCGGCAATTGAAAATTTGTACATATATGTACAAATGTCCGTAGAATCGAATGCCGCAAACCGCGTCAAAAAATCTTGTACCGTTTAATAGTTATAGGCCGACAAAGTGAAAAAAACATGAGAGATTTCTAATCAAAATGAAACTTTCTATTTTGAAAACTAAAGGCCAAAGAATTTTTTAATTATTTTTCCCATAATTAGGGTGTCCGAATTAAGGGAAAATGATACTTTCTATTTAAATACAGGGTGGTCGAATTTTTACTGCCCTACTGACTATTTGCAGTATCCATTTTTTTGTTTTTCGCTTTGTCTAACTGTAACAGCAGGACCCGGCAATTGAAAATTCGTACATATATGTACAAATGTCCGTAGAATCGAATGCCGCAAACCGCGTCAAAAAATCTTGTACCGTTTAATAGTTATAGGTCGACAAAGTGAAAAAACTATGGGAGATTTCTAATCAAAATAAAAATTTCTATTTAGAAAACTAAAACCCTGAGAATTTTTAGTTTATTTTTTTCCTGTAATCAGCGTGGCCGGATTAAGAGGATATTAAAAATTGCCCCTGATATTATCATTATTACTGATAACTGTGTCGATTGACACACCCACAAATTGTGAAATATTCGAACCGTGATGATTTATGTATTTATTATCAAAACAGAAAAAATGAATTAATTTAACAAGACTTACATTAGAAGATCTCAGCTACTCGGCATCTCTGTAATCTCGTACTCAACCGCTCGGTATCTCTGCAAACTCGTTTTCAATTACTCGGGAACTCGGCAATTTCTATTCACCTGCAAATTGACAAAAACATAAAAATTAAAGTGTTGTTTGCTACTGAATGCATTTTAATCGATTTCTAATAAATAAATTAGTTAAAAACATTTGTTATTGTTCAAATATTAGTTTGTTACCAATATGTTTGCTATGAAATATTTAATAATTTATAAAATTGTACACAAAGTTTAACTTAAACATTTTATTCTCATACAAACACATTATCAACTTATATAACCATTAATAAAGTTGGAATGTTATTTAAACTTACGATTGTTATTAATTTGCAACAGTAGTTAACAATATTTCACTACTAAAACAATAATATATCAACAATAAATGCATTTTTAGCAGCAAAATAAAATAGATATTTGCTTGAAGACGACAGTTATACAAGTTACAATTAAGAACGTTACAGACGAACACGAACGAGTTTAATTTGGAATGCCGACCGTAATTATGCTTGATTTTGTTAATTCAATGCAGATAGAAAATTTATTTACAAAATAAAAATTAAATAAAATACGGGATGAACTATAAAATGAAATTATTCATGAATATTCGAACGTAAAATTTTATATCAATAAAAATGATACCAAATTTAGTTACGGAAATACATATGGGTTTTTAATTTATAATACAAATACACAAAGCTCAGATTCAATGATTTCTACTGAAAAGAAAATAATTCATTGTAACATAAAATAAAATAATTATTTCGAATGATATTTGTCTGTATGAGACAGAATATTGTTAGATAACAATAATTATTAAAGTTGTAATTAAAGATTGAACTTGTGAAAAAATTAACGCGTAATTTTTATAAGAAACAACGTATTTCCAACAAAAATAACTATTAATATCGTTGAAACATTGTTTAAACTTACGATTGTTATTAATTAAAACTAAATAATATATATTAAACTAGAGATAAATTATCAAAAACAATATTTCCAATACTTTCATGCAGGTATTGTAAGAAAATAACTAAAAATCGACTTACATATCAAAGGGACGCCACCAAAGTTTGGTTGTTTTCTTGCACTAAACAATCGATTCCCACAAAATTCTTATCACAAACGTTTAAAGAACACTTTATTTCACTTTTCCGCGTAATTTTTCTCAGCTTTTCCTAGTTTTTCCAGCACAAAATCATGAATTTGTAGCACTAAAAACATGTTGGCAATTTTCTCTTCGAGCACATGTATGAAGAAGCCGCGCGTGGGATTATGGGAGTTTTGCAGCGTGACGCGTGTGTATCACTCCGCCGGGAACTATTTGTTCGCAAACTGCTGAAACAAAGAGAAATGTTGTTAAAATAGCCCCGAAATGTTATATTAGTTTTCGTAAAATACAAAATAGATAATTAATGTATCTTTTACTGTTCATTAGTTATAGACCGGCAAAGTGTAAAAAAACGTGAGAGATTTTTAATCAAAATAAAAATTTCTATTTTAGAAACTAAGGCCTAGAGATTTTTTTCATTATTTTTCCCGTAATCGGCATGCTTGAATTAAGAGAAAATAATACTTTCCAATTAAATATAGGGTGGTCGGATTTTTAGTGGACTACTGAATTGTTTAAAGTTACCATTTTTTTCATTTTTGGTTACTCTTACTATACTAGCTAAACACGGTTATTCAAAATTGGTAAGCGTATGTAGAAAAGTCCATAGAATCGAATGGCGCAACGCCCGTTACTATATATTTTACCATTCATTAATTATAGTCCGTCAAAGTCAAAAAATATTGTCAATTTTGCTTTAAAAATAAAAATTTCTATTTTAGAAACTAAGGCCTAGAGATTTTTTTTATTATTTTTCCCGTAATCAACATGCTTGAATTATGAAAAAATAATACTTTTCATTTAAATACAGGGTGATCGGATTTTTAGTGGACTACTGTTTATTTGAACATTCCATTTTTTTGTTTTTTGCTTGGTCTAACTGTACCAGTCGGACACGACAATTAAAAATTGCCTCACATTTGTACAAAAGTCCATAGAAACGAATAGCGCAAAGCGCGTCAATGTATCTTTAACCGTTCATTAGTTATAGGTCGGCAAAGTGAAAAAACTATGGGAGATTTCTAATCAAAATAAAAATTTCTATTTTGGAAACTAAAACCCTGAAAATTTTTAGTTTATTTTTTTCCTGTAATCAGCGTGGTCGGATTAAGAGGATATTAAAAATTGCCCCTGATATTATCATCATTACTGATAACTGTCTTAGACACACCCACAAATTGTGAAATATTCGAACCGTGATGATTTATTTATTTATTATCAAAACAGAAAAAATGAATTAATTTAGCAAGACTTACATTAGAAGATCTCAGCTACTCGGCATCTCTGCAATCTCGTACTCAACTACTCGGTATCTCTGCACACTCGTTTTCAATTACTCGGGAACTCGGCAATTTCTATTCACCTGCAAATTGACAAAAACATAAAAATTAAAGTGTTGTTTGCTACTGAATGCATTTTAATCGATTTTTAATAAATGAATTAGTTAAAAACATTTGTTATTGTTCAAATTTTAGTTTGTTACCAATATGTTTGCTATGAAATATTTAATAATTTATAAAATTGTACACAAAGCTTAACTAATAAAAATTAAATAAAATACGGGATTTCTATTTTGGAAACTAAAGCCCAGAGAATTTTTTCGTTACTTTTCCCGTAATCAATATGACCGAATTAGGGGAAAATGATACTTTTCATTTAAATACAGGGTGATTGAATTTTTACTGTACTACAGACTATTTGAATATTCCATTTTTTGTTTTTTTGCTTTCTCTGACTGTACCAGGTGGGAACGACAATTAAAAATTCATACACATATGCACAAAAGTCCATAGAAACGAATGGCGCAAACCCCGTTCATGTATCTTTTACCGTTCATTAGTTATAGACCGGTAAAGTAAAAAAAACGTAAGAGATTTTTAATCAAAATAAAAATTTCTATTTTGGAAACTAAAACCCAGAGAATTTTTTCGTTATTATTCCCGTAATCAGTATGACCGAATTAGGGGAAAACGATACTTTTCATTTAAATACTGGGTGATTGAATTTTCACTGTACTACAGACTATATGAAGTTTCCATTTTTTTTATTTTTTTTTATCTGACTGTACCAGTTAGGAACGACAATTGAAAATTCAAACACATATGCACAAAGGTCCATACTTGTAGGGACTTTTAAGAAAAAGTAGCAGATGATCCAGTTTTTCTTTAAAAGTCTATTTGTTTGTCTCTCTTGCACTCATGCCATTGTGCGAGAGAGAAAACTTTTCAAGTCACTTGAAAAGAAAAACTTGATCGTGTGATGCACGCTTAAGGTTGCTTGACATAAGGGCGAATAAATTATTCATGATTTTTAAAACTATGACAATTGTATATTAAACTAAAGGTAAGTTGTAAAAATCAATGTTCCAAATGCTTTCAAGTAGATAAAGATTTAAAAAATTAGCATAATCACAGACGCTAAGAAGTAATTATTAGAATTACATAATATAATATACTTTATATTCTTAATTATAGAAATAATTGAACAATTACAGTCGCTGGAGTCTCACAGAATCTATGCCTTCGTAAAACAAAGTATTAATTCCATTCTACATAACAATTTTAGAAAACATATCTTGCTATATGTCATTAGAACGACAAAATGTCTAATATTAATAAAAAATTGGAGATAATTTATAGTAGTTATTACCTAAATCATATATTAACTAATTAAATTAAATTGGGTGGGCCAACTAAAATGCGACGGGGCTCGTATTTATGCATAAACAAACGAAAAATAAATATGAAATAAATAACAATTTCGCTTACCTTTTGAGGTTAATCCAGGACCAGTGTAAAACGAACAGCAAATAAAACTGGCAGCAAACAGCGTGTTAAAATTGCAATAAAGTCCTCAGCAACTATTATCGGCTCGACATTGTTCGTAAACATCAATAAATGTTCTTAAATTTGATCACTTATTTCACCAAATGTTATTCAACAACACAATGTTTCTTCAAACACACATACACTTTCTCAATTTCATTATAAAATGTTATTGAAATATCGTAAACACTTTTTAAATAATTATTAGTGTTTATAAACACCCAGTTACGTTCTAATAAACACGAAATAACTTGGAATCTTTTGCAAAAGTGTCACAACGTGAAACTAGATGGCGCCTTCGCGGAGCAGCGCGACGTGGACACACCGCGAGCTGAATCTAGACTGAATCATGGAGTCGCTCGCGGAATTTACATAAGAGGACGTGTGTTGGACAGAGATAGGAGATATCCAACGTCAGATTGATGATGGATGATTTGGAATTATCAATTATCATTAAATGATAAATAATCTTTATAAAAACATGCCACTTTATATGCTATTCATGAAAAAGTACTTAAAACATTTGTAGATTTTAGTATTTTCGAGAAATCGGCGAAAATTCAACGACTTGAAGTTGGAACTGTCAGCTATTAACCAAGAATATTGTTAAAATGTTGATTATAGTTATTGGCTTTGTTTAAACATTATTGTAATATGTTTTTGAATAAAAATGATCCTTATTAATCCTATTTTAATATTCCATGCTTGCTTTTACTGTAATTAATAATAAATTGTTGTATTTTGTCAGAGTTACATAATACCTGTACCAGTCATTTATGTATTTGTTTTAATAACATTGCAATATATTTTTATGAAAAAATGATGCTTATTATTCATATTATAATATTCTATAAACAATTTTTCATTATTTATTTATAAATTGTCAAAATTTGCAATGTTTTCATTGTAGATTTGGCTCGGAGAATAGAGGCACATATTGAACTATTTCATTAAATATTTCTGTAATTTATTAATAAAAAATCAATATTCAAACATTGTTTCACATATTTCCAATTACAATATTGCCCTAATTATTCCATAAATGTAATAATTTCATTCTAAATGTTATTGCAAAAACAGCTGATTCCAAGATGTGACTGTTTCAAAGTATATATCTTTAAAAATATAAACTATTTAGAACTATATATTGTTGTTAAATAGTCTCAAATACTTGTAAATTGTTGTACATTAACTTTTATTGATATATAAATAAAAATATGTACTCAAAATACTGTTTAAGATATGTACAAAATCTGATAAAATGATTCAAAAATCTTATGTTTAATCATCGTTCTTTTGGAAGAATATCATATATTTCTCGAATAATAAACTTATTTTCTTATCAATTTATATTATAACACATTCTACAAAAATATATAATTTGTTGTACATTAACCTTTATTACGTTGTTGGAAAATGTTTCATTTTAAATGATGAGTTATTTTTGTATCAAGAACTCTGATAAAAATGCAAATGCATGGTTTAACTTTGAGACTATTCATGATGAAGAAGAACCAAGAAGAATAAACACGTTTTAGGATCCCTAGAATACGATTATACTAGTTTTACGATGATGTCTGCATGTGTGTCTGTCTGTGCATCTGTATGTGCGTGTCAAAAATTTCTCTGACGATAACACCAACATTACAATTCTAAAAATTATAATTCTTTCGTATTCCTCTTCTTTACATCCATATGAACAGCTGATAATATTTCGGTTATAATTGGACAACCGGAAGTACCAGTATTTGAAGTTTTTAAGTATCACAAAAAAATTAGTAAAACCATTTTTGAATAGCAATATAAATACCATTGTTGATAAATATTACATTAAAAAATGGACCATTCAAAATACATATGTATACCAAATTTCATTAATATATTTAAACAAAGGGCCATTTAATTAAAAAAATTCTTAAAGGTCGTTGACCCCAACAAAATTACGGTATTAAATCGTTTTTTACTAGGCTTAAACCACTCGTACAATACTGCTGAAAATTGATATACTTGTATTAAAAAATACGTAGAATTTAATGGTAAAGTCGATAAGTTTGAATCTATACCCAGTTTTGTGTAACAAATATATACCTATTTAAGGGTTGAAGATACGATTCTAATTTTATCAAAAATCGATTCCTCGTGTCAAAATATATACGTATACTAATTTTTGTTAATTTTCTGCAAAGGATATACTAAATATTTGAACTTGTATTTGCCCTAAATTTCAGGAATCTTGTCGGCGTCTGACGCGTAGCTTGCGCACTAAAAATTCAAAGATTTTCGGTAAAATTCAAAGTGTGTTTATTTGAAATTCCTTCAACAAATAAATTTGAAAATTGGTACACTTATGTAAGAATATACGTAGAATCTGATGGTGAAATCGAAAATTGTTTACCTACACCCAGTTTTGGGGGTGATTATCTACCCATTTAAGGGTTGAGGGTACGACTTTAATTTTACGAAAAATCGATTCTTTGGGTCATAATACATATGTTTACTAATTTTTGTTAAAATATTGCAACAGATAATTTAGAAATATCAAAAAAAAAAATTCATAGGTCATTGACCCTAAAGGTGTAGGATTCAGAATCTTATATTACTGTAATTATACTAATAGTACAATAATTCTAAAATTGATATACATATACAAAAAATTGTAGGTTCCATGTCAGTGTTATACATAATAATTTTTATTTATTTTGTATTATATGTTTATTTCTGTAAACTATATTATTAGCATAATGTTTACAATATGTTATAGTTAATGATTATTGTATATAATATTAATAAACAATGAAATACTTTCATTTTTTACAGTGTATAACAAAATATGGTATTTATTATAATAAAAAATGAATAATATGTACAATATTATATTTATTTATCCTCCAAATTACATATAATAACAATATTTAAATGAAAAATTATTGTATGTTGCCAAATTTTGTAGAAATTCCAATGTACATTTTATGGTATTTAAGCGCCAGCGCCAGTCATATTTTGCATTCCATAAATAATTTGTTGCTATCACACAAGACGTATTCAGGAAATTTTCTGCTAGCCAATATTTCAGTATATATTCTTAAATAAAAAAGTTTGATAATTTATTTTATATTTTTTATAAACTATTGTCTTATCCTTGTTGAAATACATATATATTTTTGCCCAAAAAACTGTTAAACATGTTCTGTAGACAATAATTTTTAATTACAGTCCTGGATTTCTTGAAGGTCAGATTTGCTCTAATACACGTGGAGACATCTTGCAGCAGATAAAACAAACGTCAAATAAAATTGACAAATAAAAACATATTTTAAATATAATAATCATAAAATCGTGTATCAAACTATATTTTAATTATTAATTTCTTTAAAATGATAAATTTAACAAGTTTTCCATCTGTCATTTGATAATAAGCAAATGACATTTGTTTAAACAATTTTTCTTCCTGCTTAGATCCCATACACATTTCCGCGAACTTGATTGGTTAATTGATTTGTCTATTTTTTGATTTTCTTCCATTTACACGATACATCAACGTACTTTCTTACAATGCAACACAAAAGTATAGTTCATAAGTTTCATCATAGAGTACAGCAGCAGTATTGTTTTGGTATTAATAATTTTGAGAAAATGCATTTTTTGGCTAAACTAATAACATTTCGCCCAAGTTTGTCATAAGAAAAAATATTTGTAATTAAAAATAAAAGGCAGTTTGGTTGAAACTTTTTTTTTTATATTCGTTTTAATTTCAGAGATAATGAATAAAAATTAAAATCAATTTTTTTCTCACAAATTTTTTTACAAAATAATTTTTGTAATAAACTCTATTTATTATTTAATTCTAAATATATTTTATCTAATAATTTATTTTATTTACGTATAGTTCTCGAGAAAATGTTTTTTTCATATAACTCCTACCCAAAAATGGGTATATATTGACCATACGAAAATGGGTGGATACGGAATTTTTTCTATAGCATCATTAGATTCCACGTACTTTCTTATATAAATATCCCAGTTTTCAAAGTTTTTGCTTAATTCATAAGTACAATGAATAAATTTGTAAAACCATTTTTGATAAATGTTACAATTAAAACTGAACCATTCAAAAGATTATTGTACTTATGTATTTTGAATCAAGGAATCGATTTTTCATAAAAATAAACCTATATCTTCTACCCTTAAATGAGTATATATATGTACCCAAAACTGCGCACTGAATGCTACACCTTTAGGGTCAATGACCTCTGAAACTTTCATATTGATATTACTAAATTATCTCTTGTACTATTTTAACAAATATTAGTTGGCATGTGTATTATGACCTAAAGAATCGATTTTTCGTAAAATTAAATTCGCACCCTCAACCCTTAAATGGGTAGATACTCGCCACCCAAAATTCGGTACAGATAATCTATTTTCGACTTCACCATCAGATTCTAAGTATATCTTTACATAAATATACCGAATTTCAAATTTTTTTATTCAAGGAATTCCAAATAAACACACTTTGAATTTTACCGCAAATCTTTGAATTTTTAGTGCGCAAGCTACGCGTCAGACGCCGGCAAGATTCCTGAAATTTAGGGCAAATACAAGTTCAAATATTTAGAATATCCTTCAGCGAAAATTAACAAAAATTAGTATACATATGTAAATACTATTGTTGATAAATGCTACAATTAAAACTGGACCAATCAAAAGAATTTGATAAAAAACACTGTATATATGAATTTTGACCCGAGGAATCGATTTTTAATAAAATTAAGCCTCTATCTTTAACCCTTAAATGGGTAGATATATGCTACCCAAAATTGGGTAGAGATACATACACGTCGGCTTCACCATTAGAATCTACATATTTTCTGTACATGTATACCAATTTTCACAATTATTGTACTATTGGTATAATTATAGTAATGAAACATTCTGAATCCTACACATTTAGGGTCAATGACCTCTGAAAATTATGTTTTGATATTATTAAATTCTCTGTTGTAATATTTTTACAAAAATTAGTAAACATGTATACTATGATCCAAAGAATCGATTTTTCATAAAGTTAAAGTGGTACCCTTAACCCTTAAATAGGTAGATATTCACCACCCAAAACTGGGTACAGATAAATAATTTTAGATTTCACCATCAGATTCTGCGTATAATCTTACATAAGTGTACCAATTTTCAAATTTTTTTGTTGAAGGTATTCCAAATAAACACACTTTGAATTTTACCGCAAATCTTTGAATTTTTAGTGCGCAAGCTACGCGTCGGACGCCGATAAGATTCCTGAAATTTAGGGCAAATACAAGTTCAAATATTTAGTATATCCTTCAGCGAAAATTAACAAAAATTGGTGTACATATGTATTTTTTAAAAGAAACAAAAATCAGAACATCGAATAACGTTATATATATATATACAGGTGTCTCAATAAGCTTGCTCACTTTTTTTATTTGAAGAGATACGAGGTTGGTTAAATTAGCAAAATTGTGCCATTTTATATTAGAAAATTGGTCATCTAGACAAAATAAAAATTGTGTCAGCGGTTCCCAAAATTTGGGAGAGAATATATATTTTTTAAATGGAACCATATATTTTTTATTATCTTATTGGAAAAAGTATTTTTTCTCTTTCCAATAAGGTAATGTTGTTTATGTACAATTTTTTCAAATAAACGAGTTATTTACGGTTAAAAATTTAAATTTTGTAAACTATTTTATTAGTTTTTTAGTCAAGTAAGCCATGGAAACAATTGATTCTTTGTTTGTTTGACGTTTAATAATTTCTTCCGTAAAGTTCTTTGTGTTTAATAATGTTTAATAACTTTACAAATGAAGAAAAGTTAGTCATGATCGTGCTATATGGAAAGTTATATCTAGACACCAGTTACGTAGAACGGTCGGCTCTCTTTCCAAAAGAGTTAAAATGTGCGAAAGAAATAATGGCTTTCAATTTGAATATTTTCTTTGTTTTGTTATTACTGTAAAATAAATTAATAAAATAATAATTTTATAAAAGACAATTGTTTCCATAGTTTACTTGATCTAAACTAATAAAAGATAATTTTTATCTTTAAACGTAAATAACTCGTTTATTTGAAAAAATTGTACATAAACAATATTACCTTATTCGAAAGAGAAAAAAATACTCTTTCTAATAAGATAATAAAAAATATATAGTTCCATTTAAAAAATATATATTCTGTCCCAAATTTTGGGAACCGCTGACGCAATTTTTATTTTGTCTAGATGACCAATTTTCTAATATAAAATGGCAAAAGTTACCAATAGTGAGCAAGCTTATTGAAACACCTGTATATATATATTTAGCGTAAAACAGAAACAAAAATTATTAACAATACTAAAATATTATATTTTAATATAGAACACAGTAAGAAATAGTAAGTATTTATTATAATATAATTAATTTTCGATGATATTAATATAAATTAAGAATTAATCACTATTATCGGCTATAGTTTTATCTATCCAATCCCTATAATGAGCAATGTTGACGTACACTCCAGGTTTATTGATATGACCACATCTTTGGCCCCAAGACGTTATTCCATACAGGGTAAATAAACCTAAAAAAAATAATTTATTCACGGCCCAAAAAGTTCAGCCGTAGCCTACGTCATTAATACAAGGCAGGCAATATCAATATCTGTCAAACAGCGGGAAATTCGCGCCCTCATCAACGGTTTTGGAGCTAAAGTTTTTGGCTAAATTTTTAAACAAAATTTGAGTTGTTTTATAGTCTTGTATTAATAACGTAGCTTACGGTTTATCGCAAAAACACCGCTTTCTACTCCTAAAAACTTAACGCACGTAACAAACAAAAACTTAGATCTCATTCATCAAATAGGATTTTTACCTCTCGCTAATAATTAATTTCTGGTTCTGTGATTGGCCGAGTAATAATAATAAAATTTGAAGCATAATTTTTTTCTCAAAACTTTTGTTACATATGTTAATACGAGGTGTGTTCAAAAAATATCGCGAATTTTGTGTTTTTTCAAAAATTATTTATTTATTCATGAATATCTATTTTGTCCCCTTCAAAGTAATCCCCATGAGATATTATACACTTGTGCCAACGGTTTTTCCAATCTTCAAAGCACTTCAAAAAATCATTTTTTTTTATCTTGTTCAGCTCCTCCTTCGATGCCGTCTTTATCTCGTCAAGCGTAGCGTAACGTCGTTGGTTTCCACGTCATAACCATAAACCCACGATTCGTCACCAGTTATGACCCTCTGGAGCAAATTTGGGTCGTCGCGGACAGAGTCCAACATCTCATTAGCAATGTTCATGCGATGCTGTTTTTGGTCGCAATTGAGCAATTTTGGTACAAATTTCGCGGCGACCCGTCTCATGCCCAAATCATTGATAAAAATCGAATGGCACGAGCCAATCGATATGTTTAGGTCCTCAGCAACTTCTCTAACGGTGATTCGACGATTGGCCAATATCATTTTCTCCACTTCATTAATTTTTTCGTCTGTTGTTGAAGTGCTCGGGCGTCCGGCACTCTTTTCGTCGTTCACATCTTCTCGGCCTTCTGAGAACATTTTGTACCACCGATAAACGTTGCTTTGGTCCAAGGTAGCTTCTCCGTATGCCACAGTCAACATTCGGAATGCATCCGCGCACTTAATTTCGTTTTTCACACAAAATTTGATACAGGTTCTTTGTTCCATTTTTTTGAATAGGTAAAAATCGAAGACGATCCAAAACACGTGCAAGCAAAGCAGCTGTCAACAATTAAGTGAACATTCAAAATGGCCGAGCTTGTCGACATAAGTGAGAGACATGAGTACCAACATAAAGCCACAAAAAGATCGAAATTCGAATATACGTAACCCGCGAAAATTCAAAATTCGCGATAGTTTTTGAACACACCTCGTATATGTAGTGTACCTTGATGCAGACAGGCAAGAGGCCCACCCGAATCTCCATCACAGCTGTCGACTCCCTCGTCTAAACTGCCTGCGCAGATCATCCCGTCCGTCATGCTGTCCCCGTACACTTGAGGCATACGGCACACATCTTGCGGTTGCAACGATACCCAGCCTGCTCGCAGTATCGTTGAAGATGCTGTACACAAAATAAACAATGTTTATGCACGGACGTATCATAATTTGACAATTTTGCACGAATTTCTTTGACATAAACATTATTTTATAGCCCAAATTATAACCTACAATATAAACAATTTAAACAGGCAACATGAAAAGTTTTTATTACAAATCGAAAATTTTTATATTCTTTAATGAAAAATGAAAATTAATTTTGTGATATTTATATGGAAAGCACGGAGATACACAAAATAAAACTCAAATGACAGAACTAATAAACAAACAATAAACTGTTGTTCTCCGCTTTCATAGCAACACTAGATACTGGATGTACGAGGACAAATTCTTTTCAATCCAATTTTTCTAATACTCATAATTTAAAAATTTAATAAAGAAGGATACAAATTATTGCAGTTCACCGTTTTCTAATTTATTTCTATTTCTAAAATAAAGATTCAAGAAGATTTCTTTAGATAACCTTTTTGACAATGTCTCGTGTCAAATTGGCATTTAATTAATATACCTATTAACTAATATATTGGTAATGCTCGTATCTTTCCCATAAGAGTAGGTGAAGGAAACACTGTGAAATGGAAATATCATTTCTACATAAGTCCATCTCTCACAAACACCCAACCGGCAATTATGCGCATGCTCGGAAATCTTGATTACTATTGGTTAACGCTGACAGCGTCGCTGGCTGGGCTGCGTTCCAAAATCCTGCTCTTATGGCCGGTTTTATAAACGACAGATAAATTTACTTCCAAGGTAAATAGAATTTATTCCTTCAAATGATAGTCGAACTTGTAACAGTAATGTTATAAATGCCATAAAATAAATAAAATTGATTCGAATTTGTTAGTTTGAATAAATTTACTGTGAGAGTAAATTTATTCTGTCCTTTATAAAACGGAGGGTTAAAGTATGAAATTATTCAAAGTCGTTTCAAAACTAATAACCTCCAAAACAGTCAGAGTTTACTCAAAAGTGATGTTCTACTTACTTTACTAACGAGGAGGGTATAGAAATTACTCCACAATATTTTCAAACGTAGATGCTCACGATTCTCAACATATGAAAGTAATTTGCCTTCTTGAGGAAGAAAACATGCTTTTGGTTGAAAATAAACATAAGTAAATACGTTGGCGTGTATTACGAGCATACTTTTATAATAAAAGCGCTTTTATGGAGCGTACTTTCACATTATATTGAGGAGAGTGCTCCATAAAAGCGCTTTTATTACGGGCTTGACATTAATGTTGTAATTATAAGTAGTTTTGTTAGTTTTATAAAATTATTTTTAATTTAGTTTCAATTTTTTACTTCAACAAAACTCTCATTCGTTCCAAAACACAACACATCATACTCTACGCCAAAACTCGGTATTCTTGGTTTTGGAACGCAGCCCTGGTGATGCAACGAGCACATGGTTTAACTTTGACGTTGATTTCATTTCTGTTTGTAGTTGCACTTCGAAAGCATTTGCTTTGTGTTTCATACAGTAATTTATTGTCACCTAAATAAAATAATCCTGACCAGATTGTATTCCTATTATTTTTACAGTACAACAAAGTAAATTATTTAATTCAAATTTAGCACTAGAATATGACAATGTTTTTTTATTATTACTAATATTTATATTCAAGAATTTACATACAAAATAAATAGTAGATACATTGTTTAATTTCTCAAATTTAAATTAAAAATTTGTCGCGCTAGTCGTTAATAAACAGAACTGTGTGATTCGCAAAAAGTGTTCATGATTTTCTCGTTAGCCAATAGTAGTCGCGGTTTCCAAGCTTGCGCATAATTCGCGGTTGGGTGTTTGTGTGAGATAGACTTATGCAGAAATGATATTTCCATTTCACAGTGTTACCTTCAAGAAAAGCAAAGGATCCGCAATATATTAGTTGATAGGTATATGGCTTCTGCTTCATTGCACAAGATTTTATGTATTACGCGCTAGCTACTATGCGTTAAAACATTAGCTGAGAAAAAGTATTTTAGTGTACTTACTACTCTTCCCAGTTTGTGTGGAGCCAAACCCACTAATGGTGCAATTGCTTCCCGCCTTGTAAACCTGTTCTTTGCTGGGCAGACAAATAGGCTGCACGTGATTGCTTAGTCTCAAACCCGAGCCCTTGAGTTTCACAACGGCTATGTCGTTGTTCATGTGGCCACCCTGTCGGAAACGCTCGTGAATGAAGAAGTCTTCCATTAAGGCTTCTACTTCAGTGCCTTCGTGCTCTGATGTGGTGTAGTCGCCCGCTCGGACAAGGTACGCACCTATACACAATACAGGAGTTATACCCAAATCATTCAAGCAGCCAATGCACGTCATCACTTGGTGTAAAAAACTTATGCCCGGTTTCTCCACAGCAACTTAAGTTGTTGATTATTAAAGTGCTACTTAATTGTAAGTACGACTTATACATCAATTGCGTTGCACCAGCAAATTCAAATACGAACTTAACTTATGTCACAAATTACATTGGCAACAACGTAATGTTGTTTTATGATTGGTCAATTTGTAATTTAGCGATTCAAAATAAAATACCGGCTGTCAAATGTCAAAGCTGTCAATGTATTTAACAGGGTTTATATTTGTATTCATTCAACAATATTCGATATGGATTTACAGGATTTCCCTAATTTTGACGACGGTAACGTCGTGGATACTGTGATGGAAGTCGATATTGCCGAAAATGGTAGGACTCCGCGACAAATAAGTAACAGAATTGATTTGTTCCAAATATATTATTTATTTTTAATATTTTTATGTGGACCACCTCCAGTCTTATAAACTGAAGCCTTTTTCTTCGATGTCGTCTTCCTTGCGTCAGTCTCCATATTTGCACACATTTTATTGCCAATCCTGCGGCAATTAATTTCCAGGTGTTATCTTTTTGAATATTGGACATGGACACCGCAATGATTTTTTAATTTTCAATATTCTCTTTAAATCTTTGTTTCTACAATCTCACAGACCAATTTTCTTCCTCTTTGCTATAATTTAATCGTTTCTTCTTTATATCATCTAATTTTCTTGCCGTAACAGACCAAAACGAAAAACGAAACAAATTTACCGCGACTTACCGATATGTCAATTGACATATGACACATAACCACATAAGTCACCGATTTTTTCGACTTACATTTAAGTGCTACTTACGTCTCACATTTTGACATTTTTGCGTGGTGCAACGATTTAAGGTGGAACTTAGGAATAAGCAACGACTTAAGTCCTAAGTTGCTCTGGAGAAACCGGGCATTAATGCATTAAAATCACTAATAGTGAAAAATGAAATAAAATTTCAATCATTTTTAACCGTCAAAAAGTGTATAGCCTTATATAATTATTATTAAGATTAATAGTAGAGTTCATTACTTATCGTATATGACATGAATAATATATAAATAATGTACATCAACGTCATATTATTCGTTTAATTGTTGCTATAGTTGGCAACATTAATAATTTGTATGTTCATACTGTCAAAGTTATTATTTGAAAAATATTTGTATCGTGTTTGAAACATTTTTGTGCGTTGTAAAGGCCTATTTATAAAAAAAGTTATGTTAAACGCAATGTAACGACACAACTTGACCGTTAACGCAAACACAAAATCTGTGAATCTGCCAAAGATAGCACTTCTAATCAATCAGAAGAATTCGATATATTTCTTTGAAATTCGGCTCACTTTTATTTATTGCCTTTATATGGCATACATAAGTATAAATAAGGTTAGTATTATAAAATAATTTAAATAGAAATGGACAGTGATGAAAATATAGTATTTATTTTGTAGATGTGACAGTTCATAAACATGTCGATAATATAGATTGCAATCTGTATAACTCTTTTCATAAAGATTCTAAAACCTCTGCAAACGTAGCAGTACATGACGTCACACATCTAGTTACTTTTATTCAATTTTTATTAATGACGTGAATTGGCTGCTTGAATGATTTGGGTATATCTGCTTCAAATGATTTCGAGACCAAAATCATATTAGTTCGACCGGTTAACATTTTCAACAAACAAGTTATAAAACTTGCGCAAATGGTGAAAAATTTCTACAAATTTCTTTCGGCTACTTTAAAAATAAACTTTAAGCCTGCCATTCTACCTTCAGTTTTAAATTACTTTGCCAATAACTTTATGCTGAAGAATTTTTTTTTTTAATTATTTAGCATTACTACTTATTAATCAATAAATATTTTATATAAACTATACTTTACCTTTAGAAAATCCGACCAAACAATGAGCAGCTGTTAGAACAAACTTGTTGGATATCACAACAGCTCCACACCAATGTGCTGATTTATCTTTCCCTTTCACTCGTATTGTAGCCTAATACACAATAACAAATAATTATTTTTGCCCTCCTGAAGTGTAATGGGAACTTTACAATTGTATACACAGCAAGAGTAACCTACATTTTACGCTTACTGTGTTGTAACTTGTCTAACTATGCGGTGAAATAATCAAAATACACTGGACGTTTATGGGCATTTACAAAAGAAATCATCTTTACTATAATAAAGTTCATGTAAAAAAGTACTACCTACTTAAGTTATTTTTTTACTTTAACATTTCCTATATTTAAAATTAATTTATATAAACCAAACTCACGGCAGCGACATCTGTCATTATTGTAAAAATCCGCCGTTACCGACATAGTCACCAATCGATATACAGTCATTCAAAAAAGTCTCCGTACGACAGTAGTTTTAATGTATTTTAGGAAAAATAGCAGTCTAAAACCCAATATTTTTAATTTCCTTTTAATCCAAAATGATACGCAGTATATTACGTTATTATAAATATAAAATAAACAAATAATTTACTTAATTTATTTATATTATGGGGTAAACATTGAAAGTATTCATAATTTCATGACAAAAAAGTCTCCGTACGATAACCAAAACATTTAAATAATAAACCATTTATGTTTCATAAAGAAATATAATATTTGGAGGGTTTTCCTTTGGTTCTTCCACCAGTAACTAAGCAAATTTAAAACAAAGTGCCGAAAGATAGGGTCTTAACAGACAATTTTAATTTCGTGCATCAGAAAAATTCAACAAATAATTCACGCCTATAAGAAAATGCGACAGATTAAGAAAGTGCGGAAAATTCTTAAAACAAATAGGAATATGAGGCAAAAAAGAATTTCAAATTAATTACAAGTAAAATGGCAGAATATAATGTCATTGGTGACCAAAAATTTGGTAGATTCAATTACTCATCGCTTAGTTATTGGTGGAAAAACAAAGAAAAACCCTCCAAATATTATATTTCTTTATGAAACATAAATAAATGGTTTATTATTTAAATGTTTTGGTTATCGTACGGAGACTTTTTTGTCATGAAATTATGAATACTTTCAATGTTTACCCCATAACATAAATAAATTAAGTAAGTTATTTGTTTATTTTATATTTATAATAACGTAATATACTGCTTTACATTTTGGATTGAAAGGAAATTAAATATATTGGGTTTTAGACTGCTATTTTTCCTAAAATACATTAAAACTACTGTCGTACGGAGACTCTTTTAAATGACTTTACCTGTCAAATACGCGAGGCGAACATTGCTGAAATGTCAAATATCGACACCTACCTATTATTTATTACGAAGAAAACATGAGCAAATAAATATATTATCAGTCATAAACAACGTCTATTATTACAGATAAATTTTCGCTAGAAGAAGTACTCTAATGAAGGTAAGTAAAATCAAATTTGGAAATTGACAACCCCAGTATTTTAAACTAACCCTTTTCAGAAGTACAACCTATCTCATTGAAAAAAGTGATTTTCATTATCGTCGGCCAAAAAATTTGATACAATTTTCGTGCGTGAAGTATTTTACAGCGCGACAGCTTTGTTTAAGGCACGGGCCCTTAAGGCTGTAAAATACAACTTACACGCACTCGAATGTAAATAACTATTACGAACCTCCGTCCAATTTGACTAGTACTAGTATTACAGAACTTAAAATCGTCCAGAAATGCGCTGTTGCTGGCTTAAGCCAGCCAAAGAAGTTGGCATTACTGTTCTGGTGATATGTCAATTTAAGATTATTTTCAACACAAAAATTAGCAAAATGTTTACAAATTTTAGGGCTAAATCTTTAATTATTGTAAGTTAAATAACTAAATATTGACATAAAATAGCTATTTGTGTATTAAGAGCGCAAAATGCGACATTGTCGATTGAGAGGTTGTTGTCACTCACAAAACATTCTCTCGAAATCGACAATGTCCATTTGCGCTCGAAACACACACAAGATTTTTTCTACAGTCACCACAATGGGGTCCTCCACCATAACAAAAAAATAATAAAATGTACACTTTATACTTACAGTACTGCTCAATAAATAACGATTGGCTAATACAAAAGATACGGTTTAAACTTAAAAAGGCTTTTAAATGATTATATCGCTACATTAGCCATCTATTCCATAAAAAAAAACCAAAATTAGAGTTTGGAAGGAAGGATTTGTGATGATTTGATGAGTTTTTGTAGCAAAATGTGTGGTTAGTTGTCACGCCTGTCACATTGAAAAAATTAACAAATATTTCAAGGAATTTGTGATTATATAGACATGTATGTGCATTAACTGACTTCTCGCAATTATTTAAGTAACGAAATAACTAATAACTTTATTGTAATCAAAATAAATAGTTAACTCGAGATCAGATGTCAGAGTACGACTCGCAACTATCTTACCGCCATCTATGTACAATCAATCCTATTACTAAACTTAACTGTTCACACAATTTATTTTATATTTAATTTTATTTTATCGTTATTTTCCATTCTTCTTGAGTTTTTATTTAATCTAATCTAAGCATTTTATACTTTCGTTTTTGTAAATGAATGCCCTATTTAATTTTCACAGCAGTGTGGCATTTTGTTAGGTTATGTTAAATACCGACGGAGCATATGTCAAATTGACTTGTGAACGTGGTAAATGTGTAACCACAGTGCCATTAGTTCCTAACTAAACGTTTTCATTAAGAATGTAGACAAGTGACATTTCTCAACATTGTATATTTAGAAATTTGGACAGCGAGCGTTTTTACTACTTTGTCGCGCATGAGCGGCAAAGTGACATTTTGCGTTGACAAAAGAGAGCGCAAATGGCTACTTTCTATAGTGACTGTAGAAAAAAAATATTATGTATCACACACCCACAAACTGTTTTGCGAGTGAAACTAATAACTATTTATTATAAATAACAACAAATAGGATTAGAGACCTTAGAATCAGAGTCTGGACACGACGCGGCAAGTTGTGATTGGCTAGAAGATTAGTCGGCCATGTTTAATCGTTTCCCGCCATTATTTAAATTTGAATATCTGACAAAAATATATATCACTTCTATTAAAGTAATAAAAAAAATAAAAATACATACCTGCCAAGGATAATCTCCTTTTCTGGCTACAGAGCCCTTCACCACTCTGAAATGAATATCAGACTTGTCGTTGGATTCGCCGTTGAATATATCATCTGCGCGAAAACCACATTTCCCTAGGAAAAGAGTTTCATCTAAATCTGGTTTTACGGGGGGTATGGTCAATATGGCGTCGTCTTTGCTCTTCTTCTCAAATTCTAAAAGAATAAATAACAATAAAAGCTCTTAACTGTAACATTCTTTCCAACTATCTTAAGACAGCAAGTATTGACAACTGACAAGCTGCGATATGCCATCTGCTGGGAAAAATATGAACTTTCCGGTTTAGTACTGTATTGTGATTGTATGTTCTCGTCATTTTAAATCGGATGATTACATATTTCCTATGAGTAAAAAATTCAATGTTCATATTTTGTCTTAGAATAAAAAGTTCATGTTGTGTTCGTACTAATTATTTATGTATTTTTCTATACAATTCAGCGTAAAACTTTAAAAAGAACTGCAGTACCATCACTTGTCTTTTCGTATTTCAAGTAAAAGTTCCTGATAATAAACGTTTGCTACGACAAACCAAACGTGTAAAGCCAAAAGCAGTAAACGCCAGTGACATTGCAATACAGTAAATGAAGTAGTAGAGGATAATATTAATAATACATCAGCACCAGCATCTAAATTGTCTGAAGAACTCGCTAAATGTATTTTGATTTCATATGGCTTCGTAGTAATTGCTCTAGTTATAAATAGTATGTGGTTAGCGTTTATAATTCGCTCACCTGCAATCATCAATTTCGATTGATTAAATATATATAAAATTATAAATACGTTCTATAAACGTATAGAATTAGCTGTTGCTTCCAGATATCTAAAATGTTCCATGATACTTAGCCTCATTTTAAATGAAAAAATTGTTCTTGTTGTTTGCATTCATATGTCACAACATTGCGAGTACTAATTCAGAAACAGCTGATCGGTCCGATGGTGCTGCCGCCATCGGACATGTCAGTTCTCAATTTCTCACTCCTTACATACATATTAAAGCAATGATAACTTACGAGATGTGTCGAGATGACTGCAGACCACTCCAGCATCCTCAGAATGTTCGCAATTGTGTTCGCCCCAGTTCCAATGAGCGCACTCTTCTAAATTATTTTCAGTTCCAACACAGTTTACCTGGTCCAGCCAAATCGGACCTTTACCTATAAATATAACATAAAAAATGTGTTTGAAATAATTGGGATACTTTCTGCATTATAAATATCAAAAAAAAGCATATACCTATTAACTAATATATTGCGGATTCTTTGCTTTTCTTGAAGGAAACCCTGTGAAATGGAAATTTCATTTCTGCTTAAGTCTATCTCACGCAAACAGCCAACCGCGAATTATGCGCATGCTTGGAAACCTCGACTACTATTGGCTAACGAGGAAATCATGATCACTTTTTGCGAATCACAGAGTTCTGTTTATTAACGGCTAGCGCGAGAAATTTTAAATTTAAATTTGAGAAATTAAACAATGTACCTACTATTTATTTTGTATGTAAATTCTTGAATATAAATATTAGTAATAATAAAAAACATTGACATATTCTAGTGCTAAATTTAAATTAAATAATTTACTTTGTTGTACTGTAAAAATAATAGGAATACAATCTGGTCAGGATTAATTTATTTAGGTGACAATAAATTACTGTATGAAACACAAAGCAAATGCTTTCGAAGTGCAACTACAAACAGAAATGAAATCAAACGTCAAAGTCAAACCATGTGCTTGCTGCATCACCAGGGCAGCGTTCCAAAACCAAGAAGACCGAGTTTTGGCGTAGAGTATGATGTGTTGTGTTTTGGAACGAATGAGAGTTTTGTTGAAGTAAAAAATTGAAGCTAAATTAAAAATAATTTTATAAAACTAACAAAACAACTTATAATGGGGTCATTTCAAAAAAAATAATTGTCGATTTTTTTTATAAAATCATGAAATCCATCTCATTTAATAAATATAGTAATAGAAAATAATTTGAAATATGCGACTTTTCATTCATAAATTTGCTAATAAACTTTCGCGGTTTTAAACACGGACTAAATTTGTGACGACACAAATTCATAATCACACAAAGACAATTCACTGTCAAACACACACGCTTCACAACATGAAACAGTAACCTAACCTAAAAGTGTGACAGCTGACAGCAAAATATACAAGAGAGAAGATTATTATTACTTTCTATTTCTTTAAAAGTACTAGTGCAGTATAAATTATGTAAATAAACCATTAATTTAAATAAACACTAAACCAAATAGTCATAGTTCTAAATTAAACCGGTAGAGCTCGACTGTCGTATCCGTGAATATTATGTGTCGTCAGCCGTTGAAATATTTGAAATTAAACGCAACTTTTAAAAAATCATAACTCTGATTCAAAAGACTTATAAAATGAAAAACATACACATACATGTTTAATTTGACCTATTTTTTCAAGAAAAAAATAAATTATAAAATGTGAAATGACCCCATTACAACATTAATGTCAAACCCGCAATAAAAGCGCTTTTATGGAGCACTCTCCTCAATATAATGTGAAAGTACGCTCCATAAAATCGCTTTTATTATAAAAGTATGCTCGTAATACACGCCAACGTATTTACTTACGTTTATTTTTAACCAAAAGCATGTTTTCTTCCTCAAGAAAGCAAATTACTTCCATATGTTGAGAATCGTGAGCATCTACGTTTGAAAATATTATGGAGTAATTTCTATACCCTCCTCGTTAATAGGGTAAATAGAACATCACTTTGGAGTAAACTCTGGCTGTTTTGGAACAGGTTGAGTAAACTCTGAGAGTAAGGTTATTAATTTTAAAACGACTTTGAATAATTTCGTACTTTAAGAGTAGGATTTTGGAACGCAGCCCAGCCAGCGACGCTGTCAGCGTTAGCCAATAGTAGTCAAAATTTCCGAGCATGCGCATAATTGCCTGTTGGGTGTTTGTGAGAGATAGACTTATGCAGAAATGATATTTCCATTTCACAGTGTTTCCTTCAGCTACTCTTATGGGAAAGATACGAGCATTAGCAGTATATTAGTTAATATTTCACTACGTAGAGATGGCGTTGTGCACCAACGTCAAATTACCTGGTCCAAATGCGCCATCTTTCTTGGCCGTAGCAGTACCATGGAAGCCGAGAGAACGACAAACCACGCGGGCAGTTATGTCAGTGAAATCGTCGTCACATACAGAGCCCCACACTCCGTGGTAACGTATTTCCACACGGCCTTCATTGGGAGCGCTGCCATTGAGTAGTCGGACTTCAATTGGGGCCTAACACCAAAACAGGCACAAACAACTAACATTATTATTAATGTAAGACCACGATGTATAAATATAGAAGGTGTGACAACTCGTCGATTTTTGTTAACATATTGATGTTGGCGATTAGTTCGCCGAGATTCTAACCTTACATGCAACGCCTGTACAATGTGCCGTACCACTTAACATTCTGGAACTAACATGACAAATGACAAGTGAACTATCAATGTTGTCAACTTTTTGAGAAAAGTTTAATATATACCCAAAGCATTCAAGCAGCCAATGCACGTCATCACTTAGTGTAAAAACCTTAATGCATTAAAATCACTAATAGCGAAAAATGAAGTAAAATTTTAATCATTTTTAACCGTCGAAAAGTGTATAGCCTTATATAATTATTATTAAAATGAATAGTAGAGTTCATTACTTATCGTATATGACATGAATAATATATAAATAATGTACATCAACGTCATATTATTCGTTTAATTGTTGCTATAGTTGGCAACATTGATAAATTGTATGTTCATACTGTCAAAGTTATTATTTGAAAAATATATGTATCGTGTTTGAAACATTTTTGTGCGTTGTAAAGGTCTATTTATAATAAAGTAATATTAAACGCAATGCAACGACGCAACTTGACCGTTAAAGCAAACACAAAATCTGTGAATCTGCCAAAGATAGCACTTCTAATCAATCAGAAGAATTCGGTATATTTCTTTGTAATTCGGCTCACTTTTATTTATTGCCTTTATATGGCATACATAAGTATAAATAAGGTTAGTATTATAAAATAATTTAAATAGAAATGGACAGTGACGAAAATATAGTATTTATTTTGTAGATGTGACAGTTCATGAACATGTTGATAATATAGATTGCAATCTGTATAACTCTTTTCATAAAGATTCTAAAACCTCTGCAAATGTACCAGTACATGACGTCACACATCTAGTTACTAAAATTGAATTTAAATAAAAGCAACTAGATGTGTGACGTCATGTACTGGTACGTTTGCAGAGGTTCTAGAATCTTTATGAAAAGAGTTGTACAGATTGCAATCTGTATTATCGACATGGTCATGAACTGTCACACCTACAAAATAAATACTATATTTTCGTCACTGTCCATTTCTATTTAAATTATTTTATAATACTAGCCTTATTTATACTTATGTATGCCATACAAAGGCAATAAATAAAAGTGAGCCGAATTTCAAAGAAATATACCGAACTCTTCTGACTGATTAGAAGTGGTACTTTGACAGATTTACAGATTTTGTGTTTGCGTTGCGTCGTTGCGTTGCGTTTACCATTACTTTATTATAAATAGGCCTTTGCAACGCACAAAAATGTTTCAAACACGATACAAATATTTTTCAAATAATAACTTTGACAGTGTGAACATACAAATTATCAATGTTGCCAACTATAGCAACAATTAAACGAATAATATGACGTTGATGTACATTATTTATATATTATTCATGTCATATACGATAAGTAATGAACTCTACTATTCATCTTAATAATAATTATATAAGGCTGAAGGCTATACACTTTTTGACGGTTAAAAATGATTGAACTACATTAAGGTTTTTACACTAAGTGATGACGTGCATTGGCTACTTGAATGATTTGGGCATAGTGCCCACAGGAATTTTCCATCTTCTTTTGTTTCTGAGCTACAAGCAAAAACTTGTTTTTCGTTCATTTCGAAAATATCTCATAACTTATTTATTATGGTAGTTAGAGAAAAATTGTTTTAACAAATTTTGTACCGTTTTTTAGGTAAAATAAAATGGCGTAATTAGATTTTTCGAAAACTTCATAATTCTCGAGATGTAACACAAACTTATGATTTTTTAAATGGCAACTTATGTTGAAAATAGTCTCATCTTTTGCTTATTTTATAAGCTTTCCAACGATATATAACAAGTCTACATTCTTTTATTTTACGCATAAATAAAAGATGATTAATTTTTAGGGTGACAAAATTAAAAATTATTAAAAGAATGTATACAGTCTGTACTTTTGCGAGTGTCATACTACAGATGCCATTAAATTTTAGGTGTTGAATCACTTTACCAATATTTAAACACAAGAACTCGCAAAGCAGTTTCTACCTATACAGAATGTTCCATACCTGGCAATGTTGAATGCCTTCGTCACTTCTGTCTTCACAATCAGCTATACCGTCGCAGAGGAACTGAAGAGGTAGACATTCATTGGTCGTATCGCATTTCCAATGGTCCACGGGACACGTTTCCAAAGGTGTCTTGCATATTACACCCACAATCTGTATCATATATAAATAAATTCTTTAAAAATTTAAGTATGTGAATTGTCGAAGCAATAGGAAATCAAAACTTGGAGTTTTGCTAATTCGCAGATTACTGCAGTTTCATTTCCTGAATAAAATAGTAAGTTTGCGACTTTGGGGCGTTACCGCTCGCTCCGCCATATCGGGGAGGGCCGAACGTGACGTTACGTTAATGGGGTATTCCGGTGATATGGAATTAATGCAAAATAATAACTTTTTACCTCCCGCTACCCTTGGTAAGGGAGGTATAGGGATCGTGCTAAAAATCTCATATCGAGATTTTAGTAAATGACCACGTTTTGAGGTCCCTAGAATCCATTTTTACCATTTTCACGATGATGTCTGTATGTGTGTATGTGTGTGTGTGTGTGTGTGTATGTGTAAGAATTTTGTTTGCACTCTAACTCAAATACTATTATTCAGAAAATTCTGAAACCTTGTATTTTTTCCATACTCTAATAGGAATAGAAGCCATTAGATTTTGGTGTAAATCGGATAATCGGAAATGGTACTTTACTTGAAGCTCATAATGGTTTTTATTCAAAAAATACCCTTAAATGCCATTTTTTCGAATTTTATGTCTAATGAAAATTAAAGATTATTGAATTTTCTACAGGAATACATTAATACGTTTTCTATATATTTTACAGATAAATTTAAAAATAATTTTTTTTATTAGTCGCGAAGCCTAAGATAAAAACTATTTCTTTGTTACACAGTTCATTTTTCAAATGAATATAACTGACAGTAAATGTCACTGTCAGAAAACTTATCACTTCAAATTAATAATAGTGACATTTTAAAAAGAAAATAGTAAATAAAGCAGTAGTTTTCTGCAATGGAACAGTTTGCAGCGTTAGTAAATACGTAGGTAGGTATGTATTTAAATTAATAAAAATTAAATAGCGGGAGGTTTTGTATTGGCCACATCAGATTTTTTCTATTGTTTCCATCTTCATATAGTAGAAAAATATAATAAAACATGTTTAATAAAAAGTTTTAATTCATAATTTACAAAATTGGAATTTTTACAGACCTAGAAACGTCCTTGAAATTTGTGACGTCAAGTTGATAATCTGTTGCTCATTTCAAAGTAAATATTTTCGTTTAAAAACACATATGCTGCCAGTAGTTAACACGCGCGGGTATTATTATTATTATTATTACTCCTATTTTTACCATAAACGAACACAGGACAAACACCGAAATACACGCTGCTACTAAAATCATATGAAAACAAGCAAATGGCTGTCATGAACATGTGGATTTAGGCGCTGAATTTCGTTGCAGATGTCACCATCGAGTTGACGTCATAAGCGCGCCATGATAAAAAATTTGAATAGACACTTACAAAATTGACGTCACTCCAAGAGAGAGATAGAAGATCATGCATCCAAACAAACCTCCCCTCGTTGTCTTGCGTCCCGTTCCCTGTCCTGTCATTGTGTTTGCATCTGTTATTCAGTGTTAAACCTAATTCTTTATTGTGTTTTGTACGTTGTGTTTAATAAAAATGAGTTTTAAAACGAGAAGATGTGTCTGGGGCAACTGTATTGTTTGATAATATTGAAGATCATTCGATTATTCAACTAAAACGATGGCTAGAGTGTTGAGTCTACGGCTGATGACAGGTCTTTGTTTGTACGGGGTAACCATAGCAACCTTGATTTCTATGCTTTGCCGTTAGAGACGCTCGTGCAAATTGCAATTTTGTAAGTGTCTATTGCAGATGAAATTCATCATGTCGTTTCTAATTACCGCGCACTATCCATTGTAAAATCATCGCATGCATCGGCTTTGACTATCGATAGATTTTATAATTTCCGAAGGATCGGTAGTGGGGGGTCTAACGAAATGTTTCTAGGTTATATTTTTGACATTTGCGTTTGTTTTGAGCTTGCAGGTGTAAGATTATGCAAAGAAAAAAACGCATGATTCAAATAGAAAAACATTATTTCTCATTCACAACGAAAGGAGATGGTTATAGATGTAGTGATGTAGATGATTTTTACTACCATTATAAATTCCATACCACTGCTTTACTGCTGTCATCAGATTCTTCATTTTTCGATTAAGAATCTGATGATTGTAATAGAGCGACTGTTCTTTTAACTATAAAATGTTCCATATTTGTTAACTGGTGATTAACTGTCAGTTGATATTTAAGGTTAGGAGATTCATTGCACTTTTAAGCAACCCGTTTTTTTATTCGGTCCCAGCGGCTATCCATTGGATCCATCAGCTCTTCATAGTGACGTCATTTTCAATTGCTGATGGAATTCAGTGCATGAATAGTTGAATAAAGAAACTCGCCCATTGTCAAAAAACTGATTTTGGTTGCCATTTCTCCAATATGGGGGAGTGAGCGGTAGCGCTCAAGGTTGCAAACTTAGTATTTTATTCAGAATAATGAAATTGTACTAAACTGCCAAATTGCAAGACTCCCATATTTTTTCCAGGCTAAACTACCTATTACTTGGGCTAATATATTCCACTAACCTCTTGCGGCATGCAATTATGTATCCCCCATCCACTGAAATCACAATTCCTAATGGAAGTTTCGTTTCCAAAACATTGTACATCATCCATCAGGTAGTAAGTCTCATTGTCTTTTATATAACGCGCAAAATATGATCCTGGTTTGACTTCCAGGGCACCTAGCTTGAAGCCAAGTTCCTTGCAGGCCACATCTGCATTGCGAAGAGTGAATTTGTCGTCGCAAATGTAGCCCCATTCATCGAACACTGCAAATTTATTTAATAATTCAGCCTGTTTTATTTTGAACTTATTTTACAAATCGCACATAAAAGGTTGCAGTCTCAAGAAAAATTATATTTTTTAGGCTATTACGCAAATGCACAATAAAGTGTTAAGTGAAATAGCAACATTGCAATCAATTATTCAGAGTGAGATTTAATTCACGCACAATCAGATAAATAATTACTAATTTATTTCAGTCGAAATATGGTAAAGTTTTATAAGAAAAAATGTGTTACATAAAATTGTAGAAAATTAAACATTTTTTTAATATGAAAACCAATGTTGCCATATTTCTCGGCTGGATTTTTCATTTCGATACTACTGAAGTCATATACAATGTGTAGTTTACCTTTCTTTAAATTATTTTTTTATCATAAGTTCTATACAGGGTGTTAAAAAATAAGTGTCTCAAATTATGAGGGCATATAGTGCTGACTAAAATGAGTAAAAAAGGTTTAACCAACATGGGTCCAATCTTCAACTGTTTTCGAGAAAGAGGCCATTTTGTATTAAAATCGAAGAAAAACAGACTAAGATAATGGTCGAACAAAATTTTGTCTATGTCAGTAAATAGACTATAAAAAATAATAACATATTATATGAAACATTTTTTTCACTTTCTAATAGTTACGAAGTTATTTGAAAACTAAATATTGGCCCAGGGCGCCACAACTTTTGTCTTAGTACAATTATTCGATTTTTGTGAAAAACAAAAACACATCTAAGATGACCTCTGAAAGGTATACCCAAATCATTGAAGCAGCCAATGCACGTCATTAATAAAAATTGAATAAAAGTAACTAGATGTGTGACGTCATGTACTGGTACGTTTGCAGAAGTTTTAGAATCTTTATGAAAGGAGTTATACAGGTTGCAATCTGTGTTATCGACATGGTCATGAACTGTCACATCTACAAAATAAATACTATATTTTCGTCACTGTCCATTTCTATTTAAATTATTTTATAATACTAACCTTATTTATACTTATGTATGCCATACAAAGGCAATAAATAAAAGTGAGCCGAATTTCAAAGAAATATACCAAATTTTTCTGATTGATTAGAAGTGCTACCTTTGACAGATTCATAGATTTTGTGTTTGCGTTAACAGTCACGTTGCGTCGTTGCGTTGCGTTTAACATTACTTTATTATAAATAGGCCTTTACAACGTACAAAAATGTTTCAAACACGATACAAATATTTTTCAAATAATAATTTTGACAGTATGAACATACAAATTATCAATGTTGCCAACTATAGCAACAATTAAACGAATAATATTATTTATATATTATTCATGTCATATACGATAAGAAATGAACTCTACTATTCATCTTAGTAATAATTATGTAAGGCTATACACTTTTTGACGGTTAAAAATGATTAAAATTTTATTTCATTTTTCACTATTAGTGATTTTAATGCATTAAGGTTTTACACTAAGTATTGACGTGCATTGGCTGCTTGAATGATTTGGGTATAAACAAAATGTCTCATTTAATCAAAATCGTAACTCTTACAGTTTTCGAGATAGGAGAGGTAAACACCGAAAAAACTCATTTTTCATTGCCTTTTATCTCGAAAACTATTGAAGACCGGACCCATGTTGATTAAACTTTTTTTCCTCATTTTGATCAGTACTATATGCCCTCATAATTTGGGACACTTATTTTTTAACACCCTGTATAGAACTTATGATAAAAAAATAATTAAAAGGTAAATCACACATTTGTTTTTCATCAATTGAAACTAAAAATTATATTATGAATTTTGAAAGTAACAATACAATTTTTTACTTGATTATTAGAGATGTCACGAAAGAAAAACCTTTATGAGGAATCTAAATGTGAATCTTTACCTTTAACTTCTAATCTGCCTTCGTGTTTGTATGGGGATCCAGCTAGTTTTATCTGATAGCCGATTGACTCAGCTGAACAGTCCTTCTCATCTTGTCTGTTACCACAATCATCGTTTCCGTCGCAAATCTAAAACAAAACATACTATGTTAAACCGAGTAGATTTAGGGAAATTTGTATTGTTGTAGTTGGTGAGGTGACATTGGATTATTATTTGAAATTTCATGTTAATTCTAAATTATGACGTTTAAAAATTTAAGCTAGATTTTTATTTATTATTAAGGTTGTATTTGCCAAAAGTTCCTCAATTATATCAATTTGATTTACCTGTGTGTAGTTTATGCATTTTCCATTTGAACATTTATACTTGTTTGTACAGTCCACAGTATAGGCAGATAACTCGTAATAATCGTACAAATGAGAGTTGGCGAGTGCACCCGAAAGTCCTACATTTGTATCGCATAACATGCAAACGTTGTCGTGTTTCCTACAATAAAAAACAATAAATAACAATTATTATTATTCAATCATATATTTTTGAAACAAAAGATCCTGACTGACCCCACTTACTTATAATTAAAGCTTTTGCACGTGAAAGATTTTGACTTCAAGCAATTATTAGCACAAGTATTCAAGTCAGTATTCAACCATTTTTCCACTTCGTGTTTATATAACCTAGCATTTGGAATAGTCGTGAATTTTTTGACGTGCAAATTGCAGTTTCTTTCGTCTGCTCCATTTCTGCAATCCTGAAATTTAATAATATATTACACAGCAAGCATAAAAAATAATTATCACTTACCAATTCGCCGTCACAACGCCATATTTCTGGTATACACTCATTAAACGTACATTCAAATTCGGATTCTCTGCAACTTTTGGCGTTCTTCCAAACTTTTTTGCCGGTTTTGTGTTCGGAGGGTTCTGTCACTTCTTCAAAATAGTAATCAGCGCTTGTGTCAGTAGAAGGGAAAGGGGGTGGCCAATGCTTACCAGTTTTTTTGGTATTATCGTGAACTGATATAGTGGAATTTAATATTATAGGATCAGCCGGTTCTATAATTTCTAAATTTTTATTATGAGAAGTACTTTCAGTATAACGAGGCGGATCCCTTCTATATCCAATTATTTTAGAATAATTTGGCTTTGATTTATTTTGTACTACAGTTGTACTACTATATTCTTGGTCAAATTCCAAATTTTGGTCACAATTTTGTCCAGAACCACAATTAGGCTTATTTAAAGATGGTTTACCATTTTGATAATTTGTTTGACCTTGATACTGGCCAGTATTTTGACCATAATTAGTAGTATTTCTTTGTGTAATATGGCTATAATATTGATCAGTATTTTGACCATATTGTCCACTATTTTGTCCAGTATTTTGACTTACTGTTTGACCAGTATTTTGGCTACAATTCGGATCAGAATTTGAATTACAAGGATTGCCATGATGTCCTGAACTTTGACCATTATACTGTCCAGTATTTTGACCATGTTGGCCTATAATTTGACCATGATATTGTCCACTATTTTGACCAAAACCATGACTAGAAGGTTGCCCATATTGTCCTGCATTTTGTCCTGTACTTTGACCAGGATATTGTCCAGTATTTTGCCCATTATATTGTCCTGTATTTTGGCCATGCTGACTTAAAGATTGTCCAGAATTTTGACCACAATTAGGACCACAAGGAGTACCATCCTGTCCTGTAGTGTGACCATAATTTGTGGTAGTTTGTCCGTAATACTGCCCAGTATTTTGACCATGTTGTGCTACAGTTTGACCATGATATTGTCCACCATTTTGACCATAAACATGACTAGATGCTTGACCATTATATTGTCCAGAATTTTGGCCATTTTGACTCACAGTTTGCCCAGTATTTTGACCACAATTAGGTCCAGAATTTGATCCACAAGGAGTGCCTTGTTGTCCTGTACTGTAGCCATAATTTGTGGTTGTCTGGCCGTAATACTGTCCAGTATTTTGGCCATGTTGACCTACAGCTTGTCCAGTATTTTGACCACAATTAGGTCCAGAATTTGGACCACAAGGAGTACCATGTTGTCCTGTATTGTGGCCATAATTTGTCGTAGTTTGGCCGTAATATTGTCCAGTATTTTGACCATGTCCTGTATTTTGGCCATGTTGTCCTATAGTTTGACCACAATTAGGTCCAGAATTTGGACCACAAGGAGTGCCATGTTGTCCTGTACTGTGACCATAATTTGTGATAGTTTGGCCGTAATACTGTCCAGTATTTTGACCATGTTGTTCTGTATTTTGGCCATGTCCTGTAGTTTGACCACAATTAGATCCAGAATTTGGACCACATGGAGTGGCATGTTGTCCTGTACTGTAACCATAATTTGTGCTTGTTTGGCCGAAAAACTGTCCAGTATTTTGGCCATGTTGTCCTGTATTTTGACCATGATATTGTCCACTATTTTGACTATAAACTTGCCCAGAAGTTTGGCCGTTAAATCGTCCCGTATTTTGACCGTAACTTGTAGTATTTCTACGAATAGTTTGGGCATGATATTGACCAGTATTTTGGCCCGAGTTTTGGCCATACTGGCCTACAGTATGACCATATTGCCCTGTAGTTTGACTACTTTGACTATCTTCTGGTTTTTTTGTAGTACATTTAACATTATAAGGCCAATCGCAAACTTTCGAATCTGGGTTAAAAACTGTCCCAGGTCCACAGTCTTGAATAAAAGTTGCCCCATTAGCGCAATTTAAGAACTTTTCACATATGTAAGGATGAGCTAGTAATCCACTATGACCTTGAGGACATTTAACTTCTTGTTTTGCGGGTTGAATCTGTCCTAAATTTTGTCCACTTGTTTGAACATATCTCCCAGTATTTTGGTCATACTGGTTTAGTCTGTGACTTCCATACTGTCCAGTATTTTGTCCCAAATTTTGTGGATATTGAGTAGTATGTGCTCTACTACCATATTCAGTTCTGGATTGATCATTATTTTGACCATGTTGATTAGTTTGATAATATTGTTGATCAGTTTGTTGATTTTGGCCAAATGTGGCACAATTATTGTTTGGGCATCGTGAATTTTGTGGATGGCCAGTATTTTGTCCAGGCCCACATATATTGTTTGGGCAATTTTGGCCAATTTGTTGATTTGTTTGTTGGCCAATATTTTGTCCTTGTGTTGTCCCACAGTTGTTATTAGGACAATTTAGTCCCTGCTGATTATTTTGTCCTTGGAGGTTATAATTTTGGGCAGATCTACAGTCATTATTTGGACAATTATGTCCAGTTTGGGCTGGAGGACAATTTCCGGGACAATTTTGGCCATGAACGTTTAAATTTTTTTGTTGTCTAATAATATTTTGATCGTATACTCTTATGTGTGAGCCATCATAATTTTGGTAAATATTTTGATTGTAATCGTCAATACTACCCGGTTGAAATCCATTATCTAAATTGCTGTTGATATGACTTCGAATTTCGCCTTTATTTAAAGTGTAGTCACTTTTTTCTTCGTTGTTAATGTCACAGCCTACTTTATGGGGATAATCACAAGCTTGAATAACAGAATTGAAAGCTGTCCCAGGGCCGCAATCTTGTACAAAAGTTTTTCCAAAAGCGCAATTTATGAATTTTGTGCAGTCTGTGGGATGCGGAAGTAAACCTAAAAACAATTGCGTATTATACGACCGTTTGGTGGCAGCACCGTCGCCAAATACACGTGCGTTTTATTTAGTACTCTTTAACTGTCATTGGTTTTACTTTTGCAAGTATGTTGTGAAATTTTGCAAATACAGAATGTCTCACAACTTGCCCCAGACGAAACTAACACTTGCCGACGACAATAGGTTGCCAACAAATAGAAGAAAATAATTTGCGGCTGCTTACGGAGTTACAAGGCTTTTTAATTCACCAATCCCGGAAGGATATCTTGAGGTGTGATGATATTATTACAAAATAAAACTGGTTGCTATGTTTCAAAAATACTACTAGTGAGTTACAAAATTTGTTTGACTTACTGTAATTTTGACACTTTAGAGTTGACGTTTCACTATCAACAAATTTAGGTTAGCGAAGGTGTCATCCAGATCATCATTTATATCGTACAGTGCAACGTGTTGTAGCAGCTGTGTAAAATGTGTTAAACGGGAATATTATTGTCCACATTCTCCGAAAATTATAATCATTTCTAAGTAATCAGCGGCTGAATACATGGTAAGAATTTGCCTTATTTTTATTCACCTTGTCAAATTTAATTTGACACTGACATTTTTCGAAAACTACAGTCGCCCAAACATTTTAAAGAAGATTTGATTTGTATAAAACCATAGTAACGTAAAATTACGGCAAACACACGTTAAAGGTGTAGGTCTCTCATTAGTCAATTTTAAGACGTCTTTTCTCTAATATCTTTTAAGCTAGATTTTTTTCTTCGAAATTACACATCCGAGTGCAGTTTCGTGTTTCCTCATTCGCTCTGGGGCGCGAGTTGTGACACATTCTGTATAACACATTTGCGTAAGATTATTATACAAAAAAACCAACTGGTTAATCTCTTGTAGAAGATATTTTAATAAATTCAACACTGATAAAAAAATAAAACGTGATAACTACTTCCAAGTTTAGATGTAAATCCGACCTCAAGATGTTTTATAGAAGGTACGTTAATAAATTGAACATTACTAAATATGTGTCTATGTATACTTTTTTATTAATTTAATTAATGAACACATAACATATTAACTGTGTGATTTATGGAAGAAGCAAAATTTTTTCATTCATATATTTACACTGTTTAAAAACTGGTGCACTAAAATCGGCTTCTGATGAAATTGAGATTGTCACCCACGTACTAAGTTTCTCAGAGTTAATATTTCACGTACCAAATTTCACGGAGTAAAGATTTCACGTACTAGTTCTCAGAGTAAATATTATTTCCAGTTTGTCAAGAGTATAAATAATATTTCGCGTACTAAGTTCACAAAGTTGATATATCCAGTTTTACTTGATAATAAAATTGTCAGTAGTTTGAATAACAATGGACACAGTTTCTCAGTCATTTATTAAATTGTGCATAGTTACTCTTTTTCATATTGATATTTTTATGTTTTTGTTTATATACCCTCTGTAATTGGGATTAGATATCCTGTAGAGTGGTTAATAAATAATAAATAATAAATAATAAATAAATAGTGTGTAAATAAACATAGTTTAGTGTACTGCATTTTTCACTGCTCAAAAATACCCTAAGAATCCTGGCCTACACGACTAGCTATCCGCAAACCTTCCTCATCCTTCTCTCAGTTACACGGAGATACAAGATGGCGCCCGAGCAAGAATCAACCCAGACAGCAGCGATGGAGGGTGAGGGTCACGTCACAAAATGGCACCAGAGCAGGGATGGCGTCACAAAATTAAAAACTTTATTTTTTATATTTTATAGATATTTTAATTTGAAATACAAACGCGTTATTGCGCCCATCAAGATTTAATTTTGCACTGATTTTACCAGTGATAACTACAATATTGTCACCAAAATTAGGATAATTGTCAAAGCCAATAGTCCTCTTTATGACGTACGACCGTACAACAAACAATAAGTTTTGCAATTACCTTTATTTACATTTATTTTTACTATAAGAGTTCTAATGTTAAATCAGCTAGAGTACTACATCACATAGTTACAAACTATGCCGGTAGATGTCACGGCGCTTGGTGTTAGTTGTCAATAATGGATTACTTTAGTGCCGATTTATGAACTTTTAATTAGGTACAATTTTTGTGCACTTTAATGACGATTTCAAATAAACTTATTAATACCACCGCGTACAACAACGGTGCTTTCAAGATGCTATTTGTTGAGGTTGAAGTTTAAAATTCGAGCGAGAGTAGCAAGCAAGAGTTGTAATGAGCCCAAAAAACAGTTTTTCTACTGCTATACTTTAATATACTTATTAAATATGTATCATCTGCACTTAAATGACACTCATTACGATACAGATTTTCTTTTCATTTCGATATAAATTATCTTTATGATTCAGATGAGTTTTATATTGAATTTATTGGTTTATAGTTTATTTTTCAATTATTATGAATAGTCTTATCTATTAAACATTATAAATACAAATCTCTAATGCATTATCTTTCTACTTACGTCGTAAAAATATGTAAAACACCCAAAATTATTGAATAAACTGTAATTTAAGCAGCAAGTACAAATTCATTAAAACGTAGATCGTAGCTGTTTTCGATTCAATTTAATCGTGACACGCATGCATTTTCTTCTCTGTCATCACAATTTAGATCGTCAACAAAGAAATTATTTATTGCGGACAACGTATTAAACATTTCAGACATCGCAAACAACAAAAACGAAAAAACTTATAACCACTTTATATTATAACTTTAAAGACAACGTCAAATCCAAAACTAACCTACAAATTCAGTCACTGTATTCATTTCTAACCGACTGTGCCAAGTTACGACATATGTTACTATTTGAAATCCTACTTTCTTTAAAATAAAATTATACTTAAATTATTATTTTCTTTATACTTTTACTGTACAGAAAGCAAAGAGTATTGTTAAAAGTTAGTAAGAAACTCAGAATTGTACTTAAGAAACACAGAATAGATTATTGTTTTATTTTAAAAGATTTACAAACCTGAAAAACTCGGAGAACAAATCTTCGTCATATCTGGACTGGAATACTTTTCAAATTTCACTTTCTGGTCATGCGGTCCTGAAATGCATTTAACTTTATGTGGCCAGTCACATTCTAGGCTTTCGGGGTTGAAATGAGTCCCTGGGGCACAATTTTGGACCACTCCTCGTCCTTTCCAGCAGTTCAGAAATTGAGAGCACGACCACAAGTATGCAACTGGACCTGACAAAAAATAAATTGTTTAAGTTTTAACAACGCCGTACTTGCTTGCGAAAAAATCTAGGAGTTTTTTGACAATAGGTTTGTTCGCACAACAAAATATGCAACTAATTGCAATTTTTTTAGTACCCGTGCGTACTTTGAAACTGATTTCAAACTGATTAGAAAATTTTGGGTTCTGAGAACAGAATGGGGTCATTTCACATTTTCTGATTTATTTTTTTCTTGAAAAAATAGGTCAAATTAAACATATATGTGTATGTTTTACATCTTACAAGTCTTTAGAATCAGAGATATGATTTTTAAAAGTTGCGTTTAATTTCAAATATTTCAACGGCTGACGACACATATTCACTGATACGACAGTCGAGCTCTACCGGTTTAATTTAGAACTAGTGGAACTATGATTATTTGGTTTGGTATTTATTTAAATAAATGGTTTATTTACATACCTTATACTGCACTAGTACTTTTAAAGAAATAGAAAGTAAAAATAATCTTCTCTCTTGTATATTTTGCTGTCAGCTGTCACACTTTTAGGTTAGGTTACTGTTTCATGTTGTGAAGGTTGTGAAGCATGTGTATGTGAGAGAGAATTGTCTTTGTGTGAGTATGAATATGTGTCGTCACAAATTTAGTCCGTGTTTAATAGCGCGAAAGTTTATTAGCAAATTTATGAATGAAAAGTCCCATATTTCAAATTATTTTCTATTACTATATTTATTAAATGAGATGGATTTCATGATTTTATAAAAAAAATCGACAATTATTTTTTCTGAAATGACTCCATTAAAGGTTATTACTGTCATCTGGAGTGAACAGAATAGCTATTTGTGTATTAAGAGCGCCAAATGCGACAATGTTCATTTGCGCTCGAAACACACACAAGATTTTTTCTACAGTCGCCACAATGAGGTCCTCCACCATAACAAAAAATAATAAAATGTACACTTTATACTTACAGTACTGCTCAATAAATAACGATTGGCTAATACAAAAGATACGGTTTAAACTGAAAAAGGCTTTTAAATGATTATATCGTTACATTAGCCATCTATTCCATAAAAAAAAACAAAATTTGAGCTTGGAGGCAAGGATTTGTGATGATTTGATGAGTTTTTGTAGCAAAATGTGTGGTTAGTTGTCACGCCTGTCACATTGAAAAAATTAACAAATATTTCAAGGAATTTGTGTTTATATAGACATGTATGTGCATTGACTGACTTCTCGCAATTATTTAAGTAACGAAATAACTAATAACTTTATTGTAATCAAAATAAATAGTTAACTCGAGATCAGATATCAGTACGACTCGCAACTATTCTACCGCCATCTGTGTACAATCATTTCTATTACTAACCATAACTGTTCACACAATTTATTTTATATTTAATTTTATTCTATCGTTATTTTCCATTCTTCTTGAGTTTTTATTCAATCTAATCTAAGCATTTTATACTTTTGTTTTTGTAAATGAATGCCCTATTTCATTTACACAGCAGTGTGGCATTTTGTTAGGTTATGTTAAATACCGAAAGAAAATATGTCAAATTGACTTGTGAACGTGATAAATGTGTAATTACAGTGCCATTAGTTCCTAACTAAACATTTTCATTAAGAATGTAGACAAGTGACATTTCTCAACATTGTATACTTAGAAATTTGGACAGCGAGCGTTTTTACTACTTTGTCGCGCATGAGCGGCAAAGTGACATTTTGCGTTGACAAAAGAGAGCGCAAATAGCTACTTTCAATAGTGACTGTAGAAAAAGGTTTTTATCTTATGTTGATTGTTGTTGTTGGCATTTGGCATTGTCACATAATGAAATGAACCTTACTGTATTGTTTAAAATTTACTTCCTGCGTTTATTTCTGGTTCTCTTAAATTTACACTCGAGAATCTACTTGACAATATAGCAAATATTTAGTGGGTTGGAAGAATTTATAATGGTGCGCATGCCATAAACTAAAAATTTCATTAAAATTCGTGGACTATTCTGATTTTTGACGGCTGGAAACTGTTCAGGGATTGAAATATTTTGCTGAACAAGTGATTTTTAATCGTACATTTAAAATTTCTGTTGTGCGAACATTTTTAAACTGATGAACATGCTCAGACTGGTTTATGATGGTTTTGTGAACAAACCTATTAATGCTTACCTGTTGAATTTTTCGGGCAATTTTCAAATGCCATATTACTGTAGGTCTTTGTATTGACAGCATATGACGATTCCTTAGGCCGATATTCTATTTTATATTCTGTTTGTGTGCCATAGTTTGTTCCTATTTGATTATGAATAGGATTTGTATTGTCGTTTGAAGTGAATCTCATAAGTTTGTCGTGAACTTTAATTTCACCAGATTCAAGTTTTTGTTGGTTCTTGGTTGATTGTTCTCGAATAATGTAATGGCCTTTAGGTGTACGATGTTGGCCATTTTGTTCCCAATGTGCTGGATTTGCTAAAAAAAAAAAAATAATAAAAAAAAAATGGTTTAATTAGAAATTATGCCAGCAGTTTCTTAATAGACTCCTCCACCACAAATTAAAACATGGGTTATTTATATTAAAACTAAACCTTAAAACTGAATAATAGGTACTATCAAAGTTTAAATCAAATTATTTAGTATTATTATTTTATAATAATAACTTTTTTTCACTACTAGCCTAGGAACCCACTATTATTTACCTTTATTTGACATGAGAAATTGTTTTTCACTACCGCTTGCTTGTAACCATGGTAACCTAGGTCAATAATAATTTATTATTAACCTAGGTCTATAATGCAAACTGTCATTTTTCAATCAAACTCAAGCCTCCAAATCCAAATATTATTTAACTCATTAAACTCAAGAAAGGTGTTAAGTATATAATTTAAATTTGCTGCTTAATTTTAAATTGACCTACGCTGCCGCCTCGCCTGGCCACTGTGCTGTTTTGGTGAAAATGTGAAATATTTGTAGATGTAGGATTGAACAAATCACTATTTTTTTTTTTTTGTATTTGTAGGTAAATACATTTCAATAGATTTATTTAAAAATAATAATAAACTAATAAGGCTGCTGACTGTAACAGCACAAAGTGGTTTTATTAAATAATTAAATCAAATACAAATTAAGGCCCATAAGTGAGGTTATCAAATCAGTGAAATGAGCAAAACGTCAGATAAAAACAAATGTAGCCTACTTTGTTTTTGTGAATATTAACAAATAAGTAATGTTATTATTCATGTCAAAATTATTGTTATTATCAATAAAAAAAAAAAAATTCAAAGAGAATTTATGTGCTAGTAGTGAAAAAAATAGTATGTAAACCACGGTTGAGAAGATCATTATTGACCAGGCGCCTTATATCCCTCGGGCTTCGCCCTCGGGTTACAATAGGCGCTGGGTCAATAATGATTATCAACCTTGGCGTATAATATACTATTCTCCTATAGATGGATACTGGTTAATTTCAGTAAAATTATTATAAAACAACCAACTCTAACAACTTACCACTAACTGATTCTATTGGTTGAATTCGATCGGGTTGTCCCCAATTTAATTTATCATTAACCTCCACATGTTGATTGATGTTTTCTTGTTCTAACCTGTACGGTTTTGTCCAAACTGGTTCAGCGTCGGAATCTGGCTTGCTTTGACCTTGAAAACTATCGGCAACTTGTGGTGCAAATGTGTTTGTTGTTGTTTGTTTGGTTTCTGTGACAACCACTGTTTGTGATGGAAATAGAGGTGATGGTTCGCCTTTTTGGAGGTTATGTCCGTTGATATGTACGCGACTGTAGTTGTGGTGGACTGTTATTTGGGATTGGTTTGGATTGGGATCTGTTGGTAAAGCTATAGTACGCCATACTTTTCTTGTGTAAGGTGGTCTTGTAGTTAATTCTTCCCGTAAGTATATCTGAAAATAAATACATATAGGTGTTCGTTTTAAATGGACCACTATTTTTATCTCGAGAACTATTGACACCTGGCGGAATAATTTGTAACTATTTGGTTTAGTACTCTGGCTGATTTGACAGAACTGCTATAGTAAAAATCTGTTGTGGCCAGCACAATACCTCTCGCCATTTCCATTTTATGTTATGTAAGTATTGTATTGCACTTCGCTATCGAACCGTCGTTTTATAACAAAAATGTTACAGAACTTTACCCAAATATTGTTTTCATTGTATGTAACAACATGACTTCTGCACATATAAAATTATAATTGTCGTTGTATGAGGAAGTTCCTAAATATCAAAGTTTCTTCCAATTGATTAACTAGATTGGCGGTATTTCTGATGTATATATGCATATTACCTTTAATTTTAAATATTTAATTAATAAAACAATAAGAAAGATTAAATATACTTCCCAGAAAAAACTTTCAGAATGTCACTAAAACTGCAGATTTTTGATACTGACATCTGTCATTTAAAACTATGTTATAAACATTTGAATTTGTCAACTGGTTTCCTTAGTGCCTTGGCCTCTGCGATTAGATTATTCTATATATTACAATGTCTTTATCTCTAAATCTATATAAGATATAATAAAAAATTTAAGTGTATTAGATGTTGAATTTTATGTTCTTCAATAATAGTAATAGTAGTAGTAGTGTGTGTGTGTATTGGATTTTAACTGTAGTTTCCTCAATCTGACATTCCTGGGAAGAGCTGAAAAGGTTTTGGTAACAATTGAACAACCGGAAGTAGTGGTTTCTTGAAAAAAAATTCTAAATATTATTTTTTAAAAATTTATGTTATTACTAATATTAAAGAATATAAAAATCTCTATTTGATACATTTAAAATTTTTATTATATCTTCTATGGAGTTAAAGATAAACATATAAATATATAAAATAATAAGTTGTAAATGTATCTCGCAGCCTATGGAAAACAAGTGGAAAAATTAAAATGTTTGTAATTGACAGATAAATGTGAGTGTCAAAAAACCAGAGACATCACTGAAGACTTTTTCTGGGAAGTACATTTAATATTTGTTATTTTATTATTAATTAAATATAATTATAGATACATATATTACATATTACACCGTTCAGAAATACCGCCAATCTCATCAATGAATTGGAAAAATTTCGAACATTAAAAGAATAAGAGTGAATAGACTGAAGTAAAAAATATAAAAATATATAAAGAAGATATGTGTTTTTGCGTATACCAGAAATGTTAGATATGTCTAATACTTATATAGCCTAATATGGAAATGGCGAGAGGTCTTGTGCTAGCCACAACAGATTTTTACCTCTCGCTAAGAGAGGTATTGGATTCATGCTAAAATCCGCATATCCAGATTTTAGTGAATAGGCACGATTTAATGGCCCTAGAATCCGATTATAATATTTTTAAAATGATGTCTGTCTGTGTGTGTATGTATGTGTGTGTGTAAGTGTGTATGTCTGGATGTTGTAGACACGATTCTTCAAAAACTATAAGACTTAAGAACTGTTTAACTATGGATTCCTCAATCTGACATTCCTGGGAAGAGCTGAAAAGGTTTTGGTAATAATTAAACAACCGGAAATAGTAGTTTCTTAGAAAAATTCTTCTAAATATAATTTATTGGGAGTTTTTTTTTTATTAAATATTGAAGAACATAAAATTCTCCATCTAATACACTTAAAAAATTTATTATATCTTGTATAGATTTAGAGATAAAGACACTATAATATATAGAGTAATTTAATCGCAGAGGGTGAGGCACTAAGGAAACCAGTTGACAAATTCCAATGTTTATAATATAGTTTTTAAATGACATATGTCAGTGTCAAAAATCTACAGTTTTAGTGACATTCTGATAGCTTTTTCTGGGAAGTATATTTAATCTTTCTTATTGTTTTATTAATTAAATATTTGAAATGAATTGGAAGAATCTGGGACATTTAGAAACTTCCTCATACAATGAAAAATAGATATAATTAGAATTATATGTGTGCAGAAGACATGTTAAATACAATAAAAAACAGTATTTGGGTAAAATTCTGTAATTTTTTGTTATAAAACGACGGTTCGAAAGCGAAGTGCAATACAATACTTATATAGCCTAATATGGAAATGGCGAGAGGTCTTGTGCTGGCCACAACAGATATTTTTTTATTTGGTAAACATAATTTGATCGCAATAAGAACAACTGTAGTTCAGATAACTGAATAAACATTAAAAGTACTTACTGAAGCACAATTATTCACACACCATAAACACACAATGAACACAATAAAATTATTCCACATTTTTTCTGTTTCGTTGTCTTAATAATTAAATTCTATACATTTTGTTGCACTTTGTATTATAAATTCACATAAGACTGGCCCAAATTGTAAATAGTGTTTAGTTGGGCGGATAGCTAAAATTAAATCATTTGGTTATCAGAAGAGGTCAAATATCGTCATTTGTTCAATAATATTTGTCATATCACTGGTATCTGTGGCTAAATATGTGGTCAACTGATTCATACGGCTTCTGAAGATTTAAATTAGTTCAAATTTATTGTGAATAGCTGCAGGGGTGCACAAAATTAACAGGAATTTTCACGGGGTCCATATATATTTTTGTACGAATGAATGAGAAAGTTTTATAATTTTTGAAAAAAATATTTTGCTTAAATAAGAGTTTATGCATGATTTTTCATAGTAATAAAGAAAATAATAATTTGTTGAAGCTAAAAATAGTCATGAAAAACAACCCCCCACTCCTGTGACGTCAAATCATAGCTCATAAGATTGTTTGTCCATCACCAACGTTACAAAATAAATATAAATATATCATCACGGCATATTACCCATTTCTGGGTGTGCCAGTATCTACAACACATGTAGACATCGGTAATGATGACGATATATTTTACCGTGTGGGCGCTTACCAGGCGTCACCTCACGGGCACTCTTAGCTGGTGTGGAGAGTGCACCACAGGGGTCACTTTTGTGCCATTTAAAATTGGAAATATTTGGCGTCTGTCGGGATCGAACCCGGTTCCCCCTGGTTATAAATAAGTATACCAGTTTTAAATTTGGCTTGCGTTTTGTGTAACGCGAATATTTTGGCCAAGGGATGCATCGGCATCTTTAGAATTTATAGTTATGTTAAATGTAGTCGTTAATAATAAGTTGTAAATAAATATGTAAATAAAACTTAGTATAAAAAATCTGTTGTGGCCAGCACAAGACCTTCTGTCAATTCCATGTATTTTGTACAAATCCCATACCAAAAGATCCTTGGAACAAATTCTATATAATATCATGTAAAATTGAACACGAACACATACTATTTTTTACAAATTCCATACCAAAAATTCATTTGAAACTATGACATACCAATTTTAGATCCTATATTTTTTTCCATATTTGGTTTTGCACTTGCAACTGACATCTGTCAATTAAATTTTTTTGAATAATTATGTCAGCTGTTTCCATGATAAATAGCAAAGCTCACTAATTTTTGAAAATTAATTTCTTTATAATGCTTTAAATTTACATGTATTGAATATGAAGGAAAATGTGTAATCAAACTGTATAGAGAAGAGTATTTTCTTTAATATATACAATAACAAAATGTTAAAAAATAATATTTAACTGCGTTTTTTTAAGAAAAACTGTTAAAAACTTCAAATAAGGGTACTTCCGGTGGATCAATTATAACCAAAATCTAATCAACTCTTCATATGGATGTACAGAAGAGGAATACGAAAGAATTATAATTTTTAGAATTGTAGTATTCGAGTTATCGTCGGAGAAAAATTTGTCACACACGAACACACATACACACACACATACATACATACAGACAGACATCATCTTAAAAATAGTAAATTTGTATTGTAGGGACCCTAAAACGTGCTTATTCTTTAAAAACTCACCATCGAATTTTTTGACCAAAGACAATACCTTCCTTACCTAAAGGTGACGGAAGATAAAAATATGAAGTGTGTCCGTCTTCATAAAAGTGTTCATGAATCATCTGGATAAGTGTTAAGTGAAAGTTTATGTGTTCATCCTCATTGAAGTGGCCATCCAGCGATCTTAAATTGTTTTATACCCAAATCATTCAAGCAGCCAATGCACGTCATTAATAAAAATTGAATAAAAGAAACTAGATGTGTGACGTCATGTACTGCTACGTTTGCAGAGGTTTTAGAATCTTTATGAAAAGATTTATACAGATTGCAATCTGTATTATCGACATGCTAATGAACTGTCACGTCTACAAAATAAATATTATTTTAGTCACTGTCCATTTCTATTTAAATTATTTTATAATACTAACCTTATTTATACTTATGTATGCCATATAAAGGCAATAAATAAAAGTGAGCCGAATTTTAAAGAAATATACCGAATTCTTTTGATTGATTAGAAGTGCTACCTTTGGGAGATTCACAGATTTTGTGTTTGCTTTAACGGTCAAGTTGCGTCGTTGCGTTGTGTTTAACATTACTTTATTATAAATATACCTTTACAACGCACAAAAATGTTTCAAACACGATACAAATTGTCAAATAATAACTTTGACAGTATAAACATGCAAATTATCAATGTTGCCAACTATAGCAACAATTAAACGAATAATATCACGTTGATGTACATTATTTAAATATTATTCATGTCATGTACGATAAGTAATGAACTCTACTATTCATCTTAATAATAATTATATAAGGCTATACACTTTTTGACGGTTAAAAATGATTGAAATTTTATTTCATTTTTCACTATTAGTGATTTTAATGCATTGGCTGCTTGAATGATTTGGGTATACCTATACTTTTTATCACCTATTACGAATAATGAAAATGCAGTACAAATTTCGAGATGTGAACTGTGAAATTAATTCGACCTAATTTCAGAGACAAATTTCACCAAATTTCGGGCTGTGAATGCGTCTTGAAATTCCGAAATTACCAATTAGAACTAGAGCGAAACGTTTAGACCACGTTTTAGACTTTTAATTCTCGTCCTTGTGTTGGAAAGAGACAGAGTATCTGACTCAAACGAATCGTTAATTCATGTCCATCTTTCCAGCTGTCAAAGCTGGTGGATACAAAATTTCAATGTCAAAATCATTGCTAACAATACAACAATTAGAGCAAAAATGTGAATTTTACTAAGGCTCTTTTCGAGTTAAGATAGTGAGGAGAAAAATCAGTGTTGTTATTTCGTGCATATGACGAAAAGTGAGAAAATGGCATTTTATAATGTAGCCGGTAAAAAAGAGGTAAATATACCGATTATGTATATTAAAATAATGTCAACAATGTATAATTGCACATTATTATCGCTATTATTAGAGATTGTATCAACATTTCAACATGTTATTCCTAAATGCAGTTTTAAAAATCGTCATGTAATTGAATAAATATTTGAGGTTAGGTTTAATGACAACCCAAGAATCTGTGTATATGTTTAAAAATTAAATCAGACTTATATTTAGACATTCGTATAAATATTTATGTAATAATTACATATTACAAATTGTAGAAATCGATGAAAAATTCAAGAAAACATGCAAAATTTTATGTTTGAATTATGTAATCATATATTTACAAAACATTAACGACGCTTACGTATTTTTAAGTACGGTGTAGTAAAAAAAATATAATCTATGTCATAAATGTGTAAGATCTACATGGTTATTTTTACATTAATATCAAGATTATTAGTTAAAGTTTCGTAACCACTTTTCTACAAGTTCTGTCGCATATGTGTTGGAACTATTTACAGAAAAATAAATAACTATATTAAATACACTATTTATTTACTGGAATGAAAAATTGAAAATTATTAAGAAACAAATGAAAAATCTGATGTGACCAGCACATTACTTTCCGTCAATTCTACAGTACTACAGTGTGTTTCAGCTAAGATACAATATTTACTATTCTGTCATTAATGTATTACTATGGATACCAGTTGCACATACGGTATCGTTCCAGATAAAATGCAACTTCTGAAAATGGTTGTGGTGTCAATACAAAGATAAAACATTTCCCATCCAAAAATATCAAATACCTGAAAAGTATCCAATATTTTAGGCCCATAAATTAATTTTAAAATTTATCCATTTTCGCATTTTCTTATTAATACCAGTAGCCATGCCAAATTTGAACAAAAAGATAAAAGATAAACAAATGCTTGACATTTTATCTTTCAGAATAGGTTAATTGACATTGTCAAAAAATTATATTTAACTGCGTTTTTTCGACAAAAGCTGTTAAGAGCTTCAAATAAGGGAACTTCCGGTTGACCAATTATAACCAAAATCTAATCAGTTCTTTATATGGATGTAAAGAAGATGAATACGAAGAATTATAATTTTTAGAATTGTGGTATTTGAGTTATCGTCAAAGAAATTTTTGTCATACACAGACACACACAGACATCATCGTAAAACTAGTAAAACATATTCTATGGACCCTAAAACGTGCTTATTCGTTAAAAACTCACCATCGATTTTTTTGACCAAAAACAATACCATCCTTACCTAAATGTGACGGAAGGTAAAAAATGAAAAAATTCTTAAAACGTAATAGAATTTATTGTAGATAAGATATTTTAATATTATATTAATACTCCCTCTAAAAAAATCGGTCAAGGTCATATATTCAGTTATTCCAGTTCAATAACAATATTTTAGTATCGTGAACAGCAGTAAAATGAAAGAATTTTCCATATATTAAACTGCTATGTATGTTTTTATTGTACATTACAATTTTATTGCTTGCTAGAAACTGTGCCAACTAATATAACGATGTCGGTTTAAATTCTTTATCGAAGAGAATTATTTTAAATTATACTCTGTCTCATCGAAACCCAAAGGATCGTAATAAACAGCGTAAACACCCGCATACTATAAAAATACAAAGGAACAGTTTAGTGCGGTGTACCTAGTGCAAATGGGGGATTACACCATTTTTTTTTTTATAATTTCATCTGAAAATATTAGGAAAACTAAGACTATTGATGAAAATCCGGTGAAAAAATTCCTATTAATAAGCGAGTTATGGTCTCCCGAATTTTGAAAAGATTGACGTGACGTCACATTTATGTGTTTTTATATCAAACTGTTTTCATCATGGACCTAAATGTTCTTGAAATATATGCTATTTTAAGTTATATTTACATAAAAATAAATGAATATTATAACACTGTATAAGTCTACATACTTTATAATCACAGGTGTATTTAAATTATTAAGTTTAATGCAAGAAATTTATGTTAAAATAAAAACTGTTTGAAAACTGCTGTACAGGAATGTTAGCCCCTCCTTTCGAATTTGAATTTCTTAACTTCCATTGGTAGTAATCCCCACCTCCTAACATGCTATTTGTAATGCATGTATAGGTGGTCTCTCGGTCGCCAATCAAAATATTTTCATATTAGTGTTGAAGCGCTATAACATAAAACCCTTTATTTCCGAAATATCTCAATTATACCATTTCATTTTTTTTATTAATATTCGTTATTCAGCATATACATTTGTATTTTTTTACTATTTTCCTTTAATTCGATTGAGCAGTAATCCCCCATTGCCTTAGGTTTGTAACAATACTTGCAATTCCCAGGTATGGATTATTAAAAAATTATTTTGTTCTGTTCATTAGCGTCTAACAAATTCATGGCTATGAAAATAAAATTGTAACCTAAAATCTGAAGTGATAACTGGTGAAACGTCAAATGACAAGCAGTGACAAGTCACGTGATAGGTGATAGCTACTGATTGGTCAGATCCACAATGGGCTACTTGCGTGGTACTGAAAATCCAATTTCCATCACTATATACGTAATGTTATTTTGAAATCATATATAAAAATATAAATTTTATTTTAAAATAATTATTTGTTTTTTACTAAATTAAAAAAGAAAATTTTCTGTGACATCTTTATATTGAACTGGGGAGGGGAAGCATGTTTAAGAATGTTATCAATAGATGGCATGGCGTGCGAGAAAGTTTTAATTTGAATTTGACATTAGTTCATTTTTCTCTCTCTCTGGTCTCTCAAATACATTAATAACTTTATAAATAAACACATAGGTAGTTATTTATAATTTAAAATATCGGTACTAAAAAGATAAACTAAAATACTAACCTCCAAATTATTATTGAAACGTCAAACAGGTGATCTACATTACCCGCAACAACATACCATTACTATGGTCGGCACCACGCTGTGGCTTTACGACTATTCATTGGTGCGGCGTAATTCTACGTCATACTTGGCGGGAATTCAAATAATCAAATTTTATTATTTTTTTTCTGGCTAATTAATAAAAATTTTGTCAAAAGAAAAAATACGGGTAGCAAGTTTTTACCTTCTCTTCAAAAATATTAAATAAAAAAATCTGATGTGGCCAGCACAAGATCTAATATGTTGTTTCAAATTATATAAGAGTATTAAATACCAACTTTGCGAACTTTTGGATCATTAATATATTTTAAGGAAAAATCGTCACACACACATTATTGTCAAAATCATCACCAACTTCCTTATGCTCTAAAACACAATCTGTGTAAATTCTTCGCCGTACATTATTCATTTCGAAAATTTGTAGTTGCAAATTATTATTTGACACTTTGAAATCACGTTCTTATTGAGAGCTGTTTGATATATAATGCTGCAAACATCAAACTTGAATCGAATTATCCTGTATATCTAATATTTATGTATGATGGAAAATATATTATTTTTACAAACCTTAATTTCATTAGAATCATATTTAAACTACTAAATTCTTCTTAACACGGTTTCATTATTAATTTTAATGAAAATTGCTGCGTGACAGTGACATTTGTTTAAATATGTTAAATTTGTTATTAAAGTATTGTTTTTATTTGACGCAGAGGCAAAGTGATGTACAAAAATAAATTATTTTATAATATAATATAAAGTTATTTCAAGTTATTTACTAAATGCTATTATCGTAGAATTGAAGATTATGCCATTATATTCAATTTGTATTGGTAAAAGTTGCTAAAAAATTATATTCAATGAATTTTTTACAAGAAAAACTGTTAAAAGCTTGTATAAATGATACTTCCGGTTATCCGATATACACTCAAAACTAATGAGCTCTTCCCACATTAGCATAGAATGAATATACAAAATTTCAAATTTTTCTGATTGATAGTATTTGAGTAATCGTGTCCATATGATCCACACACACAGACACACACACATACATACCTACAGACATCATTGTAAAAATGTTAAAATTGGATTCTGGGGACATCAAAACGTGCTTATTCACTAAAATCTCTATATCCGATTTTTAGCACGATCCCTATGCCTCCCTTACCTAGGGTAGCGGGAGGTAAACAGGTACGCAAGTAGCCCATTTCAAAATCGAAACCAGAGAGAAAATTGCAAATTTTAAATCAAAATTTCGAAATGAAAATTTAGAAATTGATTTCATAATATTCGAATATTTTATTTTAGTGTCGTCGCAACCATCTGTTTCCTCTTCTTCTAATGCTCCTTCTGGCGTCTGGCGTCTTGAGCGTCTGTAGCATCTCCCCTTTAGAACCGGAAGAACGAATTTCCATCCGTCGAGGGGTTTACCTCTTTACCATGGGGCTTGTTTTCTTCACGTCGCTCTTCAACGCCACCAACCATCTCATTCTGCGGACGCATGCCGGCCTCAGGTTCAAGAAGAAATATCATCTTACTGTTCAGGATGCGTTGGATATTGCCAATAAGTAAGAATTTTTTGGTAATAATTTATTTATTTATTTATTATTTTTCCGTTGACCGTTTATTAATAGGTTATGTTATTATAATATATTTCTATTGCTTGTAACATATAACTAAACTTCTAGTGTAAAAAATCTGTTGTGGCCAGCACAAAACCTTCCGTCAATTCGATGTATTTTGTACAAATTCCATACCAAAAGTTCCTTGAAAAAGATTCTATATATCCTGTAAAATTTTAACACGAACACACTATTTTTTAGAAATTCCATACGGAAAATTCCTTTGAAAAAATTCTAAAATCCAATAAAATTAAAACATGAACGTACATTATGTAAATTGCACTTAACACTTCCTCCTTCTTCAACTTTTCCTTATTATATTAGGGGTCCCTGTTTCTTACTCTTCTCTTCTACTCATTCCTGTCCAACGCATCTTCTAGACACACTTCTTCCTCTCTCAAATCTTCTACTATACAGTCCTTCCATCTTCTCTTTTGCCTTTCTCGTACTCCCGGCATTATAAGTTCCTATTTTGAGACGAGGCCGCAACTTCAAGTCACTTGCGAGGGACACTGTCAGTTATATCACTTTCTAATCCTATACTTTCCACTTTGGTTTTGCACTTGCCACTGACATCTGTCAATTAGAATTTTTTGAATATGTCTGCTGTTTTCATAATTTTAGCAAAGCTGACTGATTTTTGAAAGTTAATCTCTCTATAACTCTATATCTATTGAATATGAAGGAAAATGTATAATCAAACCGTATAGAGATATTCTTTTATATTGATAATCACATAAAATGTCAAAGTGATATTTAACTGCGTGTTTTCAAGAAAAACAGTTAAGAACTTCAAATAAGGGAATTTCCGGTTGACCAATTATAATCAAAATCTTATCAGCTCTTCATATGGATGTAAAAAAGAGGAATACGAAAGAATTATAATATTTAGAATTGTAGTATTGGAGTTATCATCGGAGAAAAATTTTCACACACACACACACACACATCATTATAAAATTAGTAAAATCATATTCTAGGGGCCTTAAAACGTGCTTATTCATTAAAATATCACCGAATTTTTTGACGAAAGACAATACCTTCCTTACCTAAAGGTGATGAACGGAAAAAAAGCAGGGCATCGAACCCGAACCTGAACCGAACCAAAACCGGAACCAAACCGTAACATTTTAGGGAACCCAAACCGAGAACCGAACCTCAGATATATTTTTAATTGAACTTGAGTCGAAACCGAACCGAGTATTAAAATTCAGGTTCGGGGTTCAACTCCGGTTCAGGTTAATTTTTAGTTCGAAAAGTAAATACAGTACATACGACGTCTTAGGCGTCTGTGTTGCTGTCTGGGCTGACTTTTCGTGAAAATTGTGTTCGTTTCTTGTTGCGTTTTGCGTAAATTCCGGCTCTCATTTTACATTATTTCGAACCTGAACCGCGGACAAAACCGCAAAATTTATTAATGCTTGAACCAGAACCGCACCCGAACCCATCTTTCAAAAAACAAATTAACCTGAACCTAAACCGAACCCAGTTTTTGGCGGGTTCGATGCCCTGAAAAAAAGGAAAATATATAAAAAATTTAAAAATTGTTATGCTTCCCTATTTTTTTTTTACAAAAATTCTTCATTTACTATTTTCTTTTTAAAATGTCACTATTATTAATTTGAAGTGATTAGTTTTTTGACAGTGACATTTACTGTCAGTTACATTCATTTGAAAAATGAACTGTGTAACAAAGGAATAGTTTTTATCTTAGGCTTCGCGACTAATAAAAAAATCTGATGTGGCCAACACAAAACCTCCCGCTATTGAATTTTTATTAATTTAAATACATACTTACGTATTTACTAACGCTGCAAACTGTTCCATTGCAGAAAACTATTGCTTTATTTACTATTTTCTTTTTAAAATGTCACTATTATTAATTTGAAGTGATTAGTTTTTTGACAGTGACATTAACTGTCAGTTACATTCATTTGAAATATGAACTGTGTAACAAACGAATTATTGTGTTTATCTTAGGCTTCGCGACTAATAAAAAAAAATATTTTTAAATTTATCTGTAAAATATATAGAAAAAGTATTAATGTATTCCTGTAGAAAATTCAATAATCTTTAATTTTCATAAGACATAAAATGCGAAAAAATGGCATTTAATGATATTTTTTGAAGAAAAACCATTATGAGCTTCAGGTAAAGTGCCATTTCCGGTTATCCGATTTACACCAAAATCTAATGGCTTCTATTCATATTAGAATAGGATAGAAATACAAGGTTTCAGAATTTTCTGAATGATAGTATTTGAGTTAGAGCGAAGACAAAATCCATACACATACACACATACATACACACACATACACACATACATACATACATACACACACACATACACACACGTACATACACACACATACATACACACACATACATACACACATACACATACATACATACACACACATACATACACACACATACAAACATCATCGTGAAAATGTTAAAATTGGATTCTAGGGACCTTAAAACGTGGTCATTTACTAAAATATCGATATGTGATTTTTAGCACGATCCCTATACCTCCCTTACCAAGGGTAGCGGGAGGTAAAAATCAAGACTGCAAAAATACGAATTGAGACACAAATTCAATTGTTATACCTGTCATAATTAGACAGTTACACATTGCTAAGGATAAATACTGTCTAAATTTAAATTTAAACAGGACTAAAAAAGTGGTCTATGATGAACGAAATGTCAAAATTAAACAGTGTTTAAGATAAATTTTTGTTTATGAATAGGCGTGTAACTGTTTTGAGAGTTGTGCTTCGTTATTAAAATTAAATTAGTAATTATGTGCCGTCATTAACTAGTTACAAACTTTAATGACGTCACTACTCTGCATAATTTTTTTACTACATTTCTGTGCAATAATTGATTACCTTATTCCATACATTTTATTATCTTAGGCTCGTCTCCACTGTCCAAGCCTTGCTGAGCACCTTAACAGGCCTCATAATCTTATCGTACTCATGTCCGAGGTCTCTACTCCGCACTTCGCATTACGTATCCGAGGCGTATGCATGGTTCGGGGCCGCTTATTTCTTCTACGATGTGTGGTCTATGTACCGTGTCCATGCGGCAAATATCAGCAACAGGAAATCTAGCACGCAGGGAGTGGGGTTCCTGGCGTACCTTAGGGCCCAACCGATGATTGTGGCGCATCATGCCTTCATCGGGAGTTTTGGATTCCTTGTTATTGTGGTGAGTGGTGTTGGTGTATAAGTTAATCGCTAAAATGAAAGAAAAATATACAATTTTCATGCCAAAAAAAAATGTTGCTAATATTTTTATAAAAATAGAATCTATGACACTTATTATTCATATTGCAACATAAAACATCCCAAAATATAATACTTTTCATTCATAATTTACTTAAAAGATATTCCCGCTACGATTTTCTGTGACGTGATGTATCGGCTACTCACACAACGACACTAGTCACACGTACATGAAGGTCACAATGTCACAAACTTCAAACGCGAAGTTAAACGTCAGACCAGAGAGTAAACTAACCAAATATTTATAAAACTGTCAGAGTAAAAGTGCGCTCTATTCAATCTTTTTTGTTTCATAAAGATTTATTTATTTCATTAGAGAATTGTATCAAATTTTTTGGCCGACGATAATGAAAATCACTTTTTTTAATGAGATAGGTTGTTCTTCTGAAAAGGGTTAGTATAAAATACTTGGGTTAAGTCAATTTCCAAATTTGATTTTACTTATCTTCATTAGAGTACTTCTTCTAGCAAAAATTTATTTGTAATAATAGGCGTTGTTTATTATTATTATATTAATAAATAATAGGTAGGTGTCGATATTTGACATTTCAGCAATGTTCGCCTCGCGTATTTGACAGGTATATCGATCGGTGACTATGTCGGTAACGGCGGATTTTTACAATAATGACAGATGTCGCTACCGTGAGTTTGGTTTATATAAATTAATTTTAACTATAGGAAATGTTAAAGTAAAAAAATAACTTATGTAGGTAGTACTTTTTTACATGATCTTTATTTAGTAAAGATGATTTCTTTTCTAAATGCCCATAAACGTCCAGTGTATTTTGATTATTTTACCGCATAGTTGACAAGTTACAACACAGTAAGCGTAAAATGTAAGTTACACTTGCTGTGTATACAATTGTAAAGTTCCCATTACACTTCAGGAGGACAAAAATATTATTTAGAAAAGAAATCATCTTTACTATAATAAAGTTCATGTAAAAAAGTACTACCTACTTAAGTTATTTTTTTACTTTAACATTTCCTATATTTAAAATTAATTTATATAAACCAAAATCACGGCAGCGATATCTGTCATTATTGTAAAAATCCGCCGTTCCCGACATAGTCACCTATCGATATTGTCAAATACGCAAGGCGAAAATTGCTGAAATGTCAAATATCGACACCTAACTATTATTTATTACGAAGAAAACATGAGCAACTAAATATATTATCAGTCATAAACAACGTCTATTATTACAAATAAATTTTTTCACTAGAAAGAGTACTCTAATGAAGGTAAGTAAAATCAAATTTGGGAATTGACTTAACCCTGGTATTTTAAACTAACCCTTTTCAGACGTATAACTTATCTTATTAAAAAAGTGATTTTCATTATCGTCGGCCAAAAAATTTGATACAATTCTCGTGCGTGAAGTATTTTACAGCGCTCCAGCTAATATATAAACAAAGCTGTCGCGCTGTAAAATACAACTTACACGCACTCGAATGTAAATAACTATTACATATACTGTGACCGGTAGACTTTCAGGAAAAAAAATAAAACAGAAAATGTGGCATGACCCCCTATTAGTCCTATACTCTTTTTTTTAAATTTTAGTATGTAACTAAAAACCTGTGACTAACTGTTAATTTAGTTATAAAATTTGGCGCTAAATTCAAATATAGTTACATTTAAATATAAAATTGGTAATTTAGTACTAGTTTAATTAATTGTTAGAATATTACTGCAAAGTAAAGACTTCACGTAAATACTACTACTTAAGAAAAAAAAGTTCTAATTTAATTTTTAATTTAAAATGAAATATAAATAAATAAAAATAAATATATCATCACGGCATATTACCCATTTCTGGGTGTGCCAATCTGCTTTATGGCAGATATCGGTAATGATTTAGGTCTTCTTCACATAAATATAACTCCGAATGGAATATTAATGGCATCCATTGGTTTATATGGCAACACTTTAGAATAATAAAAATGAATTGTATACTTTGATGTAATTTAATACTTCAGATTAAATATTAATATTATATTTCATAAAATAGAAGCTAAGAAGCTATTCTTTGCCAGTAAATTTGACGTTTTGCACAAATTATAGCAACGAATATGATTTGTTTAATTAGTGCGCGTCAATAATAATCACTAGATTTAGGGCATATAAATTTAGGATTTAGATATTAGGGTGATAAAAGTGCAACATCGGACACAGCCTAAGTATAAGCAAGTGGAAGAATACTAGACATAATGCTGAGTCGTCTAAAGCTACTGTGAAATATAGTGAAATAGTCAGTGTACAGATATATAATTTGCGCGTAAAAACGGTCGGCTCTCAAGCGCCATCTGCTATTTTCTTACGTAAAATGAAGTATATGATAAAAAAGAAAATAATGGCGGTAGTCATTTTCGCTGTTACATTCCGTATTTTAGTTTTAGTGTGACAGTGTTATGTTGTGACCCCCGATTGTGTGCTTGTAGTACCTGCGCGGTGGTTTGGGCGACTGTGTCTTCGGCTACGTGTACCTGATGGAGCTATCCACTCCGTTCGTGTGTCTCCGAGGCGTGCTGTCTCGCCTTGGGCTCAAAACATCCCGATTATACGTGCTCAACGGCCTGCTGATGCTCGCCACCTTCTTCCTCTGCCGAGTGGCCATGTTTCCATATGTTACCTACGTATATGCGCAGCAACTACAATTCACATATTTACAGGTAAGTCATTCATTATTTTTTATTTTTAGATCAGTTTGAGGACATTTAGCGCCAGAATAGTTATTTACATAACAAGTGCGGGAATGCTTGGTTCCCGGATGAGTGTTTGGCGGGGTTTCAGTACTACAAATTTTGGACTAATGCGACTTATTAGGGAGTTATTACAACTTCTAAGTTAAAAGAACGTAAACGTTAACCTTATGTAGAAAACACTTTATTTTAGAAATAGAAAACTTTCAATTTCAATGTTTACCGCATTTAATTACTGTATTCACGCTAACGTTAACGCTAAAAGCAACACAAACGAAGTTACATCCACACTTTTCACCGAAACATAACCTCAAAAAGGCAGAACGTGTGACGTTAAACGCTCGCTATTTTATTGCACATAACGTATCTCTTTATTCATTTAAAGTGAACCTTATTAGTACGCATGCGCACTCGGGCTGTCACGTGTCTTTAAAGTGCACGTTATTTTTGCGTTTAAGCTGCAATAGAGAGTTATTGCAACTTCTAAGATGAAAAAACGTAAACGTTAACCTTATATAGAAAACACTTCATTTTAGAAATAAAGGACTTTCAATTTCAATGTTTACCGCATTTAATGAGCCTGTTTCACATTTTTCAAAAACTATTTTATAAAAGTTTATGGAATGATTTTCTTAGTAATAATTTTTATTTTAATAATTTGTTGTTATTTGTGGAATACATAATTAAATAAAAAGATTGGCCTCCTGAAAAACTACCCCCCACTCCTGTGACGTAGAAGCACATACATTACATCATTAATAGCCAATAAGAAAATAGTTTTTCCATCACCTACGTTTATTCGTATTATTTATATAAATAAACGTAGGCTAAAGTTTGTCACATGTTAATAACAAAATCTTTTAATTTGACATTTGACGCTGACATTGCTCAAAGTAAATGAATAATAAAGTAATAATGGCTAATTCAAATTACACTCAAGCGAAATCGGACAATTAACCGAAGGTCGATAGCTGGATGATGGCTGAATTTATATAAGAACGATTGTTTTACTGCTGAATTTATTATATAAATTGATAATATATTTTACTTTAAAGTTCTGGTCGTGATTCTTATTTGACACTTGTTTGACAACTTTGACAATACATTTGACACCTTAGAACCGCTGAAGATGTATGTACTCTGACGTCACATTCTGTTTCAGATCACGTGACATTCAAAATTTTATCCAAATTTCAAAAATTAATTGTAAAATATCTAAAGGATATTTCGTGATATTTTCAAATTTGAGGCTCTTTAAAGAACAATATCTTTTCAAATTTAATACTTAGAAGTCATATAAAGCCCTATTAGTGCTAACGTTAATGCTAAAAGCAACACAAACGAGGTTACATCCACACTTTTCACCGAAACTTAACCTCAAAAGATACAGAACGTGTAACGTTAAACGCTCGCTATTCCATTGCACATAACGCGACTCCTTATTCATCTAACGTGAACCTTATTAGTACGCATGCGCACTCGGGCTGTCACGTGACTTTAAAGTGCACGTTATTTTTGCGTTGACGCTGCAATAAGTCTCTATTGTCTTTTCATACTATTTTATTAACTATCCGAGCCTTTTCGTTGGCTTCCATAAGAGTAACATTGCTGTCAAAGTATTTTTCTTAGTTTTTTTGTTATTTTGTGTTTTAATTTAGTGTTTTTTATTAATATTTCGGCAGAGTTTAGTTTAAAGTTTCCCGTAATTGTAATTTTAGTGATATTTTTATTATTATAATAATTAACAAGTAGTTGTAGGTTGACAGTGTCGTTTGGTTCATATTCGATTTTTTATATTAATTTTTCTTTAACTACTTTTATTTAGATATAGATAAGCTATTAGTTTGTAGTTCATAGCTTTATTAGGTGCGTTCGGCAAATGAGTTCTGTTCACTCTTTTCACTCTGTACACTCCTAGCACCGTTCGGTAATTATATGGAGTGAGAAGTGTCTTAAAATGGAGCGTTCAGCAAATGCAGAATGGAGTCAAGTGGAGTGAAAAGTGTTAACTCCATAAGTACAACCACGATATGCAAGCATACATGGAGTTTTTTTGTTTTATTTGACATCTGTCAGATCATTTTGTATTTTTATGTTGAAATATTTTATTATACACAATGAGCCTGTTTCACATTTTTCAAAAACTATTTTAAATGAAAGTTTATGCAATGATTTTCTTAGTAATAATTTTTATTTTAATAATTTGCTGTTATTTGTGGAAATAATTAAATAAAAAGATTGGCGTCCTGAAAAACTACCCCCCACTCCTGTGACGTAGAAGCACATACATTACATCATTAATAGCCAATAGGAAAATAGTTTTTCCATCACCTAGGTTTATTCATATTATTTACATAAATATACGTAGGCTTACAGTTTGTCACATGTTAATAAAAAATCTTTTAATTTGACATTTGACGCTGACATTGCTCATTGTAAATGAATAATAATTACACTCAAGCTAAGTCGGACAATTTACCGAAGGTCAGTAGCTGGATGGTGGCTGAATTTATATCAGAGAATGATTGTTTTATTGCTACCGAAATAAGGGGTGTTAAAGATCTGAGATAAAATAATATATAAGAACTGAATTTACTATATAAATTGATAATATATTTTACTTTAAGGTTCTGGTTATGATTCTTACATTGAATCTGCTATAGGATATGCAGATCTATGTCGAGAAAAAATATCTGTATAGTAGATGTAAAGTTTGCCCTGAACATAAAGTGAAGCAATAAAAATATACTGTTATCTTGAAGGTGGATGAAAGTTGAAATGATCTTCACAAACATGAAAACACGATTTTTCTGACATTATCAGCTCTTCAACCTATTGCTTCTAGCCACAATTTTCTTTCCACCGCATCTTTTGACAAATTTGTAAACTCTATAGTAGGTTTGTTCCTAACAGTATTTTTGTAAGAAGGCACAATACAATATCGTAAATTACTCATTTTATTTTGAACTTTTTATTACCTACATATTATACAATTTGAACCAATCTTAAAAATTTGACATTTGTTTGACTACTTTGACAATACACTTGATACTAAACACAAAAAATTTTACATTATAAACGGACCAATTAGAACCGCTGAAGATGTATGTGTTCTGACGTCACATTCTGTTTCAGATCACGTGACTTATTCAAAATTTTATCCAAATTTCAAAAATTAATTGTAAAATATCTAAAGGATATTTCATGATATTTTTAAATTTGAGGCTCTTTAAAGAACAATATCTTTTAAAATTTAATACTTAGAAGTCATATAAAAATTCTTGCAACAGCCCTATTATTTTATATTTATAATATTGTTTTGTAATATAACAAGGCACAGTATGTCGGAACGGTAAGAATTCTGTACCATTTCTAATATATACTTTCTTCAGAATCATTAAAGAATAATACCAAACTGAATAACTTCTATATGGTTCATTATTTATTTTTTTTTAGCAGTGCAGTATATCAGATTGTCAAAAAAGGAGGTTATTATATTCGTGCAGCAAAATTTTAACTCTACTCGTTCGGTTAATCACAAATAAAGGAGTGTACCTTGTTCCCTCGATCTACTCCAACTCCAGCTCTACTCCCACTCCACTCCAACACCGCTCCGTAAATACTCCAACTCCGTATGATTTACCGAACGCACCTATTGTACCTATTTGTAGAATTAGTTTAGAGACGTAGGTTAAATACCTTTTGTTTAGCTCAGAATTCCACCGCTAGTGGCGTTTTCTTATTTTGGAAGCCTTAATACGAATAGAAAAAAAAATTGTATCTGACAGAAACAATAAAAAATATTAATAAAAATGATCTCAATCTCTTCTTCTTTACTAGGCAATAGTGTCTCTTCCACGGGGTTGCAAAATCGGCATCTTAGTCCTGCTCATCCCCCAACTATACTGGTTCTGGCTGATGCTCAAAGGCGCCGGTCAGGTCTTCTGCAGTCCAAAATCATCATCAGCGACGCATGCGCAGACAGTCAGCAAACGGCGGCGTGGAAACCATAACCACAACCACGCTAACAGCTGATACGCAAACCACTCACAGCATCCGAGCAAGTGCGAACGGGCTTAAACGTGCTCGAACATGTCCTACAGGGCCGGTAGAAAGGTTAGAGAATTAGAGAGATATGACACGCGATTAATAGGATGAGGAGTTAGGTGTTAGGTTATGGGCTACTTGCGTACCTTTTTTTATATACCCCTATTTTTTCTTTCGACCAATTTTTTATTAATTAGCCAGAAAAAAAATAATGAAATTGATTATTTGAATTACCGCCATGTATGACGTAGAATTACGCCGCACCAATGAGTGGTCGTAAAGCCATAGCGTTTGTTTGTACGGGTAATGTACACCTCCTTTTTGACGTTTCAACAATAGTTTGGAGGTTAGTATTTTAGTTTGTCTTTTTCGTATCGATATTTTAAATTACATGTAACTACCTATGTATTTATTTGTGAAGTAATTAATATATTTGAGAGCCCAGAGAGAGAAAAATGTCAAATTAAAATTAAAACTTTCTCGCACGCAATGCCATCTATAAGTTATATTCTTCAACATGGTCCTCTTCTTCAGTTAAATATAATGACGTCACAGAAAATTTTCTTTCTTAATTTACTAAAAAACAAATTACTTTTTTAAAATAAAATTTATATTTTTATATATGTTTTCAATATAACATTACGTACATAGTGATAGAAATAGGATTTTCAGTACCACGCAAGTAGCCCATTCCCACTATTGGGTATTCTACCATTGTTTTTATTTATTTCTTTATTGATAATATATAAAAATCTATAGGCATTTACGAAAATTGAAGAATCTAACATCAAAAAATGGTAGAGAAATATATACCTATTAACTAATATATTGCTAATGCTCGTATCTTTCCTATAAGAGTAGGTGAAGGAAACACTGTGAAATGGAAATATCATTTCTGCATAAGTCTATCTCTCACAAACACCCAACCGGCAATTATGCGCATGCTCGGAAATCTTGACTACTATTGGCTAACGCTGACAGCGTCGCTGGCTGGGCTGCGTTCCAAAATCCTACTCTTAGAGTACGAAATTATTCAAAATCGTTTCAAAACTAATAACCTTACTCTCAAGAGTTTATTCAACCTGTTCCAAAACAGCCAGAATTTACTCCAAAGTGATGTTCTACTTACTCTACTAACGAGGAGGGTATAGAAATTACTCCACAATATTTTCAAACGTAGATGCTCACGATTCTCTACATATGAAAGTAATTTGTCTTCTTGAGGAAGAAAACATGCTTTTGGTTGAAAATAAACATAAGTAAATACGTTGGCGTGTATTACGAGCATACTTTTATAATAAAAGCGCTTTTATGGAGCGTACTTTCACATTATATTGAGGAGAGTGCTCCATAAAAGCGCTTTTATTACGGGCTTGACATTAATGTTGTAATTATAAGTAGTTTTGTTAGTTTTATAAAATTATTTTTAATTTAGTTTCAATTTTTTACTTCAACAAAACTCTCATTCGTTCCAAAACACAACACATCATACTCTACGCCAAAATTCGGTATTCTTGGTTTTGGAACGCTGCCCTGGTGATGCAGCAAGCACATGGTTTGACTTTGACGTTTGATTTCATTTCTGTTTGTAGTTGCACTTCGAAAGCATTTGCTTTGTGTTTCATTAAGTAATTTATTGTCACCTAAATAAATTAATCCTGACTAGATTGTATTCCTATTATTTTTACAGTACAACAAAGTAAATTATTTAATTCAAATTTAGCACTAGAATATGTCAATGTTTTTTATTATTACTAATATTTATATTCAAGAATTTACGTACAAAATAAATAGTAAGTACATTGTTTAATTTCTCAAATTTAAAATTTCTCGCGCTAGTCGTTAATAAACAGAACTTTGTGATTCGCAAAAAGTGATCATGATTTTCTCGTTAGCCAATAGTAGTCGCGGTTTCCAAGCATGCGCATAATTCGCGGTTGGATGTTTGTGTGAGATAGACTTATGCAGAAATGATATTTCCATTTCACAGTGTTTCCTTCAAGAAAAGCAAAGGATCCGCAATATATTAGTTAATAGGTATATGATCACGGTAGCTGTAATTGTAATTGGAGATTAAATTTCTTTGTAAAACCGGTCCTTAATGTCGAAATGAAACTTCTCATCCTGTTAGTCATGTCAAGTATTTTTTGTTATTTATTTAAATGTCGGTTACCATTTATTTCTTAAATGTGATTCTTAGGTAGCTTAGCTAAAAGCATCTAATCAATTATTTATTTAATGAATATTTATATAAACTTTTATTTTTAATAGTGATTTTGTGATTTTTGTTAACTAGACTTTGTGTATAGTTACCAAATCTAGAATAAACATAGTCTGCTTTTAAACTAGGAGAAGTAATTTTAAATTTAGGATTAATTTGATACAAATAATAAATAAAAAAATACGGGTTAAATAAAAAAACATTTTCTACATTTTGGTTTTTTAAAGATGTCTTATGAAGGTCGTCTTTGAATAGACACTTACAAAATTGACGTCATTGCAAGAGAGAGATAGAAGATCATGCATCCAAACAAACCTCCCCTAATTCTTTATTGTGATTTGTGCGTTGTGTTTAATAAAAATGAGTTTAAAACCAGAAGATGCGTCTGGGGCAATTTTTTTGTTTGATAATATTGAAGATCATTCGATTATTCAACTAAAACGATAGCTAGAGTGTAGAGTCTACGGCTGATGAAGGTCTTTGTTTGAACGGGGTAACCATAGCAACCTTGATTTCTATGCTATGCCGTTAGAGGCGCTCGTGCAAATTGCAATTTTGTAAGTGTCTATTGTATGTGTTTTAACTGTTTGAAAATTGTAAAATAATATCATTTTAGCAGTTATAAATCAAACTATATCAAAACATTAGTCTTGTCAAAGTGACACGCGCTTACAAATCAGCTGATTCCAAACATTTCAAGGTCATTAGAGTCACGTGTCTGCTCGCACCCTATTGGTGCAATTGTAAAATATACTCTGGTTTAAAACTGAGACCGGTTTAGGCAGCAACATTTTAAATGTAAAATAGGCTTCACACACCTGTTACATACTATACTTTTTCTACGACCTTGCAATAAAATATATTTTTTCTTCACATTGTCATTCTTTGAACGTAAAGCCTCTGTATTATCGACTTGTGTAACCATGGTTACCAACGTTACGAGTGTTTAACAGCTTTGTTTTATTAAAATACAATTCAGTTTGTAATATTTAAAATAATGAACGCACCGTGAAATGTTACTTCACGCTCCGTGTGCAAAAACTCAAACTTCACACATAAAAATTGATACGTGAAGTACTCACTTCACGCATGGGAGTAGAAAAAACTTTTTTTTTGCGAGTTTTCTAATTGACAAGTGCGAAAAAAAGTCCTAAAATGAGTTCTTTGTACTATTTTTTATATTTTGCGCCTTCTACAATTTTTAAAAACCTGCTGATATTAAACCGATTTAATATAGGGAAATTTGTAGGTGAAATGTTGTAGTTGGTAACACTGAATTGACCACATTCAATTATTATTTAAAGGTTAATGTTATTTCATATTTACAAACAAATTTAAGTAAATTGAAAATTTGTAAAATCTGCTATTTTCTTACGTGAAATAAAGTATACTTTATTAATGTTTGGCGATTGTTTCCAATTTCAAAACCCTGTTTTATGAATGAAGGAAATATGAATGAATGAAAATATACTAAATACGTGAAAAAACAAAATTGACACAAGCCAAAGAAAAAAAAAACCTAGTTAACGTGAATTGAGATTTTAAATGAAAGTTTATGGAATGATTTTGTTAGTAATAATTTTTATTTTAATAATTTGTTGTTATTTGCGGAAATAATTAAATAAAAAGATTGGCGTCCTGAAAAACTACCCCCACTCCTGTGACGTAGAAGCACATACATTACATCATTAATAGCCAATAGGAAAATAGTTTTTCCATCACCTACGTTTATTCATATTATTTATATAAATAAACGTAGGCTAAAGTTTGTCACATGTTAATAACAAAATCTTTTAATTTGACATTTGACGTTGACATTGCTCATTGTAAATGAATAATAAAGTAATAATGGCTAATTCAAATTACATTCAAGCTAAATCGGACAATTAACCGAAGGTCGATAGCTGGATGATGACTGAATTTATATCAGAACGATTATTTTACTGCTACCGAAATAAGGGGTGTTAAAGAGTTGAGGTTAAATAAAATATAAAAACTGAATTTACTATATAAATTGATATATATTTTACTTTAAAGTTCTGGTCGTGATTCTTATTTGACAACTTTGACAATACACTTGACACCTTAGAACCGCTGAAGATGTATGTACTCTGACGTCACATTCTGTTTCAGATCATATGACTTATTCAAAATTTTATCCAAATTTCAAAAATTAATTGTAAAATATCTAAAGGATATTTCGTGATATTTTCAAATTTGAGGCTCTTTAAAGAACAATATCTTTTCAAATTTAATACTTAGAAGTCATATAAAAATTCTTACAACAGTCCTATTCCCGGAAATTCCTTCAGGTACGATTTGTGGGAAGAAATTATGTTACGTATTTTCCCGGATTTTTTTTGGGAATATTTTTAGAAATTTGACCTTGTCTGCTTGTGCCTGTCTGTTAGCTATCCCTAATCCAGCAACAAACAATTTGGTATCCGGTGTATAAGTTCACAAGTTGTAACTAGACGGACGTCTGCAGTGGTTTAGTGCGTTTTGGATCATTATTTAGAGTACTATAAAAACGAATTTAAGAATGAGTGGAAAGAAAAAGAATTTAAATTTAATTTTAAATCAATTTACAACGTCTGAAAAAAACTCTAAAATAATTTACACGTGCAAACATTGTAGTTTAATCTACAATGTGAAAAATATTACAAAAATGACGAAACATATTTTACGCACATCTGCTTTAAAATTGTTTGTTTACATTGTAGTTGTGTTACCAACACTTAACAACTAAAAAGGAAAAATACCCTTAGCCTTAACAATAATTTTTGAAAAACTATATACGTATTTCGAGAACTATGTTATCATCATCAGTAGAAACTACAAAATGATAAGACAGAGAAGTTAAGATTACTCAGCATGTAAACCATGCCAGAGGTCAAAAGAGCTGATTTGACATCTAGCATGGCTTTTTAGTTAGTGTTTTTATAAATGTATTACATACATATAATACATTTTATTGTAATAGTGTTATTTGTCACTATTTTGATTATGGTGGAAACTCCCATTATATCGTTAGAAAAAAAAAATGTCATTCAAATCAAAAAACAAATAAAACATATATTTTTTTATTATTCCTTCTGGTTTAAAAGCAGATTTTAGAATATGTTTAGGTGTAAGTAGCTGTCTATATATAGATTTTAGACAGATTGACTGAAATAAATGTATTTATAAAAAAAAAAACTTTAAAATAAACAAGAAATTCAAATTTTATTTGCATTAAAAATGAAGAAAATTTGAAGTTTTTGTTTATTTTTATGTTATAAATGTATAAAATAATCGAAGAAAAATCACAAAATGTATAAAATTTGTGTTCAACCCACATCGAAAATTTTAAAAATATATTTTATTATTTATTCCAATTTCTCAAAATATTTTTTTTTCTAAATGGAGACATTTCCTAATATTTTTTATTTACATTAGATTCATGTATATGATTACGTACAGTGCTTTAAAAGGTATGAAGTTATTATTGCTTGTTAATTATGAATATATTAAATGATAGTTGATGCTAATTTTCGAAGTTGTGAATACCAACCATAAAATCTTATTTCTTAATTTCGTAGCTGCCAAATGAGCCTTTTAGTTTTTAAAAAAAACAAGTTTTTTTCCAAAATATGGGAAATGTCTTCATATTACTTTCATTTACTATATAAAAGAAACGCTAGGATATCCGCTTCCAAATAAAAAATCTTGTATCAAATCTTCCAAATATAATTTGATGATCTCTAGTTTTACTTAAATTATTTTCATTTGTAACTCAGTAAATTTAAATATTGAAATGTCTCGGAACAGAAAAGTACAGTCCATATTATTATTGAAACCCGCAGAATAGAATAGCATGCGACATTAGCGGAATTTTAGGAAACTAAATTAATGGCCGCCAGTAGGATATGTCAAATATGTAAACTTCAAAAATCACCGTTTCGTTTAACATAAAAACACATTTGAAAATGTGTGAAATATAAGACAATAGGGTAGTTGCGAAAAAAATATATGTTATTTTTTCCTATTAATTATGAAATATAAACTAATTCTAAACATATTAATGTAAAAATTATTAGAAAATATAAAACTTTTCATTCATAATTTCCATAAATAAAGTTCGCGGTGGAATTCTTGTGACGTAGACTTTTAATAATTATATAGTTCGACCAAGTCTGTATGACTCATACAAGCTTGTTAGAATACCACGACAAAGCGAAGATGTTGAATTATATTTGATTGTATCATACAAATATTTACTGTATAATTCTAAAAGAAAAATAACAGATACAAAAGTATTGTTTAATAGTACGTATATTTTATAATTATTTACTTGAATACCAGATATTTTCAAGATATTTAATTCTTATATAGACAACTTCATAATTTTTCCATCAGGTGGCTGCACACTCCAGTGAATGTACATGTCATTTTTACTGGCATAACCTATGTTTTACGTGTAAAAATCATATTTTATTTTTCTTTTCTATATCAGCAGATTTAAAACAAGGTAACGAAACTAATGAATTTGTGTGAAAATGAATAATTTCTTTTGAAATTGTACTTCTCTCAAACATATAAATCGTTTCAAATAAAAATGGTAGTTTTGTGTACAGAGTGTACAACCGAGAGTGTACCACTACGGCAAGAAACACTGTGATTGGTATTAATAAAAAACGTCACCACGGGAAAATTTGAAATAAGAATTTTTTTTAAAAAAATTATATTTTGAAAAATATACAGTTGTCAGACATAAAATATGTATTAAAGTGAATAACTTGAACAATTCTTTCAGAAAAAAAATAAATTGGAAAATACGCAACTACCCTATTTAAAAAATTAACATAATATACATCGAAAGCATTTGCTTTGTGTTTCATAAAGTAATTTATTGTCACCTAAATAAATTAATCCTGACCAGATTGTATTCCTATTATTTTTACAGTACAACAAAGTAAATTATTTAATTCAAATTTAGCACTAGAATATGTTAATGTTTTTTATTATTACTAATATTTATATTCAAGAATTTACATACAAAATGAATAGTAGGTACATTGTTTAATTTCTCAAATTTAAATTAAAAATTTGTCGCGCTAGTCGTTAATAAACAGAACTCTGTGATTCGCAAAAAGTGATGATGATTTCCTCGTTAGCCAATAGTAGTCGCGGTTTCCAAGCATGCGCATAATTCGCGGTTGGGTGTTTGTGTGAGATAGACTTATGCAGAAATGATATTATAGTTAATAGGTATATGGGCGACATACGATGTAAGCCGCCATGTTTATGCTAAATTAACATAGGCTGTATATGAAATTTACACACTATATTTACTTGTTTAATGTTTTAAATGTTTAGAAATATAGTTTGTAAATTTCATATACCGCCTATTTTAATTTAGCATAAACATGGCGGCTTACATCGTATGTCGCCACTGTAGGTTTACAGCGCTGCCAAGGGATTCTGCGGGTTTCAATCGACTGTTCTTGTCTTGAAACGAACATTTAAGTTTAAAAGAATATTTTTCTTGACTATGTATTACCGTGAGCAACGTAACACTGTTAGATGTTCAATGTAAAGTTGATGTAAAATTGTACAAAGATGTAAAATGTTCCTTTAGTGTAAGCGTAAACAGTCAGGTTAATTATTTTACATCCTACAGCCAAATACACAATTATATGTATACATATACACGTACTCGTTGTACTTTCTTCATTATACATACTGGCTTCGTTTCATATGTAACATATTTTGTAAAACATTGACCATGAAAATACATACCAATAATTAAATGGAAATATTGAAAAACGTTGTTAAATATTTATGTATCGAGGCACTGGAGTTCTACTTTTTATCACGAATGTGGAAAATAAATTATATGAGTGATAAAAAGAAACTTTATAATCATTTTTTTCACTAACCGTACGTATACAGGGTGTCTCAATAAGCTTGCTCACTATTGGTAACTTTTTTATTTGAAGAGATACGAGGTTGGTTAAATTAGCAAAATTGTGCCATTTTATATTAGAAAATTGGTCATGTAGACAAAATAAAAATTGTGTCAGCGGTTCCCAAAATTTGGGACAGAATATATATTTTTTAAATGGAACTATATATTTTTTATTATCTTATTGGAAAGAGTATTTTTTTCTCTTTCCAATAAGGTAATGTTGTTTATGTACAATTTTTTCAAATAAACGAGTTATTTACGTTTAAAGATAAAAATTATATTTTATTAGTTTAGGTCAAGTAAACTATGGAAACAATTGTCTTTTATAAAATTATTATTTTATTTATTTATTTTACAGTAATAACAAAACAAGGAAAATATTCAAATTGAAAGCTATTATTTCTTTCGCACATTTAAACTCTTTTGGAAAGAGAGCCGACCGTTCTACGTAACTGGTGTCTAGATATAACTTTCCATATAGCACGATCATATCTAACTTTTCTTAATTTGTAAAGTTATTAAGCATTATTAAACACAGAGAACTTTACGGGAGAAATTATTAAACGTCAAACAAACAAAGAATCAATTGTTTCCATTTCCATGGCTTACTTGACTAGAAAACTAATAAAATAGTTTACAAAATTTTAATTTTTAACCGTAAATAACTCGTTTATTTGAAAAAATTGTACATAAACAACATTACCTTATTGGAAAGAGAAAAAAATACTCTTTCCAATAAGATAATAAAAAATATATGGTTCCATTTAAAAAATATATATATTGTCCCAAATTTTGAGAACCGCTGACATAAATTTTATTTTGTCTACATGACCAATTTTCTAATATAAAATGGCACAATTTTGCTAATTTAACCAACCACGTACCTCTTCAAATAAAAAAGTTACCAATAGTGTGCAAGCTTATTGAGACACCCTGTATGTACTTCGTTTCACGTATGGGCTATCCAGCGAATCAAGCGGTTTACGTCATCGTTTAGGGATTTTTGAAATTAACTATATTTTTTTAAATATATTTTATTAACGGTATTTTATTGTTCTTTTATTATTATTATGTATTTGACACTTTTAATAGAAATAATTATATTTGGATATATTATTATTAAGTAAAATTTTGTAATTTTTTGCAAAATGACGTTTGATTATATTTTTTTAATATTGGTAATTCTGAACATGTATATTACTAAATATTATATGTCTATATTATACTTTTCAGTCTGTATTGTGATTTCATTTTGTTTTTGGTTTCGTTGTTCATTGACCGAATGTCAAATGCTCTGTCATGTCAAATTCAAGAGCTTGTAGTTAATTTATTGACTTATTTTGAAAATGAAAAATAGATTGGTGGGCTTTTACTTTCACTGAAATCTAATATTGAGGTAATATTTGGTTCTATTTGTTAGTAATAATTTGAAAATTAAATCTATATGTACAGCGTGTGGCAAACGCTATACGCAATGTATAGAAACAGTGAGAAATTGTATGGTATGCAGTATTCTGTATTTTTTTTAAGGATCTCACATAATACTAGATAGTTTGTTGCATATACTACAAGAATGAAGTATTTATAACGGCGTAAGGAGTATTGTTCAGAATATTTTAAATAAAATTGGATTTCGCTGGAAAAAAATGAAACCAGACATGTTACCTTTTTAAGAAAGATTTGGATTTATGAAGACAACCCACAAATCATATTTTAATCCGTTTTACATGCTCATGTAAACTTTTTAACATATGATGTCATTGTTTCTAGTGATATTGTATTTATGACGTAAACCGCTTGATTCGCTGGATGGCCTTTAATGTGGTTTGACGAATTTAAATAATTTATTTAATGCATGTAAAAACGGTCGGCCCTCAAGCGACATCTATTTTTTTTTTTTTTACGTGAATAGAAGTTACATATATGTCTGAAATTAATAATAAAGAAAATAACTATTTGTCTCTTTTTTCCAATCACGTGTATAAACAATGGTCATGTTTTATTTAATATGTTGTATATATTTTCTGTGAACTATAATAAATTAATATATTTAAACCCTAAGCCTTAAATATTTGTACACATATTTATATAAATATTTATAATACATAATAAATGTAATTCCATGAAAAGTAAATTTTTCATTAAACGTGTATTTAATTAGAAATTATAGAAATAAATATTTTGTCAAAGTATAACGAAATTGTTAAATATTTAATCATTTACACATTTACGAAATGGATAATGTACGGCGAAGAATTTACACAGATTGCGTTTTAGAGCATAAGGAAGTTGGTGATGATTTTGACAATAATGTGTGGGACGATTTTTCCTTAAAATATATTAATGATCCAAAACTTCGCATAGTTGGTAGGTATTTAATACTCTTATATAATTTGAAACAACATATTAGATTTTGACTATATATGATAAACCGGATGTAGTACTTCATTTGAAGCTCTAACAGAATTTTCAGGAAAAACATAATAAAATATAATCCAAAATTTCGTATTATAGACTTTTCTATTTATTGGAACAACAGAGTAGATTTTGTTTACAAACGATCAATCGGAAGTGAAACTTTACTTAAAGCTCATTGCTATTTTAAACATGGAATTGGCGGGAGGTCATGCGGTGGCCACATCAGATTTTTTTTTATCACTTATATTTTCATTTCAAAATAGGATGTTTAACTTTGCAGCAATATATAAAACATTGATGTTCATTTGTTTCAAATAGTAAAAATGTAACAATTATTGATTTTATAGCTAAAAACAATGATTATGATTATTTAAATGATATATGTATCTTTAATTTTAAAATTTCCAGTTGTTCTAGATAATTAAAATGTGAACCTATTATATACAGGATGTCTCAATAAGCTTGCTCACTATTGGTAACTTTTTTATTTGAAGAGATACGAGGTTGGTTAAATTAGCAAAATTGTGCCATTTTATATTAGAAAATTGGTCATATAGACAAAATAAAAATTGTGTCAGCGGTTCTCAAAATTTGGGACAGAATATATATTTTTTAAATGGAACTATATATTTTTTAATATCTTATTAGAAAGAGCATTTCTTTCTCTTTCCAATAAGGTAATGTTGTATATGTACAATTTTTTCAAATAAACGAGTTATTTACGTTTAAAGATAAAAATTATCTTATTAGTTTAGGTCAAGTAAACTATGGAAACAATTGCCTTTTATAAAATTATTATTTTATTAATTTATTTTACAGTAGTAACAAAACAAAAAAAATATTCAAATTGAAAGCCATTATTTCTTTCGCACATTTAAACTCTTTTGGAAAGAGAGCCGACCGTTCTGCGTAACTGGTGTCTAGATATAACTTTCCATATAGCAAGATCATATCTAACTTTGCTTCATTTGTAAAGTTATTAAACATTATTAAACACAGAGAACTTTACGGGAGAAATTATTAAAAGTCAAAAAAACAAATAATCAATTGTTTCCATGGCTTACTTGACTAAAAAACTAATAAAATAGTTTACAAAATTTAAATTTTTAATCGTAAATAACTCGTTTATTTGAAAAAATTGTATATAAACAACATTACCTTATTGGAAAGAGAAAAAAATACTCTTTCCAATAAGATAATAAAAAATATATGGTTCCATTTAAAAAATATATATATTGTCCCATATTTTGAGAACCGCTGACACAATTTTTATATTGTCTACATGACCAATTTTCTAATATAAAATGGCACAATTTTGCTCATTTAACCAACCTCGTATCTCTTCAAATAAAAAAGTTACCAATAGTGAGCAAGCTTATTGAGACACCCTGTATATGTATTCGCTTCTGCCATTACTGCATAACAAATAGCATCCATGGTATTTCAGGTAAGCTGTCTGTTGTATCCTAAGGTAAGTTGTATATGAAATTGATTCTAAGGGCCCAATTCTCACCGAAGTGATATTCAGTGGAGCTATTCTCAATTGCAAAGTGATCTGTTATAAATGAGTGAGAAAATGTGATGAATTAATAACACTATTCTGGACTTCCATTGTCTATATTTTCAATAAAGTTATTACACAACGTTTCGATTGTAGATACTTCAACAATCGAAACGTTGTGTAATAACTTTATTGAAAATATAGACAATGGAAGTCCAGAATAGTGTTATTAATTCAAACGAAACATTGTCTCCTTCATTCAAACAAACGTTAGAAAATGTGATATTGTATGTAATTATCGTATATTGAGAATATAATTCATTGGTCACGTGATATGTTTTCCGCCAATCAACATTCAGAATTTCTCTAGTTACATGTCTATCACAACGATGATAAAAAACAAAGAAATTATCATCTTATGCATTAGTTACTAAGGGATTTGTATTCTTTATTTACAAAAAATTGCTTCCCATGTTAAACGCCTATGTTTACTCATAAACTAAACGCTTCAATACATTGCTGTCAAACATTCATACCGTAACTATGGCAATGATATACCCTATGTTTACTGATAAAATAAACTCCCGGTATAAGTATTGTATTGCAACTCCGCTTTCGAACAGTCGTTTTATAACAAAATATTATAGAACATTACCCAAATATTGTTTTTTATTATATTTAACATGTCTTCTGCACACATATAATTCTAATTATATCTATTTTTCATTGTATGAGGAAGTTTCTAAATGTCAGAGATTCTTCCAATTCATTAACCAGATTGGCGGTATTTCTAATGGATATATGCATTTTATCTAAATTTCAAATATTTAATTAATAAAACAATAAGAAAAATTAAATATACTTCCTAGTAAAAGCTATCAGAATGTCACTAAAACTGTTGATATTTGACACTGACATGTGTCATTTACAAATTATGTTATAAACATTGGAATTTGTCAACTGGTTTTCTTAGTGTCGTAGCCTCTGCGATTAGTTCACTCTATAAATTATAGTGTCTATCTCTAAATCTATACAAGATATAATAAAAATTTTAAGTGTATTAGATGGAGAATTTTATGTTCTTCAATATTTAATAAAAAAATCTTCCAAAAAATTATATTTAGAAGAATTTTTCTAAGAAACTACTACTTCCGGTTGTTCAATTGTTAACAAAACCTTTTCAGCTCTTCCCAGGAATGTCAGATTGAGGAAACTGCAGTTAATATTTTTTAAGTCTTGTAGTTTTTGAGGAATCGTGACTATAACATCCAGACATACACATATACACACACACACAGACAGACATAATTTTAAAAATATTATAATCGGATTTTAGGGCCCTTAAATCGTGCTTATTCAATAAAATCTGGATATGCGAATTTTAGCATGAATCCAATACCTCTCTTAGCGAGAGGTAAAAATAATAAAATGTACACTTTGTACTTACAGTACTGCTCAATAAATACAGATTGACAAATATAAAAGATACAGTTTAAACTCAAAATGCTTTTAAATGTTTATATCGCTACATTAGCCTTCTATTCCATAAAATAAACCAAAATTAGAGCGCGGACGGCGGAAGCAAGGATTTGTGATGATTTGATGAGTTTTTATAGCAAAATGTGTGGTTAGTTGTCATGGCTGTCACATTGAAAAAATTAACAAATATTTTAAGGAATTTGTGATTATATAGACTCTTACCTGGTATATTGACTAACTTCTCGCAATTATTTAAATAATGAAATAACTAATAACTTTATTGTAATCAAAATAAATATAGTAAACTCGAGATCAGATGTCACAGTACGACTCGCAACGTCGCCGGTCACCACTCTACCGCCATCTGTGTACAATCATTTCTATTACTAAACAAAAACTGTACACACAATTTATAAAATAAATAAATAAATAAATATATCATCACGGCATATTACCCATTTCTGGGTGTGCCAGTATCTACAACACATCTAGACATCGGTAATGATGATATATTTTACCGTGTGGGCGCTTACCAGGCGTCACCTCACACAATTTATTTTATATTTAATTTTATTTTATCTCGGGCTTGCGTGCGTGCGTGTGTGTGTGTGTACGTTAGAACCACGGTTTCTATAAGACTTAAAAAATATTTAACTGCAGTTTCCTCAATCTGACATTCCTGGGAAGAGCTGATTAGATTTTGGTAACAATTGGACAACCAGAAGTAATAGTTTCTTTAAAAAAATCTTCTAAATATAATTTTTTGGAAATATTGAAGAACATAAAATTCTCCATCTAATACACATAAAATTTTTATTATATCTTGTATAGATTTAAAGATAAAGACACTTTAATATATAGAATAATTTAATGTAGTACATCGCCGAGGCTAAGGCACTAAGGAAACTAGTTGACAAATTTAAATGTTTATAACATAATTTATAAATAACAGATGTCAGTGTCAAAAATCAACAGTTTTAGATAGCTTTTTCTGGAAAGTACATTTAATTTTTCTTATTGTTTTATTAATTATACATATTTAAAATTGTAGGTAAAATGCATACATATATCCATTAGAAGCACCGCTAATCTTGTTAATGAATTGAAAGAATCTTTAAGAACTTCCTCATACAATGAAAAATAGATATAATTAGAATTGTATGTGTGCAAAAAACATGTGAAGTGCAATACAATACTTATACCGTGAGTATTTTTTAACCTGAAACATTGGGTTTATCATATCCATGGTTACGACTTGATTTTTGATTGACAGCAATGTATTTATCCGTTCCATTTAAAATGAAACATAGGGAACGAATCTGACAGAAGTATTATATTTAAATATTGTAAGAAATTTAGCGAAGTCAGAAAACCACTCGGGCACAAGGTGCACACAATATTTTTTCTACAACTAATTTTAATTTAGAATGCGGGTATAATTATTTAAACAAAATTAACCTCTATTGACGTCTTATCAAATGTCAAATTCGTTCTCTATGTTTCATTTTAAATGGAATGGGCAAATACATTGCTGTCAATCAAATGTCAATTCGTAACCATGGATAAGACAAACCCAATGTTTCATGTTAAAAAATACTCACGGTATAACATAAAATGGAAATGGCGAGAGGTATTGTGCTGGCTACAACAGATTTTTTTTGAAATACCATTGTTCTTACCTTTGGAAATATTTACCGTATTATTTTAATAAAAATAAACACATTATCAACGTAAATAACTATTCCTTATTTCTTTGGATATTCTAGATTCTTCACCACTACCTTGGAGATGGTTAACTCGACAAAGTCTTTATCAATTGTGTTTCGAAGTAGTCGAAAGTGAAAAACAAGCCTGTTTTAAAATAACCATTACCAGATTCTCTGTAACAATAAGTATCTTCTGTGCTCTTCCGATGATCTGATTTCCAGGTTATTGTTGTTGTGTTGTTTCGTCCGTCGTTCGCCACTTGCCCATACCAGAGAATCTAGCCTGTGAGAGTGCACCATGACGTCACAAGTTAGGGTCTCAGGGAACGGGCAACATGGGTCTTCTTTCCACTTTATGAAGTAATGTCGCACAAGGATATATTGCATGGAAAATTTTTTGGTTAAAAAATTATCCAATTGAATCCCTTTATTGCTGACCACGTGTGCGAAAGTAACCAATCAAAACAAACTTACACTGATAATTATCCTAAGACAATTATCACTTATGTCACCAAGTTGCTAAGTAACAAACACTTTTTGACATATAATTAAAGATTAATTGTTTTATTTTGAAAATGTCATTTTCACGCTGTCAATAAAAATGATGATTTAATCAACAAAATTATAGAAGAAAACACATAAAAAATACTGTATTAAATGAAAAACTAAATGTGGAGAATATTTATGGACTTTTGTATGTCTTATCTTCTTCTCTTTGGTCTCACTCAAAGAGATCTCATTCTCATTGCACACTTCACACTGAACATATTCATAGCCACATTCACGTCCATAGCTACTAGTGACACCTACTGGGCTATGTTAGGCACAAAAATTCTGTCAATTACAAATTTTTGGCAAATTTAATGTTAAAACTGCAAAAAAATTTCTCACCGAATACCCCTCGATCATTGATAAATACTTATAATTTTATCACACTTCCTCAAGCACGTTGCTTTTAGGTAACACCACCTCCGCTTTCGGTAACTGTCATAAAATTATTTCGTAATTATCAATGTCCTCGGGATATTATAGCTGATAATAAGCTATTTAATAAAATAATTCATAAAAAATCTGTTGTGGCCAGCACAAGACCTTCCGTCAATTACATGTATTTTGTACAAATCCCATACCAAAAGGTCCTTGGAACAGATTCTATATAATATCATGTAAAATCAAACACGAACACATACTATTTTTTACAAATTCCATACCAAAAGTTCATTTGAAAAGGTTCTATAAATCCAATAAAATTATAACATAAACTACACTAAGTAATGTCCTTCCATCTTCTCTTTGGCCTTTCTCTGCGTGTCACTTGCGAGCAACACTATGACATACCAATTTTAGATCCTATACTTTTTTCCATATTTGGTTTTGCACTTGCAACTGACATCTGTCAATTAAATTTTTTTAAATAATTATGTTAGCTGTTTCCATGATAAATAGCAAAGCTGACAAATTTTTGAAAATTAATTTCTTTATAATGCTTTAACTCTACATTTATTGAATATGAAGGAAAATGAATAATCAAACCATATAGAGAAGAGTATTTTCTTTAATAAATATAATAACAAAATGTCAAAAAATAATATTTAACTGCGTTTTTTTAAGAAAAACTGTTAAAAACTTCAAATAAGGGTACTTCCTGTGGATCAATTATAACCAAAATCTAATCAACTCTTCATATGGATGTACAGAAGACGAATACGAAAGAATTACAATTTTTAGAATTATAGTACTGGAGTTATCGTCGGAGAAAAATTTGTCACACACGGACACACATACACACACACGGACACACACACACATACATACATACATACATACATACATACAGACATCATCTTAAAAATAGTAAATTCGTATTGTAGGGACCCTAAAACGTGCTTATTCATTAAAAACTTACCACCGAATTTTTTGACCAAAGACAATACCTTCCTTACCTACAGGAGACGGAAGGTAAAAAAATCTGTTGTGGCCAGCACAAGACCTTCCGTCAATTCGATGTATTTTGTGCAAATCCCATACCAAAAGATCCTTGGAACAGATTCTATATAATATATGTAAAATCGAACACGAACACATACTATTTTTTACAAATTTCGTACTAAAAATTCATTTGAAGGTTCTAAAAATCCAATAAAATTATAACATAAACTACACTAAGTAATGTCCTTCCATCTTCTCTTTGGCCTTTCTCTGCATGTCACTTGCGAGTAACAATGGCTGGTAGCACAAGCCCTGTTTTAACTAAAACGCTGTTTTAAGAAATGTCAGATTTCGTTATTTAATAATAAAAATAAATAGTATCAAATTTATGAAAATATGATTTTAAAGCAGAACATAGTTTGTATTCAAACAAATATTTTTTAAAAAATCGTTATTTAAACATAAGGGTGAAATTAAATATTGAAATTTGAATTTGACATTTCTTAAAACAGTGTTTTAGTTAAAACAGGGCTTGTGCTACCAGCCAATATGACATACCAATTTTAGATCCTATACTTTCCATATTTGGTTTTGCACTTGCAACTGACATCTGTCAATTATTTTTTTTTTGAATAATTATGTCAGCTGTTTCCATGATAAATAGCGAAGCTGACTAATTTTTGAAAATTAATTTCTTTATAATACTTTAAATTTACATCTATTGAATATGAATGAAAATGTATAATCAAACCGTATAGAGAAGAGTATTTTCTTTAATATATATAATAACAAAATGTCAAAAAATAATATTTAACTGCGTTTTTTTAAGAAAAACTGTTAAAAACTTCAAATAAGGGTACTTCCGGTGGATTAATTATCATCAAAATCTAATCAAATCTTCATATGGATGTACAGAAGAGGAATACGAAAGAATTAAAATTTTTAGAATTATAGTATTGGAGTTATCGCCGGAGAAAAATTTGTCACACACGGACACACATACACACACACGGACACACACACACACACATACATACATACATACATACATACATACATACATACAGACATCATCTTAAAAATAGTAAATTCGTATTGTAGGGACCCTAAAACGTGCTTATTCATTGTAAACTCACCACCGAATTTTTTGACCAAAGACAATACCTTCCTTACCTAAAGGAGACGGAAGGTAAAAAACCACGATCATATAAGAGTACAGTTCGGCAATTTTAGCAACGCATTTAAACGTATACGCAGTGGCAAATTATATTGTACAGTACCTACCAATATTCTGAAACTTTATTATTAATAAAAATAGGCATTTACGAAAATTCTACCGGTAGATACCGATGAAGAAACTAACCTCAAAAAAAGATAGAGATTCTCATTTTTGGATTAGTGAATTCTATTCTACTCCGGTAATTAAAATTTAATTTTTATGATATTATCAATAAAGGTAGATACTAGGAACAGATTCGACTATAATTTAAGTTATAAACAGTCAAAATTAGAGTAGAATTTGCTAATCCAAAAATGAGGATTAATCTTCTTAACATTATTTTTTGGAAATTTATGTTATTACAAATATTAAAGAATATGAAATTCTCTATCCAATATATTAAACATTTTTATTATATCTTCTATAGATTTAGAGCTCATAGCTATGAGTGCCTGTGAGGTGACGCCTGGTAAGCGCCCACACGGTAAAATATATCATCATTACCGAAGTCTACATGTGTTGTAGATACTGGCACACCCAGAAATGGGTAATATGCCGTGATGATATATTTATTTTTATTTATTTATAGATTTAGAGATAATCTAGTTAATGAATTTGAAGTATCTCGAAGATTTAGAAGAGTAAGAGAAAATTTATTTTATGTTCTCTGATTCCCAAAAGTCATCATTCTCAGTTGTTCCACTAATCTTACATCAAACCTCTTTCTGTCATCCCCTGGACTATTCCTTTATTCCAACTTCTCCGTGGTCTTCCGCGATTTTTTCTTCCAGGCAGATGCAATAGACACTTACAAAATTGACGTCACTGCAAGAGATATTTAGAAGGTCATGCAGACAAACAAACCTCCCCTCGTTGTCTTACGTCCCGTTCCCTGTTCCTATCTGTCATTGTGTTCGCATCTGTTATTCAGTGTTAAACCTAATTCTTTCTTGTGATTTGTACGTTGTGTTTAATAAAAATGAGTTTAAAACCAGAAGATGTGTCTGGGGTAACTTTTTTGTTTGATAATATTGAAGATCATTCGATTATTCAACTAAAACGATAGCTAGAGTGTAGAGTCTACGGCTGATGACAGGTCTTTGTTTGGACGGGGTAACCATAGCAACCTTGATTTCTATGCTTTGTCGTTAGAGGCGCTCGCGCAAATTGCAATTTTGTAAGTGTCTATTGTAATATACTTTTTGGTAGTCTTTCTTCTCCCATTATTTGCACATGACCGAACCATCTCAGTTGTTGTGTTTCAATATAATTTATTATTGGGTGAACAACATTTATAGTTTCTCGGATTCTTGTATTTCTTACGCTTTCCCTTCGGGATCTTCCCGTGGCTTGTCTTCAAAAATCCATGTAGCTTGCTAGTAGAATCCGTTTCCATCTATGAACAAAAAAGTGTTTTAGCGTTGCCGCAGATTAAGTTGACAATAATGACCTATTCTGTAACTTAGGGCCAGTTTTTCAATATCTGTTTAATATTTCAACTAAGAGTTAAATAAACAAAATTGAAACGAAATGAAATGTCAAATGATAGATTTATCGTTGGTGTCAACAATACGATGCAATATTGTTTACTTAACTAGAAGTTAAAAATATTAACCAGATATTGAAAAAACAGCCCTTAATGGTTAATTTTTAACAACTGGTAAAAAAAATTATCCAATCAAGTATGTTGACATATAACAAAAAATCTGTTAGGGCCAGAGCAATACCTCTCGCTATTTCCATTTTATGTTATACAAGTATTGTATTACACAGTTGTTTTATAACAAAAACATTACAGAACTTTACCCGAATATTGTTTTTTATTGTATTTAACATGTCTTCTGCACGCATATAATTCCAATTATATCTATTTTTCATTGTATGAGGAAGTTCCTAAATCTCAGAGATTCTTCCAATTCATTAACAAGATTGGCGGTATTTCAGATGGATATATGCATTTTACCTATAATTTTAAATATTTCATTAATAAAATAATAAGAAAGATTAAATATACTTCCCAGAAAAAGCTTTCAAAATGTAACTAAAAATGTTGATTTTTGATACTGACATCTGTCATTTTCAAACTATGTTATAAACATTTGAATTTTTCAATTGGTTTCCTTAGTGTAGTTTAGCCTCCTCAATGTATTATATCCGATTTTTCTACATATTACAGTGCCTTTATCTCTAAATCTATACAAGATATAATAAAAAATTTAAGTATATTAGAGGGAGAATTTTACGTTCTTCAATATTTGTAACAACAAAAATTACCAAAAAAATACATTTAGAAGATTTTTAAAGAAACTATTACTTCCGGTTGTCCAATTGTTACCAAAATCTAATCAGCTCTTCCCAGGAATGTCAGATTGAGGAAACTGCAGTTAAATATTTTTAAGTCTCATGCCCATATTCATAAACAGTAAAGTTTCAAAACGGATCGTTATAATTTTGAGAAGTATAGTATTTGAGAAACCATGGTTCCAACATTCACACACACACACACACGCATTCGCACACACACAGGCATCATTTTAAAAATGTTATAATCGGATTCTAGGGACCTTAAAACGTACTTTTCCACTAAAAACTGAATATACGATTTTTAACATAATTCCAATACCTCCCTTAGCGAGAGGTAAAAATGGGGGATTCCAGCTCAATAGAATTAAAGGAAAATAGTAAAAAAATACGAATGTATATGCTGAATAACGAATATTAGTAAAAAAAAAATGACAGTATAATTGAGATATTTCGGAAATAAGGGGTTTTTTGTTATAGCGCTTCGACACTAATATGAAATCAATATATAATAGGGAGTTATTACAACTTCTAAGATGAAAGAACGTAAACGTTAACCTTATGTAGAAAACACTTTATTTTAGAAATAAAGGACTTTCAATTTCAATGTTTACCTCATTTAATTAGTGTATTCACGCTAACGTTAACGCTAAAAGCAACACAAACGAGGTTACATCGACTCTTTTCACTGAAACATAACCTCAAAAGATACAGAACGTGTGACGTTAAACGCTCGCTATTCCATTGCACATAACGTGTCTCCTTATTTATATAACGTGAACCTTATAAGTACGCATGCGCACTCGGGCTGTCACGTGACTTTAAAGTGCACGTTATTTTTACGTTGAAGCTGCAATAACTCTCTAATATTTTGATTGGCGACCGAAAGACCGCCTAGACATGCATAACAAATAGCGTGTTAGGAGGTGGGGGTTACAACCAAAACATACACACGCACAAACACACACACGCACACACACACGCATATACAGGTGTCTCAGGACGAGCTTACGCTATCTATATTTTAAATACTATTTAATATAATTTAACGAAATTTGGTATCTAGGGGTTATCCAGCATGCCCGTTTTAACTAAAATATTTTCAAAGCAGTAGCACTTCCGGTTTGACCGGAAATTGACCTCAACTTTCTTATTTTAAATGGAATACGCTATATTTTATTTTACCATTGAATGCAGCGGAAAATTTTACATATGAAGCAATAAAAACATTTTACTCATGATCAACTACTTCCGGCGTTATTCAACTTTTTTTGATTTTTTGTCTCAAATCCGGCACATTTTCAAAACTCTGTATATCGGGAACGAGATCGAATTTTTATAATCTGAAAAAAGCCTTTTATAAAGGAGACTTTAAGCTACATTATCCATAGAAGAATCCTCGATTATTTATAAAAATGTGACGGGTACGTTACACCAAAATTACATTACAAACATTGTTTTTTCCATGGCTTACTTATCCGTATTAATAAAATAATTATACCCAGATTACATGTTTTTTAAATTTACTGAAATTCTATCAACTTTCAACGTAGGACATGTTACATAAAGTACCCTTATTTTTGCCGTAGAACACATTTATGTAATAAAAAAGGGGTGGTTTCATTTAAAAAAATTGTCTTTTTTGAAGTTTGTCAACTGTAATTTTGGTGTAACGTACCCGTCACATTTTTATAAATAATCGAGGATTCTTCTATGGATAATGTAGCTTAAAGTCTCCTTTATAAAAGGCTTTTTTCAGATTATAAAAATTCGATCTCGTTCCCGATATACAGAGTTTTGAAAATGTGCCGGATTTCAGACAAAAAATCAAAAAAAGTTGAATAACGCCGGAAGTAGTTGATCATGAGTAAAATGTTTTTATTGCTCCATATGTAAAATTTTCCGCTGCATTCAATGGTAAAATAAAATATAGCATATTCCATTTAAAATAAGAAAGTTGAGGTCAATTTCTGGTTAAACCGGAAGTGCTACTGCTTTGAAAATATTTTCGTTAAAACGGGCATGTTGGATAACCCCTAGATACCAAATTTCGTTAAATTATATTAAATAGTATTTAAAATATAGATAGCGTAAGCTCGTCCTGAGACACCCTGTATACCTTCAAACATTATTGTAAAAATGTTAAACTCGGATTCTGGGAACATCAAAACGTGCTTTTTCACTAAAATCTCTATATGCGATTTTTAGCACGATCCCTATACCTCCCTTACCTAGGGTAGCGGGAAGTAAAAATGAATGTAATAGTATTTGAGAAACCGTGGTTCCAACATCCACACTCATACACGGACATCATCGTAAAAATGTTATAATCGGATTATAGGGACCTTAAAACGTGCTTATCCATTAAAATCTGGATACAATTATTAGGATGATTCCAATACCTCTCTTAGCGAGAGGTAAAAACTGATCTGAAAAAATTATTACGGCATAACGAATAACAATAAAGATTTCCTGGGCGTACAAAATCTTGACGTTCACGCATTGTAGTTATTCTTTGATGAGTTTGACCCAGCTAGGAAAGTTAGCAGGCTGTACAGTACTCCGTAAGGGTGTAATGCTTACTATACAACCTACTACCTCATCCAGCCAAGCCAATAGTGTCCGATTCCCTCGCAGCGTAGCGTTGTTGTTCTTTTCATCTCCTACGACGATTCGAAAGGTGTACTCGCATCCCTCGTTGCTACGTTCGCCTAAAGAGCTCCGTAAAGTCGAGCTTGTGAATCTAACCACACAAGTTCGGTTCTACGGGTTCCTCTAAACGAGCGATGACAGGTTTGAAGAGTCTGGAAAGTTTGTAGAGTATCACAGAGATGGCAGTACAGGACGTACACTAAGGGAGTTTCATTAGACACTAGAGTAAAGGAATATCATATACCTATTAACTAATATATTGCGGATCCTTTGCTTTTCTTGAAGGAAACACTGTGAAATGGAAATATCATTTCTGCATAAGTCTATCTCACACAAACACCCAACCGCGAATTATGCGCATGCTTGGAAACCGCGACTACTATTGGCTAACGAGGAAATCATCATCACTTTTTGCGAATCACAGTTCTGTTTATTAACGACTAGCGCGACAAATTTTACATTTAAATTTGAGAAATTAAACAATGTACCTACTATTTATTTTATATGTAAATTCTTGAGTATAAATATTAGTAATAATAAAAAACATTGACATATTCTAGTGCTAAATTTGAATTAAATAATTTACTTTGTTGTACTGTAAAAATAATAGGAATACAATCTGGTCAGGATTAATTTATTTAGGTGACAATAAATTACTGTATGAAACACAAAGCAAATGCTTTCGAAGTGGAACTACAAACAGAAATAAAATCAAACGTCAAAGTCAAACCATGTGCTCGCTGCATCACCAGGGCAGCGTTCCAAAACCAAGAATACCGAGTTTTGGCGTAGAGTATGATGTGTTGTGTTTTGGAACGAATGAGAGTTTTTATATATATACCGTGAGTATTTTTTAACGTGAAACATAGGGTTTGTCATATCCATGGTTACGACTTGATATTTGATTGACAGCAATGTATTTGCCCGTTCCATTTAAAATGAAACATAGGGAACGAATCTGACAGAAGTTTTATATTTAAATATTGTAAGAAATTTAGCGGAGTCAGAAAACCACTCGAGTGCACTAAACATATTTCGGGCACAAGGTGCACACAATATTTTTTCTACATCTAAATTTAATTTTTAGAAAACAGGTATAATTATTTAAACAAAATTAACTTTTAATGACATTTTGTCAATATGACAGATAACCGTTGAATTTTCCTATAAATTATGATTTGACATTTGATTGACAACAATGTATTTATTTGTCTCATTTAAAATGACACATATAAATAAATATATCATCACGGCATATTACCCATTTCTGGGTGTGCCAGTATCTACAACACATGTAGACATCGGTAATGATGACGATATATTTTACCGTGTGGGCGCTTTCCAGGCGTCACCTCACGGGCACTCATAGCTGGCGTGGAGAGTGCACCACAGGGGTCACTTTTGTGCCATTTATAATTGGAAATATTTGGCGTCAGTCGGGATCGAACCCGGTTCCCCCATGTTCGCGACCAGACACTCAGGCATGCGGCCACGGGACCCCACAAAAATGACACATGGGGAATGAATTTGACAGAAGTATTATATTTAAATATTGTAAGAAATTTAGCCGAGTCAGAAAAACCACTCGGGCACAAGGTGCACACTATATTTTTTCAACAACTAATTTTAATTTAGAATGCAGGTAAAATTAACCTCTATTGACGTATTATTAAATGTCAAATTCGTTCCCTATGGTCGCGTTCAGCACCTCTCATCGCTAGCATCGCTGACCTCCGAAATTTGACGAACACAATGAATGGACGAATGTAATTGGTCCAGCAATTGCATTCGGCAATCATCGGCACGCAGCGGTGCTCATCGCTGCCGGGGTGCTGAACGCGCCCAATGTTTAAATTTAAATGGAACGGGCAAATACATTGCTGTCAATCAAATATCAAGTCGTAACCATGGATATGACAAACCCAATATTTCACGTTAAAAAATACTCACGATATACAGTGTGTCCCATTTAGAGGTGCCACCATTGGGATCTCGAGAACTATGAGAGATACGATGTCGGTTAAATAGAACTTTTTATGCGCCTTTGGGAGGCCATCTCAGATGTGCTTTTGTTTTTCCAAAAATTCTCATAGGGCACTAGATAATGACGAAAAACTGAATATTGTTGATTTTTTCTTTTTCAAATAACTTCTAAACTGTTAGTAATTGAGAAAAACGTTTCAAATATAAAAGATAGATATTTTTATTAAGTAACCAGTGACGTACGAAATAAATTTTTATATCCGTAAATTTTAGAGATATAACACAAACTTATATTTTTTTAAATGGAACCCATATCTGATTTCAGTCTCAAAAAAATCATTATTTTTTTCTCTTTTCAATGATGTAAGAGTTATTATGTTTTATATTTGTTTTGCTCCTACAATTTAATTTTTCTCTTTATTTTCCTGAACTTTCTTATTATTTCCCAAAAAAACATTATTATTTTTATTAATTATATTGTATTCGATCGAAATAATTTGTTTTATACCTTTATTACTTAATATTTCATTCTAGACTCATAATTACAAATTACACTATAATGTGCCAAGGGCGACCAGATACAAAATATAAAAATTAGTTTGATACGAGTTTTGAGCAAAATTTTCTAACGAAATAAATTATTTAAATACAAGGAGTATTTCTAAATAGAAATCTACCAATAATTTCAAAATAATTATAAATTTAATACAAAATAAGGAAAAAATAATAATTTAGAAGGCAAAACAAGTGTAAAACATAATAACCCTTACATCGTTGAAAAGAGAAAAAAATAATGATTTTTCTGAGACTAAAATCAGATATGGGTTCCATTTAAAAAAATATAAGTTTGTGTTATATCTCGAAAACTTACGGATATAAAAATTTAATTCGTACGTCACTGGTTAGCTACTAAAAATATCTATCTTTTATATTTGAAATGTTTTTCTTAATTACTAATAGTTTAGAAGTTATTTGAAAAAGAAAAAATCAATAATATTCAGTTTTTCGTCATTATCTAGTGCCCTATGAGAATTTTTGGAAAAACAAAAGCACATCTGAGATGGCCTCCCAAAGGCGCATAAAAAGTTCCATTTAACCAACATCGTATCTTTTATAGTTCTGGAGATCCCAATGGTGGCACCTCTAAATGGGACACACTGTATATACAGGGTGTCCCATTTAAGGTACGAATGCATTGGTATCTCGAGAACCGTAAGAGCTACGAAGTTGGTTAAATTAGACAAAAGTTGCCCCATTAGGAGGCTATTTTAATGGTGTTTTGTTATTTGCGAAAAAATGCATAGGTCACTAGATACAGGTGAAAATGTAAATTTCGCGATTTTCTTTTTTTGCTTATAACTTTGTTATATGAAATAATACGAGATTCTGGTTTGCACTTTCTTAAGGCACTTTTGTATGGTGAATTTGCAGAAGTACTCAAATTTTTTTTATATCTAACCATTTACGAGTTACTGATAGCAACTTTTATTTTTCATATGGAGGTCATATTAAGCTATGGCATTTTTAAATGAAGATTTTTTTTAGCTTTACAATGATATAAAACAATAATAATTTATTTTTATAATTAACAGAAAAATTAATAAAAATTGTTATTTATACTAAAATTAAATTGAAAAAAGTAAATCGAAGGCTGCTATGGAAACAACAAACAACAAAAAAGTGCAACAATTGAATTTCTGAATTTTACTTGACAATAGTAGATTATTACGAGTAATAAAAATGAATTTTTCTCGTTCGGAAAAATACGATATGTTGAGTTGTCAAAGTTCGTTTTTTACTCGTCATAATCTACTATTGTCAAGTAAAATTCAGAAATTCAATTGTTGCACTTTTTCGTTCTTCGTTGTTTCCATAGCAGCTTTCGATTTACTTTTTTCAATTTAATTTTAGTATAAATAACAATTTTTGTTAATTTTTCTGTTAATTATAAAAATAAATTATTATTGTTTTATATCATTGTAAAGCTAAAAAAAATCTCTATTTAAAAATGCCATAGCTTAATATGACCTCCATATGAAAAATAAAAGTTGCTATCAGTAACTCGTAAATGGTTAGATATAAAAAAAAAAATTGAGTACTTCTGCAAATTCACCATACAAAAGTGCCTTAAGAAAGCGCAAACCAGAATCTCGTACTATTTCATATAACAAAGTTATAAGCAAAAAAAGAAAATCGCGAAATTTACATTTTCACCTGTATCTAGTGACCTATGCATTTTTTCGCAAATAACAAAACACCATTAAAATAGCCTCCTAATGGGGCAACTTTTGTCTAATTTAACCAACCTCATAGCTCTTACGGTTCTCGAGATACCAATGCATTCGTACCTTAAATGGGACACCCTGTATATATATATGTGTGTGTGTGCGTACGTGCGTGCGTGTGTGTGTGTGTAACTGCGGTTTCCTCAAACTGACATTAATGGGAAGAGCTGATTAGATTAGTCATCATTGGTAAGGATAAACCAAACCAGAAACATTTCTAGTTTTCTTTTAACTTTGGCATCTTAATTGACACTAGTGACTAGTGACATTGACAAGTTAAATTCAAGACCGACTCAATACAGCAAAATATAGGTGTACGCGATTTTTTGCAAAGTTAATGTATCTCCTCTCCATTTTTGAGTTATTGTTGAGAAATAAATTCTCTAACGAATGAGCAAATAAAAATAGAAAATGTTTGCCCATTTAATATTCTTCGTAACCCTTATAGATTTCGAGATGGAAATGGTGACCCATTTAAAATAAACAGCCTATATTTACATTTACATAGTTTATTACCTATTTTTTTGTAAGTCGACAAAACGCTGCATTTCCTTCTTCTTTTTAGCTCAGTTGCGTTTAGCGACGTTGCCAAATCGATTCAAGTGCAACAATGGCGTTTCGTCTGTCTGGGTCGTTGACAACCTACGAAAAAAAAAATACCATCATTGCGGGTACATGTGCAGTCGATGCCGGTGCTATGTGTTATAGATGTTATAGTTAACTTTTTTATCTAAATAAATAAAAAAAATATTGAAAAATATTTCTTTCCATTTTTACCTCTCGCTACCCTTAGTAAGGGAGGCATAGGGATTGTGATAAAAACCGCATGTCGAGATTTTAAGTACATAGAATCCGATTTTAACATTTTCACAATGGGGATTACACCATTTTTTACCTCCCGCTACCCTTGGTAAGGGAGGTATAGGGATCGTGCTAAAAATCTCATATCGAGATTTTAGTAAATGACCACGTTTTAAGTTCCCTAGAATCCATTTTTAACATTTTCACGATGATGTCTGTATGTGTGTATGTGTGTGTGTATGTATGTGTGTATGTGTGTGTGTATGTGTAGGGATTTTGTCTTCACTCTAACTCAAATACTATCATTCAGAAAATTCTGAAACCTTGTATTTCCATCCCATTCTAATATGAAAAGAAGCCATTAGATTTTGGTGTAAATCGGATAACCGGAAATGGCACTTTACCTGAAGCTCATAATGGTTTTTCTTCAAAAAATACCATTAAATGCCATTTTTTTCGCATTTTATGTCTTATGAAAATTAAAGATTATTGAATTTTCTACTGGAACACATTAATACTTTCTCTATATATTTTACACATAAATTTAAAAATAATTTTTTTTATTAGTCGCGAAGCCTAAGATAAACACAATAATTCGTTTGTTACACAGTTCATATTTCAAATGAATGTAACTGACAGTTAATGTCACTGTCAAAAAACTAATCACTTCAAATTAATAATAGTGACATTTTAAAAAGAAAATAGTAAATAAAGCAATAGTTTTCTGCAATGGAACAGTTTGCAGCGTTAGTAAATACGTAAGTATGTATTTAAATTAATAAAAATTAAATAGCGGGAGGTTTTGTGTTGGCCACATCAGATTTTTTTTTATATAATTTCATCTGAAAATATTAGGAAAACTAAGACTATTGATGAAAATCCGGTGAAAAAATTCCTATTAATAAGCGAGTTATGGTCTCCCGAATTTTGAAAAGATTGACGTGACGTCACATTTATGTGTTTTTATATCAAACTGTTTTCATCATGGACCTAAATGTTCTTGAAATATATGCTATTTTAAGTTATATTTACATAAAAATAAATGAATATTATAACACTGTATAAGTCTACATACTTTATAATTACAGGTGTATTTAAATTAGGTATTAAGATTAATGCAAGAAATTTATGTTAAAATAAAAACTGTTTGGAAACTGCAGTACAGGAATGTTAGCCCCTCCTTTCGAATTTGAATTTCTTAACTTCCATTGGTAGTAACCCCCACCCCCTAACACGCTATTTGTTATGCATGTATAGGCGGTCTTTCGGTCACCAATCAAAATATTATATATAGATTTCATATTGGTGTCGAAGCGCTATAACAACAAACCCCTTATTTCCGAAATATCTCAATTATACCATTTCATTTTTACCTCCCGCTACCCTAGGTAAGGGAGGTATAGGGATCGTGCTAAAAATCGGATATAGAGATTTTAGTGAATAAACACGTTTTGATGTCCCCAGAATCCGATTTTAATATTTTTACAATGATGTCTGTAGGTATGTATGTGTGTGTGTCTGTGTGTGTGTGTGTGTGTCTGTGTGTGTGGATCATGTGGACACGATTACTCAAATACTATCAATCAGAAAAATTTGAAATTTTGTATACCCATTCTATACTAATATGGGAAGTGCTCATTAGTTTTTAGTGTATATCGGATAACCGGAAGTATCATTTATACAAGCTTTTAACAGTTTTTCTTGTAAAAAATTCATTGAATATAATTTTTTAGCAACTTTTACTAATTAAAATGGAATATAATGGTTTAATCTTCAATTCTACGATAATAACATGTAGTAAATAACTCTAAATAACTTTAAATATGAATATATAATATAATTTATTTCCATGTATCACCTTGCCTATGCGTCAAACAAAATCATAATTTTCATGACAGGTTTGACATATTTAAACAAATGTCACTGACAGGCAGCAATTATATTAAAATTAATAATCAAACCGTGTTAATGAGAATATAAGAGTAAAATATTTTATTAAGGTTTGTAAAAATAATATATTTTCCATCATACATAAATTAGATGTACAGGATGATCTGATTTAAATTTGCTAATTGCTATTTTTGCAGCACTATAAATTAATATTAATTTACAACTACACATTTACGAAATGGATTATGTACAGCGAAGAATTTACAAAGATTGCGTTTTAGAGCACCTAGAAGATGATGCTGATTTTTATAAGAATGTACGTGTGTGACTATTTTTCCTTAAAGCCTATTAAACTATGATCCAAAACTTCTCAAATTTGGTATTTAAAACTCATATATAATTTGAAACAACATATTAGATTTTAACTATATGTGATAAATCGGATGTAGAATTGAATTAGGAGCTCTAACAAATTTTTGAGGAAAAACAATACAACAATCCAAAATTTCGTATTACAGACTTTTCTATTTATTGGACAACAAATTAGATTTTATTTATAAACGATTAACCGGAAATGATACTTTACTTAAAGCTCACTGCTATTTTAAACATGGAATTGGCGGGAGGTCATGTGTTGGCCACATCAGATTTTTTTTTTATTAATATTCGTTATTCAGCATATACATTTGTATTTTTTTTACTATTTTCCTTTAATTCGATTGAGCTGGAATCCCCTATTACCATTTCGTCGGCTAAGACAGCGCTATCTCTTAATATACCCACAAATCACCTTTAGTTTCCTTAGAAAGTTTCCTATTAGTGCTGCCATCTATTACCACTTCATTCATATGTCCAATATTTATCGTTGAACAAAAATATGTGAACAAGGCAAATTTTTGTTGGCGAATCTTATCTTGGCAACGGATATTTTAATGTTGGCAGCCATGACACATTCCACGTACTGACCTTACTTCACTCTCACGGCATTAAAACGATTGCTTCGCTATAGGCCTGTTTACATGACATGATACGGTTTAGCTGAGATACAATAATAACATGGCTAAATATAACTCTAACTCTATGTAGGCACTAGCACTAGGCCACGGAATATTTTACAGCATATTTTAAAAGTTGTTGACTCTTATAATTCTTCCTATCTTATGCTGTAGTTCAGTCAGCGAAATATTCTAACTATACTTCGTTTAAAAAAGAGTAATATAAAATAATTTAAAAAAAATCTATTGTGGCCAGCACAAAACCTTCCATCAATTCAATGTATTTGTACAAATCAGATACCAAAAGTTCCTTGGAAAAGATTCTATATATCCTGTAAAATTGTAACACAAACACACTATTTTTTACAAATTCCATATTGCAAGTTCCTTTGAAATCCAATATAATTATAACATGAATATACATTTTGTAAATTGTACTTCACACTTCCTCATTCCTATCCAACGCATCTTTTTCACACAGTTCTTCCTCTCTCAAATATTCTGCTACACATTCCTTCCATCTTCTCTTTGGCCTTCCTCGTACTCCCGGCATTGAAATTGCAAGTCACTTGCGAGGGACACTCTGTCACTTATGTTACTTTCTGATCCTATACTTTCCACTTTGGTTTAGCACTTGACACTAACATCTGTCAATTAGAATTTTTTGAATATATCTGCTGTTTCCATAATTTTTGCAAAGCAGGCTGATTGTTGAAAGTTAACCTCTCTTAATCTCTTTATAACTCTATGTATATTTATTAAAATGAAGGAAAATGTATAATCAAATCGTACAGAGAATAAGATTTTCTTTCATATTAATGATCATAAAATGTCGAAAAATGATATTTAATTGCGTTTTTTCCAGAAAAACTGTTAAGATCTTCAAATAAGGGTTCTTCCGGTTGACAAATTATAACCAAAATCTAACCAGCTCTTCGTATGATTGTAAAGAAGAGGAATACGAAAGAATCATAATTTTTAGAATTGTAGTTTTGAAGTATTGAAGTTATCGTCGGAGAAAAATTTGTCACACACACACACACACACACACATATATACATACAGACATCAATGTAAAATTAGTAAAATCGTATTCTAGGGATCTTAAAACGTGCTTATTCATTACAAACTCACTACCGAATTTTTTGACCCAAGACAATACCTTCCTTTTGACGGAAGGTAAAAATCTGTTGTGGCCAGCACTATACCTCTCGTCATTTTCGTAGTAGGCTATATAAATATTGTATTTAACATTTCTGGTACAAACAAAAATTTCTGATTACATTTATTCTTTATTTTTCAATTCATTCTATGAACAAGTTTCCTCCTACTCTTCTAAATGTTCGAGATTCTTCCTTCTTCCAATTCATTGACGAGATTGGTGGTATTTCTGAAGGGTATATAATGAATTGTATGTACAGTGTGTCCCATTTCGAGGTGCCACCATTGGGATCTCGAGAACTATAAGAGATACGATGTCGGTTAAATGGAACTTTTTGTGCGCCTTTGGGAGGCCATCTCAGATGTGCTTTTGTTTTTCCAAAAATTCTCATAGGACACTAGATAATGACGAAAAACTGAATATTGTTGATTTTTACCTTCCGTCACCTTTAGGTAAGGAAGGTATTGTCTTTGGTCAAAAAATTCGGTGGTGAGTTTTTAATGACTAAGCACGTTTTAGGGTCCCTACAATACAAATTTACTATTTTTAAGATGATGTCTGTATGTATGTGTGTGTGTGTGTGCGCGTGTGTCCGTGTGTGTGTGTGTGTGTATGTGTGTCCGTGTGTGACAAATTTTTCTCCGACGATAACTCCAATACTACAATTCTAAAAATTATAATTCTTTCGTATTCCTCTTCTGTACATCCATATGAAGAGTTGATTAGATTTTGGTTATAATCGATCCACCGGAAGTACCCTTTTTTGAAGTTTTTAACAGTTTTTCTTAAAAAAACGCAGTTAAATATTACTTTTTGACATTTTGTTATTATGTATATTAAAGAAAATACTCTTCTCTATACGGTTTAATTATACATTTTCCTTCATATTAAATAGATGTAAATTTAAAGCATTATAAAGAAATTAATTTTCAAAAATTAGTCTGCTTTGCAATTTATTATGGAAACAGCTGAGATAATTATTCAAAAAAAATTAATTGACAGATGTCAGTTGCAAGTGCAAAACCAAATATGAAAAGTATAGGATCTAAAATTGGTATGTCATATTGTTACTCGCAAGTGACATGCAGAGAAAGGCCAAAGAGAAGATGGAAGGACATTACTTAGTGTAGTTTATGTTATAATTTTATTGGATTTAAAGAACCTTTTCAAATGAACTTTTAGTATGGAATTTGTAAAAAACAGTATGTGTTCGTGTTCGATTTTACATGATATTATATAGAATCTGTTCCAAGGACCTTTTGGTATGGGTTTTGTACAAAATACATCGAATTGACGGAAGGTCTTGTGCTGGCCACAACAGATTTTTTCTTTTTCAAATAACTTCTAAATTATTAGTAATTGAGAAAAATGTTTCAAATATAAAAGATAGATATTTTTATTAACTAACCAGTGGCGTACGAAATAAATTTTTATATCCATAAATTTTCGAGATATAACACAAATTTATATTTTTTTAAATGGAACCCATATCTGATTTTAGTCTCAAAAAAATCTTTTTTTTTTCTCTTATCAAAGATGTAAACTTAAAAAATATTTAACTGCAGTTTCCTCAATCTGACATTCCTGGGAAGAGCTGAAAAGATTTTGGTAACAATTGAACAACCGGAAGTAGTAGTTTTTTAGAAAAATTCTTCTAAATATAATTTTTGGGAGGTTTTTTTCTATTAAATATTGAAGAACATTAATTCTCCATCTAATACACATAAAATTTTTATTATATCTTGTATAGATTTAGAGATAAAGACACTATAATTTATAGAGTGAACTAATCGCAGAGGCTAAGGCACTAAGGAAACCAGTTGAAAAATTCCAATGTTTATAACATAGTTTGTAAATGACACATGTTAGTGTTAAACTCAACAGTTTTAGTGACATTCTGATAATTTTTTCTGGGAAGTATATTTAATTTTTCTTATTGTTTTATTAATTAAATATTTGAAATTATAGGTAAAATTGTGGTAAAATGCATATATCCATCAGAAATACCACCAATCTGGTTAATGAATTGGAACAATCTCTGACATTTAGAAACTTCCTCATACAATGAAAAATAGATATAATTAGAATTATATGTGTGTAGAAGACATGTTAAATACAATAAAAAACAAAATTTGGGTAAAGTTCTGGAATATTTTGTTATAAAACGACGGTTCGAAAGCGAAGTGCAATACAATACTTATATAGCCTAATATGGAAATGAAAAGAGGTCTTGTGCTGGCCACAACAGATTTTTTAACGTGAAACATTGGCTTTGTTATATCCACGGTTACGACTCGACATTTGATATATCTTCAGTGTAGCGTAGATAGCCAATTTTATTCTTATGGAGGTTTTCTGTACCATGTTGCCAATTTTTCAATGTAATGTAATAATGAAACATTCATAAATTTTCATTGCTATACCAAAATTAGTTAACACTGTACAATTTAAGTTTTATGTGGGCCTCTTAAACAGAAATTTTCAAAAAATAATATTTAGAAGATTTTTTAAAAGAAACTATTACTTCCGGTTGTCCAATTGTTACCAAAATCTAATCAGCTCTTCCCAGGAATGTCAGATTGAGGAAACTGCAGTTAAATATTTTTTAAATCTTAGTATTTGAGAAACCGTGGTTCCCACATCCACACACACATCTACACATCGATAAACACACACACACACACACACACACACACATACACACACGGACATCATCGTAAAAATGTTATAATCGGATTATAGGGACCGTAAAACGTGCTTATCTACTATAATCTAGATATGTGATTTTTAGCATGATTCCAATACCTCTCTTAGCGAGAGGTAAAAATACGGTATAAATTTTCAGTTTAAAAACATGGAATCAATGCGTTGTGGTGAATGGGGGATTACACCATATTTTTTTTTATAATTTCATCTGAAAATATTAGGAAAACTAAGACTATTGATGAAAATCCGGTGATAAAATCCCTATTAATATGCGAGTTACGGTCTCCCGAATTTTGAAAAGATTGGCGTGACGTCACATTTATGTGTTTTTATATCAAACTGTTTTCATCATGGACCTAAATGTTTTTGAAATATATGCTATTTTAACTTATATTTACATAAAAATAAATGAATATTATAATACTGTATAAGTATACATACTTTATAATTACAGGTGTATTTAAATTATTAAGTTTAATGCAAGAAATTTATGTTAAAATAAAAACTGTTTGGAAACTGTAGTACAGGAATGTTAGCCTCTCCTTTCGAATTTGAATTCCTTAACTTCCATTGGTAGTAATCCGACCTCCTAACACGCTATTTGTAATGTATGTATAGGCGGTTTCTCGGTCGCCAATCAAAATATTTTCATATTAGTGTCGAAGCGTTATAACAAAAAACCCTTTATTTCCGAAATATTTCAATTATACCATTTCATTTTTACCTCTCGCTAAGAGAGGTATTGGATTCATGCTAAAATTCGCATATCCAGATTTTATTGAATAAGCACGATTTAAGGTCCCTACAATCCGATTATAACATTTTTAAAATGATGTCTGTGTGTGTGTGTGTGTGGATGTATGTGTGTGTGTGTGTGTGTGTGTGTGTGTGTGTGTGTGTGTGTGTGTGTGTATGTATGTATGTATGTCTGGATGTTGTAGTCACGATTCCTCAAAAACTATAAGACTTAAAAAATATTTAACTGCAGTTTCCTCAATCTGACATTCCTGGGAAGAGCTGAAAAGGTTTTGGTAACAATTGAACAACCGGAAGTAGTAGTTTCTTAGAAAAATTCTTCTAAATACAATTTTTTGGGAGTTTTTTTTATTAAATATTGAAGAACATAAAATTCTCCATCTAATACACTTAAAAATTTTATTATATCTTGTATAGATTTAGAGATAAAGACTCTATAATTTATAGAGTATACTAATCGCAGAGGCCAAGGCACTAAGGAAACCAGTTGACAAATTCCAATGTTTATAACATGACATATGTCATTGACAAATATCAACAGTTTTAGTGACATTCTGATAGCTTTTCCTGGGAAGTATATTTAACTTTTCTTATTCTTTTATTAATTAAATATTTGAAATTATAGGTAAAATTGTGGTAAAATGCATATATTATCAGAAATACCGCCAATCTGGTTAATGAATTGGAACAATATTTGACATTTAGAAACTTCCTCATACAATGAAAAATAGATATAATTTGAATTACATGTGTGCAGAAGACATGCTAAATATAGTAAGAAACAATATTTGGGTAATGTTCTGTAAGATTTTGTTATAAAACGACGGTTGGAAAGCGAAGTGCAATACAATACTTATATAGCCTAATATGAAAATGGCGAGAGGTCTTGTGCTGGCCACAACAGATTTTTTTTTATTAATATTCGTTTCTCAGCATATACATTCGTATTTTTTTACTATTTTCCTTTAATTCGATTGAGCCGTAATCCACCATTTAAAATTATAGAAAGCAGATTTTAAGATTTTACCCAAAGGTGTGTGTACATGGGGGCAGCAACACTTTATTTTATGGTGGGGGAAGGGGCTGCATTACTATAAATCTGGCCCTGGCAAACCAGGAAAAAATGGAATCCCTTTATTACATCATTACCGTACCAGCAATATGCCAGCGCCAGTCATATCACCTTCACACACTTTCAATTTTTTATCTGCTCTCTCTGTTTCTCTCCCATCGTTTTGTATATTCTGTCTCTGTCACTGTCTATAAACCGGCAGACAGTATCGCTATCCTTGTTGCACCTGTGCGTAAGCTTATTGTTGTCTCTTTCTACGTCTGGTTGTAGACAGATGCGAATCAGGTCGTTGCTCTTAACAACCATAGGCGTAGAGTTACGGGAGGTAAGATGGAACAATGTTTAAATGCATTTTAGTGACGGCAAAAATTAAAAATTTTATGACAGGTTTGTCCAGAGAAATTTAAGACTTAAGTCGTAGCTTATTCTTAAGTTACACATTAAATCGTTGCATCATCCAAAAATGTCAAAATGTGAGACGTTAGTAGCACTTAAATGTAAAATAAATAACTAAATACAGGGTGTCTCAATAAGCTTGCTCACTATTGGTAACTTTTTTATTTGAAGAGATACGAGGTTGGTTAAATTAGCAAAATTGTGCCATTTTATATTAGAAAATTGGTCATGTAGACAAAATAAAAATTGTGTCAGCGGTTCCCAAAATTTGGGACAGAATATATATTTTTTAAATGGCACTATATATTTTTTATTATCTCATTGGAAAGAGTATTTTTTGCTCTTTCCAATAAGGTAATGTTGTTTATGTACAATTTTTTCAAATAAACGAGTTATTTACGTTTAAAGATAAAAATTATCTGTTATTAGTTTTGGTCAAGTAAACTATGGAAACAATTGTCTTTTATAAAATTATTATTTTATTAATTTATTTTACAGTAATAACAAAACAAAGAAAATATTCAAATTGAAAGCCATTATTTCTTTCGCACATTTAAACTCTTTTGGAAAGAGAGCCGACCGTTCTACGTAAATGGATATAACTTTCCATATAGCACGATCATATCTTACTTTTCTTCATTTGTAAAGTTATTAAACATTATTAAACACAGAGAACTTTACGGGAGAAATTATTAAACGTCAAACAAACAAAGAATCAATTGTTTCCATGGCTTACTTGACTAAAAAACTAATAAAATAGTTTACAAAATTTCAATTTTTAACCGTAAATAACTCGTCTATTTGAAAAAATTGTACATAAACAACATTACCTTATTAAGAGAAAAAAATACTCTTTTCAATATGATAATAAAAAAAATATATGGTTCCATTTAAAATATATATATATATATATATATATATATATATATATATATATATATATATATATATATATATATATATTGTCCCAAATTTTGAGAACCGCTGACACAAATTTTATTTTGTCTACATGACCAATTTTCTAATATAAAATGGCACAATTTTGCTTATTTAACCAACCTCGTACCTCTTCAAATAAAAAAAGTTACCAATAGTGAGCAAGCTTATTGAGACACCCTGTATATCATCATCAGCATATTACCCATTACTGGGTGTGCCAGTATCTACAACATATGTAGACATCGGTAATGATGACGATATATTTTACCGTGTGGGCGCTTACCAGGCGTCACCTCACGGGCACTCATAGCTGGTGTGGAGAGTGCAGCACAGGGGTCACTCTTGTGCCATTTAAAATTGGAAATATTTGGCGTCTGTCGGGATCAAACCCGGTTCCCCAGGTTCGCGACCAGACACTCAGGCACGCGGCCACGGAACCCCGTCATTTCCATGGTTAAAATAGCAATGAGCTTTAAGTAAAGTATCACTTCCGGTTGATCTAATTTGTTGTTCAAATAAATAGAAAAGTCTGTAATACGAAATTTTGGATCATATTTTATTATGCTTTTTTTCGAAAATCTGTTAAGAGCTCCAAATTAAGTACAACTTCCGGTTTGTCATGTACAGTCAAAATCTAATATGTTGTTTCAAATTATATACGAGTTTTAAATACCAAATTTGAGAAGTTTTAGATCATATTTTAATATATTTTTTCGAAAAAATCTGCTGAGAGCTTCAAGTAAACTACCACTTCCGGAGCATCAATCTTAGCAGAAATCTAATATGTCATTTTCATTAATATAAAAGTCTTAAATACAAAATTTGAAAAGTTTTGGAATATATGATAATTTGTTCTTCACGATAATCTGTTCAGAGCTTCAAGTAAAGTATCACTTCCGGGTTATCAATTTTATCCAAAATCTAATATGTTATTCCCCTCGATATAGAAGTCTTAAATACTAAAATTGAAAAGTTTTGGATCATATTTTAATATAGTTTTTCATTAAAAACTGTTATGGGCTTCAAGTAAAGTACTCCTTCCGGTTGTCCAATTTTATCCAAAATCTAATCAACTCTATATATTAATGCAGAAAGTTTAAATAAGGAATATTGAGATTTTTGGAAGTTTGATATAAGAGTTATCGAGGACAAAAAAATCGTCACACACACGCAGACACACACACACACACACAGAGAGACACAAACACACACAGACATTATTGTAAAAATAGTACAAAAGTGTTAGGGACCCTAATTCGTGCTTATTCACTAAAAACTCAGTATCGAATTTTTGAACCGAAAACATTACCTCCCTTACCTACAGTATGACGGGAGGTAAAAACGGTGACTTATGTCACATATCAATTGACATATCATTTTAATAGGCACCACAGAAATCTCGACAGGAATTTTCTATTGTCTTTTGTTTTTGAGCTTATTATAAAAGATAAAGAAAAAATCTGTTGTGGCCAGCACAAAACCTTCCGTCAATTCGATGTATTTTGTACAAATCCGATACCAAAAGTTCCTTGGAAAAAATTCTATATATCCTGTAAAATTGTAACACGTAGACACTATTTTTTACAAATTCCATATTGCAAGTTCCTTTGAAAAGATTCTATAAATCCAATAACACGAATGTACATTCTGTAAATTGCACTTCACACTTCCTCATTCCTATCCAACGCTTCTTCTTCACACAGTTCTTCCTCTCTCAAATATTCTGCTACACAGTCCTTCCATCTTCTCTTTGCCCTTCCTCGTACTTCCGGCATTGAAACTGCAAGTCACTTGAGAGGGACACTCTGTCACTTATGTTACTTTCTGATCCTATACTTTCCACTTTGGTTTTGCACTTGACACTGACATCTGTCAATTAGAATTTTTTGAATATATCTGCTGTTTCCATAATTTTTGCAAAGCTGACTGATTTTTGAAAGTTAACCTCTCTTAATCTCTCTATAACTCTATATCTATTGAATATGAAGGAAAATATGGAACGCCGTTTTAATATTTATTCTATATTTAAAGATATGTTAAATTATATAAAGACGTCATTAAATGAAATAAAAACGTCTTTAATTCATTTTTGGATGTTCTTATAATATTTTTTGATATCCAAAATGTTTTAAAGACGTCTTAAATTCAAATATTTATAGATATCAAAAATTCTTTTTTAGATATGAAGAATTGAATTAAGGATATCAAGAATTAAGTTAAGGATATCAAAAATTGAATTAAAGATATCAAAAATTGAATTTTGGATATCAAAAATTCAATTCTGGATATCTCTATAAATAACATGTCCAAAATTCGAATTTTTGACGTCCTAAATTAATTTTTGATATCCAAAATTCAATTCTAGATATCAAAAATTCAATTCTAGATATCAAAAATTCAATTCTTGATATCAAAAATTCAATTCTTGATATCAAAAATTCAATTCTTGATATCAAATATTCAATTCTTGATATCAAAAATTGAATTCTTTATATCAAAAATTCAATTCTAGATATCAAAAATTCAATTCTTGATATCAAAAATTCAATTCTTGATATCAAAAATTCAATTCTTGATATCTATAAATATTTGAATTTAAGACGTCTTTAAAACATTTTGGATATCAAAAAATATCAAATTCAATTCTTGATATCAACAATTCAATTCTTGATATCCAAAATTAATTTAAGATATCAAAAATTCGAATTCTGGACATGTTATTTATGGAGATGTGATATCCATAATTCAATTCTTGATATCCAAAATTAATTTAAGATGTCAAAAATTCAAATTCTTGATATCAAGAATTCATTTAAGGATATCAAGAATTGAATTAAGGATATCAAAAATGGAATTAAAGATATCAAAAATTCAAATACAGATATCCAAAATTGAATTCTGGACATGTTAAATTTGCTTTTTGATGTCGAAAATTCAGTACCATTTTAAGATGTCTAAAATTTAATTTTTGATATCTATAAATGTATTTTTGATATCCTTTATTCAATTCTGAATATCTAATATTAAATTTTTGACATCCTAAATTATTTAAGGATGTCTGAAATTAATTTCAGACGTCCTTAATTATTTAAAGATGTCCATAATTCAATTTTTGATGTCTTTTAATAATTAAGGATATTTGAAATTAAATTTTTGACGTCTTTAAATAAATGAAGATGTCTTTAAATGTAGAATAAATAGTAAAACGGCGTTCCATAGGAAAATGTATAATCAAATCGTATAGGAAATAAGATTTTTTTTCATATTAATGATCATAAAATGTCGAAAATTGATATTTAACTGCGTTTTTTCCAGAAAAACTGTTAAGAATTTCAAATAAGGGTACTTCCGGTTGACCAATCATAACCAAAATCTAATCAGCTCTTCGTGTGGTTGTAAAGAAGTGAAAATAATGTGTCATTTGCCGCTCGATATACTGTGTGCGCCCGAGTGCGTGGTCGCTGTCGCTTCGCTCGTCACTTGTTGAGTCTGGTGCGAGTCTGCCGCGTCCACGTGACACTAGCTGTCTCTCTCGCACACCAGACACCTGTCCTTGTCTAGCAAGTGCAGCCTACCACACGCACCGACACATTGTCCTACGAAAAACGAAACAGAGATACTCCAAACGATGAAACGAAGGATAACCGGACTTTAAATTTAGTGGATCATAAGGGCTGGTTTATGATGAAAATAATTTACGAATTTATAATTTAAGCTGTATCCGATGTTGCATTTTGGTATTTAGGGTCTTCTTCACATAAATACAACTTCGAATGGCACACTAATGACATCCATTGGTTTGTATGGCAACACTTTACAACAACAAAAAAATATCTGATGTGGACACCACATGACTTCCTTGTACGCCTGTTACACTATACATATTTTGTTAATAATTAAACTATGTATATAACATACCCAATCATCAAATTGCACGTATTTTACATAATTTGATATCAACATTAATTTTTTTTTTGTTATTTTTTGTCCTAATCCATAGCAAACTTAATTACAGAATACAAAGAGCTAATTTAATCATATTTGATGTTTTCGACGCAGAATTCAATTCTCTAAAACTTTTATTTGAAGCATTTATTACTAAAATCAAAACAACACCATTTTTTTTAAGAAAAACTTAACAGCTTCAGGTAAAGTATCACTTCCGGTTAGACTATTTTAACCAAAATCTATTGTGTTATTCCCTTTGATATAAAAGTATTATATACAAAATTTGAATAGTTTTGGATCATATTTTAATATAGTTTTTCATTAAAATCTATTATAGGCTTCAAGTGAAATACCACTTCCGAAAGTTATGTAATGACCAAAAAGGGAGGTGCACAACTAGATGTCATAACAGTCCTAAATACAAAATTTTAACTTTCTACGGCTTCCCGTTTTTCAGTTATGCGAGATACGTACATACTGACGTCACGACAAAATTAGTCAAAATGGATTCAGGGATGGTCAAAATGCATATTTCCGTTGAAATCTGGAAACCGCGATACAATACTTCCTTTACAAGGAAGTAAAAATCATCTTGTTCATTAGCGTCTAACAAATTCATGGCTATGAAAATAAAATTGTAATCTAAAATCTGAACTGGCAACTGATGAAACGAAAAAATGACAAGCAATGACAAGTCACGTGATAGGTACTGATTGGTCAGATCCAGATTTTTTTTGTAATAGAAACTTCCTATCCACCTGCCGCTATAGACACAATCCCCACCAAATAATTTAGAATCTTTAGCTTCACAAGGCCTTATTCAAACTAGAGAGGTTATTTTGCCGCACTATATACCTACATTTTTTAACAAATATAATTTCATTTACTCAGTGTGCACTTCAGAGTATTTTTGGCGCTATTATATAGTCAGTTTTATGCCACCCTTCTAAAATTATTTACAGCAGTCAAACTACAGATCGACTATTTTTAGGAAGAATAGATAGAATGGGGTCATTTCACATTTTCTGATTTATTTTTTTCTTGAAAAAATAGGCCAAATTAAACATGTATATGTATGTTTTATATCTTACAAGTCTTTAGAATCAGAGATATGATTTTTTAAAAATTGCGTTTAATTTCAAACATTTCAACGGCTGACGACACATATTCACGGATACGACAGTCGAGCTCTACCGGTTTAATTTAGAACTATGATCATTTGGTTTGGTATTTACTTAAATAAATGGTTTATTTACATACCTTATACTGCACTAGTACTTTTAAAGAAATAGAAAGTAATAATAATCTTCTCCCTTGTATATTTTGCTGTCAGCTGTCACACTTTTAGGTTAGGTTACTGTTTCATGTTGTGAAGCGTGTGTGTGTGTGAGAGAGAATTGTCTTTGTGTGAGTATGAATATGTGTCGTCACAAATTTAGTCCGCGTTTAAAAGCGCGAAAGTTTATTAGCAAATTTATGAATGAAAAGTCGCATATTTCAAATTATTTTCTATTACTATATTTATTAAATGAGATGGATTTCATGATTCTATAAAAAAAATCGTCAATTATTTTTTTTGAAATGACCCCATTGTAATAGTATATTGCATCCGAGGTGGGAGATGTTTCATTACAGCCGAGGACTTATGTATATTACCGAGAGGCGAAGCCTCGAGGTGAGATAATGCACGAGGCTGTTATGAAACTCCCACCGAGGTTATGTATACTATTTTATTCACAATCATCCTCATTTTAAATCAACAATTTTCAAAATAAATCAATGAATTATAACCTTTAATTTTATTAATATTTTGACAGCTGTCTTAAAATTTGTTTAGCCTACTTAACTACGGGGATCTGCGGCAATGTTGCTAGGCAACCCCTACATAAACATTTCCAACCCAAGAGATGGAAGAGAAATCTGTTATTTCCAACCCAAGAGATTGTTATTAGAGTTAGGAATGACGTATTTTCCAACCTCCAAAAGGTTAGGAATTGTGAATAAAATGCTATCTTTACAATTCTTTATACCGTGAGTATTTTTTAACGTGAAACATTGTGTGTTATATCCATGGTTACGACATTTGATTGACAGCAATGTATTTGCGTGTCCCATTTAAAATGAAACATAGGGAACGAATTTGACAGAAGTATTATATTTAAATATTGTAAGAAATTTAATTGAGTCAGAAAACCACTCGAGAGCACTAAACATATTTCGGGCACAAGGTGCACACAATATTTTTTCTACAACTACATTTAATATTTAGAAAACATGTATAATTATTTAAACAAAATTAACCTCTACTGACATCTTGTCAATGTGACATTTCATTAACAGCAATGTATTTGTCTGTCTCATTTAAAATAAATCAAAGGGAATGAATCTGATAGAAGTATTATATTTAAATATTGTAAGAAATTTAGCCAAGTCAGAAAATCACTCGGGCACAAGGTGCACACAATATTTTTTCTATAACTAAATTTAATTTAGAAAGCAGGTACAATTATTTAAACAAATTTAACCTCTATTGACGTCTTGTCAAATGTCAAATTCATTCCCTATGTTTCATTTTAAATGGGACACACAAATACATTGCTGTCAATTAAATGTCAAGTCGTAACCATGGATTTCACAAACCCAATGTTTCACGTTAAAAAATACTCACGGTATATAGCTCTATATACATATTATTGTTCTAACACATATTTTAATTCCTATAAATGTTTACAATATTTCATTTGGGCGATTATCCAACTAAATTGTAAATACTTTTTCTTAAAATTAAACTTAAATGACATTGTTATTGTTTATGAACTTGTTGACAAAAACTGACATCAAGGACTGACATGAAAGAGGTGAAAGAATAATTAAAATGCATTTATTTGTTGTCGTACAACTACGGTGTATTAATATTAAAGGTGTGGAATCATGCTAAAATTCGCATATCCAGTTTTTAGTGGCTAAGCACGTTTTAAGGTCCCTATAATCCGATTATAACATTTTTACGATGGTGTGTGTGTGTGTGTGTGTGTGTGTGTGCGTGTGTGTGTGTGTGTGTGTGTTGTGTTGTGTTGTGTTGTGTGTGTCTGTATGTGTGGATGTTGGAACCACGGTTTCTCAAATACTATAAGACTTTAAAAATATTTAACTGCAGTTTCCTCAATCTGACATTCCTGGGAAGAGCTGATTAGGTTTTGGTAACAATTGGACAACCGGAAGTAATAGATAGTTTCTTTTAAAAAAATCTTCTAAATATTATTTTTTAAAAAATTTCTGTTACTATTATTGAAGATGGGGGATTCCAGCTCAATCGAATTAAAGGAAAATAGTAAAAATATACGAATGTATATGCTGAATAACGAATATTATTAAAAAAATGAAATGGTATAATTGAAATATTTCGGAAATAAGGGTTTTTTTGTTATATATATGAAATCTATATATAATATTTTGATTGGCGACCGAAAGACCGCCTATACATGTATAACAAATAGCGTGTTAGAAGGTGGGGGTTACTACCAATGGAAGCTAAGAAATTCAAAAAGGAGGGGCTAACATTCCTGTACTGCAGTTTTCAAACAGTTTTTATTTTAATATAAATTTCTTGCATTAAACTTAATAATTTAAATACACCTATAATTATAAAGTATGTAGACTTATACAGTGTTATAATATTCATTTATTTTATGAAAACATAACTTAAAATAGCATATATTTCAAGAAAATTTAAGTCCATGATGACGTCACGTCAATCTTTTCAAAATTCGGGAGACCATAACTCGCTTATTAAGAGGAATTTTTTCACCGGATTTTCATCAATAGTCTTAGTTTTCCTAATATTTTCATATGAAATTATAAAAAAAAAATGGTGGAATCCCCCATTGTACACCTGATACATTTAAAAATTTTATTATATCTTGTATAGATTTAGAGATATAGGCACTGTAATATATAGAAAAATCTAATCGCGAAGTTCAAGGCACTAAGGAAACCAGTTGACAAATTCAAATGTTTATAACATAGTTTGTAAATGCTAGATGTCAGTGTCAAAAATCAACAGTTTTAGTCACATTCTGAAAGCTTTTTCTGGGAAGTACATTTAATATTTCATCCATCAGAAATACCGCCAATCTGGTTAATTAATTGGAAGAATCTCTGACATTTAGGAACTTCCTCATGCAATGAAAAATAAATATAATTAGAATTGTAAGTGTGCAGAAGACATGTTAAATACAATAAAAACAATATTTGGGTAAGGTTCTGTATTTTTTTTTTTGTTATAAAACGACGGTTCAATAGCGAAGTCACATTCTGAAAGCTTTTTCTGGGAAATATGTTTAATCTTTCTTATTGTTTTATTAATTAAATATTATAATTGTAGGTAAAATGCATATATCCATAAGAAATACCGCCAATCTTGCTAATGACTTGGAAGAATCTCTGACATTTAGGAACTTCCTCATACAATGAAAAATAGATATAATTAATATTGTATGTGTGCAGAAGATATGTTAAATAGGTACAATAAAAATAATATTTGGGTAAAGTTCTGTAATAATTTGTTATAAAACGACGGTTCGATAGCGAAATGGAATAATATAACATAAAATGGAAATGGCGAGAGGTTTTGTGCTGGCCACAACACATTTTTGTTAACGTATTAATGTTGGCGAATAGTAGGCCGAGATTCTAACCCCTACATAATCATTTCCAACCAAAGAGATGGAAGTGAAATCTGTTATTTCCAACCCAAGAGATTGTCATTAAATTTAGGAATGACGTATTTTCCAAGCTCCATAAGGTTAGGAATCGGTATATTACTATAATGATTGTGAATAAATCAATTTACAATGGGCTAGTTGCGTGGTACTGAAAATCCGATTTCTGTCACTATATACGTAATATCATATTGAAAACATATATAAAAATATAAATTTTATTTTAAAATAATTATTTGTTTTTTACTAAATTAAGAAAGAAAATTTTCTGTGACGTCTTTATATTGAACTGGGGGAGGGGAAGCATGTTTAAGAATGTTATCAATAGATGGCATGGCGTGCGAGAAAGATTTAATTTGAATTTGACATAAGTTCATTTTTCTCTCTCTCTCTCTGGTCTCTCAAATACATTAATTACTTAATAAATAAACACATAGGTAGTTACTTGTAATTTAAAATATCGATACCAAAAAGATAAACTAAAATACTAACCTCCAAACTATTAATGAAACGTCAAACAGGTGATCTACATTACCCGCACAAACATACCATTACTATGAGATGGCACCACGCTGTGGTTTTACGACCATTCATTGGTGCGGCGTAATTCTACGTCATACATGGCGGGAATTCAAATAATCAAATTTCATTATTTTTTTTCTGGCTAATTATTAAAAATTTTGTCAAAAGAAAAAATATGGGTAGCAAGTTTTTACCTTTTCTTCAAAAATATTAAATAAAAAAAAGGTACGCAAGTAGCCCATTCCTTTTGCATTAAATCGTGCCCAGTTCTGATTAAAAGATGATTCCTCGCCTGAGTTTTTGGTGAATGTCTAACCACGTCGGCATTCGAGCCTTTCGTACGTTCGGTCCGGTCGTTTTCGTTGTGTCTGGGATATGGAATAAGGACGATCGTTGCCCCGTGAAGCAAGGTTGCGCGCAGGTCGACGACCGCGCCGTTGCCAAATCGTGTGCGAATTGTGGTCCCAGAGCTTCACACTCTGCAGACTTGCTTGCGACTTTCTATTGGAGATTGGAGCGGCAGGTTCCAAAACATACCGCTGTAGATGTGTATACAGCGTGTCCCAAATTTAGTGTTTCACAAGAGTCTTGCATTTTTCTTGTTCTTGCGTGAAATGTAAGACAAGAACAAGACAAGAGTTATATAGTTCGTTGCAAGACAAGACAAGAATCTGCCCTGCAAGAATAGCAAGATTTTTTAGTATTTTCTTGCATTCTTGCAATATTATATTATAATTCAATATATCAACATTTTATTATAGGTTTTACCTCTAGCTAAGCTGACGAAAAAGCTAAAAAGGTTTTGGTAACAATTGACAACCGGAAGTAGTAGTTTCTTAAAAAGTATTCTAAATATTATATTTTGAAAATTTATAGTACAAAAAATAATAAAGAGCATTAAGTACTCAATCTGATTTAATTTTTTTTATTATCTCCCGCTACTCTAGGTAAGGGAGGTATAGGGATCGTGCTAAAAACAGCATATAGAGATTTTATATGATAAGCACGTTTTGATGTCCCCAGAATCCGATTTTAACATTTTTACAATGATGTCTGTAGGTATGTATGTGTGTGTGCCTGTCTGTGTGTGTGCCTGTGTGTGTGTGTGGATCTTGTGGACACGATTACTCAAATACTATCAATCAGAAAAATTTGAAATTTTGTATACCCATTCTATACTAATATGGGAAGTGCTCATTAGTTTTTAGTGTATATGGGATAACCGGAAGTATCATTTATACAAGCTTTTAACAGTTTTTCTTGTAAAAAATTCATTGAATATAATTTTTTAGCAACTTTTACTAATTAACATTGAATATAATGGTTTAATCTTCAATTCTACGATAATAACATTTAGTAAATAACTCTAAATAACTTTAAATATGAATATATAATATAATTTATTTCCATGTATCACCTAGCCTATGCGTCAAACAAAATCATAATTTTAATGACAGGTTTGACATATTTAAACAAATGTCACTGACAGGCAACAATTATATTAAAATTAATAATGAAATCGTGTTAATGAGAATATAATAGTAAAATATTTTATTAAGGTTTGTAAAAATAATATATTTTCCATCATACATAATTGTTAGATGTACAGGATGATCTGATTTAAATTTGCTAATTGCTATTTTTGCAGCACTATAAATTAATATTAATTTACAACTACACATTTACGAAATGGATTATGTACGGCGAAGAATTTACAAAGATTGCGTTTTAGAGCACCTAGAAGATGATGCTGATTTTTATAAGAATATACGTGTGTGACGATTTTTCCTTAAAGCCTTTTAAAACATGATCCAAAATTTCTCAAATTTGGTATTTAAAACTCATATATAATTTGAAACAACATATTAGATTTTAACCATATATGATAAATCGGATATAAGTAGTACTTAATTTGGAGCTCTAACAAATTTTTGAGGAAAAACAATAAAACAATCCAAAATTTCGTATTACAGACTTTTATATTTATTGGACAACAAATTAGATTTTATTTACAAACGATTAACCGGAAATGATACTTTACTTAAAGCTCACTGCTATTTTAAACATGGAATTGGCGGGAGGTCATGTGTTGGCCACATCAGATTTTTATATCTTCTATAGATTTAGAGATAAAAAATCTGATATGGCCAGCACATGACCTCCCGCTAATTCGATGTTTAAAATTGTAATGAGCTTGGAGTTAAATATCACTTTATCGTTTGTAAACAAAATCTAATTTGTTGTTCCAATAAATAGTAAAAGTTTTTAATAAAAAATTTTGTATTATATTTTATCAAGTATTTTTTTTTGAAAATCTGTTAAGAGCTCTTAGTTAAGAACCAAATCCGACTTATCATATATACTCAAAATCTAATGTTGTATTTAATCATATACGAGTTTTAAAACCAAATTTGAGAAGTTTTTTACTTCCTTGTACGAAGTAAAGGAAGTATTGTAATCGCGAAAAAATTCGGTTTCCAGATTTCAACGGAAATATCCATTTTGACCATCCCTGAATCCATTTTGACTAATTTCGTCGTGACGTCTGTACGTACGTACGTACGTACGTACGTATCTCGCATAACTGAAAAACGGGAAGCCGTAGAAAGTTAAAATTTTGTATTTAGGACTGTTATAACATCTAGTTGTGCACCTCCCTTTTTGGTCATTGCATAAGTTTCAGAAGTGGTACTTTACTTGAAGCTCATAATAGATTTTAATGGAAAACTATATTAAAATATAATCCAAAACTTTTCAAATTTGGTATATAAGACTTTTATATCAATGGGAATAACATAATAGATTTTAGTAAAATTGGTCTTCCCGGAAGTGGTACTTTACTTGAAGCCTATAGTAGATTTTAATGAAAAACTACATTAAAATATAATCCAAAACTTTTCAAATTTGGTATATAAGACTTTTATATCAATGGGAATAACATAATATATTTTAGTAAAAATGGTCTTCCCGGAAGTGGTACTTTACTTGAAGCCTTTAGTAGATTTTAATGAAAAACTACATTAAAATATAATCCAAAACTTTTTAAATTTGGTATATAATACTTCTATATCAATGGGAATAACATAATAGATTTTAGTTAAAATGGTATACCAGGAAGTGGTACTTTACTTGAAACCTATAATAGATTTTAATGGAAAACTATATTAAAATATAATCCAAAACTTTTCAAATTTGGTATATAATACTTTTATATCAATGGAAATAAGATAATAGACTTTGGTTAAAATTGTCTAACCAGAAGTGATACTTTACTTGATGCTATTATCAGTTTTTTTGGAAAAAAATGGTGTTATTTTGAATTTATCAATAAATGCTTCAAATAAAAGTTTTAGAGAATTAAATTTTGCGTCGAAAACTTCAAGTATGATTAAATTAGTTCTTTGTATAAGCGAGATATGTAAATTTAAACACTATGTACTTTTTGGTTTCTGTAATTAAGTTTGCTATGAATTAGGACAAGAAATAACAAAAAAATAAAGAATTTAATGTCAATGTCAACTTATGTCAAATACGTGCAATGTTATGATTGGGTCTGTTATTATACATATTTTAATTATTAAGTAACAGGCGACAGGCGTACAAGGAAGTCATGTGGTGTCCACATCAGATATTTTTATTATATTTTAATATATTTTTTCAAGGAAATCAGTTCAGAGCTTCAAGTAGCGTACCACTTTAGGTTTACTAATATTAACAAGAATCTAATATGTCGGTCTCATTAATATAAAAGTGTTAAATACAAGATTTGAAAAGTTTTAATTATAGCATAATATATTTTTTCACGAAAATCTCTTCACAGCTTCAAGTAAAATATCCCTTCCGATTTAAATTTGTTGTTCCTATTGATATGAAATTGCAAGACAAGAAATATGCAAGAGTCTTGCAAGCAAGACAAGATTTTTGCTTGCAAGAGTAACACAAGACAAGAGTTATTTAAATTTCTTGTCTTGTTTTGCAAGACAAGACAAGAAATAGCCTAGCAAGACAAGAAATCTTGTCTTGTGAAACACTACCCAAATTATGTGGTATGTCATTAGGATCTCGGAAACTATAAGACCTACAATGAAGTCGGTTAAATGGGCAATATTGTGCAGTTTTCAGTGCTCATTTAGATTCCGATGAGAAACATTTAAAATTTTGAAAAATTTGAAACAGGGGATTGAACCCGAATTTGAACCAAAACCGTACCCAAGGGAATTCCACTTAATTTGTTTTATTATTTTAAATAAAACTTCATTCAGTTTTGAAGCAATATATTCGCGAGTGAAAAAGAGGAGGTGCTTAGCGCGTGACGTAACAATATGGCCGGTTTAAGGTAGATGCTTCGTTTCCCGCAACTGTATTCTTATACATTGCGGCGTTTGAAATACAAAGTAATATAAATATTATAGTTAATATTAAATAAAAATAATGTTTCTAGTATGAATAACATTTTGAATTTTGCGAACTAGTCCGTTTCATATAAAAATTATGTTCAGCATTCTCTCGAATTTTGAATTTACATGATTCGAGTCTTTGTTTTCTTGAATCTACATAGTACTGCATTATTACAGTCTTTGGTAGATTAATGGAGAGATAAGTATTATTATTTTATTGTCATCTTTGTGCAGGCAGGTCTACAAGTTTAGATTTCATTACGAAGTATTTTAATAAAGACACTAAGTAATTATTATCTTCTAGTTATACCCGGCAAAATATAATCTTGCTTTACAAAATGCAAGGAGCAAGCATTATTTTTACTCGGTTCCTTTCCCATTTTTAAAAGATGAATGCATAACTTTCGTCTACCAACTATTTCAAATTGGCAAATTTTTCTATAAAATTTAGGTTCTTGTTTCCGGGAAATTATGGAAATTAATTATTTCTGGATTTCTGACGTACATAGATTAAACGCAACTAAAACGTGTTGAAGTTTTAGATTTTGTTATTATACTTTATTTCACGTAAGAATAGCGTTCGTTTAGTTAAGGATATATAAATTCTACCCTTTGATTGGTCAGAATATAAACCTATTTCACAGAAACGAAACAAATATCACCTGTCAGTTGTCAAATAAAATCTACAGAATTAAGTGATGTTTAACCATATTTTGTTGCAATTTTAGATTATGACATTTTTACAGATAAATATATTTATTATTGACAAAGCTTGGTTTCACAAATTTAAATTATTTATTCAATGCATGTAAAAACGGTCGGCTAAGAGTAATCTACTATTTTCTTACGTAAAATTAAGTATAGCCTACAGATTTCAATCCACTTGTAATTTATTTGTTAAATAAGTGACAGAAACGATGCGTTCGCCGCTACCTCGGCTAGGACTTACTACCATGTACTTATAGTTCATATTTTCGCCGCTAGACGTCATATTGCTCTATTTCACTAGCGAATAGTATTAAAAAAATTTAATTGTTCCTAGTTTAACAGTATTTTATTTTCGAGAAATCAGTGTAACGTCACATTCCCCCTATACTTGTCTTTCTCACACACACTGCTCTGAGTACGCTACGAGAGAAAGATAACAATTGTATGACGTCAATTTTCCCTTTTAGCAAATGAGAAATATCTCGTAAAGTAATTATTTAAAAAATATTTTCATTGTTATAACTATTATTTATTGAGCCATACTTTAAGTTAAATTGAATTTTTTCTTATTTTTTTGTTATGGTAGAATACCCATAACCCAATCAATCTTAAAAGCAAAGGCGATCCTTTTCAGACACGCTATATTCTCCTTTAATGATTAATATTCATATTATTAATTTTAATGAAGAATGTAGAACATTAGTAAATATTGCAAAAATCAGCGATGACCCTGATGATAAACAATATGTCGAACAAGTGAAGGTTGCGTTTGTTTTGACCATGGCACACTTAAACCAGACTAGCATTCGCGATGTCTAATAAATAACAATTCTCTACAATGAGCATGATACACTAATGACCAGTTATATCGATATTATTTATTTATTATTTTTATATTCGTTTTCGAGCTAATTGTTTCGCTGGGGCGGCTCGTCCATAAGGGCTGCATAAAAATCTGTTGTGGCCAGCACAATACCTCTCGCCATTTCCATTTTATATTATATACCGTGAGTATTTTTAACGTGAAACATTGAGTTTGTCATATCCATGGTAACGACTTGATATTTGATTGACAGCAATGTATTTGCCCGTTCCATTTAAAATGAAACATAGGGAACAAATCCGACAGAAGTATTATATTTAAATATTGTAAGAAATTTAGCGGAGTCAGAAAACCACTTGAGAGCACTAAACATATTTCGGGCACAAGGTGCACACAGTATTTTTTTTAATTTAATTTTTAGAAACAGGTAGGTATAATTATTTAAACAAAATTAACCTCTATTAACGACTCATCAAATGTCAAATTCGTTCCCTATGTTTCATTTTAAATGAAACGGACAAATACATTGCTGTCAATCAAATGTCAAGTCGTAACCATGGATATGACAAACCCAATGCTTCACGTTAAAAAATACTCACGGTATAAGTATTGTAATGCACTTCGCTATTGAATCGTCGTTTTATAACAAAAACATTACACAACTTTACTCAAATATTATTTTTATTGTATTTAACATGTCTTCTGCACACATACAATTCTAATTATATTTATTTTTCATTGTATGAGGAAGTTCCTAAATGTCAAAGATTCTTCCAATTCATTAGCAAGATTGGCGGTATTTCTTATGGATATATGCATTTTACCTACAATTTTAAATATTTAATTAATAAAACAAAAATAAATATTTCTCAGAAAAAGCTTTCAGAATGTCACTAAAACTGTTGATTTTTGACACTGACATCTATCATTTACAAACTATGTTATAAACATTTCAATTTGTCAACTGGTTTCCTTAGTACCTTGGCCTCTGCGATTAGATTATTCTATATATTACAGTGTATTTATCTCTAAATTTATACAAGATATAATAAATTTTTTAAATGTATCAGATGTAGAATTGTATGTTCTTCAATAATAGTAATATTATTTTTTATTATATTTAACATGTCTTCTGCACACATATAATTCTAATTATATCTAGTTTTCGTTGTATGAGGAAGTTTCTAATTGTCAGAGATTGTTCCAACTCATTAACCAGATTGGCGGTATTTCTGATGGATATATGCATTTTACCACAATTTTACCTAAAATTTCAAATATTTAATTAATAAAACAATAAGAAAAATTAAATATACTTCCCAGAATGTCAATAAAACTGTTAATTTTTGACACTGACTGACATGTGTCATTTACAAATTATGTTATAAACATTGGAATTTGTCAACTGGTTTTCTTAGTGCCTTAGCCTCTGCGATTAGTTCATTCTATAAATTACAGTGTATTTATCTCTAAATTTATACAAGATATAATAAATTTTTTAAATGTATCAGATGTAGAATTGTATGTTCTTCAATAATAGTAATAACAGAAATTTTCAAAAAATAATATTTAGAAGATTTTTTTAAAGAAACTATTACTTCCGATTGTCCAATTGTTACAAAAATCTAATCAGCTCTTCCCAGGAATGTCAGATTGAGGAAACTGCAGTTATATATTTTTTAAGTCTTATAGTATTTGAGAAACCGTGGTTCCAACATCCACACATACACACAGACAGACATCATCGTAAAAATGTTTTAGGGCCGGTTTTTCAATATACTGGCAAGTGTCTGTTAAGTCTTTGTAAAATGTATCCTCATGGTAAACACCTATTTCAGTTTTTCAATGTCATGTTAGCGTTACCAACAGGATAAGTCCTAGGTAAACAAGAGGATAACGTAACAGTCACTTTGACGTTGCGAATTGACGTTTATGACCTTAAACTTTAAATTTGTTGGCAAATTTACGCGCGAAATTTAAATTGTTTTAAATGGTAAAAGAGAAATTAGAACATAAAAGTACTAAAATTTTAATTTTATTAACGAATTAAAAAGAAATCAGATAAAATTAACACATAATTATGTTTTTATTAAACAAATACCTGAATTTTACAAATTCATTATAATGCAGAATTTTCTATATCTTTGATGTGGGAAACAAACGTCATACTCGATGAATATGTCCCATATATCCTTTTCCATCAAATCTTCTCTTCCGGAGGCCTTGAGCCACATTTTACACCTATATTTATTAAATGAATTTACATTTTACATGATATGGTAGACGTTTTGCATAACTTACATTTCTGGATCTTTCGAAAACGAAAAAAACTTACATTTCCCTTTCTCCATTTTTTAAATACATTTATACAGTCTTTATATGAACAAACAAGTCCTCCCGATTCTCCCTTCTTCGTTATTTCCATTTTATTAGAAACTAACACCACTTCTAAAATTCACAAACAGTTCACAAAATGACATATGTCAAAAGTGAGAAGACGTGTTTGGTTTGCTTGAATTAGCCATAACCCTAAAATGCATGGACGTGACAAGCTGAGACAACAGCTCTTTTAGAATACGTGAAATATAATGTTTTTCCTTATGATAACGATTTTTCCTATCGTTTGTTGAAAAAATAACATATTTGTCCTTATTAGAAATCATTTTTTCTACAGTCACTATAGAAAGTAGCCATTTGCGCTCTCTTTTGTCAACGCAAAATGTCACTATGTCACTTTGCCGGTCATGCGCGACAAAGTAGTAAAAACGCTCGCTGTCCAAATTTCTAAGTATACAATGTTGAGAAATGTCACTTGTCTACATTCTTAATGAAAATGTTTAGTTAGGAACTAATGGCACTGTAATTACACATTTATCACGTTCACAAGTCAATTTGATATATGTACTGTCGGTATTTAACATAACCTAACAAAATGCCACACTGCTGTGAAAATGAAATAGGGCATGCATTTACAAAAACGAAAGTATAAAATGCTTAGATTAGATTGAATAAAAAGTCAAGAAGAATGGAAAATAACGATAAAATAAAATTAAATATAAAATAAATTGTGTGAACAGTTAAGTTTAGTAATAGGAATGATTGTACACAGATGGCGGTAGGATAGTTGCGAGTCGTACTGACATCTGATCTCTAGTTAACTATTTATTTTGATTACAATAAAGTTATTAGTTATTTCGTTACTTAAATAATTGCGAGAAGTCAGTCAATGCACATACATGTCTATATAATCACAAATTCCTTGAAATATTTGTTAATTTTTTGAGTGTGACAGGCGTGACAACTAACCACACATTTTGCTACAAAAACTCATCAAATCATCACAAATCCTTGCTTCCACGCTCTAATTTTGGTTTTTTTTATGGAATAGATGGCTAATGTAACGATATAATAATTTGAAAGCCTTTTTAAGTTTAAACCGTATCTTTTGTATTAGCCAATCGTTATTTATTGAGCAGTACTGTAAGTATAAAGTGCACATTTTATTATTTTTTGTTATGGTGGAGGACCCCATTGTGGCGACTGTAGAAAAAATCTTGTGTGTGTTTCGAGCGCAAATGGACATTGTTGATTTCGAGAGAATGCCGCGCTCCCTCGTCGCGCGGCAATAACCTCTCAAACGACAATGTCGCATTTTGCGCTCTTAATACACAAATAGCTATTGTGTTTCTCAATATACTTTTATTATTGACCCCTAAAGGAAAATGTTCACGTCGAGATAATGAAAAGAACAAAGAATCGTAAGATACGAAGATGCCGAAACAATCCGATTTTATCCGATTAGCCCTTTAAATTTGTTGGCATACTCTTTCTCTCTCTAATTTTCGTTTCTCTCTCTGATTGTCGTTTCTCCCGAGTTATAAAGTCAGTTTTTCCCTCAAATCGTCACTGTTTTTAAAAAGAATACAGTTATTGCCCACACAGGCGTAGCCTGCTGTCGAAAGTATCGGTTATGCTGTTCTTGAGCATAGTTGCATGCTTGTACTCGTCCGGGGCCACGAGTTGTCTGGAGGTCAAGGCTCTCATTGAGAGAAAGTCGTGCAGCCATGGCCTGCTGTCTGCTGGCCGTCTAGTCTAGTAAGCCTGCTTTGTACGTAATACAGAATTCCTGAATATGGATGTATAGATAATTATTATTATTACACTGCTCGAAGTAAAAAATGTAAAAGCCATAATTAAGTAAAATTTAAAAATGTAATGTTGTTCATACTTGTTTTATGGGCACTCAAACGATTAAAAATTAGACATTTTTATAGACCAATAATATATATTTTTATCTCCCGCTAAGAGAGGTATTGGATTCATGCTAAAAATCGCATATCTAGATATTAGTGAATAAGAACGTTTTAAGGTCAGTGGAATCCAATTTTAACATTTTTACAATAATGTCTCTATGTAAGGATGTGTATACCGAATGAGGCAAAACACGAGCTGCACTCGGTGTAATTTCGAAGAAAAAAAAATCTAGCTTAAAAGATATTAGAGAAAAGACGTCTTAAAATTGACCAATCAGAGACCTACACCTTTAACGTGTGTTTGCCGTAATTTTACGTTACTAGGGTTTTATACAAATCAAATCTTCTTTAAAATGTGTGGGCAACTGTAGTTTTCGAAAAATGTCAGTGTCAAATTAAATTTGACAAGATGAATAAAAAAAGGCAAATTCTTACCATGTATTCAACCGCTGATTACTTAGAAATGATTATAATATTTTCGTTTAACACATTTTACACATCTGCTACAACACGTTGCACTGTGCGATATAAATGATGATCTCGGATGACACCTTAGCTGACCTAAATTTGTTGATAGTGAAAAGTCAACTCTAAAGTGTCAAAGTTACAGTAAGTCAAACAAATTTTGTAACTCACTAGTAGTATTTTTAAAACCTAGCAACCAGTTTTATTTTGTAATAATATCATCACACCTCAAGATATCCTTCCGGGATTGGTGGATTAAAAAGTCTTGTAACTCCGTTATGCAAGCAGCCGCAAATTATTTTCTTCTATTTGTTGGCAACCTATTGTCGTCGGCAAGTGTCAGTTTCGTCTGGGGCGCGAGTTGTGAGACACCCTGTATAAGACTAAAAACTAACTTATTCAATTTTGACGTTTTAAACTGTCATTATTAACTTCACTGCAACAACTATAGTAACACTTTATTCACAAGTGAATTAAAAATTTTTAAATCACTCTCACAAAATTTTAACTCACTTTCTGAAGGCTATATGTAATATATGTATGTATCTATAATTATAAATATTAAATGTATTTCCCTGAATAAGTCTTTAGTAATGTCTCTGGTTATTTGACATTGATATTTATCCGTCAATTACAAACATTTTAATTTTTCCACTTGTTTTCCATAGGCTGTGAGATTGCATTACAACATATTATTTTATATATTTATATTTATCTATCTCTAACTCTATAGAAGATATAATTTAATATTTGTAATACCTAATATAAATTTTCAAAAAATAATATTTAGAAATGTTATTTTAGAAAACTAGTATTTCCGGTTATTCATTTGTTACCAAAATCTAATCAGCTCTTCCCAGCAATGTCAGACTGAGGAAACCGCAATTAAATATGTCGTAAGTCGTATAGTATTTGAGAAACCGTGGTTCCAACATACAAACAAACACACACACACACAAACACACACACACACACATAATAGTAAAAATGTTATAATCGGATTATAGGGACCTTAAAACGTGCTTATGCACTAAAATCTGGGTATGCGATTTTTAGCATGAGGTATATAGTAGTTTTTATATCAAGGGAGTACAGTTCGTCATTATTTGTCGAGAGCGAAGATTGAATCTTGAGGGCGTAGCCCGAGGGATGCAATCGCTTGAGGCAAATAATGACGAACTTTACTCCCGTGTTATATACAATATTTTATATACAAACGTAAAAATTTATTATTTAACAAAAGAGCATGCGAAATTAGTAAGAATGAAGAACATTTCTATAAACGAAGAAAAACGAAAAACTATTTATTTTAAATTTAATTTTACAAAAATCATTAATTTTTTTTCCTAAAATAAACATAATTGATAATATTCCTTATTTGTTAATCAATATCAATTAACAAAGGACTTGAATCACTTTATTTCCCTAGGGAGTACTTCATTTCCCTCGATAAATAATGAAGCACATTAAGTTATGATTTTGATAAGATAAGTTAAAATTAATAGATATTTATACACCAAGTGAGCTAAGTTAATGTTTATTCATGAGAAGAAAGTTTAGCTCACGAGCTCGTAAGGGCGAGTGAGTTAAATTCTTCGAATGAATAAACATTCTTAGCTCACGTGGTTTATACAATATTTTATTCAAATTTGACGATATAATAATAAAAACCATTATATTTAATTTTGACAAAATAAAAAACTGATCTGTTAGTAGGCTGAGCATGACAATCGTCGCTGATAGACGTCGATTCATCTATTTAAAATGCTTTACTGTCTGTCATTTGTGCCGTAGGTAAAAAATAATAAAAATGGCTGATAAAGTGTGATAAATATTATGGTGAGTGTTATTTTCGTACATGATGTTATTTTAAATGCATTATTTGTTGCAGAGTGAGGTCAAATTTTGTGAGAGTGATTTAAAATTTTTTAATTCACTTGTGAATAAAGTGTTACTTATAATTGTGCGATGAAGTTATTAACTAATAATGACAGTTTAAAACGTCAAAATTGAATAAAATATATTAATAAATTCCTATGGTTAGGTCGTGAATTTGATGATATTCGAATCACAATAATTCTCACACATATATTAATATTATAGGTAAGGTAATGTACAGACCCACACATGTAAGTATGTAGAGATAATAAGTATGTGACGTGTGACCTTGCAATGAACCTAACCTAACCTAACCCAACTGCGTCAGACATTACAAAGGATACAACACGCAATGATAAGCCACTCCCAACTGATAATACCAATGTGCAATGCGGTCAGACAACGAAAATATTATTTATAAAGACTGTTTTACATACATAAAACCATAAAACTTATGAATTAGTTTCTTAGCGCTTTTTTAAAATACACCAAGTGGCCTATTCAGAGAAACACAGTCGTAAAGGTTGTTACGGATATAAAGATTGTTATCATAAAGACATTTGTAACAATCTTTATGAATTTGTCAATTCAGAACCTACGTCGGTATTATTGATAATCTTTACAAAATAATACTTGAAAATGAACCAGATTATTTGACAATAGCTAACTTCATTATGCATATATGAACTTAACCTAACCTTATATGTCAACGTTTTATTCTTTTAATAATGTGTTGCCAATTATATTTAAAATGCAAATATTCTGCCAAAACAACTAAAGAAGAATATGACATTTGTGTCATATTTGAAAACTTCTAAATTATTTAAAACGGGTATGTTAATCCCTACCACTGATCCCAACGTGAATGAAAAGTTATGGAAAGATTTTTTTAAAATTTTGATTGAAGAAAAAGCACACATTAACAAGGTTTTCACGAATACCTACCACAGAATATAATAAGAAATATGTATTTACGTCGAAAGTAACTTTCGTCCACGACGGTTTTTATCGTTCTTATTATCATTATTTAAGACGGAGCAGGATCCATTCGAATAATCAACTGCATGCTGCTAATATTTAGCAGAAAAGCCATTATTAATAATATTTGATTGATGTAATAATCTGTCGCATGTCAAATATTAGAAATAACGTGATAACAACCATAAATACATAGTTTTAGCAGTCGTTATGATAAAGACTGTCAAAACACGTAACAATTGTTGACGGTAACCACCTTCAGTACTGAGAATACCAAATTTGATTTTAACAATCTTTACAGTAAATAACAACCATAAAGACCATAACGACAACACAAATATTGAGTTCTGAATAGACCCCCAAATTTGTTTAAATTTATGATACCATGACAAATTCCATGCGTTGGTATGAAAGTAAAAGATTTGTTAAATTTTTTCCCTCTCGCTAAGAGAGGTATTGGATTCATGCTAAAAATCCCATATCCAGATTTTACTGAATAAGCACGATTTAAGGTCCTTAGAATCCGATTATAATATTTTTAAAATGATGTCTATGTGTGTGTGTGTGTATGTATGTATGTGTGTGTGTGTGTATGTATGTATGTGTGTGCGTGTCTGGATGTTAAAGGGACGATTCCTCAAAAACTATAAGACTTAAGACCTGTTTAACTATGAATTCCTCAATCTGACATTCCTGGGAAGAGCTGAAAAGATTTTGGTAACAATCGGACAACCGGAAGTAGTAGTATCTTAAAAAATTCTTCTAAATATAATTTTTTGAAAATTTTTGTTACTACTAATATTGAAGAATATAAAATTCTCCATCTAATACACTTAAAATGTTTATTATATCTTGTATAGATTTAGAGATAAAGACACTATAATATATAGAATAATCTAATCGCAGAAGCTAAGGCATTAAGGAATTCTTAGTAAGGATACCACTTGAGAATTCAAATGTTTATAATATAGTTTGTAAATGACAGTTGTCAATGTCAGTGTTAAAAATCAACAGTTTTAGTGACATTCTGATAGCTTTTTCTGGGAAGTACATTTAATCTTTCTTATTGTTTTATTAATTAAATATTTGAAATTATAGGTAAAGTATGCATATATCCATCAGAAATACCGCCAATTTGGTTAATGAATTGGAAGAATCTCTGAAATTTAGGAACTTCCTCATACAATGAAAAACAATGTAAAGTTCTGTAATGTTTTTGTTACAAAACGACGGTTCGATAGCGAAGTGCAATACAATACTTATATAGCCTAATATGGAAATGGCGAGAGATCTTGTGTTGGTCACAACAGATTTTTACCTCCCGCTACCCTTGGTACGGGAGATATAGGGATCGTGCTAAAAATCACATATCGAGATTTTAGTAAATGATCACGTTTTAAAGTCCCTAAAATCCAATTTTAACATTTTCACGATGATGTATATATATATATATATATATATATATATATATATATATATATGTGTGTGTGTGTGTGTGTGTATGTATATGGATTTTGTCTTCGCTCTAACTCAAATACTATCATTCGGAAATTCTGAAACCATGTATTTCTACCTTATTCTAATATGGAAAGACACCATTAGATTTTGGTGTAAAGTGGATGCCACTTTTCGCATTTTTTGTAATTATGAAAATTAATTCTTTTTTTTTTGAACAGCCTGTATAAGTTATTCTCCGCCCGCATTATTAATAGTCGTGGTCGTGTATACCGTTAGTTTTAAATATCTACAACTCCGACATAAAAAAACTTACAGGTAGAATTCCTTAGAGCATCCACAGACGGTTCAAACACAATATAAATCAATCTCAGAACATTCACATTAGTTTAAAAATATCAACAAAGTTGATGGGTTTATTGACTTATTGCAAAATTAGATAATGTGGACCAGATAAAAAATAATAATGCAAAACTCAATTAATATAAATATAATATGTGTGATTATTTAAGACTGTTAACATTTCTATTTAAAGAGATTATTATTAGACAGTCCTGAATAAATACATTGATACAAATTCATTTATTTTCAAACAGAAATCGTTCAACTTGTGGGGGGATTGGGTGGTTTTGTAAGTTTCCTATGGATCACAATGTACCGTGAGTATTTTTTAATGTGAAACATTGGGTTAGTCATATCCATGTTTACGACTTGACATTTGATTGACAGCAATGTATTTGCCCGTTCCATTTAAAATGAAACATAGGGAACGAATCTGACAGAAGTATTATATTTAAATATTGTAAGAAATTTAGCGAAGTCAGAAAACCACTCGAGAGCACTAAACATATTTCGGGCACAAGGTGCACACAATATTTTTTCTACATCTAAATTTAATTTTTAGAAAACAGGTATAATTATTTAAACAAAATTAACCTCTAATGACATCTTGTCAATATGACAGATAACCGTTGAATTTTACTATAAGTTATGATTTGACATTTGATTGACGGCAATGTATTTGTCTGTCTCATTTAAAATGACACATGGAGAATGAATTTGACAGTAGTATTATATTTAAATATTGTAAGAAATTTAGCGGAGGCAGAAAACCACTCGAGAGCACTAAACATATTTCGGGCACAAGGTGCACACAGTATTTTTTCTACATCTAAATTTAATTTTTAGAAAACAGGTATAATTATTTAAAGAAAATTAACCTTTAATGACATCTTGTCAATATGACAGATAACCGTTGAATTTTACTATAAGTTATGATTTGACATTTGATTGACGGCAATGTATTTGTCTGTCTCATTTAAAATGACACATGGGGAATGAATTTGACAGTGGCATTATATTTAAATATTGTAAGAAATTTAGCCGAGTCAGAAAACCACTCGGGCACAAGGCGCGCACTATATTTTTCTACAACTAATTTTAATTTAGAACGCAGGTATAATTATTTAAACAAAATTAACCTCTATTGACGTCTTATCAAATGTCAAATTCGTTCCCTATGTTTCATTTTAAATCGAACGGGCAAATACATTGCTGTCAATTAAATGTCAAGTCGTTACCATGGATATGACACACCCAATGTTTCACGTTAAAAAATACTCACGGTATAAATATAGAAGGTGTGACAACTCCTCAATTTTTGTTGACATATGACAATCTTGCTGTACACTTCTATGCAATAAAATTAAGCACACAAAATAAGTTTAAAGTGGACATGATATGATGCCTAGCAACGAAAATATGTAATTTGTTATTACTTCCTTGTACGAAGTAAAGGAAGTATTGTAATCGCGAAAAATTTCGGTTTCCGGATTTCAACGGAAATATCCATTTTGACCATCCCTGAATCCATTTTGACTAATTTCGGCGCGACGTCTGTACGTACGTACGTATCTCGCATAACTGAAAAACGGGAAGCCGTAGAAAGTTAAAATTTTGTATTTAGGACTGTTATAACATCTAGTTGTGCACCTCCCTTTTTGGTAATTACATAACTTTCGGAAGTGGTACTTTACTTGAAGCCTATAATAGATTTTCATGAAAAATTATATTAAAATATAATCCAAAAGTTTTGAAATTTGGTATATAAGACTTTTATATCAATGGGAATAATATAATAGATTGTAGTTAAAATGGTCTACCCGGAAGTGGTACTTTACTTGAAGCCTATCATAGATTTTAATGAAAAACTATATTAAAATATAATCCAAAACTTTTCAAATTTGGTATATAGTACTCTTATGTCAATGGGAATAACATAATAGATTTTAGTTAAAATGGTCTATCTGGAAGTGGTACTTTACTTGAAACCTATAATAGATTTTAATGACAAACTATATTAAAATATAATCCAAAAGTTTTCAAATTTGGTCTATAATACTTTTATATCAATGAAAATAACACAATAGATTTTAGTTAAAATGGTCTACCCGGAAGTGGTACTTTACTTGAAGTCTATAATAGATTTTAATGAAAAACTATATTAAAATATAATCCAAACTTTTCAAATTTGGTATATAGTACTCTTATGTCAATGAGAATAACATAATAGATTTTTCTTCAAATAGTCTAACCGGAAGTGATACTTTACTTAAAGCTGTTATCAGTTTTTCTTGAAAAAAATGCTGTTATTTTGATTTTAATAATAAATGCTTCAAATAAAAGTTTTAGAGAATTGAATTCTGCGTCGAAAACATCAAGCATGATTAAATTAGCTCTTTGTATAAGCGAGATATGTCAATTTAAAAATTATGTACTTTTTGGTTTCTGTAATTAAGTTTGCCATGAATTAGGACAAAAAATAACAAAAAAATAAAGAATTTAATGTCAATGTCAAAATGTGTCAAGTACGTGCAATTTTATGATTGGGTCTGTTATAATACATATTTTAATTATTAACAAAATATGTATAGTGTAACAGGCGTACAAGGAAGTCATGTGGTGTCCACATCAGATATTTTTTCTTATTAATGTCAAAATGCCGCGTCATTTAGACAGTTCTGATATAAAGTCATCATCCAGCTATCGACCTTCGGTAAATTGTCCGACTTAGCTTGAGTAAAGGAGGAATTTCCCATTATTATTCAATTACAATGAGCAATATCAGCGTCAAATGTCAAATTGAAAGATTTTTTTATTAACATGTGACAAACTTTAGCCTACGTTTATTTATATAAATAATATGAATAAACGTAGGTGATGGAAAAACTATTTTCCTATTGGCTATTAATGATGTAATGTATGTGTTTCTACGTCACAGGAGTGGGGGGTAGTTTTTCAGGACGCCAATCTTTTTATTTAATTATTTCCACAAATAACAACAAATTATTAAAATAAAAATTATTACTAAAAAAATCATTGCATAAACTTTCATTTAAAATAGTTTTTGAAAAATGTGAAACAGGCTCATTATAAATTATTTTCAAATTTCAAAAGGGATACTATCAGACATAATATATTCTATAAATTAGTTGTAATTTTGATATAATTATGTACATAGGCCCGGAGTTAACTTGTCATTTGTCATGTTACTTCCAGAATGTTATATGTGGTACGTCACATTGTAGAGGCGCTGCGTGTAAGGTTAGAATCTCGGCCTACTAATCGACAACATCAATATGTCATGAAAAATTGCGGAGTTGTCACATCTATATTTATACAACGTGATTTTCTCAGTTTAAAACAGTTTAAATTTATATTAAAACAACAAAAACATTAACACATAAACAACAAATAACTTACGTATAAATAGATTATAATCCATTGTGTACACTCTTCCAAGAATTGAAAACTGCACTGAATTCAAAACACAAACACACTGGATGGAATATACCACTAAATTTATACTATTTTTATTAATTCACACATAAATTAAATTCCACTTTAATTGATATGTCCAATTTACTATGTACATTGATCAACATTTATTTTATTAATGAGATCATTTCACAAATTTTAAATTTTTGTAAAACTGAAAGAAAATGTAAAAAATCTGATGTAGCCAGCACAAAACCTTCCGTCAATTCGATGTATTTTGTACAAATCCAATACCAAAAGTTCCTCGGAAAAGATTTTATATATCCAGTAAAACTGTAACACGAATATATATTCTATCCAATAAAATTATAACACGAACATACACTATGAAACTTGCATTTGACAATGACACCTGTCAATTAGAATTATTTGAATATATCAACTGTTTCCATAATTATAGCAAAGCTTACTGATTTATGAAGTTTATTCTCTTTATAATTTTGTCAAATGCTATGTCATTACGAACTCAAATCTGTCAATACATTTTTACTTCCTTGTACGAAGTAAAGGAAGTATTGTAATAGCGAAAAAATTCGGTTTCCAGATTTCAACGGAAATATCCATTTTGTGACGTCTGTACGTACGTATCTCGCATAACTGAAAAACGGGAAGCCGTAGAAAGTTAAAATTTTGTATTTAGGACTGTTATAACATCTAGTTGTGCACCTCCCTTTTTGGTTATTGCATAACTTTTAGAAGTGGTACTTTACTTGAAGCCCATAATAGATTTTAATGGAAAACTGTATTATAATATAATCCAAAACTTTTCAAATTTGGTATAAGTATAAGACTTTTATATCAATGGGAATAACATAACAGATTTTGGTAAAAATGGTCTACCCGGAAGTAGTACTTTACTTGAAGCCTATAGTAGATTTTAATGAAAAACTATATTAAAATATAATCCAAAACTTTTCAAATTTGGTATATAATACTTTTATATCAATGGGAATAACATAATATAATTTAGTTAAAATCGTATACCCGGAAGTGGTACTTTACTTGAAACCTATAATAGATTTTAATGGAAAACTATATTAAAATATAATCCAAAACTTTTCAAATTTGGTATATAATACTTTTATATCAATGGAAATAACATAATAGACTTTGGTTAAAATAGTCTACCCGGAAGTGATACTTTACTTGAAGCTATTATCAGTTTTTCTTGAAAAAAATGGTGTTATTTTGAATTTAACAATAAATGCTTCAAATAAAAGTTTTAGAGAATTGAATTTTGCGTCGAAAACTTCAAGTATGATTAAATTAGTTCTTTGTATAAGCGAGATATGTAAATTTAAACATTGTGTACTTTTTGGTTTCTGTAATTAAGTTTGCTATGAATTAGGACAAGAAATAACAAAAAAATAAAGAATTTAATGTCAATGTCAAATACGTTCAATTTTATGATTGGGTCTGTTATTATACATATTTTAATTATTAACAAAATATGTATAGTGTAACAGGCGTACAAGGAAGTCATGTGCTGTCCACATCAGATATTTTCTTAAGCAAAAAGTATCAATTTTGTGACGTTTTAAAAAAAAGTCCGTCCTTTTTGCCAAAGCCTGTATAAAACAGTGGAGAATTGTTGTAAAAACATTTCCATGTATTTAATTTATTTTGCACAGAAAGTAGATAACGAGTTTTGATCCTAGAGTGCTTTTGCGAATATTTATACGATGTTTAAAAAACTAACTAACTCGATTTTAGAAAAAGTTTAAGCTAATCCTTATTTCTTGGATTAGCGAATTATACTCTAATTTTGACAGTAAATGACCACGTTTGAAGGTCCCTAGAATCCAATTTTAACATTTTCACGATGATATCGGCATAATGTATATACAGAGAATTTATTTAAAAATGCAACATTATGGTTCATTACTTCCATGGTTACTCGCTATTGTCAAAAAATGACAGCAATGTAATATTTGTCCATTTTAAAATGCAACATTATAAATAGTATTGCAGCATAGGAGATACGTCCAGAACCGAGTCCAGAACACATCACAAATGGTGTCAATTCTTATTATGACCGACTAGAATCTAGAATATTGCCTCAGTGTGAATGGGAGTATTTTTTAACATTTATTACATGAAAGTTATGAATTTTTGTAAGCTAAAGTTTAAGATGTACAACATTCATGTTTTGATTTTTTGTTAATCGTATGTAGGCTAATTTATTGGAAATTAGTTTTGATAATACAAAACTACAAACTTTGTATGTTGCATTTTAAAATGGACAAATATTACATTGCTGTCATTTTTTGAAAATAGTGGGTAACCATGGAAGTGATTGCCCCTATATTGCATAATAAAATAAATACTCTGTATATATATCCTATGTGTATGGATTTGTGTGTGTGTGTGGATATGTGGTTGTGTGTATATGTGTGTCTGTGTGTGTGTGTGTGTGTGTGTGTGTGTTTGTGTGTGTTTGTGTGTGTGTGTGTATGTGTGTGTATGTCTTGTTTACGCTCTAACTCAAATACTATCATTCAGAAAATTCTGTAACCTTGTATTCCGACCCTTCTCTAATATGGAAAGAAACCATTAGATTTTAGTGTAAATCGGATAACCGGAAACGGTACTTTACTTGAAGCTCATAATGGTTTTTTTGTCAAAAAATACCATTAAATGTCATTCTTTCGAATTTTATGTCATTATGAAAATTAAAGATTATTGAATTTTCTACAGGCATATACTTTAATACTTTTTTTATACAATTTACAAATAAATTTTAAAAAAATCTTTTTTACAAATTTCGGAGCTTATGTTTTAAAGATAAACACAAATCTTTTGTTACACAGTTCATATTTCAAATGTATGTACTGACCGATAAATCTCACTATCAAAAAACTAGTCACTTCCAATTAATAATAGTGACATTTTAAAAAGAAAATAGTAAATAAAGCAATAGTTATATGCAGTGGAACATAATACCTATAGTTTGCAGCATTAGTAGATATCGTAAGTATTTTTTAACGTGAAACATTGGGTTCGTCATATCCATGGTTACGACTTGACATTTGATTGACAGCAATGTATTTGCCCGTTACATTTAAAATGAAACATAAGGAATGGATTTGACATTTGATAAGACGTCAATACAGTTTAATTTTATTTACATAATTATACCTGCATTAGTGCATTCTAAATTAAAATTAGTTGTAGAAAAAATATAGTGTGCACCTTGTGCCCGAGTGGTTTTCTGACTCGGCTAAATTTCTTACAATATTTAAATATAATACTTCTGTCAAATACATTCCCCATGTGTCATTTTAAATGAGACAGACAAATACATTGCTGTCAATCAAATGTCAAATCATAACTTAGGAAAATTCAACGGTTATCTGTCATATTGATAAGATGTCATTAGAGGTTAATTTTGTTTAAATAATTATACTTGTTTTCTAAAAATTAAATTTAGATGTAGAAAAAATTCTGTGTGCACCTTGTGCCCGAAATATGATTAGTGCTCTTGAGTGGTTTTCTGCCTCCGCTAAATTTCTTACAATATTTAAATATAATATTTCTGTCAGATTCGTTCCCTATGTTTCATTATAAATTGAACAGGCAAATACATTGCTGTCAATCAAATATCAAGTCGTAACCATGGATATAACAAACCCAATGTTTCACGTTAAAAAATACTCATGGTATGTAGGTAAGGTATTTATTTAAATTAATAAAAAATAAATAACGGGAGGTATTGTGTTGACCACATCAGGTTTTTTACCTCTCGCTAGCCTAGGCAAAGGAGGTATTAGGGATCGTGCTAAAAATAGCATATACAGATTTTAGTGAATAAGCACGTTTTGATGTCCCCAGAATCCGATTTCAAAATTTTTACAATGATGTCTGTGGGTATGTATGTATGTATGTATGTATGTATGTATGTATGTATGTATGTATGTGTATGTGTGTGTGTGTATGTGTGTGTGTGTATGTATGTGTGTAGGTGTGTATGTGTGTGAATAAATGCGGATTCCGTGGACACAATTACTCAAATACTATCAATCAGAAAATTTTGAAATTTTGTGTGCCCATTCTATAATAATGTAGGAAAAGCTGATTAGTTTTTAGCGTATATCAAATGAGATAATCGGAAATATCACTTAAAAGTTTTTAACAGTTTTTCTTGAAAAAAAAATACATTGAATATAATTTTTCAGCAACTTTTACTAATAAAAATTGAATATAATGGCACAATCTTCAATTCTACGATAATAGCATTTAGTAAATAATTCTAAATAACTTTAAACATAAATTTATAAAATAAATGGGGTTCTGTGGCCGCGTGCCAGAGTGTCTGGTCGCGAACCTGGGGAACCGGGTTCGATCCCTACAGACGCCAAATATTTCCAATTTTAAATGACACAAAAGTGACCCCTGTGGTGCACTCTTCACGCCAGCTATGAGTGCCCGTGAGGTGACGTCTGGTAAGCGCCAAACGGTAAAATATATCGTCATCATTACCGATGTCTACATGTGTTGTAGATAGTGGCACACCCAGAAATGGGTAATATGCCGTGATGATATATTTTATTTATTTATTTTTATACATCAACAAAAACATAATACTTTAATAACAATTTTGACATATTTGAATACATGTCACTGTCAGGGCAATTACATTAAAATTAATAATGAAACCGTGTTAAGGAGAATATAGTAATAATATATATATTTGAATCTAATAAAATTACGGTTTGTAAAAATAATATATTTTCAATCATACATAAATATTATACAGGGTGTCTCAATAAGCTTGCTCACTATTGGTAACTTTTTTATTTGAAGAGGTACGAGGTTGGTTAAATGAGCAAAATTGTGCCATTTTATATTACAAAATTGGTCATGTAGACAAAATAAAATTTGTGTCAGCGGTTCTCAAAATTTGGGACAATATATATATTTTTTATTATCTTATTAGAAATAGTTTCCAATAAAGTAATGTTGTTTATGTACAATTTTTTCAAATAAACGAGTTATTTACGGTTAAAAATTTAAATTTTGTAAACTATTTTATTAGTTTTTTAGTCAAATAAGCCATGGAAACAATTGATTCTTTGTTTGTTTGACGTTTAATAATTTCTCCCGTAAAGTTCTCTATGTTTAATAATGTTTAATAACTTTACAAATGAAGAAAAGTTAGATATGATCGTGCTATATGGAAAGTTATATCTAGACACCAGTTACGTAGAACGGTCGGCTCTCTTTCCAAAAGAGTTTAAATGTGCGAAAGAAATAATGGCTTTCAATTTGAATATTTTCTTTGTTTTGTTATTACTGTAAAATAAATTAATAAAATAATAATTTTATAAAAGACAATTGTTTCCATAGTTTACTTGACCTAAACTAATAAAAGATAATTTTTATCTTATTCGAAAGAGAAAAAAATACTCTTTCCAATAAGATAATAAAAAATATATAGTTCCATTTAAAAAATATATATTCTGTCCCAAATTTTGGGAACCGCTGACACAATTTTTATTTTGTCTACATGACCAATTTTCTAATATAAAATGGCACAATTTTGCTAATTTAACCAACCTAGTATCTCTTCAAATAAAAAAGTTACCAATAGTGAGCAAGCTTATTGAGACACCCTGTATGTACTATTGATTTGTTTCATTGTCTTCCAGAGTATGTCTCTGAAAAGACTTTGTGTAAAGATGCGAGTACTATTTTGAATTTTTATTAAATTTTTCTATTATCTTATGAGTGAATGTAAAAATATTTGAACATAATTATTGCTTTATTTATAGTGCGAAGTTCAATACCCACCGGGAGGTTTTGTGCTGGCCACATCAAATTATTTGATAATATTACGACGATTAGATTTTAAATACCGAAATAGAATAGAATTCACTAATCCAGAAATAAGAATTAGCTTAAACTTTTTTGATAATCGGGCTGTAAATGTTCAACCGATGTATGTGTACATAATTTTATGTTTAAGAATCTGTCCAATATAACTTACCATGAAAATACGTCGGTTTTATAAGAATAAATACTGTTTCACTAAGATTTCGAATATTTGTGAACATTTAACTACACCATAGTTGAGAAATTTAAGCACATTTTTATTAATATCCATATTTGTAGACTTCAAACACACACCAATCACACACAGTACGCCACTGCCAAAACAAAAGAGCAACGTCCTCCACGAAAGCTCAACGAACACTAACCTCAGTTTGTCTGTCGACGGGCAGACGTTCGAGGGAACACTGCGCAAGATCGACACACGATATATCGACAGAAAAATTGTCGATGAGTCCCTACCACTAAAGGGAAGGGAACTATTTTTCCTGGTTTGTCAGGGCTGAATATACTGTGAGTATTTTTCAACGTTAAACATTGGGTTTGTCATATCCATGGTTACAATATTTGATTGACAGCAATGTATTTGCGTGTCCCATTTAAAATGAAACATAGGGAACGAATTTGACAGATGTATTATATTTAAATATTGTAAGAAATTTGGCTAAGTCAGAAAATCATTCGGGGAACACAATATTTTTTCTACAACTAAATTTAATTTAGAAAGCAGGTATAATTATTTAAATAAAATTAACCTCTACTGACGTCTTGTCAAATATCAAATTTGTTCCCTATGTTTTACTTTAAATGGGACGGGCAAATACATTGTTGTCAATCAAATGTCAAGTCACAACCATGGATATAACAAATCCAATGTTTCACGTTAAAAAATACTCACGGTATAGATGACCAGGATAATTTGTCCAGTGTGGGGATATAGAGAACTTTAAGAGATACGAAGTCGAGTAAATTAGACAAAAGTTGCCCCATTAGAAGACTATTGTTATTTGAGAAATAATACATAGATCACTAGATTATACAGTGTGTTCAAAAAAAAACTCCTAATTCGGAGTGAGCTATGAACAAAATATCTGATGTGAACACCACATGACTTCCTTGTACGCCTGTTACACTATACATATTTTGTTAATAATTAACATATGTATTATAGCAGACACAATCATAAAATTGCACGTATTTGACAAAATTTGACATTGACATTAAATTATTTATATTTTTACCTCCCGGTACCCTTGGTAAGGGAGGTATAGGGCTCGTGCTAAAAATCTCAAATCGAGTTTTAGTAATTGACCACGTTTTAAGGTCCCTAGAATCCAATTTTAACAATTTCACGATGATGTCTGTATGTGTGTATGTAACTCAAATACTATCATTCAGAAAATTCTGAAACCTTGTATTTCTATCCTATTCTAATATGAAAAGAAGCCATTAGATTTTGGTGTAAATCGGATAACCGGAAAAGGCACTTTGCCTGAAGCTCGTAATGGTTTTTCTTCAAAAAATACCATTAAATGCCATTTTTCCGCATTTTATGTCTTATGAAAATTAAAGATTATTGAATTTTCTACAGGAATACATTAATACTTTTTCTATATATTTTACAGATAAATTTCAAAATAATTTTTTTTATTAGTCGCGAAGCCTAAGATAAAAACTATTCCTTTGTTACTCAGTTCATTTTTCAAATGAATGTAACTGACAATAAATGTCACTTTCAGAAAACTTATCACTTCAAATTAATATTAGTGACATTTTAAAAAGAAAATAGTAAATAAAGCAATAGTTTTCTGCAGTGGAGCTAATTTAATCATACTTGATGTTTTAGACACAGAATTCAATTCTCTAAAACTTTTATTTGAAGCATTTATTATTAAAATCAAAATAACACAATTTTTTTCAAGAAAAACTGATAACAGCTTCAAGTAAAGTATCACTTCCAGTTATATTATTTTAACTAAAATCTATTATGTTATTCCCATTGACATAAAAGTATTATATACCAAATTTGAAAAGTTTTGGATTATATTTTAATATAGTTTTTCATTAAAATCTATTATAGACTTCAAGTAAAGTACCACTTCCGGGTAGACCATTTTAACTAAAATCTGTTATGTTATTCCAATTAATATAAAAGTCTTATATACCAAATTTGAAAAGTTTTGGATTATATTTTAATATAGTTTTTCATTATAATCTATTATAGGCTTCAAGTAAAGTACCACTTACGAAAATTATGTAATGACCAAAAAGGGAGGTGCACAACTAGATGTTATGTCCTAAATACAAAATTTTAACTTTCACGACGAAATTAGTCAAAATGGATTCAGGGATGGTCAAAATAGATATTTCCATTGAAATCTGGAAACCGAAATTTTTAGCGATTACAATACTTCCTTTACTTCGTACAAGGAAGTAAAAAACGTATGTCAGTTTGAAAGTTTTTAATTAAATGTCAATTTGACAAAAGATATTGTCAAAAATGTTATTTAAAGAAATTAAAGCTTTTTTTTAATCCTTTAAAAAAAAAAAATTAGAAAACAGTGAATGACAATATTCTGTATCATTTTTTATTATCGTTTCTCCTTAAAATTATATTTCACGATCAATTTTGACAACTTGACTTTCAAATTGAATAACGATCGGAAATAAGTTCATGTGTTCATAGCCTACTCTGAATTTCTGAACACACTGTACAAGAAAATGTAATTTTTGCAGTTTATACTTTCTGTCACCTTTGGGTAAGGAAAGTATTGTCTTTGGTCAAAATATTCGGTAGTGAGTTTGTAAAAAATAAGCACGTTTTAGGGTCCCTAGAATACGATTTTACTAGTTTTACAATGATATCTGTATGTATGTGTATGTTCTATGTGTGTGTATGACAAAAAATTCTCCGACGATAACTCCAATACTACGATTCTAAAAATTATAATTCTTTTGCATTCCTCTTCTTTACATCCATATGAAAAGCTGATTCGATTTTGTTTATAATTGGTCAACCGGAAGTTCAATTATTTGAAGTTCTTAACAGTTTTTCTTGAAAAAACGGAGTTAAAAATATCTTTTTTAACATTTTATGTGATTATCAATATGAAAGAATATCTTATTGTCTATACGGTTTGATTATACATTTTCCTTCATATATAAAGAGATTAACTTTCATAAATCATTCAGCTTTGCTATAATCATGGTAACAGCTGACATATTCTAATATTCTAATTGACAGACGTCAGTGTCAAGTATAATTTACATAGTGTATGTTTGTGTTATAATTTTATTGGATTTATAGAATCTTTTCCAAGGAACTTTCGATATAGAATTTGTAGGAAATAGTATATGTTCGTGTTACAATTTTACTGGATATATAGAATTATAGAATTTTTTCCAAGGAACTTTTGGTATAGGATTTGTACAAAATACGTAGAATTGACGGAAGGTTTTGTGCTGGCCACAACAGATTTTTACGTCATGCTAAAAATCGCATATCTAGATTTTAGTGAATAAGCACGTTTTAAGGTCGCTAGAATCCGATTTTAGCATTTTTACAATGATCTCTCTGTTTGTGTGTGTGTGTGTGTGAGAGAGAGAGAGCGCGCGCGTGTGTGTGTATATATGGCGTGGATGTTGGAACCCCGGTTCCTCAAATACTATAAGATTTAAGACATGTTTAACTACGGTTTCTTCAATCTGACATTCCTGGGAAGAGCTGATTAAATTTTGGTAACAATTGGACAACCGGAAGTACTAGTTTCTATAAAAAAAAATTCGCGTGGCCGTATGTGAATAGTGTCTGGTTGCCAATTTGGTGACCCGAGTTCGATCCCGGCCAGTGCAGACTTTTAATCGCACAAAAGTGATCCCTGTGGTCCACTCTCCACACTAGCTATGAGTGCCCGTAAGGTGACGCCTGGTAAACGCCCACCGCAAAATACATCGTCACCATTACCGATGTCTACATGTGTTGCAGATACTGGCACACCCAGAAATGGGTAATATGCCGTGATGATATATTTATTTATTTTATTATTATTTTTTGAAAATTTCAGTTTTTATAAATATTAAAGAAATAAAAATAAAAATCTCTATCCGAAACATTTAATTTTTTTATTAAATCTTCTATAGATTTAGAAATGGAGAAATATAAATATATAAAATAATATGTAATGAATCTCACAACTCAAACAACTCCAAGGAAACCAGTTAATATTTTGTAATTGACAGATAAATGTTAGTGTCAAAAATCCAGAGACATAACTGAAGACTATAATTATAGATACATATATTACATATACTCTTCAGAAATACCGCCAATCTCATCAATGCATTGGAAGAATCTCGAACATTTAGAAGAGTAAGAGAAAACTTGTTCATAGAATGAATTAAAAGAATATAAAAATATATAAAGAAGAGATGTAATTACATTAATTAAGGAACTTCATATAGTTTGCAGCATTAGTAAATACCGTGAGTATTTTTTAACGTGAAACATTGGGTTTATCATATCCATGGTTACGACTTGATATTTGATTGACAGCAATGTATTTGCCCGTTCCATTTATAATGAAACATAGGGAACGAATCTGATAGAAGTATTATATTTAAATATTGTAAGAAATTTAACCAAGTCAGAAAACCACTCAAGAACACTAAACATATTTCGGGCACAAGGTGCACACAGTATTTTTTCTACATCTAAATTTAATTTTTAGAAAACAGGTATAATTATTTAAACAAAATTAACCTCCAATGACATCTTGTCAATATGACACATGGGGAATGAATTTGACAGAAGTATTATATTTAAATATTGTAAGAAATTTAACCGAGTCAGAAAACCACTCGGGCACAAGGTGCACACTATATTATTTCTACAACTAATTTTAATTTAGAAAGAAGGTATAATTATTTAAATAAAATTAACCTCTATTGACGTCTTATCAAATGTCAAATTCGTTCCCTATGTTTCATTTTAAATGGAACGGGCAAATACATTGCTGTCAATCAAATGTCAAGTCGTAAACAAACCCAATGTTTCACGTTAAAAATACTCACGGTATACACACATACGGACATCACCGTGAAAATGTTAAAATCGGATTCTAGAGACCTTAAAACGTGGTCATTTATCAAAATCTCAACATGCAATTTTTAGCACGAACCCTATACCCTTATCAAGAGTAGCGGGAGGTAAAAAGTTAAAATATTCAATTGGAATTGGATGCAGAATTTAATTCTCTACAACACTTATTTGAAGCATTATTGTCTAAAATTATCAGGCCAGTTTTGCGCAAGGAAAAACTATTTTCCATGTTAAAACCCTATGGCCCGCGTTTCGTATTACACCCAGTATATATATCCTCTTTGTCGATATAGGATTTTGTCGGTAAAACAACATAGTTTTTACTACGCATGCGTTTGTTTTCCCGCCATGTGCTGTCACCTGGTGGCTAGCCATAACACTTCAACAAGAGGCGGAGTTATGTTGTGGTCCGCCTACAGCCAATATGGCTGCCAGACCAAGGCCAACAAGATATAAATAGTGCACTTTTTATGGAAATGCAGTCGCAATTGTGAAGTCTTGCACCGAGAATTACAAAGAGCTTGTAGAGGAAATTGACAAAATTTTGGCAAGAAATTACGGTGTATAAATGTTGCAGGCAAATGCAATTTTTGTATAAAATATTAATAAATTTTTAATTGAAATTGATTGGTTCAATTTTAATAATTTTTTATTGCAAAAAACGCATCATGCGTTCACGAGCGCAAACACTAAAAAATCTGTTGTGGCCAGCACAAGACCTTCCGTCAATTCGATGTATTTTGTACAAATCTCATACCAAAAGGTCCTTGGAACAGATTCTATATAATATCATGTAAAATCGAACACGAACACATACTATTTTTTACAAATTCCATACCAAAAGTTCATTTGAAAAGGTTCTATAAATCCAATAAACATACTCTAAGTAAAATGCACTTGTCCCTTCCTTATTTCTTCTTCAGCTATCCGCGATTTTATTAGGGGTCGCTGTTTCCTCTTTTCTTCCACTCATTCCTGTCCAACTCATCTTCTTCACATAGTCCTTCCTTTCTCAAGTCCTCTGCGATACAGTTCTTCCATCTTCTCTTTGGCCTTTCTCTGCATGTCACTTGTGAGAAACACTATGACATACCAATTTTTCATCCTATACTTTCCATATTTGGTTTTGCACTTGCAACTGACATCTATCAATTAGAATTTTTTGATTATATCAGCTGGTTTCATGATAAATAGCAAAGCTGACTAATTTTTGAAAATAATTTCTTTAAAATGCTTTAAATTTACATCTATTGAATATAAAGGAAAATGTATAATCAAACCGGATAGAGAAGAGTATTTTCTTTAATATATATAATAACAAAATATCAAAAAATATTATTTAACTGCGTTTTTTTAAGAAAAACTGTTAAAAACTTCAAATAAGCGTACGTCCGGTGGATCAATTTTAACCAAAATCTAATTAACTCTTCATATGGATGTACAGAAGAGGAATACGAAAGATTTATAATTTTTAGAATTGTAGTATTGGAGTTATCGTCGGAGAAAAAATTGTCACACACGGACACACATACACACACACACGCGCACACACACATACATACATACATACATACAGACATCATCTTAAAAATAGCAAATTCGTATTGTAGGGACCCTAAAACGTGCTTATTCATTAAAAACTCACCACCGAATTTTTTGACCAAAGACAAAACCTTCCTTACCTAAAGGTGACGGAAGGTAAAAATTAATAAAATTTAATAATTAATTTCTAATAGATAAAAAAATAATTGATATTTAACATAAAAACTGTATCGTAAATTAACATAATGATGCCGCGAGACGAGATATGGCAAGAAACAACCCACTCTCCCACGAGATCTCTCGAATTTTCGAGACGAGATTTCTCTGCATCTCGTCTCGTCATATTTTTCCTTACTGTCTCTCGATCTCGACTCAAGAGTCTCGAATTTATAATTAGAAACATTAACATTAAAAGTAACATGAATATAAAAAATCTGTTGCGGCCAGCACAAGACCTTTCGTCAATTCGATGTATTTTGTACAAATTCCATACCAAAATTTCCTTGGAAAAGATTCTATAAATCCAATATAATTATAACACGAATGTACATTCTGTAAATTGCACTTCACACTTCCTCATTCCTATCCAACGCTTCTTCTTCACACAGTTCTTCCTCTCTCAAATATTCTGCTACACAGTCCTTCCATCTTCTCTTTGGCCTTCCTCGTACTTCCGGCATTGAAACTGCAAGTCACTTGAGAGGGACACTCTGTCACTTATGTTACTTTCTGATCCTATACTTTCCACTTTGGTTTTGCACTTGACACTGACATCTGTCAATTAGAATTTTTTGAATATATCTGCTGTTTCCATAATTTTTGCAAAGCTGACTGATTTTTGATAGTTAACCTCTCTTAATCTCTCTATAATTCTATATCTATTGAATATGAAGGAAAATGCATAATCAAATCGTATAGGGAATAAGATTTTCTTTCATATTAATGATCATAAAACGTCGAAAATTGATATTTAACTGCGTTTTTTCCAAAAAAACTGTTAAAAACTTCAAATAAGGGTACTTCCGGTTGACCAATTATAACCAAAATCTAATCAGCTCTTCATACGGTTGTAAAGAAGAGAAATACGAAAGAATTGTGGAGTTATCGTCGGAGAAAAATTTGTAACACACACACGGACACACTGACACACACACATCCAGACATCAATGTAAAATTAGTAAAACCGTATTCTAGGGATCTTAAAACGTGCTTATTCATTAAAAACTCACCACCGAATTTTTTGATCAAAGACAATACCTTCCCTACCTAAAGGTGACGGAAGGTAAAAACGAGTACTACGGATTAAAACATTATTTTTGCACATCCGGGCGTAAAAGTCGGACAAATAGCATAATTTTAAGGGCGAAATGACACTCTTTTTTGACCGAGGGCGAAAAAGTAGTCATTTTCGCCCTAGAGCTTTTCGTGCCCATTTAAAATAATTACATCTATCATTAACTTGCTTGTTTTCATTGTTATCCGTGACAAGGTACATACATATGTCAAATAGACTACTATGATCTAAATTTGATTTGAACATCATTATACTTTGATCACGATGATGAAGTAACACTACTCCGGATTTGCAAAAAATATTGTATGTATTACAGGCGAAATATATATTGGCCCTAGGTGCATTGTAACCCTCCGCTACGCGTCGGGCTTCAATCTTACACCGCGGGCCAAAATCTATATCATTTCGCCGTTAATACATAAATAGCTATTTACTAAGTATTTTGTTTGAATAATAGGTAAAAAATAGGTACCTACTGTATAGTATCACGACTTTATTACACCCGTTGTACGCTAATATTGGTATATAATTATGATTATACCGTGAGTATTTTTTAACGTGAAACATTGGGCTTGTCATATGCATGGTTACGACTTGCCATTTGATTGACAGCAATGTATTTGCCCGTTCCATTTAAAATGAAACATAGGGAACGAATTTGACATTTGATAAGACGTCAATAGACGTTAATTTTGTTTAAATAACTATACCTGTTTTCTAAAAATTAAATTTAGATGTAGAAAAAAATACTGTGTGCACCTTGTGTCCAAAATATGTTTAATTCTCTCGAGTGGTTTTCTGACTCCGCTAAATTTCTTACAATATTTATTTCTGTCAGATTCGTTCCCTATGTTTCATTTTAAATGCTGTCAATCAAATATCAAGTCGTAACCATGGATATGACAAACCCAATGTTTCACGTTAAAAAATACTCACGGTATATTCGTATAGTATAGACACTTGAAGCTGGCGTAAAGAATATACCAGAGATTTCACTTTTGTGCATTTTCTTTTTACTAAAACCCAATAAATCTAAAATTAATGAATAAATATGAATCTAAATGAAAGGCAATTGAAATGTTTATTTATACCGTCAAATATTTTGTTATTTTTTAAATTTTAATTAAAAATAATTACGTTCCAAACTTCAAAGCCCGGTTCGGCCCGGCCCGAATGCATCCTTAATTGTCACCGATCTCTACATGTGTTATAGAACTGGCACACCCAGTAATGGGTAATATGCCGTGATAATATATTTATTTATTTTATTTAAATTTCTTTAAAAGCACTTACACAATAATTGTTGAAATATTCTGTTGGTAATCCGTATTTTAATCCAAAAGAAGGAACCTGAAACAAAAAAAATATATTAATAGCAGCATAAAATTCATAATTACGAGGGGTTAAATAACAACATGTACAGATGTACAGGTGTAAATCGAAAAGTGGGACATAGGCGATTAACATGGGAAATCAGTTTTTCTTTGCGCAAGCGTTACTTAATTATTTTAGTCTAGGCAGCCATGGATTTATGACAACAAATAAACAAATGCGTTATTTTCTCGAAAACAGTGGCGCATATCAAAATTTTACAAAAACACAAAAAGCTTGTAATTTTTTGTACAAAAAAATGTCATTACAAATTCAAATCTGTCAATAATTTTTACCTCTCACTAAGAGAGGTATTGGAATCATGCTAAAAATCGCATATCCAGATTTTAGTGGATAAGCTCGTTTAAGGATTATAACATTTTTACGATGATGTCCGTGTGTGTGTACGTATATATATATATATATATATATATATATATATATATATATATATATATATATAACTCGTTTATTTGAAAAAATACATAAATAACATTACCTTATTGGAAAGAGAAAAAAATACTCTTTCCAATAAGATAATAAAAAATATATGGTTCTATTTAAAAAATATATATATTGTCCCAAATTTTGAGAACCGCTGACACAAATTTTATTTTGTCTACATGACCAATTTTCTAATACAAAATGGCACAATTTTGCTCATTTAACCAACCTCGTATCTCTTCAAATAAAAAAGTTACCAATAGTGAGCAAGCTTATTGAGACACTCTGTATATATGTGTGTGTTTGTCTGTGTGTGTGTATGTTAATGTTATATTTAACTGCAGTTTCCGCAATCTGACATTCCTAGAAAGAATTTTGGTAACAATTGGACAACCGGAAGTAATAGTTTCTTTAAAAAAATTTTGTTATTACAAATATTGAAGAACATAAAATTCTCCATTTAATACACTTAAAATTTTTATTATATGTTGTATAGATTGAGAGATAAAGACACCATAATATATAGAATAATCTAATGTTATACATCGCAGAGGCTAAGGCAATAAGGTTACCAGTTGACAAATTCAAATGTTTATAACATGGTAATGTTTATAACATAGTTTGTAAATGACAGATGTCAGTGTCAAAAATCAACAGTTTAGTGACATTCTGAAAGCTTTTTATGGGAAGTACATTTAATGTTTCTTATTGTTTTATTAATTAAATATTTAAAATTGTAGGTAAAATGCATATATCCATTAGAAATACCGCCAATCTTGTTAATGAAATGGAAAAATCTCTGATATTTAGGAACTTCCTCATACAATGAGAAATTGATATAATTAGAATTGCATGTGTGCAAAAGACATTAAATATAATAAAAACAATATTTGGGTAAAGTTCTGTAATGTTTTTGTTATAAAACGACGGTCCGGTAGCGAAGTGCAATAAACAAAATAGAAATGGCAAGAGGTCTTGTGTTGGCCACAACAGATTTTTTTTTCTCAAGCAAAAAGTATAAATTTCGTGACGTTTTAAAAAACGCACCTGATTAACTGGCTTATTTAAATAACATAATGAAGGAAAACATTTATTTTCAAAAACAATAATAACATAATAAAACACATGTATCATTTGATAAATCACGTACCTAGTACACTTACACGTTGCAAGAAAACTAACTGAGCACTACAAAATAAATTCTTTATTTTTTTAGTTTTTAATGTTCGTATTTTGACCTCTAGACTCGGATGAAATATTTGTTATTATTTCATCAGAAAGGTACTGAAGATTCTCTTTACCATAAAATAATTATTCAATTAATAGGTTTGCTTATTGTTTACAGTTTATTTTTTTTAAACCTGAGGGATTAGAATAATTCTTATTTGAGTATTAAGGGCCGTTTTCATAATCAGGCTCACTTTAAGACTTTAATTAAAATTACTTTAAGACTTTATCTTTATTTTAATGTAATTCTACAGTGCTCGCTAAAGTGTTAAAGATGTATTATGAAATTTAATTATTGTTCATAATTTGTTTATTTCTAATATTATTTGCTTCAGTTTTACACATATTTTTAATTTATTTACTTTAAAAGCATATTTTTTCGAATTGTGTCAAAACCACCTGCGACGTCGATAAATAATAATCCGAACTAATCCGAAATTAATTGGTTTAGAATAATTTTGAGAACATAATTAGTAGACATGGAATCAAAATAAACAAATGATGAACTATTACAGTTTTTTTCATTTGTTTCTTAATAATTTTCAATTTTTTCCCCCCAAAAAATTAATAATTCATCTTTTATTCATGTGTAAAACAAAAGAATGTAGATTTGTTATATATCATTGAAAAGATTATAAAATATGCAAAAAGATGAGACTATTTTCAACAAAGGTTGCCATTTAAAAAATCATAAGTTTGTATTATATCTCGAAAATTTTCAAAAAATCTAATTACGCCATTTTATTTTACCCAAAAAACGGTATAAAATTTGTTAAAACAATTTTTCTCTAACTAGCATAATAAATAAGTTATGAGATATTTTCGAAATGAGTGAAAAATAAGTTTTTGTCTGTAGCTCAGGAACAAAAGAAGATCGAAAATTCCTGTGGTGACTATTAAACTTTTCTCAAAAAGTTGACCCTGGAATGTGCAAACGATTTTGCTCTATTATTAATATTTCCGGAGATACTCCGAAAAAACAACGAAAATGAGACACCCTGTACAGATTTTTTCCTGAGAGGGCTCGAGCCTCCAAGCCCCCACGTAGTCGGCGCCTATGCTTATTAATAGCGGTGCACCACTTAAATAGCGGGAAATTTAGGTACCAAGTGTTAAGGGTGGGATTACCGAAATTTTTATATTTTCAATAAATTCATCCGAATCACCTATTTCACAATAAAAATAAAATAGTTTGTTCTGTAAATAAATGTACCTAATCCACTATGTACCTGTACTATTATGACTTACCAAAATGTTAAATTAAATAGGTATTATTTTAGTTATAGGGTCCCGTGGCCGCGTGCCTGAGTGTCTGGTCGCGAACCCGGGGAAACCGGGTTCGATCCCGACAGACGCCAAATATTTCCAATTTTAAATGGCACAAAAGTGACCCCTGTGGTGCACACTCCACACCAGCTATGAGTGCCCGAGAGGTGACGCCTGGTAAGCGCCCACACGGTATAAAATATATCGTCATCATTACCGATGTCTACATGTGTTGTAGATACTGGCACACCCAGAAATGGGTAATATGCCGTGATGATATATTTATTTATTTATTTATTTATTTACTATTCCGGTTTTCTTACCCTTATAATTTCTTTACAAGACTCCAGCAGTGAGAATGTAATGAAATCAGGGAAGGTACCTAAACTTACTAATGCGAAAAAGAATAACGTTTAAAATGACAAACATGAAACGGTAAACAGAATATGTGGGAAAATTATTTCAATTAAATATAATGTAATTTTTATACAGGGAGTTTATTTTATCAGTAAACATAGGGTAATAAAAAAATAATGTAATAAACAATAAATTAACTAGAGAGTGTACATGCGTACAAGTTACGAATTAATATTAATAGTTGCACGTCTGTACAATTAAGTGTTTACAAGAATAAGTGTCACAACTAATAGTATGTTTAATACACAACTCAAAAAATAATGAAAATGCTGACACCAGAATTGGAGTTGTTCATATATTAAAGAAACACTGTAAAGTTCGCACAGCAATGAAAAATATATTAAAAATGATCAAACACGAAGTACATAAAATGAAATTTATTGTAAAATATTGCCGGTGTGTGTACCATATAAGTATGTACCATATTTAATTAATAAAATATGATTTCATAAAAGTGGGTTTTTTAGATGTTTCTTTTTGGGTTTTTTTAGATGGGTCTTTTTAAAAAAACCCGGGTGGGTTTTTTTGGGTCGGGCAAAATTAGAACAACCCTGATAATTTGTTTTAATAAATACACACACACCCACACACACGGACATCATCGTAAAAATGTTATAATCGGATTATAGGGACCTTAACACGTTTCCAATACCTCTCTTAGCGAGAGGTAAAAATTGAACTTTATTTTTTTAGAAAGACCCCATTAGATCCATTGTGCGTTATGGCTCAACCAATGAGCTACCGAGAATGGTATTTGTAGCAGTAGGGAGAACCGACAGAAACAGGTAGTTACTACTGGTCCGAACTAGAACTAGATAACTGACTGGTATTGTCCTATTATTTTCTAACAAGCTGCCTATAGGTACGTTGGTTTAAACGAGACACTATGGAATCCTTATAAGGTAGAGTTCTTCAAGGATGACGATTGGATGCGCAGTAGCACGCAAAGCTCCGTAGTGGGGGTAGCTAAGTTTCTGTAGCTTGTTTAACTTACATACTGTTTCATCCATATACCTATTAACTAATATATTGCTAATGCTCGTATCTTTCCCATAAGAGTAGGTGATTAGGTGAAGGAAACACTGTGAAATGGAAATATCATTTCTGCATAAGTCTATCTCTCACAAACACCCAACCGGCAATTATGCGCATGCTCGGAAATCTGGCTGGGCTGCGTTCCAAAATCCTACTCTTAGAGTACGAAATTATTCAAAGTCGTTTCAAAACTAATAACCTTACTCTCAGAGTTTACTCAACCTGTTCCAAAACAGCCAGAGTTTACTCTAAAGTGATGTTCTACTTACTCTACTAACGAGGAGGGTATAGAAATTACTTTTATAATAAAAGCGATTTTAAGGAGCGTACTTTCACATTATATTGAGGAGAGTGCTCCATAAAAGCGCTTTTATTACGGGCTTGACATTAATGTTGTAATTATAAGTAGTTTTGTTAGTTTTATAAAATTATTTTTAATTTAGTTTCAATTTTTTACTTCAACAAACCTCTCATTCGTTCCAAAACATAACACATCATACTCTACGCCAAAACTCGGTATTCTTGGTTTTGGAACGCTGCCCTGGTGATGCAGCGAGCACATGGTTTGATTTCATTTCTGTTTGTAGTTGCACTTCGAAAGCATTTGCTTTGTGTTTCATACAGTAATTTATTGTCACCTAAATAAATTAATCCTGACCAGATTGTATTCCTATTATTTTTACAGTACAACAAAGTAAATTATTTAATTCAAATTTAGCACTAGAATATGTCAATGTTTTTTATTATTACTAATATTTATTAGATGGGGTCCCGTGGCCGCGTGCCTGAGTGTCTGGTCGCGAACCTGGGGGAACCGGGTTCGATCCCGACTGACGCCAAATAATTACAATTTTAAATTGCACAAAAGTGACCCCTGTGGTGCACTCTCCACGCCAGCTATGAGTGCCCGTGAGGTGACGCCTGGTAAGCGCCCACACGGTAAAATATATCGTCATCATTACCGAAGTCTACATGTGTTGTAGATACTGGCACACCCAGAAATGGGTAATATGCCGTGATGATATATTTATTTATTTATTTATTTATATTCAAGAATTTACATACAAAATAAATAGTAGATACATTGTTTAATTTGTCAAATTTAAATTAAAAATTTGTCGCGCTAGTCGTTAATAAACAGAACTCTGTGATTCGCAAAAAGTGATGATGATTTCCTCGTTAGCCAATAGTAGTCGCGGTTTCCAAGCATGCGCATAATTCGCGGTTGGGTGTTTGTGTGAGATAGACTTATGCAGAAATGATATTACCATTTCACAGTGTTTCCTTCAAGAAAAGCAAAGGATCCGCAATATATTAGTTAATAGGTATATGGTTTCATCGAAACCCAAAGCATAGCCTCTTACTTATGTTGACAAAGAAACCTAAATTTCCACCCCTCACAAATAAGACTGTGATTGCTGTCACTGTTCTACACAGAGTTGGACTATCATAATAAAAATCTGTTACGGCCAGCACAATACCTCTCGCCAATTTTATATTAGGCTATGGGCCCAATTCTCAATTTTCACCAGTGTGATATGATATGAAGTGATAAATTTATATCATATCAGTTGTCAATGTCATGATATTAGCTGTTAAATGTCAGCAAACACATGTACCAAATTCGTAATTTCCTATTAAACGCAAGCAATATTGTTAACATATGGTAAATACATACAATATTACACTTCTTCAGTCATTTATATCAGATCACTTTGCAATTCAGAATAGCTTCAAGTGATAAAGTGAAAAAATTTCACTGAATATTACTTCAGTGAAAATTGAGAATTGGGCCCTATAATGCCCGTATTTATAAACACTCGTAAAAAATTTAAACGGTTCGTTATAATTTTTATCCAATAAAAACAGTCGACATTGAAAGAAAAATCGAAATTTTATTTGTGAAGTTTGATTATATTTGTTAAACATTATAACGAACTGTTTTGAAATTTTACGAGTGTTTATGAATATGAGCATAAATATTGTATTTTTTTCACTACTCTAGGAACCCACTATTATTTACCTTTATTTGACATGAGAAATTGTTTTTCACTACCGCTTGCTTGTAACCATGGTAACCTAGATCAATAATAATTTATTATTAACCTTGGTCTATAATGCAAACTGTCACTTTTCAATCAAACTCAAGCCTCCGAATCTAAATATTATTTAACTCATTAAACTCAAGAAAGGTGTTAAGTATATAATTTAAATTTGCCACTATAATTTTAAATTGACCTACGCTGCCGCCTCGCCTAGCCACTGTGCTGTTTTGGTGAAAATGTGAAATATTGGTAGATGTAGGATTGAACAAATCACTATTTTTTTGTATTTGTAGGTAAATATATTTCAATAGATTTATTTAAAAATAATAATAAACTAATAAGGCTGCTGACTGTAACAGCACAAAGTGTTTTTATTAAATAATTAAATCAAATACAAATCAAGGCCCATAAGTGAGGTTATCAAACCAGCGAAATGAGCAAAACGTCAGATAAAAACAAATGCAGCCTACTTTGTTTTTGTGAATATTAACAAATAAGTAACGTTATTATTCATGTCAAAATTATTGTTATCAAAAAATAAAAATTCAAAGAGAATTTATGTGCTAGTAGTGAAAAAAATAGTATATAAACCACGGTTGAGAAGATCATTATTGACCAGGCGCTTTATATCCCTCGGGTTTCGCCCTCGGGTTACAATAGGCGCTGGGTCAATAATGATTATCTTCTCAACCTTGGCGTATACTTAATATACTATAACATTTCTGGTACACACAAAATATTCTAATTACATCTATTCTTTATTTTTCAACTCATTCTATGAACAAGTTTCCTCCTACTCTTCTAAATATTCGAGATTCTTCAAATTCATTGACGAGATTGGCGGTATTTCTGAAAGGTATATGATGAAATATATGTATAGCAAGCGCGTGTTTAGTTGACCTGTTACTGAACATACTTTGGCTTACAAATAAATCCCGTTTCTGTTTATACCAATTTTAGATGTTGACGGAGTCTTTCCCTTGTTATAAAAATTTGTTGTGGCCAGCACAAGACCTCTCGCCATTTCCATATTAGGCTATATAAGTATTGTATTACACTTCGCTTTCAAACCGTCGTTTTATAAAAAAATATTACACAAATATTGTTTTTTATTGTATTTAACATGCCTTCTGCACACATATAATTCTAATAAGGTATATCTATTTTTCATTGTATGAGGAAGTTTTTAAATGTCAGATATTGTTCCAATTCATTAACCAGATTGGCGGTATTTCTGATGGATATATGCATTTTACCACAATTTTACCTATAATTTCAAATATTTAATTAATAAAACAATAAGAAAAATTAAATATACTTCCCAGAAAAAGCTATTAGAATGTCACTAAAACTGTTGATTTTTCACACTGACATGTGTCATTTACAAATTATGTTATAAACATTGGAATTTGTCAACTGGTTTCCTTAGTGCCTTAGCCTCTGCGACTAGTTTACTCTATAAATTATAGTGTCTTTATCTCTAAATCTATACAAGATATAATAAAAAATTTAAGTGTATTAGATGGAGAATTTTATGTTCTTCAATATTTAATAAAAAAAACTCCCATAAAATTATATTTAGAATAATTTTTCTAAGAAACTACTACTTCCGGTTGTTCAATTGTTACCAAAACCTTTTCAGTTTTTCCCAGGAATGTCAGATTGAGGAAACTGCAGTTAAATATTTTTTAAGTCTTATAGTTTTTGAGGAATCGTCCCTCCAACATCCATACATACACACACACACACACATACACACACACACACACACACACACACACACACACACACACACAGACATCATTTTAAAAATGTTATAATGGGGAAGTTTAGCGATTTTTTTTTATTCTTTTATTCCATGGGAAATGACTTGAAAGATAATGTAACATGTTTTATTTTTTCAAAAATGCCCAGATTTTCCGGAAAAGCCGATTTTAAGCTGTGATGACGTCGGTATAGGCTTGGTACAACGTATGTCGCTTATACAATGACACACGCGGTTGTGGTTACCAGTCACTTGAGCCTGAGGTGTTGTTCGACCTACGTTCAAGTGGTTCGCTTTCACCGTTCTGTCTGAGTTTGCGCATAACTGACTTGTGACCCTTGTGACGTACCCAAAAAATATTAATTATAAAGAAATGGAGCAATAATTCTAATTTTTAATTTCAATTTCAGCAGTGTGTTATATTTGTGAGCAGGGGCGGATTAACAGTTTTGCCGCCCGTAGGCACCCACAAAATTGCCGCCTTTTCATAATTTTAAAATATATTTCTAACAGATCAATAATGTAATTTTCAAATATTAACCAAAGATAATATAGATATTTGAATATCAGAAATGTTAAAATATATCTTTTTTAATGTTTAAACTTTTCGCATGTTTTATTTTTGTTAAAATATAATAGGGGCTTAAATAGGTACCTACTTTTAAGTCTGGAATACCCAACCCTCAAGAATTTTATTTTGATGGTTATATATAGTTGCAAAAGTATTATAAACACAAAATTTCACAAAAATTATGACGCGGAAAGCAATATTTATAGTGATTTTGGCATTTTTTCTGAAAAAAGATACGGATAATTACCTATAAAATGAATATAACCATCCAAGTTACGTCAAATTGTGTTCTGTGATTTAGGATATCGTTACATTAAAGTATTTATTGAAAATTTTCATGCGAAAAAGTCACATTTTTCACAAACACATCCTAAAAACTAGTAATCGATTTGTCACGAAATGCATTCAATCACTCGAACATAGATAACATTTATTTACATTACATTATATACCCGAATTTCGTCAAATTGAGTTTAATGCGTTAGGTGTCCGTTATATTAAAGTATTTTTTTGAAAATTTAAAAGCGAAGAAGTCATAATTTTCACAAATATAGCCTTTAAAATAGGTAAAGTCTGATTTTATTTTTGCAAAAAAAAAACATAAATACATGCTTCCGCTTTTTAATTTTGTATATCTTTATTTATTTTAGCTAAAAGAAGGCATAACAAAATGGAATTTCAAGTGGTTATTCTACAATCCAGGCAATTTTAATAAATGTATTATAGTTATCGATATCGATAGCATAATAATAACGAGGATCTCAAAATAAAGTCTGAAACATGAGTTCAATTACTTGGACATTTGTTGAAAATAGAGCGCATATTCCATTACTAAAGTACTGCAATTTTTTATAAAATTATACATTTCTGATTAAAAAAAAAAAAAATGCCGCCCCCGAAAATTTGCCGCCGTAAGCACGTGCCTACTGTGCCTATGCGTAAATCCGCCACTGTTTGTGAGAAAATAGTATGTTATGTAGAATTTTTACCATGCTAAACTTCCCCATTGGATTCTAGGTACCTTAAATAGTGCTTATTCAATAAAATCTGGATATGTGAATTTTAGCAAGAATCCAATACCTCTTTTAGTGAGAGGTAAAAATATCATATTATAATTATTACTACGTCTCGACTAGTTCAAATAAGAATTTTAGGTATTCCGAATTCAAGAACTGCGTCAGTGTAACGTGCGGCAGCTATATCTACAATTTTAAATATGTAATTAATAACAAAAAAATAAGTGGGGTCCCGTGGCCGCGTGCTTGAGTGTCTGGCCGCGGACCTGGGGAACCGGGTTCGATCCCGACCGTCGTCAAATATTTCGAATTTTAAATGGCACAAAAGTGACCATAAAAAATCTGGTTATTTACAAATCAACAACCTTTAAATTTCACATCCTAAACCATTATTAATTTAAAAAGTACATATCTCCTTTCGTCATATAACCGCAGATTTAATTGAAACAGCGTAGTTGCGCGATGCCAGTCCTGTTGGCGTCGCAGTTGCAGTAGCAATCGTAGCTGTTTCAAGGCCACCAGAATTTCACTCTCGTTAAAACATTCGCAGTGTAGGCGGCCAGCCAAGCGCCGAGCCGAGCCAGTCGACAACACAACCCAAACAGACAGAAGCCAAAGCCACCCGCGATTATATCGAACAGTATAGAGGGCAGAGACTCTGAGAGACAAACACACAAACTCAGGGTAAATGTTTTTCTCTAGACATCGAATCAGACGGAAAATTAATGCGTTGTAACAAATAACATGATGAATGGTGTTTGTTGGTGGTGCATTTGCACGGAACATGGATATGGTCTGTCTCATCGAAAACCGAGTCAAAAACCAAAGGATCGCTATAAACAGCTTAAACACCCGTAAACATTATGTTCGTAGTAGGCTATGAACAAAATATCTGATGTGGACACCACATGACTTCCTTGTACGCCGGTTACACTATACATATTTTGTTAATAATTAAAATAGTTATTATAACAGACCCAATCATAAAATTGCACGTATTTTTTGTCCTAATTCATAGCAAACAATGAGCCTGTTTCACATTTTTCAAAAACTATTCTAAATGGAAGTCTATGCAATGATTTTCTTAGTAATAATTTTTATTTTAATAATTTCTTGTTATTTGTGGAAATAATTAAATAAAAAGATTGGCGCACTGAAAAACTACCCCCCCACTCCTGTGACGTAGAAGTACATACATTTCCATCACCTACGTTCTACGTTTATTCATATTATTTATATAAATAAACGTAGGCTTATAGTTTGTCACATGTTAATAAAAAATCTTTTAATTTGACATTTGACGCTGACATTGCTCATTGTAAATGAATAATAATTATACTCAAAATAAGTCGACCAATTTACCGAAGGTTGATAGCTGGATGGTGGCTGAATTTATATCAGAGAACGATTGTTTTACTGCTACCGAAAACCGAAATAAGGGGTGTTAAAGATTTGAGACAAAATAAAATATAAAAACTGAATTTACTATATAAATTGATAATATATTTTACTTCAAGGTTCTGGTCATAATTCTTACATTGAATCTGTTATAAGATATGTAGATCTATGTCGAGATAAAATAACAATTTTTCTGACATTATCAGCTCTTCGACCTACTGCTTCTAACCACAATTTTCTTTTCATCGCATCTTTTGACAAATTTATAAACTCTATAGTAGGTTTGTTCCTAACAGTATTTTTGTAAGAAGGCACAATACAATATCGTAAATCACTCATTTTATTTTGAACTTTGTATTACCTACATATTATACAACTTAACCAATCTAAAAAAATGACATTTGTTTGACAACTTTGACAATACACTTGACATTTTAGAACCGCTGCAGATGTATGTACTCTGACGTCACATTCTGTTTCAAAAATTAATTGTAAAATATCTAAAGGATATTTCGTGATATTTTCAAATTTGGGGCTCTTTAAAGATCAATATCTTTTAAAATTTAATACTTAGAAGTCATATAAAAATTCTTGCAACAGCCCTATTACAGAAACCAAAAAGTACATAATTTTTAAATTCACATATCTCGCTTGTACAAAGAGCTAATTTAATCATACTTGATGTTTTCGACGCAGAATTTAATTCTCTAAAACTTTTATTTAAAGCATTTATTATTAAAATCAAAATAACACTATTTTTTCTCAAGAAAAACTGATAACAGCTTCAAGTAAAGTATTACTTCTGGTTAGACTATTTTAACCAAAATCTATTATGTTATTCCCATTGATATAAAAGTATTATATACCAAATTATTATCTATTACAGGCTTCAAGTAAAGTACCACTTCCGGGCAGACCATTTTAACTAAAATCTACTATATTATTCCCATTGACATAAGAGTATTATATACCAAATTTGAAAAGTTTTGGATTATATTTTAATATAGTTTTTCATTAAAATCTATTATAGGCTTCAAGTAAAGCACCACTTCCGGGTAGACCTTTTAACTAAAATCTATTATGTTATTCCCATTGATATAAAAGTCTTATATACCAAATTTGAAAAGTTTTGGATTATATTATAATATAGTTTTCCACTTAAATCTATTATGGGCTTCAAGTAAAGTACCACTTCTGAAAGTTATGCAATGACCAAAAAGGGAGGCGCACAACTAGATGTTATAACAGTCCTAAATACAAAATTTTAACTTTCTACGGCTTCCTGTTTTTCAGTTATGCGAGATACGTACATACGTACAGACGTCACGCCGAAGTTAGTCAAAATGGATTCAGGGATGGTCAAAATGGATATTTCCGTTGAAATCTGAAAACCGAATTTTTTCGCGATTACAATACTTCCTTTACTTCGTACAAGGAAGTAAAAAACATATGCCAATTTGAAAGTACAGTAGAACCTCGGTTATCCGGGCTATCCCGGACCGAGCCTTCCCGGATACTTGAAAACACGGATAATACAAACTCCTTAATTTCAATTTGTTTAATCATTTATTTGGACAAATACATAGAGAGAGGAACAAAACAAACCAGATAAATGGGGTCCCGTGGCCGCGTGCCTGAGTGTCTGGTCGCGAACCTGGAGGAACCGGGTTCGATCCCGACAGACGCCAAATATTTCCAATTTTAAATGGCACAAAAGTAACCCCTGTGGTGCTCTCTCCACACCAGCTTTGGGTGCCCGTGAGGTGACGCCTGGTAAGCGCCCACACGGTAAAATATATCGTTATCATTACCGATGTCTACATGTGCTGTAGATACTGGCACACCCAGAAATGGGTAATATGCCGTGATGATATATTTATTTATTTATTTATTAACTGGACTAATATGTTACATTATTAAAAAGTAAAATGGCGGGTACTTTTTTATACACCTAATTTGAAAGAGAATAGTGGGCCATTCAGGGGGCCGAATTATTTTTTTCCCTACTATTTCATATTGAACCCATATAAATATAAAATACATAAGAAAAGCTTAGTTTTGATACAATTTTTCTACTACTAAAGGTCACATTTAAAAAAAATTCATGTGGCAACCGTGGGTTTCAAATGATGATGCCATAAGTCATATAGCTGGTACAAGTGATAATGGTAATTAAACGAACGTATGACTGAAGTGGAACATCACATGAAGTCGATTAAATTAATTTGAATAAAATTTATTTACCTACATGAACATACGCAGCAGAAAGTGTTAAATGTTTATAATAAGTGCGTAATTTCATAATATTTTTGTTATGAAAGTCCAACTCTGCATATAGCAATGACAGCATTCACAGCATTATTTATGAAGGGCGGAAATTTGAGCTTTTTTGTCAACTTAAGTGAAAGGCGTTCCAAAGGTTTATGGCGATCGTTTGATATTGGATCAAAAAATCTGTTGTGGCCAGTACAATACCTCTCGCCATTTCCATTTTATGATATACCGTGAGTATTTTTTAACGTGAAACATTGGATTTATTATATCCATGGTTACGATTCGACATTTGATTGACAGCAATGTATTTGCCTGTCTCATTGTCCCATTTAAAATGAAACATAAGGAACGAATTTGACAGATGTATTATATTTAAATATTGTAAGAAATTTAACCAAGTCAGAAAACCACTCAAGAGCACTAAACATATTTCGGGCACAAGGTGCACACAAATTTTTTCTACAACTAAATTTAATTTTTTGGAAGCAGGTATAATTATTTAAACAAAATTAACTTCTAATGACATCTTGTCAATATGACAGATAACTGCTGAATTTTCCTATAAGTTACTACTTGACATTTGATTGACAGCAATGTAATTAATTAATACATAGGGAATGAATTTCACAGAAGTATTATATTAAAATATTGTAAAAAATTTACCCAAGTCAGAAAATCTCTCGGGCACAAGGTACACACAATACTTTTTCTACAACTACATTTAATTTAGAAAGCAGGTATAATTATTTAAACAAAATTAACCTCTAATGACGTCTTGTCAAATGTTCGCTCCCTATGTTTCATTTTAAATGAGACACGCAAATACATTGCTCTCAATCAAATAATCGTAACCATGGATATGACAAACCCAATATTTCATGTTAAAAAATACTCACGGTATAAGTGTTGTAATGTACTTCGATATCGAACCGTCGTTTTATAACAAAAATATTACAGAACTTTACCCAAATATTGTTTTTTATTGTATTTAACATGTCTTCCGTACACATACAGTTCTAATTATATCTATTTTTCATTGTATGAGAAAGTTCCTAAATGTCAGAGATTCTTCCAATCCATTAGCTAGATTGGCGGTATTGCTGATGGGTATATGCATTTTACCTACAATTTTTAATAAATAATTAATTAATAAAACAATAAGAAAGATTAAACGTACTTCCCAGAAAAAGCTTTCAGAATGTTACAAAACTGTTGATTTTTGACACTGACATCTGTCATTTGCAAACTATGTTATAAACATTTGAATTTGTCAACTGGTTTCCTTAGTACCTTAGCCTCTGCGATTGCCTTTATCTCTAAATCTACACAAGATATAGGTAATAAAAATTTTACATGTATCACATGTAGATTTTTATGTTCTTCAATGATAATGATAGTAATAACAAAAATTTTCAAAAAAATAATATTTAGAAGATTTTTTTAAAGGAACTATTACTTCCGGTTATTCAGTTGTTACCAAAATCTAATCAGCTCTTCCCAGGAATGTCAGATTGAGGAAACTGCGGTTAAATATTTTTTGTCTTATAGTATTTGAGAAACCGTGGTTCCAACATCCACACACACATAAACACATACGGACATCATCGTAAAAATGTTATAATGGGGTATTCCACCATAACAATTTTTTTTTTAAAAATTCAGTTTAACATAAAGTATGGTTCAATAAATAAGAGTTAAAACAATGAAAACATTTTTTAAATAATTACTTTACGAGATATTTCACATTTGCTAAAAGGGAAAATTGACGTCATACAATTGTTATCTTTCTCTCGCAGCGTACTCAGAGTAGTGTGTGTGAGAAAGACAAGTATAGGGGAAATGTGACGATACACTGATTTCTCAAAAATAAAATACTGTTAAACTAGGAACAATTAAGATTTTTTAATACTATGAATTGCTTCAAAATTTAATGAAGTTTTATTTAAAATAATAAAAAAAATTGAGTGGAATACCCCATCGGATTATAGGGACCTTAAAACGTGCTTATCCAGTAAAATCTGGATATGCGAATTTTAGCATGATTCCAATACCTCTCTTAGCGAGAGGTAAAAATGCGGTAGTAGATTTATTCGTTTCACTATTTTCATTTCACGTTTTACGTTTATGATTAGGAACTCGCGCTTATAGGTCCGTCCCGGTCGCATTTTAACATTCCGGTATATACCTACATCGACATCCGCCGAAATATGATTGGATATGACGAAATATTTCAACCAATAAGAGCTGGAGTGCCACGAGTTCACTGCCATCAGAGCCATAATGTGAATGATGCTAAAATGCAGATCGGAATGTTCAACAAGCAAGTATGTTATAAGAAGCTAGGTATGTATTTTGTGCAATATTTTTTAAAAAATAAATTTTATAAATAAAACCTGTAACAAAATCTAACATCAGTCATGTCATGTATTACATCTTCGTTCTATGGCAAGTAGGGATGCATTTGGGCCGGGCCGAACCGGGCTTTGAAGTTTGGATCGACTCGGCCCGAAAATAAAAATTGCCGGCCCGACTCGAAAATTGATTCGACAAAATTACCTTCAGTCACCTTTAGGTAAGGAAGGTATACAATACGATTTTATTGTTTTTACGATGATGTCTGTATATATATATATATATATATATATATATATATATTTACATCCCACTACCATTGTGGCGTCCCCTGTGTAATTTTCTACATTCAAAGTGACGTCCTTGTGCATAAGACGTCCGTATACCGGACGTCATATGCACATGGCCTTATAAATTTTTTTCTGACATCAGGGGGGCCTCTAGTATCGTATAGCAAAATTTGTTATGGACGTCAGAATGATAGCGGAATGGAAAATGTATATTTTTTGTAGTTCAAAAAAATTCCACTTGCGGCGCTAGTGTCGTCCGGCGTATATACAATGTATATACTGAAGTTGCATTCCAGCGACATTCTGAACTCCGTACACTTGGCAACAATGGAACTTTGGATACTACATTAGCGCGCAACTCTTTTAATCGTATTTAAATCTACATTGTGCACTCCTGGTAGTATTTTAAATTAATATTTATGTAATCAAACCTTTTGTTTTGCACTTGTAAAATCCTCTGAGCAAATACAAAATCAATAAACTATGAAATCAAAATGTATGGTTTACAAATGTAATAAATTTAAAAAAGGTAATTATTTATAAATACTCGTATCATAAAGCTGAATTATTAAGTACAAAGTCGAAAAAGAGAGTGTAGAAATAATTATTAAAAGATAAAATGTTTAAAACATATTAATATGTACTACAAACGATTTATTAAATATAGATATTTTTTATTCTGGGTACTTCTTCCTATTTCTCCTCTACTTGAGGTGTTTCATTAAGGCTGCGCGCCAGTCAAAATCATGATTTAGCGATAAGTTCTCAATTTTTTTCCTCAAAACTGTGAAAACATTTCAAAATGCAAATAATAGGAGTAAATAAGGAGAGATCAATGATTTCAAAATCACATTTTCAAAAATTGTATATAGTATTATTGATGAGAAAAAAAATGTTGAATTCATTAAAATCTGAAATTATTATTTTTTACATAAATGAATCCAAGTCATATACGGAGCAGTTTTATGTTAAAAAGTTGATATCACAGGAATCACAAGAAAACACTGAATATAGCTAGATACATAGAATTTGTATAATATGATTGAATTCTGAGAAAATAAGCCAACATTTGAACAATGCTAAATCTGTACCTTTAAAAACATTTTTTAAATAGATTGTGAGGTAATTTATAGGGTAATTATTATACTCACTATATAGAACTTTGGCTCAAGAATCATATGAATATTTTTCATTTTTTTAAAATGAAAATTACAGCGCCTGGATTCTCTGAAATGTTCTTCCATTGTTAATTATAGGCAAATTTAGTTTACTCTTTCGCCACCACGTGCCGCATGAAATTTGAGCTGTCGAAATGGAACATAAGGAGGACTTAGGGAGGGGCTTAAGTTGTTAGATTAGGTAGAGGGGAAAAATATTGAAATAGTGAAATAAACTGCATTCGCTTCTGCAGCCTATTCAGCCTTTTAGGAAAATCGGCATTGCGTGAATTTATATTGTTTTTATTTGAGTTGTGAAAAATGGGTTTTAAATTTGGAAAATGCAAAAGAAGTAAAAGAGCTAAAATAGCAAAGAAAATTAATTTGAAAAGGTAAAATACAAGTATGTATATTTTTATCAAAGCACTGCAACTTCAACCTATTTCAGAAATGAAGCTCGAAATAAGGTGTCTTCTTCTTTGGAGAAACAAAACAGTAGTACATATCGCATATAGAAATAGGAATATATTAAATGCGAATAATGTAAACTATAATACTAACAAATCAGTTACATAATATTTTGTAAAAAATAGTAAAAATATAAAAAAAACGAAGATTTAATTCTTCTCAAACTTTGTATTTATAATTTATGTAAAAATACTTTTCCAACCAATGATAATAAAACATTTTCTAGTTATCGTATAGTAATCGTATCATATAACATAAAAATTTGGAAAATATGTACTTCAAAAGATAAAAGTTTATGTATTTATTATGTGATGTATAATGAAAGCAAAACTTTATCTGAACAAAGTGAAATGTACCTAAGGGACATTGTTAAAATATGTATTTACAGGTATAACAATTTGGGATAATTGGTATCAGACATTCTAAGAAACTGGTATTAAACATTTCTTGTAAGAACACGTGCAAAATGCAGGTACACTTCCCTCGCCCGGTGTCATTGATCATAAAAGCCTTTGTTTTCTTTTCGGCGTATTTTAATCTAAAGTTCAGTTCAACTGGGTTTTATAAAAAAAACTAAATTAGGGATATCCTTGTACAGGGATTGTAATTCATAATTAGTATACGATACTGAACAAGCTAATAGACTAACATCGTCAATTTTTGGCCGCGTATGTAAAAGAAGATGTTTAGGTACGAGATTGTTTATTTAAAAACCACATAATAACAAAATACATAAAATCAAATTTAATTATGTTTTTTTTTTGTTATAAAAAAAGTAGACACCCGGTATACAGAATGTCACAGGACAAGCTTACGCTATTATTATTTTAAAAACTATTCAATATTTTTTTTATGAAATTTAGTACCTAGTAGGTTTCTGACATGCCAGTTTCAACTAAAATATTTTCAAAGCACAGTTGAAGTACAAGAAATTTAAAAACACTGTTTTTTAAATGGAACACTCCATTTTTTATTATTTAAATGAATTCTTCTTTAGAAAATAGAATTAGTTTGTGTTGCATATCCCATGTTGAAAGTTAATAATTTTTAATTAGAAAAACTTAAGTTTTTTGTAATTTAATTTTACGTTGACGTAGAAATTAAATTTTTCAAAAATTATCGGTTGCTAATTTATATTAGTGTAAACAAAAGCTTTCTTTTTAAAACTGTTTTTACAGATTATAGAAATTCGATTCCATTCTCGAGATATAGAGTGATAAAGAAGTGGCCGTTTTTAGAGAAAAAATAAAAAAAAGTTGAATTACGACGGAAATTGTTAATCGTGTGTAAAATGTTTTTACTGTTTCATATGTAAAATTTTCTGATGAATTCGATGGTAAAATAAAAAATATAGCATTCTATTTAAAATAATAAAGTTAGGGGCTACTTCCGGTTAAACCGGAAGTGCTACTGCTTTGAAAATATTTTAGTTGAAACGATCATATCGAAAAACCCCTAGATACCAAATTTAGTAAAAAAAAATATTGAATAGTTTTTAAAATAATAATAGCGTAGGCTAGTCTAGAAATAAACAAATTTCATTTCAGATACAAGGCCAATTACACATTTCATCATTTTTATTAACAAAGATACTCCTGTTTTCATTTTGAAAATCGAGAAAAGTGATTTATTTTGGGAAAAGCATATGAGAGATCAACTTATTAATTTTTATAAGAAGTGCATACTACCAGAAATTGTTTTGCGAAGAATTCAGAAGGGCTTTAAATGCAGAGAACCTCAGTAGAATTTATTCCCCTCAATTGTTCAAAATAATGGACAATTACTTTATTTTTAAATATTAATTTCAAAATATAAACAAGGATAATTCCATTTTTAATCACAAATAAATGTTTGAATTATAACAATTGTTTTATTTTTCCTTGTCACTTGATACGTATTTCATTGATATTATACAATTTGTTTTCCTCGGTCGAAACACGCACCCTGGCCATCCCGGCTTTCTTTTCAAGTAATTTATAACTCGTAAGGTACACTGTTCTGATTGGCTGTAGCTACAGCTGCACTTATACAACCTAGACATCAACCAGATGCACAAATTTTCTACTGTGCTGCCATCAGTCGGCTTAGAAACAAAATAACACTCCTATCCCGCGACGTTAAAGTGTTTTCTTTTAATTACAAAATATTTTTATACATTTTAGATAGTTTAAATACGTTAAAATATTTGCTTTTTATTTTTATTATAATGTAAATTGAAAAATTTTATTATATGTGTTAGTGAGATATGTAGAAATATAAATGATCAAAAGTAATAACTTTTAAAAACACCGTATTTTTATTGCAATCTATATGCAAACATAGAAAGAAACACGGATAAATAATTTGTTTATGTGTAACAACTAAAGATTAATGAAACAAATTAATGTTTATGAAATACTCTCTCTGGAAATAAGCAGGACTGTTCGATGTAATAATAAATATTTCATAAATTTCACTTATTTGTTTTTACCTCCCGCTACCCTTGGTAAAGGAGTTATAGGGATCTTGCTAAAAATCGCATGTTGAGATTTTGATAAATGACCACGTTCTAGGGTCACTAGAATCCGATTTTATCATTTTCACGATGATGTCTATATGTGTGTGTATAGATTTTGTCAACGCTCTAACTCAAATACTATCATTCAGAAAATTCTGAAGCGTGTTTTAACCCTATTCTAATATGAAAAAAACCATTAGATTTTGGTGTAAATCGGATAACCGGAAACAGCACTTTACTTGAAGCTCATAATGGTTTTTCGTCAAAAAATACCATTAAATGTCATTTTTTCGCATTTTATGCCATGAAAATTAAAGCTAATTGAATTTTCTACAAGCATACATTAATAATTTTTCTATGTATTTTACAGATAAATTTAAAAAATAATCTTTTTTTATAAATCCCAATGCCTTTTGTTTCAAAGATAAACAAAATTCCTTTGTTACACAGTTTATATTTCAAATGTGTCACTGCAAAAAAAAAAATTAGGTATGAATTTAAATTAATAAAAATGAAATAGCGGGAGGTATTGTGTTGGCCACATCAGATTTTTTCATTTTATTTTCTCCGAAGGGATTCAATAGCTCTCAGGGGAGATTGATAATTTCAGAACAGTTCACAAGCTAAAGCTCTAAAATTATCTTTTGCTGTGATTTATAATATTTTATCAAATTTCCATAATTTCGACTATACTCCTATGTTAAATAAAAAAAAAATTGATGTGGCCATCACATTACCTTCCCTCAGTTCTATACAAATGCCATACAAAAAGTTTCTAGCAAAAGATTCTACATTTCCAGTATTTCATTACATTGTATTCTGGCAGTTCCATGTATTTTGTACAAATACCACATAGAAAATTTCTATATTTCCAGTAAAATTATAACACAAACATATTATGTAATTTGCACTTGACACTGACTTATTATGTCAATTAGAATTTTCTTAATAATATGCCCATTATTGTAATTTCCGTAAAAATTCCAATTTATTGGAAAAATAGCCGAACCCAAACGACTGCTTTTCATATATTTTTACTATTTTATTGACATGTGAAAAATAATTTGTTCAACAAATAGCTATTTACTTAGAATAAACGTATTAAAATCGGAATTGAATATTAATAATAAGCTTATTATTATAAATTTCATAAAAATTTGAATTGCACAAATAGCCGAAGTGCATCCAAACTGTTGTTTTTCACATATTTTCACCCTTTTTACCTCCCGCTACCCTAGGTAAGGGAGGTATAGGGATCGTGCTAAAAATCGCATATAGAGATTTTAGTGAATAAGCACGTTTTGATGTCCCCAGTATCCGATTTTAACATTTTTACAATGATGTCTGTGGGTATGTATGTGTGTGTGTATGTGTGTGTGGATCCTGTGGACACGATTACTCAAATACTACCAATCAGAAAATTTTGAAATTTTGTATACCCATTCTATACAAATGTGGGAAGAGTTGATTAGTTTTTAGTGTATATCAGATAACCGGAAGTATGACTTATATAAGCTTTTACCAGTTTTTCTTGAAAAAATTGCATTGAATATAATTCTTCAGCAACTTTTACTATTAAAAATATAATATAATGGTACAATCTTCAATTCTACGATAATATAACTTTAAAAAACTTTAAATATAAATTTATAAAACAATTTATTTTTGTACATCATCTGACCCATGCGTCAAACAAAAACATAATACTTTAATAAAATTTTGACGTATTTAAACAAATGTCACTGTCACATTTACATTAATAATGAAACCGTGTTAAGAAGAATTTAGTAGAAATATATTTGATTTTGTAAATATAAATCTGTCAGTATAAGTACGTGTTTTCAAAATGTCAAATATTGGTTTAAAACTACACATTTACGAAATGGATCATGTACAGCAAAAATTTACACAGATTGCGTTTTTAGAGCACTTGGAAGTTGATGATGATTTTTCGAGGATTATCTTTTTCTTTGGTGAGGCACATTTTCTCCTCTCTGGGTATGTTAATAAGCAAAATTGCCAGATATAGGCATAGGAAAATCTTCATGTGATTTACGAGGTACCATTACATGTCCAAATGAGACTGTTTGGTGCGCACTATGGTCAGGTAGCGTCATTGGAGCTTACTTTTTCGAAAATGATGAAGGTCGAACTGTTATAGTTGATGGTGAGCGCTATAGGCCCATGATAATCGATTATTTTTGGCACGAAATTAATTTCGTATTACAGACTTCTATTTATTAAAACAACAAATTAGATTTTGTTTATAAACGATCAACCGGAAAGGAAAAAGATACTCTACTTAAAGCTCACTGCTATTTTAAACATGGAATTTGCGGGAGGTCATGTGCTAGCACATGACCTCCCATGTGCTAGCCACATCAGATTTTTTTACAAATAATTTGTTTAACAAATAGAATAAAAATATTAAAATCGGAGATTAATAATCATATTAACCTTATTATTATATTTCTTCACTATTTTATTGACATGTAACAAATACTTTGTTTATCAAATAAAATTTTTATGACTATAATACAAAGGATGACGGCAAATTTTACTAAAAAAAGTATTAATTCAGTTCATATTAAATTATTATTAAAAATATCTATCTGTACTTTTTAATTGTAAGATTTTGGGGTTATTTAAATAGTTCATTCTTCACTTATTTTCACATATTTACATTTACCGGCGGTGAATAGAATTGTTGTTCTTGTACACTAAATGCAAGAACATTTCACATTTCTATCACATTTTGTACCATCGAGTTCTTTTACTGTAAATACATTATAAAGATTTTGTTATTGTTTACTTGTATAACGGGTATCTACTTTATTTTTGTTATATGTATGAGGAATACAATGGTAAAATTTTAATTTGGAGAAATTTTTTTCCTAATAATTTTAGAACAAAAGTATTAAGTATTAGAAATGACATTTTAAATGACAAATTAACAGTTCCATTTTCAAATTGCTTACAGATTGCCAAAAGAAATTACCATTATCAAACATTGTAGGAATCTATGATGTTTACAGCAAAGTATGCATATTGTTCTGAAAGAGTGCTTTGGTTTCTGCATCAGAATAATGTATTTAATATTGGCAACGCTGCTGGACGTCACTGTAACGGTAGTATGAATAAAAATATACAAATTGGACGTCACAAGTACTGATTATGTCTGAAGTATATACTGTGGACGTCGGATTCACTCAGAATGGAGGAGCTCATAATGTCCGTCAAATGAAAGGAAACGTATATCGTTGTAAATCGACTTTATTGAAATTTGAACCGAAATTCATAATCAGGGGGAAAAATAAGTAGATATACTTTATAAAGCCGATACCTATCTCTATTCCTTTCGGTGGTTGCCACAATGTCCTAGCCATGAAAGGACGCAGCAATGATAGCGGGATGTAAATATATATATATATATATATATATATATATATATGTGTGTGTGTGTGTGTGTGTGTGTGTGTGTGTGACAAGTTTTTCGCCGACGATAACTCCAAAACTACAATTCTAAAAATTATTATTCTTTCGTATTCCTCTTCCTTACATCCATATGAAGAGCTGATTAGATTTTGGTTATAATTGCTCAACCATAAGTACCCTTATTTGAAGTTTTTAACAGTTTTTCTTGAAAAAACGCAGTTAAATATCATTTTTCGACATTTTATGATCATTAATATGAAAGAAAATCTTATTCTCTATACAATTTGATTATACATTTTCCTTCATATTCAATAGATATAGAGTTATAGAGAGATTAACTCTCAAAAATCAGTCAGCTTTGCTATTTATCATGGAAACAGATGATATATGCAAAAAATTCTAATTGACAAATGTCAGTGTCAAATGCAAAACCAAATATGGAAAGTATAGGATCAAAATGTCGAGAGTATGAGGAAGGTGAAAGAGAAAATGGAAGGATTGTGTAGCAGAAGACTGGAGAGAGGAAGAACTGTGTGAAGAAGACACGTTGGACAGGAATGAGTGGAAGAGAAGAGTAAGAAACAGTGACCCCTAATAAAATTGCAGAAAGCTGAAGAAGAAAGAAAAAGTGCAATTAACATAGTTTATGTTCATGTTATAATTTTATTGGATTTATAGAATCTTTTCAAAAGAACTTTGTAAAAAATAGTGTGTTCGTGTCACAATTCTACATCATATATAAAATCTTTTGCAAGGAACTTTTGAACAGTCACACAATACAATTATATTTATTTTTCATGTATGAGGAAGTTCCTAAATGTCAGAGATTCTTCCAATTAATTAACAAGATTGGCGGTATTTCTAATGGATATATACATTTTATTTACAATTTTAAAAAGTAATTAATAAATCAATAAGATTAAATATATTTCCCAGCAAAAGCTTTCAGAATGTCACTAAAACTGTTGATTTTTGACACTGACATCTGTCATTTACAAACTATGTTATAAACATTTGAATTTGTCTACCGGTTTCCTTATGCCCATTTACACCAACAATGCTTAAATTTTAAGCTAGGCTTAAACAAAAAAAAATGCAAATCGAAATTTTGACAGCAATATATTATAATTCATTTCGATGCAATATTGTCAATTTAAGCCGAGTTTAAAATTTAAGTTACGTTGGTGCAAACGGCCATTAATTCCGTAGCTTCTATGCGATTTGATTATTTTATATATTACAGTGCCTTTTTAAATGTATCAGATGTAGAATTTTATGTTCTTTAATAATAGTGATAAAAAAAATTTTCAAAAAATAATATTTAGAAGATTTTTTTAAAGAAACTATTACTTCCGGTTGTCCAATTGTTACCAAAATCTAATCAGATCTTCCCAGGAATGTCAGATTGAGGAAACTGCAGTTAAATATTTTTTAAGTCTTATAAGCATTTGAGAAACCGTGGTTCCAACATCCACACACACATACACACACACACATCCACACACACATACGCACGCGCACACACACATACGGACATCATCGTAAAAATGTTATAATCGGATTATAGTGATCTTAAAACGTGCTTATCCACAAAAATCTGGATATGCGATTTTTAGTATGATTCCAATACCTCTCTTAGCGAGAGGTCAAAATCAGTTAGGCCCTAGAAAACAAAACTGCACTATCATTTTGCGAAAGGTCTTGATATCGATAAACAAATTTTTGTTGATATCAAATATTTTATTTTTCCAAGTCTAGTTCTTGTTAAATCAATGACTGTTAGTACGTATGAATTAGTGATTAATATTAATGGTGACTATAGCGAGTATTTGATTATTGATTAGCATTGTATTATCTGTCTTAATCGGTTATGGATTATATTAGGGAAAAATTATTCAAACAAAAATTATAAAAAAATTAATTCTAATCATCTTTTATTTGATGCATTTTTCTCTAAATTCATTCAAAATCGATTAAGAGACTAAGCAATGCTAATCAAATACTCGCTAATCACACCTTAATCACTTGTTCAATGGCACTTAGCCAATGCAATGGGCTTCATATCTAGTGTCTAGGCTAGACAAGGCATGGCTGGATGCTATTGGTCGATTTCCGTTAAGGGTGTTGGATTAGAAAAAAGGTAGGGTGAACCATCCACATTACTAGCCATAGTTAGGGGTGGGGCGATACTTAAAACACCCAGCGGGCACACAACAATCGAAAATTCCCACCATTTCTAACTGCTTTAGTAGTTAGTGCTACGTGTTTCTATGTAGCCAGGTTACTGGACATTGCAACATGGAACAATTGGGGATTCGAGCTAAGAAGCCTTAAAATCTACGACGACGATAGAATGGTGAAAATGAAATGGCAGGAGACTTACGTCATCAAAAAATATCCCTAAAACCTAAATTAATGACGTCATATACTACAAAGTTTACATGGGATACTAATTTATAAGGCAGTCATTTGACTTTGTTGGTGTTTCTTGACAAGCAGATATGGGGGCCCGTATCAGAATGACAACTAGTAATTATATATAGATGTCAAATGTCATCATTTTTCATTTTCATGTGTTTTATTTAAATCGCTAAGTAAGTCCACATTTCTGGTGACATAGAAAACTTAGAAAATCTTACATACATATATACATACATACATACATACATGCATACATATATACATACATACATACATACATACATACATAAAATTACGCGCACTTTACTTGAAGCTCATAATGGTTTTTCTTCAAAAAATACCAATAAATGCCATTTTTTCGCATTTAATGTCATTGTAAAATTATAGATTATTGAATTTTGTACAGGTATACATTAATACTTTTTCTATATATTTTACAGATAAATTTAAAAATCATTTTTCTTTTTTAATCCCGAAGTTTAAGATAAATACAATTCCTTTGTTACACAGTTTATTTTTCAAATGAATATAACTGACAGGTAAACGTCATTGTCAAAAAACTAATCACTTCAAATTAATAATAGTGACATACCTATTATATAATAAAGAAAATCGTAAATAAAGCAATAGTTATATGCAATGGAACATAATATAGTTTGAAGCATTACTAAATACGAAAGTATGTATTTAAATTAATAAATTTAAATAGCGGGAGGTTTTGTGTTGGCCACATCAGATTTTTTAGTTTAAGTTCTGTAATTTATTATTTTAACCCAACGTTTCAGCACCATAAACTGGTGCCTTCTTCAGGGGATACAATGACATATTTTTTGAAATAACGAAAACAACAAGTAACCAAAATCATCATAACATTTTTACAAGGAACATATTAAAATGACCGATTTTCGGTAGCGAATAACCGCATCCGGACCACAATAATAGTTACACAAAAATCATCTTTCGCTACACATTCCTGTACAAACATACTTCGTTCTTCTCGTCCACATAAAAGTTCAGCTATCTCTCCATTCTCATAGAACATTCTTACTAACCATACATCTTCACACCACAATAATTGCGAAATAATCATCCTTCGCCACACATATTCAGGCAAACTTCTTTCGCCTCAGCCACATTCATAATCGTATTCATACGTGCTCTTTTTCTCTTTCCACTAGGAAACTTACGCTCCTTCAAAACACTACCAATCACATCCATCCACTTACACACTGGACGGCCACGCAATCGAACACCCTCAACTTTACCAACATATATGCGTTTTACAAGTCGTTCACTCATCATTCTCTCCACATGACCAAACCATCTCAACTCACTCACTCAAACTCTCTTTAACAACATTCTTCCTAACCATACATTCTTCATACACCAAATTATTCCTCACGCGATCCCGTCTTGTATACCCACAAACACCACGTAAATACCTCATTTCCACGGCAGTCACTCTCCTTTTATGCTTTTTCGTCCATGCCCAACATTCACTTCCATACATCAAAGCAGGCACCAGCACTCCATTATATACACTTAACCGAGCCTCTCTAGATACGTTTACGTTACGAGCAAACGTACCCAGAGCACCCATTACCTTACATCCCGCACTCATCCTCCTATCAATTTCTCGGTCAATTCGTCCATCTCTCGACATCATGCTACCCAAATATACAAACTCATTCACCTGCTCCAGTTTTACTCCATTCACTTCTTTCAAATACTAACACCTTAGATTTATCAACATTCAACATTAAATTCATACTTCTTCCAACTTCGTTAACAATTCAACATTATTGCGCATATTGTCCATACAAGTTTATTCGTGTCCGCCGATTCCATTGTGTCCGTTAAAGGTGTCTGCTGTGGCGCAGGAAAAAAGAAAAAATGTGTCCGCTATGGCGCCTTGAGATTTAAAAGCCAGTATGTAATAATACTTCGCCAACGGCAGACACCGGTGTCCGCTGGTATTTTTATTAATAACTAGTTAATGAATAAAGATAAAATAAAAATAAAACTACCAAACTACATAGAATTAACTCTGTTAACTGTTATAAGGTACCAGTTCTGGTCTTCAGGGACAATTTTGAAATGACCGCTTGACAGCGAAGGTGTTAAATGGCACAAAAGTAACCCCTGTGGTGCACTTTCCACGCCAGCAATGAGTGCCTGTGGGGTGACGCCTGCACGGTACAAATATGTCATCATCATTACCGATATCTGCGATAAAGCAGATTGTAGCACACTCAGAAATGGGTAATATGCCGTGATGATATATTTATTTTATTTTATTTTACAATGTTTGTACTTATAAAATACGAAAATTAAGACAATGGGGTATTCCACTCAATATTTTTTATTATTTTGAATAAAACTTCATTCAGTTTTGAAGCAATTCATAGTATTAAAAAATCTTAATTGTTCCTAGTTCAACAGTATTTTATTTTCGAGAAATCAGTGTAACGTCACATTTCCCCTATACTGTCTTTCTCACACACACTGCTCTGAGTACGCTGCGAGAGAAAGATAACAATTGTATGACGTCAATTTTCCCTTTTAGCAAATGTGAAATATCTCGTAAAGTAATTATTTAAAAAATGTTTTAATTATTTTAGCTATTTTTTATTAAGCCATACTTTAAGTTAAATTGAATTTTTTCTTATTTTTTTGTTATGGTGGAATACCCCATTGTAATCATTAGAAATAAATTATTGTCATTAATTTATCGACCGATAACAGATAGTGATAAAATTCCGAATAGCACCGATTATGCACTGTTTTGAATGCCCCGATTTGTTGATGATAGTAGGCGGGAGGTACAATCAACGGCATGTCATAAGCATACCCTATGCCTCTTGTCCGTACACGTGTGGCATCAGCCATGTGTGATGCCGGGAGACCGTTGGCCGTACGGCAAACCAGTTCCAGCCTGCAGTTCACTACCCTATGGTATACGGACGGGACGGGTATATAAACTCTGTTCGGCTGCTTGCTACGTTGGATTTGGATTACGTGCCAACATGGGGGCATCGCCATTGCTGTAGTGTTTAGCAATACGCGTGATTCGGGCGTAACTCTTATTAGGCCGGGAAAATCGAGCCAGTGTGGGTGATGCGATATGATTAAATGAGCATTTAACACATAGGCCGAACCGGGAAATGCAACCGGTACGGTTTATGGACCCGGGAAATGCAGCCGGTGTTGAAGTCGAGAAGTCGTATGCCGGAGAACTATTTTTATCGCTCGCTAAGAGAGGTATTGGAATCATGCTAAAATTCTCATATCCAGATTTTAGTGGATAAGCACGTTTTAAGGTCCCTTAAATCAGATAACCGGAAATGGCACTTTACCTGAAGCTCATAATGGTTTTTCTTCAAAAAATACTATTAAATGCCATTTTTACCTCCCGCTACCCTTGGTAAGGGAGGTATAGGGATCGTGCTAAAAATCTCATATCGAGATTTTAGTAAATGACCACATTTTAAGGTCCCTAGAATCTAGAATCCAATTTTAATATTTTCACGATGATGTCTGTATGTGTGTATGTGTGTGTGTGTATGTGTGTATGTGTGTATGTGTGTATGTGTGTATGTGTGTGTGTGTGTATGTATGTATGTGTGTGTATGTATGTATGTGTGTATGTGTAGGGATTTTGTATTCACTCTAACTCAAATACTATCATTCAGAAAATTCTGAAACCTTGTATTTCTATCCTATTCTAATATGAAAAGAAGCCATTAGATTTTGGTGTAAATCGGATAACCGGAAATGGTACTTTACTTGAAGCTCATAATGGTTTTTCTTCAAAAAATATCATTAAATGCCATTTTTTCGCATTTTGTCTTATGAAAATTAAAGATTATTGAATTTTCTAGAGGAATATATTAATACTTTTTCTATATATTTTGCAGATAAATTTAAAAATCAATTTTCTTTTTTTAATCCCGAAGCCTAAGATAAACACAATTCCTTTGTTACACAGTTTATTTTTCAAATGAATGTAACTGACAGGTAAACGTCATTGTCAAAAAACTAATGACTTCAAATTAATAATAGTGACATATTAAATAATAAAGAAAATCGTAAATAAAGCAATTGTTATATGCAATGGAACATAATATAGTTTGAAGCATTACTAAATACGTAGGTATGTATTTAAATTAATAAAATTAAATAGCGGGAGGTTTTGTGTTGGCTACATCAGATTTTTACCTCTCGCTAAGAGAGGTATTGGAATCATGCTAAAATTCGCATATCCAGATTTTTGTGAATAAGCACGATTTAAGGTCCGTAGAACCCGATTATAACATTTTTACGATGATGTCTGTGTGTGTGTGTGGATGTGTGTATGTGTGTGTGTGTGTGTGTGTGTATGTATGGATGTTGGAGGGACGATTCCTCAAAAACTATAAGACTTAAAAAATATTTAACTGCAGTTTCTTCAATCTGACATTCCTGGGAAGAGCTGAAAAGGTTTTGGTAACAATTGAACAACCGGAAGTAGTAGTTTCTTAGAAAAATTCTTCTAAATATAATTTTTTGGGAGTTTTTTTTATTAAATATTGAAGAACATAAAATTCTCCATCTAATACAATTAAAAATTTTATTATATCTTGTATAGATTTAGAGATAAAGACACTATAATTTATAGAGTACACTAATCGCAGAGGCCAAGGCACTAAGGAAAGCAGTTGACAAATTCCAATGTTTATAACATGACACATGTCATTGTCAAATATCAACATTTTTAGTGACATTCTGATAGCTTTTTCTGGGAAGTATATTTAATTTTTCTTATTGTTTTATTAATTAAATATTTGAAATTATAGGTAAAATGCATATATCCATCAGAAATATCGCCAATCTGGTTAATGAATTGGAACAATCTCTGCCATGAAAATGATATAAAATAGATATAATTAGAATTATATGTGTGCAGAAGACATGTTAAATACAATAAAAAACAATATTTGTGTAATGTTCTATAATATTTTGTTATAAAACGACAGTTCGAATGCGAAGTGCAATACAATACATATATAGCCTAATATGGAAATGGCGAGAGGTCTTGTGCTGGCCACAACAGATTTTTTTTTATGGGGTCCCGTGGCCGCGTGCCTGAGTGTCTGGTCGCGAACCCGGGGGAACCGGGTTCGATCCCGACAGACGCCAAATATTTCCAATTTTAAATGGCATAAAAGTGACCCCTGTGGTGCACTCTCCACGCCAGCTATGAGTGCCTGTGAGGTGACGCCTGGTAAGCGCCCACACGGTAAAATATATCATTACCGATGTCTACATGTGTTGTAGATACTGGCACACCCAGAAATGGGTAATATGCCGTGATGATATATTTATTCATATTTATTTTTTTTATTAATCCCGAAGCCTAAGATAAACACAATTCCTTTGTTACACAGTTCATATTTGAAATGAATGTAACTGACAGGTAAATATCACTGTCAAAAAAATAATCACTTCAAATTAATAACAGTGACATTTTAAAAAGAAAATAGTAAATGTAGCAACAGTTATATGCAGTGGAACATAATATAGTTTGCAGTATTAGTGAATACGTAGGTATGTATTTAATTAATAAAACTTAAATAGCGGGAGCTTTTGTGTTGGCCATATATTTTTTTTATTTATCCTCTTTCCTAATTAAATATTACTAGATTCAAATTTACCGCTTAATTTTAGAACTAAAATTTACGATTTCTATTGGGTAAACCAGTCTTCTAGTTACTGCATTTTTAACTAGAATGAAACATACCGTGAGTATTTTTTAACGTGAAACATTGAGTTTGTCATATCCATGGTTACGACTTGATATTTGATTGACAGCAATGTATTTGCCCGTTCCATTTAAAATGAAACATAGGGAACGAATTTGACATTTGATAAGACGTCAATAGAAGTTAATTTTGTTTAAATAATTATACCTGCTTTTTAAATTAAAATTAGTTGTTGACAATATATAGTGTGCACCTTGCGCCCGAGTGGTTTTCTGACTCGGTTAAATTTTTTACAATATTTAAATATAAATACTTCTGTCAAATTTATTCCCCATGTGTCATTTTATATGAGACAGACAAATACATTGCTGTCAATCAAATGTCAAATTAAAACTTATAGGAAAATTCAACGGTTATCTGTCATATTGACAAGATGTTATTCGAGGTTAATTTTTTTTATACCTATTTTCTAAAAATTAAATTTAGATGTAGAAAAAATACTGTGTGCACCTTGTGCCCGAAATATGTTTAGTGCTCTCGATTGGTTTTCTGACTCCGCTAAATTTCTTACAATATTTAAATATAATACTTCTGTCAGATTCGTTCCCTATGTTTCATTTTAAATGGGACAGGCAAATACATTGCTGTCAATCAAATGTCAAGTCGTAACCATGGATATGACAAACCCAATGGTTCACGTTAAAAAATACTCATGGCATATCTGGCCATGGCATACTAGGAAAAAATGGTTCCCAAAGAGTTAAAAACATTGTTTATCAGAAGAAAAAAAAAAACAATGAAGTAAATAAAAAGTGTTATTTTTATAACAAACATCATGGAGCTGATTACAGTTTAATGACATGCGATAAGAAACTGACGTTTCAGCTTATCAGCCTTTAGAGACGTGCATATCACTGAAATATTGCAATCGCGTTGCATGAAGTATTCTCGACCTTGTACAACACGGTTTAGTATAAGTCACCACAAGTCGAGGGATCATCATATACATCTTAGTCGCCCCTCAAATATAAAAATATAAGAGCCTTTCAACGTATTGGGCTTCCAAAATTAAAATGCGCCACTGGTGGCAGATTTCTGAACTGAGTGAAGTGTACAAGTAAACAAAAACAATTAAATAAAAGTAAGGCTATGTAGATAGAAATTAATATATGTACAACTACAGCAATGAAATATAATCTAAATAAATGAAATAAAATATTTTTTTATTAAAAAAACAATATACTGTTAATTAAAATATGACTAAAACACTCTTAACCTACAACTACTTACTAAAATTAACCCCATTAACTAAAATATTATTAAAACTTTCAGTAAATTGTTCCTACAAGAAAGATCAAACTCAATTCTACCGAAATTAACAAAAAAAACACTATACTACATCTCAAATTAAATTAAAAACTACGAAAATTAGTCTCACACCAATTATTGTACTCATATGGAAGCCAGCGAAAAATGTACCATTCGTTTGAATTTTGACGTTTGGCGTCAGCGCCATCTCTTGATAATTTGGAAGCCCAATACTGTATATTAAGAACTATCAAAGTTTAAAAATAGTTATTACATTCTAAAATAATCGAGTGTTTATTACCATTTCCTCATGTCTATATCTACGTCACACATTTATTCTATTCCAAATTCTTACTACTTTCAAACCTTCTGCTATCGCCTTTTTGAAATACGGAATCAATTTGCAAGTATATAAATGTAAAAATAACAACAATAAAACAACAGAAATAAACCAAATAATACTAGTTTAAATTTGTGATGCCATGACAGATTACAAGCGTTGGTATGAAAGTAAAAGATATGTTGAATGACATAGGCTACCAGTGGTAATCAAAACTTGGACTATAATATATACGTAGTATTTTTATTAATTATGACTTTAAATTACTTATTATCCACCCACATTTCCAATTATTGACCACAAGGGTTATTTCTACATATTTATACATTTAAAAAGTGCTGAAAAAATAAATTTATGTGACTTCAATTATTAGCGAAATCCACTGTTTCAGAACAACATCATCTCAAGACCTCTCGCTATTTCCATATTAGGCTATATAAGTATTGTATTGCACTTTGCTATCGAACCTTCGTTTTATAACAAAATATTACAGAACTTTACTCAAATATTGTTTTTTATTGTATTTAACATGTCTTCTGCACACACATAATTCTAATTATATCTATTTTTCATTGTATGAGGAAGTTCCTAAATGTCAGAGATTGTTCCAATTCATTAACCAGATTGGCGGTATATCTGATGGATCATTCTACCTATAATTTCAAATATTTAATTAATAAAACAATAAGAAATATTAAATATACTTCCCAGAAAAAGCTATCAGAATGTCACTAAAACTGTTGATATTTGACAATGACATGTGTCATTTACAAACTATGTTATAAAAATAGGAATTTGTCAAGTGCCTTAGCCTCTGCGATTAGTTTACTCTATATATTATAGTGTCTTTATCTCTATATCTATACAAGATATAATACAAATTTTAAGTGTACTAGATGGAGAATTTTATATTCTTCAATATTTAATAACAAAAATTTCCAAAAAATTATATTTAGAAGAGTTTTCTCAGAAACTGCTACTTCCGGTTGTTCAATTGTTACCAAAACCTTTTCAGCTCTTTCCAGGAATGTCAGATTGAGGAATCCATAGTTAAACAATTCTTAAGTCTTATGGTTTTTGAGGAATCGTATCTCTAACATCCAGACATACACACATACACACACACACACATACACAGACATAATTTTAAAAATGTTATAATCGGATTGTAGGGACCTTAAATCGTGCTTATTCACTGAAATCTGGATATGCGAATTTTAGCATGAATCCAATACCTCTCTTAGCGAGAGGTAAAAAAGTTATTACGGCTTAACGAATAACAATAAAGACTTTCTAAAATTACATCACTTTCAATTTAGATGAAGTTTTGTACAAAAATATGAAAAAAATATATAGTGGAGGACCCTATTGCTGCAGATTTGCCAAAATATTTTCAATGCTCAGGGTCGGATTCAGAGAAAAACTGTTCTTGTTTTTATATGTTTTACCTCTCGTTAAGAGAGATATTGGAATCATGCTAAAAATCGCATATCCAGAATTTAGTGAGTAAGCACGTTTTAAAGTGCTTAGAATCCGATTTTAACATTTTTACGATGATGTAAGTGAGAGAGAGAGAGAGAGAAAGAGAGAAAGAAAGAGAGAGAGAGAGAGAGAGAAAGAGAGAAAGAAAGAGAGAGAGAGAGAGAAAGAGAGAGAGAGAAATAGAGAGCGAAAGAGAGAGAAACTTCACTGTAAATTCATATAGTAGGGACCCTAAAACGTGCTTATTCATTAAAAACTCACCACCGAAATTTTTGGCCAAAAACAATACCTTCCTTACCTAAAGGTGACAGAAGGTAAACCTCCATATTTACATTTTATTTTACATAGTGTTTTGAGATAAACACATTCTATTTTCGCAAATGGAAAACCAGGTATTGTTTTGAACTTAAACAACGCAATATGAGAATTACAGCGCATTACTTTAAATGAAAACACATTTTACATGACTAAGTAACAAACAATAACGACATAATCAATGTATTATTTCGTTACTTTTTTGTTTCATATTGCGTTAAGATAATTACTTAGTTTACAAAACTATTTTAAGTTATCTGAAACCTGGTTTGACCCCACATACATGGCGTTTTCAAAACTACGAGTTGTACTGTATTTATTGTCCCTATTATATAAAACAAATTTATTTTTCAACATACTCACAGGGAACTTCAACACGGTAAATAAAAACTTTGTTGTGATTACCAAAAATAAGTTCCAGTAGCAATTTTTTTTTGTCAATATAGGACCAGCAAATATATTTGTTACAGTTACCAAGGTAAATTTGCTGGTAAAAAATTGTTGTAGCAACATATACAGTTTTTACCTTCCGTCAAAAGGAAGGTATTGTTTTTAGTCAAAAAATTCGGTGGTGAGTTTTTAATGTATAAGCACGTTTTAGGGTCCCTACAATACGAATGTACTATTTTTAAGATGATGTCTGTATGTGTGTATGTGTGTCCGTGTGTGTGTCTGTGTGTGTGTCTGTGTGTGTGTCTGTGTGTGTGTCTGTGTGTGTGTCCGTGTGTGTGTGTGTGACAAATTTTTCTCCGACGATAACTCCAAAACTACAATTCTAAAAATTATGATTCTTTCATATTCCTCTTCTTTACAACCATATAAAGAGCTGATTAGATTTTGGTTATAATTGGTCAACCGGAAGTACCCTTATTTGAAGTTTTTAACAGTTTTTCTTAAAAAGATGCAGTTAAATATTATTTTTTGACATTTTCTTATTATATTTATTAAAGAAAATACTCTTCTCTATATGGTTTGATTATTCATTTTCCTTCATATTCAATAGATGTAGAGTTAAAGCATTACAAAGAAATTAATTTTCAAAAATTAGTCAGCTTTGTTATTTATCATGGAAACAGCTGATATAATTAATCAAAAATATTTAATTGACAGATGTCAGTTGCAAGTGCAAAACCAAATATGGAAAAAAGTATAGGATCTAAAATTGGTATGTCATAGTGTTGCTCGCAAGTGACACGCAGAGAAAGGCCAAAGAGAAGATGGAAGGACATTACTTAGTGTAGTTTATGTTATAATTTTATTGGATTTATAGAACCTTTTCAAATGAACTTTTGGTATGGAATTTGTAAAAAATAGCATGTGTTCGTGTTCGATTTTACATGATACTATATATAAACTGTTCCAAGGTCCTTTTGGTATGGGATTTGTATAAAATACATCAAATTGACGGAAGGTCTTGTGCTGGCCACAACAGATTCTTTTATACATAACAAAAGACATTTGTTATGCGAACAAATAAAATAAGTTACCATTAAGAAAGATAAATTTGTTATGCGAACAAATAAAATACGTTACCATTAATAACTGTAAATTTATTTTAGAAACTTATTAATTTTGTTAGACATACAAATGCATTAATGAAGTAGTACGGTTAAAATTAAATACATGCGTATTATATTAATTTTATTTATTTATAATTATAATCTATATACATGTAACAAATATTATATAAATAATAACATATGACACAATAGTAACTTAAATTATATAGATTTATCAGTAATTGATGCATACCTTCAAATTTCTCAATGACACTCTAATTGCCATTGTTTTAAAATATCTTTTACAAAATCATCCATTTTTATTGACGGGCACAAGAAACAAGCACTTTTAAAACACAATTTTCGACAGGCCAAACTTAACTGGGCAAACAAATGCGACACGACGTAGTGTATAACACCCCTGGTCACATAACTAACTAGTTAGATAGTTATGTGATCAGGGATAACACGAACAGTGAATTATGCTGTATACCAGGGAATACTTTGTCTGCACAAAAGTTTTAGTTACCTTTATAAAGTATATGGCGGGAAAAGAAATAATTTGTAATCTTTACAAAATATATGTCACAGGAAAAAAAAAATATAATTTGTCCCAGTGACAAATGAAATATTTTTAATAATTGCAAAATGATTTTGTAATCGGAACAAAGTAACAAAATGACTGCTTAGTACTACTAATAATAATTGCTACCATGACTAATATTTTGCAGCAAATAATACTTGTTATATACAACAAGAATTGTTTAGTTTTGGTAACTTAAAATACAAAGTTCTTCGTATACACGGCAAAAAGTTATTGTTGAAATAACAAAAAAAAATACAGCTAACTATATTTTGTCCGGAATAACAATGTAATTTTTTACCGTGAAGACACTTATGTTCTAACATAATTCGTCACTCAATAAGTTCGTATTTATATGTCAAAACGTGAAAATTATCCCTTGAATGTTTGTAACAAAAAGTGAACAAATACGAAAGTATCCATAGCAACAGAGCAACTAAAATCAGCAAACGTTCTTCACGTAAAATATTTATAATTATTGTAACGTCAAGTTGCAATTATTTTATTTAAATATGTATGTTTGAAGACAAAATATAATGTGTCATTCGGAGTAAAAGTGTCATTGTGTGCCTTGCATGTAATTGTCCGACTCGCGTACCGCTCGTCGTGCAAACTTACATACTCGCCACACAAAAAATCACTTTTACTCCTAATAACACAATATACTATTATTCAATTTTAACGGAATAATAATAGCAAACATATATTTAATTTTAATAAAATAGAAAATCTATCTATACAGTGTCCCACACTCTATCTTCAGTTATTCTTATGGAGGTTTTCTGTACCATGTTGCCAATTTTTCAATGTAATGTAATATTGAAACATTCATAAATTTTCATTGCTATACCAAAATTAGTTAACACTGTACAATTTAAGTTTTATGAGGGTCTCTTATTTACCCAAGGGCTTATTGTATACACCAAATATTTGTCTAAATAGTTTTATATACAGGGCTATTTATACCTGTAATAAGTAATATTTCAATACAATAATTTAAAACCGCCTAGCATACTAATCTTGATTAAATGCATTAGAAATTAGAATTTTAAAATATTATAAATTCAAATTGGAGATTACAAAGAAAGAATAAAGACTTATGAACTATGTAAAATATATGCAGTATTTCTATCAAGCTTAAATATTAGTAAATTATCAAATAAGAAGTAAATAAATAAAATAAATAAATATATCATCACGGCATATTACCCATTTCTGGGTGTGCCAGTATCTACAACACATGTAGACATCGGTAATGATGACGATATATTTTACCGTGTGGGCGCTTACCAGGTGTCACCTCACGGGCACTCATAGCTGGTGTGGAGAGTGCACCACAGGGGTCACTTTTGTGCCATTTAAAATTGGAAATATTTGGCGTCTGTCGGGATCGAACCCGGTTCCCCCGGGTTCGCGACCAGACACTCAGGCACGCGGCTACGGAACCCCATAAGAAGATATAAATTAAATAAAAAATATGTATTATTAAACTGACCACTGACCAGTGTGTTATTCAATTTAATTTTTTTCTTCGCACCTATGCTATTTTACATCTATATTTTGTACTCATATATGTATTAATTTTATATCTTTTCGTAGAATGGAAATATGTAACATAGGGAATTTATATTGTTGACGACGATTGTAAAATGTCCAATTAAGTACAAAAATATTTTACATTATTTACTTTAAATTGACTAGAGTTTATATGTTAATTCATTTCATTTACCTACGCTTCTTATAATTTTATATCCTACTTACATTTTGTATATGTATTATTTTTTGTAAATTATTAAACTGACTAGTTCATTATTTAATTTAATTTTTTTTTCACCCACCTGTTTAGATACACTGAAAGTACACCAGTCATAAATACATTCAATGAAGTACCCAGAATATTTCATCTCTTTTTGGTCATATATTTTGCTCTTTCTATCTTGCAGATTTACAGCAGGTAAATATGGCAACATGGTATTCCATAAGACCCTATACTGAACATAGAGTGTGGGACACTGTATAGTAGTAATCGGTGCATATGTCGATCGTCGTGACTAATATGTTACATTCCATACTCGTTATAAATAACTATTATTCAATTTTGAGGTTTTTAGTTGATTTATGATGAATTTAATTTACGGATTTACAATTTATAATTTAGATTTAAAATATAAACTCACTTACGCATACGATAGTTTATGAGCGATTTACAAATTTAGAAATTTAAAATATAACCATATATTTTATATTTCCAAACGTAAATTTCAAATTCGTCCAATCACAAGGGAGAATTACTAAACATGACGGTAAGGTATAACTTTACTTCATCCATCAGCTGTCTTTTCTGTTTGTGAGTTGTTGACAATTTGAAGATGGATTCACAGGGACATTGATATTATATTTTATTTTTTGTTAATAAGCAGTATTCGCGAACATCGTAACGGAGAATAGCAAGGAATAGCAAGGAATTAAATACAAGCACATTCATACGAGTATATTTGAAGAATTATTGTTCATGGTCTTGTAATTTCACTTTCAGAAACAAACTATGATACTGGCCGTTGACAAATCAATGTGTTCATAGGCCTACCCACGCAGTGGCCTATTTAGTTTAAAAAATGTTGATTTTTGAACTTTTTGCCTCTTGCTACGAGAGGTATTGGATTCATCGTATATCCAGATTTTAGTGAATAAACACGATTTAAGATCCCTACAAACCGATTTTAACATTTTTACGATGATTGTGTATGTGTGAGTGGATGTGTGTATGTGCAGTATACTAAACGCGCGCTTGCTATACATATATCCTTCAGAAATACCGCCAATCATGTCAATGAATTGGAAGATATCGAACATTTAGAAGAGTAGGAGAAAACTTGTTCATAGAATGAATTGAAACATAAAGAATAGATGTGATTAGATTTATTTGTGTGTACCACAACAAAGATTTTTGGATAAAGATTAATAATTATCCAAAATATTTAATTTTACCTCTCGCTAAGAGAGGTATTGGATTCATGCTAAAAATAGCATATCCAGATTTTAGTGAATAAGCATGTTTTAAGGTCCCTAGGATTCGATTATAACATTTTTACAATAATGTGTGTGTACGTGTGGATGTTGGAAGGACGATTCTTCAAAAACTATAAGACTGAATACCAGTTTAACTATGAATTCCTCAATCTGACATTCATGGGAAGAGCTGAAAACGTTCTGGTAACAATTGGAAAACCTGAAGTAGTAGTCCTTTAAAAAAATCTTCTATATATTATTTTTTGAAAATTTGTGTTATTGCTAATATCGAAGAACATAAAATTCTACATCTGATACATTTAAAAAATTTATTATATCTTCTATAAATTTAGAGATAAAGACACTATAATATATAGAATAATCGGATGTAATAAATCGCACAGACTAAACTATACCATGGAAACCAGTTGACAAATTCAAATGTTTGTAACATAGTTTATAATGACAGATAAATGTCAGTGTCATAAAGCAAAAATCAACAGTTTTAGTAACATTCTCAAAGCTTTTTTGGGAATTACATAGTACGTCTTATTGTTTTAGTAATTAAATATTTAAAACTATATACATAAGTTGTTAATGAATTGGAAGAATCTCCAACATTTAGGAACTTCCGCATACAACGAAAAAATAGAATCATATAATTAGAATTTTATGTTATATAAAATATTTGGGTAAAGATCTGTAATTTTTTAAATATAAAACGTTTCGACTATGAAGTGCAGTACAATATTTATATAACAAAAAATGGATGTGGCGAGAAGTATTGTGCTGGCCACAACAGATTTCTAATTAAGGTAGGCATTATTTGCTTCCATCACCTTACTCTACTGGTTTTTGAGTTGCTATTTTTACCTCTCGTTAAAAGAGGTATTGGATTCATGATAAAATTCGCAAATCCAGATTTTATTGAATAAGCACGATTTCAGGTCCCTAGAATCCGACTATAACATTTTTAAAATGATGTCTGTGTGTGTGTATGTGTGGATGTGTGTATGTGAGTCTGGATGTTGGAGGGACGATTCCTCAAACACTATAAGACTTAAAAAATATTTAACTGCAGTTTCCTCAATCTGACATTCCTGGGAAGAGCTGAAAAGGTTTTGGTAACAATTGAACAACCGGGAGTAGTTCTTCTAAATATAATTTTTGGGAGTTTTTTTTTTTATTAAATATTGAAGAACATAAAATTCTCCATTTAATACACTTAAAATTTTTATTATATCTTGTATAGATTTAGAGATAAAGACACTATAATTTATAGAGTAAACTAATCGCAAAGGCTAAGGCAATAAGGAAACCAGTTGACAAATTCCAATGTTTATAACATAGTTTGTAAATGACACATGTCATTGTCAAATATCAACAGTTTTAGTGATATTCTGATAGCTTTTTCTGGGGAAGTATATTTAATCTTTCTTATTGTTTTGTTAATTAAATATTTGAAATTATAAGTAAAATGTTTATATCCATCAGAAATACCGCCAATCTGATAATGAATTGGAACAATCTCTGACATTTAGAAACTTCCTCATACAATAAAAAACAATATTTGGGTTAAGTTTTGTAATATTTTGTTATAAAACGACGGTTCGAAAGCGAAGTGCAATACAATACTTATATAGCCTAATATGGAAATAGCGAGAGGTCTTGTGCTGGCCACAACAGATTTTTTTTTAAATAGATTGAAACAATCGTGTGGAGATATTTTTGTAAAAAAAAATTAATGTGTTTTAACGATTACTCATTGCTTATCAATTTAACAGAAGTTACTGCTACACTATAAAAATATATTAAGACATAAAATGCATAGAAATATTTGTTGAATAACACAATAAAAAACATATTAACCGATTTAAACAAAATACAAATCATTCTTGTATTTTTTGTTATTTAACAACAGTATTGTGCCGTCCAAAAAACGTTTAAAAATATTTAAGTTAATATGCAGTACATACCATTTAATATTTTATCCAAATATTCAATATATGGCACTAAAATCACTAAAAAACACGCACTTATCACTAAAAAATCACTCAATACACTCCAAATCACTAAAAAACAAAGAAATCCTGAAAAATTGTGACATTTTTGCACAGCTAACTTCGATAACGTATCCACCGTAGACATTTTGCAGTGTTTATGCACCAAGTTCCGACATGCCTTCCACTCTGTTTAGGAAATGCAGTTGCAACGGCCGACGTACGTCTGAGATCAATAACTCCACATCAGCGCCACTACCGGGGAAATGGCGAACCCTGGTGACATTTACGGGAAAAATTTAACGGATTTAAGAATATTTTTATGTAGATTTCTTATCCGTATTTATAAATAAATGTAAAGAGGATTTTTTCAGAATTAAATGTGCATTGAATGCATTGTGGCAATGCAACGAGACATGCCGAAAGCCGGCGGAAATAGCCGAATGGCAGTATATTGATCTTTGCACATGCAACTGAAATGCCAACAGATTCAGGGACGGACTGAATTTAATTTCAAGTTTTTTAATCTGAATGAATGGGTACGAAACCTCCAGTTAATTCTATTCAATTTTTATGATAAATTTTTAGCCTAACACGGTAACAAGTTTTTTCGCTTTATACACATTTTCCATCGATATTGCAACATTTTCAACCCATTAACCCCCAAGTACAAGTATAACAACTGTTGTAGCCAGCGCTGTACCTCTCGCCAGCATATACTTCTGATAATGTCGGAACTGGCGAAATTGTACAATAAAGCAAAAACATACTTTTCTTGTGAACCTAAACTAGGTGTTATTTTTTAACTTTTTACGTCTCGCTAAGAGAGGTATTGGAATCATATTAAAAATCGCATATCCAGATTTGGATAAGCACGTTTTAAGGTCCCTAGAATCCGATTATAACATTTTTACGATGATGTTCGTATATATATATATATATATATATATATATATATATATATATATATGTGTGTGTGTGTGTGTGTGTGTGTGTGTGTGTGTGTGTGTATGTGTGTGTGTGTGTGTACGTATGTATGTGTGTGTGTGCGTGCGTGTGTGTGTATGGATGTTGGAGCCACGGTTTCTAGAATCCGATTATAACATTTTTAAAATGATGTCTGTGTGTGTGTGTGTGTGTGTGTGTGTGTGTGTGTGTGTGTGTGTGTGTATGTATGTGTGTGTGTGTGTGTGTGTGTGCATGTATGGATGTTGGAGGGACGAATCCTCAAAAACTATTAAGACTTAAAAAATATTTAACTGCAGTTTCCTCAATCTGACATTCCTGGGAAGAGCTGATTAGATTTTGGTAACAATTGGACAACCGGAAGAAATAGTTTCTTTAAAAAAATCTTCTAAATATAATTTTTTGGAAATTTTTGTTATTACAAATATTGAAGAACATAAAATTCTCCATCTAATACACTTAAAAATTTTATTATATCTTGTATAGATTTGGAGATAAAGACACTATACTATATGGAGTAATTTAATCGCAGACGCTAAGGCACTAAGGAAACCATTTGACAAATTCCAATGTTTATAACATGACACATGTCATTGTCAAACATCAACAGTTTTAGTGACATTCTGATAGCTTTTTCTGGGAAGTATATTTAAATTTTCTTATTGTTTTATTAATTAAATATTTGAAATTATAAGTAAAATGCATATATCCATCAGAAATACCGCCAATCTGATTAATGAATTGGAAGAATCTCTGACATTTAGGAACTTCCTCATACAATGAAAAATAGATATAATTAGAATTGTCTGTGTACAGAAAACATAATAAATACAATAAAAAATCTGGTGTGGCCAGCACAAGACCTCCCGCCATTTTCATATTAGGCTATATAAGTATTGTATTGCACTTCGCTATCGAAACGTCGATTTATAACAAAAAATTACAGAACTTTACTCAAATATTGTTTTTTATTGTATTTAACATGTCTTCTGCACACATATAATTCTAATTATATCTATTTTTCATTGTATGAGGAAGTTTCTAAATGTCAGAGATTCTTTCAATTCATTAACCAGATTGGCGGTATTTCTGATGGATATATGCATTTTACCATAATTTTACCTATAATTTCAAATATGTAATTAATAAAACAATAAGAAAAGTTAAATATACTTCCGAGAAAAAACTATCAGACCTATCGCCATTTCCATATTAGGCTGTACCGTGAGTATTTTTTAACGTGAAACATTGGGTTTGTCATATCCATGGTTACGACTTGATATTTGATTGACAGCAATGTATTTGCCCGTTCCATTTAAAATGAAACATAGGGAACGAATCTGACAGAAATATTATATTTAAATATTGTAAGAAATTTAGCGGAGTCAGAAAACCACTCGAGAGCACTAAACACATTTCGGGCACAAGGTGCACCACACAGTATTTTTTTACATCTAAATTTAATTTTTAGAAAACTGGTATAATTATTTAAACAAAATTAACCTCTAATGGCATCTTGTCAATATGACAGATAACCGATGAATTTTCCTATAAGTTATGATTTGACATTTGATTGACAGCAATGTATTTGTCCGACTTATTTAAAATGAATTTGACAGAAGTATTATATTTAAATATTGAAAGAAATTTAGCCGAGTCAGAAAACCACTCGGGCACAAGGTGCACAATATTTTTATCTACAACTAATTTTAATTTAGAATGCAGGTATAATTATTTAAACAAAATTAAGCTATATTGACGTTTTATAAAATGTCAAATTCGTTCTCTATGTTTCATTTTAAATTGAACATTGCTGTCAATCAAATGTCAAGTCGTAACCATTGATATGACAAACCTAATGTTTCACGTATAAGTATTGTATTACACTTCGTTATCGAACCGTCGTTTAACAAAAAAATACAGAATTTTACCCAAATATTGTTTTTTATTATATTTAACAATATTTGAGTAAAGTTCTGTCATTTTTTCTTATAAAACGACGGTTCGAAAGCGAAGTGCAGTACAATACTTATATAGCCTAAATGGAAATGGCGAGAGGTCTTGTGCTGGCCACAACAGATTTTTTATTGTATTTATTATGTCTTCTGTACACAGAAATAAATCTGTTGTGGCTAGCACAAAACCTCTCGCCATTTCCATTTCATGTTATATAAGTATTATATTGCACTTTGCTATCGAACCGTCGTTTTATAACAAAATATTACAGAACTTTACCCAAATATTGTCTTTTATTGTATTTAACATGTCTTCTGCACACATATCATTCTAATTATATCTATTTTTCATTGTATGAGGAAGTTCCTAAATGTCAGAGATTCTTCCAATTAGATCCAATCAGATTGGCGGTATTTCTGATGGATATATGCATTTTACCTATAATTTTAAATATTTAATTAATAAAACAATAAGAAAGATTAAATGTACTTCCCAGGAAAAGCTATCAGAATGTCACTAAAACTGTTGATATTTGATAATGACATGTGTCAAGTGGTTTCCTTACTGCCTTGGCCTCTGCGATTAGTTTACTCTATAAATTATAGTGTCTTTATCTCTAAATCTATACAAGATATAACAAAATTTTTAAGTGTATTAGATGGAGAATTTTATGTTCTTCAATATTTAATAAAAAAATCCCAAAAAATTATATTTAGAAGATTTTTTTTTAAGAAACTATTACTTCCGATTGTACAATAGTTCCCAAATTTAATCAGCTCTTCCCAGGAATGTCAGATTGAAGAAACTGCAGTTAAATGTTTTTTAAGTCTTATAGTTTTTGAGGAATCGTGTCTACAACATCCAGACATACACACATCCACACACACACACACACACACACACACACACACGCGCGCGCGCGCACACACACACAGACATCATTTTAAAAATGTTATAATCGGATTCTAAGGACCTTAAATCGTGCTTATTCACTAATATCTGGATATGCGAATTTTAGCATGAATCCAATACCTCTCTTAGCGAGAGGTAAAAATAGTACAATCGAGATCTCGAAAATGAGAGTTCTAGCGGCATCACTAGTTTTGAGGCATCATCCCTCCAATATCCACACATACATACATACATACACACACACACACACACACACACACACACACATCCATATGCACGTACACATACACATCCACACACACAGACATCATCGTAAAAATGTTATAATCGGATTGTAGATACCTTAAAAACTTTATTCACTAAAATCTGGATATGCGATTTTTAGCATAATTCCAATACCTCTCTTAGCGAGAGGTAAAAAGGGAAACAAAAGTTTTAGATCAACGATATATTATGAATAAATAATAAGTCGTACACAGAGAATTTATTTTAAAATGCAATATTATAGTTCATCACTTCCATGGTTACTCACTATTGTCAAAAATGACAGCAATGTAATATTTGTCCATTTTAAAATGCAACATTATAAATAGTATTGCAGCACAGGGGATACCTCCAAAACACATCACAAATGGTGTCAATTCTTATTACGACCGACTAGAATATTGCTAGAGTGTGAATGGTGATATTTTTTAACATTTATTACATGAAAGTTATGAATTTTTGTAAGCTGAAGTTTGTGAAGATGTGTAACAATCATGTTTTGATTTTTTGTTAATCCTATGTCGGCTAATTTATTGGAAATTAGTTTTGATAATACAAAATTACAAATTTTATATGTTGCATTTTAAAATGGACAAATATTACATTGCTGTCATTTTTTGACAAAAGTGAGTAACCATGGAAGTGAATGACCATATATTGCACGTTAAAATAAATTCCCTGTATGTATGTGGCCATTGATATATTTTTATTGGGCGATGCAACCCGAAATATCCAAAATGTGGGATATTCATGGTGTATAAGTAGGTAGTATTTGTAGAAAAGGGTATGAAGTCTAGACAGTAGACAGACAGGGTCTCCCTTCTTCCAGACAAGTCCCTTCTTGTGTCTCAAAGGCCAAGGGCACACGAGCCATCGTCTGCAAACAATCCTCTATGTATTTAAGCTACTGATTGAGCTATTTTATTACGACAGAATACAAGACAAAGATTTAATTAATATAGAATGAATAGAGTATAACTAGCTGACTCGACCGCTATTTAGAGCCCAAATATACTATTTACAAGATTGTTTTTAAAGAAACTACTTCTGGTTGTCAAACCAAAACCTTTTGAGGTCTTTCCAAGAATGTCAGATTGAGGAATTCATAGTTAAACAGGTCTTATGTCTTATAGTTTTTGAGGAATCGTCCCTCCAACAGCCTCATACACACACACACCCACACACACCCACACATCCATACACACACACACACACACACACACACACACACACACACACACACATAGATATCATCTGTGTGTGTTTGTGTGTGTGTGTGTGTGTGTGTGTGTGTATGGATGTGTGTGTGGATATTGGAACCACGGTTTCTCAAATACTATAAGACCTAAAAATATTTAACTGTAGTTTCCTTAATCTGACATTCCTGGGAAGAACTGATTAAATTTAGGAACAATAGGGCAATCGGAAGTAATAGTTTCTTTAAAAAAAATCTTCTAAATATAATTTTTTTGAAATTTTTGTTATTACAAATATTGAAGAATATAAAATTCTTATTATATCTTGATTATCTTGTATAGATTTAAAGATAAAGGCACTGTAATATATTGAATAATCTAATCGCAGAGACTAAGGCACTAAAGAAACCAGTTAACAAAATAAAATGTTTATAATATAGTAATGTGGTCCCGTGGCCGCGTGCCTGAGTGTCTGGTCGCGAACCTGGGGGAACCGGGTTCGATCCCGACTGACGCCAAATTTTAAAAATGGCACAAAAGTGACCCCTGTGGTGCACTCTCCACGCCAGCTATGAGTGCCCGTGAGGTGACGCCTGGTAAGCGCCCACACGGTAAAATATATCGTCATCATTACCGATGTCTACATGTGTTGTAGATACTGGCACACCCAAAAAATGGGTAATATGCCGTGATGATATATTTATTTATTTATTTATGTTTATAATATAGAAATGTTTATAACATGGTTTGTAAATGACAGATGTCAGTGTCAAAAATCAACAGTTTTAGTGACATTCTGAAAACTTTTTCTGGGAAGTACATTTAATCTTTTTTATTGTTTTATTAATTAAATGTTTAAAATTGTAGGTAAAATGTATATATCCATAAGAAATACCGCCAATCTTGCTAATGAATTGGAAAAATTTCTGATATTTAGAAACTTCCTGATACAATGAAAAATAGATAGCATTGTATGTGTGGTAAAAACAATATTTGGGTAAAGATCTGTAATTTTTACCTTCCGTCACCTTTAGGTAAGGAAGGTATTGTCTTTGGTCAAAAAATTCGGTGGTGAGTTTTTAATGAATTAGCACGTTTTAGGGTCCCTACAAACCAAATTTACTATTTTTAAGATGATGTCTGTATGTATGTGTGTGTATGTGTGCCCGTGTGTGTGTATGTGTGTGTGTGTGTGTGTGTGTATGTGTATGTGTGTCCGTGTGTGACAAATTTTTCTCAGACGATAACTCCAATACTACAATTCTAAAAATTATAATTCTTTCATATTCCTCTTCTGTACATCCATAAAAAGAGTTGATTAGATTTTGGTTATAATCGATCCACCGGAAGTACCCTGTTTTGAAGTTTTTAACAGTTTTTCTTAAAAAAACGCAGTTAAATATTATTTTTTGACATTTTGTTAATATATATATTAAAGAAAATACTCTTCTCTATACGGTTTAATTATACATTTTCCTTCATATTCAATAGATGTAAATTTAAAGCATTATAAAGAAATTAATTTTCAAAAATTAGTCAGCTTTGCAATTTATCATGGAAACAGCTGACATAATTATTCAAAAAAAAATTAATTGACAGATTTCAGTTGCAAGTGCAAAATCAAATATGGAAAGTATAGGATCTAAAATTGGTATGTCATATTGTTACTCGCAAGTGACATGCAGAGAAAGGCCAAAGAGAAGATGGAAGGACACTACTTAGTGTAGTTTATGTTATAATTTTATTGGATTTAAAGAACCTTTTCAAATGAACTTTTAGTATGGAATTTGTAAAAAAATAGTATGTGTTCGTGTTCGATTTTACATGATACTATATAGAATCTGTTCCAAGGACTTTTTGGTATGGGATTTGTACAAAATACATCGAATTGACGGAAGGTCTTGTGCTGGCCACAACAGATTTTTTTGTTATAGAACGACGGTTCGATAGCGAAATGCAATACAATACTTATATAACATAAAATGAAAATGGCGAGAAGTATTGTGCTGGCCGCAATATTTGTCTCTTGTTTGTTAAGAGAGCTATTGGATTCATGCTAAAAAATCACATATCCAGATTATAGTGAATAATCACGTTTTAAGGTCCCTGGAATCCGATTATCTGCAGGACCCGTTGCTAAATACTAAACCGTTTAACAGAACAGCAATAGCAATGCATCCCTTGGTTTGAAAAATCCTACACAACAAGCGCATAAGCGTTCGTTTGGCATTCGCATGGGCAGATGCGGTTTCGCGTTGCTTTGGCGAGCCGATCGCCGAGCCTGGGCGCAGGGCACTGACCTCAAATCGCAGACTCCCGCCAGACAGAACATGTCGCTGCGATTGCTGCTGCTGCTTCTCGACAACGCTCGGCGGGCGCAAACGATGTGGCCGCCACATCACATCATGCAGAACTTATTTCAGATGCGGGAGACAAAAGGCATTTGCGAAAATTCTACTGGTGAACTGTTACCGGTATATACCGATAAACAGCTGTTCATCAGGTTACAGCTACCAGGATAGATACTTTAGGCATTTACGAAAATTCTACCGGTATCTACCAAGTGCGTTCGAAAATACTAGTGGTTAATAGTTACTGTGTTCGAAAATTGTACCATATCTATCAGATCCTCTAACCTCAAAAAAGGTAGGGATGTCAAGCGAAGTTGGAATCGGAAGTAGGTTTCAGAAGTTAATTATGATAATACAGAAGACGAGACGAGATAACGTTTAACTACGTCAAATTTCAAAAAAGAAAAATGATTTTTAAATATATCTATAAAATATACATATAGAAATAGTTATTTTCGTAACAAGTTATGAAATATACCATATGTGAGTGTAAATTGACGCACGACGCGTAGCGGAGTGCAAGTCAATACAGACGAGCTAAGATATTTGTATTTCATACAAGTTATGAACATTATTTTTTAGACGAGCATAAATAAATTTTACTTTTTTTTCAAAACTGATATTTAGGTTCAAACGTACTGACGGCTGACAAATGAATAATGTATACATATAGCCACTAGCCAGAAATAATGACAGTAACCTAGCAACGGTGTCAACTATTACGATATGAAATATATCGTAACACTAATGTGATAAGTTCAACTTTCAGTGTTAGGATACTACGTTGATATGTCATACTTATTACAATGGTCGTCTAAAAAAGTATTAATGTAGGTATTCCTGTAGAAAATTCAATAATCTTTAATTTTCATAATGACATAAAATACGAAAAAATGGCATTTAATGGTATTTTTTGAAGAAAAATCATTATGAGCTTCAAGTCAAGTGTCTTAGTATAGGGTAGAAATACAAGGTTTCAGAATTTTCTGATGATATTTGAGTTAGAGCGAAGATAAAATTCATACACATACACACACACACACATACACACACATGCACACACACATACACACACACACATACATACACACATGCACACATCATCGTGACAATGTTAAAAATGGATTCTAGGGACCTTAAAACATGGTCATTTACTAAAATATCAAATTGTGATTTTTAGCACAATCCCTATACCTCCCTTACCAAGGGTAGCGAGAGGTAAAAATGGAAAATTTACATTTCGTATCGATTTTTATCTTTCGCTAAGATAGGTCTTGGAGTCATGCTAAAAATCGCATGCGCAGATTTTAGTGAATAAGCACGATTTAAGGTCCCTAGAATCCGATTATAACATTTTTAAAATGATGTCTGTGTGTGTGTGTCCCGATCAGCCCGATTCACAAAAAAGTTTAAGCTAATCCTCATATTTGGATTAGTGAATTCTATTCTATTCCGATATTTAAAATTTAATTTTATGATATTATCAATAAAGGTAGGTACCAGGAATAAATTTAGATTAGACTATATTTTAAGATATAAACTGTCAAAATTTCTGTTTGAACCATAACAGATATCACAAATTAAACAGAGAGAGAAAAGTTTACTATTGAATGTATCTTTCTGAAAAAAATAATTTTAGGTTATCGGCGTGGCCATTAAAAAGTTACGGTCTAATCAATGTTGGGACACCTAAGTTTCATACACTACTGGTTCACTAATAATAACAAGTATCACATTAAAAGATGACTTATAACCATACGAACTGTCATACCAAATTTCATCCAAATCGTATAAAGCGTTCTGTTATTATAAGCAAAATTAATTTTTTTTTTGGAAGAACTTTGAAGCAGAATTCTGGCTAAATGGTACACTTTCCAGTAGAAGCAAGTTTAGTTAAATCGTCTTATTTTAGCCTCAGGAATCTGTGGTTAAGTCATGTCCCCCTATTTGAGAGACATTCTGTATAACATAAAATGGAAATGGCGAGAGGTATTGTGCTGGCCACAACATCTTTTTTTTCTGATAAGATATAAAAATATAGGAGTATTGATGAAAACGTATTTTAAAATTTGGAATAGGAAACGAGATGTGAATTTTCCAATGAAGGTATCAAATTATTAAATAGTTAGTGCCGTTACGGTTCATAGTTGAACATGCTTTTCATCAAACACAAGGTAATGGCAGGTAACATGGCCATCATGAAGTTCATGTTGATGCCCGATTATATGGAAACATTTTATGTAGAAAAAATCTGATGTGGCCAGCACAAGACCTTCCGCCAATTCTATGTATTTTGTACAAATTCCACAGCGAAAGTTCTTTGGAAAAAAATCTATAGGTATATCCAGTAAAATTGTAACACGAAAGTATATTATTTTCAACAAATTCCATATGAAAGTTCCTGGGAAAAGATTCTATACATCCAATAAAATTATAACACGAACATATTACTATGTAAATTGCATTTGACACTAACATCTGTCAATTAGTTTTATTTGAATATATCAGCAGTTTCCATGGTTATAACATAGTTAGCTAATTTATGAAAGTTAATCTCTTTATAATTATTTAGCTCTATGGACCAGTTGGATATAACGTTGTTAACTGATCATGTGTTTAATTGTACATTGTCACCATGGATACGTATCAAAAATACATTGAAAATAAACCTTGTCGAAGTCACCAACGTGATTAATGTTACCAATGTTTTATGCAACTGGGCCTATATCTTAAATATGAAAAAAAAAAATATAATGGTATAATAAAATGGTACACTTTCCGGTAGAAGCAAGTTTGGTTAAATTGTCTTATTTTAGCCTCAGGAATCTGTGGTTAAGCCATGTCCCCATATTTAAGAGACACCCTGTATATTACAATGCCTTTATCTCTAAATCTATACAAGATATAATACAAATTTTAAATGTATCAGATTTTTTAAAGAAACTATTATTTCCGGTTGTCCAATTGTTACCAAAATCTAATTAGCTCTTCTCAGGATTGTCTTGTCAGATTGAGGAAACAACAGTTAAATATTTTTTAAGTCTTACTACATATTTGAGAAACCGTGGTTCCAACATCCACATGCACACACACACACACGGCCATCATCGTAAAATTGTTATAATCGGATTATAGGGACCTTAAATCGTGCTTATTCATTAAAATCTAGATATGTGATTTTTAGCATGAATCCAATACCTCTCTTAGCGAGAGGTAACAAGTAGTGCTGTGAGGATCCGGCAAAATATGGATCCGAGTACCCGGATCTCAAAATATCCGGTTCTTCGGATATCCGATGTTCTGATATTGAAGCGGATATCCGTAAATTTAATTCGGATTTGGATCCGGATTCAGATTTGAGTCCGAATCCCTTTTGGATTCGGATCTGGACTTAGATATGGATCCGGATTCGATGTTTTGTTTACGGATCTGGATCCGAATTTTAATTCTGGATCCAATAGGGCTGTTGCAAGAATTTTTATATGATTTCTAAGTATTAAATTTTAAAAGATATTGTTCTTTAAAGAGCCTCGAATTTGAAAATATCACGAAATATCCTTTAGATATTTTACAATTAATTTTTGAAATTTGGATAAAATTTTGAATAAGTCACGTGATCTGAAACAGAATGTGACGTCAGAGTACATACATCTTCAGCGGTTCTAAGGTGTCAAGTGTATTGTCAAAGTTGTCAAACAAGTGTCAAATAAGAATCACGACCAGAACTTTAAAGTAAAATATATTATCAATTTATATAATAAATCAGTTTTTATATTTTATTTTACCTCAACTCTTTAACACCCCTTATTTCGGTAGCAGTAAAACAATCGTTCTGATATAAATTCAGCCATCATCCAGTTATCGACCTTCGGTTAATTGTCTGATTTAGCTTGAGTATAATTTGAATTAGCCATTATTACTTTATTATTAATTTACAATGAGCAATGTCAGCGTCAAATGTCAAATTAAAAGATTTTGTTATTAACATGTGACAAACTTTAGCCTACGTTTATTTATATAAATAATATGAATAAACGTAGGTGATGGAAAAACTATTTTCCTATTGGATATTAATGATGTAATGTATGTGCTTCTACGTCACAGGAGTGGGGGGTAGTTTTTCAGGACGTAAATCTTTTTATTTAATTATTTCCACAAATAACAACAAATTATTAAAATAAAAATTATTACTAACAAAATCATTCCATAAACTTTCATTTAAAATAGTTTTTGAAATATGTGAAACAGGCTCATTTTATTAACTATATCAAACAAAAATTTATTGTGGATTTTTTCATAATCAGATTTATTTGGTTTTGAAACTCCATGATAATACTTATACTTTCAAATATTATCATCGGGTTCAATACTGAAAATATTCGAATCTCAGAACCGATGTGGATTCTGAAATTCCATATCTAAAATCCGATAGTCATACACGATTCTCAGATCCGGATCCAAAATCCGATACTCAGATCCGGATAGTTCAACAATCAATTATCTGGATATCCGGATATTTTTGGATCCGAAACCGAAACTATCCGGATCCGGATCCCACCACTAGTAACAAGGCGTAATTCCATCACTAGTACAGTAACACTCAAACCATGTCCTTAATTGTACCTATGATATTTTTTCATAGCGTTGGCAGACCGGCGCAACGTGCACCGTGGTGGCCCTGGCCCTCATCGGGTCAGGATCGGCGTCGCGACGCGCCTCGCCGGGACGGGGACGCCCGTATTGATTCGACGCTGCATGTGCAGCGTCTTACACAACCAGACAGGACAGACTACAGGTGATACCACCGCCACGACGTACGTTTGTGTTTCTATAGGGAATGTACTAACCATACCATCATATTAGATTTATGATTTTCTTTATTTTTTTTGTGAATTTCATGGACTTGAATGGGATTTGAACCCTGGACCGTCCTATGCCTAATATAATTATTTTGTTCAAATAGAACGAAAAAATCTGTTGTGGCCAGCACAAGACCTTCCATCAATTCGATGTATTTTGCACAAATCCCATACCAAAAGGACCGTGGAACAGTTTCTATATAATATCATGTAAAATCGAACACGAACACATACTATTTTTTACAAATTCCATACCAAAAGTTCATTTGAAAAGGTTATATAAATCCAATAAAATTATGACATAAACATACACTAAGAAAAATGCACTTGACACATTTTACTTTCTGCTTCAGCTTTCCCCTATTTTATCAGGGGTCGCTGTTTCCTCTTCTCTTCCACTCATTCCTGTCCAACGCATCTCTTCACACAGTCCTTCCTTTCTCAAGTCTTCTGCGATACAGTCCTTCCATCTTCTTTTTAGCCTTTCACTGCATGTCACTTGAGAGGACCACTATGAAATACTAATTTTTCATCCCATACTTTCCATATTTGGTTTTGCACTTGCAATACACATCTGTCAAATAGAATTTTGAATGTATCAGCTGTTTCCATGATAAATAGCAAAGCTGACTAATTTTTGAAAATTAATTTCTTTATAATGCTTTAACTCTACATCTATTGAATATGAAGGAAAATGAATAAACAAACCATATAGAGAAGACTATTTTCTTTAATAAATATAATAACAAAATGTCAAAAAATAATATTTAACTGCGTTTTTTTAAGAAAAACTGTTAAAAACTTCAAATAAGGGTACTTCCGGTGAATCAATTATAACCAAAATCTAATCAACTCTTCATATGGATGTACAGAAGAGGAATACGATAGAATTATAATTTTTAGAATGAGCCTGTTTCACATTTTTCAAAAACTATTTTAAATGAAAGTTTATGCAATGATTTTCTTAGTAATAATTTTTATTTTAATAATTTGCTGTTATTTGTGGAAATAATTAAATAAAGAGATTGGCGTCCTGAAAAACTACCCCCCACTCCTATGACGTAGAAACACATACATTACATCATTAATAGCCAATAGGGAAATAGTTTTTCCATCACCTAGGTTTATTCATATTATTTATATAAATAAACGTAGGCTTACAGTTTGTCACATGTTAATAAAAAATCTTTTAATTTGACATTTGACGCTGACATTGCTCATTGTAAATGAATAATAATTACACTCAAGCTAAGTCGAACAATTTACCGAAGGTCAGTGGCTGAATTTATATCAGAGAATGATTGTTTTATTGCTACCGAAATAAGGGGTGTTAAAGATCTGAGATAAAATAAAATATAAGAACTGAATTTACTATATAAATTGATAATATATTTTACTTTAAGGTTCTGGTTATGATTCTTACATTGAATCTGCTATAGGATATGCAGATCTATGTCGAGAAATAATATCTGGATAGTAGATGTAAAGTTTGTCTCAAACATAAAGTGAAGCAACAAAAATATACTGTTATCTTGAAGGTGGATGAAAATTGAAATGATCTTCACAAACATGAAAACACGATTTTTCTGACATTATCAGCTCTTCAACCTATTGCTTCTAGCCACAATTTTCTTTCCATCGCATCTTTTGACAAATTTATAAACTATAGTAGGTTTGTTCCTAACAGTATTTTTGTAAGAAGGCACAATACAATATCGTAAATTATTCATTTTATTTTGAACTTTTTATTACCTAGATATTATACAACTTGAACCAATCTTAAAAATTTGACATTTGTTTGACAACTTTGACAATACACTTGACACCAAACACAAAAAAATTTACATTATAAACGGACCAATTAGAACCGCTGAAGATGTATGTGTTCTGACGTCACATTCTGTTTCAGATCACGTGACTTATTCAAAATTTTATCCAAATTTCAAAAATTAATTGTAAAATATCTAAAGGATATTTCGTGATATTTTTAAATTTGAGGCTCTTTAAAGAACAATATCTTTTAAAATTTAATACTTAGAAGTCATATAAAAATTCTTGCAACAGCCCTATTATAGTATTGGAGTTATCGTCGGAGAAAAATTTGTCACACACGAATTTTTTGACCAAAGACAATACCTTCTTTACCTAAAGGTGACGGAAGGTAAAAATAGATACAATTTGAATTATTCCTATGAAATATAAAATGAAAATGGCGAAAGGTATTGTGCTGGTCACAACAGGTTTTAACCTCTCGCTAAGAGAGGTATTGGAGTCATGTTAAAAATCGCATATCCAGATTTTAGTGGATAAGCACGTTTTAAGATCCCTATAATCCAATTATAACATTTTTACCATGATGTGTGTGTCTGTGTGTGTGTGAGTGTGAGTGTGTGTGTGTGTGTGTGTGTGTGTGTGTGTGTGGATGTATGTGTGGATGTTGGATCCACGGTTTCTCAAATACTGTAACACTTAAAAAATATTTAACTACAGTTTCCTCAATCTGACATTCCTGGGAAGAGCTGATTAGATTTTGGTAACAATTGGACAACCGGAAGTAATAGTTTCTTTAAAAAAAGCTACTAAATAGTATTTTTTGAAAATTTTTGATATTACAAATATTGAAGAACATAAAATTCTCCATTTAATACACTTAAAAATTTTATTATATCTTGTATAGATTTAGAGATAAAATCATAAATTTTTAAAATTTTGTATACCCATTCTACGCTAATGTTTTTCTTGAAAAAAATACATAAAAATACATTGAATATAATTTTTCAGCAACTTTTATTAATAATAATGATATATAATAGTACAATCTTCAATTCTACGATAATAGCATTTAGTAAATAACTCTAAATAACTTTAAATATAAATTTATAATATAATTTATTTTCATATATCATTTTGCCTATGCCTCAAACAAAAACAATATTTCAATAACAATTTTGACATATTTAAACAAATGTTACTGTCATGAAGCAATTTCATTAAAATTAATAATGAAACCGTGTTAAGGAGAACGTAGTAATAATATGTATTTGAATCCAATAAAATTAAGGTTTGTAAAAATAATATATTTTCAATCATACATAAATGTTAGAAGTACTATTGATTTGCTTCATTGTCTTCTAGAATACGAATTTGAAAAGATGTCAAGATGCGAGTAGTATTTTGATTTTTGTTAAGTGTTTCTATTAGTTTTGTCAATATTTGTGAAATTTATTTTGTGTATGATATATTTGTTATTTATTTTTTTTATGGGGTCCCGTGGCCGCGTGCCTGAGTGTCTGGTCGCTAACCTGGGGGAATTGGGTTTGATCCCGACAGACGCCAAATATTTCCAATTTTAAATGGCACAAAAAGTGACCCCTGTGGTGCACTCTCCACACCAGCTATGAGTGCCTGTGAGGTGACGCCTGGTAAGCGCCAACACGGTAAAATATATCATCATTACCGATGTTTACATGTGTTGTAGATACTAGCACACCCAGAAATGGGTAATTTACCTTGATGATATATTTATTTATTTATTTTATATATTTGTTAAAAGTAAAATAAAAATTGTTTGGAGTGAATGTAAAAATATTTCAACATAATGATTGCTACTACATGGTTAAATACCCAGCGGGAGGTTATGGGCTGGCCACATCAGATTTTTTTTTCAAAAGAAGCCGAATTTTAAAAAAGAAAAATTAGGGAATTTCTGTATTTAAAAATACTATAACATAAAAAAAATTAAGAAATCGTGGAATCCCCTATTATCTTGACCTCTTTCCTATAAATCGACCAGGGGTCATATAGCCCACTGCACATTAAAAATTTACCATTGAAATTCCTATGATGCGTGACCCTCAACACCAACCTGTATATGAATTTGGAAAATTCCGTTCGTCCATTGTCCGATATACCTATAAGCCATAACTGTCGCATTTTACCGGCTTATGGGCCGGGTCCTCCATATCTTACCCCATGGAGTTCAGTGCAGTCCCCTAATTGCCTAACACTAATGCTGGGCCGGTTTTTCTATTGGCCGCAATGCGTGCTGGCCTAGGATAGGCCGGCGGCAATTGTTTGACAAAAGAGTAACCGTTCATGCTAGAAATACAGCCCTCACCCCAACATGTGACATAAGGGTGGAAGGTTTCTTATTTGTACCTTTCGCTATGCGCTACCATAGGTAAGAATAGTATTGGATTTTTAAGTCAGGAATGCGGCTAATAAACCCACAAGAAAAATCTGTTGGGGCCAGCACAATACCTCTCGCTATTTTCATATTAGGCTAAATAAGTACTAGGTATATTGTATTTTTGGTACACACAAAAAATTCTTTATTTTTCAATTCATTCTATGAACAAGTTTCCTCCTATTCTTCTAAATGTTCGAGATTCTTCCAATGTATTCCACCATAACAAAAAAATCAGATATGGCCAGCACATGACCTCCCGCCAATTCCATGTTTAAAATAGCAATGAGCTTTAAGTAAAGTTTCACTTCCGATTGATCGTTTGTAAACAAAATCTACTTTGTTGTTCGGTTGTTCCAATAAATAGAAAAGTTTGTAATACGTAATTTTGGATTATATTTTATTATGTTTTTCCTGAAAATTCTGTTAGAGCTTCAAATTAAGGACTACATCCGGTTTATCATATATAGTCAAAATCTAATATGTAGTTTCAAATTATATAAGAGTATTAAATACCAACTTTGCGAAGTTTTGGATCATTAATATATTTTAAGGAAAAATCGTCACACACATTATTGTCAAAATCATCACCAACTTCCTTATGCTCTAAAACGCAATCTGTGTAAATTCTTCGCCGTACATTATCCATTTCGTAAATGTGTAGTTGCAAACTATTATTTGACAAACCTTAATATCATTAGAATCATATTTAAACTACTAAATTCTTCTTAACACGGTTTCGTTATTAATTTTAATGAAAATTGCTTCGTGACAGTGACATTTGTTTAAAAATGTCAAATTTGTTATTAAAGTATTGTTTTTGTTTGACGCAGAGGCAAAGTCATGTACAAAAATAAATTATTTTATAATATAACATAAAGTTATTTCAAGTTATTTACTAAATGCTATTATTGTAGAATTGAAGATTGTGCCATTACCAATTTGTATTGGTAAGAGCTGCTAAAAAATTATATTCAATGAATTTTTTACAAGAAAAACTGTTAAAAGCTTGAATAAATGATACTTCCGATTATCCGATGTACACTAAAAACTAATGAGCCCTTCCCACATTAGTATAGAATGGATATACAAAATTTCAAAATTTTCTGATTGATAGTATTTGAGTAATCGTGTCCACAAAATCCACACTCACACACACACAGACACACACACAGACACTCATACATAGCTACAGACATCATTGTAAAAATGTTAAAATCGGATTCTGGGGACATCAAAACGTGCTTATTCACTAAAATCTCCATATCCGATTTTTAGAACGATCCCTATACCTCCTTTACCTAGGGTTGCGGGAGGTAAAAATTTTAAAAAATTCAATTTAACATAAAGTATGGCTCAATAAATAATAGTTAAAACAATGAAAACATTTTTAAATAATTACTTTACGAGATATTTCACATTTGCTAAAAGGGAAAATTGACGTCATACAATTGTTATCTTTCTCTCGCAGCGTACTCAAAGCAGTGTGTGTGAGAAAGACAAGTATAGGGGAAATGTGACGTTACACTGATTTCTCAAAAATAAAATACTGTTAAACTAGGAACAATTAAGATTTTTTAATACTATGAATTGCTTCAAAATTGAATGAAGTTTTATTTGAAATAATAAAAAAATCTGTTGTGGCCAGCACAAGACCTCTCGCCATTTCCATATAAGGCTATATAAGTATTGTATTGTACTTCTCTATCGAACCGTCGATTTATAACAAAAAAATACAGAACTTTACCCAAATATTGTTTTTTATTATATTTAACATGTCTTCTGCACACATATAATTCCAATTATATCTATTTTTCATTGTATGAGGAAGTTCCTATTTGTCAGAGATTCTTCCATTTCATTATCTAGACTGGCGGTATCTCTGATAGATATATGCATTTTACCTATAATTTCAAATATTTCATTAATAAAATAATAAGAAAGATTAAATGTACTTCCCAGAAAAAACTATCAGAATGTCTCTAAAACTGTTGATTTTTGACACTGACATATGTCATTTACAAACTATGTTATAAAGATTTGAATTTGTCAAGTGGTTTCCTTAGTGCCTTAGCCTTTGCGATTAGAATATTCTATATATTATAGTGTCTTTATCTCTAAATATATACAAGATATAATAAAAATTTTAAGTGTATTAGGTGGAGAATTTTATGTTCTTCAATATTTAATAAATATTTTTTAAGTCTTATATTTTTTGAGGAATCGTCCCTCCAACATCCATACACATATATATATATATATATACACACACACACACACACACACACACACACACGCGCACACACAGACATCATTTTAAAAATGTTATAATCGGATTATAGGAACCTTAAATCGTGCTTATTCAATAAAATCTGGATATGCGAATTTTAGCATGAATCCAATACCTTTCTTAGCGAGAGGTAAAAAACATCGAATATGAGACACCTTTTGAGACAGATTTTTAGATATTTTAGTTCATATTTTCCGAATTCCAATTGTGAGTATGGTCTTAGTTCTTCGTCTCACGATTCAGTTATCTTTTGTTTTGGTGTGTTACCAAAGCAACATTTTCTCGTAACAAAAATTTCACCAGTAGAATCACGTTCCCCTTGTTACTATTGAAATTCTGCAGCTGTACAAAATTTTTCTAATTTTTAATACAAGTCCCGGGTTCAGTTCTAGTGAATGTCGTCTGCTGAATTTATAAGAGCCGGATTTTTCGTATTTTTATTTTTCCTGAACACGTGTGTTGTACAGGGGTGCATTGAGTTATTTTCTCACCATTAACAAATGGAAAAGTAGAAAAATGGTATTATAATGAACTTGTTTCTGAAACTGAAAAATCGGTAACTAGTTTCTAACAGTTGGATACTGAGAATGCTGAATTTTTTGTAGATTTTGAAATGTAACTGAAACGAAAACGGTTACATGGATAATTTTGCTGAAACTAGTAACGTGGGAAATTTGGTTTTGTTTATTAAATATTGAGTTTTTCATTAAACGCAATAATAGATCTTTAAAATGAAGTAAAACAAGTTGTGTATACGAGATATCGTTATTGTTTAATTCTTTACTTAACATTGAAGTACGTTTTATTACATTATGTATACAGGGTGTTCATTTTTAAGTGGCCATCATTATCTCCAGAACTATAAGACCTACAAAGACGGTTATATGGGCAGACAATTTCTATTTCACAAGACATAACTGATAACGTCAAAATTTTATTTATAATTTCTGTTTCAAACAAAAAAATGTTTTATACATGGTTGTCGTACGTATTCAAATTTAAAAAATTCTACTTTAGAAAAGTTAAAATTTTAAAGATTTGGTATCAAACGTTTAGCTACGTACATCAAATTTTACACAATTCTTCTAGAATGTATAGAGCAATGATATTACGTAAAAGATTGTTAAAAAATCGCTTAGTTCTAGTTGCACATTTACAAGTTTGATGGCTTCGTGCGGCTTTACGAAGGGCCGTACAAATTTTTTGCATTAGGGTTATCGACTCAGAATTAATCAAAGAATCGTTCTACCTGAAGCTTTTCACTCATTTTCAGAACACCTGTATAGCCTAACATGGAAATGGCGAGAGGTCTTGTGCTGGCTACAACAGATTTTTATTACTTTAAATTCTGCCCTATTCATTTTAGATATAAATTGTAAATATAAAAAATCTGATGTGGCCAACACAAAACCTCCCGCTATTGAATTTTTATTAATTTAAATACATACTTACGTATTTACTACCGCTGCAAACTGTTCCATTGCAGAAAACTATTGCTTTATTTACTATTTTCTTTTTAAAATGTCACTATTATTAATTTGAAGTGATTAGTTTTTTGACAGTGACATTAACTGTCAGTTACATTCATTTGAAATATGAACTGTGTAACAAACGAATTATTGTGTCTTAGGCTTCGCGACTAATAAAAAAAATTATTTTTAAATTTATGTGTAAATTATATAGAAAAAGTATTAATGTATTCCAGTAGAAAATTCAATAATCTTTAATTTTCATAAGACATAAAATGCGAAAAAATGGCATTTAATGGTATTTTTTGAAGAAAAACCATTATGAGCTTCAGGTAAAGTGTCATTTCCGGTTATTCGATTTACACCAAAATCTAATGGCTTCTATTCATATTAGAATGGGATGGAAATACAAGGTTTCAGAATTTTCTGAATGATAGTATTTGAGTTAGAGTGAAGACAAAATCCCTACACATACACACATACATACACACATACACACACACATACACACACACATACACACACACATACACACATACACACATACAGACATCATCGTGAAAATGTTAAAAATGGATTCTAGGGAACTTAAAACGTGGTCATTTACTAAAATCTCGATATGAGATTTTTAGCACGATCCCTATACCTCCCTTACCAAGGGTAGCGGGAGGTAAAAATGTGATATGGCCAGCACATTACCTTCCATCAATTCCATACCAAAAGTTACTTGGAAAAGATTCTATAGATCCAGTAAAATTGTAACACGAACATATACTATTTAAATTGTAGTTGCCACTGACATCTGTCAATTAGAATTATTTGAATATATACGTGTCTCTAAAATAGGGGGACATGGCTTAACCACAGATTCCTGAGGCTAAAATAAAACGATTTAACCAAACTTGCTTCTACCGGAAAGTGTACCATTTAGACAGAATTCTGCTTCAAAGTTCTTCGAAAAAAAAATTAATTTTGCTTATAATAACCGGACGCTTTATTCGATTTGGATGAAATTTGGTATGACAGTTTATATGGTTATGTCATCTTTTAAGGTAATACTTGTTATTATTAGTGAACCACTAGTGTATGAAACTTAGGTGGCCCAACATTGATTAGACCCTAACTTTTTAATGGCCACGCCGATAACATAAGATAGACTGCTAGATTAAATTTATTTAAAAAAAATCTGATGTGGCCAACACAAAACCTCCCGCTATTTAATTTTTATTAATTTAAATACATACCTACGTATTTACTAATGCTGCAAACTGTTCCATTGCAGAAAACTATTGCTTTATTTTAAATGTCATTATTATTAATTTGAAGTGATTAGTTTATTGACAGTGACATTTACTGTCAGTTACATTCATTTGAAATATGAAGTATGTAACAAAGGAATTGTGTTTATCTTAGACTTCGGGACTCATAAAAAAAAATATTTTTAAATTGATTTGTAAAATATATAGAAAAAGTATTAATGTATTCCTGTAGAAAATTCTATAATCTTTAATTTTCATAATAATATTTAATGGTATTTTTTTGAAGAAAAACCATTATGAGCTGCAGATAAAGTGCCATTTCCGGTTATCCGATGTACACTAAAATCTAATGGCTTCTTTTCTTATTAGAATAGGGAAGAAATACAAGGTTTCAGAATTTTCTGAATGATAGTATTTGAGTTAGAGCGAAGACAAAATTCTTACACATACACACACATACAGACATCATCGTGAAAATGTTAAAATTGGATTCTAGAGACCTTAAACGTGGTCATTTACTAAAATCTCGATATGTGATTTTTAGCACGATCCCCATACCTCCCTTACCTAGGGTAGCGGGAGGTAAAAACTCACGATGCAGTCACTCAGGTTTTATTTTTTTCTGTCTGAACCGTAACAGATATCACAAATTAAACAGAGAGAGAAAAGTTTACTATTGAATGTATCTTTCTGAAACAAATAATTTTATGTTATCGGTGTGGCCATTAAAAAGTTAGTCTAATCAATGTTGGGACATTTAAGTTTCATACACTAGTGGTTCGCTAATAATAACAAGTATCATCTTAAAAGAAGACTTATAACCATATGAACTGTCACACCAAATTTTATCCAAATCGTATGAAGCGTTCTGTTATTATAAGCAAAATTAAATTTGTTTCGAAGAACTTTGAAGCAGAATTCTGGCTAAATGGTACACTTTCCTGTAGAAGCAAGTTTAGTTAAATCGTCTTATTTTAGCCTCAGGAATCTGTGGTTAAGCCATGTCCCCCTATTTAAGAGACACCTGTATATTTATGAAAGTTAATTTCTTTATGATTCTCTGCTATAAATATAAGAGATTCACTTATATTACCTACATTATTTTTATTCGTCAAAAAAGAGAAAGATATGCTGAAAATAATGATTATTTTAAAAACATTCCAAAAGAAGATTTTAGTTTTACCTTTATATAACCTAAATAATGTCTCACCGAGTATTTTACACACTTTCAGATATTTCAGAAGCACTTAATTGCATTTCAGGTGGTTCCCATTTAATTTCAGGAAGATGGGATGATTTAAAAGTTAATCCAGAATAAATTTAAGATATTTGAGAAGAGTACAAGAGGTAACATTCCTGAATTATTTTAAGAAAGTTGTAACATTTTTGCGACACACTCTTTTAGTTCCAAATAAAATTGAGACAGAAGTTTTTAATGATATTATATATTAATATTATTTTAAGTTTGACAGATTTATCGTACCCTAAATAACTTTAGATATATCACATCTATATTTCTTACAAGAGATGTCTATATGTCCTACTTATTTCCCGGGATGCATAACCCCAAACACTTACTATAAAATAATAATTTCTTACCTTTATTATATTTATCATACTTTTCCAATCTCGTACACCCTTAAACAATCCCAGTCTGATGCTATAACCCTGTCTTTATCGAAATTAGGTCACTACCAAAATCTCTTCTCATGCAAAACATTTTAAATAAATTTTTGCGACAAACACTGACACCTTTCACTCACTGGCACTCACAAGGCGTTCGGGTATTGTATCCACACCCGAAACAGGGTAGGAAGGAAAATAACGTGGAAGCTATAGAACCAGAACGCCATGAAATACGTGCAGAGATCGCGAATACGCGGTGGAGACATCTGACGGGCGTGAACTGTGGTATAATTCGCGAATCTGCACTAGTTGATGCGAGGCGCGCGAATTCAAGCATTCAAAAGAATTAAAACGAATTTGTAATGTTTGTATTATTATTAATTAGTTGGGGGCTTAAGGCCTGGCGGTGATATGCAATTGTCAATTTCGCAGTTTTGCAACAGTTGATCATCCAAGGGCGAAACGGCGCTAACATAAACAATTAATCCATTAGGTGAGCATACATGCAACTAAATCGTTTGGTTTCAATATGAATGTCGCTTAAATGATAATTTTCGGAATAATACTACCTTTTTATCTCCCGCTACCCTAGGTAAGGGAGGTATAGGGATCATGCCAAAGATCACATATAGAGATTTTAGTGAATAAGCACGTTTTCATGTCCCCAGAATCCGATTTTATCATTTTTACAATGATGTTTGTAGGTATGTCTGTGTGTGTGTGTGTGTGTGTGTGTGTGTGTGTGTGTGTGTGTGTGTGTGTGTGTTGTGTGTGTGTGTGTGTGTGTGTGAATTCGGAAAATATGAACTGAAATATCTAAAAATCTGTCTCAAAAGGTGCCTCGATATTCGATGTTTGTTACCTCCCGCTACCCTAGGTAAGGGAGGTACACGGATCGTGCTAAAAATCGGATATAGAGATTTTAGTGAATAAGCACGTTTTGATGTTCCCAGAATCCGATTTTAACATTTTTACAATGATGTCTGTAGGTATGTATGTGTGTGTGTGTGTGTGAGTGTGGATCTTGTGGACACGATTACTCAAATACTATCAATCAGAAAATTTTGAAATTTTGTATACTCATTCTATACTAATTTGTGAAGAGGTCATTAGTTTTTAGTGTATATCGGATATACGGAAGTATCATTTATACAAGCTTTTAACAGTTTTTCTTGTAAAAAAATCATTGAATATATTTTTTTAGCAACTTTTACCAATACAAATTAAATATAATGGCACAATCTTCAATTCTACGATAAGCATTTAGTAAATAACTTGAAATCACTTTAAATATTGAATTATAAAATAATAATAATAATAATAAATAAATAAAATTATATTTAAACAAATGTCACTGTCACGAAGCAATTATATTAAAATTAATAATGAAACCGTGTTAAGAAGAATGATAATGAAATTAAGGTTTGTAAAAATAATATATTTTCCATCATATACATAAATATTAGATATACAGAATAATTCGATTTAAGTTTGATGTTTGCAGCATTATATATCAAACAGCTCTCAATAAGAACGTGATTTCAAAGTGTCAAATAATAGTTTGCAACTACACATTTACGAAATGGATCATGTACGGTGAAGAATTTACACAGATTGCGTTTTAGAGCATAAGGAAGTTGGTGCTGACATTGACAATAATGTGTGTGACGATTTTTCCTTAAAATATATTAATGATCCAAAACTTCGCAACTTCACAAATTTTTTCAGGAAAAACAATAAAATATAATCCAAAATTTCGTATTACAGACTTTTCTATTTATTGGACAACAAATTAGATTTTATTTACAAACGATTAACCGGAAATGATACTTTACTTGAAGCTCACTGCTATTTTAAACATGGAATTGGCGGGAGGTCATGTGTTGGCCACATCAGATTTTTAGTTTATGTTCTGTATTTTTTATTAAAACCCAACGTTTCGGCACCATAAACTGGTGCCTTCTTCAGGGAAAATTGACATAAAAATGCGAAAAATAGCAAAAAACAAGTAACCAAGGTAACAGGAAAAGTACGAAAATGTTACTTTTTTATCTCTCGCTAAGAGAGGTATTGGATTCATGCTAAAATTCGCATATCCAGTTTTTAGTGAATAAGCACAATTTAAGGTCCCTGGAATCCGATTTTAACATTTTTACGATGATGTCTCTCTCTCTGTGTGTGTGTGTGTGTGTGTGTGTGTGTGTGTGTGTGTGTGTGTGTGTGTGTGTATGTATGTGTGGATGTTGAAGGGACGATTACTCAAAAACCGGAAGTAGTAGTTTCATAAAAAAAATATTCTAAATATTATTTTTTGGAAATTTGTTTTTACAAAATATTAAAGAATATAAAATTCTCTACTAGTATTATATCTTCTATAGATTTAGATTTAGAGATATACAAAATAATAAATTGTATCCATCAAATAGCTTATGGAAACCAGTTGAAAAATTAAAATGTTTGTGAATGACACAAATGTCAGTGTCAAAAACTGAAGGCTTTTGGATGATGTCTTTTACTTGTTTCAACATATGACGGAGTTTAACATATGGAGAAAAGGAAATCTTCATGTTATTCTTACGAAGAATTATACCAATCTTGTCCGTTACATTTTTACCTCCCGCTACCCTTGGTAAGGGAGGTATAGGGATCGTGCTAAAAATTACATATCGAGATTTTAGCAAATGACCACGTTTTAAGGTCCCTAAAATCCAATTTTAACATTTTCACGATGATGTCTGTATGTGTGTATGTGTGTTTATGTATGTGTGTGTGTGTGTGTGTGTGTGTGTGTGTGTGTGTGTGTATGTGTATGGATTTTGTCTTCGCTCTAACTCAAATACTATCATTCAGAAAATTCTGAAACCTTGTATTTCTATACTACTCTAATATGAAAAGAAGCCATTAGATTTTGGTGTAAATCGGATAACCAGAAATGGCACTTTACCTGAAGCTTATAATGGTTTTTCTTCAAAAAATATCATTAAATACCATTTTTTCGCATTTTATGTCTTATGAAAATTAAAGATTATTGAATTTTCTACAGAAATACATTAATACTGTTTCTATATATTTTGCAGATAAATTTAAAAATAATTTTTATTATTAGTCCCGAAGCCTAAGATAAACACAATTACGTAAGTATGTATTTAAATTAATAAAAATGGGTAGGAATGTGTGGCGAAGGATGATTGTTGCATAACTATTATTGTGGTCCGGATGCGGTTATTCGCTACCGAAAATCGGTCACTTTAATATGTTCTTATGATGTATGAATGCTATGATGATTGTGGACAAGGCGAAAGAAGAATGTTGTTAAAGAGTGAAGTGAGTCAGCTGAGCTCTTACTCTTATCCCTTTTCTTATTATTACTATTGTTTCCGGGTTTTTGCTAACCCACTCAGTGGGAAACGCGTGATTTTATGTGTGTATGTATGTAAGTATATATGTATGTATGTATGTGTATGTATGCATGTATGTAAAAATTAAATAGCGGGAGGATTTGTGTTGGCCACATCAGATTTTTTTATTAGTCCCGAAGACCGGGGATAGCATTTTTACCTTCCGTAAAAGGACGGTATTGTCTTTGGTCAAAAAATTCGTTGGTGAGTTTTTAATGAATAAGCACGTTTTAGGGCCCCTAGAATACGAATTTACTATTTTTAAGATGATGTCTGTATGTGTGTGTGTGTGTGTGTGTGTCCGTGTGTGTGTCCGTGTGTGTGTCCGTGTGTGACAAATTTTTCTCCGACGATAACTCCAATACTACAATTCTAAAAATTATAATTCTTTCGTATTCCTCTTCTCTACATCCATATGAAGAGCTGATTAGATTTTGGTTATAATTGATCCACCGGAAGTACCCTTATTTGAAGTTTTTAACAGTTTTTCTTGAAAAAACGCAGTTAAATATTATTTTTTGACATTTTGTTATTATATATATTAAAGAAAATACTCTTCTCTATACAGTTTGATTATACATTTTCCTTCATATTCAATAGATATAAATTTAAAGCATTATAAAGAAATTAATTTTCAAAAATTAGTCAGCTTTGATGTTTATCTTGGAAACAGCTGACATAATTATTCAAAAAAATTTAATTGACAGATGTCAGTTGCAAGTACAAAACCAAATATGGACAAAAAAAGTATAGGATCTAAAATTGGTATGTCATAGTGTTGCTCGCAAGTGATACGCAGAGAAAGGCCAAAGAGAAGATGGAAGGACATTACTTAGTGTAGTTTATGTTATAATTTTATTGGATTTATAGAACCTTTTCAAATGAACTTTGGGTATGGAATTTGTAAAAAATAGTATGTGTTTTTACATGATATTATATAGAATCTGTTCCAAGGACCTTTTGGTATGGGATTTGTACAAAATCCATGGAATTGACGGAAGGTCTTGTGCTGGCCACAACAGATTTTTAGTTTTGCTTCCATACACTAGATACACCAGCATCATTAGTGTGTCATTTTTTTTTCATTTTTTGCGCGAATTTTGACATTTGTCATTTTCATTTGAAACAATTCTGACTGTCATTGTAATTATATTTTTTGTGTCTTATAAGTAGTTATTGTGTGTGAAAAAACTTGTTAATATTTAAGATGACACGAATAAACTGTTGTGTACCAAATTATACTGCTACCGGTAAGTGAAAATATATTTTCATATAATTGTATTTTTATACCAGTAATACATATTACAAAATCATATTCTAGGAATGACAAACTGTAGATTTCGACATCCTCGAACTCATCGGGATTTATTTGTCAAGTGGTTGGAAGTTTTAAACATGGATTTACTCCTATTAGTATTGTATCTTTCCTAAATGAAATTACAGTGTTTTCAAAAATGCATTATTTTTTACTCATTTTATGTAATCTTTGTAAGACTGATTTGTAGTTGAAGTTGATTTTTCATAAAATACTAAGCAATGATAGTATTTTGTGAATAAATTGCTTCAACTTCAAATTGTACTAATTAGGGGTAATTAATAAACCGAATATAGCAATATTAATTGTAGGTAATGATTCTACCGACCGAGTTTTTAAATTTAATTTTGCTTCCATACACCAGATGGCGCCATTGATGAGGTATCAATGCTTAACATGTACGTTTCTTATCTACAATAGTGTATATGGTCTGTGGCCTAAGATAAACACAATTCCTTTGTTACACAGTTCATATTTGAAATGAATGTAACTGACAGTAAATGTCATTGTCAAAAAACTAATCACTTCAAATTAATAATAGTGGCATTTTAATAAGAAAATAGTAAGTAAAGCAATAGTTTTCTGCAATGAAATAGTTTGCATCGTTAGTGAATACGTAGGTAGGTAGGTATGTATTTAAATTAATAAAAATTAAATAGCGGGAGGTTTTGTGTTGGCCACATCAAATTTTTTCTTGTTCATTTTCATCTTTGTTTCATTTATATTTTCTACTTCTGTAATTCAAATTTATAAATATATATGTAAAGGATATTTGTTTGAAAATTTATTTATTTCGTATTACCTCAACGTAATAATAATAATATCTCCACATAATTTCCAATGTCAATGTTGATAAATACAATTGACAAATGTCATAAATTATAAAAAATATTCATTTATTTCCAGTGTGCAAATATAATATCACAAAAGTAACTAATAATCCGATGCCTACGTAAGTAATTCCTAGCTGGGCATTGCTTTGTTTGGTGAAATCCAAAATGGATAAGTATCAGTTTAGGCAGTTCTTAAATTTAGGAAATTCCTTGCTAGGCAACAGTTTAGGAATCGGTGGTGAAATCGGCCATAAAACGTGGTCATTTACTAAAATTTCGAAATGTGATTTTTAGCACGATCCCTATACCTCCCTTACCAAGGGAAGCGGGAGGTAAAAATAGTTACTACATAAACTTCATATGATGGCGCCACCTCTATATTTGAATGAAAAATAATAGATTTAAAAGAAAAATTGCTAATAATAAAATTTTAATGTGCATTTTTCTTCTTCTTGGTTACAGATTACAAATAATTTAAAAATTATTTAATTTATGAAATATAAGTATCTAGCAGCCTATGAGAATTTTAAGAACACAATAGCTCATCCAAGATGGCGTCCTAAACACACAACAGATGTCGCATTACATTTAACTAAAGTCGTAGTTCGTAGTTCGCGAGATTCAATGGTCAGCATCAAATTCGAATAGGAAACATCACGGAAACACCTATAGGTAAAATGACGTCCATCTTTGAAACATTTTAAAATGGAAGCCATATTCCGGGAATCCATATTTCTATTTGCACCACCCATCAGAGGTAGGGGATGTTTAGGTTTAGGATTTAGGAGCCTTGCTAAAAATGGAATAACGAAATTTTGAAGGTTTTCAAACCAAAAATTATGAAATGTAAGTTTCTTCTTTTTTATGTGTTGGTAACAATTGAATTATCTAGGATTAAAACCATTTAAATCCAATTTCGGCGAAAAACGTGTTAAATACATCGAAATGTTTATATGTACAACAATGAGCCTGTTGCACATTTTTACTTCTCGCTAAGAGAGGTATTGGAAACATGCTAAAATTCGCATATCCAGATTTTAGTGGATAAGCACATTTTAAGGTCCCTAGAATCATTTAGAAACATTTTTACGATGATGTCCGTGTGGACGGTTCTATACAGACTTTCTCACCATAGAACATACATTTATACAGAAGCGACACTCATTGTCGGTTGTCGGTACCATTGTTGTTGCGATTTGACGTTTAAGACCTTGAATTTCTTTAAAAAAATATTCTATATATTATTTTTTGAAAATTTGTTATTACAAATATTTAAAAATATAAAATTTTTATTATATCTTGTATAGAGTTAAAGATAAAGACATTATAATATATAGAATAATCTAATGTATACATTACATTATAGTACATTGCAGAGGCGAAGGCACCAAGGAAACCAGTTGACAAATTCAAATGTTTATAACATAGTAATGTTTATAACCGTAGCCTACGTTATTAATACAAGGCCGGGAAACATCACAATATCTGTCAAACGGAAACTCTAGTTCCAAACTCGCCGTTTTGGCGCGACTTATTCTCGCTGTTATATTACTGTCTTTTTTGATGTATGTGATTTGTTGGTTATAACTGCTAAGTTGATATCAATATATTTTTTTGACAGTGGGAATAAGTCGCGCCCTCATCAACAGTTTTGGAACTAGAGTTTTTGGCCAGATTTTTAAACAAAATTTGAGTTGTTTCCTGGTCTTGTATTTAATAACGTAGGCTACATTATAACACAGTAATGTTTATAACATAGTTTGTAAATGACAGATGTGTGTCAAAAATCAACACTTTTAGTGACATTCTGAAAGCTTTTCTGGGAAGTACATTTAATCTTTCTTATTATTTTATTAATTAAATATTTAAAATTGTAGGTAAAATGCATATATCCATCAAAAATACCGCCAATCTTGTTAGTGAATTGGAAGAATCTCTGACTTTTAGGAACTTCCTCATACAATGAAAAATAAAAGTAATGTTATTTTTTTACCTCCCGCTACCCTTGGTAAGGGAGGTATAGGGATCGTGCTAAAAATCACATATCGGGATTTTAGTAAATGACCACGTTTTAAGGTCCCTAGACTCCAATTTTAACATTTTCACGATGATGTATGTATGTATGTGTGTGTGTGTGTGTGTGTATGTGTGTGTGTGTGTGTGTGTCATGTGTGTATGTGCAGGGATTTTGTCTTCGCTCGAACGCAAATACTATTATTCAGAAAATTCTGAAACCTTGTATTTCTGTCCTATTCTAATATGAAAAGAAGCCATTAGATTTTTGTGTAAATCGTATAACCGGAAATGGCACTTTACCTGAAGCTCATAATGGTTTACTTCAAAAAATACGATTAAATGCCATTTTTTCGCATTCTATATCTTATGAAAATTAAAGATTATTGAATTTTCTACAGGAATACATTAATACTTTTTCTATATATTTTACAGATAAATTTAAAAATAATTTTTTTATTAGTCTCGAAGCCTAAGATGAACACAATTCCTTTGTTACACAGTTCTTATTTCAAATGAATGTAACTGACAGTAAATGTCACTGTCAAAAAACTAATCACTTCAAATTAATAACAGTGACATTTTAAAAAGAAAATAGTATAAATAAATCAATAGTGTTCTGCAGTGAAACAATTTGCAGCGTTAGTGAATACATAGGTATGTATTTAAATTAATAAAAATTAAATAGCGGGAGGTTTTGTGTTGGCCACATCAGATTTTTACCTCTCGCTAAGAGAGGTATTGGATTCATGCTAAAATTCGCATATCCAGATTTCATTGAATAAGCACGATTTAAGGTCCCTAGAATCCGATTATAACATTTTTAAAATGATGTCTGTGTGTGTGTTGGGATGTGTGTATGTGTGTATGTCTGGATGTTGTAGACACGATTCCTCAAAAACCATAAGACTTAAGAATTGTTTAACTATGGATTCCTCAATCTGACATTCCTGGGAAGAGCTGAAAAGGTTTTGGTAACAATTGAACAACCGGAAGTAGTAGTTTCTTAGAAAAATTCTTCTAAATATAATTTTTTGGAAATTTTTGTTATTAAATATTGAAGAACATAAAATTGTCTATCTAATACACTTAAAATATTTATTATATCTTGTATAGATTTAGAGATAAAGACACTATAATATATAGAGTAATTTAATCACAGAGGCCAAGGCACTAAGGAAACCAGTTGACAAATTCCAATGTTTATAACATGACAAATGTCATTGTCAAATATCAACAGTTTTAGTGACATTCTGATAGCTTTTTCTGGGAAGTATATTTAATCTTTATTGTTTTATTAATTAAATATTTGAAATTACAGGTAAAATGCATATATCTATCAGAAATACCGCCAATCTGGTTAATGAATTGAAATAATTTCTGACATTTAGAAACTTCCTCATACAATGAAAAATAGATATAATTAGAATTATATGTGTGCAGAAGACATGTTAAATATAATAAAAAAACAGTGTTTGGGTAAAGTTCTGTATTTTTTTGTTATAAAATGACGGTTTGAAAGGGAAGTGCAATTCAATAATTATATAGCTTAATATGGAAATGGCGAGAGGTCTTGTGCTGGCCACAACAGATTTTTTTTTATTAGATCAGGTACTTCTGGGACTACCCTTGAATTTGTCTCCATTTTTGTAATCTCTTCTATAAAATGTATATGTCGCTCAAAAATCGATTCTAAATAAAATGTATTATTTTATACGAACTTTGGCGTATGAAATAAAATTTCGAATGATGGCAGTATGACAGATAATCCGCTGAGCGCATCAAAATATTAAAATATTTACCCATCTAAACATGATCAATACAATAAAATTCAAAATATACGAACATAAAGCCAAAATTGGAAGATTAGCATCAAACATTTGCATTGAAACAACTTCTAATCAATTAGATCAATAAATAAACAAACTTACCTTAGTTACATACAGATCGATTCCCTGACCTAGGCTAACAAATGAACGTCACAACAATGCACTGTACAGCACAACAAATGCGACAAACACAAATTATTTAAAAATATGAACATTTCTTGAAATATGTATATCTTTTAATCTAAATGTACCACAAACAATGGAAAAATAATATTAAAAATACGTTATTCGAATTATTGAATGCACAAGCGAATGACAGTTACCGCCATATTGAAAACTACGACATCTAACAAAACACACTGTAACTAAAATGACAGAAAACAAAATGGAGGGAATATTTCAACAAGGTCTTAGCCAGAACTTAATATTAGAGAGAGTTCATTTTCTTTTAGATACGGATCATATATAAATATTTTTACCTCTCGCTAAGAGAGGTATTGGATTCATGCTAAAATTCGCATATCCAGATTTTATTGAATAAGCATGATTTAAGGTCCCTAGAATCCGATTATAACATTTTTAAAATGATGTCTGTGTGTGTGTGTGTGTGTGTGTGTGTGGATGTGTGTATGTGTGTGTGTATGGCTGGATGTTGGACGGACGATTCCCCAAAAACTATAAGACATAAGACCTATTTAACTATGAATTCCTCAATCTGACATTCCTGGGAAGAGCTGAAAAGGTTTTGGTAACAATTGAACAACCGGAAGTAGTAGTTTTTAAAAGAAATTCTTCCAAATATTACAAGTCGAGTATAGGCGAAACTACACTAAGGAAACCAATTGACAAATTCAAATGTTTATAACATAATTTGTAAATGACAGATTTCAGTGTCAAAAATAAACAGTTTTAGTGACATTTTGATAGCTTTTTCTGGGAAGTACATTTAATCTTTCTTATTGTTTTATTAATTAAATATTTGAAATTGTAGGTAAAATGCATGCATCCATCAGAAATACCGCCAATCTGGTTAATGAATTGGAAGAATCTGTGCCATTTAGAAACTTCCTCATACAATGAAAAATAGATATAATTAGAATTATGTGTGCAGAAGACATGTTAAATACAATAAAAGACAATATTTGGGTAAAGTTCTGTAATATTTTGTTATAAAACGACGGTTCGATAGCAAAGTGCAATACAATACGTATATAGCCTAATATGGAAATGGCGAGAGGTCTTGTGCTGGCCACAACAGATTTTTATTTTTACTTCCTTGTACGAAGTAAAGGAAGTATTGTAATCGCGAAAAATTTCGGAAATATCCATTTTGACCATCCCTGAATCCATTTTGACTAATTTCGTCGTGACGTCTGTACGTACGTATCTCGCATAACTGAAAAAAAATCAAATAAAAATCGGATGTGGCGAACACAAAAACCTCCCGCTATTTATTTATTGCTTTATTTACTATTTTCTTTGTAACATGGGGTCCCGTGGCGGCGTGCCTGAGTGTCTGGTCGCGAACCCGGGGAAACCGGGTTCGATCCCGACAGGCGCCAAATATTTTCAATTTTAAATGGCACAAAAGTGATCCCTGTGGTGCACTCTCCACACTAGCTATGAGTGCCCGTGAGGTGACGCCTGGTAAAATATATCGTCATCATTACCAATGTCTACATGTGTTGTAGATATTGGCACACCCAGAAATGGGTAACATGCCGTGATGATATATTTTCTTTTTTATTCTTTGTAACATGTCACCATTATTAATTTGAAATGATTAGTTTTTTTGACAGTTACATACATTTGAAACAAAAGAATATGTTTATCTTTGATACATAGGCTCCTGGACTTATGAATTAGATTATTTTATAAATTTATATATAATATATATATATATATATATATATATATATATATATATATATATATATATATATATATATATACAGGGTGTCTCTTAAATAGAGGGACATGGCTTAACCACAGATTCCTGAGGCTAAAATAAGACGATTTAACCAAACTTGCTTCTACCGGAAAGTGTACCATTTAGCCAGAATTCTGCTTCAAAGTTCTTCGAAAAAAAATTAATTTTGATTATAACAACAGAACGCTTTATACGATTTGGATGAAATTTGGTATGACAGTTCATATGGTTATAGGTCATGTTTTAAGGTGATACTTGTTATTATTAGTAAACCACTAGTGTATGAAACGTAGGTGTCCCAACATTAATCAGACCGTAACTTTTTAATGGCAATGCCGAAAACGTGAAATTATTTTTCTTCAGAAAGATACATTCAATAGTAAACTTTTCTCTCTCTCTGTAATTTGTGATATCTGTTACGGTTCACACAGAAAATAATAAAATCTGAGTGTCTGCACTGCTAAACTTTTAAAATAAATTTAATCTAGCAGTCTATCCAAATGTCAAACAAGTAATTTTTAATGACAGTAACAATTGTTTTACGGGTTGTCAAAAATTTTATTCGCAATTTTCTAAAATTAGTAACATCCGTTTATTTGGTCTAATAATGGTAGTCAAATATTATTAGGCCGAACAAACGGATGTTACTAATTTTAGAATATTAAGAAGAAAATTTTTGACAACTCGTAAAACAATTGTTAATGTCATTAAAAATTACTTGTTTGACATTTGGATAGACTGCTAGATTAAATTTATTTTAAAAATTTAGCAGTGCAGACACTCAGATTTTATTATTTTCTGTGTGAACCGTAACAGATATCACAAATTACACAGAGAGAGAAAAGTTTACTATTGAATGTATCTTTCTGAAGAAAAATAATTTCACGTTTTCGGCATTGCCATTAAAAAGTTACGGTCTAATTAATGTTGGGACACCTACGTTTCATACACTAGTGGTTCACTAATAATAACAGGTATCACCTTAAAATATGACTTATAACCATATGAACTCTCATACCAAATTTCATCCAAATCGTATACTGCGTTCTGTTGTTATAAGCAAAATCAATTTTTTTTCGAAGAACTTTGAAGCAGAATTCTGGCTAAATGGTACACTTTCCGGTAGAAGCAAGTTTGGTTAAATCGTCTTATTTTAGCCTCAGGAATCTGTGGTTAAGCCATGTCCCTCTATTTAAGAGACACCCTGTATATATATATATATATATATATATATATATATATATATATATATATATATATATAGAAAATGTATGAATGTATATGTGTAGAAAATTTAATAAACTTTAATTTTTATAATAACATAAGAAGCAAAAAAATTACATTTAAAAGTATTTTTCGAAGAAAAACTATTTTGAGCTTTAAGCACCTATAGTGCAATTTCCGGTTACCTGATTTACACCAAAATCTAATGGCACACACACACACACACACACACATACACACACACACATATATATATATATATATACAGGGTGTCTCTTAAATAGCGGGACATGGCTTAACCACAAATTCCTGAGGCTAAAATAAGACAATTTAACCAAACTTGCTTCTACCGGAAACTGTACCATGTAGCCAGAATTCTGCTTCAAAGTTCTTCGAAAAAAAATTAATTTTGCTTATAATAATCGGACGCTTTATTCGATTTGGATGAAATTTGGTATGACAGTTCATATGGTTATGTCATCTTTTAAGTTGATACTTGTTATTATTAGTGAACCACTAGTGTATGAAATTTAGGTGTCCCAACATTAATTAGACCGTAACTTTTTAATGGTAACGCCGAAAACGTGAAATTATTTTTCTTCAGAAAGATACATTCAATAGTAATTTGTGATATCTGTTACGGTTCACGCAGAAAAAATAAATTCTGAGTGTCTGCTGTCTGCACTGCTAAATTTTTAAAATAAATTTAATCTAGCGGTCTATGCAAATGTCAAACAAATAATTTTTAATGACAGTAACGAGTTGTCAATCTTCACAACTTATCTAGGAGTAAGCTGAGATATGTAATCGTCTTATTTATAATAATGGTAATAAAATAATATTAGGCCGAACAAACGGATGTTGCTAATTTTAGAATATTGCGAAGAAAATTTTTGACAACCCGTGAAACAATTGTTACTGTCATTAGAAATTCGTTGTTTGACATTTGGATAAACTGCACTGTCGTTTATACATATTGCAATTTTCAAAATATTTCCTTTACTAGTCTAATAGCTATGAATAAATTAGTAAAACAACATCATTCAAATATGAAAACAATAATAGAAATTTAAATATATGTACAGCAAACACCTGTCTTCAAATTTGAATTTTTTAAGACAGATAGCGGCACATGAAATTGTTTAATATTTTCCAGTGCAGGCGTTTTCTTTAAGGGACTTTAATTTAATATGCATTTAAATACTCATATAAACAATATTCCCACTGCAAAAAAATTGTATCGACAGGTATGGAATGGAAACAGCCTTCAGATTCTATGTACATTTGCTCGAACCTGATTGTTCAATTGATTGATCGATATATTGATTTTCTCCCATTTACACGATACATCAACGTACTTTGTTACAACACAACATAAAAATATAGTTCATGAGTTTCGTCATAGAGTGCAGTAGCAGTATTGTTTCCGTATTAATAATTTTAAGAAAATCTGTTTTTTGGCTAAACTAATAACATTGCAACTTAGTTTGTCATAAGAAAAAAATTTTATAATTAGAAATAAAATGTAGTCTTGTTGAAACATTTTTTCATATTCGTTTTAGGTTCAGGATAATGAATAAAAATAAAAATCCATATATTTCACGCAAACAAATTTTTATACAAAATAATTTTTGCAACAAATTCTATTTATTATTTAATTCTAAATATATTTTAACTAATAATTTATTTTATTTACGTATAGTTCTTGAGAAATTGTTTTATTTATTTAAATATATATATATCTCCAAAAATACAAACTATATAATAAAGATTATTGTATAAATAATTAAAATAGAATATTTTGAGCAAATTTTATTTGAAACTTTTTTCGATTTGACGCTCCAGTTTTGAGATAATAATTTCTGAAAATAAATAAGATAAAATTCCAAACAGTGTTTATATTTCTTGTCAATAGGTGGCTATACCAATATTTTATTGGAATTATTGATTCATAAATCATTAAATAACGGCTTCATTTCTCATTTTTAAAAAAAGTTTATTTGAAGATATTTACTCACAATTAAAAGTTACATATTACTGTATTTTTATATATATATATATATATTTTTTAACTTTTAACTACAAAATGCATGTGCATGAAAACTTGAATAACTTTTGTATCCTGAGGAATATTTAAATGAAAATTGGTACACATGTGTATTTTCACTCAAGGAATCGATTTTTGATAAAATTGAAGCCACATTTGTTACCCAAAATTTGGTATAAATTTAACACCCGAAAATGGAGATGGATTTTTTTCTTATAATACCATTAGATTTTATGTACTTTCTTATATAAATAACCAGTCTTCAATTGCTTAATTGGTCTAAGTACCACGAATAAATTAGTAAAACCGTTCTTGAGTAGCGATTCAGATACCATTGTTGATAAATATTACAATTAAAACTGGACCGTTCAAAATATTTTGATAAAAATTATTGTACATATGTATTTTAATAAAATTAAACCCTTATCGTCAACCCTTAAATGGGTAGATATATAGTACCCAGAACTGGGTCGAGATGCAAACCTGTAGATTTCACCATTCGAATCTACATATTTTTTTGTACATGTATACCAATTTTCAGAATTATTGTACTATTAGTATAATTAATTAAATTTATTTTAAAAATTTAGCAGTGCAGACACTTAGATCTTATTTCTTTCTGTGTGAACCGTAACAGATATCACAAATTACACAGAGAGAGAAAAGTTTACTATTGAATCTATCTTTCTGAGGAAAAATAATTTCACGTTATCGGCGTGGTTATTAAAAAGTTACGGTCTAATTAATGTTGGGACACCTAAGTTTCATACACTAGTGGTTCACTAATAATAACAAGTATCACCTTAAAAGATAACTTATAACCATATGAACTATTATTCTATTATTACAAGCAAAATTAATTTTTTTTCGAAGAACTTTGAAGCAGAATTCTGGCTAAATGGTACACTTTCCGGTAGAAGCAAGTTTGGTTAAATTGTCTTATTTTAGCCTCAGGAATCTGTGGTTAAACCATGTCCCTCTATTTAAGAGATACCCTGTATATACACTGTGTCTCAATCTCTCAATAAGCTTGCTCACTATTGGTAACTTTTTTATTTGAAGAGATACGAGGTTGGTTAAATTAGCAAAATTGTGCCATTTTATATTAGAAAATTGGTCATGTAGACAAAATAAAAATTGTGTCAGCGGTTCCCAAAATTTGGGACAGAATATATATTTTTTAAATGGAACTATATATTTTTTATTAATTTATTAGAAAGAGTATTTTTTTCTCTTTCCATTAAGGTAATGTTACAATTTTTTCAAATAAATGAGTTATTTACGTTTAAAGATAAAAATTATCTTTTATTAGTTTAGGTCCAGTAAACTATGGAAACAATTGCCTTTTATAAAATTATTATTTTATTAATTTATTTTACAGTAATAACAAAACAAAGAAAATATTCAAATTGAAAGCCATTATTTCTTTCGCACATTTAAACTCTTTTGGAAAGAGAGCCGACCGTTCTACGTAAATGGTGTCCACATAGCACGATCATATCTAACTTTTCTTCATTTGTAAAGTTATTAAACATTATTAAACACAGAGAACTTTACGGAGAAATTATTAAACGTCAAAAAACAAAGAATCAATTGTTTCCATGGCTGATTTGACTAAAAAACTAATAAAATAGTTTACAAAATTTAAATTTTTAACCGTAAATAACTCGTTTATTTGAAAAAATTGTACATAAACAACATTACCTTATTGGAAAGAGAAAAAAATACTCTTCCCAATAAGATATTAAAAAATATATGGTTCCATTTAAAAAATATATATTGTCCCAAATTTTGAGAACCGCTGACACAAATTTTATTTTGTCTAATATAAAATAGCACAATTTTGCTCATTTAACCAACCTCGTACCTCTTCAAATAAAAAAGTTACCAATAGTGAGCAAGCTTATTGAGACACTCTGTATACACACATATAGACATCATTGTGAAAACGTTAATATTGGATTCTAGGGACCTTAAAACGTGGTCATTTACTAAAATCTCGATAAGTGATTTTTAGCACGATCTCTATACCTCCCTTACCTAGGGTAGCGGGAGGCAAAAATACGAAGCAATGCTTTTAGTTCGTCTGATCTAGCTGGAGATGGCATACAACAGTCTCTCCGGCTCATAGTTAATAATTTTCTCACCAGATAGTACCATCGCCCGCATTTATAGACTTGCTTCTCACGATAAAAGATGTCGCTAGTAAGATTGGAAACAACTAAATGCTTTTGTGTCATAAGTTGGCCATCTATCATCATAAACAACTAACTAAAAAACTACGGTAACTAGATCTGTAAAATGTTACACTAGCGTGTTTATCTCTAAATTTATAGAAGATATAATAAAAAATTTAAATGTATCAGGTGTAGAATTTTGTTCTTCAAATATCAAAAATTTTCAAAAATTAATATTTGGAAGAATTTCTTTTGAAAACTACTACTTCCGGTTGGTCAGTTGTTACCAAAACCTTTTCAGCTCTTCCCAGGAATGTCAGATTTAGGAATTCATAGTTAAACAGGTGTTATGTCTTATAGTTTTTGAGGAATCGTCCGTCCAACATCCAGCCATACACACACACACACACACACACACACACACACACACACACACACACATATACATTATATATTAATAAAATAATTATACCCAGATTATATGTTTTTCTAATTTACTGAAATTCTATCAACTTTCATGGGACATGTTACATAAAGTACCCTTATTTTTTGTCGTAGTACACATTTATGTAATAAAAAAGGGGAGTTCCATTTAAAAAAATTGTCTTTTTTGAAGTTTGTCAACTGTAATTTTGGTGTAACGTACCCGTCACATTTTTATAAATAATCGAGGATTCTTCTATGGATAATGTAGCTTAAAGTCTCTTTTATAAAAGGCTTTTTTCAGATTATAAAAATTCGATCTCGTTCCCGATATACAGAGTTTTGAAAATGTGCCGGATTTCAGACAAAAAATCAAAAAAAGTTGAATAACGCCGGAAGTAGTTGATCATGAGTAAAATGTTTTTATTGCTTCATATGTAAAATTTTCCGCTGCATTCAATGGTAAAATAAAATATAGCGTATTCCATTTAAAATAAGAAAGTTGAGGTCAATTTTATAATTATAAATTAGTATCCCATGTAAACTTAGTAGTATATGACGTCATTACTTAAGGGATTTTTTTGATGACGTAAGTCTTCTGCCAATTCATTTCTACCATAACTATATTATCTGAATGCCAGAAACAAAATGGTAATTTCGAAGTATTTTAACACGCACATAAAATACGTCTAAAAAAATTTAAAAATAACAGCCTGTATAAGATAAATATTTACGTAGTTCCTGATAAACAGTACCGGAGTTAAATATTTCTGTTAATGAAGTATATTTATAAATGAGCATCCGAAATTTGACTTCTCTTCCAGTACACTATGGAACATATTCGAATTCCTTTATGAAAATCTTTCTTATGTACAGAGTGTCTCATTTTCGATGTTTTTTTTTTATGGATAACTCCGGAAATATTACTGGTAGAGCAAAATCGTTTGAACATTCCAAAGTCAACTTTTTGAGAAAAGTTTAATGGTCAACACAGAAATTTTCGATCTTCTTTTGTTTCTGAGCTACACGTAAAAATTTGTTTTTAGCTTATTTCGAAAATATCTTATAACTTATTATGGCAGCTAGAGAAAAATTGTTTAAACAAATTTTGTACCGTTTTTTTGGTAAAATAAAAGAGCACAATGGCCATTAAATGCCATTTTTTGAAAACCTTATAATTTTCGAGATATAACACAAACTTATGATTGTTACCTTCCGCTGAACCAACTTTAATGAATTTTGGTATAGGGATAGTTGGAGAAGGACATAGGCTACCTTTTGTCGCGAAATTAGAACTTGAAAGAGTGAAATAGGGGATGAAAGTTTGTGTGAAAAACCCATCATTTCTCAAATTAGGGATATAAAAATTCTTATTTATGCTTTTGGTAAGAAATAGTGTTTTAGCGTTTTTGAAAAATCATCCCTCAAGGCGAAACAATAGGGGATGATTTCAATTTTTTTTTTATCTTTGTATCTATAGTTAAGTTTTAACCGATAGCAGATTTTCGATATTTGTCGGAGAGATAGCTTGCATCATATGCACATAAGTAAAAGTACCCGAGACATGTTCAGAAAAGGCGCTTTTAGGTGCGGTGCGGGGAGCGGGTGGACAGTGGGCGGAGTCTGTTACATCTACGATGTGAGGCAGGTTGCTGGCTCCCTACGCAGCACTTACTGGTACACGTGTTATTCTAGCTTTACCGTGTGAAGCCGGGCCGGGTCAGTTAGGATTTTTATTCTTTTACCTTCCGCTACCCTTGGTAAGGGAGGTATAGGGATCGTGCTAAAAATTACTTATCGAGATTTTAGTAAATGACCACGTTATAAGGTCTCTAGAACCCAATTTTAACATATTCACGATAATGTCCGTATGTGTGTATATGTGTATGGATTTTGTCCACGCTCTAACTCAAATACTATCATTCAGAAAATTCTGAAACCTTGTATTTCGACCCTACTTTAATACGTAAAGAAACCAGTAGATGTACCTCGGATAACCGGAAATGGTACTTTACTTGAAGCTCATAGTAGTTTTTCTTCAAAAAAATACCATTAAATGCCATTTTTGCATTTTATGTTATTAGGAAAATTATAGATTATTGAATTTTCTACAGGTATACATTAACACTTTTTCTATATATTTTACAGATAAATTTAAAAATTAATCTTTATTATAAATCCCGAAGCCTAAGATAAAAACAATTCCTCTGTCATGCAGTTCATATTTCAAATGTATGTAACTGACAGATATATGTCTACAAAAAACTAATCACTTCAAATTAATAATAGTGATATTTTAAAAAGAAAATAGTAAATAAAGCAATAGTTATATGCAATGGAACATAACATAGTTTGCGGCATTAGTAAATACTTAGATATGTATTTAAATTAATAAAAATTAAATGACGGGAGGTTTTGTGTTGGGCACATCAGGTTTTTTAAATGGCAACCTATGTTGAAAATAGTTTTATCTTTTTTCTTATTTTATAAGCTTTTCAATGATATATAACAAATCAACATTTTTTTGTTTTACAGATGAATAAAACATGAATTATTAATTTTTTGGAGGGAAGGAATTGAAAATTATTAAGAAACAAATGAAGAAAACTATTATTGTTCATCGCACGGTACAAATATATCATCATCATTACTGATATCTGTGATAACCCAGAAATGGGTAATATGCCGTGATGATATATTTATATTTTTATATAAATTTATTATGTGGTCCCGTGGCTGCGTGCCTGAGTGTTTGGTAGCGAACCTGGGGAACCGGGTTCGATCCCGACCGACGCCAAATATTTCGAATTTTAACTGGCACCAAAGTGATCCCAGTGGTGCACTCCACGCCAGCAATGAGTGCTCGTGAGGTGACGCCTGGTAAACGCCCCCACGGTAGAAATATGTCATCATCATTACCGATGTCTACATGTGTGTTGTAGATACTGGCACACTCAGTAATAGGTAATATGCCGTATTAATTAACATCCGAAATTTGACTGATTTTATTTGTAAAAATGAACATCCGAAATTTTGTCTCCTTTTAGCCTACTAGTCACTGCGCGAAAATGTATGTCCTAAATTGAATTGACCCCGAATCTTTGGGTCTGAGGGGAAATCCCCCCTTTCACAATGGCCAGTTCGACCCTGCGTACGTCTGAAGCTATAACTGCAGTCAAACTTGGCGCCCATCCATACTACATAGACGTAGACCGGTAGGCAGAGGCTCGTCTGATATTTTTAACTTTTCGTCTCCGTTGAAAATTATTATTCAACGTGGCCTGATTTTTCAGACCTCGTGAACTTGATGTCGTTTATTATTTTGGCACTTGGCAAATGAAATCTCATAGTATAATATAATAGTACACTAGCACTAGCGGTCGTTGAAAATGTAGCACCAAAAAATATTAAGAATGGAGTATTTCACTCAATTTTTTTTATTATTTTAAATAAAACTTCATTTAGTTTTGAAGCAATTCATAGTATTAAAAAATCTTAATTGTTCCTAGTTTAACAGTATTTTATTTTCGAGAAATCATTGTAACGTCACATTTCCCCTATACTTGTCTTTCTCACACACACTGCTCTGAGTACACTGCGACAGAAAGATAACAATAGTATGACGTTAATTTTCCCTTTTAGCAAATGTGAAATATCTCGTAAAGTAATTATTTAAAAAATATTTTCATTGTTTTAACTATTATTTATTAAGCCATACTTTATGGTAAATTGAATTTTTTTAAATTATTTTGTTATGGTGGAATATCCCATACTAGTGATGCCGCGAGACCAGAATTAGTGGTGGGATCCGGATAGTTTCGGTTTCTGATCCAAAAATATCCGGATATCCGGATAATTGATTGTTGAACTATCCGGATCTGAGTATCTGATTTTGGATCCGGATCTGAGAAATGGATTTTGGATCCAAATCTGAGTACTAGATTTTGGATCTGGATCCGAATATGAGTATGAGTATCGGATTTTAGATATGGAATTTCAGAATCCACATCGGTTCTCGGATTCGAATATTCTCAGTATTGAACCCAATGATAATATTTGAATGTATAAGTATTATCATGGAGTTCAAAACCAAATAAATCTGATTATGAAATAATCCACAATAAATTTTTGTTTGATATAGTTAATAGAATTGGACCCAGAATTAAAATTCGGATCCGGATCCAGATTTGAGTCCGGATCCCTTTTGGATTCGGATCTGGACTTAGATCTGGATCCGGATCCAAATCCGAATTAAATTTACGGATATCCGCTTCAATATCCGAACATCGGATATCCGAGGAACCGGATATTTTGAGATCCGGGTACTCGGATCCAAGTTTTGCCGGATCCTCTCAGCACTAGACGAGATATGGCGAGAAACAATCCACTCTCTGCATCTCGTTTCGTCATATTTTTCCTTACTCTTTCTAGATCTTGACTCGAGAGTCTCGAATTTATAATTAAAAATAGTAAATAAATTAATATTAAAAGCAACATGAATATAATAGTTATGATTGAAACGTAGGTTTAAAATTAATAAAAGTGTACGGACTGCAGTTCCGAATTTTTTCTTTTCTCCCACATGAATATAACAAACGGGTACCTTTAATTAAAATATTATTTTACTATGTCTGGTGTTTGAATGCTAGGTAAAAAATCTGTTGTACCCAGCACAATACCTCTCGCCATTTCCATATTATGTTATATAAGTATTGTATTGCACTTGCAGCGAATCGTCGTTTTATAACAACAACATTACAGAACTTTAGCCAAATATTGTTTTTTATTGTATTTAACATGTCTTCTGCACACATATAATTCTAATTATATCTATTTTTCATTGTATGAAGAAGTTCGTAAATATGAGAGATTCTTCCAATTCATTAACCAAATTGGCGGTATTTCGGATGGATATATGCATTTTACCTGTAATTTCAAATATTTCATTAATAAAATAATAAGAAAGATTAAATATACTTCCCAGAAAAAGCTATCAGAATAATGTCACTAAAACTGCTGATTTTTGACACTGACATGTGTCATTTACAAACTATTATAAACATTGGAATTTGTCAACTGGTTTCCTTAGTGCCTCAGCTTCTGCAATTAGATTATTCCATATATTATAGTGTCTTTATCTCTAAATCTATACAAGATATAATAAAAAAATTAAGTTTATTAGATGGAGAATTTTATGTTCTTCAATATTTAATAACAAAAATTTTCAAAAAAATATATTTAGAAATTTTTTTCTAAGAAACTACTACTTCCGGTTGTTCAATTATTACCAAAACCTTTTCAGCTCTTCCCAGAAATGTCAGATTGAGGAATCAATAGTTAAACAGTTCTAAGTCTTATAGTTTTTGAGGAATCGTCTCTCCAACATCCATACACACACACACACACGGACACACACACACATACATACATACAAACATCATCTTAAAAATAGTAAATTCGTATTGCAGGGACCCTAAAACGTGCTTATTCATTAAAAACTCACCACCAATTTTTTTGACCAAAAACAATACCTTCCTTACCTAAAGGTGACGGAAGGTAAAAATTGATGTTTTTTAAAAAATGGATAATGTTGAGCATCGTGCATTAATTAAAAATTAAATTTTTTGTATAACAAGATTAAGATCTTGCAAACGCGAAGATTTCAAATGACCTCGGATCCCCGGAATTATGTCTAGGATTTAGACAAAAATTCACACGAACCCAAAAACAGTACAAATACATAATATGTACGTAAACGTAACATAATGAATCATAATAAATCATAAAAGAAAATATAACAGGGTAATTAGGAGATAAGGTAATCTTATAGATAAGCCTGATAATACCTAGTTTCCTGATAGAAACGATTTGTACAATAGATCAAGATCATAATCGCCTCAAAAAAGATTTACTTTGTAACAATTAACACCTTCGCTGCCATGGCGGACATCGTGATATTTCGTTGTGCGCCAAGGCGGACACCGGTGTCCGCCAGCGTTTTTTTCGCTTTACACCAACCAACAAAACGTATTGAAAGAAGCATTGAATATGTGTCTGCTGTGGCGCCCTAGGATATTTGGACTATCTTGGTTTATCGATATGTCTTATAGAAACAGTTTTAGAGATGTGTCCGCTATTTGTGTACACTCTGGCGTACAAAAGATAAATTAATATTTTTATTTTAAGAGGCCAAGCGGACACGGTAAAAAAAATCAGGTATATACAAGTGAGTAAATCAGTATTCTAAAAAGCAGTTTGTGAAAAATAAATATAAATTCTTTATTAATAACTTTACAATATTATACAAAATAAGTTATATTAAAAGGAGAGAAGGCATCTCCATAGCCATATTTACAATTTTTTTCGCAAGCTCTGACATGATTTAAATACAACCTTAATGACAGATTATGCTACACTGATAAGAACTTACAGAATACAACAATTCAACATTATTGCGCATATTGTCCATACAAGTTTATTTGTGTCCGCCGATTCCGTTGTGTCCGCTAAAGGTGTCTGCTGTGGCGCAGGAAAACAGAAAAATGTGTCCGCTATGGCGCCTTGAGATCTAAAAGCCAGTATGTTATAATACTGCGCCAACGGCAGACACCGGTGTCCGCTCGTATTTTTATTAATAACTAATTACTGAATAAAGATAAAATAAAAATAAAACTACCAAAATACATAGAATTAACCCTGTTATTAGGTACATGTTCTGGTCTTCAGGGACAATTTTGAAATGACCGCTTGGCAGCGAAGGTGTTAAAAGAAAAAGCTGTTGTGGCCAGCACAATACCTCTCGCCATATCCATTTTATGTTATATAAGTATTCTATTGTACTTCTCTATCGAACCGTCGTTTTATATAAAAAAAAATTACAGAACTTTAGCCAAATATTGTTTTTTATTGTCATATCTTCTCCACACATACAATTCTAATTATATCTATTTTTCATTGTATGAGGAAGTTCCTAAATGTCAGAGATTCTTCCAATTCGTTAACAAGATTGGCGGTATTTCTGATATATGCATTTTACCTATAATTTTAAATATTTAATTAATAAAACAATAAAAAAGATTAAATGTACTTCTCAGAAGAATGTCACTATTACTGTTGACTTTTGACACTGATATCTGTCATTTACAAATTATGTTATAAACATTTGAATTTGTTAGTTACCTTAGTGCCTTAGCCTCTGCGATGTACTACATTAAATTATTCTATATATTACAGTGCCTTTATCTCCAAATCTATACAAGATATAATAAAATTTTTAAGTGTATTAGATGGAGAATTTTATGTTCTTCAATATTTGTAATAACAAAAATTTCCAAAAAAATATTTTTAGCAGATTTTTTTAAAGAAACTATTACTTCCGATTGTCCAATTGTTACCAAAATCTAATTAGCTCTTCCCAGGAAACTGCAGTTAAATATTTTTTGTCTTATAGTATTTGAAAAACCGTGGTTGCAACCCACACACACACACACACACACACACACACACACACACACACACACACACACATATATATATATATACACACGCACACACACACACACAGACATCATTTTAAAAATGTTATAATCGGATTCTAGGAACCTTAAATCGTGCTTATTCAATAAAATCTGGATATGCGAATTTTAGCATGATTCCAATACCTTTCTTAGCGAGAGGTAATTATTAGTATTTCAAATAATCAACTTTTTAATACCATGTACTCATCTCTACATCTATACGTCACACCAGTGGCGTGCGGTCAGGGGAAGCAAGGTAAGCTGTATTTACACATCAGTTCTGTTAAATATGTTCATGTTTTTTTTATGTCAATGTTGCAGGATCAAATATTTTATAATTCGAACATAAAAGTATGTGTAAATGGGGAAGTTTAGCATGGTAAAAATTCTACATAACATACTATTTTCTCACAAATATAACACAAATGACTGCTGAAATTCAAATTAAAAATTAAAATTATTGCTCCATTTATTTATAAATAATATTTTTTGGGTAAACTCTAAGTACGTCACAAGTCAGTTATGCGCAAACTCAGACAGAACGGTGAAAGCGAACCACTTGATCGTAGGTCGAGCAACACCTCAGTCTCAAGTGACTGGTAACCACAACCGCGTGCGTCAGTGTATAAGAGACATACGTTGTACCAAGCCTCTACCGACGTCATCACAGCTTAAAATCGGCTTTTCCGGAAAATCTGGGCATTTTTGTAGAAAATAAAGCATGTTACATCATTTTTCAAGTCATTTCCCATGGAATAAAACAATAAAAAAAAAATGTTGTGGCCAGCACAAGACCTTCCGTCAATTCCATATATTTTGTACAAATCCCATACCAAAAGGTCCTTGGAACAGATTCTATATAATATCATGTAAAAACACATACTATTTTTTACAAATTCCATACCAAAAGTTCATTTGAAAAGGTTCTATAAATCCAATAAAATTATAACATCAACTACACTAAGTAATGTCCTTCCATCGTCTCTTTGGCCTTTCTCTGCGTGTGACTTTGCGAGCAACACTTATGACATACCAATTTTAGATCCTATACTTTTTTCCATATTTGATTTTGCACTTGCAACTGACATCTGTCAATTGAATTTTTTTGAATAATTATGTCAGCTGTTTCCTTGATAAATAGCAAAGCTGACTAATTTTTGAAAATTAATTTCTTTATAATTGTTTTAAATTTACATCTATTGAATATGAAGGAAAATGTATAATCAAACTGTATAGAGAAGAGTATTTTCTTTAATATATATAATAACAAAATGTCAAAAAATAATATTTAACTGCGTTTTTTCAAGAAAAACTGTTAAAAACTTCAAATAAGGGAACTTCCGGTGGATCAATTATAACCAAAATCTAATCAACTCTTCATATGGATGAACAGAAGAGGAATACGAAAGAATTATAATTTTTAGAATTGTAGTATTGGAGTTATCGTCAGAGAAAAAATTGTCACACGCACACACGGACACACACACACACACACACACACATATATATATAAACACACACACACACACATACAGACATCATCTTAAAAATGGTATATTCGTATTGTAGGGACCCTAAAACGTGCTTATTCATTAAAAACTCACCACCGAATTTTTTGACCAAAGACAACACCTTCCTTACCTAAAGGTGACGGAAGATAAAAATCGCTAAACTTCCCCATTTGATAAATAAAATATAAATATATCATCACGGCATATTACCCATTTCTGAGTGTGCCACAATCTGCTTTATCGCAGATATCGGTAATGAAGACGACATATTTGTGCCGTGCGGGCGCTTACCATGCGTCACCTCACGGGCACTCATTGCTGGCGTGAAGAGTGTACCACGTGGTCATTTCCTAAAATCTCGATATGTGATTTTTAGCACGATCCCAATCATATACCTATTAACTAATATATTGCGGATCCTTTGCTTTTCTTGAAGGAAACACTGTGAAATGGAAATATAATTTCTGCATAAGTCTATCTCACACAAACACCCAACCGCGAATTATGCGCATGCTTGGAAACCGCGACTACTATTGGCTAACGAGGAAATCATCATCACTTTTTGCGAATCACAGAGTTTTGTTTATTAACGACTAGCGGGAGAAATTTTAAATTTAAATTTGAGAAATTAAACAATGTACCTATTATTTATTTTGTATGTAAATTCTTGAATATAAATATTAGTAATAATAAAAAACATTGACATATTCTAGTGCTAAATTTGAATTAAATAATTTACTTTATTGTACTGTAAAAATAATAGGAATACAATCTGGTCAGGATTAATTTATTTAGGTGACAATAAATTACTGTATGAAACACAAAGCAAATGCTTTCGAAGTGCAACTACAAACAGAAATGAAATCAAACGACAAAGTCAAACCATGTGCTCGCTGCATCACCAGGGCAGCGTTCCAAAACCAGGAATACCGAGTTTTGGCGTAGAACATGAAGTGTTGAGTTTTAGAACGAATGAGAGTTTTGTTGAAGTAAAAAATTGAAACTAAATTAAAAATAATTTTATAAAACTAACAAAACTACTTATAATTACAACATTAATGTCAAGCCCGTAATAAAAGCGCTTTTATGGAGCACTCTCCTCAATTTAATGTGAAAATACGCTCCATAAAAGCGCTTTTATTATAAAAGTATGCTCGTAATACACGCCAACATATTTACTTATGTTTATTTTCAACTAAAAGCATGTTTTCTTCCTCAAGAAGGCAAATTACTTTCATATGTTGAGAATCGTGAGCAACTACATTTGAAAATATTGTGAATTTTGGAACGCAGCCCAGCCAGCGACGCTATCAACGTTAGCCAATAGTAGTCAAGATTTCCGAGCATGCGCATAATTGCCGGTTGGGTGTTTGTGTGAGATAGACTTATGCAGAAATGATATTTCCATTTTACAGTGTTTCCTTCATCTACTTTTATGGGAAAGATACGAGCATTAGCAATATATTAGTTAATAGGTATATGATCCCAATACCTCCCTTACCAAGGGTAGCGCTAGTTAAAAATAGTGAAGCACCTCATGGTTGCCCCCTTTTAAATTTCCTCGCCTCCGCCTATGCTGCCGATAAGCGTGGTGGGGACCCGTCAAGTTCATATAACGGCTTGCTTTGACACGCTGACCGCTGTCTTCGTTCAGTACGTAAGCAAACGATCTGTGATTTTTGAAGATTGTGATTTTCTGGTGATTTATTTTTACAACAACTGACCTAATTTGTGTTGTTTACCTTTATTTAAGGCTGTGTAACAGTGTAACTATCACGATGACTAGTGTAACTGCGAAAAAGGTATGTAAACTTAAAATAATGATCCAAAAATAGATGACGTGGGTTAAAAATTGTACTGACGTTTATTACCTTTGAGTAGCATGTGCTTCCTTATAGTTTATTGGGTCGGGATTATACATCTTCTCATTATACAGGTGTTCTATAATAAACTAGCACACCAGCACATACCGATGTATCTCGCTTATGTATACAGAGTGTTCATTGTATTTCTCTCTTATCTCGAAAACTATAAAGCTACAAGATCGGTTATACAGGCAAACAATTTTTATTTTACTAGATAACTAGACTATTACAATGAGAAACAATGTGTTGTGGCCAACACAAGACCTCTCGCCAATTCAATATTAGGCCATATAAGTATTGTATATGTATATTTGATATTTCTGGTAACACACAAAAACACATATCTTCTTTATATATTTTTTAATTAATTCTATTCACTCTTATAGCCGAGACAGACGACAAAAATTAATGATCATTAACGGTTAGATATAGTATGTGCACGTAAACTTGAGACAATTGACAGATGTCAAAATTGAATTTATTAAAAAACCAGAAAATATTGACTATAATAAGTACATGTTACTTATTGTTTTGTACTGTATGAGTACATTACAATAAGTAGCACGAGCTTACTACATTCAATATTATCTGATTTGTTAATAGAAGCGATTTTGACATCTGTCAATAGTCTCAAGTTTCCGTGAGCATACTATATCTAAGCGTTAATGATCATTAATTTTTGTCGTCTGTCTCGGCTATTATTCTTCTAATGTTCGAGATTCTTCCAATTCATTGAAGAGATTGGCGGTATTTCTGAATGGTATATGTGTCTATAATTATATATATTTAATTAATAATAAAATAAGAAATATTAAATGTACTTCCCAGAAAAAGTCTTCAGTAATGTCTCTGGCTTTTTGACACTCACATTTATCTGTCAATTATATTATTTTACCACTTGTTTTAAATGGGCTCCGAGTTACATTTACAACTTATTATTTTATATATTTATATGTCTATCTTTAACTCCATAGAAGATACAATAAAATTTTTAAATGTATCGGATATAGATTTTTATATTCTTTAATATTAGTAATAACAGAAATTTTCAAAAAATAATATGTATTTGGATTTTTTTAAAAGAAACTGCTTCCGGTTGTCCAATTGTTACCAAAATCTAATCAGCTCTTCCCAGGAATGTCAGATTGAGGAAACTGCAGTTAAATATATTTTAAGTCTTATAGTATTTGAGAAACCTTGGTTCCAACAACCACATACACACATGCACACACACATATACACACATACACACACATACCCACGCACATACCCACGCATATACACACGCACACATACACACGCACACATACACACGCACGCACAGACGCACGCACGCACAGATGCACGCACGCGCGCGCACACACACACACACACACACACACACACACACACACACACACTCGCATGGACATCATCGTAAAAATGCTCCGTTATGTGTGTGTGTGACAATTTTTCCTTTAAAGTCTATTAAAATATCCAAAATATTAAAACTTCTCAAATATGGTATTTAAAACTCATATACAGGTGTTCTGAAAATGGGTGAAAAGCTTCAGGTAGAATGATTCTTTGATTTATTCTGAGTCGATAATCCTAATGCAAAAAAATTGTACGGCCCTTCGTAAAGCCACACGAGCTACTTAAAAGAAATGTAAATTTGGCAACACCGAATCAAACTGTTACAGTAGTTATTAGGTAACTGTGCAATTCAGTATGAATTTTATGTCAACATTATTTTGACATAGGTACACTCAGTGGAAATTCAAATTTGGAATTGAATTTATTTACTTAAGAGACCAGCTTTGCTTTATTAATTAAAAAAATTTCAATGTAAACGATATTTTGAGTGTTTATGTAGTAATAAAAATAACAAAAATAATAATAATAATTATAATAGTCAATAATAAAATTCGCGAAGTCGCTGATCCAATTTTCCAAATGTGTTCGAACATGGGTGCCGCCGGTTTGGGTATCGTGCTTCATATACTTCTTTTGCCAAATTCGCATTCCCGTTTCAAAATCCATATACCATAAACATATCAGCGTATTCGTTAAAGGTATACATTCAAATTATACAATGTTTCATTCACCATACAAAAAGAAATAAATTAGGTATAAAATCAAACATCAACTGATAAACGTCAAAATTTGACAAATTATTTATAATTTCTATTTCAAACAAAAAACTGTTTTATACATGGTTGTCGTACGTATTCAAATTAAAAAAATTCTACTTTAGAAGAGTTAAAATTTTAAAGATTTGATATCAAACGTTTAGCTACGTACATCAAATTTTACACAATTCTTTTAGAATGTAAAGAGCAATGATATTACGTAAAAGATTTTTAAAAAATCGCCTAGTTCTAGTTGCACATTTACAAGTTTGATGGCTTCTTGCGGCTTTACGAAGGGCCGTACAAATTTTTTGCATTAGGGTTATCGACTCAGAATTAATCAAAGAATCGTTCTACTTGAAGCTTTTTACCCATTTTCAGAACACCCTGTATAATTTGAAACAACATATTAGATTTTGACCACATGATAAATCGGATGTAATACTTAATTTGGAGCTCTAACAGATTTTTGAGGAAAAACAATAAAACATGTCCAAAATTTCGTATTTCAGACTTTTCTATTTATTGGACAACAAATTAGATTTTATTTACAAACGATCAACCGGAAGTGATACTTTACTTAAAGCTCACTGTTTTAAACATGCAATTGGCGGGAGGTCATGTGCTGGCCACCTCAGATTTTTATCTATATTAAAGTTATATCCAGTTATTTGATGGGTTATTAATAATAAATGCTGCCTCCCTGACAAAAATCCAATACTAATCTTGCAAATGGGGTATTCCACTCAATTTTTTTTATTATTTTAAATAAAACTTCATTCAGTTTTGAAGCAATTCATAGTATTAAAAAAATTTAATTGTTCCTAGTTTCAGAGTATTTTATTTTCGAGAAATCAGTGTAACGTCACATTTCCTCTATACTTTTCTTTCTCACGCACACTGGTCTGAGTACGCTGCGAGAGAAGGATAACAATGAGGTCATGCAAAAAAAAAATAATTGTACCTTTTTTCTGTTTAAATCGAAAAAGGATAGTCTAATTCATTGATCAGTATGATTAAATTATCTTTTATTTATATTTTTTGTTGTATAAAATCGTTTTAAAGTCTGGTATTTTTAAAAAGTTGCAAAAACCAGCCATGTTGTGTCGTCACAACGTTACGAACGAAGTTCAGACTCATTTCAAACAGACATTTTATATGGACACATAATTTCTAAAAGAAAAATATATATAAACTATAAATTGAGGATTACATATCTAAATATGCTATATTATATTAATATAATATCGTTCTATTTATTTTTATAAATACAATTTTCATTTGGCGTGAAATTATCTACGTTACATCAGATGCTTCTTTCACTTTTGAATCTTTGAATTAGACGGTAGGAGGTTATAAACGCATATGAGACATTGAATATATTCCAGAATATTATTTTATTCTTTATTTTGGCACGAAACAACGTTCCATCGACATGTTTACTTTCATAAATTTTAGGTTATCTTTAAATGTCACTTTGACGTTTAAGACAATGTGAAAATCAAAATGGTCGTGCTTCTCACTCTGTGACGTCATTGGACAAGGGACGAAGCGGGGATCTTCAGCCGCATTTTAAAGAATGTCATTTTCAATTACAATTTTTTCATGATTAAAGATCGATTTGAGGAAAAATAAAAAATACGGGTCTATTATTTTTCACTACTCTATCGATTAAAATTATAAAAAAAAAGTCGTGCATGACCTCATTGTATGACGTCAATTTTCCCTTTTAGCAAATGTGAAATATCTCGTAAAGTAATTATTTAAAAAATGTTTTCATTGTTTTAACTATTATTTATTGAGCCATACTTTATGTTAAATTGAAATTTTCTTAATTCTGTTGTTATGGTGGAATACCCCATTTTGATTCATTGCTTCATCTTATTTTCAAACGAAGTATACGCTTGAAAAAGGACACCTGTATATTAAGTGCAATGCCCTTGACCTGTTCATACCGGTTTAAAAAGTTTGCAATTTTTTTGGTATTCCCAAACCTTGTCTAGCAACGTAGGTGCTTCGTTTCACCTCCGTATATGTCATGCGCAAAATTATTGATCCACTAGTTCACAACAACAATCTTTCACCGACACAAGACACAAGTCATTTTGCAGGTTGTCACTGGTTTGTCAACTACAATAATTGTATAATATATAACTTTCTTCATTGACTTGTTGACTATTAAGATTGTTACTATTGCTTCAACTTATTCATAGTATTGTGTGATTTACATCTTCGTGCTGTGACGAATTTTCTTGTGACAAGTGTGACTATTGACATTTGTGATACTGGCAATGTACAGAAAGATAACTCGGAGTTCACTTAGTGTTTTGTGTGAACAGGTATGCGGGGACACTTCGGAAATGAGGGATTTGGCTGCTAGAATTTGCAAGGATTATCTCCATGGGCCGTGGAAGAATGTAACGGCGCAGAATATTGGCTTTCAACATATCAGGTAGGTGATACTTGTAACTTGTATAGAGTGTTTCAAGATATACTTACCTGCCTTCATAATACCGCATAACAGCAAGATATTTATGTTCCTATACATCATGGGAGGATTATCAAAATTTGTGAAAACAATGTAGCGGTACTTTCTCTTAATAGAAAACTAAAAAGTATTTTTTCTACAGTCACTATAGAAAGTAGCCATTTGCGCTCTCTTTTGTCAACGCAAAATGTCACTTTGCCGCTCATGCGCGACAAAGTAAAAAAAACGCTCGCTGTCCAAATTTCTAAGTATACAATGTTGAGAAATGTCACTTGTGTACATTCTTAATGAAAATGTTTAGTTAGGAACTAATGGCACTGTAATTACACATTTATCACGTTCACAAGTCAATTTGACCTATGTTCTGTCGGTATTTAACATAACCTAAAAAAATGCCACACTGCTGTGAAAATGAAATAGGGCATTCATTTACAAAAATGAAAGTATAAAATGCTTAGATTAGATTGAATAAAAACTCAAGAGGAATGGAAAATAACGATAAAATAAAATTAAATATAAAATAAATTGTGTGAACAGTTATGTTTAGTAATAGGAATGATTGTACACAGATGGCGGTAGGATAGTTGCGAGTCGTACTGACATCTGATCTCTAGTCAACTATTTATTTTGATTACAATAAAGTTATTAGTTATTTCGTTACTTAAATAATTGCGAGAAGTCAGTCAATGCACATACATGTCTATATAATCACAAATTCCTAGAAATATTTGTTAATTTTTTTAGTGCGACAGACGTGACAACTAACCACACATTTTGCTACAAAAACTTATCAAATCATCACAAATCCTTGCTTCCACGCTCTAATTTTGTTTTTTTTTATGGAATAGATGGCTAATGTAACGATATAATCTTTTTAAGTTTAAACCGTATCTTTTGTATTAGCCAATCGTTAGTTATTGAGCAGTACTGTAAGTATAAAGTGTACATTTTATTATTTTTTGTTATGGTGGAGGACCCCATTGTGGCGACTGTAGAAAAAATCTTGTGTGTGTTTCGAGCGCAAATGCACATTGTCGACCTCTCAATCAACAATGTCGCATTTTGCGCTCTTAATACACAAATAGCTATTATCACCAAGGTAAAATAAATTGTTGAAAACTTACAAAATATTTAATTGTGACATATAATTTTAGTAAACAATTCTTATCACACCGAGAACCGAGCGATAATACTGTTTGTGATAGCAGAAACTTAATTGTTATTATAATATTACTAAACAATTGTTTCTTATCATAGTTTACGACGTAAATACCTGGCATGTTTTTCTATTACAATAATAATAATTACGATAAATTACTCTAAAGTGAATAAGGATATGAGAAAAAATTTAGTTATTATAGCAAAGCATAACTTATAAGCTTATTTGTATCAATATTTATACTTTGTCTCATCGAAACCTAAAGGATTACAATAAATAGCTTAAATACCCGTATACTATAAAAATATAAAGGAACAGTCAGTAGCGGATTTACGCATAGGCACAGTAGGCACGTGCCTACGGCGGCAATTATTCGGGGGCGGCAATTTTTTTTAATCAGAAATGTATAATTTTATTAAAAATTTCCGATCAAAAGACGCGACGAAAACATTTAAATCAATGATCTGTGAAACAAATTTATATAAAGTAAAGCTTTTTTGTAGGTATATTTTTATTACTCCGGTCAATTTGTAATTATCGTCTGTTTTTCTATGGTACTTAAGTAATGGAATATGCGCTCTATTTTCAACAAATGCCCAAGTAATTGAACTCATGTTTCAGACTTTATTTTGATATCCTCGTTACTATTATGCTATCGATAATTATAACACATTTATTAAAATTGCCTGGATTGTAGAATAACCATTTAAAATTCCATTTTGTTATGTCTTCTTTTAGCTAAAATAAATAAAGAAATGCAAAATTAAAGTGCGGAAGCATGTATTTATATTTTTTGCAAAAATAAAGTCAGATTTAAATCACAGAACACAATTTGACGCAACTCGGATGGTTATATTCATTTTATGGGAATTTAACCATACCTTTTTCAGAAAAAATGCCAAAATCACTATAAATATTACTTTCCGCGCCATAATTTTTGTGATATTACGTGTTTATAATGGTTTGCAACTATATATGACCATCAAAATAAAATTCTTTAGGGTTGGGTATTCCAGACTTTAACCTTAAAATTACCTATTTAAGCCTCTTTTATATTAAAAAAAAATAAAACATGCGAAAAGTTTAAATATTAAAAAAGATATATTTTAACATTTGAAATTATGAAAAGGCGGCAAATTTCTGAAAAAAGGCGGCAATTTTCCGGGTGCCTACGGGCGGCAAAACTGTTAATCTGCCCCTGGGAACAGTTTAGTTCGGTGTATCGCAAATTGCCGTAGGTTTGTCACATTAGGCATTTACGAAAATTCTACCGGTGAACTGTTACCGGTATATATCGGTAAATAGTTGTTCATCAGGTTACCGCTGTCGGGATAGATATTTTAAGAACGCAAATGGTAAACAGGGTAACTAACTTCTGAAACCTAATTTCGATTCCAACTCCGCTTGGCATTTGTATCTTTTTTTGAGGTTAGATTTTTCATTTACCGCATTTTCGAACAATGCATTAAGCACTTGTGTTTTCGAACGCAGTCGGTAGATGCGGTATCTACCGGTAGAATTTTCGTAAATGCGTAATACTTGCAATTCCTAGGGTTGGATTAAAGGAAAATTTAAATATCGTTTGAGACAATACAATGGGCTACTTGCGTGGTACTGAAAATCCGATTTCTGTCACTATATACGTAATGTTATATTGAAAACATATAAAAAAATCTGTTGTGGCCAGCACAAGACCTCTCGCCATTTCCACATAAGGCTATATAAGTATTGTATAGTACTTCTGTATCGAACCGTCGACTTATAACAAAAAATTACAGAACTTTAACCAAATATTGTTTTTTATTATATTTAACATGTCTTCTGCACACATATAATTCTAATTATATCTATTTTTCATTGTATGAGGAAGTTCCTATATGTCTTCAAATACATTAACCAGATTGGCGGTATTTCTGATGGATATATGCAATTTACCTATAATTTCAAATATTTCATTAATAAAATAATAAGAAAGATTAAATATACTTTCCAGAAAAAGCTATCAGAAAGCCACTAAAACTGTTGATTTTTAACACTGACATATGTCATTTTCAAACTATGTTATAAACATTTGAATTTGTCAAGTCGTTTCCTTAGTGCCTTAGCCTCTGCGATTAGAATCTGCTGTATATTATAGTGTCTTTATCTCTAAATCTATACAAGATATAATAAATTTTTTAAGTGTATTAGATGGAGAATTTTGTTCTTCAATATTTGTAATAACAAAAATTTCCAAAAAATTATATTTAGAAGAAATTTTCTAAGAAACTACTACTTCCGGTTGTTCAATTGTTACCAAAACCTTTTCAGCTCTTCCCAGGAATATCAGATTGAGGAAACTGCAGTTAAATATTTTTTAAGTCTTATAGTTTTTGAGGAATCGTGTCTACAACATCCAGATACATACACACATACACACATCCACACACACACAGACATCATTTTAAAAATGTTATAATCGGATTCTAGGAACCTTAAATCGTGCTTATTCAATAAAATCTGAACATGCGAATTTTAGCATGAATCCAATACCTCTCTTAGCGAGAGGTAAAAATATAAATTTTATTTTAAAATAATTATTTGTTTTTTACTAAATTAAGAATGAAAATTTTCTGTGACGCTTTATATTGAACTGGGGGAGGGGAAGCATGTTTAGGAATGTTATCAATAGATGGCTTGGCGTGCGAGAAAGTTTTAATTTGAATTTGACATTATTTCATTTTTCTCTCTCTCTGGTCTCTCAAATACATTAATTACTTTATAAATAAACACATAGGTAGTTACTTGTCATTTAAAATATCGATAAACTAAAATACTAACCTCCAAACTATTGTTGAAACGTCAAACAGGTGATCTACATTACCCGCACAAACATACCATTACTATGGGACGGCACCATGCTGTGACTTTACGACTATTCATTGGTGCGGCGTAATTCTGCGTCATACATGGCGGGAATTCAAATAATCAAATTTCATTATTTTTTTTCTGGCTAATTAATAAAAATTTTGTCAAAAGAAAAAATATGGGTAGCAAGTTTTTACCGTCTCTTCAAAAATATTAAATAAAAAAAAGGTACGTAAGTAGCCATAATCCTACTCAAATACGCAAAGATACTTACTACAAAAATAAGAAATTATTATTGGTGCATTACTGTTAGAGATGCATTTGGGCCAGGTCGGGCGGGCTTTGAGGTTTGGATCGACTCGGCCCGAAAATAAAAATTACCGGCCCGACTCGAAGATCGACTCGACAAAAAAATTAGCTAGCCCGGCTCGAAAATTGACTCGAAATCGAGCCGGGCTTCGGGCCGGGCCGGGCCAAAGCTCGAAATTGGGTGCATCCGGCATTCCTAATGTTGATTTTTATGTTAAAGCAAAATATTTAACTTTTTTCGTGTCAAACTTATAAAAAACCTCTACATTCTTATAACTTTCAACATTAGTTAACATAAGTAGTTAAAAAAAAGACACTTGTAGTGTAAGTTTGTTATAAAAATTATAGACCTACATGTATTTAACACTTTGTTTACCAAAGCCGTTCGAAAATTTAAACAACTTTTTCACATATCTTATATAAAAAAATATAATTTACATAAGGATTTTTTATCTAACTTTGTTTCTGCTCAAAAATAGGACAAGAAATCATGATAGGAACAAAAATCACTTTTATTTAAGTATACGAGTAATAACAATAATAACAGCAACATCACAATATAATTATTATGCTTTAATGAATAACCTTGAATTCTTGAAGTAAAATAATACATTTTTATTTATTAATATGTGAAGTTTGTTGTTATTAAATCATTTTGATCTTTTTTAACTTCATCCATTTTCATTAAAATATTAAGGAAACTGTGCATTTGATTGAACTATAAGATTTTTCGGGCCGGGCCAAAATCAAAAGTCCGACTCGCCTCGATTTTTGAAAATGATTAGCCCGATTCGGCCCGATAAAAAATATCTTCGGCCCGGCTCGATGATCGACTCGAAATCGAGGCGGGCTTCGGGCCGGGCCGGGCCAAAGCTCGAAATCGAGTGCATCTCTAATTACTGTGGTTCGAATTTAGGTAAATTAGGATTAACGTAGCCAGTTTTGAGTGCAATAGGGTATTATAACATACTCAAATTTGAACTATCTTAAATAAGAAGACGAAAATATACATGAATTAATGAGTATTAGTGAAAAAAAGTTTAAATATTGATTAGGTCGCAAACTACAAGCGAATGAAGTTGATTACTAATTGGGTATGACGAGTTAAGTCCTATGAATTTGATTGGTCGCTTGATTTTAAAAAGAAGATTCGCGCGTCTGCTGAATTCATTCTTTTCGACTATCCCTTAGCAAAAAATTAATTAATTAACGGACTGATTTATTACTGCATCTTATTTTACAACTAAGTATAAACTATGTGACATTTGAGTGTTTTCAAATCAAATACATGAAAGGAAGAAAGTGAATTCGTGGATAACATTCCATAAATTTCCTATGTTATCAATGAATCAGAGGTCACTCTGAATGTGAAATACATAGTTCATATCTGTTAATTTTTAATAAAATAACGTAATACATACATAGATAGTAAATCGTAAGGATGTAATTCAAAATTTTAATACAAATAATATAATCTAATTTGTTACTATGGAGGACAATCCCATTGTCTAAAATATTTATCAGTTTATGCATCAAGCCACTTAAAATACCATGATTACGGGTAATTATATGTATAGTAATTGACTAGCATAGTTTTTATCTTTGCCAATCGTTTATGAATGGGATCATTTCACATTTTCTAATTTATTTTTACCTCTCGCTACCCTACACAAGGAAGGTAATAAAATAAGCACGTTTTGATGTCCCCAGAACTCGATATTAAATTTTTACAATCAGAAAATTTTGAAATTTTGTATACCTACCCATTCTATACTAATGTGGAAAGAGCTCATTAGTTAATTAATTGACCAATTATAACCAAAATCTAATCAGCTCTTCATCTGGATGTAAAGAAGAAGAATACGAAAGAATTATAATTTTTAGAATTGTACTATTGAAATTTGAAATTATCGTCGGGGAATGAGCCTGTTTCACATTTTTCAAAAACTGTTTTAAATGAAAGTTTATGGAATGATTTTCTTAGTAATAATTTTTATTTTAATAATTTGTTGTTATTTGTGGAAATAATTAAATAAAAAGATTGGCGTCCTGAAAAACTACCCCCACTCCTGTGACGTAGAAGCACATACATTACATCATTAATAGCCAATAGGAAAATAGTTTTTCCATCACTTACGTTTATTCATATTATTTATATAAATAAACGTAGGCTACAGTTTGTCACATGTTAATAACAAAATCTATTAATTAGACATTTGATGCTGACATTGCTCATTGTAAATGAATAATAAAGTAATAATGGCTAATTCAAATTACACTCAAGCTAAATCGGACAATTTACCGAAGGTCGATAGCTAGATGATGACTGAATTTATATCAGAACGATTGTTTTACTGCTACCGAAATAAGGGGTGTTAAAGGGTTGAGGTAAAATAAAATATAAAAACTGAATTTATTATATAAATTGATAATATGTTTTACTTTAAAGTTCTCGTCGTGATTCTTATTTGACACTTGTTTGACAACTTTGACAATACACTTGACACATTAGAACCGCTGAAGATGTATGTACACTGACGTCACATTCTGTTTCAGATCACGTGACTTATTCAAAATTTTATAAAAATTTCAAAAATTAATTGTAAAATATCTAAAGGATATTTCGTGAGGCTCTTTAAAGAACAATACATTTTCAAATTTAATACTTAGAAGTTATATAAAAAATCTTGCAACAGCCCTATTCACACACACACACACACACACACACACACACACACACACGCACATTTTATTCTAGCTGTCATATTTTGATGCGATATTTTTCACTTATTCGACGAATAAGCTATTCGAAGATTTATTTGATGTTGGTGAAATCGGGCATCAGACATCAGTTTCTTTCAAATTCGTTTCTTTGAAGATAAGGTCATCTATGTCCAAATAAAAATAATTACTAACAGATTTTTATCTTTGAAGAACGGATTAATTTCTGTGACATTAATGTTGTGTAGTGGAAATAATATGTTTGTTATTGTGCAAGGGTTTTCCCCAAGAATATTAAAATACTTTCCTTATTACCAGACAAGATGACTTATATGTACAGAAGATATTACACATCTTCTACGAAATATTTTTACCTCTCGCTAAGAGAAGTATTGGATTCATGCTAAAAATTGCATATCCAGAATTTAATGAATGAGCACTTTTTAAGGTCACTAAAATCCGATGTGCCCAGGGGGAACGCCCCCCCCCCCTCCCCCCAAAATGGTTTATAAGTAAGATCATAATTAAATTATTATCAAAATCATTAAATATTATGACAAAAATTTCGAATTCTCTTTCATGCGAATATCTTTCTCCAGTCCTATGATGACGGCAGATGCTAGGGCTAGTGAAAATATATACAGGGTGTAAATCAAAAAGCGAAACAAAGAATTTAGAATGGGAAATCAGTGTTTCTTTGCGCAAACGTTATCTAATTATTTTATGCAAAAATACTTCAAATAAAAATTATAGAGATTAAAATTCTGCATCTAAATCATTATTCAAGCTCTTCATATAAACGTAAAAATAATTTTTATGAGCTATTAGTCTAGGCAGCCATGGATTTATGACAAAAAATAAATGCGTTATTTCTATCTAATTGACAGTTAAAAACAATGCGTTTGTTTATTTTTTGTCATAAATCAATGGCTGCCTAAACTAAAAAATCATAAAAATTATAACTTTATTTTTAATTTTTACCTTTGTATGTAGAGCTAGAATAATTGTATCCTATGATTTAGATGCAGAATTTAAATATCTATAACTTTTACTTGAAGTATTTTTGCATAAAATAATTAGGTAACGTTTGCGAAAGAAAAACTGAATTCCCATGTTAAACGCCTATGTCTCGTGTTTCGATTTACACCCTGTACATGTACAGGTATAATGTTTAAATATATGTATTAAAATTTATATTTCAAATTTTTGTTGGGCCCCCCCTAAATTTTATTTCTAGATCCGCCACTGGATACATTGAACATTTTTATTATATTTCCTATTGGGCTTCCAAATTATCAAGAGATGGCGCTGACGTCAAACGTCAAAATTCAAACAAATGGTACATTTCTCGCTGGCTTCCATAAGAGTACAGTTGGTGTGAGACTAATTTTCGTAGTTTTTAATTTAATTTCGGATTTAGTATAGTGTTTTTTTTTGTTAATTTCGGTAGAATTGAGTTTGATCTTTCTTGTAGTAACAATTTAGTGATAGATTTAATAATATTTTAGTTAATAGGGTTAATTTTAGTAAGTATTTGAAGGTTAAGAGTATTTTAGTCATATTTTAATTAACAGTATATTAGTTCTTTTTAATAAAAAAATATTTGATTTCCTTTATTTAGATTGTATTTCATTGCCGGCACTGTACATATATTAATTTCTATCTACATAGCTTTACTTTTATTTGTTTTTCTTTCATAATGAACAATTTTCTTTGCTTAGATTTAGATACTATTTGTAGATTTGGGAATTGTAGTGTATCATCTATAAATATGGTGGAAGACCAGAAAGTAATAAATAGTGGGCACATAATATTATGTGGTAAATATTTTCGGAGAAAACTCCATCGTAACTTTAACCTATAAATTGCATGTCTCCTAATTTGTTCATTAATTTTTTAAAAATCATAAACTTACCTGTTATATTAGCAGTAATTTAGATACTACTAAGAATAAAACAATAATAGCCGAAGATAAAAGCGTATTAAAATTCGTATACAAGTAAATACAATCCCTGAATAAAACAACCTTCTTTGTACATGTACACTTCACTCAGTTCAGAAATCTGCCACCAGTGGCGCATTGTAATTTTGGAAGCCCAATAGATTTAAAGATAGAGAATTATAAATATATAAAATAATCCTTTGTAATGAATTTCTCAGCCCAAACAACTCCGTGTAAACCAGTTGAAAAATTAAATTTTTTGTAATTAGTAATTGACAGAAAATGTCAGTGTCAAAAATCCATTGCTGAAGGCTTTTTCTGGGAAGCACATTTAATATTTCCTATTTTATTATTAATTAAATATTTAAAATTATAGATACATAATACATATTATTCAGTGCAAAAAGATTTACAAGTGTTAGGGATAAAAAATTGGAAAGAAAGAGCACAGGACAGAATACAGTTGAAGAATATTACAAGAGAAGCCATACTGGATCTAGGGTAGGCCGCCTATTAATCATCCCATCCTCGTATAAATTTTTTCGGGCCGGGCCACAATCAAAAGTCTGACTCGCCTCAACTTTTGCAAATGATTAGCCCGATTCGGCCCGATAAAAAAATATCTTCGGCCCTGCTTGATGATCGACTCGAAACCGAGATGGGCTTCGGGCTGGGCCGGGCTAAAGCTCGAAATCGAGTGCATCCCTAATTACAATATTTATAATTTTATTGTTGGATCCGACAGAGTCAATTTTTTGACTATAGTGTATTTGACACTCAAAACTGGCTACGTTAATCCAGGCCAATTTACTTACATAAATTCGAACAATAGTAATACAGCAATAATAATTTCTTATTTTTGTAATAAGTATCTTTGCGTCTTTGGGTAGAAATATGTATGACATAAGTGTATTGTCTCATAAGATATTAAATTTTTCCTTTAATCAAACCCTGGGAATTGCAAATATTGTGACATATCTAAAGCAATTTGCGGTACACCGCATTAAACTGTTCCTTTGTATTTTTATAGTATACGAGTGTTTAAGCTGTTTATTGCGATCCCTTGAGTTTCGATGAGACAGAGTATAGCAAGGAAATTTGGAACGCTGTAATGTGCTTGGTTACAAATGGTGTAATTTTTATGTAACGAAATACATATATTGAAGTACCTTGAATATAATTACAACGTAGAATGAAACAAATTTTCTAAAAATATTTCAAGGTAAACTTTCAGTCTGCGGTCTTGATCTTGCTATAAAAAAATTCTACTGAAATTAATTTAGATTCATTGTTAAAATATTCAAACTGTGTTTCTATATAAATTTAATTACCTACAGACAGTCGATAAGAAAAACTTCTTTTTCCTATTATATGTAGGTACAGTATTGGCCATAAAGATAGCAACTTTTAAAAAAATTCTATTTCTCTGAAGTGAACATAAGAATATTGAAAATAAATTACATAAAGAATAATCTCTTAAAATAAGTTTATTTTATGTTAAAATAATTGCATAATTCTTACTTTTGTCTGGACATAAAAATAGCAACTACATAATGAATGTCTTTATTTTCTCAATTTCAACGTTTATATCGTATAATTGTTTAAAAAATATAAATTAGTACTTCAAAATTATGGGTCGTAATAAGACTTTGACTAAAGAATTTCGCAATTTCATAATTAAATCATATGGAAATGGTGCTTCGCGGAATAAAATGTCGAAGAACTTTAATTTGCATAAATCTACAATAGCACGAACAATAATCCATTTTCGAAGGAAGGGTAATATTGAGCCTTCTACAATTTCTAGTAGACAAAAAAAAAACATCAAACCGAAGCGACAGAATGATAAAACACATGTCGTTAAAAATCCGTTGTTATCATCAAAGAAAATTTTAGGCTTTCTACTAAATAATGTTAAAGATAAAATATCTTCAAGACAGGGAAGAAGAATATTAGTTGCCGGAGAACTTTATAGTCGTCGGCCTGCATAGAAACCACTTCTTTCGTAGAAGAACGTGAAGGCCCGATTATTTTTTTGCAGAAAATCATGTAAACCGGACAACTGACATGTGGAAAAGAGTATTATTTAGTGATGAACTAAGATTAATTGATAGAAATGTAATAACAAAATTACTTGAATTCATGATGAAACGAGAAGTAATAAATTCTCGTGGTTCCGGTTATTACACTAAATATTAGAAAATTTAGTTTTTTGCACATAAATCAATTTTTAAGAATAAAAGAAGTATTTCGAACTTTCATTGTCTTTATTTTTTTTTGAGATACACAAAGTTTCGATTGATAAAATCTCCAATTGTTATCAAATTAATCAATTTTTGTTAATATAATGCAAATTATTTTAATGTAAATTAAACTTGGTTCAAGACACTAATACTGTAGTAATTTATTTCTGAAATCCCAGTTTTTACATTAGAGCAATTGAATTTTTTTTAAGTTGCTATCTTTATGGCCAATACTGTATGTCAAGTGCGCTGATATTTTTTACGGTTTAATAAATTATATTGCGTTTTTTATGGTGAATAATATGTTATTGCAGATAAAAATAACTACTTGGAAAAATATTATACAATGCACTGTATGAGTCAAGTAAAAATTCAAAACAATTTAAAACAAAACAACAATAATATGATGTGTTTATAGTAACACGTGTGTAGCTCGTCCAGCTATCTTTTGAACAAATGACTTTTAAATCTCCGTATTAATACTAATCGTTGCTACTGTGAATATTTTGGTGTTTCACGCAAACATATTTTCTTTTCTTTCAGTGAACATTATATACACAAATCGTTCAAGCAGCCAATGCACGTCATTAATAAAAATTGAATAAAAGCAACTAGATGTGTGACATCATGTACTGGTACGTTTGCAGAGGTTTTAGAATCTTTATGAAAGGAGTTATACAGATTGCAATCTGTATTATCGACATGATCATGAACTGTCACATCTACAAAATAAATACTATATTTTCGTCACTGTCCATTTCTATTTAAATTATTTTATAATACTAACCTTATTATTATGTATGCCATTTAAAGACAATAAATAAAAGTGAGTCGAATTTCAAAGAAATATACCGAATTCTTCTGATTGATTAAAAGTGCTATCTTTGGCGTTTATTATAAATCACAGATTTTGTTTGCGTTAACGGTCATGTTGCGTCGTTGCGTTGCGTTATGTTTAAAATTACTTTATTATAAATAGGCCTTTTCAACGCACAAAAATTTTTCAAACACGATGCAATATTTTTCAAACTTTTTATTGTCATTTTCGCTGAAAAGTATTTCATTTAGCAATGAATAGATGAACCTGACGTTTGCCTGCTTTTTAATTTTGAAAAATTCAAAATGTTGATATTTGAGAACAAATGATCTGTTTTTATTTTAAATGGCACAAAAGTGACCCCTGTGGTGCACTCTCCACGCCAGCTATGAGTGCCCGTGAGGTGACGCCTGGTAGGCGCCCACACGGTAAAATATATCGTCATCATTACCGATGTCTACATGTGTTGTAGATACTGGCACACCCAGAAATGGGTAACATGCCGTGATGATATATTTATTTATTTATTTAATGATCTGTTTTAAAACGCTATTATAAAAAATCTAATGTGACCACGCAATATAAACAAAGCAATCATTATGTTCAAATATTTTTACATTCACTAATAACAAACTTTATTTTACATTTAACATATATATTATACACAAAATAAATTTCACAAATATTGACAAAACTAATAGAAAAATTCAAAATACGTAATACTCGTATCTTTACACAGTCTTTTTAGAGCTATACCCTGGAAGACATTGAAACAAATCAATAGTATTTAAATATTTATGTACGATGGAAAATATATTATTTTTATAAACCTTAATTTCCTTAGAATTAAATATATTATTATAATATTCTCCTTAACACTGTTTCATTATTAATTTTAATGTAATTGCTTCTTGACAGTGACATTTGTTTAAATATGTCAATATTGTTTTTAAAGTATTGTTTTTGTTTGACGCATAGGCAAGATGATGTATAAAAATAAATTATTTTATAAATACATATTTAAATTTATTTAAAGTTATTTACTAAATAATATTATCGTAAAATTGCAGATTGTACCATTATATTCAATGTATTTTTCACGGCATAAATGACAGACAATAAAGCATTTTAAATAGACGACTTGACGTCTATCAGCGACGATTGTTATGCTCAGCCTACTAACTGATCAGTTTTTTATTTTATTTATTAAATATTATAATGGCTTTTATTATTATTATTATATCAAAATTGAATAAAATATTATACAAACCACGTGAGCTAAGAATGTTTATTCATACGAAGAAATTAACTTACTCGCCCTTACGGGCTCGTGAGTTAAACTTTCTTCTCATGAATAAACATTACCTTAGCTCACTTGGTGTGTAAATATCTATTATAAGTGCTAAAAAAGAACAATTTATATAACTACAATTATTAGTGAAGTCCATTGTTTGAAAACAAAATCATCTGTATATCACGTCACAGATTATTTAAAAAAAAATTCAGACTTTCTAAAACTACAAGTCGCTTTCAGTTTATATAAAATTTCATAAAAAAAAATAAAAATACATATTTTCACAATGATTTATGAAACTGTTTTCCGCATTAACCTGACCTTTCAAGGTTATATATTTGCAAACATATTTAGTCACGCAAATCTCTAAATTTCTCAAACAATAATGTAAAGTTCTTCGCATGCGAAAACTCAATTTACATTTGACATTTACTGAAGAACGTCATTTTTAAAAACGTATTTTAATCAATTCATATAGGTATTTATTATAGGGAACGAACATAGATCTCTGATTTCAGGAAACTCATTTGGTCTGAGTGTGCATACACTAAAGTTTTATTTTTTTTCTGTCTGAACCGTAACAGATATCACAAATTAAACAGAGAGAGAAAAGTTTGCTATTGAATGTATCTTTCTGAAAAAAAAAATTAGTTTACGTTATCGGCGTGGGCATTAAAAAGTTACGGTCTAATCAATGTTGGGACACCTAAGTTTCATACACTATAGTCTATTTGAGAATGACTGGCAGTAATAAATCATTATTTGCAAGAGTAGTATTGGATTTTTACCAGCAATGCGGCAAATAAAACTACCAGAAAAATCAGTTGTAACTACACTAGGATGGTCAAAATAAGCCGCACGCTTTGTACCTGGAACGAAACTTACTTGTCGGACAATAGAAATGCCGTCCGATAATCCCCGTCGGACTGTGTCATAGACGTAGATAGGATTTGTAGAGTGATCTGTTTATACATTTACTAAAAATAAAAGTTTTTAATATTTAAATATAACTTTCTCAGTCATTATTATTATATTGCATACATTTAATATTTACATACATTCAATATTTACATTTTTATTTGTTACATACTAAAATTTATACTTATTTCATGTGTGTTGTCAAGATATTCGCTACTTCACCTTTAACTTGAGCCCAAACTAATTCAATTGGATTGAGCTCGCAGTGATAGGGCGGTAAACGAAGGACAGTAATACCGCGATTCGCTGCCATATCATCAATAACATGATGAATAAATTTATGTCTATGTAATTTAGCTATAGCCAAAAGCTCAGTTTTGACAATTCCCATCTCAAAATCAATATTTTTTGACGATAGCCACTGTTCTATGTCATGTTTTCTCCACGCACTTGTTGGAAGTTTTTCACTTACTCGCGAATGATAACTGGCGTTGGCCATAACTATGACCGAACCCTGAGGTTTCATCTTAATTATTTAAATGACTTTACCTGACCCTGAAAAACAACTTAGACCTAAAACTATAGTTCTCTACCCAATTTAGTCATTTCGACTATCCCTGTGCAAACAATTATTGGCGCGCCACTGGAATGTCTTTGACAGAATGATTTATTATTGCCAGTCATTCTCAAATAGACTATAGTGGTTCACTAATAATAACAAGTATTATCTTAAAAGATGACTTATAACCATATAAACTGTCATACCAAATTTCATCCAAATCGTATAAAGCGTTCTGGTATTACAAGCAAAATTAATTTTTTTTCGAAGAACTTTGAAGCAGAATTCTGGCTAAATGGTACACTTTCCGGTAGAAGCAAGTTTAGTTAAATTGTCTTATTTTAGCCTCAGGAATCTGTGGTTAAGCCATCTCCCCCTATTTGAGAGACACCCTGTTTAATATACACTGAAAAGAATAGTTATTTACATTCGAGTGCGTGTAAGTTGTATTTTACAGCGCGACAGCTTTGTTTAAGGCACGAGCCCTTAAGGCGAGTACCTTATTAGCTGGAGCGCTGTAAAATACTTCACGCACGAGAATTGTATCAAATTTTTTGGCCGACGATAATGAAAATCACTTTTTTTAATGAGATAGGTTATACTTCTGAAAAGGGTTAGTTTAAAATCTTGGGGTTAAGTCAATTTCCAAATTTGATTACTTACATTAGAGTACTTCTTCTAGCGAAAATTTATTTGTAATAATAGACGTTGTTTATGACTGATGATATATTTATTTGCTCATGTTTTCTTCGTAATAAATAATAGGTAAGTATCGAAATTTGACATTTCATGCTCGCCTCGCGTATTTGACAGGTATATCGATCGGTGACTATGTCGGTAACGGCGGATTTTTACAATAATGACAGATGTCGCTGCCGTGATTTTGATTTATATAAATTAATTTTAAATATAGGAAATGTTAAAGTAAAAAAATAACTTATGTAGGTAGTACTTTTTTACATGAACTTTATTATAGTAAAGATGATTTGTTTTCTAAATGCCCATAAACGTCCAGTGTATTTTGATTATTTTACCGCATAGTTAGACAAGTTACAACACAGTAAGCATAAAATGTAGGTTACACTTGCTGTGTATACAATTGTAAAGTTCCCATTACACTTCAGGAGGGCAAAAAAGTATATTTGTATGGAACGTAAAAACTTTCACAGTAGCAACGATTAGTGTTAATACGTAGGATTTAAAAGTAATTTGTTCAAAAGATTGCTGAACGAGCTATAATTTAGGTTATAAACGTATCTTTGTCGTTTATAAATGTCTGATCAACCTTAAACTGCGTTTTAACAAAACATAATCTCTATAAATGTCATGTTAGTAAATAGCACTGTTTAGTGTTTACAGTATTTATATTCTCAAGTAGGAAGTAGGTATGTTCTTAATATTCACTACAACCAAAACAACTGATAATATTTAAATTTAAACAAACAACATATTATTTGATTTACATATATATCATTTCAAAACAAACATCTAAATCATTTAACTTTTAAATGCATTAATTATGTTGTGTCCAATTAATAAATACCACTACAATAATATCATAATTTATGTCATTTTTTGTTAGTAGACATAATATAGTTCATGTAAATTAAATATGGCGTTGGAAGATACTTAAAATTTGAAATTAAGGTGGTATTAATAAAAAGTAAATGCAAATTCTGACAGTTTTGTAAGTATTTAAATATCTGTATTAATAGTTTCAGTAAAAAATAATTCATATTTAGCAAAAGTTTGTATCATCTTATAAGACGACTTATAACCATATGAACTGACATACCAAATTTCATCCAAATCGAATAATTATTATTATTATAAGCAATTTTTTTTTTTTAAGAACTTTGAAGTAGAATAGAGTCCTATGCCATTTTTACCTCCCGCTACCCTTGGTAAGGGAGGTATAGGGATCGTGCTAAAAAACACATATCGAGATTTTAGTAAATGACCACGTTTTAAGGTCCCTAGAATCCAATTTTTAACATTTTCACGATGATGTCTGTGTGTGTGTGTATGTGTGTATGTGTATGGATTTTGTCTTCGCTCTAACTCAAATACTATCATTCAGAAAATTCTGAAACCTTGTATTTCTTCCCTATTCTAATATGAAAAGAAGCCATTAGATTTTGGTGTAAATCGGATAACCGGAAATGACACTTTACCTGAAGCTTATAATGATTTTTCTTCAAAAAATACCATTAAATGACATATTTTCGCAATTTATGTCTTATGAAAATTAAAGATTATTGAATTTTCTACAGGAATACATTAATACTTTTTCTATATATTTTACAGATAAATTTAAAAATAATTTTCACCTTCCGCTACCCTTGGTAAGGGAGGTATAGGGATCGTGCTAAAAATCACATATCGAGATTTTAGTAAATGACCACGTTTTAAGGTCCCTAGAATCCAATTTTCACATTTTCACGATGATGTATGTGTGTATGTATGTGTGTGTGTGTGTGTGTGTGTGTGTGTGTGTGTCTGTGTGTGTGTGTGTGTATGTATGTGTATGGATTTTGTCTTCGCTCTAACTCAAATACTTTCTTTCAGAAAATTCTGAAACCTTGTATTTATACCCTATTCTAATATGAAAAGAAGTCATTAGATTTTGGTGTAAATCGGATAACCGGAAATGGCACTTTACCTGAAGCTCATAATGGTTTTTCTTCAACAAATACCATTAAATGCCATTTTTCGCATTTTATGTCTTATGAAAATTAAAGATTATTGAATTTTCTACAGGAATACATTAATACTTTTTCTATATATTTTTCAGATAAATTTAAAAATATTTTTTTTTATTGGTCGCGAAGCCTAAGATAAACACAATAATTCCTTTGTTACATAGTTCATATTTCAAATGAATGTAACTGACACTAAATTAAACGTCATTGTCAAAAAACTAATCACTTCAAATTAATAATAGTGACATTTTTAAAAGAATATAGAAAATAAAGCAATAGTTTTCTGCAATGGAACAGTTTGCAGCGTTAGTAAATACGTAGGTAGGTATGTATTTAAATTAATAAAAATTAAATAGCGGGAGGTTTTGTGTTGGCCACATCAGATTTTTACCTCCCGCTACCCTAGGTAAGGGAGGTATAGGGATCGTGCTAAAAATCGGATATAGAGATTTCAGTGAATAAGCACGTTTTGATGTCCCCAGAATCCGATTTTAACATTTTTACAATGATGTCGGTAGGTATGTATGTGTGTGTCTGTAGGTATGTATGTGTGTGTGTGTGTGTGAGTGTGATTTGAAATTTTGTATACCCATTCTTTTCTTGTAAAAAATTCATTGAATATAATTTTTTTGCAGCTTTTACCAATACAAATAGAATATAATGGCACAATTTTCAATTCTACGATAATAGCATTTAGTAAATAACTTGAAATAACTTTATATTATATTATAAAATAATTTATTTTTGTACATCAATTTGTCTTTGCGTCAAACAAAAACAATACTTTAATAACAAATTTGACATATTTAAACAAATGTCACTGTCACGAAGCAATTTTCATTAAAATTAATAATGAAACCGTGTTAAGAAGAATTTAGTAGTTTGAATATGATTCTAATGAAATTAAGGTTTGTAAAAATAATATATTTTCCATAATACATAAATATTAGATATACAGGATAATTCGATTTAAGTTTGATGTTTGCAGCATTATATATCAAACAGCTCTCAATAAGAACGTGATTTCAAAGTGTCAAATAATAGTTTGCAACTACACATTTACGAAATGGATAATGTACGGCGAAGAATTTACACAGATTGCGTTTTAGAGCATAAGGAAGTTGGTGATGATTTTGGCAATAATGTGTGTGTGACGATTTTTCCTTAAAATATATTAATGATCCAAAACTTTGCAAAGTTGGTATTTAATACTCTTATATAATTTGAAACAACATATTAGATTTTGACTATATATGATAAACCGGATGTAGTACTTAATTTGAAGCTTTGACAGATTTTTCAGGAAAAATATAATAAAATATAATCCAAGATATCGTATTACAAACCGTTCTATTTATGGTAACAACAAAGTAGATTTTGTTTACAAACGATCAATCGGAAGTGAAACTTTAATTAAAGCTCATTGCTATTTTAAACATGGAATTGGCGGGAAATCATGTGCTGGCCACATCAGATTTTTTTTTTTTAATATCCTTTTTAAAATCAGACGACCAATCAAATTCTTAGTTCCTAACGCGTCATACCCAATTAGAAATCAACTTCAATCGCTTGTAGTTTGTGACCTAATCAATATTTAAACAATTTTAATAATAATAAAAAAAAAAAAAAAATTGTAAAGGACCGTATTGTAAATACGGTGCTGCCTCTATCGGTCATTTTAGTTGCCAATAATTAGACGCGCTGCAAACGGCCACAAATTAATTACACCTATTATTTTCCATTCCAGTGGGGGTTTATCCAATTGGTTGTACCACATCTGGCTTCCTGGCAAGAAGCCCTCCTCTGTCCCAAACCAAGTCCTAGTGAGAGTATATGGCCAGACCCACGGCGGAGATGGCCAGCGCGCACTCGAAGCATTACTCACCGAGTCCGTGGTGTTCACCCTTCTGAGCGAACGGGGCCTAGGGCCCAGGCTACATGGGGTCTTCCCTGGAGGTCGCATCGAGGAGTATATTCCTGCGAGACCGCTTCGCACTTCGGAGTTAAGGGATGCGACGTTGACGCAACATATTGCGAGGAAGATGGCACAGGTTAGTTTATTGTTAAGGAGGGGGGGATTAAGTGTGGATGGAGCATATACCTATTAACTAATATATTGCTAATGCTCGTATCTTTCCCATAACAGTAGCTGAAGGAAACACTGTAAAATGGAAATATCATTTCTGCATAAGTCTATCTCTCACAAACACCCAACAGGCAATTATGCGCATGCTCGGAAATCTTGACTACTATTGGCTAACGCTGACAGCGTCGCTGGCTGGGCTGCGTTCCAAAATCCTACTCTTAGAGTACGAAATTATTCAAAGTCGTTTCAAAACTAATAACCTTACTCTCAGAGTTTACTCAACCTGTTCCAAAACAGCCAGAGTTTACTCCAAAGTGATGTTCTACTTACTCTACTAACGAGGGTATAGAAATTACTCCACAATATTTTCAAACGTAGATGCTCACGATTCTCAACATATGAAACTAATTTGCCTTCTTGAGGAAGAAAACATGCTTTTGGTTGAAAATAAATATAAGTAAATACGTTGGCGTGTATTACGAGCACACTTTTATAATAAAAGCGCTTTTATGGAGTGTACTTTCACATTATATTGAGGAGAGTGCTCCATAAAAGCGCTTTTATTACGGGCTTGACATTAATGTTGTAATTATAAGTAGTTTTGTTAGTTTTATAAAATTATTTTTAATTTAGTTTCAATTTTTTACTTTCAACAAAACTCTCATTCGTTCCAAAACACAACACATCATACTCTACGCCAAAACTCGGTATTCTTGGTTTTGGAACGCTGCCCTGGTGATGCAGCGAGCACATGGTTTGACTTTGACGTTTGATTTCATTTCTGTTTGTAGTTGCACTTCGAAAGCATTTGCTTTGTGTTTCATACAGTAATTTATTGTCACCTAAATAAATTAATCCTGACCACATTGTATTCCTATTATTTTTACAATACAACAAAGTAAATTATTTAATTCAAATTTAGCACTAGAATATGTCAATGTTTTTTATTATTACTAATATTTATATTCAAGAATTTACATACAAAATAAATAGCAGGTACATTGTTTAATTTCTCAAATTTAAAATTAAAATTTCTCGCGCTAGTCGTTAATAAACAGAACTCTGTGATTCGCAAAAGGTGATTATGATTTCTTCGTTAGCCAATAGTAGTCGCGGTTTCCAAGCATGTGCATAATTCGCGATTGGGTGTTTGTGTGAGATAGACTTAAGCAGAAATGATATTTCCATTTTACAGAGTTTCCTTCAAGAAAAGCAAAGGATCCACAATATATTAGTTAATAGGTATATGGGAGCTACAGTGACTTTATACTAAACAGTGGCGACAATAGCTTGCGGACACTCACGTGACGAAGCGAATTAGCCAATCAAAAACTGGGGATTTATAGTCCCATGTTATTCATACGGGAAGAAAAATATGCTATTTTCAAAGTGTTCAAAAGAACTTTAAAATGCAAATCTTATCTGTTAAACTTTATAAATACAAATCTCTAATATATTGTCTATCTACTTATGTCGTATACATATCTAAAACACCCAAAATTATTGAATAAACTGTAATTAAAGCAGAAAGTGCAAATTCGCTAAAACGTAAGTCGTAGCTGTTTTCGGTTCTATATAATCCTGACAATTTAGATCGTCAGCAAAGAAATTATTTATTGCGAACAACTTAATAACACTTTCAGACATCGCAAATAACAAAAACGAAAAACTTATAACCACCTTATATTGTAACTTTAAAGACAAACAGCGTCAAATCTAAAACTAACCTACAAATTCAGTTGACCTGACTCCACCAAGTTACGACATATGTTACTATTTGCAATCCTACTTTCTTTAAAATAAAATTATGCTTAACTTATTATTTTGTTTATACTTTTACTGTACAGAAAGCAAAGAGTATTGTTAATAGTTAGTAAGAAACTCAAAATTATACTTAAGAAACACAGAATAGCTTTAATAATATGAATTGAAAATGCGTTTCCATAAGAACTTCATACATTCTGATTTGATTTAGGGTTTCGCGCCAAACGAAAATCTTAACCTCACTAATGTGGTCTATTTGTACATCTCGTAAACAATAAATAATAATAAAACAAATAATTTTGTAGGTCCACAGTATGGACGTCCCCTTAAGCAAAGAACCCCGTTGGCTCTGGGAAACCCTTCAACGCTGGAGGAAATCAGCCGAAAGTGCCCTGTCAAATACGTCAGTTCCGGAATGTGCTGTTTCGCTCCAGGCCCAAGACTGGGCTGCAGAAATGCAACATTTGCGGAAGTTGGTGGCCAGCACTCCTTCTCCAGTTGTTTTCTGCCACAATGACTTCCAAGAAGGGAATATACTTCTCAAGGAAAGCAGCACCCCCGCTCAACCAGAAATTGTGCTTATTGGTTGGTATTATTATTATTATAAAATTCGGCAGAGATTACCTATGGGTTGTACTATAGTAACTTTATATACATAGTGTAGCCAAACGCAGCCATATTTTGCCAATACTGGCGCGCGAAATTTGAATTCATGTGAGAACTAAACAAAATTCGATAAACAGTAGGGTAGTTACGAAACAAATAAATGATATTTTTTCCTATTAATGGGGTCCTATACCATAGTCATATTTTAACTATCTTAAATAAGAAGACGCAAATATACATAAATTAATGAGTATTAGTGAAAAAAATTTCTTTAAATATTGACTAGGTCACAAACTACAAGCGATTGAAGCTGATTACTAATTGGGTATGACGCGTTAGGTACTAAGAATTTGATTGGTCGCCTGATTTTAAAAAGGAGAATCGCGCGTCTGTATCGGTCACCTTTAAAAGAATATGAAATGTCATGTTGTTCCATAACCTAACAAAACATTTAACAAGTTTATGTTTGATGAATTTGTTTAATTATAACATCTAGTAATATTAACAATAATAATATATTTATAATTAAATCAATTTGTAATATTAATTAAATTAATAATAATATTAGTTAAATTAATATTGAAACTTCAAAACAGGTCAACACTGGCGCCATCCGTCGTCATACTTTGTGTAATAATATTGTCAAACTGTTTCAAAGTTCTATAATTTATTAGGAAAAAAGGTTATTATTTACGTTATTTATACTTAATAATAATTTCTTTATGAATATAACGTATAAGTTTTTATTTACTAACATGTCAGCTATGCAAACATGAAAAAAATTGTTCCCTCTATAACTAACAGTTTGTCCCATTGTTTGTCAATCACTTGTTAGTACCTGCTACGTCACGCACAAATTATTAAACTTTAAAAATTCATATCTCGCTTATTACGTAAAATTTTTAAGTCGCGTTTGCACTAAAATTCTTATTTTATCCTGTTCTTACAGAAAAAAAGATAAAAGAAAAATGGTATAGGACCCCATTATGAAATATAAACTAATTTTAAATATATTAATGTAAAAATTATTAGAAAATATAAAACATTTCATTCATAATTTCCATAAAGTTCGCGGCGGAATTCTTGTGACACACCGTTTTTTCACACTTGACCGTTACGTCATACTTTGATGTTCGTATATTAGATGTACGTATCGAAGACAGAATATAGGAAACCATAAGTAAGACAGAGATAAACATACAATTACTTGTGATTTTGCTGTTCAGCAATTAATGACGCAACGGTCAAGTATGAAAAATCGGTGTGTATGTAAACGTAGTAGTATATGACGTCATTACTTTAGTAATATTATTTGATGATGCAAGTCTTCTAATCATTTCTACTTTATAAATTGATTAAAATACGTTTTTAAAAATATTTATCTTCAGTAAATATCAAATGTAAATTGAGTTTTCGCATGCGAAGAACTTTACTTTATTGTTTGAGAAATTTACAGATTTGCGTGACTAAAAATGTTTGCAAATATATAACCTTGAAAGGTCAGGTTACTGCGGAGAACACTGTCATAAACCAATGTTAAAATATATATTTTTTTTTTTATGAAACTTCGTCTATTTAAATTGAAAGCAATTTGAAGTATACTGGTGAGTCTGGGAAGACGCCCCCCCCCCCCCTTACTTTTTTAATATAAATAATAGAAAAAAAATCTATTGTGGCCAGCACAATACCTCTCGCCATTTCCATTTTATGTTATATAAGTATTGTATTGCACTTCGCTACCGAACCGTCGTTTTATAACAAAAACATTACAGGACTTTCTGATGGATATATGCATTTTACCTACAATTTTAAATATTTAATTAATAAAAATAAGAAAGATTAAATGTACTTCCCAGAAAAAGCTAACAGAATGTCACTAAAACCGTTGATTTTTGACACTGACGTCTGTCATTTACAAACTATGTTATAAACATTTGAATATGTCAACTGATTTCCTTAGTGCCTTGGCCTCTGCGATTAGATTATTCTATATATTACAGTGCCTTTATCTCTAAATCTATACAAGATATAATAATATTTTTAAATGTATCAGATGTAGAATTTAATGTTCTTCAATAATAGTAGTAACAGAAATTTTCAAAAAATTATATTTAGCACATTTTTTTAAAGAAACTATTACTTCCGCTTGTCAAATTGTTACCAAAACCTTTTCAGCTCTTCCCAGGAATATCAGATTGAAGAAGCTGCAGTTAAATATATAGTTTTGAGGAATCGTCCCTCCAACATCCATACATACACACACACACACACACACACACACACACACATACACACATCCACACACACACAGACATTTTAAAAATGTTATAATCGGATTCTAGGGTCTAGGTCAGATTGAGGAATTCATAGTTAAACAGGTCTTAAGGCTTATAGTTTTTAAGGAATCGTCCTTCCAATATCCAGAAATACATACACACACACACACACACACACACACACACACAGATGTTTTAAAAAATTTTATAATCGGATTCTAGGGACCTTAAAACGTGCTTATTTACTACAATCTGGATATGCGATTTTTAGCATGATTCCAATACCTCTCTTAGCGAGAGGTAAAAAGTTAGGGGCAGGGGCGTCTTCTCAGACTCTGTATTAGGTCTTATTATTATCTACAACTTTTGATTGAAACATTTTTGTCTAAAATTGTTAACTTTTGCGCAAGAATAAACTGATTTCCATGTTAAACATCTAATGGCCTTTTTAATAGGCCCATAAACCATTTTTTAAAAATATTTTTTAACGAAAGTTCGTTTAATTTTGAAGCAATTCGTAGTATCAAAAAGTCATATTTGTTTTATGTATAGATGTATTTGATTTTTAAATAAACATATAGCTATCTTTCTCACACCAATTTCTGTAGTAGGCTGTGCGAGAAAGATACCAATAGTGTGACGTCATTTGTGGCCCTGGAAATAAATTCAAATATCTCGCAAAGTAATTATTAAAAAAAATGTTTATTTTTCTTAATCGTTATTTATTGAGTAGAACTTTAAGGATAAAGTGTACATTTTATTATTTTTTGTTATGGTTTATGGGCCTATTAACACCTGTATAATGTGTTTCAGATTTTGAATACTGTTCCTACAACTACCGTGGCTTCGACTTAGCTAACCACTTCCTAGAATGGACATACGACTACACGCATCCGTCACCGCCTTACTACTTAGATGAACCAGGTTCATACCCGACTCAAGAGCAACAAATACATTTTCTCAATGCTTACCTAGCCGAGACGGGGAGCACGCAAAACCCACGGGAGCTTCTGCCAGAGATTAAAGTGTTTTCGTTAGCCAGCCATCTCTTTTGGGGCCTCTGGGCGCTTGTTAATGCAGACACAAGCAACATCACATTTGGATATTGGGTATGGTGATATTAGTTTCATATGAATAAGTGTGATATTGATTTTGGAGTTTTATAAACATGTACGTCAGGATGTTTACACAGTGCACTTTGAAAAATATAATAGGGTACTATTCGCGAGTGAAGAAGAGGAGGAGCTTAGCGCGTGACGTAACAATATGGCCGGTTTAAGGTAGATGCTTCGTTTCCCGCAACTGTCTATTCTTATACACTGCGGCGTTTGAAATACAAAGTAATATTCATATTATAGTTAATATTAAATAAAAATAATGTTTCTAGTATGAATAACATTTTGAATTTTGCGAACTAGTCCGTTTCATATAAAAATTATGTTCAGCATTCTCTCGAATTTTGAATTTACATAATTCGAGTCTTTGTTTTCTTGAATCTGCATAGTACTGCATTATTACAGTCTTTGGTAGATTAATGGAGAGATAAGTATTATTATTTTATTGTCATCTTTGTGCAGGCAGGTCTACAAGTTTAGATTTCATTACGAAGTATTTTAATAAAGACACTAAGTAATTATAACCTTGTAGTTATACCCGGCAAAATATAATCTTGCTTTACAAAATGCAAGGAGCACGCATTATTTTTACTCGGTTCCTTTCCCATTTTTAAAAGATGAATACATAACTTTCGTCTACCAACTATTTCAAATTGGCAAATTTCTCTAATAAATTTTTCTATAGAATTTAGGTTCTTGTTTTCGGGAAATTATGGAAATTAATTATTTCTGGATTTCTGCGTGCTAATGACGTACATAGGTTAAACGCAACTAAAACGTGTTGAACTTTTAGATTTTGTTATTATACTTTTTTCACGTAAGAATAGTGTTGGTTTAGTTAGGGATATATAAATTCTACCCTTTGATTGGTCAGAATATAAACCTATTTCACAGAAACGAAACAAATATCGCCTGTCAGTTGTCAAATAAAATCCACAGAATTAAGTGATGTTTAACCATATTTTGTTGCAATTTTAGATTTTGACATTTTTACAGATAAATACATTTATTATTGACAATGCTTGGTTTCACAAATTTAAATTATTTATTCAATGCATGTAAAAACGGTCGGCTCTTAAGAGTAATCTACTATTTTCTTACGTAAAATGAAGTATAGCCTACAAATTTCAATCCACTCTTGATTTATTTGTTAAATAAGTGGCAGAAACGATGCGTTCGCCGCTACCTCGGCTAGGACTTACTACCATGTACTAGTTCATATTTTCGCCGCTAGACGTCATATTGCTCTATTTCACTAGCGAATACCATAGTCAAATTAAAACTATCTTAAATAAGAAGACGAAAATATACACAAATTAATGAGTATTAGTGAAAAAAAATTGTTGAAAGTGTTTGAAGTTGATTACTAATTGGATATGACGCGTTAGGTACTAAGAATTTCATTGGTTGCCTGATTTTAAAAAGGAGATGCGCATCTGCTGCGGTCACCTTTAAAACATTATGAAATGTCACGTTGATGCATAACCTAATAATAAAATTAACAATTTTGTGTTTGATGAGTTTGTTTAATTAAAATATCTAGTAATATTAACAATAATAATGTATTTATAATTAAATCAATTTGTAATATTAAATTAATGTTGAAACTTCAAAACAGACAAACACTAGCGCCACCCGTCGTCGTACTTTGTGCCATAATATTGTCAAACTGTTTCAATGTTCTATAATTTATTAGGAAAAATGCTTATTATGTGTGTTATTTATGCTTAATAATAATAATTTCTTAGTGAATATAACGTATATATATATATATATATATATATATATATATATATATATACCGTGAGTATTTTTTAACGTGAAACATTGAGTTTATCATATCCATAGTTACGACTGATTTGATTGACAGCAATGTATTTGCCCGTTCCCTTTCAAATGAAACATAGGGAATGAATTTGACATTTGATAAGACGTCAATAGAGGTTAGTTTTGTTTAAATAATTATACCTGCATTCTAAAATAAAATTAGTTGTAGAAAAAATATAGTGTGCACCTTGTGCCCGAGTGGTTTTCTGACTCGGCTTAATTTCTTACAATATTTAAATATAATACTTCTGACAAATTCATTTCCCATGTGTCATTTTAAATGAGACAGACAAATATATTGCTGTCAATCAAATGTCAAATCATAATTTATAGGGAAATTCAAGGGTTATCTGTCATATTGACAAGATGTCATTAGAGGTTAATATTATTTAAATAATTATCCTGTTTTCTAAAAATTAAATTTAGATGTAAAAAATACTGTGTGTACCTTGTGCCCGAAATATATTTAGTACTCTCGAGTGGTTTTCTGACTCCGCTAAATTTCTTACAATATTTAAAAATTATACTTCTGTCAGATTCGTTCCCTATGTTTCATTTTAAAAGGAACGGGCAAATACATTGCTGCCAATCAAATCAGTCGTAACTATGGATATGATAAACTCAATGTTTCACGTTAAAAAATACTCACGGTATATATATATATATATATATATATATATATATATATATATATATATACAGGGTGTCTCTTAAATAGGGGGACATGGCTTAACCACAGATTCCTGAGGCTAAAATAAGACGATTTAACTAAACTTGCTTCTACCGGAAAGTGTACCATTTAGCCAGTACTCTGCTTCAAAGTTTTTTGAAAAAAAAAAAATTTTGCTTATAATAATCGGACGCTTTATTCGATTTGGATGAAATTTGGTATGACAGTTTATACAGTTATGTCATCTTTTAAGGTGATACTTGTTATTATTAGTGAACCACTAGTGTATGAAACTTAGGTGTCCTAACATTGATTAGACCGTAACTTTTTATTGGCCACGCCGATAACGTAATAGTATATTATGTGGCAAGTGTGTGAAGTTGAAATTTTTACATGAGGGTGGAGATTGCGACACGAGCCGAAGGCGAGTGTTGTAAACCACCCGAATATTTAAAATAATGAACGGTGCGTGAAAAATCAAACTTCACACATAAAAATTGATAAGTGAAGTACTCACTTCACGCATGGGAGTAGAAAAAATTATTTTTTTTCAGAAAGATACATTCAATAGTAAACTTTTCTCTCTCTGTTTAATTTGTGATATTTGTTACGGCTCAGACAGAAAAAAATAAAACCTAGTGACTGCATCGTGAATGTTTTTAAAATAAATTTAATCTAGCAGTCTATCCAAATGTCAAACACCTAAATTTTATTGTAAGGTCGTAGAAAAAGTATAGTATGTAACACGTGTGTGAAGCTGATATTAAATATCAGCTTCACACACTTGCCACATAATATACTATTTTTATACTAGCGTTTTATAACAACTTTTTGATTGTCATTTTCATTGCTAAATGAAATACTCGTAAGCACTAAGCTTAAAAGTAACATGTTTAAGCACTAGTGCTTAAAAATGACAGTTTAATACGTAAAAGTGACAGTTTAATGCGTAAAATTTGCGTAAAAGTATTTCATTTAGCAACGAATAGATGAACCTGACGTCTGCCTCTTTTTAATTTTGAAAAATTCAAATTGTTGATATATGAGAATAAATGATCTGTTTTAAAATGCTATTATAAAAAATCTTGTATGTAATACATTGCGAAATGAGTGTTTTAGGCACTTGACGTTTTGTACCATTCGCTTGCCTAAAACACTAGCTCTGTTCGATGAGAAGTGCTTGAAGTGCAGAGCAGAATAGTGCAGTGCAGTGTAGTGTACACTAGTTCAGTATAATTCTTGTGGTTTCATAAAACACACTAGTGTATATTTGGGCAAGTTTGCTCAGTTGTGAGTAATCAAGCCAAGCGTAGCCAAAGGTGTAAAAGGTTAGGTTGTTTATAAACACAGTCATATCATAAAGCTGCAAAGAAGTGACTGCAGAAATGTCTGTTTTAAAGAGCATAATGTTTGAACTAATAAACGATTCTGACGAAGATCAATCATCACTTAATTCTTCATCAGATTCAGAGAAAGATATATTAATTAATTCTTTATATAACAAAACAAAGAGAATATACTATATTTGAATCCATTATTTTATTTTCTCAATGTGTAAAATTTTAGGTTAATAAACAGATGTGTAGATAGGATAGAATTAAAATGTCTACCGAACAACATTTATTTACCCCCACTCCTACTCTGCACTTTCTTACACCACCTCGCGAGTCAGGTCAGAAACGTGAGCACTAGTTCTTAAAATTTTTGTCATCGAACAGCCTGCCAGAAGCTGCCCGTTTCTCATAAAACATGTTAGTGCAAGAAAGTTAACACTAGGGCGGCCTAGTACATGTCATCGAACAAAGCTACTATCACTTCGCAACTTATTACATAAGTAGCTATTGTGCATTGTGTAAACATCCTGTTTTTAGATTGAAAATTTGTTGCGTTGAGTGTACTACCACATAGAAGGCTTCGCCACCAATCAAACCATCGCTTTTCTCACCCAAGTAAATGATAACAATTTCTTTCTTATGTATTTTCTTTCGCTATGCGAGATATGACAGCATTCATTCTCATTCATTGCTAATTTTCTACATATTTGTTTTTGTTTGATATGTTTTATGTGTTTTTTGGTTATAGAGTAGTGGTAACACTGCAGAATGTAAGTATTCGCTCAAGTTGTTGCTCGCTCTACACCATTTGTTTGGTAACTAAGCGTTAAATCATTTCAAATATTTTGCAACAATCATTAACAAATACAATACTGAGGAGGTCAAACATTAAAAACATAACTTTCCACCGTTCCAATTTTTTTAAATGAGTGAAAACTTTACACCGCGTTGAAAACGCTTCTTCAGTCAGTGGCATTTATAAAAATTCTACCGGTAGATACTGCTCCAACCAACTACGTGTTCGAAAATTCAAAATTGTGCCATACATATATGCCAGATACCTCTACCGGATCCATGATTTGTGAATTGAGTAATTCAGCAGTTAAATCATATACCTATTAACTAATATTATTGCTGATCCTTTGCTTTTCTTGAAGGAAACACTGTGAAATGGAAATATCATTTCTGCATAAGTCTATCTCACACAAACACCCAACCGCGAATTATGCGCATACTTAGAAATCATGATCAGTTTTTGCGAATCACAGAGTTTTGTTTATTAACGACAATGTACCTACTGTTTATTTTTTTATGTAAATTATTGAGTATAAATATTAGTAACAATAAAAAACATTGACATATTCTAGTGCTAAATTTGAATTAAATAATTTACTTTGTTGTACTGTAAAAATAATAGGAATACAATCTGGTCAGGATTAATTTATTTAGGTGACAATAAATTACTGTATGAAACACAAAGCAAATGCTTTCGAAGTGCAACTACAAACAGAAATGAAATCAAACGTCAAAGTCAAACCATGTGCTCGCTGCATCACCAGGGCAGCGTTCCAAAACCAAGAATACCGAGTTTTGGCGTAGAGTATGATGTGTTGTGTTTTGGAACGAATGAGAGTTTTGTTGAAGTAAAATATTGAAGCTAAATTAAAAATAATTTTATAAAACTAACAAAACTACTTATAATTACAACATTAATGTCAAGTCCGTAATAAAAGCGCTTTTATGGAGCACTCTCCTCAATATAATGTGAAAGTACGCTCCATAAAAGCGCTTTTATTATAAAAGTATGCTCGTAATACACACCAACGTATTTACTTATGTTTATTTTCAACCAAAAGCATGTTTTCTTCCTCAAGAAGGCAAATTACTTTCATATGTTGAGAATCGTGAGCATCTACGTTTGAAAATATTGTGGAGTAATTTCTATACCCTCCACGTTAGTAGAGTAAGTAGAACATCACTTTGGAGTAAACTCTGGCAGTTTTGGAACAGGTTGAGTAAACTCTGAGAGTAAGGTTTTGGAACGCAGCCCATCCAGCGACGCTGTCAGCGTTAGCCAATAGTACTCAAGATTTCCGAGCATGCGCATAATTGCCGGTTGGGTGTTTGTAAGAGATAGACTTATGCAGATGTGATATTTCCATTTCACAGTGTTTCCTTCACCTACTCTTATGGGGAAGATACGAGCATTAGAAATATATTAGTTAATAGGTATATGAGGTAAATGAAGAATCTAACCTCAAAAAAGGTAGTGATGTCAAGCGAAGCGCGCTTTAAAAGTGAAAATGTGTTCAAATTTGGAAACGGAAATAGGACTGTGCTCAGTTTGTGGGCTTGAAGGCCCGTTAGATAAAATTCAGCAGCATTTTAATAACTAAAACGTTAAATGAGGACTCAGAAGTTAATTATGATAATATAGAAGACGAGATAACATTTAACTACGACAAATTTCAAATCTGTTTCAAACTTTCAACTGCTTTTCATAGATTATGAATCTACCCTGTTTACCACTTGGGTTCTTAAAATATAGATTCCGGTAGCTGTAACCTAGTAAACAGCTGTTTAACGATATATACCGGTAACAATCACCGGTAGAATTTTTGTAAATGCCTGTACTTGCCGTCAAATAATTATGGACTGGAGATTTCTACACTGATGCCAAATTTTTTAAGTGTCTACCTGTACAAATATTTGTAATCTGTCAGTCATTGTATATTCTGACATTTTTGTTAGTACTTGCGTGCGCTTTTTATTTCCAATCCTATAAATTGCATTATATTTAGCCTTTTGAAAAGAAAATGAGTGAAATTCAAGAATTAAATAGTCCTGGTTCTTATAAAAAACGTTTATGAAAACAAGATTTAAATGGGCAGGCAAAAACAATTATTGCCAATGTACACAATTTTTTCAAAAAATTGGCGTTACATCCTGAAAAATTTATAATTTATTAAATAACAAGAAAACTTTGGATTTGACTGCAGAAGCATGTTGTGTTGGCAGATCTACTGTTCACCTAATAATCAATTATTCTTACCTTTTATTTAGATTTCACCGGTTATCGTATTTTAACGCAAACGCTACCTTAGCTTGATGTGTGGAAATATAAATATAAATTTTCCACAGAGACAATTTTTATATTTTATATTACGTATTACTGTCTTACCTTACTTATTTTTTATAATATTTTCTTTATTCACGATGTATTAAAAATTTTAATTAGTTTTAAATTTATTATATGACATTTGCGTTCATTTCTGGTCATGTCAAGTTACAAGCGGCAACACCGCTGGGCAAGGGACAGGTTGCGGAAAGGGATAAAAGTTGAACATCAGTCCATAATCATTTGACGGCGAGTATATAGTTATGTCAGTTATGTGTAGTTTTATTTTGTGTATTTCCGTGCTTTCCATATAAATATCACAAAATTAATTTTCATTTTTCATTAAAGAATATAAAAAAATTTGATTTGTAATAAAAACTTTTCATGTTGCCTGTTTAAATTGTTTATATTGTACATAGGTTGTAATTACCAATATGTACCCGGCTTAATTAATACATATGTTTTCATGAAGAACTCGTAAAAAAATTGGAATTGGAGGTAATGTGTTGGCCAATCAGATTTAATTCATACTTTTTGCACTTAAGCTTTCCTCCAAATTTATATCGTACTGCCCTACACATATTTATCACTATATGTAATATAATAAAATTTTACTCTTGTAGGAATATGCCGCTTCACGTTTAGGATCATATTTGAAGCTCAAACAAGAACTACAGAACCACTCGGGCGCAGTAAAAAGAAAACTCGATGAAGAGGAGATGGTATAAAAGTAACATTCATTTTTATTTCCAATTCATTTCGTCTAATAGACGAATTTAACTTACCTGCACAGTAGGTTATGTTAGAAAGGGTTCGCTTATATAATCTTGGAACTGTTTTACGGTAGATGAAATACAAAAAAAAGATACATTTCAACCAGGCACATTTTTATCATTATTAACTCTGGTACTATTAAATTAAAAATTACCTCTAACCTTAAAATTAAATTATTATTGTTAGCATATACAGGGAATTTATTTTAACATGCAACATATGGCGAATCACTTCCATGGTTACTTACTATTGTCAAAAAATGACAGCAATGTAATATTTGCCCATTTTAAAATGCAACATACAAAATTTGTAGTTTTGTATTATCAAAACTAATTTCCTATAAATTAGCCTACATACGATTAACAAATAATCAAAACATGAATGTTGTACATCTTAAAAAAACTTTAGCTTACAAAAATTTATAACTTTCATGTAATAAATGTTAAAAAAATACCCCCAATCACTCTGAGGCAATATTCTAGTCGGTCGTAATAAGAATTGACACCATTTGAGATGTGTTTTGGAGGTATCCTGTGCTGCAATACTATTTATAATGTTGCATTTTTAAATGGACAAATTTTACATTGCTGTCATTTTTTGACAATAGTGAGTAACCATGGAAGTGATGAACTATAATGTTGCATTTTAAAATAAATTCTCTGTAAAAACCATACCTTAATTCATTACCAAATTCAGAAAAAGAGAATCAATTCATAATTCGTACTTGTTTTCGTGAATAATAGCCAAAGCCCACAGACAACTAATAGTATTAAGATAGTCAACTGCAATGATAAAGTAGTAGGCATTCATGCCTTGCAACACTAGCGCCCGGTGTCGTAAGACATAACTAAAATCAGTATGGCGGGTAGTATCGGGGATAGTCTACCTTCCGCATATTCTTTTTTATTGATATAGTAATATACAGAAAAGAACAAAAAATATATACAGTGTGTCGCATTTAGAAGTGCCACCATTGGGATCTCGAGAACTATAAGAGATACAATTAGTGATGGAACGGATCGACCTTTGGCCGGATTACCGGATCCCGGAATTCCGGCTTTTTATTTAGCCGGATCACCGGAATTCCGGCGGCCGGATCGTTCGTAATTTTTCGGTAAAAATCGTAGCTTGTTCGGAATCTGCCCCCAATGCAACGTGGTAGGTAATAAGTAAACATAACAATAGAATAAACAATTCACGTTGAGATTTGTGCATATACAGCCCGATTCACAAAAAAGTTTAAGCTAATCCTCATTTTTGGATTAGTGACTTCTATTCTATTCCGGTTTTTAAAATTTAATTTTCATGATATTATCAATAAAGGTAGGTACATACTAGGAATAGATTAGACTATATTTTACGAAATAAATTGTTAAAATTAGAGTTGAATTCGCTAATCCAAAAACTAGGATTAGCTTAAACTTTTTTGTAAATCGGGCTGATAAAGATTACTTCGTATTATTTCAAAATGTGTACAAAAAATAGCAAACTATGGCAATACTTAAATATAAATATTAGCGATGAAACAAAAGTTTTTTGTGTTTCTTTATGTTTTATCTTAATTAATATAATAAATATGTTTTTGTTACAGACATATAATAAAATAAAATGAATAAATAATATCCAAATATAGATAATATTTAATAACATGATTCGGCCGAATTTTCTATCCGATCCGGCCGGAACCGGAATTCCGGCCAAGGGGCCGGATCGGCCGGAGTCGGTATCATAGCCGGATTTTCGTTCCATCACTAGATACAATGTCGGTTAAATGGAACTTTTTGTGCGCCTTTGGAAGGACATCTCAGATGTGCTTTTGTCTTTTCAAAAATTGTCATAGGGCACTAGATAATGACGAAAAACTGAATATTGTTGATTTTTTCTTTCTCAAATAACTTCTAAACTATTAGTAATTGAGAAAAACGTTTCAAATATAAAAGATAGATATTTTTATTAACTAACCAGTGGCGTACAAAATTGATTTTTATATCCGTAAATTTTCGAGATATAACACAAACTTATATTTTTTTAAATGGAACCCATATTTGATTTTAGTCTCAAAAAAATCAATATTTTTTTCTCTTTTCAATGATGTAAGGGTTATTATGTTTTATATTTGTTTTGCTCCTAAAATTTAAATTTTCTCTTTATTTTCATGAATTTTCTTATTATTTCCCAAAAAAAACATTATTGTTTTTATTAATTATATTGTATTTGATCAAAATAATTTGTTTTATGCCTTTATTACTTAATATTTTCATTCTAGACTCATAATTACAAATTACACTATGATGAGCCAAGGGCGACCTGATACAAAATATTATAAAAATTAATTTGATACGAATTTTAAGCAAAATTTTCTAACGAAATAAATTATTTAAATACAAGGAGTATTTCCAAATAGAAATCTACCAATATTTTCAAAATAATTGTAAATTTAATACAAAATAAGGAAAAAATAATAATTTTGAAGGAAAAACAGATATAAAACATAATAACCCTTACATCGTTGAAAAGAGAAAAAAATATTTATTTTTTTGAGATTAAAATCAGATATGGGTTCTATTTAAAAAAATTTAAGTTTGTGTTATATCTCAAAAATGTACGGATATAAAAATTTATACCGTACGCCACTGGTTAGTTAATAAAAATATCTATCTTTTATATTTGAAACTTTTTTCTCAATTATTAATAGTTTAGAAGTTATTTGAAAAAGAAAAGATCAACAATATTTAGTTTTTCGTCATTATCTAGAGCCCTATAAGAATTTTTGGAAAAATAAAAGCACATCTGAGATGGCCTCCCAAACGCGCATAAAAAGTTCCATTTAACCGACATCGTATCTCTTATAGTTCTCGAGATCCCAATGGTGGCACCTCTAAATGGGACATACTGTATAACAAGAAATAGAACGCATATTTATTTCTTAAAATTACATAAGGAAAATATAAAAATATAGTCAGATATCCTTTTACCATAAGGTGTAGGGTATACAAATACATTTAGTTGTGTACATATTTTGCCCATTGCTTCTTATTCCTTGCCATCTTCCTAGCGTTTTGAATCGTCGTATTTTTCTTCTTCAAGATATTCAATATTAGTTTAACCCAGTTATCTTTCGGTCTGTTTTTTCTACCATTTTTGTCATCCATATTTGCCTCACCGGTCTAGCTTCGTTCATTCTGATCATGTGGCCCCACCAAGCTAGCTCTCTCTGCTCAATAAGTCCAATACAGACTTACATTATAATTGTTCTCTAATCATTTCATTTCTTGTTCTATCTTATACTTGGATGAGTTACTCGTTCAATCCAAATTTTGTCAATTTCTTCTTCATAAATAGGAAAATAATGTTTTGTTGTATTTTCAACATCACAACCCGGCACACAACAACCTCTTGGCATTTTGCAGAAGCAAATAATAATAATAATAGAACTACATAAAATAATACAATAATAAAGAATAACACTTCACGAAAATACAATTTCAAATTTGAATTGTCAATATGCCGCCACGATTTTACGAATTTTAACGAATTAATCCGAACGAAGCACTACTAGCGCTAAGTGTCGTAATACATAATTAATTGAAAGTCTCAAGGTCATGCTATGTAGTTGACACGGCCAGCGCGCGAGCCTCTTTTTAAAATCAGGCGGCCAATCAAATTCTTAGTACCTAACGCGTTATACCCAATTAGTAATCAACTTCATTCGCTTATAGTTTGTGACCTAATCAATATTTAAACAATTTTTTTTTCACTAATACTCATTAATTTATGTTTATGATAGTTAAAATTTGACTATGGTATAATATCCTATTATATCTTTTAATAAACGCCATATGTGCATATTCACCAGCACTAATATTTTCCATTTATTTTTGAAATATGTAAAAAATATTCTTATTCTAACCTCACTCAGCACTCGACTGTAATAAAGCACTTACGATCTCAGTATGTAATGAACTATGTAGTCACATTTTAAAGATAAATAATTAAAATTTAAGAATTTTTGACAGCAATAAATAATAGTTCTATCGTAAAACAGTTCCTTGTCTTCAAGTAATGGCTGTATATTTTGTAAACGTTATTGTACTTATTGTATAAGACTGAAAATGAAGCTGATGAACCCGAGAAAACTAATATTGCATACCGTGTGCACCGTATTATTATAATATATGATATTATGATATTTTTTATATCCTGATTATAATTTTAGTGTAAATTATTGTATATATGAAAACGTTTTAATTTAATAAAGATTTATTAAGTTACAATATTGTTTTTAGACGACCACTTCCGAAAATAATAATAATGAGTGATCAAATGAAAAAAAATTGTTGTTTATAATTGTATTCCAGGGCTTTTGTACACAATAAACACTAGATAAACTTTTTAAACCTTTCTTTATTTATGAGAAAAATGACAAAATGTTTCGTACGTCTTGACTGTTGACAAAATTGTATTACAGTGAGTATAGTTAGTGTTAAAAACAAAAGTTACTAGACATAAAATATTTGGAAGGAAGAAATTAAGAAATATAAACAGATTTTGGTTATAATTTTAAATTTGGTTTACAAATGAGTAACTCATTGACCTTTAAACTAATGGACCAAGTGTCTCCTATCCTTTATTGTTAGAATAATGCTCCAACATAAAAGGATAGAAATATATATTCTGTCCTTCAACAGTACGGAAGTTCTCAGTTAAAGTATACTGCGCATAAGTTCGTACTCATTGTACATCTTTTTCAACCATTCTCAACTGAAATGACCGATAGAGGCGCTGCAAGCACTTTCAACATGGCGGATGCATGACGGTAGGTGTACAATCTGTCATTGTCATATGATACAATTTTGCTTGTGTTTCTTCAAAATGAATCTAAGTATTGTTCAGATATTTGACTTTCTAAATGCTAATCATCATTCTAGGATTATTGTTGAAGGTATGATTGTATATAATGTTCACTTACTACTTTATTTAAAATATTAATCTTGTAAACAGGCGAAGAAGTTCTGAATGCGAATCACATTATATTATGTGGAATTACCAATAGTTATCGAGAAATTATAAATGTATCATCACTCTGTCTTCAAAAAAGTGCTCTGTCGTCACAAAGATGGTACAGCACTTTTTTTTAATTTCTCCATTGAGAAGGAATTTCTAAAAATTTAAATAATCATAAATATGTTTCAAATATAATTATTAATAATATTACCTGGAAGAATAAAGTCACTGTCTTTGAAATGTCCATATACTTGGAAATTTGTTTTCCAGAACGTAAAACATACTTACAAGCTCCAATGTTTGTTGAATACCTGCATTTGTGGTTATACTCACTTTGTTTTTACCTATTTTTGGAAAAATGTGGAAACTTAAATGAGTTTCCCTACTCAAGCGAATGACACCCGTATACACAACACATAATATTGCTTTTACCGTGTTTTACAACATTCATTTTCGTATAAAAGAAATACTTTTAAAAAATGTATGCTAACATTATATTGTATTTGCTCGCATGTACCGTCATGCACTAGTTCAAAATTTAGTCACCAGATGTCATATCGATGCTCTACAGTTGTCAATATACATCGCTCTCTATCACTAAATAGTTGTCAAAATCTACATTTGACGTTTCGTAACTGTTTGTGTATTATTTGCTTTTTTGGAGAACATTTACAATTATTTCTGTCAATATATACGTGTATGTGTTGTGAGGTGTGTATGCGACAAAATAATGGGGAAACGGTGTATTTCGTGCAGTCAGCAGTACGTACGCGGTCCAGCTGTCATTTCATATGTAAGTCCTTATTAATTATTACTTGTCCCCTATAATATAATATGTATGTAATATATTGTATTAAAAATATATAATTAATCTAATTATGCACAAAAAAAAATCTATACTCTTAGCGATTATGCACCAAGTACAAGTTAGGGACAAATCAATTTTTTTATATTGGATAAGGATAGAGATACTATGTCTGCACCGTTATGGCGGGACAAGCGTTTTGCTCGTACGCTGCATCTATTAGTTTAAAGGTCGATGATTTCATGCGATACAGTCCTTGGTCCTTCCATCTTTTCTTTCGCCTTCCTCGTACTCCCAGCATTCTGACCCTATACTTTCCATATTTAGTTTTGCACTTGACACTGACATCTGTCAATTAGATTTTTTTACATATATCAGCTGTTTCCATGATAAATAGCAAAGCTGAGTGATTTTTGAAAGTTAATCTCTTTATAATGTTTTAACTCTATATCTATTGAATATGAAAGAAAATGTATAATCAAACCGTATAGAGAAGAACATTTTCTTTAATATTTATAACATAAAATGTCAAAAAATAATATTTAACTGCGTTTTTTTTTAAAGAAAAACTATTAAAAACTTCAAATTATGGTACTTCCGGTGGATCAATTTTAACCAAAATCTAATCAGATCTTCATATGGATTTAAAGAAGAAAAATACGAAAGAATTATAATTTTTGGTATTGTAGTATTAGAGTTATCGTTGGAGAAAAATTTGTAACACACGGACACGCACACACGCACGCACGCGCGCACATACACACTCACAGACACACAGTCACACACACACATACAGACATCATCTTAAAAATAGTAAATTCGTATAGTAAGGACCCTAAAACGTGCTTATTCTTTAAAAACTCACCAACGAATTTTTGGACCAAAGACAATACCTTCCTTACCTAAAGGTGACGGAAGGTAAAAAAATAACAATAATAATAGTACTATATACGATTTTTGTAAAATATCCCTCAGATATTCAGATATAAAATTACCGTAATTTATTTATTTGGTAAATAAGCACAGTAATTTACCGTAAAATTACCAAATTTTGTATACTGTTGTAAATTATCGGATTTTTTTTATATTAACTATTATATTTAGGTACCCTGTAATTTAAACGGTAATTTTAATAGGTAAATTACTGTGGTAATTACGTATGATTTTTTTCAAACGTATTTTATTAACAAAAACTACAATATAACAGTTACAATATAAATTTAATATAAATATACTTATAGGTCAATTCTGAACAAATCTTCAAGTCTTACAGATCTGTAAAAAATTGACAAAACGCATCAATTTTTGTTGATCAATACAAAATTATCAGAAAAGTGGCAGTTTTCGTTGCGATTTTGTTCATTATTTACAGATTTACAGATCTGTAAGACTTGCAAATTTGTTCAGAATAGAGCCATTACTTTTATAATATATTAGTTCTTTAGTTGCTTAGCAACTAATATCAGTCTTTCAATAATATTGAAAACAATTATTGTCATTTATTTATATACATAAAAATATTAACTTTAGAAGAACAAAAAAATCATATTTAGTAACCAAAATGTTTAATATTTATAAAATTTACATAAAATTAACAATTTTCTTTTCATAATATATTGAATTTTTATTGCAATTTAGAAAACGCTGTGCTTATCGTTTCGACTGTTCGACTAAGGGACTTCAACTTGAATCAGTTTGAATTTGGCGCCTATGGATGACAACTGACACGACCGTCGTTAGCAGCACAGTACACTTCTTTAATATCATATATCTATTAACTAATATATTGCTAATGCTCGTATCTTTCCCATAAGAGTAGGTGAAGGAAACACTGTGAAATGGAAATATATTTCCTGCATAAGTCTATCTCTCACAAACACCCAACAGGCAATTATGTGCATGCTCGGAAATCTTTACTACTATTGGCTAACGCTGACAGCGTCGCTGGTTGGGCTGCGTTCCAAAATCCTACTCTTAGAGTACGAAATATTCAAAGTCGTTTCAAAACTGATAACCTTATTCTCAGAGTTTACTCAACCTGTTCCAAAACAGCCAGAGTTTACTCCAAAGTGATGTTCTACTTACTCTACTAACGAGGAGGGTATAGAAATTACTCCACAATATTTTCAAACGTAGATGCTCACGATTCTCAACATATGAAAGTAATTTGCCTTCTTGAGGAAGAAAACATGCTTTTGGTTGAAAATAAACATAAGTAAATACGTTGGCGTGTATTACAAGCATACTTTTATAATAAAAGCGCTTTTATAGAGCGTACTTTCACATTATATTGAGGAGAGTGCTCCATAAAAGCGCTTTTATTACGGGCTTGACATTAATGTTGTAATTATAAGTAGTTTTGTTAGTTTTTTAGAATTATTTTTAATTTAGTTTCAATTTTTTACTTCAACAAAACTCTCATTCGTTTCAAAACACAACACATCATACTCTACGCCAAAACTAGGTATTCTTGGTTTTGGAACGCTGCCCTGGTGATGCAGCAAGCACATGGTTTAACTTTGACGTTGATTTCATTTTTGTTTGTAGTTGCACTTCGAAAGCATTTGCTTTGTGTTTCATACAGTAATTTATTGTCACCTAAATAAATTAATCCTGACCAGATTGTATTCCTATTATTTTTTACAGTACAACAAAGTAAATTATTTAATTCAAATTTAGCACTAGAATATGTCAATGTTTTTTATTATTACTAATATTTATATTCAAGAATTTACATACAAAATAAATAGTAGGTACATTGTTCAATTTCTCAAATTTAAATTTAAAATTTCTCGCGCTAGCCGTTAATAAACAGAACTCTGTGATTCGCAAAAAGTGATGATGATTTCCTCGTTAGCCAATAGTAGTCGCGGTTTCCAAGCATGCGCATAATTCGCGGTTGGGTGTTTGTGTGAGGTAGACTTATGCAGAAATGATATTTCCATTTCACAGTGTTTCCTTCAAGAAAAGCAAAGGATCCGCAATATATTAGTTAATAGGTATATGGTTATAATACGTCAATGTTTAATACATTTACTACTACTTTGTCGCTGTATAGTAGGGTCTATCTCTTAAGGACGAAAAGTTTCTAGTTTAGTGTTTTTTTGTGCTGCAAAATCCAAAATAAACGTGTTCGGATGCTACTTTTTATTCTTCTTATCATTTTAGAAACAAATATGATATTTTTATTACATAAGCACATTGTCAAAACATAAATAGATAATAATCTGAAAAAATCAGAACGGTATCTTTTAGTAACTACAAAGATATGAGCAGTTAGAGTTAAAAATTGCGAAGACATTTAATTGAGACGTTTTTTTTCGAGAAATGTGAATGAGATAGAACATTCCGAATAACACCATCAAATTTGTCGGAAAATTTCCTATAAGATCACGTCACTTTTAACTTTAAAGTAGTTAGGAAGGTTTTAATCTCCAACTAAAATTGTATCGAAATCCTCCAACATGGCGATGACTAGTGCGCACTAATGCGCATGAATCGTAAATTCATCACATCATTTCTTTATTCAGTGCTGAGTTGCAGATGAAATTCATCATACCGTTTCTAATTACCGCGCACTATCCATCGTAAATTCATCGCATGCATCGGCTTTGACTCCCGATAGATTTTACGATTTCTAATGGAACGGTAGTAGAAGGTCTAACGAAATATTTTTAGGTTATATTTTTGACGTTTGCGTTTGTTTCATGCTTGCGGGTGTAAGATTATGCAAAGAAAACTAAATGCATGATTCAAATAAGAAAACATTGTATCTCGTTCACAACGGAAAGGAGATGGTTATAGATGTAGATGATTTTTATTATTATGACTTCCATATCGATGAAAAATCTGATGATTGCAATAGAGCGACGGTTCTTTTAACTATAAAACTTTCCATATCTGTTAACTGGTGGTTAACTGTCAGTTGATATTTAAGGTTAGGAGATTCATCGCAATTTTCAGCAACCCGTTTCTTTATTCGGTCGCTGCGACTATCTATCGGACCCATCAGCAATTCATCGTGACGTCATTTTCAATTGCTGATGGGATTCAGCACATTAATTGTTGCTGAACAAAGAAACAGTTCGGAATCTATTAAAAAAATTCTTTCATGTGGTTAGATCACTGTCTTAAATGAAAATACCGACCCTACATCGTAACTAAAATTGTTACGGTCCCTTTGTCGAAACGCTAGGTACAGCCTTAAAAAAAAAAACAGATTTATCAACTAATTGATCAATGCATCGAGTCCTGAGATATTTCTATGGAAAGGTGGTGGCATGCCAATTGTGCGAATGGGTCGTTTGCTCCTCAACCGGCCTTGGACTATCAGCAAAGCGGTTACGAAACTGATTAGGCACAGTAGGGCGCTGCCCCATTTTAAGCATTCTTCAATCACGGGGACAGTGTTAGATGTGCGCTCGAAAATGTCCTGGATCTTACGAGGGAGGCGTTCGGCTTCGATACCCTGCAACAATCAGATTCAAAATGAATTACTGAGCTATACCGTGTTTTTAAACTATAGACAGCACTAGACGAAGTCACATTTACACCGCTAGAAGTTACCAAAAAAAGTCACTAGATTTATTTGGCTGGGGAATGGGGCTATTTCAAAAAAAATAATTGTCGATTTTTTTTATAAAATCATGAAATCCATCTCATTTAATAAATGTAGTAATAGAAAATAATTTGAAATATGCGACTTTTCATTCATAAATTTGCTAATAAACTTTCGCGCTTTTAAACACGGACTAAATTTGTGACGACACATATTCATACTCACACAAAGACAATTCTCTCTCACACACACGCTTCACAACATGAAACAGTAACCTAACCTAAAAGTGTGACAGCTGACAGCAAAATATACAAGAGAGAAGATTATTTTTACTTTCTATTTCTTTAAAAGTACTAGTGCAGTATAAGGTATGTAAATAAACCATTTATTTAAATAAATACCAAACCAAATAATCATAGTTCTAAATTAAACCGGTAGAGCTCGACTGTCGTATCCGTAAATATGTGTCGTCAGCCGTTGAACTATTTGAAATTAAACGCAACTTTTAAAAAATCATATATCTGATTCTAAAGACTTCTAAGATGTAAAACATACACGTACATATTTAATTTGACCTATTTTTTCAAGAAAAAAATAAATCAGAAAATGTGAAATGACCCCATTATTTTACTCTCGATACTCTAAAGAGAGATTTTGCGGACTAATGTCCATATTCATAAACACTCGTAAAATTTTAAAACGGTTCGTTACAATTTTTGACAAATAGAATTAAATGTAACAAGTTACATTTCGATTTTTCTTTCAGTGTCGACTGTTTTTACTGGCTAAAAATTATAACGAACCGTTTAAAATTTTACGAGTGTTTATGAATATATACATTATTGTACAAATAACTATTTTACTTACATGATCGAACCAAGCGACTGGTAACATGGTTTCATCTTCAAACATGTCAACTTGGGGAATTCCGTACGCTTTTCTAACCTGGACAAAATGTCAATACAACTATTAATTCACATATATTTTCATAAATTTACATCGTACATATCTTTATATGATAAATATTGCCTAATTGTATCGTAACTTATCTAATATACAGAGTGGGTTATAAAGATGGGCGGTTTTCAAAAAAATCTGTTTTTTTTTATAACAATAAATTACAGAGCTTTACCCAAATATTGTTTTTTATTGTATTTAACATGTCTTCTGCACACATATAATTCTAATTATATCTATTTTTCATTGTATGAGGAAGTTTCTAAATGTCAGAGATTCTTCCAATTCATTAACCAGATTGGCGGTATTTCTTATAGATATATGCATTTTACCTACAATTTTAAATATTTAATTAATAAAACAATAAGAAAAATTAAATGTACTTCCCAGAAAAAGCTATCAGAATGTCACTAAAACTGTTGATTTTTGACACTGACATTGATATCTGTCATTTACAAACTATGTTACAGACATTTGAATTTGTCAAGTGGTTTCCTTAGTGCCTTAGCCTCTGCGATTAGACTATATATTACAGTGAGTGCTTTTATCTCTAAATCTATATAAGATTTTTAAATGTATCAGATGGTGAATTTTATGTTCTTCAATGTTTGTAATAACAACAATTTCCAAAAAATTATATTTAGAAGATTTTTTTATGGAAACTATTACTTCCGGTTGTCTAATTGTTACCAAAATCAAATCAGCTCTTCCCAGGAATGTCAGATTGAGGAAACTGCAGTTAAATATTTTTTAAGTCTTATAGTATTTGAGAAACCGTGGTTCCAACATCCACACATACACACACACACAGACAGACATCATCGTAAAAATGTTATAATTCCAATACCTCTCTTAGCGACAGGTAAAAAACTATAAATTTTATCGATTATTTTTTGATATTTCTTAAAACCAATGTAATGTTTCATTACATGTCACGTGTGAACGTTTTATCCAATTCTGCCATTATTATTTATAGTAAGCTTAAAGCTCTAGACATTATTCCCGGGAATAATCTCTGTAGGTTTTGTTTTGTCAGATAGTTATCAACACATAAATAAAATGAACGATAAACACCGATTTCATGATGTTTTTGATTGTGGAATAAATCAAAAAATTATAGAAACCACTTCTGGAAACACCGTAATTTATAATAACTCGGTATGAAGGCGATTATTTATATTTATTTTGCCCTGTCAAAGTTATGTTCTAGTTATCAAAACATACTTGCCAACTGCACCATGTAAATGAATGAAGCTAGTTAATTACGACAGTAGGTGGCGACACAATAGCAAAACTGTGGCTTTCCGTTGTTTGAAACAAATTTGTAGATCAAAAAATAATTCGATAAATTAGAAAATAATTCTCCAGTTTCTTTCAAACTTGTTGCCATTTGGCAACTAGGTTTTGAAAAATCTGTCAAATTATTTTCAATTTATTGTCACTCTCTTGTTATATTACTACTGAATTTTTACCTCCCGCTACCCTAGGTAAGAGAGGTATAGGGATCGTGTTAAAAATTGCATATAGAGATTTTAGTGAATAAGCACGTTTTGATGTCCCCAGAACCCGATTTTAACATTTTTACAATGATGTCTGTGGGTATGGATGTGTGTGTGTGTGCGCGCGCGCGGGTGCGTGTGTGTGTGTGTGGATTCCATTCTATACTACTGTGGGAAGAGTTCATTAGTTTTTAGTGTATATCGGATAACCGGAAGTATCATTTAAACAAGCTGTTAACAGTTTTTCTTAAAAAAAAAAAATACATTGAATATAATTTTTCAGCAACTACACATTAACGAAATATCATGTAAATATAGTTTGCAGAATATGTAGGTATGTATTTAAATTAATAAAAATTAAAAAGCGGGAGGTATTGTCTTGGCCACATTAGATTTTTTCTTCTGTATTTAACAGTAAATAACTTCTACAAGTTATATTTCATTTTACAAGCTTTTTCAGGTTGATGACGTAAGTCTTCTGCCTGTTCATTTTCTCTATAGTTGTAAAACCCGTCTTTTTATAAAACGCAATTAGATTGTCAAACCAAGCCATATTTTATAAAATGACTAGGCACTTTATAAAGAGAGATTTTATAATCTAGCTGCCATAAATACAAATGAGTAATATTCATACCTGCATATTAAGTTGAAGCCTGGTGGCCCCGGCCATTGTATAACCAAATGTAGGATGGATATCCAAATAGGAGTTGTGTTTTTTTTCATCCGGCTCTAAACCTTTCACGTTCTCGAACAACTTGGGGTCCCCGTGCAAGAAATGGGGGTACGATAGATATGTAGGACCTACAACATAACATTCGAAATATGTGAAAATGCAATTGACAACTGTAGAGCATCGATATGACATCTGGTGACTAAATTTTGAACTAGTGCATGACGGTAGGTGCGAGCAAATACAACATAATGTTAGCATACATTTTTTATGAGTAGGGAGACTCATTTAAGCTTCCACATTTTTTCGAAAATAGGTAAAAACAAAGTGAGTATAACCACAAATGCAGGTATTCAACAAAAATTGGAGCTTGTAAGTATGTTTTACGTTCTGGAAAACAAATTTCTAAGTATATGAGAGTATGTTCGAGACATTTCAAAGACAGTGACTTTATTCTTCCAGGTAATATTATTAATAATTATATTTGAAACATATTTATGATTATTTAATTTTTTAGAAATTCCTTCTCAACGGAGAAATTCAAAAAAGTGCTGTACCATCTTTGTGACGACAGAGCACTTTTTTGAAGACAGAGTGATGTTACATTTATAATTTCTCGATAACTATAGGTAATTCCACATAATATAATGTGATTCGCATTCAGAACTTCTTCTTCGCCTGTTTACAAGATTAATATTTTAAATAAAGTAGTAAATGAATATTATATACAAGCATACCTTCAACATTAATCCTAGAATGATGAGTAGCATTTAGAAAGTCAAATATCTTCATTTTCAAGAAACACAAGCAAAATTGTATCATATGGCAGTGACAGATTGTACACCTTTTTTTAGGTAAATCAAATATTACAATAGGCGTTTTTTTTAACCTATCGCTAAGAGAGATATTGGAATGTTCGAACGTTAGTTTTTATTATTTTTCTTATCATTTTAGAAACAAATATGATATTTTTATTACATAAACACATTCTCAAAACATAAATAAATAATAATCTGAAAAAATCAGAACGATATCTTCAATAACTACAAAGATATGAACAGTTAAAGTTAAAAAATGTGAAGACATTTAATTGAGATGATTTGTTGGAGAAATGTGAATTTTCAAATGTTCGCATTGAGATAGAACACTGCGAATACCACCATCAAATTTGCTGCTCCCATTGTGCAAGCCGTTTGAATGTTTCATTGGCTAAAGATATTGAAAGTTATTCACTACTAACCGTAAGAACAGGGAGTAGCGTTGATGATTCCATGTGGCGGACAAACTCCGGTCTCCATGTCACAGAAACATTGGTTGGATGGTTCATAATCAGGGTGAGAAAACGCATGCTTCATTGGAGTGTATCTGTAACAAAACAACATTCGACTCAGTAACCATGAGGACCATTGTTTAAATAAATAAATATTTATTTATATTAATATGCAAATAGCCACGTGACTTGAAGCACGCCAACTCTAGAATTTGTCTACATTGTTCGACACGGACTCAACAGATGGCGTTGATCTCAGATCCAACTCACCCTACTACCTTCTACCTTAATAATGAATATGAAATGGAAGAAACTTTGACTAACCTGTAAGCAGTGTATTTATTGTCCAAAATTTTGACTTCCTTTTCGAAGTAGCACTTCAATTTGCGACACAGATCCTTGGTGTATAAACTCACTGGTTCTTTCTGTCGGATTGTGTAAGGAGAGAAGAATGCACCCACTGTGCCGTCAATTCTACATAAAATATAAAAAATATGTATAAATATGCGATTTTTAGCATGAATCCAATAACTTTCTTAGCGAGAGGTAAAAAGGATTCTTACATTTTGTACTTAAGATGAACTATCAAAGAGTTACATTAAAAAATAATTAACCAAAATAACAATTTATAAAAAAAATTCAATATTGTGTATTTAATACTTACTCTAATAGATTTTTTAACTACAATAGTTTACATTCGTCGTGGCATTGAATTAAGTAATATATCGATGATTTTAAAATGGGCTACTTGCGTGTCTACTTTTTATTTAATATTTTTGAAGTTATGGTAAAAACTTGCTACTCAGTTTTTTGGACAAAATTTTTATTAATTAGCCAGAAAAACATAATGAAATTTGATTATTTGATTGGAAAAATACTACCTCTTTTTAGTTTAAGTTCTGTAATTTATTATTTTAACCCAACGTTTCGGCACCATAAACTGGTGCCTTCTTCAGGAGATACAATGACATATTTTTTGAAATAACAAAAACAACAAGTAACTAAGGTAACAAGAAATGTTCATAAATGTTACCTTTTTTATGTATACAATTTTCTAGACAATATATGCATGTCCGGCAAAAACATGGACGGCGAACATGCAACTTCTCAAGAAAAAATCTCCTTTCGCCAGAGGAAAAACCGTCCCAAAAACTGGCAGAGAAGTGATCTGTATAACTCAGAGACGCTTTATCGGTAGCGAAATACCGCAGCCGTACTCTTTATTAACAGATGTTCGAAAAAGTTTAGAAAAAATTGTATACATATTACAAATTACAACATATTTAATATTGGAAGCCATGCGCGGCTAAGTTCTAATCCATCACAATGATTGAGATTGATATTTCTTGTTTTATAAATCTCAATGGCTTCTCTAATTAATCTGTTGTTAAGTCGAGTAGGTCTTGCAATTATTTTTGTATCTTCAAATTTAATTTGGTGGAATTCTTCCAAGGCACGTTCTGCAACGGACGATTTCTCAGGCTGGTTCAATCTGATCGATCGATGATGTTCGCTCAATCGTGTAGAGACAGTTCTACCAGTCTGGCCGATGTAAACTCTACCGCAGACACATGGAATTCTGTAAATCCCTGATGATTGAAGAGGGATGACGTCTTTCACTTGTTTCAATATGTTAAACTTCGTCATATGTGAATTTTTTCTTGAGAAGTTGCATGTTCGCCGTCCATGTTTTTGCCGGACATGCATATATTGTCTAGAAAATTGTATGCATAAAAAAGGTAACATTTATGAACATTTCTTGTTACCTTGGTTACTTGTTGTTTTTGTTATTTCAAAAAATATGTCATTGTATCCCCTGAAGAAGGCACCAGTTTATGGTGCCGAAACGTTGGGTTAAAATAATAAATTACAGAACTTAAACTAAAAAAAGGTAGTATTTTTCCAATTAATAATATGAGTTCTGAAAGATATTTTAATAATTTGAATATTTGAATTACCGCCATGTATGACGTAGAATTACGCTGCACCAATGAATGGCCGTAAAGTCATAGAGTGGTATACTGTCCCATAGCAACGACATGTTTGTGCGGGTAATGTAGATCCCCTGTTTGACGTTTCAACAATAGTTTGGGGGTTAGTATTTTAGTTTGTCTTTTTGGTATCGATATTTTAAATTACATGTAATTATCTATGTGTTTATTTATGAAGTAAATAATGTATTTGAGAGACCAGAGAGAGAGAGAGAAAATTGAACTAATGACGAAACTTGAATTAATTTTTATAAATTTTTTCGCAATGTAAGGGTATGCTATTATTATATCGTTGAATTCAGAACAAAATTCTCTATTTAATGAGTTAATAAAATATATATATAATGCCATTTAAAAAAATATAATATTGCCCTATAGTTTGAGTACCACTGGATTTATGATAATAAAGTTTATGCAAAATGTGTCCCCTCTATCCCTTACAAAATATCCGAATCATTTTTTTTTCTGTATCTTTTCACATACGCGAATAAACGGCACTGTTCCATTATCTTGATACACCCTGTATATGTTTTCAACATAACATTACGTATATAGTGATAGAAATCGGATTTTCAGTACCACGCAAGTAGCCCATTATTTAAAAATTTTGGATTAATTTTTTAAAATTATTTTATTCAGCATATGAAGCTGTACTAAACTGCCAATTTATAAAACACTTGAGGCAGATTTATCAAAAGAATGGGGGATTACGGCTCAATCGAATTAAAGTAAAATAGTAAAAAAATACGATTGTACATGCTGAATAACGAATATTAATAAAAAAATGAAATGGTATAATTGAGATATTTCGGAAATAAAGGGTTTTTTGTTATAGCGCTTCGACACTAATATGAAAATATTTTGATTGGCGACCGAGAGACCACCTATACATGCATTACAAATAGCATGTTAGGAGGTGGGGATTACTACTAATGGAATTTAAGAAATTCAAATTCGAAAGGAGGGGCTAACATTCCTGTACAGCAGTTTTCAAACAGTTTTAATTTTAACATACATTTCTTGCATTAAACTTAATAATTTAAATATACCTGTAATTATAAAATATGTAGACTTATAGTGTTATAATATTCATTTATTTTATTTAAATATAACTTAAAATAGCATATATTTCAAAAACATTTAGGTCCATGATGAAAACAGTTTGATATAAAAACACATAAATGTGACGTCACGTCAATCTTTTCAATATTCGGGAGACCATAACTCGCTTATTAATAGGAATATTTTCACCGGATTTTCATCAATAGTCTTAGTTTTCCTAATATTTTCAGATGAAATTATAAAAAAAAAATGGTGTAATCCCCCATTAGCCGCTAATTTAGTTTTAGTTCCATTTTTAACTCCTTTCCTTTCCTTTTTTCACTAATACTCATTAATTTATGTATATTTTCGTTTACTTATTTAAGATTGTTAAAATTTGACTCTAGCTCTTATATCAAAAAATTTAGTACGGAATACTATTAATTCCGAATTTAATTCTTTTGATGAATCTGCCTGTTGGATTTTTTCCAGGCAAAACTACCTGTTGCTTAAACTAATAAAAATAAATTATTTTACATCGTGATAAAAATGAATGACGTTTACCTATTGCACTCATCAGTAGACCAGTGTCCCATCTTATTCACTCCATTATACCGCAAAATGATTCCTAATTGATTTAAATCGTTCAGACCAGTATCGATGGTGATCCTATCTTGAGTAGTTCCATTTTTCTAAACATAAATTCCAATATTTAAATACCTACTTAAAAAATACTTTTTATGCAATTTTGTAGAAAGATATGACAATGGGCTACTTGCGTACCTTTTTTTATTTAATATTTTTGAAGAGAAGGTAAAAACTTGCTACCCATATTTTTTCTTTTGACAAAATTTTTATTAATTAGCCAGAAAAAAATAATGTAATTTGATTATTTGAATTCCCGCCATGTACGACGTAGAATTACGCCGCACCAATGAATAGTCGTAAAGCCACAGCGTGGTGCCCGTCCCATAGTAATGGTATGTTTGTGCGGGTAATGTAGATCACCTGTTTGACGTTTCAACAATAGTTTGGAGGTTAGTATTTTAGTTTATCTTTTTGGTATCGATATTTTAAATTACAAGTAATTACCTATGTGTTTATTTATAAAGTAATTAATGTATTTGAGAGACCAGAGAGAGAGAAAAATGAACTAATGTCAAATTCAAATTAAAACTTTCTCGCACGCCATGCCATATATTGATAACATTCTTAAACATGCTTCCCCTCCCCAGTTCAATATAAAGATGTCACAGAAAATTTTCTTTTTTAATTTAGTAAAAAACAAATAATTATTTTAAAATAAAATTTATATTTTTATATATGATTTCAAAATAACATTACGTATATAGTGATGGAAATTGGATTTTCAGTACCACGCAAGTAGCCCATTGATGAAAAATTTATACGGGTTTCAACATTTTTGTCACTTTCAAACTTACCGTCGCTAATAATCCAAACTTCTCGAAGGGCATTTCTCTCTGGAAGGCCATTACGCTTTTAACAAGACTGAAGAAGCTGTCGTCATAACCCCAGATGAACCTATGCGCCGGCAACTTCAAGAACGGCTTGGCGTTCAACCCACGAAGCACTGTGGCCAAACTCAACCGGGTCATGAAGTATGTGTCTTTCACCATGGCTACACTACCCTGCAACATCACATAACAAATATAAAAAAATATGGTAGAATATCCTACTGTTTTAATCAGTAACCAGACCTAAGGTCGCTTGACTATTATCTTTGGAGACATATGAGTTTTTATGCAGAAAATTTTCAAATCAGGAATGAATTAATTCAGTATAAAAAATAAAAAAAATCTCGAGATATAATACGAACATAATATTTTTTAAATGGGAACGTACAGTTATACAAAAAAGTCTCCGTACGACAATAGTTTTTTTCTACAGTCACTATAGAAAGTAGCCATTTGCGCTCTCTTTTGTCAACGCAAAATGTCACTTTGCCGCTCATGCGCGACAAAGTAGAAAAAACGCTCGCTGTCCAAATTTCTAAATATACAATGTTGAGAAATGTCACTTGTCTACATTCTTAATGAAAACGTGTAGTTAGTAGCTAATGGCACTGTAATTACACATTTATCACGTTCACAAGTCAATTTGACATATGCTCTGTCGGTATTTAATATAACCAAACAAAATGCCACACTGCTGTGAAAATTAAATAGGGCATTCATGTACAAAAACAAAAGTGTAAAATGCTTAGATTAGATTGAATAAAAACTCAAGAAGAATGGAAAATAACAATAAAATAAAATTAAATATAAAATAAATTGTGTAAACAGTTATGTTTAGTAATAGGAATGATTGTACACAGATGGCGGTAGGATAGTTGCGAGTCGTACTGACATCTGATCTCTAGTTAACTATTTATTTTGATTACAATAAAGTTATTAGTTATTTCGTTAATAAATAATTGCGAGAAGTCAGTCAATGCACATACATCTATATAATCACAAATTCCTTGAAATATTTGTTAATTTTTTCAGTGTGACAGGCGTGACAACTAACCACATATCTTGCTACAAAAACTCTTCAAATCATCACATATCCTTGCTTCCATGCTCTAATTTTGGTTTTTTTATGGAATAGATGGCTAATGAAACGATATAATCAATAAAAAGCCTTTTTAAGTTTAAACCGCATCTTTTGTATTAGCCAACCTTTATATATTGAGCAGTACTGTAAGTATAAAGTGTACATTTTATTATTTTTTGTTATGGTGGAGGACCCCATTGTGGTGACTGTAGAAAAAATCTTGTGTGTGTTTCGAGCGCAAATGGACATTGTCAATTTCGAGAGAATGCTGCGCTCCTTCGTCGCGAGGCAACAACCTCTCAATCGACAATGTCGCATTTTGCGCTCTTAATACACAAATAGGTATAATGTATTTTAGGAAAAAAATAGCAGTCTAAAACCCAATATATTTAATTTTCTTTTCATCCAAAATGAAACGCAGTATATTACATTATAAATATAAAATAAACAAATAATATTCTTAATTTATTTTTATAATGGGGTAAACATTAAAAGTATTCATAATTTCATGACAAAAAAGTCTCCGTACGATAACCAAAACATTTAAATAATAAACCATTTATTTATGTTACATAAAGAAATATAATATTTAAAAGGTTTTCCTTTGGTTTTTCTACCATTAACTAAGCGATGAATCATTGAAACTACCAAATTTTTGGTCACTGATGGCATTATATTCTGTCATTTTTCTTGTATATTAATTTTTTTTACCTTCCGTCACCTTTAGGTAAGGAAGGTATTGTCTTTGGTCAAAAAATTCGGTGGTGAGTTTTTAATGAATAAACACGTTTTAGGGTCCCTACAATACGAATTTACTATTTTTAAGATGATGTCTGTATGTGTGTCCGTGTGTGACAAATTTTTCTCCGACGATAACTCCAATACTACAATTCTAAAAATTATAATTCTTTCGTATTCCTCTTCTGTACATCCATAAGAAGAGTTGATTAGATTTTGGTTATAATTGATCCACCGGAAGTACCCTTATTTGAAGCTTTTAACAGTTTTTCTTAAAAAAACGCAGTTAAATATTATTTTTCGACATTTTATGATTATCAATATGAAAGAATATCTTATTCTCTATACGGTTTGATTATACAGTTTCGTTCATATTCAATAGATATACAATTATAGAGACATTAAGAGAGATTAACTTTCAAAAATTAGTCAGCTTTGTTAAAATTAGGGAAACAACAGATATATTCAAAAAAATTTAATTGACAGATGTTAGTGTCAAATGCAAAACCAAAGTTAAAAGTATAGGGTCAGAAAGTTATATGTTAATGTGATAGAGTGTCCCTCCAAAGAGAAGAAGATGGAAGGACTGTGTAGCAAAAGATTGGAGAGAGGAAGAATTGTGTGAAGAAGATGCGTTGGACAGGAATGATTAAAAGAGAAGAGTAAGAAACAGCGACCCCTAATAAAATAGGGAAAGGAACTTTCGGTATAGAATTTGTAAAAAATAGTGTGTTCGTGTTACAATTTTATAGGATATACAGAATCTTTTTCAAGGAACTTTTGGTATAGGATTTGTACAAAATACCTCGAATTGACGGAAGGTCTTGTGCTGGCCACAACAGATTTTTTGGTTTATATTCTTAAGAATTTTCCGCACTTTCTCAATCTGGTTAAAGTCCGGAGACCAAATTTATCTGATGCATGAAATTAAAATTGTTGATATAGAAGTCTTACCTACATACTAAAATTGAAAAGTTTTGGATTATATTTTAATATTGTTTTTCATTAAAAACTGTTATGGGCTTCAAGAAAAGTACTCCTTCCGGTTGTTCAATTTTACCCAAAATCTAAAGAACTTTTTATATTAATGCAGGAAGCTTAAATGAGGAAACTAGAAATTATTGGATGTTTGAAATAAGAGTTATCGTGGACGAAAAAATCGTCACACACACACACATACACAGGCATCAGAGTAAAAATAGGAAAAACGTGTTGTAAGGACCATAATTCGTGCTTATTCACTAAAAACAGTATCGAATTTTTGGACCGAAAACATTACCTCCCTTACCTACGGTATGACGGAGGTAATGTGTGAAAAAGAGTACTCCTCCCCCTAATTTGAAACTAACCTTTGATATCCCCCCCTTCCCTACTCCTTAAAATATTTCTGAATCCGTTCCTTATTTTAATTCATATACTTACAAGTAATGGCAGATTTGGTACGAAGATTTGGTCACTTTGTCGCAGACCATTCGACATTTCTGGAATAAATTTATAGGATCTCGTTTCTTGATAACTTAAAGTTCCGTCGTCCCCAAATACTGGATTTACTCGTTCAAGTGTCTCTCTGAAAAATGACAATAAAAATAGTATATTATATGCCAAGGTTGAGAAGATAATTATTATTGACCCAGCGCTAAGATTGTAACCCGAGGGCGAAGACCGAGGGATACAAGGCGCCTGGTCAATAATGATCTGCTCAACCGTGGTTAATGTACTATTTTTTTTTCACTACTAGCACATGAATACTATTTGAATTTTTTTTACTGATAATAATAATCATTTTGACATGAATAATTACGTTACTTGCTTATTAATATTCACAAAAACAAAGTAGGCTGCATTTGTTTTTATATCTGACGTTTCGCTCATTTCGCTGGTTTGATAACCTCACTTGTGGGCCTTGATTTGTATTTGAGTTAATTATTTAATAAACACACTTTGTGCTGTTACAGTCAGCAGCCTTATTAGTTTATTATTATTTTTAAATAAATCTATTGAAATGTATTTACCTACAAATACAAAAAAATAGTGATTTGTTCAATCCTATATCTACAAATATTTCACATTTTCACCAAAACAGCACAGTGGCCAGGCGAGGCTGCAGCGTAGGTCTATTTAAAATTATAGTGGCAAATTTAAATTATATACTTAACACCTTTCTTGAGTTTAATGAGTTAAATAATATTTGGATTTGGAGGCTTGAGTTTGATTGAAAAGTGTCAGTTTGCATTATAGGCCTAGATTAATAACAAATTGTTATTGACCTAGGTTACCATGGTTACAAGCAAACGGTAGCGAAAAACAATTTCTCATGTCTAATAAAGGTAAATAATAGTGGGTTCCTAGGCTAGTAGTGAAAAAAATTAATTATTGTACAACATAACAGTGTAGTTCATTTGTTTATATTGATTATTATATCGTCTCAAAATAAGCTTTTTCTCAATTCTCAAATTAGATTTGAGTTCTTTAAAGAAGTATTTTATGACATCCAAATGAGTTTCATAAATAAATAAATAAATATATCATCACGGTATATTACCCATTTCTGGGTGTGCCAGTATCTACAACACATGTAGACATCGGTAATGATGACGATATATTTTACCGTGTGGGCGCTTACCAGGCGTCACCTCACGGGCACTCATAGCTGGTGTGGAGAGTGCACCACAGGGGTCACTTTTGTGCCATTTAAAATTGGAAATATTTGAGTTAATAATGAGTTTCATAAAGTACATATTACACAACTAAATTAGAGAAACTCATTTTTCACTTCCTCATATCTCGCAAACTATCAAAGATCGGATCCATGTTGGTTAAGCAAAATATAGAATAAAAAATTATTTGACTTACTGGAATACGTATGGCCCAATATCTTTAACACGTAATGTTGTTTCTTCGCCTTTCATGAATTCGTCTACGTTGGTGTAATTGAAGATATGGACACCTACATAAGGAGCAGCAGTTGGCTTCATGAAATTGTCAAATGCATCCGTACCATTTTGTAGGACTAGGTTCTGAAGCAGAACACACAAATATTGTAGTATTCTTCAGTCTTCACGTAAGAATGTCGTTGCGCAATAAAAAGTTTTTGATTCTTGACGACATACATAAAATTAGGCAAAAGTTGCGCCCTATTAGAAGGTCATTTAAGTAGTGTATCGTTATTTTTGAGTGTGGCCAAACGCTGCCATATTTTGCCGATGATGGCGCGCGAAATTTGAATTCATTTGTGAAAACTAAAGAAAATTCGATAAACAATTAATGAAAGAGCATATAAATTGCAAACGCAATATTATTTATTTCAAAATACACCAGTGAATTACAAATAATAGTCCAGTCAATGGAGACCAAAAAAGACCTTTGCCTTACAGAAGATGGGAAAAAAATGATTTTAACATATGTTGTTTGGGGATGAAAAATTCAAATTTGTGACCTTGGGGAGGCTCGGCGTGAGCCGCCATCTTGGATCAAAGGTGCAAAAAATGAGTTTTTCGCTTTTATCTCGAAAACAGTGCCCCGTATCAGAATTTTACAAGAATACAAATTTAAAGCTCGTTACTTTTTGTACAAAAAAGATTTTTGTATTTTTAACCTAGGATGAACTCTCAAAGAGTTATGTTCAAAAATAGGTAACCAGAACAACAATTTATGAAAGAAGATTTAATCACTCAAAATATACACAATATTATTTTTTTAATACTTAGTCTAATAGATTTTTTTATTTGTAACACTATTCATTTGTCGTGGCATCAAAAGAAGTAAATTATCTATGATTTTTAAATAATTTTTGTCAGCGCTTTTTCACAAATTTATCAACCACTCTGACCCGGTTAAAGATACGGTACCGCGGTTTAAAAATTTTAATTTAGTTTGGAATTCTCTTCATGTCAAGTTAAATGATTTTTGTTTATTAATAATTTAAATTTCACTAAAATTTTAAACATCTGAAAAACACAGAAACACAGGAAAGCTTATCTTTAATAGTGTCCAAATTTCAGAAGAAAAAATCTGATGTGGCCAACACATGACCTCCCGCCAATTCCATGTTTAAAATAGCAGTGAGCTTTAAGTAAAGTGTCATTTCCGGTTAATCGTTTGTAAATAAAATCTAATTTGTTGTCCAATAAATAGAAAAGTCTGTAATACGAAATTTTGGATTGTTTTATTGTTTTTCCTCAAAAATTTGTTAGAGCTCCAAATTAAGTACTACATCCGATTTATCATATATGGTTAAAATCTAATATGTTGTTTCAAATTATATATGAGTTTTAAATACCAAATTTGAGAAGTTTTGGATCATATTTTAATAGGCTTTAAGGAAAAATCGTCACACACGTACATTCTTATAAAAATCAGCATCATCTTCTAGGTGCTCTAAAACGCAATCTTTGTAAATTCTTCGCCGTACATAATCCATTTCGTAAATGTGTAGTTGTAAATTAATATTAATTTATAGTGCTGCAAAAATAGCAATTAGCAAATTTAAATCAGATCATCCTGTACATCTAACATTTATGTATGATGGAAAATATATTATTTTTACAAACCTTAATAAAATATTTTACTATTATATTCTCATTAGCACGGTTTCATTACTAATTTTAATATAATTGCTGCCTGTCAGTGACATTTGTTTAAATATGTCAAACCTGTCATTAAAATTATGATTTTGTTTGACGCATAGGCTAGGTGATACATGGAAATAAATTATATTATATATTCATATTTAAAGTTATTTAGAGTTATTTACTAAATGTTATTATCGTAGAATTGAAGATTAAACCATTATATTCCATTTTAATTAGTAAAAGTTGCTAAAAAATTATATTCAATGAATTTTTTACAAGAAAAACTGTTAAAAGCTTGTATAAATGATACTTCCGGTTATCCAATATACACTAAAAACTAATGAGCACTTCCTATATTAGTATAGAATGGGTATACAAAATTTCAAATTTTTCTGATTGATAGTATTTGAGTAATCGTGTCCACAAGATCCACACACACACACAGATACACACACATACATACCTACAGACATCATTGTAAAAATGTTAAAATCGGATTCTGGGGACATCAAAACGTGCTTATTATATAAAATCTCTATATGCTATTTTTAGCACGATCCCTATACCTCCCTTACCTAGGGTAGCGGGAGGTAAAAATTAATATTGTGTATATTTTGAGTGATTAAATCTTCTTTCATAAATTGTTGTCTGGTTACTTATTTTTGAACATAACTCTTTGAGAGTTCATCCTAAGTAAAAAATGCAAGAACCCTTTTTGTACAAAAAGTAACGAGCTTTAAATTTGTATTCTTGTAAATTTTTGATACGGGCCACTGTTTTCGAGATAATAGCGAAAAACTCATTTTTTGCACCTTTGATCCAAGATGGCGGCTCACGCCGAGCCTCCCCAAGGTCACAAATTTGAATTTTTCATCCCCGTTGTGACCCAAACAACATATGTTAAAATCATTTTTTCCCCACCTTCTGTAAGGCAAAAGTCTCTTTTGGTCTCCATTGACTGGACTAGAGTGTTTTAGGCACGCGATGTGAAATTTTTACGCACGAGTGTAAGCGAGTGGTACATACATACCTGCATTACTGCACTATCGAAGTAGCATGTGAACCATAGTAATATTGTACTGAATAGACTCGTAACGAATAGAATAATTAATCCAGATAAAACTGCAAAAAAATGTTATATTAGCGGGCGTTGAAAATGTAACATAAATAAATAAAATTCAGCATATAAGTTGGTTATTATTGGTAGTGTAAATGATTAGTATTTTGAATAGCTGAGTTTAGAAATATACATGTTTAAACTTAATGCCCAAAGAGACATTACAAAAATTAATAATCATTAACGGTTAGTTATAGTATGCGCACGTGAAGTTGAGATTGATGACAGATGTCAAAACTGTCTATTAACAAACCAGAAAATAGTGAATGTAGTAAGCACGTGCAACTTACTGTATTGTATAAAAGTCGGGATCCTGACTTTAAAAGTCGGGATCCTGAATTTAAAAGTCGGGATCCTGACTTTAAAATGTCGGAATTTTGGAGAAAAAATATTTTACTCTGATCCTTCCAAGCCGTCGTATTATTGTAATGAGTTATTTTTAATTATTGTCTGTAACAGATATATTGCGGGTTCAATCTCGCTTGAACATCTTTATATCGATATTTATCGATACCAATATACCAAATATCGATATCAAGTATTTTATTTTCTCAGCCCCGATCCTGCATAACTAGTATATAAAATTATTTACATAAATTAATTGATAGTAAGAGCAATAAAATAGAACAAAATTATATTGCTTTAAATTTATCTTCTAGCGCCTTACTGATAACCTCAATTTTTTAAATTATTTAATTATATCATTATAAGTTACTATGCAAATGCTCAATATATTCGTATGGAGCGGTACAAAATAATTCTTGTACTTATGCAATGAAACGTGTTGATTCGCGTCGCCTAAGCAACGACTGAAATATCAATTTTCCGTCTCCACCAGAAAAGTGTGCGGGAAATTTAGGAAAAAACACTCCTATTTCTAAAGTATTTCTTTAAAAAAATCTGATGTGGCCAACACAAAACCTCCCGCTATTTAATTTTTACATACATACATACATGAAATCACGCGTTTCCCACTTAGTGGGTTAGCAAAAACCCGGAAACAATAGTAACAATAAGAAAAGGGATAAACGTAAGCGCTCAGCTGACTCACTTCACTCTTTAACAACATTCTTCTTTCGCCTTGTCCACAATCATCATAGCATTCATACATAAGAACATATTAAAGTGACCGATTTTCGGTAGCGAATAACCGCATCCGGACCACAATAATAGTTACGCAACAATCATCCTTCGACACACATTCCTATCCATTTTTATTAATTTAAATACATACTTACACTGCAAACTGTTCCATTGCATAAAACTATTGATTTATTTACTATTTTCTTTATTATTTAACATGTCTTTAATTTCCATAAGACATAAAATGCGAAAAAATGGCATTCAATGATATTTTTTGAAGAAAAACCATTATGAGCTTCAGGTAAAGTGCCAAGTGCCATTTTCGGTTATCGGATTTACACCAAAATCTAATGGCTTCTTTTCATATTAGAATAGGATAGAAATACAAGGTTTCAGAATTTTCTGAATGATAGTATTTGAGTTAGAGCGAAGACAAAATCCCTACACATACACACACGCGCGCACACACACACACACACATACATACATACATACACACACACATACATACACACATACATGCACACACACACACACATACATGCACACACACATACACACATACTGACATCATCGAGAAAATGTTAAAATTGGATTGTAGGGACCTTAAAACGTGGTCATTTACTAAAATCTCGATATGTGATTTTTAGCACGATCCCTATACCTTCCTTACCAAGGGTAGCGGGAGGTAAAAAACCTAAATTTATAATAAAAAAATCTGTTGTGGCCAGCACAATAACACTCGCCATTTTCATATTAAGCTATATAAGTATTGTATTTAACATTTCTGGTACACATAAAAAATTGTAATTACATCTATTCTTTATTTTTCAATTCATTCTATGAACAAGTTTCCTCCTACTCTTCTCAGTGTTCCAGATTTTTCCAATTCATTGACGAGATTGACGGTATTTCTGATGGGTATATGATGAAATATATGTATAGCAAGCGCGTGTATAGTTGACACTGATATTGTACATACTTTGGTTTATAAAATGAATCCCCTTTCTTTTTATACTAATTTTAGATGTTGACGGAGTCTTTTTCTCGTTATAACAACAGCTTGTCTATATTCGAATTCTATATCTATCTATAATTTTAAATATTTAATTAATAATAAAATAAGAAAAAATGGAAACATCTACGTTTATCTAGTTAGCTGTTTTTATGAATTTTTAACATTGCAATTTGACTTCCATGACAAAATGACATTAAATAATCCCCCCAATTCTGTAAGAAAGTTGTTAAGTCTTAGCAACGTTGCTAAAATTTGTAACCAATAGAAATAAATGTAAATCCTGTCATTTTCATAATTTATTCAGTGTTCGCAATTATTATTAGTTATTTGCTATAGCAATGTTGCTAAAACTTAACAACTTTCTTACAGAATTGGGGCTAATGTCACACAAGCAGTGGCGTTTCATTATGAAATCCATAAAACTGTTTTTATTTACTTAGTTTTCATTTTACTAATTAAATAATTTAATCAAAACCGAGAAAGAGAAACGTGTATTACTTATATCAAAAATAAAATATAATGAAAAACAGTGAACACAAAATTATAAAACAAAAAATCAAAAACAAAAAATCTGTTGTGGCCAGCACAAGACCTCTCGCCATTTCCATATTAGGCTATATAAGTATTGTACTGCACTTCGCTTCCGAACCGTCGTTTCATAACAAAATATTACAGAACTTTACCCAAATATTGTTTTTTATTGTATTTAACATGTCTTCTGCACACATATAATTCTAATTATATCTATTTTTCATTGTATGAGGAAGTTTCTAAATGTCAGAGATTGTTCCAATTCATTAACCAGATTGGCGATATTTCTGATGGATATATGTATTTGCCACAATTTTACCTATAATTTCAAATATTTAATTAATAATACAATAAGAAAAATTAAATATACTTCCCGAAAAAGCTATCAGAATGTCACTAAAACTGTTGATATTTGACAATGACATGTGTTATGTTATAAACATTGGAATTTGTCAACTGGTTTCCTTAGTGCCTTAGCCTCTGCGATTAGTGTACTCTATAAATTATAGTGGTGGGTCCCGTGGCCTCTTGCCAGAGTGTCTGCTCGCGAACCTGGGGGTACCGGGTTCGAGCCCGACCGACGCCAAATATTTCGAATTTTAAATGGCACAAAAGTGACCCCTGTGGTGCACTCTCCACGCCAGCAATGAGTGTCCGTGAGGTGACGCCTGGTAAGCGCCCGCACGGTACAAATATGTCATCATCATTACCGATATCTGCGATAAAGCAGATTGGCACACCCAGAAATGGGTAGTATGCCGTGATATATTTATTTATTTATTTATTTATAAATTATAGTGTCTTTATCTTTAAATCTATGCAAGATATAATAAAAATTTTAAGTGTATTAGATGGAGAATTTTATGTTCTTCAATATTTAATAAAAAATTCTCCCAAAAAATTATATTTAGAAGAATTTTTCTAAAAAACTACTACTTTCGGTTGTTCAATTGTTACCAAAACCTTTTCAGCTCTTCCCAGGAATGTCAGATTGAGGAAACTGCAGTTAAATATTTTTTAAAACTTATAGTTTTTGAGGAATCGTGTCTACAACATCCAGACATACATACACACACACATACACACACACACACACACACACACACACACACACACACACACAGACATCATTTAAAAAAATGTTATAATCGGATTGTAGGGACCTTAAATCGTGCTTATTCAATAAAATCTTGATATACGAACTTTAGCATGAATCCAATACCTTTCTTAGCGAGAGGTAAAAAAAATTAGAGTGGGGGACCATATTATAGTACCTAGTACTTACGCGTCTTTGATCGTATATAGTTTGCCGCACCTTAGCATTTACTACGCAAAACCAAATTATAAACACAAGATTTCCCAGTGTTATCGGATGAGAATGATTTGCAATATAATTTTTAAGGAGTTTCGCCACAGCATCAATGAAGAAGATAATCAGGTTAAAGAATGATAACCCTCTTGTCTAGACAAGTCACGCCATATTACAACTTATCATACACTAATTTTTTTTTTATAAATGTGTGATTGTTTCAAGACATTCACTTGTTTCAAACAGAGATGGAATACAAAATATTACATGAGAAATTATAAATTTTGATCATTTTAAGAGAGGTATTGGATTCATGCTAAAATTCGCATATCCAAATTTCAGTGAATAAGCACGATTTAAGTTCCCTAGAATCCGATTATAACATTTTTATAATGATGTCTGTGTGTGTGTGTGTGTGTGTGTGTGTGTGTGTGTGTGTGTGTGTGTGTGTGTGTATGTGTGTATGTCTGGATGTTGTAGACACGATTCCTCAAAAACCATAAGACTTAAGAATTGTTTAACTATGGATTCCTCAATCTGACATTCCTTGGAAGAGCTGAAAATGTTTTGGTAACAATTGAACAACCGGAAGTAGTAGTTTCTGAGAAAAATTCTTCTAAATATAATTTTTTGGGAGTTTTTTTTATTAAATATTGAAGAACATAAAATTCTCCATCTAATACACTTAAAAATTTTATTAAATCTTGTATAGATTTAGATATAAAGACATTATAATATATAGAGTAATTTAATCGCAGAGGCTAAGGCACTAAGGAAACCAGTTGACAAATTCCAATGTTTATAACATAGTTTTTAAATGACACATGTCAGTGTCAAAAATCAACAGTTTTTAGTGACATTCTGATAGCTTTTTCTGGGAAGTATATTTAATCTTTCTTATTGTTTTATTAATTCAATTTTTGAAATTATAGGTAAAATGCATATATCCATCAGAAATACCGCCAATCTGGTTAAAGAATTGGAAGAATTTCTCACATTTAAGAACTTCCTCATACAATGAAAAATAGATATAATTAGAATTATTTGTGTGCAGAAGACATGTTAAAAACAATAAAAAACAGTATTTGAGTAAAGTTCTGTGTTTTTTTTTTATTATAAAACGACGGTTCGAAAGGGAAGTGCAATTCAATACTTGTATAGCCTAATATGGAAATGGCGAGAGGTCTTGTGCTGGCCACAACAGATTTCTATATTTTATATTAGGTATTACAGTCTTAACCTTACTTATTTGTTATAATATTTTCTTCATACTTGTTAAAATATTTTCTTCATACGATGTATTAAAATTTTTCGTTTTAAATGTATTATTTGATATTTGCGTTCATTCCTGGTCATATCGAGTTACAAATGGCAACATCGCTGGGCAAGGGACAGGATGCGGAAAAGGATAAAAGTTGAACATCAGTCCATAATCATTTGACGGCGAGTATAGCGTACTCTCATATTATATTATGAGGAGAGTGTTGTAAATAGTTTTATTTTTTTAAAATTATTTTTAATTTATTTAATTTTTTTACTCCAACAAAACTCTCATTCGTTCCAAAACACACTACACTCTTAAATTACGTCAATATTCGGTACTCTTTATTTCGGAACGCAGCGTGTTCGGCCTATAGTTCTTGCTCACAAGTGTTCCGCAGTATTAAAAAGGTTGAGTACTACTGGTTTAAATAAGTACTGCTTCCCATTAATGAGTAGAATCATCCGATCCGATTTGTAGGTTGTAGGGTTATCAAATTTTCGTCAGTCCCTCTAATTCTTATCTATCATACGCACGATTTTCAGAACTCTAATTATAATTCTAAACAAAATTCAATATTTCTTTCGTTGACGTATGTACGAGTACAACTCTTACGAATTATTTTACAGTTCTACAATATTTTGTACTTTGCACAACTTTTTATTATGTATTTCTTTAAGATAATTTACTCAGATTTAATAATAAAAAGTGTGTGACGATACTTTCGTCTCCAATACTACAATAAAAATAAAAATCTGTTGTGGTCAGCACAATACCTCTCGCCATTTTCATATTAGGCTGTATAAGTATTATATTTCACATTTCTGGTACACACAAAAAAATTTAATTACATGTATTCTCTATTTTTCAATTAATTCTACGAACAAGTTTCCTCCTACTCTTCTAAATGTTCGAGATTCTTCCAATTCATTAACCAAATTGGCGGTATTTCAGATGGATATATGCATTTTACCTATAATTTCAAATATTTAATTAATAAAATAATAAGAAAGGTTAAATGTACTTCCCAGAAAAAGCTATCAGAATGTCACTAAAACTGTTGATTTTTCACACTGAAAAATTCTTCTAAATATAATTTTTTGGAAATTTTTGCTAGTACAAAAATTGAAGAACATAAAATTCTCCATCTAATACACTTAAAAATTTTATTATATCTTGTATAGATTTATAGAGATAAAGACACTATAATATATAGAGTAATCTAATAGCAGAGGCTAAGGCACTAAGGAAACCACTTGACAAATTCAAATGTTTATAACATAGTTTGTAAATGACATATGTCAGTGTCAAAAATCAACAGTTTTAGTAACATTCTGAAAGCTTTTTCTAGAAAGTACATTCAATCTTTCTTATTGTTTTATTAAATAAATATTTGAAATTATAGGTAAAATGCATATATCCATCTGAAATACCGCCAATTTGGTTAATGAATTGGAAGAATCTCTGACATTTATGAACTTCCTCATACAATAAAAAATAGATATAATTAGAATTATATGTGTGCAGAAGACATGTTAAATACAATAAAAAACAATATTTGGGTAAAGTTCTGTAATTTTTTTGTTATAAAACGACGGTTCGATAGCGAAGTGCAATACAATACTTATACAGGGTGTATCAAGATAATGGAACAGTGCCTTTTATTAGTGTATGTGAAAAGATACAGAAAAAAGTGATTAGGATATTTTGTAAGGGGTAGAGGGGGACACATTTTAGCATAAACTTTATTATCATAAATCCAATGGTATATTTTATTAACTCATTAAATAGAGAATTTTGTTCTGAATTCAACGATATAATAATATCATACCCTTACATTGCGAAAAAAATTATAAAACTTAATTCAAAGTTAGTATTTCATTTCTACTGTATCTAAGTAATCTGAGCAAAAATTCAATCAATAAAACAAAAAAAAAAAAAATAGTTTAAAAGTTGAATTTATTGCCAAAATCGTAGTTTACTTGAATGTAATAAAACTAAAATAAATTTTATTTTGTTTTATTGATTGAATGTTTGCTCAGATTACTTAGATAAAGTAGAAATGAAATATTAACTTTGAATTAATTTTTATCAAAATTTTCGCAATGTAAGGGTATGATATTATTATATCGTTGAATTCAGAACAAATTCTCTATTTAATGAGTTAATAAAATATATATAATGCCATTTAAAAAAATATAATATTGCCCTATAGTTGAGTACCACTGGATTTAATATAATATAGTTTATGCTAAAATGTGTCCCCCTCTATACCTTACAAAATACCTTGATCACTTTTTTCTGTATCTTTTCACATACACGAATAAAATGCACTGTTCCATTATCTTGATACACCCTGTATAACATAAAATGGAAATGGCGAGAGGTCTTGTGCTGGCCACAACAGATTTTTTAGTTATCACTTAACCGGAAACGATACAAGGTTTGTCTCAAGACACTATAATAGAGATACGAAGGTTTATTCGTCCTTAAAAGAGTGCGCAATTTGACATTTATCGCCCGAGGGCCTATAAAGTTACCAAGCAACAATTATACAAATAAAATCAAAAACCGGGTCTAAATTGAATTTATGCACGGACGTATCATAATTTGACAATTATACACGAATTTCTTTGACATAAACGTCATTTTATAGCCCGCGGGCCTCATTATAGCCCGCCGGGCTATAATGAAACGCCAAACCAAATTATAACCTATAATATAAACAATTTAAACAGGAACATGAAAAGTTTTTATTATAAATCGAATTTTTTTGTATTCTTTAATGAAAAATTAAAATTAATTTTGTAATATTTATATGCCATTTAAAATTGGAAATATTTGGCGTCAGTCGGGATCGAACCCGGTTCCCCCAGGTTCGCGACCAGACACTCTCCACGCCAGCTATGAGTGCCCGTGAGGTGACGTCTGGTAAGCGCCCACACGGTAAAATATTTCGTCATCATTACCGATGTCTACATGTGTTGTAGATACTAGCACACCCAGAAATGGGTAATATGTCGTGATATATTTATTTATTTATTTATATTTATATGGAAAGCATGGAGATACACAAAATAAAACTCAAATGACATAACTAATAAACAAACAATAAACTGTTGTTTTCCGCTTTCATAGCAACACGAGATACTGGATGTACGAGGACAAATTATTTTCGAAACAATTTTTCTAACACTCATAATTTGAAAATTTTCGTCCGTGCATAAAGTTTTGTATGTACCACGAGCGTAACTTGCTTTTATGGCATTTGACGTGTTTTTATCCCTCGGCTTACGCCTCGGGCTCAAAATCCCGCCGTAGGCCATAAAAGACTCCTTACGTTCTTAATACATAAATAACTATTATAACTAACTGAAATTTTCCCTTTAAAATATTTCAGATGGAAAATTTAGTAATAAAATCATGGACAGAGATAAGAGATGGAAAAATACTTGTATGAACTAGAATAATAATGTAAACATTTTAATTATTATTACAAATTAATTGATTAATTATTACAGCCAATAAATAATATGTTTACATTGTAGATACGATGCATGCATGGTTTCATTTCATTATACAGGATGTCTACTTGATATCCGATATGTAGGAAATACAATGTTATTTTTACCTCCCGCCATACCGTAGGTAAGGAAGATATTATCTTTGGCCAAGAAATAACCACGGGTTAAGGTCCCTAGAATACGATTTTACTAGTTTTACGATAATATATGTATGTGTGTCTGTGTGTGACAATTTTTTTTCCGGCAATAACACCAACACTATAATTTAAAAATTATATTCCTCTTTACATCCATATGAAGAGCTGATTAGATTCTGGATATACATAATGGGGTACGTGACCATAATCGAATTTTAATATATGTCATAATATACCGTGAGTATTACGTAAAACATTGGGTTTGTCATATCTATGGTTACGACTTGACATTTGATTGACAGCAATGTATTTGCCCGTCCCATTTAAAATGAAACATAGGCAACGAATTTGACATTTGATAAAACGTCAATAGAGGTTAATTTTGTTTAAATAACTATACCTGCATTCTAAATTAAAATTATAGTTGTAGAAAAAATATAGTGTGCACCTTGTGCCCGAGTGAATTTCTGACTCGGCTAAATTTCTTACAATATTTAAATATAATACTTCTATCAAATTCATTCCCCATGTGTCATTTTAAATGAGGCAGACAAAAATTTATTGTTGTCAATCAAATTTCAAATCATAGGAAAATTCAACGGTTATCTGTCATATTGACAAGATATCATTAGAGGTTAATTTTGTTTAAATAATTATACCTGTTGTCTAAAAATTAAATTTAGATGTAGAAAAAATACTGTGTGCACTTTGTTCCCGAAATATGTTTAGTTCTCTCGAGTGGTTTTCTGACTCCGCTAAATTTCTTACAATATTTAAATATAATACTTCTGTCAGATTCGTTCCCTATGTTTCATTTTAAATGGAACGGGCAAATACATTGCTGTCAATCAAATATCAAATCGTAACCATGGATATGACAAACCCAATGTTTCACGTTAAAAAATAGTTACGGTATAAAAACAAACCTCTATAGCTTCTCAATATAATAATAAAAACTAAACATTAGTTTGTAATAATATTGTTATTAGCAATTTAATGTTTTGGAGAAGGGATTGTGACGTCAGTAGGGTAGAATTGTAGAAGAAGACAGTTAGACTGAGATAGATATGTTGTGATAGGTTATGGAATGGCGAACGAGACAGCTGCTGTCACTTTCGCCTACCACAATATATTTATCTCACTCTAACTGTCTTCTTCTATCATGCTACCCTACTGACGTCACAGATCCCTTCTCCAAAGTTTTAATAATTATTTTCTCGTAAACTACGAATAATTAATCAATTTAAAAAAATACGGGTATTTTATTTTTTGGTCTAGTATCATATATGCAAAAATCAAAATTTAGTCACATACTCCATTGGTCAACAGCAAGTTCCCTTTCCCTTGTTTGAAGTTCATAACCATTTTTCTTAAAAAAATAGAAGATGTTTGTGTGTGTCAATGTGTGTCTGGATGTTGGAAGGACGGTTTCTCAAATTCTATAAGACAATTTAACTATGAATTCCTCAATCTGACATTCCTGGGAAGAGCTGAAAAGGTTTTGGCAACATTTGGACAACCGGAAGTAGTAGTTTCTTAAAAAAAACTTTTAAATATTATATTTTGAAAATTTATGTTATTAGATATATTAAAGAATATAAAATTCTCTATCCGATACATTTAAAATTTTAATATATCTTCAATTTTTGACATTTGCGTAAATACAAAAAAAAAAAATCTGATGTGGACACCACATGACTTCCTTGTACGCCTGTTACACTGTACATATTTTGGTAATAATTAAAATATGTATTATAACAGACCCAATCATAAAATTGACATAATTTGACATTGATATTAAATTCTTTATTTTTTTGTTATTTTTTTTTTGTCCTAATTCATAGCAAACTTAATTACAGAAACCAAAAAGTACATAATTTTTAAATTTACATATCTCGCTTATACAAAGAGCTAATTTAATGATCCTTGATGTTTTTGACGCAGAATTAAATTCTCTAAAACTTTTATTTGAAGCATTTATTACTAAAATCAAAATAACACCATTTTTTTCAAGAAAAACTGATAACAGCTTCAAGTAAAGTATCATTTCTGGTTATACTATTTTAACCAAAATCTATTATGTTATTCCCTTTGATATAAAAGTATTATATACAAAATTTGAATAGTTTTGGATCATATTTTAATATAGTTTTTCATTAAAATCTATTATAGGCTTCAAGTAAAGTACCACTTCCGAAAGTTATGTAATGACCAAAAAGGGACACAACTAGATGTTATAACAGTCCTAAATACAAAATTTTAACTTTCTACGGCTTCCCGTATTTCAGTTATGCGAGATACGTACGTACAGACGTCACGACGAAATTAGTCAAAATGGATTCAGGGATGGTCAAAATGAATATTTCAGTTGAAATGTGAAAACCGAAATTTTTCGAGATTACAATACTTCCTTTACTTCGTACAAGGAAGTAAAAACAATGAAACAATAGCATCATTAGAGAAGCACACTAAGTTATACCGAATTTTTATAAAGGGAAATAAAAAAATAAATTTAGGAGCTATCCAGCTTTTCTAGAGCAGTCGAACATAAAACTTTGTATGTAATTCGTACATAAACAAACTTTATAGACTCGCCTTATTTATTAGACTCGCTTGCTCTGCTCGCTCGTCCACAAACAGCGGCTCGTCCAATAAAGTTGTATATTATGTACTAATTACATAAATAGCTATTACCGTCTTGTATAAATATCTGATGTGGACAGCACATGACTTCCTTGTACGCCTGTTACACAATACATATTTTGTTAATAATTAAAATATGTATTATAACAGACCCAATCATAAAATTGCACGTATTTGACATAATTTGACATCAACATTTTATTTTTGTTGTTATTTTTTGTGCTAATCCAAAGCAAACTTAATTAGATAATACAAAGAACTAATTTAATCACAATTGATGTTTTCGACGCAGAATTCAATTCTCTAAAACTTTTATTTGAAGCATTTATTACTAAAATCAAAATAACACTATTTTTTTCAAGAAAAACTGATAACATCTTCAGGTAAAGTATCACTTCCGGTTAGATTATTTTAACCAAAATCTATTATGTTATTCCCATTGATATAGAAGTCTTATATATCAAATTTGAAAAGTTTTGGATTATATTTTAATATAATTTTTCATTAAAATCTATTATAGACTTCAAGTAAAGTACCACTTCCGGGTAAACCATTTTAACCAAAATCTATTATATTATTCTTATTGATATAAAACTATTATATACTAAATTTGAAAAGTTTTGGATTATATTTTAATATAGTTTTCATTAAAATCTATTATAGGCTTCAAGTAAAGTACCACTTCCGGGTAGACCAATTTAACTAAAATATATTATGTTATTCCCATTGACATAAAAGTCTTATATATCAAATTTGAAAAGTTTTGGATTATATTTTAATATAGTTTTTCATTAAAATCTATTATAGGCTTCAAGTAAAGTACCACTTCCGGGTAAACCATTTTAACTAAAATCTATTATGTTATTCCCATTGATATAAAAGTCTTATATACCAAATTTGAAAAGTTTTGGATTATATTTTAATATAGTTTTTCATTAAAATCTATTACAGGCTTCAAGTAAAGTACCACTTCCGCAAGTTATGTAATGACCAAAAAGGGAGGTGCACAACTAGATGTTATAACAGTTCTAAATACAAAATTTTAACTTTCTACGGCTTCCCGTTTTTCAGTTATGCGAGATACGTACATACGTACGTACGTACAGACGTCACGACGAAATTAGTCAAAATGGATTCAGGGATGCTCAAAATGGATATTTCCGTTGAAATATGGAAACCGAAATTTTTCGCGATTACAATACTTCCTTTACTTCGTACAAGGAAGTAAAAAATAACTATCACTTGTAAATAAAATGTTATAGTTGTTGCTATGGAGTTAATAATGACAGTTTAAAACGTCAAAATTAAATAAAATAATAAACAATATTTGCAATGAATCAACTCACCCCAAATGTGTCTGCTTTTAAACTCGTACCCACAAATGAAATTCCTCTCGTTCCCAATGTCATGTCTCTTAACTTTCGCCACCATTTCTTTCGTAATTTGGGGGCCTTTTGAGAATATCTGGCTGCAATTGGCTGCCAAATTACCACACTCACGTTCGTCTATGTCTCGATTGATATCTTCCATGAATGATTGATGTTGGATGTTACACTCACAGACCAACAAACACTTGTAAGTGTAGTGAGATGCTCTGTCTGCCTTATATAGATGCTGATAAAAGGGTTGCTTCATCTTCAAGGCTTATCGTATTGCGGGGATTTTTTGGATGTTTTATAATGTTTATAATATATAACTTATAAGCGAGAAGTGTAAATGGTTTTGTTTTGGCGACTTTCCCTTGTTTTCTATGGGGGCTTGTACTTTAAGTCAGGAAGGTATACCCAAATCATTCAAGCAGCCAATGCACGTCATTAATAAAAATTGAATAAAAGTAACTAGATGTGTGACGTCATGTACTGCTACGTTTGCAGAGGTTTTAGAATCTTTATGAAAAGAGTTATACAGATTGCAATCTGTATTATTGACGTGGTCATGAACTGTCACATCTATAAAAAAAAATGTGATGTGGCCAACACAATACCTCCCGCTATTTAATTTTTATTAATTTAAATACATACCTACCTACTTATTGACTAACGCTGCAAACTGTTCCATTGCAGAAAACTATTGCTTTATTTACTATTTTCTTTTGAAAATGTCACTATTATTAATTTGAAGTGATAAGTTTTCTGACAGTGACATTTACTGTCAGTTACATTCATTTAAAAAATGAACTGTGTAACAAAGAAATAGTTTTTATCTTAGGCTTCGCGACTAATAAAAAAAATTAATTTTAAATTTATCTGTAAAATATATAGAAAAAGTATTAATGTATTCCTGTAGAAAATTCAATAATCTTTAATTTTCATTAGACATAAAATTCGAAAAAATGACATTTTATTTTTTGAAGAAAAACCATTATGAGCTTCAAGTAAAGTACGATTTCCGTTTATCCGATTTACACCAAAATCTAATGGCTTCTATTCCTATTAGAATAGGGTAAAAATACAAGGTTTCAGAATTTTCTGTATGATAGTATTTGAGTTAGAGTGCAAACAAAATTCTTACACATACACACACATACACACATACAGACATCATCGTGAAAATGTTAAAAATGGATTCTAAGGACCTTAAAACGTGGTCATTTACTAAAATCTCGATATGAGATTTTTAGCACGATCCCTATACCTCCCTTACCAAGGGTAGCGGGAGGTAATATTATATTTTAGTCACTGTCCATTTCTATTTAAATTATTTTATAATACTAACCTAATTTATACTTATGCATGCCATATAAAGGCAATAAATAAAAATGAGCCGAATTTCAAAGAAATATACCGAATTCTTCTCATTGATTAGAAGTGCTACCTTTGGCAGATTCACAGATTTTTTGTTTGCGTTAACGGTCACGTTGCGTCGTTGCGTTGCGTTTAACATTATTATAAATAGGCCTTTACAACGCACAAAAATGTTTCAAACACGATACAAATATTTTTCAAATAATAACTTTGACAGTATGAACATACAAATTATCAATGTTGCCAACTATAGCAACAATTAAACGAATAATATGACGTTGATGTCCATTATTTATATATTATTCATGTCATATACGATAAGTAATGAATTCTACTATTTATCTTAATAATAATTATATAAGGCTATACACTTTTTGGCGGTTAAAAATGATTGAAATTTTATTTCATTTTTCACTATTAGTGATTTGAATGCATAAAGATTTTTACACTAAGTGATGACGTGCATTGGCTGCTTGAATGATTTGGGTATATTGTCTTTAGTCAAAAAAAATCAAGTTCATCATATATATATATATATATATTATTTTGACGATATCAACTTAATGGTTTTAAGCGCTGTAGCTCGTTATCTATTGGTTATAGAAAAAAAAAGTTTTAAAATTATAGAATGGCGAGAAGTATTGTGCTAGCCACAACAGATTTTTACCTCTCCCTAAGAGAGGTATTGGAATCATCATCAGATTTTAGTGGATAAGCACGTTTTATGGTAACATTTTTACGATGATGTCCGTGTGTGTGTGTGTGTGTGTGTGTGTGTGTGTGTGTGTGTGTGTGTGTGTGTGTGTGTGTGTGTGTATGGCTGAATGTTGGAGGGACGATTCCTCAAAAACTATAAGACATAAGACCTGTTTAACTATTAATTCCTCAATCTGACATTCCTGGGAAGAGCTGACAAGATTTTGGTAACAATTGAACAACCGGAAGTAAATATTTTTAAAAAAAATCTTCCAAATATTATTTTTTGAAAATTTTTGATATTCTAATTTTGAAGAACAAAATTCTACATCTGATACATTTAAATTTTTTATTATATCTTCTATAAATTTACAGTCCGATTCACAAAAAAGTTTTAAGCTAATCCTCATTTTTGGATTAGTGAATTCTATTCTATTCCCGTATTTAAAATTTAATTTTCAAGATATTATCAATAAAGGTGGATACTAGGAATAGATTAGACTATATTTTAAGTTATAAACTGTCAAACTTAGAGTAGAATTCACTAATTCAAAAATGAGGATTAGCTTAAACTTTTTTGTGAATCGGGCTGTTAGAGATTATTCGATCGATATAAAATTTAATGTAAACATTGTCATGTCAACGTATGCTATTAAAATCAACTACAATTAATTCAAATAATTTTATATTCCGTAAAAGGAATAGAGATTGACTTGTAAATTTCATTAATATATACGTTTCTTAATACTAGTATTTTCCTTTCTTCTGTATTTAAAAATAAATAATTTCTATAAAGTATATTTCACGTTATGAGGTTTTTTTTTATGCCGATGACGTAAGTCTTCTGCCATTTCATTCACACTATACCATGCACTTATGCATTGCGTTCCCTTATTGCAACTACGTTACCGTTCGCGTTACGTCCAAAGTGAAAACTAAATGGATGACATTTAGATTAAAGTCACTAGATGTATTTAGTAAATTTATTTTTGCCCTCCTGAAGTGTAATGGGAACTTTACAATTGTATACACAGCAAGTGTAACCTACATTTTACGCTTACTGTGTTGTAACTTGTCTAACTATGCGGTAAAATAATCAAAATACACTGGAAGTTTATGGGCATTTAGAAAATAAATCATCTTTACTATAATAAAGTTCATGTAAAAAAGTACTACCTACTTAAGTTATTTTTTTACTTTAACATTTCCTATATTTAAAATTAATTTATATAAACCAAAATCACGGCAGCGATATCTGTCATTATTGTAAAAATCCGCCGTTACCGACATAGTCAGCGATCGATATACCTGTCAAATACGCGAGGCGAACATTGCTGAAATGTCAAATATCGACACCTACCTATTATTTATTACGAAGAAAACATGAGCAAATAAATATATTATCAGTCATAAACGACGTCTATTATTACAAATAAATTTTCGCTAGAAGTACTCTAATGAAGGTAAGTAAAATCAAATTTGGAAATTGACTTAACCCCAGTATTTTAAACTAACCCTTTTCAGAAGTACAACCTATCTCATTAAAAAAAGTGATTTTCATTATCGTCGGCCAAAAAATTTGATACAATTCTCGTGCGTGAAGTATTTTACTGCGCTCCAGCTAATAAGGCACTCGCCTTAAGGGCTCGTGTCTTAAAAAAAGCTGTCGCGCTGTAAAATACAACTTACACGCACGCGAATGTAAATAACTACTACAATTGCTAATTGTAAATTCGAGATATTCGAAATCTCGTCTCGAATTTTCGAGACGAGACGAGAGTAGATTGTTTCTCGTCGTTTCTCGGCTCGCGGCATCACTAGAATTGCCGGAAGGTAATGTGCTGGCCACATTAGATTTTTTAGCCGTGATTTTAAAGTATCTTTCTTTTTAATTAATTATCAAACAAGGTTTGTGTACCACCATACAAAATTATTCATCGTATATTAGTGCATATTATTATTGCGTGTAACTTTCCAAGTATCAGATGTTGTTATTTTAGTAGTCCGATACGATACGTTCTTTAATATTTTTCCAGTCAGTGTTAAGTATGTGAGTAATCTTTAAAAATATCTCTTCATATCGGAAAATCCAGTTTCAAATGAAGTCCGGTCATAAAAAAATGCATTTTTTCATTAAATTAAGAAAATATGTCTAATTTTTAATGAACTTATACTAAAATTTTATTTAAATATACAGGGTGTCACTTAAATAGGGTGACATGGCTTAAGGGCGCGTGTGAAAGCGTTGAAATCGCTTGAAAAATAGCTTAAATATTAGGTACTTTCTGAAGCAGTTTTCTCAAATGTGTCACAAGCAAATGACTTCAAAATTTAAAGACGCGTAAATTAGTATTCTTTCTAGTGCGCGACGGAATTTCATGATTCTTACTTATATGGTTTAATTATAATTAATAAAAGAGTAAGTTCTTGTTTTAGCAAAGATTTTAAAGCTGATTTTTTTGACTTTCTGGAAAACTTATGAAAACGAAATTTTGTCCCGCCTTAATACTTGACGTATATTTTAAAACTATGAAAAAATAAAAAACTTACTTATAACAGTTTTTAAGAAAACTGCTTTGAAAAATATTGCCATATGCGCAATGTTAACAGTTTCACGATTTTGCCGCTAGGGGCAACGAGACAGTTTACATTATCAAAACTGATTTCCTTGTCAATGTACCGGCAACTTTTCTTTTGGAGTGTGAGATTTCCCCAAAAGAAAAAGGCCCAGGTAGAAAATAAATAAATTATATTTGAATTATATTTGAATTGAAAGGACAGTACAAATTTACACATTTACATTATTATCCACAACCCAAAGAAACAGCTTTGAAATTATTATCAAGATTTGATTAATTCTTATAAAATAATTTTTAGTAATACCTATAATAGTTCGTTCATTTTATTTTACATTATTTCAAATAAAAATCACAAGGAATGATTGGGAAAAGTATGAATGAAGTTATGGTTCATAAATCAGCATTTATTAAATTGTCGTAATACATTTTTTTGTATGGTAACCCATACTATTTCTGGCAACTAATATTGCTTATACAAAAGGCTTAATTTTGGTAGCATTTTCGATTTCCAAAATTTTAAATGGCACAAATGTGACCCCTGTGGTATAGGTACTCTCCAAGCCATCAATGAGTGCCCGTGAGGTGAATGCCCGTACGGCACAAATATATCATTACCGAAATCTGTGTACAGAGCAGATTGGCACACCTAGTAATGGGCAGTGATGATATAATTTTTTATTTGTTATATATTATTCTCATATACAATATGACTGCATTTTTTAATTTTTAGTCAACTTATTTGGAGATAAAAGTATAAAAAGAAATTAATTTTTCCAAATCTTGCAACCTTTACTGCTATAAACTCACTATGCAAACAGTAAATACTGTTAAATGACAAATGTCAGTGTCAAGTATAATTTGCAAAGTACGTGAAACAATTTTTCTGGAGATATAGAATTTTTTGTAAGAAACTTTCCGGATGGAATTTGTACAAAATACATTGACGGAAGTAATGGCGTTGATCAAATCAGATTTTTTAAATTATGATTTTGGAAATATGCGTGAAATATACATTGTTATGGTTACTAAACAGTGAAAAATTAGTTTTTGATAATAAAAAAAAATAAAAAAAAAAATATATCATCACGGCATATTACCCATTTCTGGGTGTGCCAGTATCTACAACACATGTAGACATCGGTAATGATGACGATATATTTTACCGTGTGGGCGCTTACCAGGCGTCACCTCACGGGCACTCATAGCTGGTGTGGAGAGTGCACCACAGGGATCACTTTTGTGCCATTTAAAATTGGAAATATTTGGCGTCTGTCGGGATCGAACCCGGTACCCCCAGGTTCGCGACCAGACACTCAGGCACGCGGCCACGGGAAATCCATACTAACATAATAAATGCGAAAGTAACACTGTCTGTCTGTTACGTTTTCACGCCTGAACCGTTGAACCAATTTTGATGAATTTTGGTATAGAGATAGATTGGACCTAGGAGAAGGACATAGGCTACCTTTTGTTGCGAAAATAAAACTTGAAGGGGTGAAATAGGGAATGAAAAATTGTATGTTCGAACCCATCAATTCTCCCGCTGAACCAATTTTGATGAATTTTGGTATAGAGAAAGATTGGACCTAGGAGAAGGACATAGGCTACCTTTTGTCGCGAAAATAAAACTTGAAGGGGGTGAAATAGGGGACGAAAGTTTGTATGGAGAACCCATCATTTCTCAAGTTAGGGATATAAAAATTTTTATTTATGCTTTTGGCAAGAAATAAAGTGTTTTAGCGTTTTTAAAAAATCATCCATCAAGGCGGTACGATAGGGGATGATTTCAATTATTTTTTTATCTATAGTAAAGTTTTAACCGTTAGCAGATTTTCGATATTTGTCGAAGAGATATAGCTTGCATCATATGTACATAAGTAAAAGCACCCGAGACATGTTTAGAAAAGGCGCTTTGGGGTGCGGTGCGGGGATCGGGCGGAGCCTGTTACATGTACGATGCGAGGCAGGTTGCCGGCTCCCTACGCAGCGCATGTCTCCGGAGTAAATGTGAAAAATTACTGGTACACGCGTAGCTAATCGTTATTTTAGCTTTACCCGTGCGAAGCCAGGGCGGGTCAGCTAGTATTATATAACTGTTTATTTGAAATTTTTCATATTTATTTTACTAGCAAAAGTCGTTATTTGGATAAAAATATGATACTGTTAGCACAATTTACAATTCTTCTTTTTTATTTACCCTTATCGAACAAATATAACACAAAAAATTAATAGATAAGAAATAACTGGCACGTAATTCGCGCCATTGTGTCGTGAAATAATGCATACTATTTTTTATAGATATTATTTTCGCTATAATACTATTAGAAAATATGAAGACATAGAACAGGTATGGTTTATATACAACAATTACAGTTAGAATATGCAACCAAAAATTAATCCGATTACAAGAATTTGAAGTATCATTATTCTCTATAGATAAATCCTATTCCCTAATTGCATATTCATCACGAATCAAGAAAAATGTTGTTACTATAATCTAGTTAAAAACTAACCAGACTCCAGATTACAAGAGATTTGAAATACCGCACGCTATCCAGAAATAAGATGTTATAATGTTTCCACAAATTTTAAGTAAATAATGTGTTTTATAGTCAAAATAACAGGATACAGCGGTAAGCATTATAATTCTTAGTTGGGGGTTAAATATACCGCTGAGTGACATAGAACTTGAAATATACCTTTCAGTTCAGAAATAAAGTGGGGGAGCGGGTCAGATGAGAAGTAAAGTTTGGCAAAGGATTTCGGATTCTAACACTTGCGTAAAAGTACAAGTGGCGCCTACAGAAAGCGTTCAACGGTTGTTATGACTACTAACGCTTTCACACGCGCCCTTAACCACAGATTCCTGAGGCTAAAATAAGACGATTTAACTAAACTTGCTTCTACCGGAAAGTGTACCATTTAGCCAGAATTAATTTTGTTTATAATAACAGAACGCTTTATACGATTTGGATGAAATTTAGTATGACAGTTCATATGGTTATAAGTCATCTTTTAAGGTAATACTTGTTATTATTAGTGAACCACTAGTGTATGAAACTTAGGTGTCCCAACATTGATTAGACCGTAACTTTTTAATGGCCACGCCGATAACATAAAATTATTATTTTTTTTTTTTTCAGAAAGATACATTCGATAGTAAACTTTTCTCTCTCTGTTTAATTTGTGATATCTGTTACGGTTCAGACAGAAAAAAATAAAACTTGAGTGACAGCATCGTGAATTTTTTTATAATAAATTTAATTTAGCAGTCTATCCAAATGTCAAACACCTAATTTTTAATGACAGTAATCTTCTCAACTTGTCTAGGAGTAAGCTAACATATTTATTCGTGTTATTTATAATAGTGGTAGTAAAATACTATTAGGCTGAACAAACGGATGTTACTAGTTTCTGAATATTGCGAAGAAATTATTTGACAACCCATAAACAATTGTTACTGTCATTAAAAATTACGTGTTTGACATTTGAATAGACTGCTAGATTAAATTTATTTAAAAAAAATCACGATGCAGTCACTCAGGTTTTATTTTTTCTGTCTGAACCGTAACAGATATCACTAACTAAACAAAGAGAGAAAAGTTTGCTATTGAATGTATCTTTCTGAAAAAAAAGTAATTTTATGTTATCGGCGTGGCCATTAAAAAGTTACGGTCTAATCAATGTTGGGACACCTAAGTTTCATACACTAGTGGTTCACTAATAATAACAAGTATTACCTTAAAAGATGACATAACCATATGAACTGTCATACTAAATTTCATCCAAATCGTATAAAGCGTTCTGTTATTATAAGCGAAATTAATTTTTTTAAGAACTTTGATGCAGAATTCTGGCTAAATGGTACACTTTCCGGTAGAAGCAAGTTTAGTTAAATCGTCTTATTTTAGCCTCAGGAACCTGTGGTTAAGCCATGTCCTTCTATTTAAGAGACACCTGTATATTTGTTCATAATTTTAATAAAAACTATTCGCGCTATAACGGTGTGACGGCATTACTTCAAAACACAATGTATAAATATAGAAGGTGTTGACCTATTGATGTTGGCGATTAGTAGGCCGAGATTCTAACCTTATATGCAGCCTCTCTACAATGTGCCGTACCACATAACATTCTGGAATTAACATGACAAATTACAAGTTAACTATCAATCGTACTGTTAATGTACATATAATCTGGACCTATTTTCATAATTACATCAAAATTACTACTAATTTAGAGAATATATTATGGCTGTATCCGATGTCGCATTTTGACATTTAGTATTTGGGATTTAGGTCTTCTTCACATAAATACAACTTCGACTGGCACACTAGTGATTTCCATTGGTTTGTATGGCAACACTTAATGATGTGTCCGATGTTGCACTGTTATCACCCTAATATCTAAATCCTAAATTTATATGCCCTAAATCTAGTGATTATTTAGGATTTTAGGAATTAGATTTTAGGGTTTTGCAGGAGCACACTATGCCTTGAAGTTGACGCGCACTAAATAAACAAATCATATTCGTTGCTATAATTTGTACAAAACGTCAAATTTCCTGTCAAAGAATAGCTTCTTAGCTTCTATTTTATAAAATATAATATTAACATTTACTCTCAAACATCAAATTGAATCGAATTGTACAATTCATTTTTGTTGTTCTAAAGTGTTGCCATACAAACCAATGGATATCACTAGTTTGCCATTCGGAGTTGTATTTATGTGTTAGTACAACAAAAATGATAAATATATCATAAGATATATAATTAAATAATTTTTAAACATATTCAAAAGTGAGGTTAAAATCACTCCTGTGAGGGGCAGGTGACGTCATTCTGGAATGGTATATATAAATATTTCCAAACTCCAACCCAAGAGATTGTCATTAAAGTTCGGAATGATGTATTTCCTAACCTCCAAAAGGAATTGCTATATTACAATAATGATTGTGAATAAAATAATATAATTTATATTATTCAAAAATACAATGAAACTTATTGGTCATTTTATTAAAAGAATAGAGAAAATATTATAAACACATTTATAATAAACAAACAAACAAACAAACGTGCAATCTACATAAATGCCATTTACTTAATCACATTTTTTTGTGAACCCGAATAAAGATAACTTTCGTTATTTTTTACATAAACATAGAGCGAATTCTGCGAAAAATGTTTGGATTTCGTAATTAGGAAACAATTTTTTCAATATTTAATTGAAAATATCTAATCACTAATTAGCACAATAAAACATGTTATAATTAATTCGTTAAAAATCTTCTTTACATTGTTGACACTTTTACCTCTCGCTAAGAAAGGTCTTGGAATCATGCTAAAAACCACATATCCAGATTTTAGTGGATAAGCACGTTTTAAGGTCCCTATAATCCGATTATAACATTTTTATGATGATGTCCGTGTGTGTGTATGTGTGGATGTAGGAACCACGGTTTCTCAAATATTATAAGACTTAAAAAATATTTAACTGCAGTTTCCTCAATCTGATATTCCTGGGAAAAGCTGATTAGATTTTGGTAACAATTGGACAACCGGAAGTAATAGTTTCTTTAAAAAAATCTTCTAAATATTATTTTTTGAAAATTTTTGATATTACTAATTTTGAAGAACAAAATTCTACATCTGATACATTTAAAATTTTTCATTATATCTTCTATAAATTTAGAGATAAAGACGCTATAATGTATAGAATATCGGTATACAATAAGGAAACCAGTTGAGAAATTCAATTGTTTATAACATAATTTGTAAATGACAGATGTTAGTGTCAAAAATCAACAGTTTCAGTGACATTCTGAAAGCTTTTTCTGGGAAGTACATTTAATCTTTCTTATTGTTTTATTAATTAATTATTTGAAATTATAGGTAAAATGCATATATCCATCAGAAATACCGCCAATCTGGTTAAAGAATTGGAAGAATCTCTGACATTTAAGAACTTCCTCATACAATAAAAAAACAATACTTGGGTCAAGTTCTGTAATATTTTGTTATAAAACGACGGTTCGAAAGTGAAGTGCAATACAATACTTATATAGCATAATATGGAAATGGCGAGAGGTCTTGTGCTGGCCACAACAGATTTTTTAATTTTGTTACATACATGAGTATTTTTTAAAGTGAAACATTGGGTTTGTCATATCCATGGTTACGACTCGACATTTGATTGACAGCAATGTATTTGCCTGTTCCATTTAAAATGAAACATAGGGAACGAATTTGACAGAATTATTATATTTAAATGAAACATTTAAGCATTTGTTATAATATAAATTTTGTCTTGATTCATTTGTTTCCAAAGAACATTTGATAGAAATGAATAAAAGCTTTAATTTTTTATTTTGTACGTTAATTTTCATGTTAATGTAGATGTGTTTTATATCGTTGGAAAGAGAAAAAAAATCTCTATTTAATGGTAATAAACACAACTTCGAGCCCCATATGAAAATTGAAAGATAGTATTAATTTCTCGAAAACGGTACGGGCTATAAAAATTTTGAAGACGGCTGTGAATTCCTCATAAAAAAGTTCCTGTAGAACGTACAAATTAGAAACTTGTACGAAGTTGCACAAAAAAGTTATAAGCCAAAAACGAAATTGGCCAAATTTACATTTTCGCTTCTATCTAGTTACCTGTGCATTTTAATGGAAAAACAAAAACACATCTAAGATAGTCCGCCAATGAGACAACTTTGCCCCAATTTAACCGACTTCGTATCTCTTACGGTGCACCTCGAAAAACAGACACCCTGTATATAACAGAAAATGACGCTTTCACTTCCAAATTACAAGGTTAATTTTTAACAAAACAGCTGATCAAAGTCGTACAACTGCGCAAACTCGAATCATTAGTAAGAAGATAAACCACCTAAAATTGGAAAATATCATGAAATTTGGAATGAAAAATGATGACATTTGTCATTTATATTACTAGCTGTCATTCTGAAACGGGCCCTCTTATATGCTTGTCAAGAAAGACCAACAAAGTCACATGACTGCTCGCGCCTTATAAATTAGTATCCCATGTAAACTTAGTAGTATATGACGTCATTACTTTAGGGATATTTTTGATGACGTAAGTCTTCTGCCATTTCATTTCTACCATAATAACAAAATCACACAAATGTCAAAATAATATACAATGGATAGGTTAGCTCTAGGTTAGATGATAACAGCAAAATTTGACACTTGTGACTAAGTTCATGTTACAGTTCGGATCTCTTTTTCTAATGTCGTCGCGCATGCTAATATCGATAGTGAAAATGGTCCATTACTCCATCCATATACCTATTAACTGATATATTGCGGATCCTTTGCTTTTCTTGAAGGAAACACTGCGAAATGGAAATATCATTTCTGTATAAGTCTATCTCACACAAACACCCAACCGCGAATTTTGCGCATGCTTGGAAACCGCGACTACTATTGGCTAACGAGGAAATCATCATCACTTTTTGCGAATCACAGAGTTCTGTTTATTAACGACTACCGCGAGAAATTTTAAATTTAAATTTGAGAAATTAAACAATGTATCTACTATTTATTTTGTATGTAAATTCTTGAATATAAATATTAGTAATAATAAAAAACATTGTCATATTCTAATGCTAAATTTGAATTAAATAATTTAGGTAGTATTTTTCCAATTAATAATATGAGTTCTGAAAGATATTTTAATAATTTAAATAATTTACTTTGTTGTACTGTAAAAATAATAGGAATACAATCTGGTCAGGATTAATTTATTTAGGTGACAATAAATTACTGTATGAAACACAAAGCAAATGCTTTCGAAGTGCAACTACAAACAGAAATGAAATCAAACGTCAAAGTCAAACCATGTGCTCGCTGCATCACCAGGGCTGCGTTCCAAAACCAAGAATACCGAGTTTTGGCGTAGAGTATGATGTGTTATGTTCTGGAACGAATGAGAGTTTTGTTGAAGTAAAAAATTGAAGCTAAATTAAAAATAATTTTATAAAACTAACAAAACTATTTATAATTACAACATTAATGTCAAGCCCATAATAAAAGCGCTTTTATGGAGCACTCTCCTCAATATAATGTGAAAGTACGCTCCATAAAAGCGCTTTTATTATAATAGTATGCTCGTAATACACGCCAACATATTTACTTATGTTTATTTTCAACCAAAAGCATGTATTCTTCCTAAAGATGGCAAGTTACTTTCATATGTTGAGAATCGTGAGCATCTACGTTTGAAAATATTGTGGAGTAATTTCTATACCCCCTCGTTAGTAGAGTAAGTGAACATCATTTTGGAGTAAACTCTGGCTGTTTTGGAACAGGTTGAGTATACTCTGAGAGTAAGGTTATTAGTTTTGAAACGACATTGAATAATTTCGTACTTTAAGAGTAGGATTTTGGAACGCAGCCCAGCCAGCGACGCTGTCAGCGTTAGCCAATAGTAGTCAAGGTTTCCAAGCTTGCGCATAATTCGCGGTTGGGCGTTTGTGTGAGATAGACTTATGCAGAAATGATATTTCCATTACACAGTGTTTCCTTCAGCTACTCTTATGGGAAAGATACGAGCATTAGCAATATATTAGTTAATATATGACTCCATCTCATTTTGAAAAGAAGTATAGGCGCCATGACAGATGAGGTTACACGAATAACGAATTCTGTGTGTTCCAATTTGCAATAATCATAACAAACAAAAAAATAAATTAATTCTCAGTATTATTTTCCAGTTGGAATAATATGTGATATTTTAATAATCTGTAAACGAAAAAAAAAAAACATAAATTTCAGAGATTAAATGTCAATTGGCGACAATGATAAAATGTTAATGTGTCGAGAACACGTTAGTTTTAAAATAAAATAAAAGTGAGAACAATATCAGCATAGCCTTGACTCTGATAGCAATGACTTCGCGATAAACCTGACTATATGTAATTTTATAGTTTTTTAACACTTCCTTTATTTTTAAATAATGTTTTATTTTTTATTTTAAATTTCTATTAAGAACTCATAACAAATAAAAGATATTTTCATATCACAAATCTTCGCTAAAATTGGAAGGACTATATGTAGATTTAACAACAGACCATTCTCGAATGGCGTCACCTACCCTCCACAAAAGTGATTTTAACCTCACTTTTGAATATTTTTAAAAATTATTTAATTATACAGTGTGTCCCATTTAGAGGTGCCACCATTGGGATCTCGAGAACTATAAGAGATACGATGTCGGTTAAATAGAACTTTTTGTGCGCCTTTGGGAGGCCATCTCAGATGTGCTTTTATTTTTCCATAAATTCTCATAGGGCACTAAATAATGACGAAAAACTGATTATTGTTGATTTTTTCTTTTTCAAATAACTTCTAAACTATTAGTAATTGAGAAAAACGTTTCAAATATAAAAGATAGATATTTTTATTAGCTAACCAGTGGCGTACGAAATAAATTTTTATATCCGTCAATTTTCGAGATATAACACAAAATTATATTTTTTTAAATGGAACCCATATCTGATTTTAGTCTCAAAAAATCATTATTTTTTTCTCTTTTCAACGATGTAAGGGTTTTTATGTTTTGTATTTGTTCCGGTTATCCGATTTACACCAAAATCTAATGGCTTCTTTTCATATTAGAACGGGATGGAAATACAAGGTTTCAGAATTTTCTGAACGATAGTATTTGAGTTAGAGCGAAGACAAAATCCCTACACATACACACACACATACAGGCATCATCGTGAAAATGTTAAAAATGGATTCTAGGGACCTTAAAACGTGGTCATTTACTAAAATCTCGATAAGTAATTTTTAGCACGATCCCTATACCTCCCTTACCAAGGGTAGCGGGAGGTAAAAATAATTTTAAAACATTTAATTTGATTGAAGTTGTGCATAAAACGTTGTACATATACCTCGGGCCGAAAGAAGTTTACACCCTTGGACGAATAAAAGCCCTCCGCTACGCGTCGGGCTTCAAATTTCGTCCGCAGGCGTAAACCTTTTCTTTCGACCCTCTATAAGTAAATAACTATTACTTAACCATACTTGCCGTCAAATAATTATGGACTGGAGATTTCTACACTGATGCCAAATTTTTTAAGTGTCTGAAAAAATGTATAATTTATTAAATAACAGGAAAACTTTAGATTTGACTGCAGAAGCATGTTGTGTTCGCAGATCTACTGTTCACCTAATAATCAATTATTCTTACCTTTTATTTAGATTTCACCAGTTACCGTATTTTAACGCAAACGCAACCTTAGCTTGATGTGTGGAAACTTTGGTCAAAATATAAATATAAATTTTCCACAGAGACAATTTTTATATTTTATATTACGTATTACTGTCTTACCTTACTTATTTGTTATAATATTTTCTTTATTTACGATGTATTAAAAATTTTAGTTAGTTTTAAATGTATTATATGACATTTGCGTTCATTCCTGGTCATGTCAAGTTACAACCGGCAACACCGCTGGGCAAGGGACAGGGTGCGAAAAAAAATAAAAGTTGAACATCAGTCCTTAATCATTTAACGACGAGTATACAAGTTAAAATTTTAATCAGAGATTGAAAAACCGGCCCTTTGGAATTCAAAGAGTTAAAAGATTTTTTTAAAAATTTTTTTCAGCCCTATTCATAAATTTTACAAATCAAATTTGTAAATAATTGCTGAAATATTCTTTGTTATAACCAAATAAATCTAGTTTTATCAAATTTCAGTTTAATATCGTATTTAGAACACAAACGGTCAAACGCAAAAATTAATGAGAAACAAATTACAAAACTACAGACAAAACAAAAAAAAAAAAACTTATCAAATTTTCCACAAAAAATTTTGATGTACAAATATAAATAAACACAGCCTTCTACTGTTTCTAGTGAAATATTCCATCAAATTGTATCATTAATTATAAAACACTATCACTGTAATGTCAATGGGACATTTATTGTAAACCTTACATCTCAGAGGTATTTAACCATTTAACGAACGAGATACGAACAGGTATGGAGTTACTGATACGAGGGGTGTCCAGTATTTATTGTGCCTAACATAACATAATGACCCAGCGTCAATATTGTAACCCGAGGGCGCAGCCCGAGGGATACAAGGCGCCTGGTTAATAATGATCTTCTCAACCGTGGTTTATATACTATTTTTTTTCGCTACTAGCACATAAATTCTCTTTAAATTTTTTTACCTTCCGTCACTTTTAGGTAAGGAAGGTATTGTCTTTGGTCAAAAAATTCGGTGGTGAGTTTTTAATGAATAAGCACGTTTTAGGGTCTCTACAATACGAATTTACTATTTTTAAGATGATGTCTGTATGTATGTATGTGTGTGTGTGTGTGTGTGTGTGTGTGTGTGTGTGTGTGTGTATGTCCGTGTGTATGTGTGTCCGTGTGTGACAAATTTTTCTTTGACGATAACTCCAATACTACAATTTTAAAAATTATAATTCTTTCGTATTCCTCTTCTGTACATCCATATGAAGAGTTGATTAGATTTTGGTTATAATTGATCCACCGGAAGTACCCGTATTTGAAGTTTTTAACTGTTTTTCTTAAATAAACGCAGTTAAATATTGTTTTTTGGCATTTAGTTATTATACATATTAAAGAAAATATTCTTCTCTATACAGTTTGATTATACATTTTCCTTCATATTCAATAGATGTAGATTTAAAGCATTATAAAGAAATTAATATTCAAAAATTAGTCAGCTTTGCTATTTATCATAGAAACAGCTGATGCTGATATATTAAAAAAATTCTAATTGACAGATGTCAGTTGCAAGTGCAAAACCAAATATGGAAAGTGTAGGATCACAAAATTGGTATGTCATAGTGCTCCTCGCAAGTGACACGCAGAGAAAGGCCAAAGAGAAGATGGAAGGACTGTATCGCAGAAGACTGAAAGGAATGCCTGTGTCAAGAAGATTTGTTGGACAGGAATTAGTGGAAGAAAAGCGGAAACAGCTACCTCTAATAAAATAGGGGAAGCTGAAGAATAAGAAGAAGTGTCAAGTGCATTTTACTTAGTGTATGTGTATGTTATAATTTTATTGGATTTATAGAATAGAAATAGTATGTGTTCGTGTTTGATTTTACATGATATTATATAGAATCTTTTCCAAGGACCTTTTGGTATGGGATTTGTACAAAATTCATCGAATTGACGGAAGGTTTTGTGCTGGCCACAACAGATTTTTTTATTGATAATATCAATCATTTTGACATGAATAATTACGTTACTTATATGTTAATATTCACAAAAGCATTTGTTTTTATCTGACGTTTTGCTCATTTCGCTGGTTTGATAACCTCACTTATGTGCCTTGATTTGTATTTGATTTAATTATGTAATAAAAACACACACATTTAAATTATATACTTAATACCTTTCTTGAGTTTAATGAGTTAAATAATATTTGGATTCAGAGGCTTGAGTTTGATTGAAAAGTGACAGTTTGCATTATAGACCTAGGTTAATAATAAATTATTATTGACATAGGTTACCATGGTTACAAGCAAACGGTAGCGAAAAACAATTCTCATGTCAAATAAAGGTAAATAATAGTGGGTTCCTAGGCTAGTAGTGAAAAATTATTATAATAATAACAATAATAATAATAATAAACTGTACTGAAAATCCGATTTCTTTCATTATATACGTAATATTATGTTATATAAAAATATAAATTTTATTTTAAAAAAATTATTTGTTTTTTACTAAATTAAGAAAGAAAATTTTCTGTGACGTCATTATATTGAAGTGGAGAAGGAAACCATGTTTAAAAATGAAACGTATAGATGGCATGGCATGCGAGAAACTTTTAATTTGAATTTGACATTAGTTCATTTTTCTCTCTCTCTGGTCTCTCAAATATATTAATTACTTCACAAATAAACACATAGGTAGTTACATGTAATTTAAAATATCGATACCAAAAAGATAAATTAAAATACTAACCTCCAAACTATTGTTGAAACGTCAAACAGGAGATCTACATTACCTGTACAAACCTTGTACAAACAAACGCAATGGCTTTTCGACCATTCATTGGTGCGGCGTAATTCTACGTCATACATGGCGGGAATTCAAATAATCAAATTTCATTATTTTTTTCTGGCTAATTAACAAAAATTTTGTCAAAAGAAAAAATATGGGTAGCAAGTTTTTACCTGCTTTTCAAAAATATTAAATAAAAAAATCTGTTGTGGCCAGCACAAGACCTCCCGCCATTTCCATATTAGGCTATATAAGTATTGTATTGCACTTCCCTTTCAAACCGTTGTTTTATAACAAAAAAAAAAATCTGTTGTGGCCAGCACAAGACCTCTCGCCATTTCCATATTAGGCTATATAAGTATTGTATTGCACTTCGCTTTCGAACCGTCGTTTTATAACAAAATATTATAGAACATTACCCAAATATTGTTTTTTATTATATTTAACATGTCTTCTGCACACATATAATTCTAATTATATCTATTTTTCATTGTATGAGGAAGTTTCTAAATGCTATAGATTGTTCCAATTCATTAACCAGATTGGCGGTATTTCTGATGGATATATACATTTTACCACAATTTTACCTATAATTTCAAATATTTAATTAATAAAACAATAAGAAAAAATAAATATACTTCCCAGTAAAAGCTATCAGAATGTCACTAAAACTGTTGACACTGACATGTGACATTTACAAATTATGTTATAAACATTGGAATTTGTCAACTGGTTTCCTTAGTGCCGTAGCCTCTGCGATTAGTTCACTCTATACATTATAGTGTCTTTATCTCTAAATCTATACAAGATATAATAAAAATTTTACGTGTATTAGATGGAGAATTTTATGTTCTTCAATATTTAATAAAAAAACCTCCCAAAAAATTATATTTAGAAGAATTTTTCTAAGAAACTACTACTTCCGGTTGTTCAATTGTTACCAAAACCTTTTCAGCTCTTCCAAGGAATGTCAGATTGAGGAAACTGCAGTTAAATATTTTTTAAGTCTTATAGTTTTTGAGGAATCGTGACTACAACATCCAGACATACATACATACATACACACACACACACACACACACACACATACACACATCCACACACACACAGACATCATTTTAAAAATGTTATTATCGGATTCTAGGGACCTTAAATCGTGCTTATTCAATAAAATCTGGATATGCGAATTTTAGCATGAATCCAATACCTCTCTTAGCGAGAGGTAAAAACAGAACTTTACCCAAATACTGTTTTTTATTGTATTTAACACATATAATTCTAATTATATATATTTTTCATTGTATGAGGAAGTTTCTAAATATTAGAGAGTCTTCCAATTCATTAACCAGATTGGCGGTATTTCTGACGGATATATGCATTTTACTTTTTACATATAATTTCAAATATTTAATTAATAAAACAATAAGAAAGATTAAATATACTTCCCAGAAAAAGCTGTCAGAATGTCACTAAAACTGTTGATTTTTGACACTGACATTTGTCATTTAAAAAATATGTTATAAACATTGGAATTTGTCAACTGGTTTCCTTAGTGCCTTGGCCTCTGCGATTAAATTACTCTATATATTATAGTGTCTTTATCTCTAAATCTCTGCAAGATATAATAAAAAATTTAAGTGTATTAGATGGAGAATTTTATGTTCTTCAATATTTAATAACAAAAATTTCTAGAAAATTATATTTAGAAGATTTTTTTTCAGAAACTACTACTTCCGGTTGTTCAATTGTTACCAAAACCTTTTCAGCTCTTCCCAGGAATATCAGATTGAGGAATCCATAGTTAAACAATTTTTAAGTCTTATGATTTTTGAGGAATCGTGTCTACAACATCCAGACATACACACACACACACACATACACACATACACACAAACACACATCCACACACACACACAGACATCATTTTAAAAATGTTATAATCGGATTCTAGGGACCTTAAATCGTGCTTATTCAATAAAATCTGGATTATGCGAATTTTAGCATGAATCCAATACCTCTCTTAGCGAGAGGTAAACAGGTACGTCAGTAGACCATTATCATGTTCTACATTAAATCCGTTTTAAAATTTATTTACAAACAGCCATATTTCCATTTCTACTTGTGATATTGGTCGATTTGTTTGGCTATGACTCTTTAATTAGTGAATTAATTACTGCTTGTTAATTAATCGACCACTGGGAGAATTGATAAACTGTCTAGACAGATAGACTAGCCTCAGCATCCGGCTTCTTATTTGGAGGTTATGTTCAGATGTTGCAAGAAACAAAACAAAACATAAATAATACTTTTATAATATAATGTGCGCATTGCTTGATAAACTAATATTTGAAAACTAAAATTATTAATTTTGCAACCATGAGTTGTCGTGACTTTGTGTTTAGGCTTTATACGATGTGGCACTTTTATCACTCAAATATCTAAATCCTAAATTTATATGCTCTAATGAGCCTGTTTCACATTTTTCAAAAACTATTTTAAATGAAAGTTTATGGAATGATTTTCTTAGTAATAATTTTTATTTTAATAATTTGTTGTTATTTGTGGAAATAATTAAATAAAAAGATTTGCGTCCTAAAAAACTACCCCCACTCCTGTGACGTAGAAGCACATACATTACATCATTAATAGCCAATAGGAAAATAGTTTTTCCATCACCTACGTTTATTCATATTATTTATATAAATAAACGTAGGATAAAGTATGTCACATGTTAATAACAAAATTTTTTAATTTGACATTTGACGCTGACATTGCTCAATGTAAATGAATAATAAAGTAATAATGGCTACCTAATTCAAATTACACTCAAGCTAAATCGGACAATTAACCGAAGGTCGATAGCTGGATGATGGCTGAATTTATATCAGAACGATTGTTTTATTGCTACCGAAATAAGGGGTGTTAAAGAGTTGAGGTAAAATAAAATATAAAAACTGAATTTACTATATAAATCGTGATTCTTACATTGAATCTGCTATAGGACATGTAGATCTATCATAAAGTGAAGCAACAAAAATATACTGTTATCGTGAAGGTGGATGAAAGTTGAAATGATCTTCACAAAAATGAAAACACGATTTTTCTGACAAATTATCAGCTCTTCGACGTACTGCTTCTAGCCACATTTTTCTTTTCTTAAATTACTCATTTCATTTTGAACTTTTTATTACCTACATATTACGATACATCTTGAACCAATCTAAAAATTTGACATTTGTTTGACAACTTTGACAATACACTTGACATCTTAGAACCTCTGAAGATGTATGTACTCTGACGTCACATTCTGTTTCAGATCACGTGACTTGTTCAAAATTTTATCCAAATTTCAAAAATTAATTGTAAAATATCTAAAGGATATTTCGTGATATTTTCAAATTTGAAGCTCTTTAAAGAACAATATCTTTTAAAATTTAATACTTAGAAGTCATATAAAAATTCTTGCAACAGCCCTATTAACGTCATTATTTAGGATTTTAGGATTTTGCAGGAGCACACTATGCCTTGAAGGTGATACTCCATTGATGTGGTACCTATGCTTAATATGTACTATGCACGTTTCCTATTTAGAATATAGTGTACATGGTCTGTGATTCTATTACCGCTCGTTAAGAGAGGTACTGGAATCATGGTAAAAATCGCATATCCAGATTTTAGTGGATAAGCACGTTTTATGAGAGGTATTGTGCTGGCCACAACAGATTTTTACCTCTCGCTTAGAGAGGTATTGGATTCATGCTAAAATTCGCATATCCAGATTTTATTGGATAAGCACGATTTAAGGTCCCTAGAATCCGATTATAACATTTTTAAAATGATGTCTGTGTGTGTGTGTATGTGAGTATGTGTGTATGTCAATCTGACATTCCTGGGAAGAGCTGAAAAGGTTTTGGTAACAATAGAACAACCGGAAGTAGTAGTTTCTTAGAAAAATTCTTCTAAATATAATTTTTGGGAGTTTTTTTTTATTAAATATTGAAGAACATAAAATTCTCCATCTAATACACTTAAAATTTTTATTATATCTTGTATAGATTTAGAGATAAAGACACTATAATTTATAGAGTAAACTAATCGCAGAGGCCAAGGCACTAAGGAAACCAGTTGACAAATTTCAATGTTTATAACATGACACATGTCATTGTCAAATATCAACATTTTTAGTGACATTCTGATAGCTTTTTCTGGGAAGTATAATTTTTCTTATTGTTATTAATTAAATATTTGAAATTATAGGTAAAATTGTGGTAAAATGCATATATCCATCAGAAATACCGCCAATCTGGTTAATGAATTGGAACAATCTCTGACATGAAAATGATATAAAATAGATATAATTAGAATTATATGTGTGCAGAAGACATGCTAAATACAATAAAAAACAATATTTGGGTAAAGTTCTGTAATATTTTGTTATAAAACGACGGTTCGAAAGCGAAGTGCAATACAATACTTATATAGCCTAATATGGAAATGGCGAGAGGTCTTGTGCTTGCCACAACAGATTTCTCATTGCGTTTCTGTGATAATTATTATTGACTACTATGATCGTCATGTTTACAATATATGTGTTTACAATCTGTCAAATTTATTAATGATAGTAAAAAGATAAAATATACATATATTTAGTTTTTTTTCTTTCCTTTACTAATCACTTGTTTAGTGTAAGTAAATTCGTACGAATTATTACATACACATAATTAATATGTACCATCGAAAAGTTTAAATGAAATGACGACATATACAGGGTGTCTCTTAAATAGGGGGACATGGCTTAACCACAGATTCTTGAGACTAAAATAAAACGATTTAACCAAACTTGCTTCTACCGGAAAGTGTAGGAAGGAAGAGGAATACAAAAAAATCATAATATTTAGAATTGTAGTTTTAGAGTTATCGTCGGAGACAAATTGTCACACACACACACACACACACGGACGCGCGCGCACACACACACACACACACACACACACACACACACACACACACACACACACACATCATCGTAAAACCAGTAAAATCGTGTTGTAGGGACCCTAAAACGTGCTTATTCATTTAAAACACACCATCGAATATTTTGACCAAAGACAATACCTTCCTTACCTAAAGGTGGCGGAAGATAAAAATGATTTTTAAATTTATTTATAAAATAAATTTAAAAAGTATTAATGTATTCCTATAGAAAATTCAATAATCTTTAATTTTCATAATGACATAAAATGCAAAAAAATGGCATCTAATGATTTTTTGAAGAAAAATCATCATGAGCTTTAAGTAAAGTGCCATTTCCGGTTATCCGATTTACACCAAAGTCTAATGGTTTCTTTCCATATTAGAATAGGGTAGAAATACTAGGTTTCAGAATTTTCTGAATGATAGTATTTGAGTTAGAGCGACAACAAAATCCATACACATACACACACATACACACACACACACGCGCGCGCACACACACACACACACACACACACACACACACATACACACATACAAACATCATCGTGAAAATGTTAAAATTAGATTCTAGGGGCCTTAAAACATGATCATTTACTAAAATCTCGATATGTGATTTTTAGCACGGTCCCTATACCTCCCTTACCAAGGGTAGCGGGAGGTAATAATTTTAAAAAATTAATGTCAAACCCGTATTACAAGCGCTTATTTATAATAAAAGCGTTTTTATTTAGCAATCTTCTTATAATGTGAAAGTACCGTCCATAAAAGCGCTTTTATTATAAGTATAAGTATGCTCGTAATACAGGCCAGTGTGTTTACTCATGAGGGTTCTCGAAGGAAAAATAATCGGACAAGCAGTCTGCAGTGAAAGTATTTAATGATTATGGACTGATGGACACACACACACACACACACATACACACATCATCGTGACAATATTAAAATTGGATCCTAGGGGCCTTGAAACGTGCTTATTCATTAAAATCTGGATATGTGATTTTTAGCATGATTCCAATACTTCTCTTAGCGAGAGGTAAAAATATAAAGTATTCACACTACTATACACAGACGCAACAATGGCTACATACTCTCCAGGCTTTCAATCAAAAGAAAATTTCTCAAGCTGCAGTTTACAGTTCGACGTCACAATTGGAATGTTTTTAATTAATCTTTTTACTTCCTTGTACGAAGTAAAGGAAGTATTGTAATCGCGAAAAATTTCGGTATCCAGATTTCAACGGAAATATACATTTTGATCATCCCTGAATCCATTTTGACCATTTTCGTCGTGACGTCTGTACGTACGTATGTACGTACGTATCTCGCATAACTGAAAAACGGGAAGCCGTAGAAAGTTAAAATTTTGTATTTATGACTGTTATAACATCTAGTTGTGCCGCTCCCTTTTTGGTCATTACCTAACTTTTGGAAGTGGTACTTTACTTGAAGCCTATAGTAGATTTTAATGCAAAACTATATTAAAATATAATCCAAAACTTTTCAAATTTGGTATATAATACTTTTATATCAATGGAAATAACATAATAGATTTTAGTAAAAATGGTCTTCCCGGAAGTGGTACTTTACTTGAAGCCTATAGTAGATTTTAATGCAAAACTATATTAAAATATAATCCAAAACTTTTCAAATTTGGTATATAAGACTTTTATATCAATGGGAATAACATAATAGATTTTAGTTAAAATGGTCTACCCGGAAGTGGTGCTTTATTTGAAGCATATAATAGATTTTAATGAAAAACTATATTACAATATAATCCAAAACTTTTCAAATTTGGTATATAATACTCTAATGTCAATGGGAATAACATAGTAGATTTTAGTTAAAATGGTCTACCCGGAAGTGGTACTTTACTTGAAGCCTATAATAGATTTTAATGAAAAACTATATTAAAATATAATCCAAAACTTTTCAAATTTGGTATGTAATACTTTTGTACCAATGGGAATAACATAATAGATTTTGGTTAAAATAGTCTAACCGGATGTGATACTTTACTTGAAGCTGTTATCAGTTTTTCTTGAATAAAATAGTGTTATTTTGATTTTAATAATAAATACTTCAAATAAAAGTTTTAGAGAATTGAATTTTGCGTCGAAAATATCAAGTATGATTAAATTAGCTCTTTGTATAAACGAGATATGTAACTTTAAAAAGATGTACTTATTGATTTCTGTAATTAAGTTTGCTATGAATTAGGACAAAAAATACGTGCAATTTTGTGATTGGGTCTGTTATAATACATATTTTAATTATTAACAAAATATGTATAGTGTAACAGGCGTACAAGGAAGTCATGTGGTGTCCACATCAGATATTTTTACCTTACTTAAGTCATGTTTATCCTTGTACTTATACATAACTACTGAAGTACAGTTACATGTGCAAAAATTTTGTTAAACATTTTTACTTCCTTGTACGAAGTAAAGGAAGTACTGTAATCGCGAAAAATTTCGGTTTCCAGATTTCAACGGAAATATCCATTTTGACCATCCCTGAATCCATTTTGACTAATTTCGTCGTGACGTCTGTACGTACGTATCTCGCATAACTGAAAAATGGGGAGCCGTAGAAAGTTAAAATTTTGTATTTAGGACTGTTATAACATCTAGTTGTGCACCTCCCTTTTTGGTCATTGCATAACTTTCAGAAGTGGTACTTTACTTGAAGCCTATAATAGATTTTAATGAAAAATTATATTAAAATATAATCCAAAACTTTTCAAATTTGGTATATAAAACTCTTATATCAATGGGAATAATATATTAGATTTTAGTTAAAATGGCCTAACCGGAAGTGGTACTTTACTTGAAGCCTATAATATCTAATTAATGTTGGGACACCTAAGTTTCATACACTAGTGGTTCACTAATAATCACAAGTATCATCTTAAAAAATGACTTATAACCATATAAACTGTCATACCAAATTTCATCCAAATCGAATAAAGCGTTCGATTATTATAAGCAAACATTAATTTTTTTTCGAAAAACTTTGAAGCAGAATTCTGGCTAAATGGTACACTTTCCGGTAGAAGCAAGTTTGGTTAAATCGTCTTATTTTAGCCTCAGGAATTTGTGGTTAAGCCATGTCCCCCTATTTAAGAGACACCCTGTATAATAGACACAAAGACGCGAATAAATAGCACCTAAAATGAAGAAAAAGAAAGCACGAAAAAGTGAAAAAATCTCGTAAAACAAAAAACTACAAAACTCTTATCTATACGTGACGCAAGTTAAAATATAAATATTTTTTTCACTTAATTATGACAATGAAAGATAAAACATAAAACTATATTGTTGTTTTTCATGGAAAATAGGCCCCCATTGTATGTTCTGTGAATCCCACGTGTATCTATTTATCTTTTTATCTCATTTTTATTGATAAATTCCAATACTCTGACTCTGATAACATTCTGATTCATGTTCGACGTACAAGATATATTTAATATTGCACAAAATTAAATAACGACATATGTTTCGATTGTATTGCATTTCTTGTGAAATACTTAGGAATTTATCAGGCCTAGAGTTGGTATTTACCGTGTACTAAGAATTATGGGCTATGAATTTTCTTTTTAACTCATATTACATAATATTGCTTATCAAATGTATATTTGATTTAAAACTTATACAGGGTGTCTCAATAAGCTTACTCACTATTGGTAACTTTTTTATTTGAAGAAATACGAGGTTGGTTAAATTAGCAAAATTGTGCCATTTTATATTAGAAAATTGGTCATGTAGACAAAATAAAAATTGTGTCAGCGGTTCCCAAAATTTGGGACAGAATATATATTTTTTAAATGGAACTACATATTTTTTATTATTTTATTAGAAAGAGTATTTTTTTCTCTTTCCAATAAGGTAATGTTGTTTATGTACATTTTTTTCAAATAAACGAGTTATTTACGTTTAAAGATAAAAATTATCTTTTGTTAGTTTAGGTCAAGTAAACTATGGAAACAATTGTCTTTTATAAAATTATTATTTTATTAATTATTTTACAGTAACAAAAAAACAAAGAAAATATTCAAATTGAATGCTATTATTTCTTTCGCACATTTAAACTCTTTTGGAAAGAGAGCCGACCGTTCTACGTAACTGGTGTCTAGATATAACTTTCCACATAGAACGATCATATCTAACTTTTCTTCATTTGTAAAGTTATTAAACATTATTAAACGCAGAGAACTTTACGGGAGAAATTATTAAACGTCAAACAAACAAAGAATCAATTGTTTCCATGGCTTACTTGACTAAAAAACTAATAAAATAGTTTACAAAATTTAAATTTTTAACCGTAAATAACTCGTTTATTTGAAAAAATTGTACATAAACAACATTACCTTATTGGAAAGAGAAAAAATACTCTTTCCAATAAGATAATAAAAAATATATAGTTCCATTTAAAAAATATATATATTGTCCCAAATTTTGAGAACCGCTGACACAATTTTTATTTTGTCTACATGACCAATTTTCTAATATAAAATGGCACAATTTTGCTCATTTAACCAACCTCGTACCTCTTCAAATAAAAAAGTTGCCAATAGTCAGCAAGCTTATTGAGACACCTGTATACTAAGAAAGGCGTTGTAACTAACGAGCGAAAAACAGGACTACTTAAAAAATATACATATGGTTTCAAATTCTAGAAATTCAGCCTTATTCTGATGTCCATGGTATTCAGTATAATATTGTATAAAATACCATTATTGTATTCAATACAATAATTTTCCGAAATGATATTCCGGTAACCATTGATTGCAATACAATGTTGTTTCCAATACAATAATGATATTCCATATATATTTATATTTTTTATTCAATTTTGACGTTTTAAAGTGTCATTATTAACTCCATAGCAACAACTATAAGTAACACTATATTCACAAGTGAATTAATAGTTATTTATGTAACAAGTGTAAAAAGTATAGTCTTATTTCACGAATAGGAAAGTTTGACCGAACTAGCCGTAGGCCAGTTCGTCAAATCGTATGAGTGAATAAAAATGTGAAAAGAAGTGCCGCAACGTTTCATTATTTCACTCTGTAGCCTTAAAAAGGGTTACTTTTTACTTCCTTGTACGAAGTAAAGGAAGTATTGTAATTCCAGATTTCAACGGAAATATCCATTTTGAGCATCCCTGAATCCATTTTGACTAATTTCGTCGTGACGTCTGTACGTATCTCGCATAACTGAAAAACGGGAAGCCGTAGAAAGTTAAAATTTTGTATTTAGAACTGTTATAACATCTAGTTGTGCACCTCCCTTTTTGGTCATTACATAACTTGCGGAAGTGGTACTTTACTTGAAGCCTGTAATAGATTTTAATGAAAAACTATATTAAAATATAAACCAAAACTTTTTATATTTGGTATATAAGACTTTTATATGAATGGGAATAACGTAATAAATTTTAGTTAAAAAGGTCTGTCCGGAAGTAGTACTTTACTTGAAGCCTATAATATATTTTAATGAAAAACTATATTAAAATATAATCCAAAACTTTTCAAATTTGATATATAAGACTTTTATGTCAATGGGAATAACATTATAGATTTTAGTTAAAATGGTCTGCCCGGAAGTGGTACTTTACTTGAAGCCTATAATAGATTTTAATGAAAACTATATTAAAATATATTCCAAAACTTTTCAAATTTGGTATATAATACTTTTATATCAATGGGAATAACAAAATAGATTTTGGTTAAAATGGTTTACCCGGAAGTGGTACTTTACTTGAAGCCTATAATAGATTTTAATGAAAAACTATATTAAAATATAATCCAAAACTTTTAAAATTTGATATATAAGACTTTTATATCAATGGGAATAACATAATAGATTTTGGTTAAAATAGTCTAACCGGAAGTGATACTTTAGCTGAAGATGTTATCAGTTTTTCTTGAAAAAAATGGTGTTATTTTGATTTTAGTATAAATGCTTCAAATAAAAGTTTTAAAGAATTGAATTCTGCGTCGAAAACTTTAATTATGATTAAATTAGCTCTTTGTATTCTCTAATTAAGTTTGCTATGGATTAGGACAAAAAAGAATAAAAAAAATAAAATGTTGATGTCAAATTATGTCAAATACGTGTAATTTTATGATTGGGTCTGTTATAATACATATTTTAATTATTAACAAAATATATAGTTTAACAGGCGTACAAGGAAGTCATGTGTTGTCCACATCAGATATTTTTCAACACTTTTATTGTGTTAAAAGAAGACATACTTTATAAATCCATTTTAATGAAAAAAAGTGTATTTTTTTAACAGATGTAAAAATAGATATTTACACACCAAATGAGCTAAAGTAATGTTTATTCACGAGATGAAAGTTTAGCTCACGAGCCCATAAGGGCGAGTGAGTTAAATTCTTCGAGTGAATAAAGATTCTTAGCTCACGTGGTTTGTACAATATTTTATTCAATTTTGACGAAATACTAATAAAAACCATTATAATATTTAATTTTGACAAAATAAAAAACTTATCAGTTAGTAGGCTGAGCATATGACAATCGTCGCTGATAGACGTCAAATTATGTATGTAAAATGCTTTATTGCATGTGATTTGTGCCGTGAAAAATAATGAAAATGGCTGATAATGTCTGATAAATATTATGGTGAGTGTTATTTTCGTACCTGATGTTATTTTAAATGCATTATTTGTTGCAGAGTGAGTTAAAATTTTGTGAGAGTGATTTAAATTTTTTTTAATTCACATGTGAAAAAAGTGTTACTTATAGTAGTTGCTATGGAGTTAATAATGACAGTTTAAAACGTCAAAATTAAATAAAAAATATTTAAATCACTCTCACAAAATTTTAACTCACTCTGCAACAATTAATGCATTTAAAATAACACCAGGTACTAAAATAACACTTACAATAATATTTATCAAACATTATCAGCCATTTTCATTATTTTATTCAATTTTGACGTTTTAAACTGTCATTATTAACTCCATAGCAACAATTATAAGTAACACTTTTTTCACAAGTGAATTAAAATTTTTTAAATCACTCTCACATTTTTTTTAATTCACCCTGCAAAAAATAATGCATTTAAAATAACATCAGACACGAAATTATCACTTACCAAAGTATTTATCAGACATTATCAGCCATTTTCATTATTTTTCACGGCACAAATGACAGACAATAAATCTTTTTAAATAGATGATTTGACATCTATCATCGACAATTGTCATGCACAGTCTACTAACTGATTAGTTTTTTGTTTTGTCAAAATTAAATATTATAATGGTTTTTATTACTATTTCGTCAAAATTGAATAAAATATTGTACAAACCACGTGAGCTAAGGATGTTTATTCACTCGAAGAAATTAACTCACTCGCCCTTGCGGGCTCGTGAGCTAAACTTTCTTCTCATGAATAAACATTACCTTAGCTCACTTGGTGTGTAAATATCTATTTCACGGCACAAATGACAGACAATAAAACATTTTAAATAGATGATTCGACGATTGTCATGCTTAGCCTACTAACTGATCAGTTTTTTATTTTGTCAAAATTAAATATTATAATGGTTTTTATTATTATTTCGTCAAAATTGAATAAAATATTGTACAAACCACGTGAGCTATGAATGTTTATTCACACTAAACTTTCTTCTCATAGATAAACATTACCTTAGCTCACTTGGTGTGTAAATATCTATTAATTCATTTTATTCACTCTTATTCTTCTAATGTTCAAGATTCTTCCAATTCATTGATGAAATTGGCGGTATTTCTGAAGGGTATATGTAATGTATGTATCCATAATTATAAATATTCAATTAATAATAAAATAAGAAATATTAAATGTACTTCCCAGAAAAAGTCTTCAGTAATGTCTCTGGCTTTTTGACACTCACATTTATTTGTTAATTACAAACATTTTAATTTTTCCATGGCTTAACCACAGATTCCTGAGGCTAAAATAAGACGATTTAAGCAAATTTGCTTCTACCGGAAAGTGTACCATTTAACCAGAATTCTGCATCTAAATTCTTCGAAAAAAAAATAAATAATAATATTAATATTGCTTATAATAACAGGACGCTTTATTATTTGATGTGGTCCCGTGGCCGCGTGCCTGAGTGTCTGGTCGCGAACCTGGGGGAACCGGGTTCGATCCCGACTGACGCCAAATATTTCCAATTTTAAATGGCACAAAAGTGACCCCTGTGGTGCACTCTCCACACCAGCAATGAGTGCCCGTGAGGTGACGCCTGGAAAGCGCCCACACGGTAAAATATATCGTCATCATTACCGATGTTTACATGTGTTGTAGATACTGGCACACCCAGAAATGGGTGATATGCCGTGATGATATATTTATATATTTATTTATTTACGCTTTATTTGATTTGGATGAAATTTGGTATGCCAGTTCATCTATCGCAGAAGACTTGAGAAAGGAAGGACTGTGTGAAAAAGATGCTTTGGACAGGAATGAGTGGAAGAGAAGAGGAAACAACGACCCATAATAAAATAAGGGAAAACTGAAGCAGAAAGAAGGAAGTGTCAAGTGTATTTTATTTAGTGTATGTTTATGGTATAATTTTATTGGATTTATAGAACTTTTTCAAATGAACTTTCGGTATGGAATTTGTAAAAAATAGTATGTGTTCATTTACATTATATATAGAATCTTTTCAAAGGAATTTTTGGTTTGGGATTTGTACAAAATACATCGAACAGACGGAAGGTCTTGTGCTGGCCACAACAGATTTTTTACCTTCCGTCACCTTCAGGTAAGGTGGTAAGGAAGGTATTGTCTTTGGTCAAAAAATTCAGTGGTGAGTTTTTAATGAATAAGAATGTTTTAGGGTCCCTACAATACGAATATATCATTTTTAAGATGATGTCTGTATGTATGTATGTATGTATGTATGTATGTATGTATGTGTGTGTCCGTGTGTGTGTGTGTGTGTGTGTGTGTGTGTGTGTGTGTGTGTGTGTGTGTGTGTGTGTGCGCGTGTGTGACAAATTTTCCTCTGACGATAACTCCAATACTACAATTCTAAAAATTATAATTCTATCGTATACCTCTTCTGTACAACCAGATGAAGAGTTGATTAGATTTTGGTTATAATTAATCCACCGGAAGAACCCTTATTTGAAGTTTTTAACAGTTGTTCTTAAAAAAACGCAGTTAAATATTATTTTTTGACTTTTTGTTATTATACATATTAAAGAAAATACTCTTCTCTATACGGGTTGATTATACATTTTCCTTCATATTCAATAGATGTAGATTTAAAACGTTATAAAGAAATTAATTTTCAAAAATTAGTCAGCTTTGCTATTTATCATGTAAACAGCTGATAGGTAGGTATATTCAAAAAATTTTAATTGACAGATGTCAGTTGCAAGTGCAAAACGAAATATAGAAAGTATATGATCTAAAATTGGTATGTCATATTGTTCCTCGCAAGTGACGTGCAGAGAAAGGCCAAAGAGAAGATGGAAGGACATTACTTAGTGTAGTATATGTTATAATTTTATTGGATTTATAGAACCTTTTCAAATGAACTTTTGGTATGGAATTTGCAAAAAATAGTATGTGTTCGTGTTCGATTTTACATGATATTATATAGAATCTGTTCCAAGGACCTTTTGGTATGGGATTTGTACAAAATACATCAAATTGACGGAAGGTCTTGTGCTGGCCACAACAGATTTTTACCTTCCGTCACCTTTAGGTAAGGAAGGTATTGTCTTTGGTCAAAAAATTCGGTGGTGAGTTTTTAATGAATAAGCACGTTTTAGGGTCCCTACATTACGAATATACCATTTTTAAGATGATGTCTGTATGTATGTATGTATGTGTGTGTGGTCCGTGTGTGACAAATTTTTCTCCGACGATAACTCCAATATTACAATTCTAAAAATTATAATTCTTTCGTATTACTTTTCTGTACATCCATATGAAGAGTTGATTAGATTTTGGTTATAATTGATCCACCGGAAGTACCCTTATTTGAAGTTTTTAACAGTTTTTCTTAAAAAAACGCAGTTAAATATTATTTTTTGACATTTTGTTATTATATATATTAAAGAAAATACTCTTCTCTATACAGTTTGATTATACATTTTCCTTCATATTCAATAGATGTAAATTTAAATCATTATAAAGAAATTAATTTTCAAAAATTAGTCAGCTTTCCTATTTATCATGGAAACAGCTGACATAATTATTCAAAAAAATTTAATTGACAGATGTCAGTTGCAAGTGCAAAACCAAATATGGAAAAAAGTATAGGATCTAAAATTGGTATGTCATAGTGTTGCCCGCAAGTGACACGCAGAGATAGGCCAAAGAGAAGATGGAAGGACATTACTTAGTGTAGTTTATGTTATAATTTTATTGGATTTATAGAACCTTTTCAAATGAACTTTTGGTATGGAATTTGTAAAAAATAGTATGTGTTTTTACATGATATTATATAGAATCTGTTCCAAGGACCTTTTGTTATGGGATTTGTACAAAATACATCAAATTGACGGAAGGTCTTGTGCTGGCCACAACAGATTTTTTGAGTTTCTTTCCAAAACGGTACATACTTTCCGGACACGCCTCGTAGTATGCTATAATTCTTTAATTCTATTTATCGCTCGATAGTAATTAAAAATGTTATACTTTATCTATAATCATTAATCAACATTTGAAGTATATACCTACTTACGTTGTTATTACATCGTTAGAACGTAAAAAACCCCACTAGTAAAAAAGAGAATATCTCCTTCCAAATGAATTATTTGCTCAGTCAACAAGTTTCTTATCTGTGTTTGCTTTTGATTAGATTACGTTGAAAAACGCACTAAATTCTACGAAATCGCACGTTTAACCAGAAATTGAAATTATTTCTTGAAATTGATATATTTTATATTCATTCATAAATTGATCGAAATTCAAAAAGACTTGAAATTTATTAATTTTTGTAAGAAAACAATAAACGGGTCCTCCACTACATTTTACCTTCTGTCACCTTTAGGTAAGGAAGGTATTGTGTGGTCAAAAAATTCGGTGGTGCGTTTTGCGTTTTTAATGAATAAGTACGTATTAGGGTCCCTACTATACGAATTTACTATTTTTAAGATGATGTCTGTATGTCTGTCTGACAAAATATTTCTCAGACGATAACTCCAACTAGAGATGCATTCGGGCCGGGCCGGGCTTTGAAGTTTGGATCGACTCGGCCCGAAAATAAAAATTACCGGCCCGACTCGAAGATCGACTCGACAAAAAAAATTAGCTAGCTCGGCTCGAAAATTGACTCGAAATCGGGCCGGGCCGGGCCAAAGCTCGAAATTGGGTGCATCCGGCATTCCTATGTTTAACCTTTCTTGTGTCAAACTTATAAAAAACCTCTACATTCTTATAGCTTTCAACATTAGTTAACATAAGTAGTTAAAAAAGAGACCCTTCTAGTGTAAGTTTGTTATAAAAATTAGGGACCTACGAGTATTTAACACTTTGTTTACCAAAGAATTTAAACAATAAAAAACCTCTACATTCTTATAGCTTTCAACATTAGCTAACATAAGTAGTTAAAAAAGAGACCCTTCTAGTGTAAGTTTGTTATAAAAATTAGGGACCTACGAGTATTTAACACTTTGTTTACCAAAGAATTTAAACAATAAAAAACCTCTACATTCTTATAGCTTTCAACATTAGTTAACATAAGTAGTTAAAAAAGAGACCCTTCTAGTGTAAGTTTGTTATAAAAATTAGGGACCTACGAGTATTTAACACTTTGTTTACCAAAGAATTTAAACAATTTTTTCACAAATCTTGTGTAAAAAAACATACATAAGGATTTTTTTTATCTAACTTTGTTTCTGCTCAAAAATAGGACAAGAAATCATTATGGTAGGAACAAAAATCACTTTTATTTAAGTATACGAGTAATAACAATAATAATAGCAACATCACAATATAATTATTATGCTTTAATGAATAACCTTGAATTCTTGAAGTAAAATAATACATTTTTATTTATTAATATGTGAAGTGTGTTGTTATTAAATCATTTTGATCCTTTTTAACTTCATCTATTTTCATTAAGGAAACTGTGCATTTGATGGAACCATAAGATTTTTCGGGCCGGCCCGAAAAGCTCGAATTTTCGGGCCGGGCCAAAATCAAAAGTCCGACTCGCCTCGATTTTTGAAAATGATTAGCCCGATTCGGCCCGATAAAAATATCTTCGGCCCGGTTCGATGATCGACTCGAAATCGAGGCGGGCTTCGGGCCGGACCGGGCCAAAGCTCGAAATCGAGTGCATCTCTACTCGGTTTTAACTAAAACGCTGATTTAAGAAATGTTAAATTTCATTATTTAATAATAAAAATAAATAATATCAAATTAATCAAAATATGATTTTTAAGCAGAACATAGTTTGTATTCAAACAAATATTTTTTGAAAAATCATTCTTTAAACATAAGGGTGAAATTAAATATTGAAATTTGAATTTGACATTTCTTAAAACAGCGTTTTAGTTAAAACCGAGCTCGCAATACCAGCCATTGGCTGGTAGTGCTCGTCTTATATTAGCCTCAGGAATATGTGGTTAAGACATGTCCCCCTATTTTAGAGACACCTGTATAGTACGACCAAGTCTATAAGACTCATACAAGCTTGTTGTAACACCACGACAAAGCGGAAAAGTTGAATTAAATATTTACAGTATAATTCTAAAAGTAAAATAACAGATACAAAAGTATTATTTAAAAGTACGTATATTTTATAATTATTTACTTGAATACCAGATATTTTCAAGATGTTTAATTCTTATATAGACAACTTCATAATTTTGCCACCAGGTGGCTACACACGCTAGCGAATGTACATGTAATTTTTAGTGTTAGTGGCATTTAACCAATGGTTTACGTGTCAAAATCATATTTTATTAATTGGAATAATACTATCTTTTTTAGTTTAAGTTCTGTATTTATTTATTATTAAAACACAACGTTTCGGCACCATAAACTCGTGCCTTCTTCAGGGGAAAAAATTGACATAAATATGTGAAATAACAAAAACAACAAGTAACCAAGGTAACAAGAAAAGTTCGTAAATATTACCTTTTTTTACGTAAACAATTTTCTAGACAATATATGCATGCCCGGCGATAACTTGGACGGCGAACATGCATCTTCTCAGGAAAAACCGTCCCAAAAACTGGCAGAGAAGTGATTTTTATAACTCAGACGCTTTATCGGTAGCGAAATACCGCAGCCGTACTCTTTATTATCAAATGTTAGAGAAAGTCTAGAAAAAATTGTATACATATTACAAATTACAACATATTTAATATTGGAAGCCATGCGCGACTAAGGCTGTGTCCGATGTCGCATTTCGGCATTTAGTTTTTAGGATTTAGGTCTTTTCACATAAATACAACTCCGAATGGCACACTACTGATATCCATTTGTTTGTATGGCAACACTTTAGAATAACAAAAATAAATTATACATTTTAATTTGATCCTTTAAAATTAAATATTAATATTATATTTCATAGAATAGAAGTTAAGAAGTTATTCTTTGACAGTAAATTTGATGTTTTGCATAAATTATAGCAACGAACATGATTTGTTTAATTTGTGCGCGTCAACTTCAAGGCATAGTGTGCTCCTGCAAAACCCTAAAATCTAATTCCTAAAATACTAAAGAATCACTAGATTTAGGGCATATAAATTTAGGATTTAGATATTAGGGTGATAAAAGTGCAACATCGGACACAGCCTAAGTTCTAATCCGTCACAATGATTGAGATTGATATTTCTTGTCTTATAAATCTCAATGGCTTCTCTAATTAATCTGTTGTTAAGTCCAGTAGGTCTTGCAATAATTTTCGTATCTTCAAATTTAATTTGGTGGAATTCCTCCAAAGCATGTTCTGCAACGGACGATTTCTCAGGCTGGTTCAATCTGATCGATCGATGATGTTCGCTCAATCTTGTAGAGACAGTTCTACCAGTCTGGCCGATGTAAACTCTCCCGCAGACACATGGAATTCTGTAAATCCCTGATGATTGAAGAGGGATGGCGTCTTTCACTTGTTTCAACATATGACGAAGTTTAACATATGGAGAAAACGAAATCTTGATGTTCTTCGTACGAAGAATTCTACCAATCTTGTCCGTTACGTGTTTTACATAAGGAAGCGATGCAAATAATACGTTCCTTTCTTTTTCAATGTTTGAAGGTCTTTTCGCTTTAAGGCATTTTTCAATTGAAAATTCAATAATCTTTAATTTTCATAAGACATAAAATTCGAAAAAATGGCATTTAATGGTATTTATTGAAGAAAAACCACTATGAGCTTCAAGTAAAGTACCATTTCCGTTTATCCGATTTACACCAAAATCTAATGGCTTCTATTCCTATTAGAATAGGGTAAAAATACAAGGTTTCAGAATTTTCTGAATGATAGTATTTGAGTTAGAGTGCACATACACACATGCACACGGACACACATACAGACATCATCGTGAAAATGTTAAAAATGAATTCTAGTGACCTTAAAACGTGGTCATTTACTAAAATCTCGATAAGTGATTTTTAGCACGATCCCTATACCTCCCTTACCAAGGGTAGCGGGAGGTAAAAAGATACGCAAGTAGCCCATTGAATTTAAGAGGTTTTGCTCCTACGAGCCCAAAGTAGAGTATTTATTATCTGTTAGTGTGTTGATTTGTTTATTAAAAATCTAGATATTGGTACGATGTAGATATGTATCGATTGGTGATATTTCCAATATGGCCGCCTCGTTAGACACAACAAAATGATTGGAACTAAAAAGGATTAGAAATGCTTCAAGCTCCACCTACTAAACAACGAGACGAATAGCGTTTGAAGTAAATTGCAGTTGCAAATTTGCTCACAGCAAACTTTGATAAACACACTGATGTGGACAACACGGCATTTTTCTCCAGTTACTATAGATAAGAGCAGGACCGGACTGAATAGCTAAACCGGCCCGGGCAAATAACACGAACACTCCGGCCCCTACGCAACTTGTTTAGCATTTTTTACCTCTCCTTAAGAGAGGTAATGGAATCATGCTAAAAATCGCATATCCAAATTTTAGGGAATAAGCACGTTTTAAGGTCCCTATAATCCGATTATAACATTTTTATGATGATGTAATTGTGGATGTTCGAACCACGGGTTCTCAAATACTGTAAGACTTAAAAAATATTTAACTGCACTTTCTTCAATCTGACATTCCTGGGAAGAGCTAATTAGGTTTTGGTAACAATTGGACAACCGAAAGTAATAATTTCTTTTATATAATCTTCTAAATATTATTTTTTTGAAAATTTTTGTTATTGCAAATATTGAAGAACATAAAATTCTCCATCTAATACACTTACAAATTTTATTTTATCTTGTATCAACAGTTTTAGTGACATTCTGAAAGTATTTTCTGAGAAGTCTTTCTTATTATTTTATTAATTAAATATTTAAAATTGTAGGTAAAATGCATATATCCATCAGAAATACCGCCAATCTTGTTAATGAATTGGAAGAATCTCTGACATTTAGGAACTTTCTCATACAATGAAAAATAGATATAATTAGAATTGTACGTGTGCAGAAGACATGTTAAATACAATAAAAAACAACGGCTCGTTAATCGAAATGCAATACAATACTTATATAACATAAAATGGAAAATGGCGAGAGGTATTGTGCTGGCCACAACTGATTTTTTTTAGGTCTTTCGTCTTTCATATTTTTAAATAATTATAACTATTTAATTTTCATTAATACATTCAGCACTTTGCAAATAATATACAAAAATAAAAATACAACACATAAAACAGAACTACAAATTCTTAATGCACATAAGTACACTTCGGTTTTTTTGAGATATACGATACCCATAGTTACAATTACTTGTACTTTTTTAGCAGTAAATTATATAAACTTCATGCATTTTCTCGTAACTTAATACGTCTACCGATGCCGGCCCGCCAGTCCGGCACTGTATAAGAGAGGTGTAGAAATTATTTTAAAAATCTCATATTGAGATTTTAACCCTTTTACAAGTTTACTACACAATTTGTATTTATTTCAATAAATTATGGGGGTGAGGGGAGGGATTTAATTGGTAGTAACTTTTGTCACTGCGACCTGAAATCTCTTGCCACCATTATTGGTATCTCGAAAATTATAAGAGATACTGTGGCGACTACAATAATATTTTCGCCACAAACAGCAAAGTCATGACGATAAAATAAAAGATGAATTTAGTTGTTTATAAATAATAATAGTATATTATACGCCAAGGTTGAGAAGATAATCATTATTGACCCAGCGCCTATTGTAACCCGAGGGCGAAGCCTGAAGGATATAAGGCGCCTGGTCAATAATGATCTTCTCAACCGTGGTTTATATACTATTTTTTTCACTACTAGCACATAAATTCTCTTCGAATTTTTTTTATTGATAATTACAATAATTTTGACGTTACGTATTTGTTAATATTCACAAAAATAAAGTAGGCTGCAAGCTGCAATGGGGGATTACGGCTCAATCGAATTAAAGGAAAATAGTAAAAAAATACGAATGTATATGCTGAATAACGAATATTAATAAAAAAATGAAATGGTATAATTGAGATATTTCGGAAATAAAGGGTTTTTGGTTATAGCGCTTCGACACTAATATGAAAATATTTTGATTGGCGACCGAGAGACCACCTATACATGCATTACAAATAGCATGTTAGGAGGTGGGGGTTACTACCAATGGAAGTTAAGAAATTCAAATTCGAAAGGAGGGGCTAACATTCCTGTACTACAGTTTCTAAACAGTTTTTATTTTAACATAAATTTCTTGCATTAAATTTAATAATTTAAATACACCTGTAATTATAAAGTAGGTAGACTTATACAGTGTTATAATATTCATTTATTTTTATGTAAATATAACTTAAAATAGCATATATTTCAAGAACATTTAGGTCCATGATGAAAACAGTTTGATATAAAAACACATAAATGTGACGTCACGTCAATCTTTTCAAAATTCGGGAGACCATAACTCGCTTATTAATAGGAATTTTTCACTGGATTTTCATCAATAGTCTTAGTTTTCCTAATATTTTCAGATGAAATTATAAAAAAAAAATGGTGTAATCCCCCATTGTTTTTATCTGACGTTTTGCTCATTTCGCTGGTTTGATAACCTCACTTATGGGCCTTGATTTGTATTTGATTTAATTATTTAATAAAAACACTTTGTGCTGTTACAGTCAGCAGCCTTATTAGTTTATTATTATATTTTTTAAATAAATCTGTTGAAATGTACTTACCTACAAATACAAAAAAATAGTGATTTGTTCAATCCTACATCTACAAATATTTCACATTTTCACCAAAACAGCACAGTGTCCAGGCGAGGCGGCAGCGTAGTTCAATTTGAAAGTAAGCGGCAAATTTAAATTATGTACTTAACACCTTTCTTGAGTTTAATGAGTTAAATAATATTTGGATTTGGAGGCTTGAGTTTGATTGAAAAGTGACAGTTTGCATTATAGATCAAGGTTAATAATAAATTATTATTGACCTAGGTTACCATGGTTACAAGCAAGCGGTAGTGAAAAACAATTTCTCATGTCAAATAAAGGTAAATAATAGTAGTGAAAAATATATATATATATTTTCAAGATTTTATTTCGTCCAACTACAAGTAATTATAATTGAAATACAGAAACGAAAACGAGGAACAAATTTTTCTTGTTACGAAAAATATTCAATGGGACGCTAATGTATTCCACCTAACCTTTGTAATGTTTGAACAGAGGAATAGAAGAACATCTATGTCAACACATCGCTATCATCTGTTTTTCCAACTTTATAAAAAATATTTCTCAGAAAAGTTGTTTGTTTGCAGAGTAGATATATTGATATAAAAATATGTCACATTAAAATTCAATAGATTAAACAATACGAGCCCTTTCGCTTATACAGGGTGTCTCTTAAATAGGGGGACATGGCTTAACCACAGATTCCTGAGGCTAAAATAAGACGATTTAACCAAACTTGCTTCTACCGGAAAGTGTACCATTTAGGCAGAAATCTGCTTCAAAGTTCTTCGAAAAAAAATTAGTTTTGTTTATAATAACAGAACGCTTTATACGATTTGGATGAAATTTGGTATGACAGTTTATATGGTTATAGGTCATCTTTTAAGGTGATACTTGTTATTATCAGTGAGCCACTAGTGTATGAAACTTAGGTCTCCCAACATTAATTAGACCGTAACTTTTTAATGACAATGCCGAAAACGTGAAATTATTTTTCTTTAGAAAGATACATTCAATAGTAAACTTTTGTCTCTCTGTGTAATTTGTGATATCTGTTACGGTTCATACAGAAAAAAATAAAATCTGAGTGTCTGCACTGCTAAATTTTTAAAATAAATTTAATCTAGCAGTCTATCCAAATGTCAAACAAGTAATTTTTAATGACAGTAACAATTGTTTTACGAGTTGTCAAAAATTTTTTTCGCAATATTGTAAAATTAGTAACATCCGTTTGTTCGGTCTAATAGTATTTTACTACCATTATTATAAATAAGACGATTACATATCTCAGCTTACTCCTAAACAAGTTGTGAAGATTGACAACTCGTTACTGTCGTTAAAAATTATTTGTTTGACATTTGGATAGACTGCTAGATTAAATTTATTTTAAAAATTTAGCAGTGCAGACACTCAGATTTAATTTTTTTCTGGGTGAACCGTAACAGATATCACAAATTACACAAAGAGAAAAAAGTTTACTATTGAATGTATCTTTCTGAAGAAAAATAATTTCACGTTTTCGGCATTGCCATTAAAAAGTTACGGTCTAATTAATGTTGGGAGACCTAAGTTTCATACACTAGTGGTTCACTAATAATAACAAGTATCACCTTAAAAGATGACTTATAACCATATAAACTATCATAGCAAATTTCATCCAAATCTAATAAAGCGTCCGATTATTATAAGCAAAATTATTTTTTTTTCGAAGAACTTTGAAGCAGAATTCTGGCTAAATGGTACACTTTCCGGTAGAAGCAAGTTTGGTTAAATCGTCTTATTTTAGCCTCAGGAATCTGTGGTTAAGCCATGTCCCCCTATTTAAGAGACACCTGTATATTGGACCAAGACCAAAGAATTTTGTGTAGAAAATTAATTTTTCAGAATTAAAATATATTAAACGCAAATTATTTATAGAAAAACAAATAAGTATATTAATTACACTAGTTTCAGCAATTAATTTACAATAACAATAATATTTCTTGAGCGCAAAATTTGTAAACAATTCTTTTTTCCTAGGGTTATCGCTCAATAGCAGCTGTAGACACGTGTTTCGCTCTTATTAGAGCTCATCAGTACAGCATAGCTAGTTAATAGGTGGACATTAACTAGAGGTAGTAATCAAAAAAACTGACAAAGTGTAACAGCACTAGTAAGCAGCCAAATACACCGCTATTTTTCCTTTGTTGACTGGATGAATGATTTAATGATGACATTAATATAACCTATTAATACACGGTCAACTGTAATAGTTATTTACATTCGAGTGCGTGTAAGTTGTATTTTACAGCTCGACAGCTTTGTTTAAGGCACGAGCCCTTTAGGCGAGTGCCTTATTAGCTGGAGCGCTGTAAAATACTTCACGCACGAGAATTGTATCAAATTTTTTGGCCGACGATAATGAAAATCACTTTTTTGAATGAGATAGTACTTCTGAAAAGGGTTAATTTAAAATACTGGGGTTGTCAATTTCCAAATTTGATTTTACTTACCTTCATTAGAGTACTTCTTCTAGCAAAAATGTATCTGTAATAATAGACATTGTTTATGACTGATAATATATTTATTTGCTCATGTTTTCTTCGTAATAAATAATAGGTAGGTGTCGATATTTGATATTTCAGCAATGCTCGCGTATTTGACAGGTATATCGATCGGTGACTATGTCAGTAACGGCGGATTTTTACAATAATGACAGATGTCGCTGTCGTGATTTTGGTTTATATAAATTAATTTTAAATATAGAAAATGTTAAAGTAAAAAAATAACTTATGTAGGTAGAAGTTTTTTACATGAACTTTATTATAGTAAAGATGATTTCTTTTCTAAATGCCCATAAACGTCCAGTGTATTTTGATTATTTTACCGCATAGTTAGACAAGTTACAACACAGTAAGCGTAAAATGTAGGTTACATAGGTAGGTATTTAATTGTAAAGTTCCCATTACACTTCAGGAGGGACATTACATATCTATTGAATATGACGAAAAATGTGTAATCAAATGTTCTTTCATATTTACAATAACATAAAATGTCAAAAAATGATATTTAATTACATCTTTCTAATAAAAACTACTAAGAACTTCAAATAAAGGTACTCCCGGTTGCCCAATTATAACTAAAATCTAATCAGCTCTTTATTATGGATGTAAAGAAGAGAAATGTCAATGAATTATAATTTTAAAAATTGTAGTGTTGGATTTATCGTCGGAGAAATTTTTGTCACACACCCACATACATACATACATCGTAAAATTAGTAAAATCGTATTCTAGGGACCTTATTCATTAATTTTTTGACCAATGACAATATCTTCCTTACCAAAAGATGACGAATTATAAAGTTGTATATTTTTATTGTCCATCCAGTGGCGAACAAAAGTATTTTTTCCATGGGTAAATTATCAAAATATAATGAAACCCATATTTGGTTTTTATTTAAAAAAATCTGATATGGCCAACACAAAACCTCCCGCTATTTAATTTTTATTAATTTAAATACATACCTACGTATTTATTAACGCTGCAAACTGTTCCATTGCAGAAAACTATTGATTTATTCACTATTTTCTTTTTAAAATGTCACTATTATTAAATTGAAGTGATTAGTTTTTTGACAGTGACATTTACTGTCAGTTACATTCATTTGAAATATGAACTGTGTAACAAAGGAATTGTGTTTATCTTAGGCTTCGCGACTAATAAAAAAAATTATTTTTAAATTTATCTGTAAAATATATTGAAAAAGTATTAATGAATTCCTGTAGAAAATTCAATAATCTTTAATTTTCATAAGACATAAAATGCGAGAAAATGGCTTTTAATTTCATATTAGAATAGGATAGAAATACAAGGTTTCAGAATTTTCTGAATGATAGTATTTGAGTTAGAGCGAAGACAAAATCCATTCACATACACACATAAGACAATAAATAAAAGTGAAATGAATTTCAAAGAAATATACCGAATTCTTCTGATTAAAGTCACTAGATATATAAAGTACCGCAATTGGCCGCCATATTGTGTCGAGCTTCGGCGCCAAATTTAAAATGAATTATCTTGAAACGAGTGCGTTATTACAAAAATAATAATCGGCAGTGAAATAAATCTATGTAGGCAAGTAATTAATATTGATTTTATGTTCATAATTTTTATAATATGCGTACATATAAGTACAAAACATAACTGATCAAAATTATAAAGAAAATAAAAAATAAATACAATTAAGGTTAATTTTCTTCAGATCGTTTGACATGATGACAGGATTGACGCTAAAGTCCCCAGATATAGTGACTTTTATAGGCACAGCCAACTACAACTAGATCCTGATGTGACCCTGATTGGCCTGTTTCCGCCATATTGTGTCTAAAAAACGTTCTTCTCTCTCTAACACATTGGTACAATGAATTGCGGTACTTTATATATCTAGTGACTTTACTTCTGATTGTTTAGAAGTGCTATCTTTGGCGTTTATTATAAACCACAGATTTTGTGATTTCGTTACCGGTCACGTTGCGTCGTTGCGTTGCGTTTAACGTTACTTTATTATAAATAGGCCTTTACAGCGCACAAAAATGTTTCAAACACGATGCAAAATATTTTTCAAATTGTCAAATAATAACTTTGACAGTATAAACATACAAATTATCAATGTTGCCAACTATAGCAACAAATAAATGAGTAATATGAAGTAGATGTACGTTATTTATATATTATTCATGTCATATACGATAATTAATGAACTCTATTATTCATCTAAATAATAATTATATAAGGCTATATACTTTTTGACGGTTAAAAATGATTGAAATTTTATTTCATTTTTCACTATTAGTGATTTTAACGCAGTAAGGTTTTTACACTAACAGCCCGATTCACAAAAAAGTTTAAGCTAATCCTCATTTTTGGATTAGCGAATTCTACTCTAATTTTGACAGTTTATATCTTAAAATATAGTCTAATCTATTCCTAGTATCTACCTTTATTGATAATATCATGAAAATTAAATTTTATATACCGGAATAGAATAGAATTCACTAATCCAAAAATGAGAATTAGCTTAAACTTTTTTTGCGAATCGGGCTGTAAGTGATGACGTGCATCGGCTGCTTGACCGATTTGGGTATATCATTATTTAATAGACACTTACAAAATTGACGTCACTGCAAGAGAGATATAGAAGGTTATGCATTCAAACAAACCTCCCCTCGTTGTCTTGCGTCCAGTTCCCTGTTTCTATCTGTCATTGTATTCGCATCTGTTATTCAGTGTTAAACAACCTAATTATTTACTGTGATGTGTACGTTGTGTTTAATAAAAATGAGTTTAAAACCAGAAGATGTGTCTGGGGCAACTTTTTTGTTTGATAATATTGAAGATCATTCGATTATTCAACTAAAACGATGATTAGAGTTGTTGTAGAATCTACGGCTGATGACAGGTCTTTGTTTGGACGGGGTAACCATAGCAACCTTGATTTCTGTGCTTCGCCGTTAGAGGCGCTCGTGGAAATTGCAATTTTGTAAGTGTCTATTCAAAAGTCAAGTTGTCAAATTTGATTGTGAAATGTAATTTTAAGGAGAAAAGATAATAGAAAAGGATACAGATGTCATTAACAGTTTTCTAATTTATTTCTATTTCTAAAATAAGGATTCAAGAAGACAAGCTTTGATTTTCTACCTCTCGCTGTTAAGGGAGGTATAGGGATCGTGCTAAAAATCGGATATAGAAATTTTAGTAAATGATCATGTTTTATGGTACCTAGAATCTAATTTTAACATTTTCACGATGATGTCTGTATGTTTGTATGTGTGTGTGTGTGTGTGTGTGTGTGTGTGTGTGTGTGTGTGTGTGTGTGTGTATGGATTTTGTTTCCGCTCTAACGCAAAAAACGCAGAAAATTCTGAAACCTTGTATTTCAACCCTATTCTAATATGAAAAGAAACCATTAGATTTTGGTGTAAATCGGATAACCGAAAATGGCACTTTACTTGAGACATTTTTTCGCATTTTATGTCAATACAAAAATTAAAGATTATTGATAATTGGAATAATACTAGGTACCTTTTTTTAGTTTCTGTATTTATTATTTAAACCCAACGTTTCGGGACCATAAACTGGTGCCTTCTTCAGGGGATACATTGACATAATTATGTGAAATAACAAAAACAACAAGTAACCAAGGTAACAAGAAATGTTCATAAATGTTACCTTTTTTATGTATACAATTTTCTAGACAATATATGCATGCCCGGCGATAACATGGACGGCGAGCATGCATCTTCTCAGGAAAAAATCTCCTTTTGCCAGAGGAAAAACCGTCCCAAAAACTGGCAGAGAAGTGATCTGTATAACTCAGAGACGCTTTATCGGTAGCGAAATACCGCAGCCGTACTCTATTTAACAGATGTTAGAAAAAGTTTAGAAAAAATTGTATACATATTACAACATATTTAATATTGGAAGCCATGCGCGACTAAGTTCTAATACGTCACAATGATTGAGATTGATATTTCTTGTTTTATAAATCTCAATGGCTTCTCTAATTAATCTGTTGTTCTCCGTTATTATATAACATGAGGTATAAAGATTATTGAATTTTCTACAGGTATACATTACAAGATAAATCTAATAAATAATCTTTTTTATAAATCTCAGAGCCTATGATTTGAAGATCCTTTGTTACTCAGTTCATATTTCAAATGTATGTAACTGACAGATAAATGTCACTGTCAAAAAACTAATCACTTCAAATTAATAATAGTGCCATTTTAAAAAGAAAATAGTACATAAAGCATTAGTTATATGCAATGGAACATAATATAGTTCGCAGCATTAGTAAATATGTAGGTAGGTATGTATTTAAATTAATAAAAATTATATAACTGGAGGTTTTGTGTTGGCCACATCAGATTTTTTACAGACAGACGTTGTAAACAAACAAGCATTTTGCATTAAATATAACAGGAAAATCCCACTTAACGAAAATATTTTTCAGTTTTGTTATCTCTTATTTAATCAATATTTCTTATCAATCTTATCACTGATCCGCCCTATTCCCTTGGCCGTTGGATTGGAAATGTATTTGATATTACATACAAAACTCCGCCTATTAAAATCATCAGATAAATATTGCAATTTGATTGGCGTTTGCGAACACGTTTATAATCGATTTGTTCGCACAACAAAATACGCAACTAATTGCTAATTTTTCAGTACACGTCACCTGCGTAGTTTAAACTGGTTTTAAACTGATTGGAAATTTTTGGATTCTGCGAACAGAATTAGAGGTTATTGTTGTTGGTTATTACTACTATCTGGAGTAAACAGAAAGGTTTTTTTCATCTTGTTGAATGTTGTTGTTGACATTTGTCATACACCACATTAGTGAGGTTAAAATTCACGTTTGGCGCGAAACCTTAAATCAAATCAGAATGTATGAAGTTCTTACGGAAGCTCAATTTCAATTCATATTATTAAAGCTATTCTGTGTTTCTTACGTACGATTTTGAGTTTCTTATTAACTTTTAATAATACTCTTTGCTTTCTGAACAGTAAAAGTATAAACAAAATAATAAGTTAAGTATAATTTTATTTGAAAAAAAGTAGGATTACAAATAGTAACATATGTCGTAACTTGGTGCAATGACTACCACGACTACAGTGACAGATCAACTGAACAAGTGATTAGTTTTTTGCAGAAACATATACCTGTCAGTTACATATATTTGAAATATGATTTGTGTGTAACAAAGGAATTGTGTTTATCTTAGGTTTCGAGATTTATAAAGTAAATAATTTTTGAATTTATCTGTAAAATATATAGAAAAAGTATTAATCTATACCTGTAGAAAATTCAATAATCTTTAAAATTTATAAAGACATAAAATGCGAAAAATCTGATGTGGCCAACACAAAACCTCCCGCTATTTAATTTTTACATATATACATACATAAAATCACACGTTTCCCACTTAGTGGGTTAGCAAAAACCCGGAAACAATAGTAACAATAAGAAAAGGGATAAGAGTAAGAGCTCAACTGACTCACTTCACTCTTTAACAACATTCTTCTTTCGCCTTGTCCACAATCATCATATCATTCATACATAAGAACATATTAAAGTGACCGATTTTCGGTAGCGAATAACCGCATCCGGACCACAATAATAGTTACGCAACAATCTTCCTTCGCCACACATTCCTATCCATTTTTATTAATTTAAATACATACTTACGTATTTACTAACGCTGCAAACTGTTCCATTGCAGAAAACTATTGCTTTATTTACTATTTTCTTTTTAAAATGTCACTATTATTAATTGTGATTAGTTTTTTGACAGTGACATTTACTGTCAGTTACATTCATTTGAAATATGAACTATGTAACAAAGGAATTGTGTTTATCTTAGGCTATGCGAAAAAATGGTTTTTAATGATATTTTTTAATGAAAAACCATTATGAGCTTCAAGTAAAGTGCCATTTCCGGTTATCCGATTTACACCAAAATCTAATGGCTTCTATTCATATTAGACTAGGATAGAAATATAAGGTTTCAGAATTTTCTGAATGATAGTATTTGAGTTAGAGCGAAGACAAAATCCCTACACATACACACACATACATACACACACATACATACATACATACACACACATACACACACATACGGACATCATCGTGAAAAAGTTAAAATTGGATTCTAGGGACCTTAAAACGTGGTCATTTACTAAAATCTCGATATGTGATTTTTAGCACGATCCCTACACCTCCCTTACCGAGGGGAGCGGGAGGTAATAATAAACGCATAAAACCTACTTTTAATAACAAGTACAAAAAAATATATCTTTAGTTACTTGTAACAGAAGAAAATAGCATTAGAGTTAAAAATGTGAACCAATATTAATTCTTTTATTTGAAAATACCGCCTTTTTCTTGGTAGCAAGCCTTGTAATAATTCCTTTTTAATTTCAAGTATTACAGACTCACAAATTTTATATTATTCATTCACTTATTTTCATGTTTGATATTTAGAAAATTTGTCTAAACAATAAACAATTTTCATTTGTTTGACATGCACTGTTTCGAAAACTACGTGATTATTGTACATATCACTAATTTATACATTTATGAATAATTACTCCTGAATTTCAAACGAAAAACAAGGAAACTGTACCAAATGTTAATGAATTTATTTTGTTGTTCAAACACCTGATACTCTAAAACTGCGTTCATTTTGTGCGACTCAAGTACTTTTATCATTTTTATTTTAACATTGTTTATATATATTTTGTTATTCTTATTTAATAGAATATTCCAAAAAAACTGACGTAAAAAATATAACCAATATAACCTTGACCTGAGTAAAAATATCAAATACGCAGTGATTGTTATTCTCCTTAATTTCTGATATCAACGATAGATGTCACTAGAGTATAAAACTATAAAAGAATAATACTTATCTTTATTTATTTATATGTTAATTTGGTTAAGAATTAATAATGTTTTAAAATGCAATGATATACAAATGAAATTTATAAAATACATGTATTTGTCAATGTGTTTGCTGTTGTTAAGATAATTTTGATGTGTTTATGTTATTCATTAATTATTTATATTATTAGAATAAATACAATCAAACAATATAATATGTAAATAAACAACATAAAATAAAATTGAGAACGAACTCCAAACAATGACATAACCAATAAAAATTTAAACTGGGTTATGCGATTAATACGGTACAAATATATTTTTTTACATGATTTCTTTTATTAATTTGTGATATTATCAGTAGCATAAAACAACAAATATATATTATAAATAAAAAATAAGAAGTTTATTTAACTTTTATTCCTAACTTTCCATCGATTCCGTAATAAGAAAAAGAAGATATATACACGAAAATTTTGAACGTATGTGTATTTCCAAGGTATTTCCCAACACAAGCTTTGTAATTATGTCATTTACCATTGCTTATGTTGAGGGGGAATACCAGTGTTAAAAAGTTAATACGTAAATAGTTACAAAGTAATACTTTGTATGTGCGATTGATAAGTATAATAAGAAACATAGAATATAATGTAAGTACATTCAATTTTCATATTTTCGTTGCTATGTATTTGTAAAATAACGCTGCGAAGCTAACCTCGTTTTTACTGTCGACACGAAGATTTGTTATGAACTTATGCGATCATATTGTTGTGTTGGACAGTTCACTAGTGTATTTTAAGTTTTTTAGTTTTAATTCTTGGGAAATTTATTTATTTTAAAGGGGAAGACCCTATTTATATGGCTGTGATAAATAAAGTATTTGTTCTATTTTTATCGCATTTTATTTCAAGTGCTTGTGTCACAAGAGTACATGAGAAGTAGTAAAGTGTAGTGCGTTATCGGAAAATGGATCCAAGATATAAGTATGTAAAATGATTACGATATTACAATAATTATAATAGTCTTTAGTTCGTTTGAAAATTGTCAATATGGTTTTTTCACATTAATGGGTGTTCCAATCTGTTTTGACGGATCAGTGAAATTTTAAATGTACATTTGGACATCGAAAATTGGTATATAGAATTTAACGAAATTAAAATATGAGGTGGCTCGCACATAACCTCCCGCCAATTCCATTTTACTGGTTACAAAAAGTAATAAATTAATAAAATAATTAACTTTTTTATCTGAAACTTGAGATAAGTAACTTAATTGTCTACAAATTTTATCTTTAAATTAACAACAATCTACAGGATGATTAAAAAGTGTGTCAAAATTAAACAATATATTGGTGAGTCATTTTTAATAAAAATAATCTAATGTGGCCAACACGAAACCTCCCGCTATTTAATTTTTATTAATTTAAATACATACCTACGTATTTACTAACGCTGCAAACTGTTCCATTGCATAAAACTATTGCTTTATTTACTATTTTCTTTTTAAAATGTCACTATTATTAGTGACATTTACTGTCAGTTACATTCATTTGAAATATAAACTGTATAACAAAGGAATTGTGTTTATCTTAGGCTTCGGGACATAATTTTTTTTTTAAATTTATTTGTAAAATGTACAGAAGTATTAATGTATTCCTGTAGAAAATTCAATAGTTTTTAATTTTCATAATGACAAAATGCGAAAAAATGACATTTAATGATATTTTTTCCGGTTATCCGATTTACACCAAAATCTAATGGCCTCTTTTCATATTAGAATAGGGAAGAAATACAAGGTTTCAGAATTTTCTGAATGATACTATGATAGTATTTGAGTTAGAGCGAAGACAAAATCCCTACTCATACACACACACATACAGACATCATCGTGAAAATGTTAAAATTGGATTCTAAAGACCTTAAAACGTGGTTATTTACTAAAATCCCGATATGTGATTTTTAGCACGGATCCCTATACCTCTGTTACCAAGGGGTAGCGGGAGGTAAAAAAGTTATAAGGTGTGTCCGGAATTTTTTCGTTACAAGCCATTTGAAAGTACACCTCATCAGACACATTTTTATTAATAACTGATATAATTGCACGAAAATTTTGAAACTTGTATGAGTATACTACTTATTAAGATGCATATACAGCTGTTCCTAAAATAGTGGGACATGGCTTAACCACAAATTCCTGAGACTAAAATAAGACGATTTAACTAAATTTACCTTTATCGGAAAGTGTACCATTTAGTCAGTATTCTGCTTCAAAGTTCATCGAAAAAAAAAAAAATCTGATGTGGCCAACACAAAACCTGCCGCTATTTAATTTTTACATACATACATAAAATCACGCGTTTCCCACTTAGTGGGTTAGCAAAAACCCGGAAACAATAGTAACAATAAGAAAAGGGATAAGAGTAAGAGCTCAGCTGACTCACTTCACTCTTTAACAACATTCTTCTTTCGCCTTGTCCACAATCATAGCATTCATACATAAGAACATATTAAAGTGACCGATTTTCGGTAGCGAATAACCGCATCTGGACCACAATAATAGTTACGCAACAATCATCCTTCCACACATATCCCTATCCATTTTTATTAATTTAAATACATACTTACGTATTTACTAACGCTGCAATCTGTTCCACTGCATAAAACTATTGATTTATTTACTATTTTATTTTTAAAATGTCACTATTATTAATTTGAAGTGATTAGTTTTTTGACAGTGACATTTACTGTCAGTTACATTCATTTGAAATATGAACTGTGCAACAAAGGAATTATTGTGTTTATCTTAGGCTTCGCGACTAATAAAAAAAATTATTTTTAAATTTATCTGTAAAATATATAGAAAAAGTATTAATGCATTCCTGTAGAAAATTCAATAATCTTTAATTTTCATAAGACATAAAATGCGAAAAAATGGCATTTAATGGTATTTTTTGATGAAAAACCATTATGAGCTTCAGGTAAAGTGCCATTTCCGGTTATCCGATTTACACCAAAATCTAATGGCTTCTTTTCATATTAGAATAGGGTATAAATACAAGGTTTCATAATTTTTTGAATGATAGTATTTGAGTTAGAGCGAAGACAAAATCCCTACACATACACACACACACACATACATACATACACACACACACACACACACACACACACACACATACACACATACAGACATCATCGTGAAAATGTTAAATTTGGATTCTAGGGACCTTAAAACATGGTCATTTACTAAAATCTCGATAAGTGATTTTTAGCACGATCCCTATACCTCCCTTACCAAGGGTAGCGGGAGGTAAAACAAAAAATTAATTTTGCTTATAATAACAGAACGCTTTGGTTTGACAGTTCATATGATTATGTCATCATTTTTCAAAATAAACACTTACAAAATTGCAATTTGCACGAGCGCCTCTAACGGCAAAGCATAGAACTCAAGGTTGCTATGGTTACCACGTCCAAACAAAGACCTGTCATCAGCCGTAGACTCTACACTCTAACCATCGTTTTAGTTGAATAATCGAATGATCTTCAATATTATCAAACAAAACAGTTGCCCCAGACACATCTTCTGGTTTTAAACTCATTTTTATTAAACACAATGTACAAATCACAATAAAGAATTAGGTTTAACACTGAAAACAGATGCGAACACAATGACAGATAGGAACAGGGAACGGGACGCAAGTCAACGACGGGAGGTTTGTTTGGATCTATGATCTTCTATCTCTCTCTTGCAGTGACGTCAATTTTGTAAGTGTCTATTGGACGGAGATATGAAAAAACTATTTAGTTTCTCAAGTTTTAGCAAGAGTACTTTTTTTGTATTTTTGCATTGTATTTAATATTCTATTCGCTAGTGAAATAGAGCAATATGACGTCTAGCGGCGAAAGTATGAACTAGTCCTAGCCGAGGTAGCGGCGAACGCATCGTTTCTGTCACTTATTTAACAAATAAATCACGAGTGGATTGAAATTTGCAGGCTATACTTCATTTTACATAAGAAAATAGTAGATTACTCTTAAGAGCCGACCGTTTTTACATGCATTGAATAAATAATTTAAATTTGTGAAACCAACTTTGTCAATAATAAATATATTTATCTGTAAAAATGTCAAAATCTAAAATTGCAACAAAATATGGTTAAACATCACTTAATTCTGTAGATTTTATTTGACAACTGACAGGCGATATTTGTTTCGTTTCTATGAAATAGGTTTATATTCTGACCAATCAAAGGGTAGAATTTATATATCCCTAACTAAACCAACGATATTCTTACGTGAAATAAAGTATAATAACAAAATATAAAACTTCAACACGTTTTTGTTGCGTTTAATCTATGTACGTCATTAGCACGCAGAAATCCAGAAATAATTAATTTCCATAATTTCCCGAAAACAAGAACCTAAATTCTATAGAAAAATTTATTAGAGAAATTTGCCAATTTGAAATAGTTGGTAGACGAAAGTTATGCATTCATCTTTTTAAAATGGGAAAGGAACCGAGTAAAAATAATGCTTGCTCCTTGCATTTTGTAAAGCAAAATTATATTTTGCCGGGTATAACTACAAGATAATAATTACTTAGTGTCTTTATTAAAATACTTCGTAATAAAATATAAACTTGTAGATCTGCCTGCACAAAGATGACAATAAAATAATAATACTTATCTCTCCATTAATCTACCAAAGACTGTAATAATGCAGTACTATGTAGATTCAAGAAAACAAAGACTCGAATCATGTAAATTCAAAATTCGAGAGAATGCTGAACATAATTTTTATATGAAACGGACTAGTTCGCAAAATTCAAAATGTTATTCATACTAGAAACATTATTTTTATTTAATATTAACTATAATATTAATATTACTTTGTATTTCAAACGCCGCAGTGTATAAGAATACAGTTGCGGGAAACGAAGCATCTACCTTAAACCGGCCATATTGTTACGTCACGCGCTAAGCTCCTCCTCTTCTTCACTCGCGAATAAGTAAATATGAAATTTGAAAGGTAAAAAAATAATGATAAAAACTGTCCATGACTATCGTTATCGAATATTACCCGAGATACCTTAAAAAAATATCGAAAATGAGACAGCTTGTACTTACTTCAGATATTAGGGCATTAAAACCTCGTTTAGTTTAACAATGGGGTCCTCCACCATAACAAAAAATTTAATAATTTGGGAGATTTTTTTGTTATTGTCACTGTGACGTCACAAATGCAGTTAAACTAAAGACAATTAAAAAAAAATTGTTGTGGCCAGCACAAGACCTCTCGCCATTTCCTTATTAGGATATATAAGTATTGTATTGCACTTCGCTTTCGAACCGTCGTTTTATAACAAAAAAATACAGGACTTTACTCAAATATTGTTTTTTATTGTATTTAACATGTCTTCTGCACACATATAATTTTAATTATATCTATTTTTCATTGTATGAGGAAGTTTCTAAATGTCTGAGATTCTTCCAATTCATTAACCAGATTGGCGGTATTTCTGATGGATATATGCATTTTACCACAATTTTCCTATAATTTCAAATATTTAATTAATAAAACAATAAGAAAGATTAAATATACTTCCCAGAAAAAGCTATCAGAATGTCACTAAAACTGTTGATATTTGACATGTGTCATTTTATAAACATTGGAATTTATCAACTGGTTTCCATAGTGCCTTGGCCTCTGCGATTAGTTTACTCTATAAATTATAGTGTCTTTATCTCTAAATATATACAAGATATAATAAAAAATTTAAGTGTATTAGATGGAGAATTTTATGTTCTTCAATATTTACTAAAAAAAAAACTCCCAAAAAATTATATTTAGAAGAATTTTTTTTTAAGAAACTACTACTTCCGGTTGTTCAATTGTTACCAAAACCTTTTCAGCTCTTCCCAGGAATGTCAGATTGAAGAAACTGCAGTTAAATATTTTTTAAGTCTTATAGTTTTTGAGGAATCGTCCCTCCAATATCCACACACACACATACACACACACTTACATACACACACACATACATACATACATACACAGACACATACACATACACATACACACACACACATACACACACACATACACACACACATACACACACACACATACACACACACACACACACACACACACACACACACAGACATCATTTTAAAAATGTTATAATCGGATTCTAGGAACCTTAAATCGTGCTTATATGCGAATTTTAGCATGAATGCAATACCTCTCTTAGCGAGAGGTAAAAATTTAAAACTACGGATTACTTCAAAATTAAATTAACTTTCATTTAAAATAATAAAAAATTAGAGTGGAGGACCCCTCATTAAGATATTTTTTAAACTTTTTTAGTTTTGACACAGTTTTAGGTCCACATATTTTTAACATAAGCGATTAATTTTAATTTATTATTATAGCGTCCATATTTTTGTAAAACTAAATTGGCGGGAGGAAATGTTCCGACTCCAAAATATTTTACATTTATTAATAATAATTTTAATTTAGCATCAAGACGTCATGAAAACACAGCGTTCCAAAAATCGCATCAAGAAAAAACTGACAAATTCTAAAACAGAAGAAGATAATTTACAAATTCTTATAGAAATAGAACCACCGATAGAAGATAATAAAAAGTTAGTTGTATCGGCAGAACAATTCAATAACTTTGAAAATATGAGTTTAAATAGAAAACTCTCTACTTCATCAGAATCTAGTTGTAGTAATAGTACTTCGAATAGTACTAATAGTACCATTAATAACAAAGTACAGATTGCAAAAAATGAAAATATGAATTCAAATAGAAAACTTTCTACTTCATCGGAATCGAGTAACAGTACTACAAATAGTACTAATGGTAGCATTAACAACAAAGTACAGATTGCAAAAAACACAATACTTTTAGAAACTGATAACATTATAGAATTAGAAACAGAAAATGCGAAAGATATTTTGAAAGGGGAACCACAGAAAATGGCAGATAATTCTCTAAAAGTCTGCGATAAGGAAAAATTGGAAGAGGGGGAAATACTACCAGCGATCGAAGCAACCTATGGAAACGTGTCCAGTTCATCAGCTGTTCCCAACAAAACAACATCGCCTGTAAACAATCGCGCTATTATTATAACAAATTTAGCTGGAAAAAAAGTATCAATTATACCCAAAACTACACCAGTAGTTTTAAACAACAATAGTGAAGATAAAAAACCAGTTGTAGTTAAAAGTGAAGTGAAAAGTGAAATAAAAAAAATAAAAATAATCAAATCTATTAAAGCATACAGCCCTAAACAAAATAAGCACTTAATAAAACCGATACCTAATGTTGCCGTGATGAAAATAACAGATTTAAATAAGTCTCAACAATACTTCAGCCCGTCAAAAGATCCAAAGTATTGTAACCTCAAAATCGAGAGAACTGAGAGCCTGGCCGAACCCAAGAAAATATTCTTCACAACCACAAAAACCCTCGAACCAATTAAAAAACCACTGTTCAACCAAATAAAAACAGTTACAAGTCTAACAAACAAAATACTCGCGGCCAAATCACTACAAGAAAGCCAAAGAAAATTATCAGAAGTACCGAAATGTCAGAAAATAGAACATATAGATCTCACGGAGGAAAAGCCACCAAATAAAGCAAAGGAAATGCCAGATTTTTCTAAAATTCTGCAAGTGTTAACTGAAAGTGAACAAGAAGAGAAAAATATTATAAACGAAATTGCGAAAATACCGATTTATGTGGATGGCCAAACGCAGACTGATTTAAGGATTGTGAAAGACCAAGGCGTTCAAACTGAGGTAAGAATTTGTTAAAATAGAATTTGCAAAATTGCATATCCAATAGAAACATATTTTACGTTATTTTATTCAATTTTGACGTTTTAAACTGTAATTATTAACTCCATAGCAACAAATACAAGTAACATTTTATTCACAAGTAAATTAATAGATATTTACACACCAAGTGAGCTAAGGTAATGTTTAATCATGAGAAGAAAGTTTAGCTCACGAGCCCGTAAGGGCGAGTAAGTTAATTTCTTCAAGTGAATAAACATTCTTACCTCACGAGGTTTGTACAATTTTTTATTCAAACTTTTCTATCTGGATAGGTATAATTAAAATTTTTTAATTGTTATTGTTCGTATATTTAAATGTTTATAATTTATAATTTTTTATCTTTGTTTCAAGATTTTTTTCATTATTATTTTTTTTTTTAATTTCAAGGGGTATGAATTTTTTTACTCCATAACCTTAAGATTTTCGTTTCAAAAATGAGGTTTGATTAATTTTCTATATTTGGTTTGTACAATATTTTATTTAATTTTGACGAAATAATAATAAAAACCATTATAATATTTAATTTTGACAAAATAAAAAACTAATCATTTAGTAGGCTGAGCATGACAATCGTCGCTGATAGACGCCAAGTCATGCATTTAAAATGCTTTTTTCTACTCCCGTACGTGAAGTGAGTACTTCACGTATCAATTTTTATGTGTGAAGTTTGATTTTTTGCACACAGTGCGTGAAGTAACATTTCACGCACCGTTCATTATTTTAAATATTACAAACTGAATTGTATTTTAATAAAACAAAGCTGTTAAACACTCGTAACGTTGGTAACCGTGGTTACACAAGTCAATAATACAGAGGCTTTACGTTAAAAGAATGACAATGTAAAGAAAAATATATTTTATTGCAAGGTCATAGAAAAAGTATAGTATGTAACACGTGTGTGAAGCCTGTTTTACAAAAATTTCAGCTTCACACACTTGTCACATAATATGTTGTGTCATTTTTGCCGTGAAAAATAATTTATGTTCGAAAACTAAATTTTTTTGCAGTTGTCAGTAAAAAATTCGAATTTAAACCGCTTTGAGGAATGATTTTTCAAAAACGCTAAACGCTATTTCTTACCATAAGCATAAAAAAATAAGAATTTTTATATCTCTAACTTGATAAATGATGGGTTCTCCATACAAACTTTCATCCCATATTTCACCCCTTTAAAGTTTCATTTTCACAACAAAAGGTAGCCTATGTCCTTCTCCAAGGTCCAATCAATCTATACCAAAATTCATCAAAATTGGTTCAGCGGGAGAAATGATGGGTTCTCCATACAAATTTTCATCCCATATTTCACCCCCTTCAAGTTTTATTTTCGCGACAAAGGGAACCTATGTCCTTTTCCAAGATCCAATCTATCTCTATACCAAAATTCTTCAAAATTGGTTCAGCGGGAGAAATGATGGGTTCTCCATACAAACTTTCATCCCCTATTTCACCAATTCAAGTTTTATTTTCGCGACAAAAGGTAGCCTATGTCCTTCTCCAAGGTACAATCTATATACCAAAATTAATCAAAATTGGTTCAGTGATTTAGGCGTGAAAACGTAGCAGACAGGCAGTCAGTCAGAGTTGCTTTCGCATTTATTATATAAATAAATAAATAAATAAATAAATAAATAAATACGAGCCCAGGCTCATAATAGTTCGGCCGGCTTACATTTTCTACTAGACGTCTTAACAATTTATTAGACCTACCCAAATGGTAATTTCTACAAATCTTTTTCGTCTATTTTAAAATATAGACTTTAAACTTACAAAAACTAAATACTTTATTAAAATCGCCTAATAAACTAAATTTATATAACAAAAAGTATGGTCCAACTAATGGGTCATAATAGTTCGGCCACTTTATCATACTAGTCATAAAATTAATGCGCTCTTGTTAATACAGAACAAACATTGCACAAATAAACAAAATATCTCTCAGTATTAGTTATCGGTTTGTAATTAATGGTTTTCAAGCACAATGCCTCGTGCTAAATCTCTGAGTAAAGACTTGTGCTTATCCATCATTAATGCCCATAAAAAGGGTATTTCGGCACGTCGAATATCTGTTTCTATTTCGACAGTGCAATATACCATTAATTTATATAAAAGAACAGTCGGAGTCGAAGAAAAACCAAAATCGCCCGACTATCTACTATTACAAAATTAAACAAACTAGCTCTACGTAGAATGGTAAAAAAAAATCCGCGGTCAAATACTAAAGAAATAACTATGCTATAGAGGGAGAGTATAGCAAAGGAAGTTTTGATGTCTATAACGAAGAGAACTGTTTGAAATATAGGATACAAGTTCTATAAGATAACATTCTACTACCTTTTTTGTACAATTTGTTAATAGCTTATTTAATTTTTGCAATAGGCAAAGGAAAAACCATTATTAACAAAATTACAAAATAGTATTAGACAGAAATGGGTTCGAGAACACTGAAACTGGACTCAAAGAGACTTACCAAAATAACTGTTTAGTGAAAAAAGTCAAGTTCTCAGAGTCAGTTATGGTCTGGGAATGTATGTCTGGAAGGGGCGTGGGTAAATACATTTTATTAATGGAACAGTGAACTCACAGAAATAACGAGACATATTGGAAGAAAGTTTTTTACCTTCAATCGCTAATTGCGAAACGACCGAAGGTGAGTTCATCTTCCAGCAGGACGGCGTACCGTGTCATATGGCAAAATATGTTCAAACATGGTTCAAGGAGCATGAAATATCCGTTTAAAAATGGACATCTTCTAGTCCAGATTTATCTCCTATTGAGTTCCTTTGGCGATATATGAAGAAACATCTTCGGAAAAATCCGGCCCGTACAGTACCCCAATTAAAAGATACTTTGCAACACATATGGGATAATATTCTACCAGAAGAATGTGCAAAGCTAGTGGACACAATACCTAGCAGAATAAACAGTGTTATAAGTAATAAAGGCAATGTAACTCAATATTAAATTCCGGCCGAACTCTTATGACCCGACTGGTGAATCACAGTTTTTGTTTTATAACTAGTACTTAGTTAGTTACTTTAATAAATTATTCTGTTTTTGTATGTTCAAAGCATATATTTTAAAGAAGTAAAAAAAAATTCTAGAAATTTCTCACCATTCGTGCAGGTTTCCTCATTTGTTAAGGCGTTTAATTGAAATTGTAAGCCGGCCGAACTATTATGAGCCTGGGCTCGTATATCATCACGGCATATTACCCATTTCTGTGTGTGCCAGTATCTACAACACATGTAGACATCGGTAATGATGATATATTTTACCGTTTGGGCGCTTACCAGGCGTTACCTCACGGGCACTCATACCTGGTGTGGAGAATGGAAATATTTGGCGTCTGTCGGGATCGGACCCGGATGTGGATTTATAAAAAATGATAAAATATACAGGTGTCTCTTAAATATGGGGACATGGCTTAACCACAGATTCCTGAGGCTAAAATAAGACGATTTAACCAAACTTGCTTCTACCGGAAAGTGTACCGTTTAGCCAGAAATCTGCTTCAAAGTTCTTCGAAAAAAATTTATTTTGCTTATAATAATCGGACGCTTTATTCGATTTGGATGAAATTTGGTATGACAGTTTATATGGTTATAGATCATTTTTTAAGGTGATACTTGTTATTATTAGTGAACCACTAGTGTATAAAACTTAGGTCTCCCAACATTAATTAGACCGTAACTTTTTAATGGCAATGCCGAAAACGTGAAATTATTTTTCTTCAGAAAGATACATTCAATAGTAAACTTTTCTCTCTCTGTGTAATTTGTGATATCTGTTACGGTTCACACAGAAAAAAATAAAATCTGAGTGTCTGCACTGCTAAATTTTTAAAATAAATTTAATCTAGCAGTCTATCCAAATGTCAAACAAGTAATTTTTAATGACAGTAACAATTGTTTTACGGGTTGTCAAAAATTTTCTTCGCAATATTCTAAAATTAGTAACATCCGTGTGTTCGGCCTAATAGTATTTTACTACCATTATTATAAATAAGACGATTACATATCTTAGCTTACTCCTAAACAAGTTGTAAAGATTGACAACTCGTTACTGTCATTAAAAATTAAATGTTTGGCATTTGAATAGATTGCTAGATTAAATTTATTTTAAAAATTTAGCAGTGCAGACACTCAGATTTTATTTTTTTCTGTGTGAACCGTAACAGATATCACGAATTACATAGAGAGAGAAAAGTTTACTATTGAATGTATCTTTCTGAAGAAAAATAATTTCACGTTTTCGGCATTGCCATTAAAAAGTTACGGTCTAATTAATGTTGGGAGACCTAAGTTTCATACACTAGTGGTTTACTAATAATGACAAGTATCACCTTAAAAGATAACTTATAACCATATAAACTGTCATACCAAATTTCATCCAAATCGAATAAAGCGTCCGAATATTATAAGCAAAATTAATTTTTATTCGAAGAACTTTGAATCAGAATTCTGGTTAAATGGTACACTTTCCGGTAGAAGCAAGTTTGGTTAAATCGTCTTATTTTAGCCTCAGGAATCTGTGGTTAAGCCATGTCCCCCTATTTAAGAGACACCCTGTATAAAAAAGAAATTTGCGTCAATAACACAGTTATATGGGAAGAAATAATTATGTATATAATTTATATAAAAATTCGAGACATCTGTTTTTTTGACAACAGATTTCGAGTCCAAGCCCTGTGCCAAGCGTAGACGACCTCCCAAACATCACGAACCTCTTGGAGTACGTTTTTAACACTCCCAAGTACAACACAGGTCTAGACGAAAGCAAGAAAAGTAACCTCATAGACATGTCCAAGAGCATCGTACTTAAGGGGAAGATGACGTCACAATACCCCACAAATCAGGAAGAGCTCAAGAAGCAACTCTTTCTGGATCTGAAGGACTGCGCCACCTTCGACTTCTTGGGGAATAAGTGAGTAACATTCTGACATTTGTATCTTGTATTTATTGTGTTCTTGTCACCAAAAATCGAGGGACGGTCATAAAGAGCTTAATCGCCCATCACTTAAGTTCACAAAGAATCCTAAAATTTCTGCCAATCATAAATAATAAGACTGAATACGATCACTAATACAAAACTAATAGTTATTTACATTCGAGTGCGTGTAATAAGGCACTCGCCTTAAGGGCTCGTGCCTTAAACAAAGCTGTCGCGCTGTAAAATACTTCACGCACGAGAATTGTATCATATTTTTTGGCCGACGATAATGAAAATCACTTTTTTTAATGAGATAGGTTGTACTTCTGAAAAGGGTTAGTTTAAAATACTGGGCTTAAGTCAATTTCCAAATTTGATTTTACTTACCTTCATTAGAGTACTTCTTCTAGCAAAAATTTATTTGTAATAAAAGACGTTGTTTATGACTGACAATATATTTCTTTGCTCATGTTTTCTTCGTAATAAATAATAGGTAGGTGTCGATATTTGACATTTCAGCAATGTACGCCTCGCGTATTTGACAGGTATATCGATCGGTGACTATGTCGGTAACGGCGGATTTTTACAATAATGACAGATGTCGCTGCCGTGAGTTTGGTTTATATAAATTAATTTTAAATATAGGAAATGTTAAAGTAAAACAATAACTTACGTAGGTAGTATTTTTTTACATGAATTTTATTATAGTAAAGATTATTTCTTTTCTAAATACCCATAAACGTCCAGTGTATTTTGATTATTTTACCGCATAGTTAGACAAGTTACAACACAGTAAGCGTAAAATGTAGGTTACACTTGCTGTGTATACAATTGTAAAGTTCCCATTACACTTCAGGAGGGCAAAAAGTAATTTGCTGTGCACCTTACGAGAGTTCGCATATCCAGATTTTAGTGGATAAGCACGATTTAAGGTCATTATAATCCGATTATAACATTTTTACGATGATGTGTATGTGTGTGTGTGTGGATGTTGGAGCCACGGTTTCTCAAATACTGTAAGACTTAAAAAATATTTAACTGCAGTTTCCTCAATCTGACATTCCTGAGAAGAGCTGATTAGATTTTGGTAACAATTGGACAACCGGAAGTAATAGTTTCTTTAAAAAAAATCTTCTAAATATTATTTTTTTTAAATTTCTGTAATTAGGTACTAATATTAAAGAATATAAAAATCTCTATCCGATACTTATAAAATTTTTATTATATCTTATATATATTTTTGGTGACGAGAACTATACCTTAGTTCGGTATACTCATTACTATGTATTTTTAAATTAAATTTTTAGCTAAAGATTAAAAATTTAGTGGTATGACAGTAATACAAATCGATAAATTAATTTCATACTAAAAAAATCTGTTGTGCCCAACACAAAACCTCCCGCTATTTAATTTTTATTAATTTAAATACATACCTACGTATTTACGAACGCTGCAAACTGTTCCATTGGAGAAAACTTTTAGTTTTTTGACAGTGACATTTACTGTCAGTGACATTCATTTGAAATATGAACTGTGTAACAAAGGAATTGCGTTTATTAGGCTTCGCGACTAATAAAAAAAATATTTTTAAATTTATCTGTAAAATATATAGAAAAAGTATTAATGTATTCCTGTAGAAAATTCAATAATCTTTCATTTTCATAAGACATAAAATGTGAAAAAATGGCATTTAATGGTATTTTTTGAAGAAAAACCATTATGAGCTTCAGGTAAAGTGCCATTTTCGGTTATCTGATTTACACCAAAATCTAATGGCTTCTTTTCGTATTAGAATAGGATATTAATACAAGGTTTCTGAATTTTCTGAATGATAGTATTTGAGTTAGAGCGAAGACAAAATTCATACACACACACATACAGACATCATCGTGAAAATGTTAAAATTGGATTCTAGGGAGCATAAAACGTAGTCATTTACTAAAATCTCGATATGTGATTTTTAGCACGATCCCTATACCTCCCTTACCAAGGGTAGCGGGAGGTAAAAATAATAGTTCTTGAGCGCAAAATTTGTAAACAATTCTTTCTTCCTAGGGATATCGCTCAATTGCAGCTGTAGACACGTGTTTCGCTCTTATTAGAGCTCATCAGTACAGCATAATAAGAGCGAAACACGTGTCTACAGCTGCAATTGAGCGATAACCCTAGGAAGAAAGAATTGTTTAATTTCATACTGTTTATTAGTCAAATATTTATCTTGTTCGTAGTGCGATACATTTGATAAATCGTTGTAATACAAAATATGTTGAATTATCTGCATATGCCGTTTCTAGATTGCAAATTAAGCATGGTTCTAAAATGATTGTAACTGTACTTATTATAAAAGAAATAAATGGTTCATTTATCTTTATCTTATGATACATTGCGAAATAATAATTGACGTCAGTAATTTTTATACATGCAGCATAATATTTATAATAATATAGTTAAACAAATAAATACGAAGCTAAGTCAAATAAAAACCTTAAAAGCGTTGTTAAACAATAGTTATTTAACTATCAAGTTGTTAATGAGTGTTATTAATGATTGAAACATTTTAACGTGTGAGCGTTAATTGTTGAGTTCATTATTCGCCAATTAACACACGTGTTAGTTTCAATATTTTATTGAATGGTCTACATGCGTACCTTTTTTACTTCCTTGTACGAAGTATAGGAAGTATTGTTGTAATCGCGAAAAATTTCGGTTTCAGATTTCAACGGAAATATCCATTTTGACCATCCCTGAATCCATTTTGACTAATTTTGTCGTGACGTCTGTACGTACGTACGTACGTACGTATCTCGCATAATTAAAAAACGGAAAGCCGTAGAAAGTTAAAATTTTGTATTTAGGACTGTTACAACATCTAGTTGGGCACCTTCCTTTTTGGTCATTACATAACTTTCAGAAGTGGTACTTTACTTGAAGCCTATAATAGATTTTAATAAAAAATTATATTAAAATATAATTCAAAACTTTTCAAATTTTGTATATAAGACTTTTATATCAATGGGAATAACGTAATACATTTTAGTTAAAATGGTCTACGCAGAAGTGGTACTTTACTTGAAGCCTATAATAGATTTTAATGAAAAACTATATTAAAGTATAATCCAAATCATTTCAAATTTGGTATATAATACTTTTATATCAATGGGAATAACATAATAGATTTTGGTTAAAATAGTCTAACCGGAAGTGATACTTTACTTGAAGCTGTTATCAGTTTTTCTTGAAAAAAATGGTGTTATTTTGATTTTAATAATAAATGCTTCAAATAAAAATTTTAGAGAATTGAATTTTGTGTCGAAAACATCAAGTATGATTAAATTAGCTCTTTGTATAAGCGAGATATGTTAATTTAAAAATTATGTACCTATTGGTTTCTGTAATTAAGTTTGCTACGAATTAGAACAAAAAATAACAAAAAAATTAAAGAATTTAATGTCAGTGTCAAAGTAACAGGCGTACAAGGAAGTCATGTGGTGTCCACATCAGATATTTTTATTTAATAATTTTGAAAAGCAGGTAAAAACTTACTACCCGTATTTTTTCTTTTGACAAAATTTTTATTAATTAGAAAAAAAATGAAATTTGATTATTTGAATTACCGCTATATATGTCGTTGCAGTACAATATATAACATAAAATGGAAATGGCGAGAGGTATTGTGCTGACCACAACAGATTTTTTTTTGCCAGTCAGTGTATATTTTAATATATTTGTTTGTCACAAGTGAAATGCGCATTGTAATGTCGCACGATAACATTGTTTGATTATCATATACATATACGACAAGCCTTGAATAAATTATTTTAATCCCGAGTTATTTATGAACAGGGGAATCCCACATTATTACGGTCATTAACTTCTGAATTTGAAATCATGGAAAATTTTATTGTTTACATAAATGCGAATGATTTTATTATTAGCAAACGGAAATTTTTTTTATTATCCAGCGTTTAACGGTGGATTTATGCAGGCTATTTTTTATTTTACTTTTTCTTTTCGCTTTTACTTTAAAAATTAACCACTAAGTTATAGAATAGGGCACCTGCACCTACGTCATAACATGGCGGATGATCAGCTGATCTCGGGCAACCAAGCTTCAGTTTAACATTGCGTCTTATGCAGCGAATGTGTTTTCTCTACAAGAAATTCAGTTTTTCCTAAATTTATACATGCTATTTTAAAATGTAATTAGCCATAATTAAAGATAAGTGTATGAATTATTTACTAGTAAAACAAAGCAGTCGTATTTATAAATATATTTTCAAAAATATTAAATTGATATAAGTAGCATGTAGCATCAGGTTGAATTACATTCATTTGAGTTTGTATAAGTTCTTTTATGTGTATTGTTAAATGAAAACATGAATATTGAAATTAAAATAAATTGAATTATTAGATTTTTTTTAATTTATAAAGAAAATTAAATTTGAAATATATATATTTATCTTCGAGTTCATTTTTCTTATTGTCATATTGTGTATCTTTATTGTATATAAATGAATTTATTGAGTTTATACGTCAAAAATTTATATTTGGAAGCCAAAGTACGTTAAATCGATAAATTTAAGTGGATACATAATGTGGATCCTTATACATTGACATTTTTTTGACGAGGATTATAAATGCCTTTTAAAAATCAATATGAAATCAATAATTGATTACCTATCAAATTTTTAAACCTTTGTGAGAAACAGACACAATATATATATTTTTTCTGTTACTAAAAAAAACTTCATTAAAAATTTGTAATTCTGTCATTTAAAAAATATTTTTTCATGTTTTTTATATATATTATTAAAGAAAATTACATAAAATTAAAAATTCATACAATATGTTCCTATCCGATTATGTTTAAATGATTTTATATATAATAAAAGTATACACAAAAAAATAGGATTGGGTTAGTTTTAATTTAATAACCTGGAACTCATTAAATAGTAAGAATGTCTCTAATCAGTTTTTCCCAAATAAAACAATAAGTGCCATAAAAACACAATAAAAGCTTACGGCACGATATTTCTCCGTAAGCCACAATGCAAACTGAAGGTTTGGTTGACCAAGATCAGTTGGTGGCCGCCATGTTGAAACGTCACTTGCAGGTGCCCTATAGGCCTCATTATTTGGGAAAAACTGTTTTCCTATGTTAAACGCCTAATGTCACGGTTTCTTTTGTTTATCCGATTTAAAAAAATTGTGCAAAAGCCTATTGTTATTTTCCCGTGTACAATGAGAAGTAATTGTTAATTATTTGAATTTCAGACCGATACACAACGCAGTGTTAGATAATAACTTGGCTGTTTTGAAGAGACAGATTTTTGCCCTGCGATTAAGAAGAATTTCCCTAGACATAGAAAACAACCAAGGCCAGGTAAGAAAGCTATTATTTAATATACTTATAGTATTCTTCCTAAGTCAATGGGGTCCTATACCATTTTTCTTTTATTTTTTTTTTCTGTAAGAACAAGATAAAATAAGAATTTTAGTGCAAACGCGACTTAAAAATTTTACGTAATAAGCGAGATATGAATTTTTAAAAGTTTAAGAATTTGTGCGTGACGTAGCAGGTACTAACAAGTGATCGACAAACAATGGGACAAACTGTTAGTTATAGAGGGAACAATTTCTTTCATGTTTGCATAGCTGAAATGTTTGTATATAAAAACTTATACGTTATATTCGCGAAGAAATTATTATTAAGTACAAATAACGTAAATAATAAGCATTTTTTTCCTAATAAATTATAGAACATTGAAACAGTTTGACAATATTATTACACAAAGTATGACGACGGATGGCGCTAGTGTTGGCTGTTTTGAAGTTTCAATATTAATTTAATTAATATTACAAATTGATTTAATTATAAATATATTATTATTGTTAATACTACTAGCAGGGATGGTAACCATAAAAAATATTGGTTTGGGTTACGGTTTCGGTCATCGTGAAAATAAAAGTTTGTTTTTATTTGGGTTTCGGTTTTTATACAGCAATCGGTTTTGGTATACCGGTTTTACTAAAAGGGTTTCGGTTTTGCAAAAGTAATTTACGAGAATAATAATACTATTGATTTTGATTGAACAATTAATTGTTATAATGAAGCAAAAAGTGTCTTCAAACACGTGTACAAACTTTTATAACAATCAAATATTCAAAATATTCTAATTTCCCATGTTAAATGCCTATGTAAATGTAACATGTAACGGATTTCGAGCGCCACCCGATTGAGGTACTACGTTGAAAATTGAAATACGTTTCGACAAAAAAAATATGTTTATACTTTTTTATACATAAGTATTTTAATAATAAAAATTTACAATATTTAACAACTAACAAGAGACCTGTATAGGTATATAATGCGGTTAGCCGATAAATAAAAAAGGGTTTTGCTTTCGGTTCCGGTTTTGTATCTGTTTCGAATTTCGGTACAGGTTTCTGTTTCGGTTCTCATATTTTTCCGGTATTTTTCGGTTAATGGTTTCGGTTCCGGTTTCTGTTACCATCCCTGATTACTAGATGTTATAATTAAACAAATTCATCAAACACAAAATTTTTAAATGTTTTGTTAGGTTATAGAATAACATGACATTTCATATTCTTTTAAAGGTGACTCAAAGATGACCGCTGCAGACGCGCGAATCTCATTTTAAAAATCAGGCGACCAATCAAATTCTTAGTACCTAACGCGTCATACCCAATTAGTAATCAGGTTCAATCGCTTATAGTTTGTGACCTAGTCAATATTTAAAGAATTTTTTTTCACTAATACTCATTAATTTATGTATATGTTCGTCTTCTTATTTAAGATAGTTAAAATATGACTATGGTATAGGACCCCATTCGTAATTGGAATAGTGTAAAAAGGAAATAAAATTAGATACTGCTGCGGTTACTACAAAAGATAAGATTTACGGATGTTGGCGTAGAAAGCGGGTGAAATAATCAAATAGATGAGGTTCATTTATGTTAGGTTAAGTAAGGTTAAGATTTAATTAGTAAAATGTAGAAATTTTCTAAACTAAATAGGCATTTACGAAAATTTACCGGTAGACACCGGACCTACCGATTGTTCGAAAACACAAGTGGTTAATAGTTACCGTGTTCGAAAATTGTACCATCTACCGAATCCATGATTTGTGGATCGAGTAATTCAGCCGGTAAATATAGTAAATGAAGAATCTAACCTCAAAAAAGGCAGAGATGCCAACCGAAGTTGGAATTGGAAGTAGGTTTTAGAAGTTAATTATGATAATACAGAAGATGAGACGAGATAACGTTTAAGCGAAACATTCCACGCCGTACAATCCTATTGGGCTTCCAAATTATCAAGAGATGGCGCTGACGTCAAACGTCAAAATTCAAACGAATGGTTCATTTTTCGCTGGTTTCCATAAAAGTACAATTGGTGTGAGACTAATTTTCGTAGTTTTTAATTTAATTTCGGATTTAGTATAGTGTTTTTTTTTTTGTTAATTTCGATAGAATTGTGTTTGATCTTTCTTGTAGTAACAATTTAGTGATAGTTTTAATAATATTTTAGTAATTTTAGTAAGTATTTGTAGGTTAAGAGTATTTTAGTCATATTTTAATTAACAGTATATTAGTTTTTTAATAAAAAAACATTTGATTTCCTTTATTTAGATTGTATTTCATTGCCGTAGTTGTACATATATTAATTTCTATCTTCATAGCTTTACTTTTATTTCATTGTTTTTCTTTCATAATGAACAGTTTTCTTTGCTTAGATTTAGATACTATTTGTAGATTTGGGAATTGTAGTGTATCATCTAGAAATATGGTGGAAGGCCAGCAAGTAATAAATAGTGGCCACATAATATTACGTGGTAAATATTTTCGGAGAAAATTCCATCGTAACTTTAACCTATAAATTGCATATTGTAATATTGGAAGCCCAATAGCGTTCAAATGCTATGCCGTTCAATTCCCACGCCGTTCAAAGTTTCCCCCACCAGTTATCCCGTAGCTTACAAAGGGAACACACGCATCGTCCTAATGTTCATCATCAATATGTTCAATTCTTTCTTCGTTCAGTTTCATAACGTTCAAATCTACAAAACGTACGTGCACCATTAGGCAAGATGGCTGACAAGTACACTGTGGAGTATAAAATGAGTTACGATTAGGTTACGTTTTGGTAGTATTTTTTTAAAAAAATTGTACTGAGTTTATCTGAGAAAATCTAAGAGGTCGTGTGTTATTTGGTGAGATAAATTCCAAACACAACGCAAAATGAAACTGGACACATTAATTGTCATACTGACAGTTATAAACAATAATAACTGTTTATATACTTATTAGCGGAAAATTATTGGGGTAATGGGGTTTTATCAGTATAATACTGTTCCCATTGGTTGAATTTTCAAGTGTTTTGCATCATGATTGGTTAAAAACTAGTTGTTAGAATTTATCGTTATAATAGGGTCCTATACCATAGTCATATGTTAACTATCTTAAATAAGAAGACGAAAATATACATAAATTAATGAGTATTAGTGAAAATTTTTTGTTTAAATATTAACTAGGTCACAAACTACAAGCGATTGAAGCTGATTACTAATTGGGTATGACGTGTTAGGTACTAAGAATTTGATTGGTCGCCTGATTTTAAAAAGAAGATTCGCGCGTCTGTAGCGGTCACCTTTGAAAGAATATGAAATGTCATGATGTTCTATAATCTAACAAAACATTTAACAATTTTGTGTTTGATGAATTTGTTTAATTATAACATCTAGTAATATTAACAATAATCATGTATTTATAAATAAATCAATTTGTAATATGAATTAAATTAATAATAATATTAATTAAATTAATATTGAAACTTCAAAACAGGCAAACATTAGCGCCATCCGTCGTCATACTTTGTGTAATAATATTGTCAAACTGTTTCAATGTTCTGTAATTTATTAGGAAGAAATCCTTGTTAAGTGCTTATTATTTATGTTATTTATACTTAATAATAATTTCTTCGTAAATATAACGTATAAGTTTTTATATAAAAACATTTCAGCTATGCAAACATGAAAAAAATTGTTTCCAGTATAACTAACAGTTTGTCCCATTGTTTGTCGATCACTTGTTAGTACCTGCTACGTCATGCACAAATTCTTAAACTTTAAAAATTCATATCTCGCTTATTACGTAAAATTTTTAAGTCGCGTTTGCACTGAAGTTCTTATTTTATCCTGTTCTTACAGAAAAATAAAATAAAAGAAAAATGGTATAGGACCCCATTATCAAAATATTTAACAAACTTGTACAATTTTCATTTGAAAGTGTCAGCTGTCAAAAGTTAGGAAATGCTTAGCGATTTAGGCATCGGAAAACAGATTCCTAGCTAAATAATTCTTAAATCGAGATAGGCAGTGCTTAGCGGTTGGTGAAAACCAGAAAACGAAATTTTGCTGTGTAGGTCGTGCCTATATGGTGCATATCGGGTACATAGGCATTACTTAAATTTTAGGAATGGATGGTTTTATTAAAAATCAATGTTTTTATAAATTAGAGCCTTTTTATCCTTCGTATTCCAGACAGCCCTTCAGTTAGCGGTAATCCACAACTGCAACTTGGAGCTGATCTTCGAACTGTTAACCAATGGATCGTCCCCGAACATTCAAGACAACGAAGGCAACACTTTGGTGCATCTAGCTGTAATAAACAGCACGCACACAGTCCTCGAATTACTCATCAACCACTTGAGAGAACCTGTCAAGGAAATCAACCGGAAGAATGATGAAGGTAACTTACAACTAAAAAATAAAAATTCCTTAACCTTCACAATAATTTTTAAAAAACTATATACTTATTTCGATAACTACTTTCTCATCATCAGTAGAAACTCCAAAATAATAAGACAGAGAAGTGAAGGTTACTTAGCATGTAAACCGTGCCAGAGGTCAAAACAGCTCTGAAGAATAAGGGAGAGACCTCGAATTATATAGGGAGAAGAGTAGATACCTAATTGGGTAAACAAAATAATTGTCTAACATTAACTCATATAATTTAGAATTTAGGATGGGACTCAGGTAACTTATAAATCAAATAATACTATTAAATCATTGTTAAGTAACCCTAGAAATAAATAGGTAATAATAAAAAATCCGGCGTGTATAAAATTGAACGTAGAGATTATAATAAAGTTTATACCGAGAGTTTTTTTTATCAGTGAACATGGGCGTATGTCATTTCCATAGTTACATTTAAAATGATTGACAGCAATGCATTATCGCGTTTTTTTTTAAACTGGACATAGGACGTGACATTTAGTATATCTGTCAATGTCATCAAATTGTCATATTTCAAAATGTATACAGTTAAAGAAAAGTTCAAATTGTAAATTGAAGTAATTATAACTAGTCTACAACAAGTTTCTGACTTATGTGCATTAACTTTTAATAAGCGACCCAGTCCAACAACTATAAGAAAAATTTACAATGACTACAGAATTAAAGGATACGTCAATAAACAGCACAAGAAGAAAATCAGACCAAGTACTGTAGTTAATAGTAAGAAACAAGAAATTATGCAATTAATTGAAAGTAACAACACCCTGTCAACAATTTTTTTTTCTGAAATTAAGAATACTAGTACACATGGTTTTAAGACAAGAACATTTTAAGAGTTTTAAATATCAAAATCACCAAGAGTTATTACACAACAATATAGAACGAAGAAATATCTTTTGCGAAGATATGATGAACAAAATTAATAGTGGGGAAATATTACTGGATCGAATTTTATTTACGGATGAAGCAACATTTTATATTAATCGGGAAGTAAATTCACAAAATTGCAGGTATTGAAGTCGTCAAAATTTTCACTTATATCTGCACCAGGTATTCCCCCAACGCTGGATAGGACGTGGTGGAGAAGTGGAGTGGCCTGCAATGCCACCAGATCTTGCACCAAACGATTTTTTTTTCTTTGGGGCCATTTAAAAATTGTATTTACAATGGTGACAAAATTAATATTAATCAATTAAAAAATAGGGATAAAATATAATTTATATTAATTATTTCTTGCCTTAGGCTTATGTCAGAGTATAGAATTATACCATACAATTTGAACTTTTTCTTCAACTGTATACATTTTATAATATGACAATTTGATGACATTGACAGATATACTAAATGTCACGTCCTATGTTCAGTTTTTAAAAAAACGCGATAATCCATTGCTGTCAATCATTTTAAATGTAACTATGGTAATGACATACGCCCACGTTCACTGATAAAAAACTCTCGGTATATGGTAAATAAAAGATTGATTCTCGGTTTAAAGAACATTTCTATCATTTAAAAAGCGGTAATCCTGATAAATCTAGCGTAGCACAACATATGTTTATTGACAATAAAAACATTGATAATAGGGGATTCCACTCATATCGAATTTATAGCGTATTTTTTAACGTGAAACATTGGATTTGTCATATCCATGATTACGGCTTGACATTTGATTGACAACAATGTATTTGCCCGTTCCATTTAAAATGAAACATAGTGAACGAATTTGACATTTGATAAGACGCTAATAGAGGTTAATTTTGTTTAAATAATTATACCCGTGTAACACTACAACGGGTTTAAAATTAACGGGACTATTTAAAAAGGGAAAAACGCGGGAATCTAAAGTAAATAATTTGGAATTAAAAAAAACAACTAATAAATAATCCAAATTATTGGTAGCGTGCCACCAGGTTATTTATGGGTAAATAACCAAAACCCAATTTTTAATTTGGATATAAACTATAATTTTATTTGTTTGGAGGGCAAGGCGATATAATGATTAAACGATTTTCTATTAAATAACTGTATTAACAAAATATAATTAAAATAGAAGATAACAATACAATAAAATAAAAACAAGTAGAATTTTATAACACAATTTAGAAACCGAGCGGAAAAAGTTACATTGTTAAAAATATTATTGTTAACTTACACAACTATGAATATTTACGCTTACATCTTGACTAACTAACGGCTTCTTACTCCGACTAACTCCGACTAACCCTCGATCGTCAATTTATTGTCCTTGATTATCCCATTGTTTGACACTACATCACCAATCTGGATTCTTATTGGTCAGTTCTGACGTCAGCGCACCAATCAAGTACTGCGTTCATCAGAAGCATCACGAGAGAAACAACCCTTGTCAAGACCAAGATGACTCACATTCTCATGACCCATGAGAACCAGACCGATGATGTTTGCCAAACAACGAGATAATAAATAATTCGGCAAATACAATGTCTGCTATAAGAAAATTCCGAACAGTACTTTAAATATTAAGTTTTTGATAATGACCAACAACAACAAAATTTAGATTAATGACTTTTGCCGAATTATTTATTTACTACAATTAATTACAAATTAAACTAATAATACTGAAGAACATTGTTACACCCGTATTCTAAATTTAAATTAGTTATTGAAAAAATATAGTGTGCATCTTGTGTCCGAGTAGTTTTCTGACTCGGCTAAATTTCTTACAATATTTAAATAGAATACTTCTGTCAAATTCATTCCCCATGTGTCATTTTAAATGAGACATAAATACATTGCTGTCAATCAAATGTCAAATTATGTCATTAGAGATTAATTTTGTTTAAATAATTATATCTGTTTTCTAAAAATTAAATTTAGATGTAGAAAAAATACTGTGTGCACCTTGTGCCCGAAATATGTTTAGTGTTTTCGATTGGTTTTCTGACTCCGCTAAATTTCTTACAATATTTAAATATAATACTTCTGTCAGATTCGTTCCCTATATTTCATTTTAAATGGAACGGGCAAATACATTGCTGTCAATCAAATATTAAGTCGTAACCATGGATATGTCAAACTCAATGTTTCACGTTAAAAAATACTCACAAAGAACAGATATCTGGACTTTCTATTTTCTTTGATCTCTTACTGTACACTAGTAATTTGGTATAAGACTTTCTTTTACAGCGAACGATTGTTATGTCGAAAGTTCCTCAGTTATTAGCGTGGTATTCAAAATTATAATTTTTTTTTTTCAGTAATATGGAGTTCTTTATAAAAAAATATTTAAAAAAATACGTATCACATATATTTTTCAAAAATTGTGAAACTTCCCCATTATTAAAACATGTTGATAATAACAGATATTGAGATGCACACGAGAGTTTGATAATACATAAATTTAAAGATAAATTGATCAACACGGACTTAGGTCCCATCCCAAATTCTAAATTATATGAGTTGATATAAGACAGTTACTTTGTTTAATTTTAGTTACCCAATTAGGTATCCACTCAGCTATGACCGTTCTCCATATATACTCTGAGTTCTCTCCCTTATTCCTCAGAGCTGTTTTGACCTCTGGCATGGTTTACATGCCGAGTAATCTTAACTTCTCTGTCTCATTATTTTCTAGTTTTACTGATAATGAGAAAGTATTTCTCGAAATACGTATATAGTTTTTTAAAAATTATTGTTAAGATTAAGGAATTTTTATTTTTTAATTGTAATTTACCGTTATGACTCCATATTAGTTTTTAAAGGTAACTTACAAACACAAATAAAGTTGATAATAAATTTCGTTTATTTATACCTATTTATTATTGTTAGTTTTAAAATTAAATAAAAACTTAAGTAGGCATTAAATTTTTGCCCAGTATGGTAATGTATAAAAATCTGATGTGGCCAACACAAAACCTCCCGCTATTTAATTTTTATTAATTTAAATACATACTTACGGATTTACTAACGCTGCAAACTGTTCCATTGGAGAAAACTATTGCTTTATTTACTATTTTCTTTTTAAAATGTCACTATTATTAATTTGAAGTGATTAGTTTTTTGAAAGTGACATTTACTGTCAGTTACATTCATTTGAAATATGAACTGTGTAACAAAGGAATTGTGTTTATGTTTAATACTTGAACTTATAAATGATATTATTTTATAATTTTATATATAAAATATATGAATACATATCTGTAGAAAATTTAATAATTTTTATAATAACAAATTGCGTAAAAATGACATTTAAATGTATTTTTCAAAGAAAAACCATTTTGAGCGTTAAGTAAAGTGCCATTTCTGGTTATCCGATTTGCACCAAAATCTAGTGGTTTCTTTCCATATTAGAATAGGGTCGAAATACAAGGTTTCAGAATTTTCTGAATGATAGTATTTGATTTAGAGCGTTGACAAAATCCATAGTCTCACACACACATCATCGTGAAAATGTTAAAATTGGATTCTAGGGACGTTAAAACGTGGTCATTTACTAAAATCTCGATATGCGATTTTTAGCACGATCCCTATACCTCCCTTACCAAGGGTAGCGGGAGGTAAAATATCTATTCCGTAAAACTTTATGGGGTTATTTATATTTTAAATTCAAATAATAAAATTCATATTTAATGTATTTTTTTTTTTATTTACGATTTTAGTGACCGAGTAAACTTAATGACGTATCTATTTATTAAACAAATATTTGAAATTTAAAATTTTTCCTGCTTTAAATAAAAAAAACCTGACCAGGAAAATGATAACTGGGATTTACTTAAAATTTCCAAAAGATAAATCAATATTATTATCGCAAATTTCAACATTCGTGATTTGTAATTGTAAAAATTATATTTCGATGACTTTATTTTAAGAACACTAAAAATATATTTTGAAGTATTTATTTCCTTTTCATTTTAACTTATAAAATTAAAGAATTCAAATTAAATACGGTTATTTTATAATCAGCTGCCTAAAATTAAATATCAGTAGATTACCACATCCGGTAAGCGATAAAATAACTAATGTCAACATTTTGTAATTTTGGGAATTAGCTTCGCATAGTGGAGTGCCGTAAGGTTTATACCTCGGAACCCGGGTCCACTGAACGGATTTTTGTAAAACTTTTTGGAAAGTGCTTTTAACACTAGATACTAAAATGTTTACCCATTTATTTTTGCCGATCTCAATTTTTTAATTATTAAAATAAATAATTATTATTTTTTTTTTGAATTTTCATTCATTTTCTGTTAAACCTTTACTTTTTTTTAGATTAAAGTTAGATTTTACGTAGGATAACTACAAAATATCTGTCTTTGAGGCCGTTATTGGCTTCCTCATGCAAAATAAAAGTGGATGATGATATCATTCCAATTGACCCACTACTTTTATTTCAACATATTTGCATTTTTAAAAAGTCGGACGAAGAACTAAAAACCTATATGACTTTTGAATTAGCCCCTCTGACTCTTTTTGAAGATGTCTAAATGCGCAAAACAAAAAAATCTGCATTATATGACCTATTCCCAGAAATGACGGTGAATGTGAACGATGTACAAAAATTTTTCTACGTAATTGAGGGGAGTTGTTACTGCACCGTTGCAAGTGGTAATTGGATGAAAATTTCGGCATTATTTGTGAATACTTCATAAGATAGTTACGTAACAATTACGGACACAACATTTATGTAGTATTTGATGGTTACCAAAAAAACAGCACAAAATCGATCGAAAGAACTCGTCGCTCTAAAAGAAATGCATGTAATGACATCATATTCAACAAAAACATGCCTCTTAAAATAGGACAAGAGAAATTTTTAGCGAATGCCATAGATATGCTACGAAACACACTTGCAGAAAATCAAATATTTTCTTGTCAAGCGGAAACTGATGCCGATAGATTAATAATTGAAACCGCAATTAATTTACAATCCGAAAATATTGTAGTTTCTGAAGATGTGGATGTTCTAGTTTTACTGACTGCGCTCTCACTAACAAATCGAGAAATTTACTTTCAAAAACCAGCAAAAGGCAAATTCCACAAAATGTGTACTCATCTAAAAATTTGGAAACAGTAGGTATTACCAAAGTGTAAACAGCATATCCTTTTTTTACATTCTTTTACTGGGTGTAACACGACGTCGGCTTTTTTCCAACGGGGAAAAAATGTTTTCTTTTTAAATTTCGAGAAACGGCCGGACTTACAAAATGCTGCAGTAGTTTTTGAAAATGAATGTAAAGACGCCAATGACATTTTTAACGCTTGTGTTACATGTACGCTTGCTTCATACGCTGCGCTCCAAAAAATAAAAGATCTAAATACATTAAGGTACAACTCTTTCATAAAAGCAACCGCTAAAAATAGATGCGTTAAATTACCATCTTTGGTACCTACTGCAAACGTGGCTCGGAAGGGACATATTACCAGAAGAATGGGGTTGGAAATATGAAAGTGGAATACTGACACCGAAAACAATGACGCAACTTCCAGCTCCACAGACCTTACTGAAAATGATTTTTGCTCATGCAAAACAGGTTGTGGAGCATCTTATGGGTGCATGAAAAGTGGATTGAATTGTAGTGCAGCTTGCTTAGATTGCAATGGCAACAGTTGCACTTATCCATCACCTATCATCCAAATTGATGAGGTTGATGACGATGATAATGTAGATAATTGACTGAACATTTTTCAATCTTTATATAATACAATGACAATAAATATTTATTTTTTTTTCTAAAAATCTCGTCTTTTTTTTATTAATGCAGTATATTTTTCTACTTTTTTTGTATTTTCTGTCCGATATGTATACGATTTTAAACAACTCGCCTTAGTATAATTTTTTTTATGTAATTTTTTTTGCTAAAATATAAATATTTACTACAAAAAATTTTTATTCATATTTTTTCCATTTTTCAATTAATTGTTGTTAAAAATTGTTGTAACTGAGATCGGCAAATTTTGGTAGGTAAACTTTTTTATTTAAACTTTTACCAATGTAATAGAAAAGGTTTCACGAAAATCCATTCAGTGGAACCGGGTTCCGAGATTTTTACATTTTTTTGTCTTACGGCACTCCACTAGCACGCTTCTTTGCAATTTAAATTATAGGTTTAAATAAATAATAAAAAAACTATTTTTTTATATTTTTTCAATCATCGGTAGATATTTGACAATAATTTTCATATGGATTGATATACAGGTGTCCAGTATATCTTGGCGAGAATTGTAAGAGGTACTAAGTCGGTTAAATTAGATAAAAGTTGCCCCATTAGAACACCATTTTAATGGTGTTTTATTATTTGCGAAAAAATCACTAGATATAGGCGAAAATGAATTTTTTTCAGTTTTTATCTCTCTCTAAGAGGTTTTGGATTTATGCTAAAATTCGCATATCCAGATTTTAGTGAATAAGTACGTTTTAAGGTCACTAGAATTATATTTTAACATTTTTACAATGATGTTTGTGAGTGTGAATTTGGAAGGGAAGGACGGTTTCTCAAATTCTACCGTATGTCCACGGATCCAATTCCAAAGAGGAAAAACTTTTTTATTTTTTATTTTACAAAAAAATGTATTCTTGATAAAAGTTTTTGGATGTCCCGAAACGGCTAATTCAGTTTTAACATTTTCAAATTTTCTTTTAGTTTCAGATAAAAATCGAAAATTTGTCGTTTTAGTTGAAAATTATTCTAAGTCCCAAAAAATAAGTTTGCGTTGTCATGGTAATTGCCGTTATTTATGGATTTTCCATCGACCTTTAAACTAATGGACCAAGTGTCTCCTATTCATTTATTATTAGAATATTGCTCCAACATAAAAGGATAGAGATATATATTCTGTCCTTCAACAGTACGGAAGTTCTCAGTGAAAGTATATTGCGCATGCGTTCGTACTCTTTCTACATCTTTTTCAGCCATATGTAAACATCTATACATCGCTCTCTATCACTAAATAGTTGTCAAAAGCTACATTTGACGTTTCGTGACTGTTTGTGTATTATTTCCTTTTTTTGGAGAACATTTACAATTATTTCTGACAATATACTCGTATACGCATATGTGTTGTGAGGTATGTATGCGACAAAATAATGGAGAAACGGTGTATTTCGTGCAGTCAGCAGTACGTACGCGGTTCAGCTGTGTCATTCCATATTTAAGTTCTTATTAATTATTACTTGTCCCCTATAATATAATATATTGTATTAAAAATATATAATAAAACTAATTATGCACAAAAAATTAAATCTATATTCTTAGGGAGTTAGGGACAAATCAATTTTTTTTTATTTTGCCGCGTTTTCTTAACTTCCGTGCTGTTGAAGGATAGAGATACTGTGTCTGCACCGTTATGACGGGACAAGCGTTTTGCTCGTACGCTGCATCTATTAGTTTAAAGATCGATGGGATTTTCATTAACTGTCAGTTATAAAAATCAACCATAATCGCTGAAAATGTTGTCAAAAGACGAACGAATTTACCTAATTCAATGCTATGGCAAAGGTAATAAAGCAATCCGTCGAGTTGTCGAAAAATTTAACAACGATTATGGTTGATTTTTATAACTGACAGTTAATGAAAATAAATAAATAACGGCAATTACCACTTTGTTTTCTGTCCGAAGAAACACGCCTTATGTTGGATAATACCGTGAGTATTTTTTAACGTGAAACATTGGGGGTGTCATATCCATGGTTACGACATTTGATTGACAGCAATGTATTTGCGTGTCCCATTTAATATGAAACATAGGGAACGAATTTGACAGACGTATTATATTTAAATATTGTAAGAAATTTAGCCTAGTCAGGAAACCACTCGAGCGCACTACTCGTAAACATATTTCGGGCACAAGGTACACACAATATTTTTTCTACAACTAAATTTAATTTTTAGAAAACATATATAATTATTTAAACAAAATTAACCTCTAATGACATCTTGTCAATGTGACAGTTGATTGACAGCAATGTATTTGCCTGTCTCATTTAAAATAAAACATAAGGAATGAATTTGGCAGAAGTATGATATTTAAATATTGTAAGAAATTTAGCCAAGTCAGAAAATCACTAGTGCACAAGGTGCACAATATTTTTTTATAACTAAATTTAATTTAGAAAGCAGGTACAATTATTTAAACAAAGTAACCTCTAATGACGTCTTGTCAAATGTCAAATTCGTTCCCTATGTTTCATTATAAATGGGACAGGCAAATACATTGCTGTCAATCAAATGTCAAGTTGTACCCATGGATACGACAAACCCAATGTTTCACGTTAAAAAATACTCACGGTATATCCTGAATGATTATCGATCATTATATTTGACGTATCAATAGTGATATAATTTTTGGTGTTTTGTATAGGATTATCAGCTCTGATGATCGCGTCCATAGAATCAAAACCAGAACTAGTGGATTTACTTCTACGTTCAGGCGCCGATCCTAATCTACGGGACGAGAAATCAGGCCGGACGGCTCTTTTCCACGCTGTCGAACTCAACTGCAATTTTGTCATCAACCTGCTGCTCAAATACAAAGCCGATCCTAAGGTAATATACATTCAGTTTCATTTTTAAAAGGTGCCTGATGAAGATCGTTATCTTATTGTATGACAAGATTTTATTGTCGCTTGCTTACAGCGGCACAGTGTATAAATACAGGGTGTCTCAGGACGAGCTTACGCTATCTATATTTTAAATACTATTTAATATAATTTAACGAAATTTGGTATCTAGGGGTTATCCAACATGCCCGTTTTAACTAAAATATTTTCAAAGCAGTAGCACTTCCGGTTTGACCGGAAATTGACCTCAACTTTCTTATTTTAAATGGAATACGCTATATTTTATTTTACCATTGAATGCAGCGGAAAATTTGACATATGAAGCAATTAAAACATTTTACTCATGATCAACTATTTCCGGCGTTATTCAACTTTTTTTGATTTTCTGTCTAAAATCCGGCACATTTTCAAAACTCTGTATATCGGGAACGAGATCGAATTTTTATAATCTGAAAAAAGCCTTTTATAAAGGAGACTTTAAGCTACATTATCCATAGAAGAATCCTCGATTATTTATAAAAATGTGATGGGTACGTTACACCAAAATTACAGTTGACAAACTTCAAATGGAACCCCCCCTTTTTTATTACATAAATATGTACTACGACAAAAAATAAGGGTACTTTATGTAACATGTCCTATGTTGAAAGTATTTATTTCAGTAAATTAGAAAAACATGTAATCTGGGTATAATTATTTTATTAATACCGATAAGTAAGCAATGGAAAAACAATGTTTGTTTTTACAAACCCATCTACTTGATTTCTTAGATAATTTACCGTTGGATCAAAGGAATTTAATATGGTACCAGCATGATGGCGCTCCACCCCACAATAGCCATAGAATATATACTTTTTTGGAAACAATTTTTGAAGATAGGTGGCTGGTAAATAATGGACCACATAGGTGACCTCCTCGTTCACCCGATTTAACTCCACTTGATTTTTTTGTTTGGGGTTACATAAAAAACGTCGTCTATAAAAACCTTTAACTACTAAAGAAGATTGCCAACATACGGTACGAACAGCATTTAACAACATCTCTCTTCGGATGATAAAAAATGCTACAAAAGAAGTATTGACTAGAATAACAATGTGCTTACATATGAAGGGAGGACAGTTTGAATATGTATTAAATTAATCATAGTTTTGTATTTAGAATTTATTTGTTTTTTCCATGGCTTACTTATCCGTATTAATAAAATAATTATACCCAGATTACATGCTTTTCTAATTTACTGAAATTCTATCAACTTTCAACATAGGACATGTTACATAAAGTACCCTTATTTTTTGTCGAAGTACACATGTAATAAAAAAGGGGGGTTCCATTTAAAAAAATTGTCTTTTTTGAAGTTTGTCAACTGTAATTTTGGTGTAACTACCCGTCACATTTTTATAAATAATCGAGGATTCTTCTATGGATAATGTAGCTTAAAGTCTCCTTTATAAAAGGCTTTTTTCAGGTTATAAAAATTCGATCTCGTTCCCGATATACAGAGTTTTGAAAATGTGCCGGATTTCAGACAAAAAATCAAAAAAAGTTGAATAACGCCGGAAGTAGTTGATCATGAGTAAAATGTTTTTATTGCTTCATATGTAAAATTTTCCGCTGCATTCAATGGTAAAATAAAGTATAGCATATTCCATTTAAAATAAGAAAGTTGAGGTCAATTTCCGGTCAAACCGGAAGTGCTACTGCCTTGAAAATATTTTAGTTAAAACGGGCATGTTGGATAACCCCTAGCTACCAAATTTCGTTAAATTATATTAAATAGTATTTAAAATATAGATAGCGTAAGCTCGTCCTGAGACACCCTGTATAGAAGGTGCGATAACACGGACAACAGATACTATTGGTAGTGAACTGCAATGATAAAGTAGTAGGCTTTCATGCCCTGCAACACTAGCGCTCGGTGTCGTAAGACGTAACTAAAATCAGTATGGCGGTAATATAGTTTGGACGATATTACTTGGCGAGCTAAAATAATAAAGGATTTCTCTGTGGTTACGGTAAAGGCACAAAATAGACATATACAGAAGCGACACTCCTTGTCTATACCATTGTTGTTGCGATTTGTTTATGACCTTGAACTTTAAATTTGTTGGCAAATTTACGCGCGAAATTTAAATTGTTTTAAATGGTAAAAGAAAAATTAGAACACAAAAGTACTAAAATTTTAATTTTATTAACGAATTAAGACGAAATCATAAAATAAACCCATAATTATGTTTTTATTGAACAAATACGTGAATTTTACAAATTCAATTGGGCTTCCAAATTATCAAGAGATGGCGCTGACGTCAAACGTCAAAATTCAAACGAATGGTACATTTTTCGCGGGCTTCCATAAGAGTACAATTGGTGTGAGACTAATTTTCGTAGTTTTTAATTTAATTTTGGATTTAGTATAGTGTTTTTTTGTTAATTTCGGTAGAATTGTGTTTGATCTTTCTTGTAGTAACAATTTAGTGATAGTTTTAATAATATTTTAGTAATTTTAGTAAGTATTTGTAGGTTAAGAGTATTTTAGTCATATTTTAATTAACAGTATATTAGTTTTTTAATAAAAAAACATTTGATTTCCTTTATTTAGATTGTATTTCATTGCCGTAGTTGTACATATATTAATTTCTATCTACATAGCTTTACTTTTATTTAATTGTTTTTCTTTCATAATGAACAATTTTCTTTGCTTAGATTTAGATACTATTTGTAGATTTGGGAATTGTAGTGTATCATCTAGAAATATGGTGGAAGGCCAGCAAGTAATAAATAGTGGCCACATAATATTATGTGGTAAATATTTTCGGAGAAAATTCCATCGTAACTTTAACCTATAAATTGCATATCTCCTAATTTGTTCATTAATTTTTTAAAAATCAAAAACTTACCTGTTATTTTAGCAGTAATTCAGATCTACTAAGAATAAAACAATAATAGCCGAAGATAAAAGCGTATTAAAATTCGTATACAAGTAAATACAATCCCTGAATAAAACAACCTTCTTTGTACATGTACACTTCACTCAGTTCAGAAATCTGCCACCAGTGGCGCATTGTAATATTGGAAGCCCAATACAATGCAGAATTTTCTATATCTTTGACGTGGGAAAGACAAACGTCAGATTCAATGAATATGTCCCAAATATCCTTCTCCATCAAATCTTCTCTTCCTCAGGTCTTGACCCATATTTATTAAGTGAATATACATTTTAAATGATATGGCAGTCGTTTTGCATTACTTACATTTATGGATCTTTCGGAAACAAAAAAAACTTACATTTCCCTTTCTCCATTTTTTAAATCTCCTTATACAGTTTTTATATGAACAAACAAGTCCTCCCGATTCTACCTTCTTCGTTTTTTCCATTTTATTAGAAACTAGCACCACTTCTAAAATTCACAAACGGTTCACAAAATGACATATATGTCAAAAGTGAGAAGACGTATTTGGTTTGTTTGAATTAGCCATAACCCTAAAATACATGGGCGTGACAAGCTGAGACAACAGTTCCTCCAGAATATGCAAAATATAATGACTTTCTCTATGATAACGATTTTTCCTATCGTTTGTTGAAAAAATAACATATTTATTCTTATTAGAAATCAGTTTGTGTTTCTCAATATGCTTTTATTATTGAACCCTAACAGAAAATGTTCTCGTCCAGATAATGAAAAGAACAAAAAATCGTAAGATACGAAGATATGCCGAAACAATCCGATTTTATCCGATCAGCCTTTTAAATTTGTTGGCATACTCTTTCTCTCTCTAATTTTCGTTTCTCTTTCTGACTATCGCTTCTATATAAATGTTTATTCTGTGCCCTGGTCCTCAAATTCGCAACCACACGGCCACGAGACTACTAATCATAGAGGAATTTTATTATTTTTTAGGTTAGGAATTACTTCGGCTTAACAGCCCTGGACGCAGCGAAAGACCTCGACATTGCAGACGCCAAAATGCTGGAAGAGAAAGACGAACGAAACCAAACTTCAGTTATTGTTAACATGACGAAAAATCCTGAAAAGCGGGGTTTAGAAACAAATAACTCCGATGCCAAAAGAACTAAACTTAGTTTTGTAAGTACTTATCAAAAAGCCGACCCGAAAAACTCCAGAAAAGGAGCAGGCAGTGCTAATGGTGGTAGGAAAAGAAAAACTTAGGTTAAGTTAGTTGATTTACTTTTTATGTAGATGGGACTCGCATATCTGTTAGAGGCGCTGAACGCGCACTTATCATGGCGGCCAGTAAGACATGTCAGATTGGTTTCAACTCACCACTATTTTTAAGGTTATTCAATCGCATCTTTCATCAAAACACATATGAGTAGTTTTGCCTGAAAAAAAACCAGAAGTTTTTCAAATTTGCAATTTGGTGTAGTTTTATATCATGAATAAAACACGCAATGTTTAGAAGTTTTCATTATCCAAGAATTATTACTTTATTACTTCATTACTAACCACAGCTTCACAAAATTTCAACCAACTTCTTTTTCTGTTAAAAAGAAACGATGGTTCTTAACAGTCACATATTTTATGTATAACTGCATTAAAATTGTTTGTTTATATCTTAAGGCATTTACGAATTTCTACCGGTGAACAGCTGTTATCAGGTTACAGCTACCGATATACATATAAGTTCCACTACTAGCCAATAGATGGATTCAAGTCGGATAGCCACATGTGCTATTTGTTTGAATTATAAATAATTATTATAATTTAAATAGGTACTTACAATATACAGTGTGTCCCATTTAGAGGTGCCACCATTGGGATCTCGAGAACTATAAGAGATACGATGTCGGTTAAATGGAACTTTTTGAGCACCTTTGGGAGGACATCTCCGATGTGCTTTTGTTTTTCCAAAAATTCTCATACGACACTAGATAATGACGAAAAACTAAATATTGTTGATTTTTTCTTTCTCAAATAACTTCTAAACTATTAGTAATTGAGAAAAACGTTTCAAATATAAAAGATAGATATTTTTATTAACTAACCAGTGGCGTACGAAATAAATTTTCATATCCTTAAATTTTCGAGATATAACACAAACTTATATTTTTTTAAATGGAACCCATATCTGATTTTAGTCTCAAAAAAATCAATATTTTTTTCTCTTTTCAATGGTGTAAAGGTAATTATGTTTTATATTTATTTTGCTCCTAAAATTTAATTTTTCTCTTTATTTTCCTGAATTTTCTAATTAATTCCCAGAAAAACATTATTATTTTTATTAATTATATTGTATTTGATCAAAATAATTTGTTTTATGCCTTTATTACTTAATATTTTTATTCTAGACTCATAATTACAAATTACACTATGATGTGCCAAGGGCGACCTGATACAAAATATAAAAATTAATTTGATACGAATTTTGAGCAAATGTTTTTGAGGAAATAAATTATTTAAATACAAGGAGTATTTCCAAATAGAAATCTACCAATATTTTCAAAATAATTGTAAATTTAATACAAAATAAGGAAAAAATAATAATTTTTGAAGGCAAAACAAATATAAAACATAATAACCCTTACATCGTTGAAAACAGAAAAAAATATTTATTTTTTTGAGACTAAAATCAGATATGGGTTCCATTTAAAAAAATATAAGTTTGTGTTATATCTCAGAAATTTACAGATATAAAAATTTATTTCGTACGCCACTGGTTAGTTAATAAAAATATCTATCCTTTATATTTGAAACTTTTTTCTCAATTATTAATAGTTTAGAAGTTATTTGAAAAAGAAAAAATCAACAATATTCAGTTTTTCGTCATTATCTAGTGTCCTATGAGAATTTTTGGAAAAACAAAAGCACATCTGAGATGGCCTCCCAAAGGTGCACAAAAAGTTCCATTTAACCGACATCGTATCTCTTATAGTTCTCGAGATCCCAATGGTGGCACCTCTAAATGGGACACACTGTATAGATATTAATCAAATATTATTATGATATAATGCATGAACACAAGTATTTGATCATAAAATTGATAAGCCGAACTACTTGACACTGGAGCTCTTGCTACGGATAGCCACATCTATAGTGACTATATACATAGTGTGGCCAAACGCCGCCATATTTAGGCAAAATGCGCGGGAAATTTGAATTCATATGATGCGGTAACAAACAAAATTCGATAAACAATTAATGAAATATCATATAAATTGCAAACGCAATATTATTTATTTCAAAATACACCACTGAATTACAAATAAAGGTATTATATTATATTTTTTGTATAATTCATTTCTAATTATACAAATATTTACATACAAATAATAAATATGTACATACGCCTCCCATAATATTTAATCTGTAAATTAACACACGCTTTAAAATTTAAACTATACTTTTGATTCTTCGAGAAATACTAGTTTTAAAATATTGATGAAATTTCCTGTGTTAGATTCATTCTTGTAATCAATATTATTAGGTTATGATCAAAATCCTTTGTTGTAATCAGCAATTTTATAGTTTTAATTTGCAAGAGAACAATGCCAGAAAATTATCTGTTTGGCAGGGTATTTCTTTTTCTTTTTTATACTAAATTTTAATAGTAAATCTGCGAAATTAAATATCGGCAGAACAGAAAAATAAAATGAGCTTACCTTCACAATTATTATTTCAATATAACGAGACTAAAAGAAATATCCGTTTGTACTTATAACTACTATATGTATATTAACTGTACATTGTTTAGTACAGATAAACATATTAATACAAATCGTGTTAATAACAACTTTGTATCGAGTTGTATTAACACACTTAACCTAATCAAACACTTTTGAGTTACAAATACACATAATTTAATTATTTACAGTATTGGAATTATAAATATAGTATAATTACTTTAAATTCAGATATAATTCACAAACAATATCTTAAATTTCACTTTTCTGATGTAAACAACATTTGAGCTTGGCATAATATCCGCCATATTTAGGCAAATTCGCGCGGACCAATATAAATCGATCCCCCTATTGGCCACACTATATATATACAGTCACTATAGCCACATATGGCTATATTATAAGTTCCACTACTAGCCAACAGATGGATTCAAGTCGGATAGCGTAAATGTCACTAGATATATAAAGTAACGCAATTCATTGTACCAATGTGTCAGAGAGAGAAGAACGTTTTTTAGACACAATATGGCGGAATCAGGCCAATCAGGGTCTAGTTGTAGTTGACTGTGCCTATAAAAGTCACTATATCTGGGGACTTTAGCGTCAATGCTGTCATCATGTCAAACGACCTGAAGAAAATTAACCTTAATTGTACTTCTTTTTTATTATTTCCTTTATAATTTTGATCAGTTGTGCTTTGTATTTATATGTATGCATATTATGAAAATTATGAACATAAAATCAACATTAATTAACTCCTTCATAGCCGATTATTTATCTTTGTAATAACGCACTCGTTTCAAGATAATCCACTTTAAATTTGGCGCCGAAGCTCGACACAATATGGCGGCCAATGAGGTCATGCACGACTTTTTTTTATAATTTTAATCGATAGAGTAGTGAAAAATAATAGACCCGTGTTTTTTTATTTTTCCTTAAATCGATCTTTAATCATAAAAAAATTGTAATTGAAAATGACATTCTTTAAAATGAGGCTGCTAGACCCCCGCTTCGTCCCTTGTCCAATGACGTCACAGAGTGAGAGGCACGACCATTTTGATTTTCACATTGTCTTAAACGTCAAAGTGACATTTAAAGATAACCTAAAATTTATGAAAGTAAACATGTCGATGGAACGTTGTTTCGTGCCAAAATAAAGAATAAAATAATATTCTGCAATATATTCAATGTCTTACGTTTATAATCTACCGTCTAATTCAAAGATTCAAAAGTGAAAGAAACATCTGATGTAATGTAGATAATTTCACGCCAAATTAAAATTATATTTGTAAAAATAAATAGAACGATATTATATTAATATATTATAGCATATTCAGATATGTAATCCTCAATTTATAGTTTATATATATATATATTTTTCTTTTAGAAATTATGTGTCCATATAAAATGTCTGTTTGAAATGAGTCTGAACTTGGTTCGTAACGTTGTGACGACAAAACATGGCTGGTTTTTGCAACTTTTTAAAAATATAATTTAAAACGATTTTATACAACAAAAAATATAAATAAAAAATAATTTAATCATACTGATCGATGAATTAGACTATCCTTTTTCGATTTAAACAGAAAAATGATACAATTATTTTTTTTTTGCATGACCTCATTGCAGTACTTTATATATCTAGTGACTTTAGGATAGCGGGATAGGGACCTCCATCTGTTGGCTAGTAGTGGAACTTATATAGCGGATAGCACATGTGGCTATGAATTAGAATAGACTCCCTGGCTCTATGTTTTACGAACAGGTTTTTAATTTTAAATTTCAGTCAAGTTTGACTCTTAGCCCATGTTCACTGATAAAAAACTCTAGGTATGTAAATAACTATTACATGTCCTACTGGCCGCCATCTGTAAATTTCAATATTATGACTGTTATAAATATTTTATTTTTTTACTAGTTCCAAACCGAATTTTATTTATTAAACTGGCAAATAATGTGTAAAATATAATTGTAGCATTGCGTCAAACTCAAATTAATTATATTTTGAGAAAGCCTGAGCGTATGGTAATAATGTTAACTAAAATAAAATTTATTTGTACATATAATTTAACTTATAAACTGATTTTTTGTGACTTATTTACATTGTTTTACATAATTATTATAATAAGTGTATAATTTTAAAATTATAGGTTAGTTTTTGTATAGACACGTGACTCACAGCTACCTTCAAGTGCTTGATATTGGCATGTATTTTTTGGACACACTGTATTTTTTAAAGCCAGTAGATATACTAAAGTACAGCCATGACCTAAAAAAGACAAGAATAACTTGGTGCCAATTCTTAAACATTAGATTAGTATTAATCAATTTTTATTTTGGTATGTTAAACGTGGATTACACGGTGAAGTTTTTATTTTCAAATGACTGTCTTTATAAGTGACCTTATAAGTTTATTTACACGATCAAGTTTTGTGTGAATTAAAATGTCCAAGTCTCAAAATTTAAGTTATACCTACATTAAATTTTCTTCACTTGAATTTTTTATATATAGCCATCAAGATTTCAATTACTTCTCTACCCCATTTTGTCATTTTTCAGTTTAATATCGATCACTTATTACACTACTTGAATATATCAAAAATATAAACCTAAATGACATTTGACATTTACTTGATAGTCAAACTTATAGGGACTTTTAAGAAAAAGTAGCACATGTTCCAGTTTTTCTTTTAAAGTTTTTCGTTAAAAGTCTATTCATTTGTCTCTCTTGCACTTATGTCATTGTGCGAGAGAGAAAACTTTTCAAGACACTTGAAAAGAAAAACTTTAACGTGTCCTAAGGTAAATTCTTAAGTTTACAGCTTACATAAACCAGCCTTTAGAGAAAATGAGAATTTGCAATGGGTACTACACAATTGCATTTTGCACGTAGCGCTTCTAGCGGTACTGCATAGAAATAATAACAAAGGATCACGGAGAATCAAGGATACCAACACTATCTTCCAAATTGTAATAAAAATAACTAGATGTCGCCACTATCGATACCAAAACCGTACATAACTGTAAAAAAAAACTCGCGACAACATTTTATATGGGAAAATAACGATTTAAAACGGCCATAATAAACGTAGCGCATTTGAATGAAGTTGGCCATGACTGTACTTACCTTATTCTGAGATTATTGGGATATTTCACTACGTAGAGATGGCGCTGTGCACCAACGTCAAAACCATCGACCTTTAAACTAATAGACGCAGCGTACGAGCAAAACGCTTGTCCCGCCATAACGGTGCAGACACAGTATCCCCATTCTTCAACAGTACGGAAGTTAAGAAAACGCGGCAAAATAAAAAATTTGATTTGTCCCTACTTGTTATTGCATAATTCGTTTTATTATATATTTTTAATACAATATATTATATACATATGTATATTATAGGGGACAAGTAATAATTAATAAGAACTTACATATAAAATGACACAGCTGGACCGCGTACGTACTGCTGACTGCACGAAATACACCGTTTCCCCATTATTTTGTTGCACACACACATCACAACACATATATTTACGTATATATTGACAGAAATAATTGTAAATGTTCTCCAAAAAAGTAAATAATACGCAGTCACGAAACGTCAAATGTAGATTTTGACAACTATTTAGTGATAGAGAGCGATGTATAGAGGTTTACATATGGCTGAAAAAGATGTACAATGAGTACGAACGTATGCGCAGTATACTTTAACTGAGAACTACCGTACTGTTGAAAGACGGAATGTATATTTCTATCCTTTTATGTTGGAGCATTATTCTAACAATAAAAGAATAGGAGACACTTGGTCCAGTAGTTTAAAGGTCGATGCTTGGTACAAAATCGTATAAAATGCCAAATATTGTATGCCAATAACTTGACAATTTAACATTGCCAACAATACAAAACCCTGCAATAACGCAAATAAAAGCGCCTCTACCGGGAGAAAAATCGTTATTGTTGCCTTTTTACTACGGTCATGGGCGCAAAGGCTGTACTTTAGTATATCTACTAGCTTTGATATTTTTAAGATCGTAGCGCCTCTAGTGGCAACTTTTGAACTATTGGTGTATCGAAATTAATTTAAAACATTCAAAACATATAAAAAAAAAATCATTTCACGTAAGAAAATAGTAGATGGCGCTTGAGAGCCGACCGTTTTTACATGCACTAAATAAATAATTTAAATTTTCTGACGACCACTACGAAAAGTACATAAATTCACACGCTAAACTATTACTGAAAGTTGGTCATTGCACATCACTACCAAAGCTGTGTGAAATGAAATCTCGTTAGCCAATCAGATGCGTCCGCAACTGTGTGATATGATGAACTAACCTAAAAATTTGTATATAAAAATTTGACAGTTGCAAATAATTTGCTGAATTTACACGGATTAAGAAGGTTGGACCCTGATTTATCAGATTTTAACATAATTTTTGGTGAATTCTGATAGCAATGATGTTAACATGATCTGTTTTAAATTTTTTTGTAAATTTTATATTGTTTTTTTTTGTCGACGTCGGAAAAATATCGTGTGCAACACGTGCTGTAAGGGTATTTCACACTCACGTGTGAAATATCCAACTTTCAGCACTAGTTATACAATATACTATTGTCAAATCATAGTTAGTCAATAATAAAAATATTTTTATCTATAAAATGTACAAGTCCTGAATATTAAAAATTACATCAAAACATGGCTAAATATCACTTAATTCTGTAGATTTTATTTGATAATTGACAGATGACAAGTGATATTTTTTTTGCTTATGTGAACTAGGTTAGAATTCTGACCTATCAAAAGGCAGAATTTACGATATTTTCTTACGTGAAATGAAGTATAGTTTACCGTATAAAGTCAGAAAAATAAAAAAAATATTCATAATTATTTTATTTAATACGTTTTTTTTACAAAGCGTGTAAAACTTTGGACGTAGATATTTTTGATAACATTTTATATCTCGTTTAGATTTAAACAACTTAAAATTTCACATCTTCATTTCAAAAACGGACAGCTTATGTCCAAAGTTTAATGCCCGGTTTTCAGTTACAGCTTAAACCAGATATTTGGTTCAAGTTCAGGGTTTAAAGTGTTTTTCAGTTTGGCTTAAACCTTGAAGTCAGCCCAGATTTGACATGAACTTGAACCGCCAAATTTTCTGTAAACTTATTTTGAAAATTTAATATAAACAGTTCCAGATAATTTCGATTGAAAACTGAAACCATTTTGAAAACTGCATGTAAACTTAAGTTGTCACATGTTAGTATTTTTACATCGTAGCAATACATGCCAGTACAAGAAGATGCCATTAAATACCATAAAAAATAAATTGTACCCCAGAAAATGTGTTAAGTCCAATGTTGATGAAAATGAGCTTTATGTTGTAATGGCCGTTTGCACCGCAGTTACTTAAGCATAATTTAACATTAAATAGAACTTAAATTTTAAAAATGTATTACACCGTTCGCTAAGTTATACTTTAGGTGCACTTACTTTAAACCTTAGATTTCTGTGGCTTAACCTTTAAGATGAACTTAAGAAGACTTTTTTTGGATAGATTGAAAAAATATTTAGAACAAATATTGTAGTAGATAGTTCAAGGATTTTATAAATGTTTTGCTTTTGAAAATCGATGGAGTGGTTATCAAAAAATCATGTTTTGAAATTTATGATCGATCGCCATTTTGCTATTTGAAAAAATAAAAAATAATTGCAAATGCCAAATGTTTTAGAGAGCCTAAAGGTAAATTTGAAAGAAAAATTCCGGACTATAAGTCTAACTCAAAATTGGACTTAATACACTTTCCCTATGGGGTACAGAAATAGGAGTATAATAGTAATAAACATAGAAACATATCACTGCCACATTTCCTCAGAAAATTTTACTAAATCCTCAATTATTTGTAAATATTGGATGTTACATCATATTATTATTGGTGTTAGTATGTAAATATATGTAATGCTGTATATAAAGAAATAATATCATTTAATGTATATTTGGATTTGTTATTTTACATAATGTTAAAAATCTGTTGTGACCTGCACATGATTTCCCGCCAATTCCATGAGCAAAGGAGCTTAGGTAAAGTATTCGCGATGCAAGTTTAGACGTCAGCCCCGCTAGTGAACTTGCTTGGAGGGTATTGACAACTGTCAATCTCTTGTTTACTTTTTAATATTTTTGCGTAATTTCTCTTATATTTGTGTTATTGTTATTAATTTAAGTGTTTTGCGATAAGAATATACAATACTTTTGTATATAAGCATCGTTTTCATCTATCTAGTATTGATATTGGAACTTTTATTATAGGTAATACTTACAAGGTTATGTAAATTTCATTGTGATATTTTTATATCATTTCAGTTTCATTGAATATTTAATAACATCGTAGTTGTTATTATATATATATATATATAATAAATGCGAAAGTAACTCTGTCTGTCTGTCTGTTACGTTTTCACGCGTAAACCGCTGAACCAATTTTGATGAATTTTGGATAGAGATAGATTGGACCTTGGAGAAGGACATAGGATACTTTTTATCGCGAAAATAAAAACTTAAAGGGATGAAAGTTTGTACCGCTCTATTAGTACAGTTGCACAAGTGAATTATGAATTGAACGTCTATGACGCATGATGAGTAATTCTTTGGTTAATTGGACAATAAAATTTTTGTCATTGGCGTGTAGCGCAAGATAAAAAATTTCGTGAAAAAAATTGAATTATCAAATTTTACAAATCAAAATGAATCGAAAGCATAAGCAAGGTTCTACAATAAATATTTCACAAAGTACAGTAAAAAGGATTCTAGGTGAAAACAAAAAGAAATTTAAATAATCCAGAATCAAAATTAAATTCTCCGAGAAAGAACAAAATTGAAAATTTTGATTTCCTGGTATTTCTCATATTCTTTCTCACATCTATTACTTTTACAGTTTATTACAGTGTAGTTTTATTTGATTAGAACAAATAAACTTTCAAATACAAAAGATTAAATTTGATTACAACAATGAAAAGTTTTACAGTTACTAACAATGTAGTTTTATTTGATTACAACAATTTTCACCTACAGTAGACTAAATCTGATTGCAAGAATAAAAATAACTATCACACAAATTATTGTCATCATTGTTAACTATATTGATTATTGTAATAAAAAAAAATTAATTGTGATTTTTATTTTTTCTTTAATTGTTAATATTAAATCCATAAAATAAAACTTAAAGGGGTGAAATAGGGAATGAAAATTTGTATGGAGAATCCATCATTTCTCCCGTTGAACCAATTTTGATGAATTTTGGTATAGAGATAGACTAGACCTTGGAGAAGCACATAGGCTACTTTTTGTCGCGAAAATAAAACTTGAAGAGGGTGAGTAGCTGTTCAAAGTTTATATGGAGAACTAATCATTTCTCAAGTTAGGGATATACAAATTTTTATTTATGCTTTTGGTAAGAAATAAAGAATGTTTTAGCGGTTTTGAAAAATAATCCTTCAAGGCGGTGCAATAGGGCATGATTTCAATTATTTTTTTTTTATCTTGCATCATATGTAATAACAATAGTAAAAATAAGAAAAGGGATAAGAGTAAGAGCTCATCTGATTCACTTCACTCTTTAACAACATTCTTCTTTCGCCTTGTCCACAATCATCATATTAAAGTGACCGATTTTCGGTAGCGAATAACCGCATCTGGACCACAATAATAGTTCCGCAACAATCATCCTTCGACACACATTCCTATCCATTTTTATTAATTAATACTTACGTATTTACTAACGCTGCAAACTGTTCCACTGCATAAAACTATTGATTTATTTACTATTTTCTTTTTAAAATGTCACTGTTATTAATTTGAAGTGATTGGTTTTTTGACAGTGATATTTACTGTCAGTTACATTCATTTGAAATATGATCTGTGTAACAAAGGAATTGTGCTTCGGGACTCATAAAAAAAATTATTTTTAAATTTATCTGCAAAATATATAGAAAAAGTATTAATGTATTCCTGTAGAAAATTCAATAATCATTAATTTTCATAAGACATAAAATGCGAAAAAATGGCATTTAATGATATTTTTTGAAGAAAAACCATTATGAGCTTCAGGTAAAGTGCCATTTCCGGTTATCCGATTTACACTAAAATCTAATGGCTTCTTTTCATATTAGAATAGGATAGAAATACAAGGTTTCAGAATTTTCTGAATGATAGTATTTGAGTTAGAGCGAAGACAAAATCCCTACACATACACACACACACACACACACACACACACACACACACACACACACACATACAGACATCATCGTGAAAATGTTAAAATTGGATTCTAGGGACCTTAAAACGTGGTCATTTACTAAAATCTCGATACGTGATTTTTAGCACGATCCCTATACCTCCCTTACCAAGGGTAGCGGGAGGTAAAAATTATTTTTAAATTTATCTACAAAATATATAGAAAAAGTATTAATGTATTCCTGTAGAAAATTCAATAATCATTAATTTTCATAAGACATAAAATGCGAAAAAATTGCATTTAATGATATTTTTTGAAGAAAAACCATTATGTGCTTTAGGTAAAGTGCCATTTCCGGTTATCCGATTTACACCAAAATATAATGGCTTCTTTTCTTATTAGAATAGGATAGAAATACAAGGTTTCAGAATTTTCTGAATGATAGTATTTGAGTTAGAGCGAAGACAAAATCCCTAAACATACACACACACACATACAGACATCATCGTGAAAATGTTAAATTTGGATTCTAGGGACCTTAAAACGTGGTCATTTGCTAAAATCTCGATATGTGATTTTTAGCACGATCCCTATATCTCCCTTACCAAGGGTAGCGGGAGGTAAAAATGGTTAATGAGCTCCTTGTTCTTTAACAAGTACTATTCACCTGCAGCTAACCTATGCGAATGAGCGCTGAAAATTAGTGCAGCGTATTTTATTTATACCTCAACCAAACCGGCAGCGACAGCGGTTCAGTCAGTAGTAGTATTATTTTGTATTTCGTAGTGATAACATCTCTTACTTCGATATGAAATGGTATGTACCGACTTTGCATGTTTTCAATATTTTAACAGCCCGAATCTCAAAAAAGTTTAAGCTAATCTTCGTTTTTGGATTAGTGAATTCTATTCTATTCCGGTATTTAAAATTTAATCTTCATAATATTATAAAACAATCTGTTGCATTTAGCACTATACCTCCCGCCAGTACTTCTGAAATGCCCCAACTGGAGAAATTGTACAAAAAAGTAAAAATATACTTTTTTTGTGAAATTAAACCGATTGTTATTTTTTTAAATTTTTATTAATTGAAATACATACCTACATATTTATTGATGCTGGAACATATGTTTCATTGCATTCGTATAATATAACTATTGTTTTATTTACTATTACAATTTTCTATTTAAAAACGTAACCATTAATAATTTGAAATGATAGGCTTTTTGACAGTGACATTTGAAATCTGAAATGGGTAACCAAGGAATTGTGTTTTGTTGTTGTTGTTATCTTTATAACATAGGCTCCTGAATTTATAAAATTTATTATTTTATATATTTATCTATACAATATATAGAAAAAGTATGAAAAGTAGAAAATTTAATAATCTTTAATTCTTATGATTCGGTAAAGTGCCATTTTCGGTTACCTGATTTATACCAAAATTTAATGGTTACTTTCCATGATAAAATAAGGTAGAAATACAAGGTTTCAAAATTTTCTGAATGATAGTGTTTGAGTTAGAGCGTAGACAGAATCCATTCACACACATGCAGACATCATCGAATGTTAAAATTGGATTCTAGGGACATTAAAACATTTACCAAAATTCGATATGCTATTTTTAGCACGATCCCTATACCTCCCTTACCAAGAGTTGCGAGAGATAAAAAGATAGATTAGACTATATTTTATGTTATAAACTTTTAGAGTAGAATTCGTTAATTCAGAAATGAGGATTAGCTTAAACTTTTTCGAGAATCAAGCTGTAAGTTTTACAACCGAATTCACCATCCCTGAATTAAATTTGATTCTCTGATCAACAAAATTTGACACTGTTGCTTTGTTAAAACTGTTGATTTCCTAGGTAAACCAGAAATTGATTTACCGATCAGTTTTGATCAGAGAATCAAGACTTGATTCACGGTTGGTGAATTTCGTGGTAAGATCTGAATTTACCATCTCCGGTACCATAGAATAATAATATAAAATGACTAAAACATAATTTACAGTAAATTTACAATCCTTTAACAATGAAGTCATTTCACATTTTCTGATTTATTTTTTACTTGTAAAGATAGGTCAAATTAAACATGTACGTGTATGTTTTACATCTTAGAAGTCTTTATAATCTGAGATATGATTTTTTAAAAGTTGCGTTTAATTTCAAATATTTCAACGGCTGGCGACACAGTTTCATGGATACGACAGTCGAGCTCTACCGGTTTAATTTAGAACTAGTGGAACTATGATTATTTGGTTTGGTATTTATTTAAATAAATAGTTTATTTACATATCTTATACTGCACTAGTACTTTTAAAGAAATAGAAAGTAATAATAATCTTCTCTCTTGTATATTTTGCTGTCAGCTATCACACTTTAAGGTTAGATTATTGTTTCAGGTTGTGAAGCGTGTGTGAGTGTGAGAGAAAATTGTTTTTGTGTGAGTATGAATTTGTGTCGTCACAAATTTAGTCCGTGTTTAAAAGCGCGAAAGTTTATTAGCAAATTTATGAATGAAACGTCGCATATTTCAAATTATTTTCTATTACTATATTTATTAAATGAGATGGATATCATGACTCTATAAACAAATCTGTTGTGGCCAGCACAAGACCTCTCGCCATTTCCATATTAGGCTATATAAGTTTTGTATTGCACTTCGCTTTCGAACCGTCGTTTTATAACAAAATATTACAGAACTTTACCCAAATATTGTTTTTTATTGTATTTAACATGTCTTCTGCACACATATAATTCTAATTATATCTACTTTTCATTGTATGAGGAAGTTTCTAAACGTCAGAGATTCTTCCAATTCATTAACCAGATTGGCGGTATTTCTGATGGATATATGCATTTTACCACAATTTTACCTATAATTTCAAATATTTAATTAATAACACAACAAGAAAGATTAAATATACCTACTTCCCAGAAAAAGCTATCAGAATGTCACTAAAACTGTTGATTTTTGACACTGACATGTGTCATTTAAAAACTATGTTATAAACATTGGAATTTGTCAACTGGTTTCCTTAGTGCCTTAGTCTCTGCGATTAGATTACTCTGTATATTACAGTGTCTTTAATCTCTAAATCTATACAAGATATAATAAAATTTTTAAGTGCATTAGATAGAGAATTTTATGTTCTTCAATATTTAATAAAAAAAAACTTGTAGTTGCGGTTAATTTTAAACAGGGAATTGGCGGGAGGTTTTGTGTTGACCAAAATAGTTTTTATATATTTGTTAATTATTAAAATGCCAAAAAAACGCGATTTTGAAAAATAGTTGCTATGAAAATTCTGTCATTGGTTAAATTGAATATACTTATTTCTGTTACACTTTGTATAGCATTACTTACCTGGCCATCATAACATGTTTTTAAGAACGATCATTTAACGAAATTTCGAAGAAAAGAAGTCAACTTATATTTAGCTTATATTGTTTACATTAAAAATTAGAAGAAAATTTTGAATTGAAAGTTAATGAGGCCATAAAATTTCTAAAATAAATTTCAAGGTGTGTATGATGTACAAAACGCCAAATATTCTGTAAACGCACAGCTTCAAAAATAAACAAAAGTTTTACTCTTAAAACACAAAAATTAATTTATTGTTATATTCATGTACAGTTTCACTTTTAAAGATGTTTGATGAAGGACCATCTGTATCATGAACGAATTACAAGTTGGCATACATTTATCTCTCTTATTTTTGCATTGACAAGAAGCGCGCACGATATATACCGTGTGTCCCAAGCAATCCCTGTCAAACAAGGCGTTTAACCTGGAAAAACAGTTTTTGTAAACAAAAAGTGTCCGGCAAAAAATTAAGCCATTATATTGAACATGATCATAGTACATTACATCCTCTATGTTATTTAATGTTATTTACTTTATTTTTAATGCATACATTCGAATGAATTACAAAGAATTTCAAATAAATAATAGGGCTGTTGCTCGAGTTTTTATATGACTTCTAAATACTAAATTTTAAAAGATATTGGTCTTTAAAGAGCCTCAAATTTGAAAATCTCACGAAATATCCATTAAATATTTTTCTATTAAATATTGAAATTTATGTAATATTTTGAAAAAGACACGTGATTTGAAACAGAATATGACGTCAGAGTACATACATTTTAGCATATGACAAACTATCGCCTACTTTTTTTTATATAAATAACCTAAACTGGTTTCCTATTGGGCGCCAATCTTTTTACCTCTCACTAAGAGAGATATTGGAATCATGCTAAAATTCGCATATGCAGATTTTAGTGGATAAGCACGTTTTAAGGTCCCTATAATCCGATTGTAACATTTTTACGATGATGTCCGTGTCTGTATGTAGATGTGTGGATGTTAGAACCACGGTTTCTCAAATACTATAAGATTTAAAAAATATTTAACTGCAGTTTCCTCAATCTGACATTTCTGGGAAGAGCTGATTAGATTTTGGTAACAATTGGATAACCGGAAGTAATAGTTTCTTTAAAAAAATCTTCTAAATATTATTTTTTGAAAATTTCTGTTAATACTATTATTGAAGAACACAAAATTCTACATCTGATACATTTAAAATTTTTATTATATCTTGTATAGATTTAGAGATAAAGGCACTGTAATATATAGAATAATCTAATCGCGGAGGCTAAGGTACTAAGGAAACCAGTTGACAAATTCAAATGTCAGATGTCAGTGTCAAAAATCAACAGTTTTAGTAACATTCTGAAAGCTTTTTCTGGAAAGTACATTTAATCTTTCGTATTGTTTTATTAATAAAATATTTAAAATTGTAGGTAAAACAATATTTGGGTAAAGTTCTGTAACATTTTGTTATAAAACGACAATTCGAAAGCGAAGTGCAATACAATACTTATATAGCCTAATATGGAAATGCCGAGAGGTCTTGTGCTGGCCACAACAGATTTTTATTTAATTATTTACGAAAATAACAATAAATTATTATTATTTGTTTTATTACTATGAGAAATGATGCATAAACTTTCATGTAAAATACTTTTGCATAAATGTGAAACCGGCTTATTAAAATTAGTAGGTCAGAAACTACAGCAAAATGAAAAAAATAACATTCTATTCTTTATATTACGGATTTCAAGTAGTCACCCGGTATATGCGAACCTTTGTCTTATGACAGCTTTTTAAAATTATATTTAAATTGGTATCCTTTTGCCAAAACGTAAATTGACAGCTCAAATGACAGTTGTTATGTATGTGCTTATTTTTGTGTAAAATATTTAACATTTGCAAATCCTTGTGCTTATGTCTTATGTTTAATTTTATTTTCGAGAGCTGTAAACAATTCTACAAGAATCTATTGTTTATATTGTTATTTTTATTTTCGTAGTTGTGAATGAGTCTTAATAATTACCATACATACAGGCCTATTCTGTAACTCATTGGTTAATTTTTAACAACTGGTTAAAAAAATATCTAATAGATATTGACTTGACAACTAAAATACATTTTTTTGTTATATACCAACATACTTGATTGGTTAGAAATTTTAACCAGTTGTTAAAAATTAACCACTGGGTTACATATAAGCCCCATATAGAGTTATTACTTAGTTACCAGCTAACATTATTTGTATTGTAAACAAAGGCTTAATATCCTGAAACTGGTAATAGTTATTTACATTCGAGTGCGTGTAACTTGTATTTTACAGCGCGACAGCTTTGTTTAAGGCGAGTGCCATATTACCCTGGAGCGCTGTAAAATACTTCACGCACGAGAATTGTATCAAATTTTTTGGCCGACGATAATGAAAATCACTTTTTTTAATGAGATAAGTTGTACTTCTGAAAAGGGTTAGTTTAAAATACTGGGGTTAAGTCAATTTCCCAATTTGATTTTACTTACCTCCATTAGAATACTTCTTTTAGCGAAAATTTATTTGTAATAATAGACGTTGTTTATGACTGATAATATATTTATTTGCTTATGTTTTCTTCGTAATAAATAATAGGTAGGTGTCGATATTTGACATTTCAGCAATGTTCGCCTCGCGTATTTGACAGGTATATCGATCGGTGACTATGTCGGTAACGGCGGATTTTTACGATAATGACAGATGTCGCTGCCATGATTTTGGTTTATATAAATTAATTTTAAATATAGGAAATGTTAAAGTAAAAAAATAACTTATGTAGGTAGTACTTTTTTACATGAATTTTATTATAGTAAAGATGATTTCTTTTCTAAATGCCCATAAACGTCCAGTGTATTTTGATTATTTTACCGCATAGTTAGACAAGTTATAACACAGTAAGCGTAAAATGTAGGTTACACTTGCTGTGTATGCAATTGTAAAGTTCCCATTACACTTCAGGAGGGCAAAAATTTTATTTACAACATATAAAATATTGTACAATATACGACAGGTAACTGTTTTACTGCCTCAAATAGATGCCAGGCGCGTCAATCATTTCCCTTTTTTATCTGGCTTGTAACGTAAAACACTATTTCATACGACACCTGCATTATCGTGGGAAATTATTCTTTAAACGAAATATAGACACCGCAGTTATAATAAGGTCTGTGTTCGTGCATTTTATAATAAACTGTTGGGTTGCAACATAAGGTTACTGAACTGATTTTAAAATAGCCCGCCGAGGTACAGGAAACAAACGTCCAGGGAGTTTCTCACTCCTTGTTATAATAAATATAAAATAGCCGTTTTTTGATTGTTTACCTGGTTTAAGTTAACACCAATAGGGTCCTTCCCTCCGCCGTAGTAACAAATTAGAACATGTGTCATTTATATTAAAACTAGAAAAAACAAAAGTACAATAGCTAACTCAAGATGAAACGATATATAATAAAAAATTAGAGCAAATCTGTTGTGGGCATTGGGCAACACAATACTTCCCGCTTTTTAATTTTTATGAATTTAAATACATACCGACATATTCTGCAAACTATATTAAGTTCCTTTGCTTATATCTATTGCTTTACATGATCCATTTCGTAAATAAAAAATCTGTTGTGGCCAGCACAAGACCTCTCTCCATTTCCATATTAGGCTATATAAATATTGTATTGCATTTCACTTTCGAACCGTCGTTTTATAACAAAATATTACAGAACTTTACCCAAATATTGTTTTTTTATTGTATTTAACAATTATATCTATTTTTCATTGTATGAGGAAATTTCTAAATGTCAGAGATTCTTTCAATTCATTAACCAGATTGACGGTATTCCTGATGGATATATGCATTTTACCTATAATTTCAAATATTTAATTAATAAAACAATAAAAAAGATTAAATATACTTCCCAGAAAAAACTATCAGAATGTCACTAAAACTGTTGATTTTTGACACTGACATGTGTCATTTACAAACTATGTTATAAACATTGGAATTTGTCAAGTGGTTTCCTTAGTGCCTTAGCCTCTGCGATTAGTTTACACTATAAATTATAGTGTCTTTATCTCTAAATCTATACAAGATATAATGAATATTTTAAGTGTATTAGATGGAGAATTTTATGTTCTTCAATATTTAATAAAAAAAAAACTCCCAAAAAATTATATTTAGAAGAATTTTTCCAAGAAACTACTACTTCTGGTTGTTCAATTGTTACCAAAACCTTTTCAGCTCTTCCCAGGAATGTCAGATTGAGGAAACTGCAGTTAAATATTTTTTAAATCTTATAGTTTTTGAGGAATTGTCCCTCCAACATCCATACACACACACACACACACACATACATACACACACACATATACACACAGACATCATTTTAAAAATGTTATAATCGGATTCTAGGGACCTTAAATCGTGCTTATTCAATAAAATCTGGATATGCGAATTTTAGCATGAATCCAATACCTCTCTTAGCGAGAGGTAAAAATATCATTAAATGCCATTTTTTCGCATTTTATGTCTTTATGAAAATTAAAGATTATTGAATTTTCTACAAGTATACATTAATACTTTTTCTATAAATTTTACAGATAAATTTAAAAATTGATCTTTATTATAAATCCCGAAGCCTAAGCTAAACCAATTCCTTTGTTACGCAGTTCATATTTCAAATGTATGTAACTGACAGGTAAATGTGACTGTCAAAAAACTAATCACTTCAAACTAATAATAGTGACATTTTAAAAAGAAAATAGTAAATAAAGTAATAGTTACATGTAATGGAACATAATATAGTTTGCAGCATAAGTAAAAACGTAGATATGTATTTAAATTAATAACAATTAAACAGCGGGAGGTTTTGTGCTGGCCACATCAGATTTTTTTTAAATCGAATTCGTCTTTGATTTTTATTTTTAAAAAATCTTTCATTTCATATAAAGGTTAATGTGTTTTAAGAAGTTTGTTTTACCCTTCATATCACAGACTTTTCAATATTTTTCATGAAGTTTAATAAACAAAAAGTGAGAAATCATTCTTAAAAAATAACATTCAGTATTCAGTTCACAAAGTATCAAATCAGTTCATTGATCCCTAGTTAGAAATATAAATGGCAAACTTCAATAATCTTGTTAGCAAACTTTGCTAATTGCTGACATTGTAAAGAAATATTTCCGTCATTTTGACAAGTGTCAACAAAACATTTAAACGCGGAAATATTTATTTTAAATAAAGAGAGTGAGAATAACTTGAAAATAATTTCACAGATTTTTCGAAAACTTGTGCTTTCGTGACTATTGCCAAATGGCATCAAGTTTGAGAAAGAAACTGGAGAATTATTCTCTAATTCATCGAACGCTCGAATTATATTTAATAAATAAATATATCATCACGGCATATTACCCATTTCTGAGTGTGCCACAATCTGCTTTATCGCAGACATCGGTAATGATGATGACATATTTGTACCGTGCGGGCGCTTACCAAGCGTCACCTCACGAGCCCTCATTGCTGGCGTGGAGAGTGCACCACAGGGGTCACTTTTGTGCCATTTAAAATTCGAAATATTTGGCGTCAGTCGGGATCGAACCCGTTTCCCCCAGGTTCGCGACCAGACACTCAGGCACACGGTCACGGGACCATTATTTTTCGATCTACAAATTTGTTTCAAACAACGAAAAGCCACTGTCTTGCTATTGTATTGTGTCGCCACCTACTGTCGTAATTAGCTAGCTTCATGGTCTATGGCATGGCTTAGCCTAGGAGATTAAAATCTGCTATAAAAAAAAAAATAGAATTTTACACACGACTATAAAATTAAATGGGGAAGTTTAGCATGGTAAAAAATTCAACATAACATACTATTTTCTCACAAATACCGTGAGTATTTTTTAACGTGAAACATTAGGTTTGTCATATCTATGGTTATGATTCGACATTTGATTGACAGCAATGTATTTGCGTGTCCCATATAAAATGAATAGGGAACGAATTTGACATTTGACAAGACGTCAGTAGAGGTTAATTTTGTTTAAATAATTATACATGCTTTCTAAATTAAATTTAGTAGTAAAAAAAATAGTGTGTACACCTTGTGCCCGAGTGATTTTCTAACTTGGGTAAATTTCTTACAATATTTAAATATACTTCTGTCAAATTCATTCCCTATGTTTTAATTGAGACAGGCAATTACATTGCTGTCAATCAAATGTCAAGTAGTAACTTATAGGAAAATTCAGCGGTTATCTGTCATATTGACAAGATGTCATTAGAGGTTAATTTTTGTTTAAATAATTATACCTGTTTCCAAAAAATTAAATTTAATTGTAGAAAAAAATTTGTGTGCATCTTGTGCCTGAAATATGTTTAGTGCTCTCGAGTGGTTTTCTGCCTTGGCTAAATTTCTTACAATATTTAAATATAATACATCTGTCAAATTCGTTCCATATGTTTCATTTTAAATGAGACACGCAAATACATTGCTCTCAATCAAATGTCGAATCGTAACCATGGATATGACAAACCCAATGTTTCACGTTAAAAAATACTCACGGTATAACACAAATGACTGCTGAAATTGAAATTAAAAATTTAAATTATTGCTCCATTTATTTATAATTAATATAGTCGACATACGTTGCGCCAAGCCTCAACCGACGTCATCACAGCTTAAAATCGGCTTTTCCGGAAAATCTGGGCATTTTTGAAAAAAAAAACATGTTACATCATTGGAATAATACTAACTTTTTTTTTAGTTTAAGTTCTGTATTTATTATTTAAACCCAACGTTTCGGCACCATAAACTGGTGCCTTCTTCAGCGGATACATTGACATAAATATGTGAAATAACAAAAACAACAAGTAACCAAGGTAACAAGAAATGTTCATAAATGTTACCTTTTTTATGTACCGTGAGTATTTTTACCTCTCGCTAAGAGAGGTATTGGATTCATGCTAAAATTCGCATATCCAGATTTTATTGAATAAGCACGTTTTAAGGTCCCTACAATCCGATTATAACATTTTTAAAATGATGTCTGTGTGTGTGTGTGTGTGTGTATGTGTGTGTGTGTATGTATGTCTGGATGTTGTAGTCACGATTCCTCAAAAACTATAAGACTTAAAAAATATTTAACTGCAGTTTCCTCAATCTGACATTCCTGGAAAGAGCTGAAAAGGTTTTGGTAACAATTGAACAACCGGAAGTAGTAGTTTCTTAGAAAAAATCTTCTAAATATAATTTTTTGGGAGTTTTTTTTTATTAAATATTGAAGAACATACAATTCTCCATCTAATACACTTAAAAAATTTATTATATCTTGTATAGATTTAGAGATAAAGACTATAATTTATAGAGTAAACTAATCGCAGAGGCCAAGGCACTAAGGAAACCAGTTGACAAATTCCAATGTTTATAACATGACACATGTCATTGTCAAATATCAACAGTTTTAGTGACATTCTGATAGCTTTTTCTGGGAAGTATATTTAACTTTTCTTATTGTTTTATTAATTAAATATTTGAAATTATAGGTAAAATTATGGTAAAATGCATAAATCCATCAGAAATACCGCCAATCTGGTTAATGAATTGGAACAATCTTTGAAATTTAGAAAAACTTCCTCATACAATGAAAAATAGATATAATTAGAATTATATGTGTGCAGAAGACATGTTAAATATAATAAAAAACAAAATTTGGGTAATATTCTGTAAGATTTTGTTATAAATCGACGGTTCGAAAGCGAAGTGCAATACAATACATTATAGCCTAATATGGAAATGGCGAGAGGTCTCGTGCTGGCCACAACAGATTTTTTAACGTGAAACATTGAGTTTGTCATATCCATAGTTACGATTCGACATTTGATTGACAGCAACGTATTTGCGTGTCCCATTTAAAATGAAACATAGGGAACGAAAAAATCTCCTTTTGCCAGAGGAAAAAACCGCCCCAAAAACTGGCAGAGAAGTGATCTGTATAACTCAGAGACGCTTTATTTAAAGAAGACAGTTAGACTGAGATAAATAATTATTTTCTCGTAAACTACGAATAATTAATTAATTTAAAAAAATACGGGTATTTTATTTTTTGGTCTAGTATCATATATGTAAAAATCAAAATTTAGTCACATACCCCATTAAAACATAATTCAACTTGTTTGCTTTGTAGTAGTATTACAACAAGCTTGTATGAGTCATAGAGTCTTGGTCGAACTATATAATTATTAATAATCTACGTCACAAGAATTTCACCGCGAACTTTATTTATGGAAATTATGAATGAAAAATTTTATATTTTCTAATAAGTTTTGGATTAATATGTTTAGAATTAGTTTATATTTCATAATTAGCAAGAAAAAATAACATTTATTTTTTTCGCAACTACCCTATTGAAAATTTGTATGGTGAGAGCTAACAATGTTTTATGCAAGTCAACTGGACCTTAGTTTGTTATCAACCGGTTGTTCTTAGACTTATAATAATTTTGGCAAAGGACACAAGTGACCTCTACTGACTCGCTAAATATAATCTACTCCAAATTGAAAATACCTTTGCATTTGATACATTCCTACAAGCTAAGCCAGAAATCTAATCGGCTATTTAACACCGCTTTTTTCTCGATAGACCCCATTAAATTTACGTCATATTTAACCTAATGTTCACCGTTTTATGTAATAACTATTTTCAACAATTGTTTTTCTTGTCTAATCCGAAAAACACCATCAAATTGTAACTTGTTACTTAAATAGCTATTATTTTAATTATATTTTTGCCCTCCTGAAGTGTAATGGGAACTTTACAATTGTATGCACAGCAAGTGTAACCTACATTTTACGCTTACTGTGTTGTAACTTGTCTAACTATGCGGTAAAATAATCAAAATACACTGGACGTTTATGGGCATTTAGAAAACAAATCATCTTTACTATAATAAAGTTCATGTAAAAAAGTACTACCTACGTAAGTTATTTTTTTATTTTAACATTTCCTATATTTAAAATTAATTTATATAAACCAAAATCACGGCAGCGACATCTGTCATTGCTGAAATGCCAAATATCGACACCTACCTATTATTTATTACGAAGAAAAGATGAGGAAATAAATATATTATCAGTCATAAACAACGTCTATTATTACAAATAAATTTTCGCTAGAAGAAGTACTCTAATGAAGGTAACTAAAATCAAATTTGGAAATTGACTTAACCCCAGTATTTTAAACTAACCCTTTTCAGAAGTACAATTTATCTCATTAAAAAAAGTAATTTTCATTATCGTCGGCCAAAAAATTTGATACAATTCTCGTGCGTGAAGTATTTTACACGCACTCGAATTTAAATAACTATTATACCATGGTGTATAAATACAGAGTGTTTCAAAGTGTAAAAAAAATTAAGGGCATATAGTACTGACCAAATTGAAAAAACTATAAAAGTTACAACTTTAATTAAATAAAACTTTTTGTTTTCCTTTTAGAGGTCATCTTACATGTGCTTTTGTTAAAAAAAAACTCATATAACTTCGTAACTATTAGAAATTTTTAAAAAATGTGTCATATAAAATTTTATTGTTTTTAACTTCCGTCGCCTTTAGGTAAGGAAGGTATTGTCTTTTAGGGTCCCTAGAATACGAATTTACTATTTTTAAAATGATGTCTGTGTGTGTGTGTGTGTGTGTGTGTGTGTGTGTGTAACAATTTTTTCTCCGGCGATAACTCCATTACTACAATTCTAAAAATTATAATTCTTTCTTATTCCTCTTCTTTACATCCATATGAAGAGCTGATTAGATTTTGGTTATAATTGATCCACCGGAAGTACTCTTATTTGAAGTTTTTAACAGTTTTTCTTGAAAAAACGCAGTTAAATATATATTTCGACATTTTGTGATTATCATTATGAAAGAATATCTTATTCTCTATACAGTTTGATTATACAATTTCCTTCATATTCAATAGATATAGAGTTATAGAGACATTAAGAGAGATTAACTTTGCTAAAATTATGAAAACAGCAGATATATTAAAAAAAAATTAATTGACAGATGTCATTGTCAAATGCGAAACCAAAGTTGAAAGTATAGGATCAGAAAGTTATATGTGAATGTGATAGTGTCCCTCGCAAGTGACTTGCAGTTGCAGCCTCGCCTCAAGATTGGAATTTTCAATGCCGGAAATACGAGAAAGGCCAAAGAGAAGATGGAAGGACTGTGTAGCAGAAGATTTGAGAGAGGAAGAATTGTGTGAAGGCGTTGGACAGGAATGTGTAAAAGAGAAGAGTAAGAAACAGCGACCCCTAATAAAATAGGGAAAGGAACTATATGGAATTTGTAAAAAATAGTGTGTTCGTGTTACAATTTTACAGAATGTACAGAATCTTTTTCAAGGAACTTTTGGTATGGGATATGTGCAAAATATATCGAATTGACGGAAGGTTTTGTGCTGGCCACAACAGATTTTTTACCTCTCACTAAGAGAAGTATTCGAATTATGCTAAAAATCGCATATCCAGATTTTTAATGGATAAGCACGTTTTAAGGTCCCTATAATCCGATTGTAACATTATTACGATGATGTGATGTCTGTGTGTGTATGTGAGTGGCGTGTGTGTATGTGTGTGTAAGTATGTGTGTGTGGATGTTGGAACCACGGTTTCTCAAAACTATAAGACTTAAAAAATATTTAACTGCAGTTTCCTCAATCTGACATTCCTGGGCTGATTAGATTTTGGTAACAATTTGTGTGTGTGTGTGTGTCTGGATGTGTGTGTGTGTGTGTGTGCGTATGTCTGGATGTTGGAGGGACGATTCCTAAAAAACTGTAATAAGACCTGTTTAACTATGAATTCCTCAATCTGATATTCCTGGGAAGAACTAATTACATTTTGGTAACAATTGGACAACCGGAACTAATGGACCAAGTGTTTCCTATTCTTTTATTGTTAGAATAATGCTCCAACATAAAAGGATAGAAATATATATTCTGTCCTTCAACAACACGGAAGTTCTCAGTTAAAGTATACTACACATGCGTTCGTACTCATTGTACATCTTTTTCAGCCATATGTAAACCTCTATACATCGCTCTCTATCACTAAATAGTTGTCAAAATCTATTTGACGTTTCGTGACTGTTTGTATATTATTTTACTTTTTTGGAGAACATTTACAATTATTTCTGTCAACATATACGAATATGTGTTGTGAGGTGCATATGCGACAAAATAATGGGAAAACTGTGTATTTTGTGCAGTCAGCAGTACGTACGCCGTTTAGCTGTGTCATTTCATATGTAAGTTCTTATTAATTATTACTTGTTCCCTATAATACAATATGTGTATACAATATATTGTATTAAAAATATATAATGAAAGTAATTATGCACAAAAAAAATAAATATATACTCTAAGCGATTATGCACCAAGTATAACAAGTTAGGGACAAATCAAATTTTTATTTTGCCGCGTTTTCTTAACTTCCGTACTTTTGAAGGATAGAGATACTGTGTCTGCACCGTTATGGCGGGACAAGCGTTTTGCTCGTACGCTGCGTCTATTAGTTTAAAGGTCGATGCATATAAATATATAAATAATAATAAGTTGTAACTTGTTTTCCATGGGCTGCTAGATACATTTACAACGTATTATTTATAGAAGGTATAATAAAAATTTTAAATGTATCGGATAGAGATTTTTATATTCTTTAATATTAGTAATAACAGAAATTTTCAAAAAATAATATTTAGAAGATTTTTTTAAAGAAACTATTATTCCGGTTGTCCAATTGTTACCAAAATCTAATCAGCTCTTTCCAGGAATGTCAGATTGAGGAAACTGCAGTGAAATATTTTTTAAGTATTATAGACACATACACACACACACACACACACACATATACGGACATCATCGTAACAATGTTATAATTGGATTCTAGGGACCTTAAAACTTGCTTCTCCACTAAAATCTGGATATGCGATTTTTAGCATGATTTCAATAGCACTCTTAGCGAGAGGTAACAAAATCGTACAACACCTCATTTATTAAATTCGTCCTAAATTTTGTAATTTAAAGAAATCTAAAATTAATATTAACGAAAATAGTTGTTTGTTTTTATTTTTTCAATAATTTTGTATTAGAGTCAAATTTAAGATAAAAGCCCTTATATTTTATTTACTTGATTACTTGATTTTCTGTGAAAGCGAAAACACTTTTAACAAAATTCAAAAAGGTAAACAGGTGAAGTAATTAAGGCCATCCTAATGTTTAACGCACTGTAACTACAATGATCGGGAATAGAAAGTAGATCAACTAAAAAAAGTACTCCCATTTCTTGTGTCTTATTTTATATTGTACACTGGATTGCAAAAAAATCACATGCACCTATTTTTTGCTATACCTACTCAGTGGTCCTGAATTTTAACTTGCCAATGTCACTAGTGTCACTGAAGAATGCTCAAGTAAGGGACAGGGTGCGGAAAGGGATAAAAGTTGAACATCAGTTCATAATGGGGTATTCCGACATTTTTTAAAAATATTTTTTTACATTAGTACAGACCAGTAGAACTCTGAATATCTAACTTTGAGTAATAAAATGTATGCATCACATGAGATATGAATTTTAAAAAATTTCATCGCAATTAAAATTTTCTTATCATGGTGCGCTTATGACGTCAACTCGATGGTAACATCTACAACGAACTTCAGCGCCTAAATCCACATGTTCATGACAGCCATTTGCTTGTTTACATATGATTTTAGTAGCAGCGTGTATTTCGGTGTTTGTCCTATATTTGTTTATGGTAAAAATAATAGTAATAATTATAAAGTGGACGAAATGTCAAACAAGAAATATACCCGCGCGTGTTAACTACTGGCACCATCTGTGTTTTTAAACTAAAATATTTACTTTGAAATGAGCAACAAATTATCAACTTGACGTCACAAATTTCAAGGACGTTTCTAGAGCTGTAAAAATTCGAATTTTGTAACATTAATTTATGAATTAAAACTTTTTATTAAACATGTTTTATTATTTTTTTACCTCCCGCTACCCTTGGTAAGGGAGGTATAGGGATCGTGCTAAAAATCTCATATTGAGATTTTAGTAAATGACCACGTTTTAAGTTCCCTAGAATCCATTTTTAACATTTTCACGATGATGTCTGTATGTGTGTATGTGTGTATGTGTGTGTGTATGTGTGTATGTATGTGTGTATGTGTAGGGATTTTGTCTTCACTCTAACTCAAATACTATCATTCAGAAAATTCTGAAACCTTGTATTTCCATCCCATTCTAATATGAATAGAAGCCATTAGATTTTGGTGTAAATCGGATAACCGGAAATGGCACTTTACCTGAAGCTCATAATGGTTTTTCTTCAAAAAATACCATTAAATGCCATTTTGTCGCATTTTATGTCTTATGAAAATTAAAGATTATTGAATGTTCTACTGGAATACATTAATACTTTTTCTATATATTTTACACATAAATTTAAAAATAATTTTTTTTATTAGTCGCGAAGCCTAAGATAAACACAATAATTCGTTTGTTACACAGTTCATATTTCAAATGAATGTAACTGACAGTTAATGTCACTGTCAAAAAACTAATCACTTCAAATTAATAATAGCGACATTTTAAAAAGAAAATAGTAAATAAAGCAATAGTTTTCTGCAATGGAACAGTTTGCAGCGGTAGTAAATACGTAAGTATAGGTATGTATTTAAATTAATAAAAATTCAATAGCGGGAGGTTTTGTGTTGGCCACATCAGATTTTTCTACTATATGAAGATGGAAACTATAGAAAAAAGTTATTATTTTGCATTAATTCCATATCACCGGAATACCCCATTATTTGACGGCGAGTATACAATGGTATATTGTTTATTTTACGTAGGTATAGTTTGAACAGCCCTGGTTTCCATTGCCTATTTTTAATATGTGCACCTGATGTGCCAACGAGTTACCTAAACTATAAACTACACAAGGCTTCTGCCGACTGTAAATACTTCATTATGTATGTATAACTTTATTTTTAAAGTAGCCTTTCAAAATCTGCCAGCTGTCACTTTACAGCTTAATTGTTTGTGTTTTGAATATGTAAATATACAAACAAACAGTCAATTAAAATAATAATAATAATAATAATTTCATTACGCCTTATTCACAGCTCCGAAAATAAAAATAAAATTATATCTACATAAAAATAATGATATAAACAATAGATTCTTATGAAAGTATTCACAGCTCTCGAAAATAAAATTAAACATAAGACATAAACACAAGGATTTGCAAATGTTAAATATTTTACTCAAAAGTAATACAGTCGAGCTTCGATAACTCAAACCATGACTTGCCACAAAAAAAGTTCGAGTTATCAAGACTTCGGGTTATTAAATAAAATGCATATGTATATTATTTATGTATTTATTCGAGTAAAAATCACTTACCTTATGATATACATAATATACAGATTGATATTTTCAGATCAAAGTTATAAACATTATTTTAGTGTAAAAAAAGTCAGTTATTTGTGACTGACGAGAGAATTTTTTATTTTGATTTTCAATAAAAAAAGCTTCAATGTTCATCAATAGATAAAGTTTTTAAAGTACGATAACACAATATTTGGGTATAAGTTCTGTATTATTTATTGAAAAATACAACGTTTCGACAGCTGGGTGCTGTCTTCTTCAGGTAAAAAATTATAATAAAAATAAATATGTAGTCAAGACAACTAGCAATTCAAAGGTACAATGATTAATGGAAAAACATATAATTGTATATGTTTTTATTATAATTTTTTACCTGAAGAAGACAGCACCTAGCTGTCGAAACGTTGTATTTTTCAATAAATAATACAGAACTTATACCCAAATATTGTGTTATCTTATTAAAATGAGTTCTGAAAACATCTTTCAATATATTTTTAAAGTACGTTTCAATGACATATCACCAGGAATAAAAATGTCTTAAACGTGATAAATCAAGTAGGCACAGTATTTTTTTTTCACTTAATAATAATTAACAAAGCATAAGTTTGAACTTCAGTAGTGCAGAACCCAAACTGCCTCCGTCAGTCGTCCGTCAGTCCGTCATCATTTATTAGTAGGTTTATAGGTAATCTGTGGTCATCATGTTATAAAAACACCTGTTACAAAATCACGTAATTAGGGGATTCCCCCAGAATTCGACTTATTGAAGCTGGCGCCAAATATTCTGTTCGAATTATGAAGATATTCGAGTAATCGAAGTTCGAGTTATCAAGTAAAAATTACCCATAATTCTCACTCTTGGCGCTATTGCCAACCAGTTTGATTCGAGTTATCAAAAATACGAGTTATCGAAGTTCAACTTACTGAAGTTCGACTGTAGTTATTTATGTGGGGATTTTGAGCCCGAGGCATAAGCCGAGGGATAAAAACTCGTTAAAGGCCATAAAAGCAAGTTACGCTCGTGGTACATACAAAACTTTATGCAATTTTCAAATTATGAGTGTTAGAAAAATTGTATCGAAAAGAGTTTGTCCTCGTACATCCAGTATCTAGTGTTGCTATGAAAGCGGAGAATAACAGTTTATTGTTTGTTTATTAGTTATGTCATTTGAGATTTATTTTTTGTATCTCCGTGCCATCGATCTTTAAACTAGTAGACGCAGCGTACGAGCAAAACGCTTGCCCGCCATAACGGTGCAGACACAGTATCTCTATCCTTCAACTGTACGGAAGTTAAGAAAACGCGGCAAAATGAAAAATTTGATTTGTCCCTAACTTGTTATACTTGGTGCATAATCGCTAAGAGTATAGATTTAATTTCTTTGTGCATAATTAGTTTTGTTATATATTTTTAATACAATATATTATATACATATTGTATTATAGGGGACAAGTAATAATTAATAAGAACTTACATATGAAATGACAAAGCTGAACCGCGTACGTACCTACTGCACGAAATACACCGTTTCCCCATTATTTTGTCGCATACACACCTCACAACACAAATACGTATGTATTGACAGAAAAAATTGTAAATGTTCTCCAATAAAGTAAATAATGCACAGTCACGAAACGTCAAATGTAGATTTTGACAACTATTTAGTGATAGAGAGCGATGTATAGATGTTTACATATGGCTGAAAAAGATGTAGAAAGAGTACGAACGTATGCGCAGTATACTTTAACTGAGAACTTCCGTACTGTTGAAGGACAGAATATATATTTCTATCCTTTTATGTTTGAGCATTATTCTAACTATAAAAGAATAGGAGACACTTGGTCCATTAGTTTAAAGGTCGATGCTCCGTGCTTTCCATACAAATATCACAAAATTAATTTTCATTTTTCATTAAAGAATATAAAAAAATTCGATTTGTAATAAAAACTTTTCATGTTGCCTGTTGAAATTGTTTATATTGTAGGTTATAATTTGGTTTGACGTTTCATTATTCATTATAGTGTATATTAAACTGTTTTCATCATGGACCTAAATGTTCTTGAAATATATGCTATTTTAAATTATATTTACATAAAAATAAATGAATATTATAACACTGTATAAGTCTACATACTTTATAATTACAGGTGTATTTAAATTATTAAGTTTAATGCAAGAAATTTATGTTAAAATAAAAGCTGTTTAGAAACTGCAGTCCAGGAATGTTAGCCCCTCCTTTCGAATTTGAATTTCTTAACTTCCATTGGTAGTAATGCCCACCTCCTAACACGCTATTTGTAATGCATGTATAGGCGGTCGTTCGGTCGCCAATCATAATATTATATATAGATTTCATATTAGTGTCGAAGAGCTATAACAAAAAACTCCTTATTTCCGAAATATCTCAATTATACCATTTCATTTTTTTTTATTAATATTCGTTATTCAGCATATACATTCGTAATTTTTTACTATTTTCCTTTAAGATTGAGCTGGAATCCCCCATTAGCCATAACCCGTCATTATTTTCTTACTTAGACCAGGAATAGAGGGGAGACAGGGCATATTCACGCGTATATTTCCAAATCATCTCTGCGATTTTGACCCTTATTGAATCAGGTGGAATAGCTAGTCGACCAGTTAAATATTGTTATGTTACAGTTGATCAAATCTAAATAAATACTTGATTATCCATAACATAAATAAAACAATTTAAAACTAAGAAAACTATGAATCAAACTAAAGACGTATGTATTCAAGAACGTCAGAAGTCAAAATAATGATTGATAACGTCGGGTGACGCTTGTTGATTTTGAAAACTTATTCGTTCGACTGCACACGTATGTAACACATCTGGTCGATTGGGCTATCGCAGCTGACTTTGACGTTTCAATAAGGTCGAAAGTCGCTATGATGATTTGGAAAGTCTTCTTACGGCGAAATACATAGCATGCCCTGTCTCCCCTCTATTCCTGGTCTAAGTTTTCTTACGTGAAATAAAGTATAGTTTGTGGCAGCTGAAAATCTAGTAAAAATCTTTGTCCAACCGTTGTTATTATCCTGATTATTATTAATTTCCGTCACTGATTCACTAAAAATAATTACAACATTAATCATTTGTGAAAAGCAAAGAATAAGCATATAAAATAATACATAACGTTTTTCACCATTCTTTATCGTCGCCATTTGTAAACAACAGTTGACAGTTCTAACCCTGAACTTCAAATCTTCGGAATATAATTTTTAGTTCATGAAATGTTAATGGATGTCTCATTTTCAATGAAAATGATCAATTAGCTAGAATAGTAAAGTTTATTGTGAAATTGTGAACAAACCTTCGTCTTAATATTTAATATTATGTATATAGATATATTATCTTTGATATTTGCTTGTGATTGTGAACGAGCCACACAGTGCCTGTATCTAACTTCTCGGCGATGAGACAGTCATGGCCTCCTTATTGATTTTTACACATTTTCACTGGGTGAAAAACAGAAATTTACAATGAAAATCATATGATATTGTGATAAAAATTTAAACATGTGCAAATATAATATTAGTGAATGTGTTTATAAAAACTTTTCGTTGTGTTTCAAGTTTAAACATGTAGATAGACGGGATTAAGCAGGTAACAATTTATTTTTAACTCGTATTATTTCGTTTTTTTGTGACTTAGTTATTTATATAATAACGAGACTAATGCTATAAAAATGTACCTACGAATATTGTGGACATTTAACATGAAATCTTTCTGTCAAATTATTTCATTAATTGTAATTAAATTAAAGTTGTACATGTCAAATTAATCTTCTGTTTATACATTTTATTTGTTTATAAATTTTACGTAAAACAAATGATTTTTTCCCTGTTTGACATTTGAAATATTATACCTAACCTATAAAATAAAAATAAAATTCAAAACATTTTTATTGTCATTCAAAAAGAATATTTGTTAATTATTATAAAATATTTTTATTAAATTGGAAAATACTGAATCGATTAAAATCCTATTATTTTCGCGAAATTTTCTTTAATCAATACTCTAAGGGTGTGTTCTGAACTTAGCAAAGACATACGTCATATGAAGCATGGAAATTACACCTCCCACACTTTTAAATGAGAAATATTAGATATACGAGGTAGAATCAAATGCAAATCTTAAAAACATTAGAAAACAATATATATTGGTACAATGTCAAATACAAGTGTGTCATTTGTTGACGTAATACCCGCGAAGACACTAGTTTATAGTAACCCCATTAAGCATGTAGATCTCTTAAATAACCCCTGTTACATAAAGTTTTGACTCTGCCTCGCAAAAAGGGTGGAATGTTGTGGGTGGTATTAACGATTTTAATCTAAAATAGTCTTGTCCAAAAATATTTTGGCAACATTGTCATATCTGTCACATGACAACAAGAATTCAATTGTTATTTTAAAAATTGTACCAAAAAAATCTGATGTGTTCAGAGTGATCAAAAATGGTTGAAGGTTACGTGACAACTTTTGTTCCAAAATGTCAAAATTATATTTCAATTTTCCATAATTCATCAAAACTATGTTACACATATGACAGATGATGACAGGTGCATGAAGTATGATTAATATCATTGCTGTTCATTGATTTATTTGATATTTGTTTCGAATACCTTCCTGAAAAATCTTCAAATTCATTTCATAATGACTTTTAATGAAAAGCGTGGCGGTTTTCTTCTTAAATTTTTTCGTTCGGGAGAACTTAAAGAAGACGGTTTATAAGGCTCAATATTTGATTTTATTTCTTTAGATAACATTTTTGACAATATCTCGTGTCAAATTGACATTTAATTAAATACTTCCAAATTGACATACGTTTTTTTTTGTTCATAGCCTACTCCTAATTAGGATTTTTTTTTTTGAACAATTTGCATGAGAACTTTCCTCTTAAGACAGCCTTTTCAATGGGGGATTACACCATTTTTTTATATAATTTCATCTGAAAATATTAGGAAAACTAAGACTATTGATGAAAATCCGGTGAAAAAATTCCTATTAATAAGCGAGTTATAGTCTCCCGAATTTTGAAAAGATTGACGTGACGTCACATTTATGTGTTTTTATATCAAACTGTTTTCATCATGGACCTAAATGTTCTTGAAATATATGCTATTTTAAGTTATATTTACATAATATATTATAACACTGTATAAGTCTACATACTTTATAATTACAGGTGTATTTAAATTATTAAATTTAATGCAAGACATTTATGTTAAAATAAAATCTGTTTGAAAACTGTAGTACAGGAATGTTAGCCCCTCCTTTCGAATTTGAATTTCTTAACTTCCATTGGTAGTAATCCCCACTTCCTAACACGCTATTTGTAATGCATGTATAGGCGGTTTCTCGGTCGCCAATCAAAATATTTTCATATTAGTGTCGAAGCGATAAAACAAAAAACCCTTTATTTCCGAAATATCTCAATTATACCATTTCATTTTTTTTTTTATTAATATTCGTTATTCAGCATATACATTCTTATTTTTTTACTATTTTCCTTTAATTCGATTGAGCCTTAATCCCCCATTATATTTAAATTAAAATCCTTTTAGCAGAACGTAACTTGACAGCTCAATTTTTTTTTGTGTAAAAAAGCCCCATTCACAGCTCCGAAAATAAAAATAAAATGATGAAAATAACGATACGAACAATAGATTCCGATGAAAGTGTTCACAACTCTCGAAAATAAAATTAAGGATAAGACAAGGATTTGCAAATGTTAATTATTTTACACAAAAATAAGCACATGCATAACAACTGTCATTTGAGCTGTCAATTTACGTTCTGGCAAAAGGATTTCAATGGGGTATTCCACTCAATTTTTTTTTTTTATTATTTTAAATAAAACTTCATTCAGTTTTGAAGCAATTCATAGTATTAAAAAATCTTAATTGTTCCTAGTTGAACAGTATTTTATTTTCGAGAAATTAGTGTAACGTCACATTCCCCCTATACTTGTCTTTCTCACACTCACTGCTCTGAGTACGCTGCGAGAGAAAGATAACAATTGTATGACGTCAATTTTCCCTTTTAGCAAATGTGAAATATCTCGTAAAGTAATTATTTAAAAAATGTTTTCATTGTTTTAACTATTTATTCAGCCATACTTTATGTTAAATTGAATTTTTTAAAAAAAATTTATTATAGTGGAATGCTCCATTTAAATAGAATTTTAAAAATCTGTTGTGGCCAGCACAAGACCTCTCGCTATTTCCATATATATCTTTATACATTTTTTAATTCATTCTATTCACTCTTATTCTTCTAATCAGGGTGCGAAAATATCATGATATTTATATAAATATCAAAATATCGGATATATATATATATATATATATATATATATATATATATATATATATATATATATATCAAAATGTTGATATTTATTTAAATGTAGTTGTTTATACATAATTTTAGTGAAAATAAAATAATAACTTTTTAAAAGAAATGTATATATTTGAAATAAAACATTACATATTAATTCAACATTACCAATATGGATAATAAATAATTTAATTAATTAACCGAGACAGTGGTTCGTCTTCTGAATCAATTTCCAGCTCCTTAGAATCCTGTTCCCGATGTCTAGCTTGCAAGGGGATGCCCCCAGTTGTTGCACAAGCTGGGGACTTTCAAGGCGTGCGTACGCAGCTAGTTAACGCGGGAATTCACAAATATAATGTATTGGATAAAATATATGTACATAAATATCTTGATATATATCAACGAATAAATATCGTGATATATATCCACTGATATACAGTGTGTCCCATTTAGAGGTGCCACCATTGGGATCTCGAGAACTATAACAGATACGATGTCGGTTAAATGGAACTTTTTGTGCGCATTTGGGAGGCCATCTCAGATGTGCTTTTATTTTTCCAAAAATTCTCATAGGGCACTAGATAATGACGAAAAACTGAATATTGTTGATTTTTTCTTTTTCAAATAACTTCTAAACTATCAATAATTGAGAAAAAAGTTTCAAATATGAAAGATAGATATTTTTATTAACTAACCAGTGGCGTACGAAATAAATTTTTATATTCGTAAATTTTTGAGATATAACACAAACTTATATTTTTTTAAATGGAACCCATATCTGATTTTAGTCTCAAAAAAATCAATATTTTCTTCGCTTTTCAACGATGTAAGGGTTATTATGTTTTATATTTGCATTGCCTTAAAAATTATTATTTTTTCCTTATTTTGTACTAAATTCACAATTATTTTGAAAATATTGGTAGATTTCTATTTGGAAATACTCCTAGTATTTAAATAATTTACTTCGTTAAAAAAATTTGCTGAAAACTCGTATCAAATTAATTTTTATAATATTTTGTATCAGGTCGCCCTTAGCACATTATTGTGTAATTTGTAACTATGAGTCTAGAATGAAAATATTAAGTAATAAAGGCATAAAATAAATTATATCGATGAAATACAATATAATTAATAAAAATAATCATGTTTTTTTGGGAAATAATAAGAAAATTTAGGAAAATAAAGAGAAAAATTAAATTTTAGGAGCAAAACAAATATAAAACATAATAACCCTTACATCATTGAAAAGAGAAAAAAATATTTAGTTTTTTGAGACTAAAATCAGATATGGGTTCTATTTAAAAAAATATAAGTTTGTGTTATATCTCAAAAACTTACGGATATAAAAATTTATTTCGTACGCCACTGGTTACTTAATAAAAATATCTATCTTTTATATTTGAAACGTTTTTCTCAATTTCTAACAGTTTAGAAGTTATTTGAAATAGAAAAAATCAACAATATTCAGTTTTTCGTCATTATCTAGTGCCCTATGAGAATTTTTGGAAAAACAAAAGCACATCTGAGATGGCCTCCCAAAAGCGCACAAAAAGTTCCATTTAACCGACATCGTATCTCTTATAGTTCTCGAGATCCCAATGGTGGCACCTCTAAATGGGACACACTGTATACATCGCACCCTGCTTCTAATGTTCGAGAATCTTCCAATTCATTGATGAGATTGGCGGTATTTCTGAATCTATAATTATAAATATTTAATCAATAATAAAATAAAAAATATATGTTAAATGTACAGAAAAAGTTTGCAGTAATGTCTCTGGCTTTTTGACACTCACATTTATCTGTCATTTAAAAAACATTTTAATTTTTCCACTTGTTTTCCATGGGCTACGAGATACATTTACAACTTATTATTATTTATATATTTATATGTCTCTATCTTTAACTCCATAAAAGATATAATAAAAATTTTAAATGTATCAGATAGAGATTTTTATATTCTTTAATATTAGTAATAACAGAAATTTTCAAAAAATAATATTTAAAAGATTTTTTTAAAGAAACTATTATTCTGGTTGTCCAATTGTTACCAAAATCTAATCAGCTCTTCCCTGGAATATCAGACTGAGGAAACTGCAGTTAAATATTTTTTTAAATCTTATAGTATTTGAGAAACCGTGGTTCCAACATCCACACATATACACATACTTTCTCTCTCTCTCTCTCACACACACACAGCTCACATACACACACGGACATCATCGTAATAATGTTCGTAAATATGTTATAATCGGATTATAGAGACCTTAAAACGTGCTTATTTAATAAAATCTGGATATGCGATTTTTAGCATAATTCCAATACCTCTCTTAGCGAGAGGTAAAAAGCTGTCTTAAGACGAAGGTTCGCATATATGATTGTGTATAGCTCTTTCAAAGGTATGAAGTTGTTATTATTGTTTGTTAATTATAAATAAAGGGTGTTAAAAAATAAGTGTCACAAATTATGAGGGCATATAGTAATGACCAGAATGAGTTGCTTAATCAAAATGGGTCCGATCTTCAATAGTTTCCAAGATATAAGGCAATGAAAAATGAGTTTTTTCGGTGTTTTCCTCTGCTATCTCGAAAACTGTAAGAGTCATCTTGGATGTGTTTTTGTTTTTCAAAAAAATCAAATAATTGTACTGAGACAAAAAGTTGTGGCGCCCTTGGCCAATACTTAGTTTTCAAATAACTTCGTAACTATTAGAAAGTGAAAAAATCTGTTGTGGCCAGCACAAAACCTCTCGCCATTTCCATATTAGGCTATATAAGTATTGTATTGCACTTCGCTATCGAACCGTCGTTTTATAACAAAAAATTACAGAACTTTAATCAAATATTATTTTTTATTATATTTAACATGTCTTCTGCACACATATAATTCTAATTATATCTATTTTTTATTGTATGAGAAAGTTCCTATAAGTCTTCCAATTCATTAACCAGATTGGCGGTATTTCTGATGGATATAATATGCATTTTACCTATAATTTCAAATATTTCATTAATAAAATAATAAGAAAGATTAAATATACTTCCCAGAAAAAACTATCAGAATGTCACTAAAACTGTTGATTTTTAACACTGACATATGTCATTTATAAACCATGTTAAAAATATTTGAATTTGTCAAGTTGTTTCCTTAATGTCTCTCTGCGATTAGAATATTCTATACAGGGTGTCCCATTTAAGGTACGAATGCATTGGTATCTCGAGAACCGTAAGAGCTACGAGGTTGGTTAAATTAGACAAAAGTTGCCCCATTAGGAGGCTATTTTAATGGTGTTTTGTTATTTGCGAAAAAATGCATAGGTCACTAGATACAGGTGAAAATGTAAATTTAGCGATTTTCTTTTTTTGCTTATAACTTTGTTATATGAAATAATACGAGATTCTGGTTTGCACTTTCTTAAGGCACTTTTATATGGTGAATTTGCAGAAGTTCTTTACTCAAATATTGTTTTTTATTGTATTTAACATGTCTTCTGCACACATATAATTCTAATTATATATATTTTTCATTGTATGAGGAAGTTTCTAAATGTTTGAGATTTTTCCAATTCATTAACCAGATTGGCGGTATTTCTGATGGATATATGCATTTTACCACAATTTTACCTATAATTTTAAATATTTAATTAATAAAACAATAAGAAAGATTAAATATACTTCCCAGAAAAAGCTATCAGAATGTCACTAAAACTGTTGATATTTGACAATGACATATGTCATTTACAAACTATGTTATAAACATTGGAATTTATCAACTGGTTTCCTTAGTGCCTTAGCCTCTGCGATTAGTTTACTCTATAAATTATAGTGTCTATCTCTAAATCTATACAAGATATAATATAAATTTTAAGTGTATTAGGTGGAGAATTTTATGTACGTCAATATTTAATAAAAAAAAAAACTCCCAAAAAATTATATTTAGAAGAATTTTTCTAAGAAACTACTACTTCCGGTTGTTCAGTTGTTACCAAAACCTTTTCAGCTCTTCCCAGGAGTGTCAGATTGAGGAATCTATAGTTAAACAATACTTAAGTCTTATGGTTTTTGAGGAATCGTGTCTACAACATCCAGACATACATACACACATCCACACACACAGACATCATTTTAAAAATGTTATAATCGGATTCTAGGAACCTTAAATCGTGCTTATTCAATAAAATCTGGATATGCGAATTTTAGCATGAATCCAATACCTCTCTTAGCGAGAGGTAAAAACCGCTTTTTTGCGCCTTTTTTCCCAAATTGGCAGTGCTTTCCGAAGGCCCCCGAGGGGAAAATCTTCCATTTTTTATTAGGATCCCTAAATATATAATATATCGAAAAATCAAAATTACCCAACCTTTTGCACGGTAAATCTATCTAATGACAAGACTAATAGTGACATTTAATAATATCATGACACTGACAAGTGGTACGATATAAATTGATCATTTCATATCAAATCACAATGGTGAAAATTGAAAATGTATGTTAAATGTAAAAAATTGTCAGCTGTCATCTGTCAAACATTTATTGTTTTATTGTAATATGGTCATGCGAGAACATTTTGAAAGAGATTTAAACATAAATTCATTTTGTGTACAATGCAATCAACAGATTTAAGTGACGTGAGTGTTTTCTTAGGCCACGCGGAACTCCGATAAGTCTAGAAGGGGCTCTAGATTCGACAGACCAGAACAACAATATCACGATGACGTCTGAGGATCTCTTGCAGCCCGGCCATGTAGTCAAGGAACGGTGGAAGGTACGTATTATAGTTTCTAAATACAGTAAAATTCCGTTAATACCGGGGTTAATTCGAACCTCCACAAATCCGGATGTCCTCTAATTCAGGCAAAATTAATAGTGTGTTCCTGCAAAACCTTAAAATCTGTTTCCTAGAATCCTAAATAATCACTAGATTTAGGGCATACAGGGTGTCTCAATAAGCTTGCTCACTATTGGTAACTTTTTTATTTGAAGAGGTACGAGGTTGATTAAATGAGCAAAATTGTGCCATTTTATATTAGAAAATTGGTCATATTGACAAAATAAAATTTGTGCCAGCGGTTCTCAAAATTTGGGACAATATATATATTTTTTTTAAATGGAACCATATATTTTTTATTATCTTATTGGAAAAAGTATTTTTTTCTCTTTCCAATAAGGTAATGTTGTTTATGTACAATTTTTTCAAATAAACGAGTTATTTACGGTTAAAAATTTAAATTTTGTAAACTATTTTATTAGTTTTTTAGTCAAGTAAGCCATGAAAACAATTGATTCTTTGTTTGTTTGACGTTAAATAATTTCTCCCGTAAAGTTCTCTGTGTTTAATAATGTTTAATAACTTTACAAATGAAGAAAAGTTAGATATGATCATGCTATATGGAAAGTTATATCTAGACACCAGTTACGTAGAACGGTCGGCTCTCTTTCCAAAAGAGTTTAAACGTGCGAAAGAAATATTTTCTTTCAATTTGAATATTTTCTTTTTTTGTTATTACTGTAAAATAAATTAATAAAATAATAATTTTATAAAAGACAATTGTTTCCATAGTTTACTTGACCTAAACTAATAAAAGATAATTTTTATTTTTAAACGTAAATAACTCGTTTATTTGAAAAAATTGTACATAAACAACATTACCTTATTGGAAAGAGAAAAAAATACTCTTTCTAATAAGATAATAAAAAATATATAGTTCCATTTAAAAAATATATATTCTGTCCCAAATTTTGGGAACTGCTGACACAATTTTTATTTTGTCTACATAACCAATTTTCTAATATAAAATGGCACAATGTTGCTAATTTAACCAACCTCGTATCTCTTCAAATAAAAAAGTTACCAATAGTGAGCAAGCTTATTGAGACACCCTGTATATATTTAGGATTTAGATATTAGGGTGATAAAAGTGCAACATCGGACACAGCCATAGTATATTTATTTTTTAATATCTCTCTCAAATGGCCACTTTTATGATACCTGTATAACGATCGCCATTTATTTTTTCAGGTGGTGAAAAAAATAGGTGGTGGGGGGTTTGGAGAGATCTACGAGGGTCTTGATCTAATCACAAGAGAGCAAGTAGCTCTCAAGGTCGAGTCAGCGCGCCAGCCCAAACAGGTGCTCAAGATGGAGGTTGCTGTTCTCAAGAAACTACAAGGGAAAGAACATGTTTGCCGGTACGTATTGGGTTTTGGGCTTACAACCATATACCTATTAAGTAATATATTGCTAATGCTTGTATCTTTCCCATAAGAGTAGGTGAAGGAAACACTGTGAAATGGAAATATCATTTCTGCATAAGTCTATCTCTCACAAACACCCAACCGGCAATTATGCGCATGCTCGGAAATCTTGACTACTGTTGGGTAACGCTGACAGCGTCGCTGGCTGGGCTGCGTTCCAAAATCCTACTCTTAGAGTACGAAATTATTCAAAGTCGTTTCAAAACTCATAACCTTACTCTCAGAGTTTACTCAACCTGTTCTAAAACAGCCAGAGTTTACTCCAAAGTGATGTTCTACTTACTCTACTAACGAGGAGGGTATAGAAATTACTCCACAATATTTTCAAACGTAGATGCTCACGATTCTCAACATATGAAAGTAATTTGCCTTCTTGAGGAACAAAAACATGCTTTTGGTTGAAAATAAACATAAGTAAATACGTTGGCGTGTATTACGAGAATACTTTTATAATGAAAGCGATTTTATGGAGCGTACTTTCACATTATATTGAGGAGAGTGCTCCATAAAAGCGCTTTTATTACGGGCTTGACATTAATGTTGTAATTATAAGTAGTTTTGTTAATTTTATAAAATTATTTTTAATTTAGCTTCAATTTTTTACTTCAACAAAACTCTCATTCGTTCCAAAACACAACACATCATACTCTACGCCAAAACTCGGTATTCTTGGTTTTGGAACGCTGCCCTGGTGATGCAGCGAGTACATGGTTTGACTTTGACTTTTCATTTCATTTCTGTTTGTAGTTGCACTTCATTAACATGACAGGAAGGAGAATTCCAAATTGAATTAAAATTTTTAAACCGCGGTACCGTATCTTTAACCGGGTCAGAGTGGTTGATGAATTTGTGAAAAAGCGCTGACAAAAATTATTTAAAAATCATCGATAATTTACTTCTTTTGATGCCACGACAAATGTAAACTGTTACAAATAACAAAATCTATTAGACTAAGTAATATAAAATTAATATTGTGTATATTTTGAGTGATTAAATCTTCTTTCATAAATTGTTGTTCTGGTTACCTATTTTTGAACATAACTCTTTGAGAGTTCATCCTAGGTAAAAAATACAACAACCCTTTCTGTACAAAAAGTAACGAGCTTTAAATTTGTATTCTTGTAAAATTTTGATATGGGCCACTGTTTTTGAGATAATAGCAAAAAACTCATTTTTTGCACCTTTGATCCAAGATGGCGGCTCACGCCGAGCCTCCCCAAGGTCACAAATTTGAATTTTTCATCCTCGTCTCGACTCAAACAATATATATTAAAACCGTTTTTCCCCACCTTCTGCAAGGCAATAGCTATTTGTGTATTAAGAGCGCAAAATGCGACATTGTCGATTGATAGAAATCGACAATGTCCAATTGCGGTCGGAACACACACAAGATTTTTCTACAGTCGCCACAATGGGGTCCTCCACCATAACAAAAAATAATAAAATGTACACTTTATACTTACAGTACTGCTCAATAAATAACGATCGGCTAATACAAAAGATACGGTTTAAACTTAAAAAGGATTTTAAATAATTATATCGTTACATTAGCCATCTATTCCATAAAAAAAAAAAACAAAATTAGAGCGTGGAAGCAAGGATTTGTGATGATTTGATGAGTTTTTGTAGCAAAATGTGTGGTTAGTTGTCACGCCTGTCACACTGAAAAAATTAACAAATATTTCAAGGAATTTGTGATTATATAGACATGTATGTGCATTGACTGACTTCTCGTAATTATTTAAGTAACGAAATAACTAATAACTTTATTGTAATCAAAATAAATAGTTAACTAGAGATCAGATGTCAGTACGACTCGCAACTATCCTACCGCCATCTGTGTACAATCATTCCTATTACTAAACATAACTGTTCACACAATTTATTTTATATTTAATTTTATTTTATCGTTATTTTCCATTCTTCTTGAGTTTTTATTTAATCTAATCTAAGCATTTTATACTTTCGTTTTTGTAAATGAATGCCCTATTTCATTTTCACAGCAGTGTGGCATTTTGTTAGGTTATGTTAAATACCGACAGAACATATGTCAAATTGACTTGTGAACGTAATAAATGTGTAATTACAGTGCCATTAGTTCCTAACTAAACATTTTCATTAAGAATGTAGACAAGTGACATTTCTCAACATTGTATACTTAGAAATTTGGACAGCGAGCGTTTTTTCTACTTTGTCGCGCATGAGCGTGACTGTAGAAAAAGGTATTTTTTGATCTTCATTGACTGGACTAATATGTTGCATTTTAAAATAAATTCCCTGTATAATTTATTCACATAATACATAGTAACTTTGTACAATGAACTCCACTTACAACGAACCATTTTTGCCGGTCCCTTGAGATTTGTTATAAGTGAACATTACTGTAATAGCTAAAACTATAGTGTATTTAATATACTTATTTGTTTTTTTATAAATAATTCATATTAAATTTAACTCTAAAATTAAATTTTCTGCTAAAAAATCTCCATATACTATTCTAACACTGTTCGAAAAAAATGCTCAACCTAGTTCCGATCTCCTGAAAAAGCCTGTATTTCCATTTTGCAGATTTATTGGCTGCGGTCGAAACGATCGCTTCAACTACGTAGTGATGCAGCTGCAGGGCCGGAACCTAGCGGAATTGAGGCGAGCGCAGCCCCGAGCTGCTTTCTCGTTGAGTACGACCCTGCGCCTAGGGTTGCAGATCCTGAGAGCCATCGAATCCATCCATCAAGTCGGCTTCTTGCACAGGGACATCAAGCCTTCCAATTTCAGTATGGGAAGACTGCCGAATAATTGCCGAAAGGTACGAACGGAATATATATTTTATTTCACGTAAGAAAACGACCAAATTCACAAAAGCGAAAAAAATATCAACCGTCAGCGGTCAGTTATGAGATAAAATTGACAAAATTAAATTATATTTAATCATTCAACTTAGGCTGTGTCCTATGTCGCATTTTGGCATTTAGGATTTAGGTCCTCCAACAAACATGATTTGTTTAATTAGTGCGCATCAACTTCAAGGCTGAGGCTTTTTATCACCCTAATATCTAAATCCTAAATAAATATGCCCTAAATCTAGTGATTATTTAGGATTTTAGGAATTAGATTTTAGTGTTTTGCAGGAGCACACTATGCGTTGAAGTTGACGCGCATTAATTAAACAATCATGTTCGTTGCTATAATTTCTACAAAACATCAAATTTACTGTCAAAGAATAGCTTCTATTTTATGAAATATAATATTAACATAATATTCGCAAGCATTAAATTGAGTCGAATTATATAATTCATTTTTGTTGTTCTAAAGTGTTGCCAAACAAACCATGGATATCACTAGTGTACCATTCGGAGTAGTATTTATGTAAAGAAGACCTAAATACTAAATGCCAAAATGCGACATCGGACACAGCCACAGTGTGCTCCTGCAAAACCCTAAAATCTAATTCCTAAATAAGTAAAGAATAAATATATCATCACGGCATATTACCCATTTCTGGGTTTGCCAGTATCTACAACACATGGTGACATCGGTAATGATGACGATATATTTTACCGTGTGGACGCTTACCAGGCGTCCTCACGGGCACTCAAAGCTGGTGTGGAGAGTGCACCACAGGGATCACTTTTGTGCTTTTTAAAATTGGAAATATTTGGCGTCTGTCGGGATCGAACCCGGTTCCCCCAGGTTCGCGACCAGACACTCAGGCACGCGGTCAAAATAAATAAAATCCAAAATAATCACTAGATTTAGGGCATATAAATTTAGGATTTAGATATTAGGGCGATAAAAGTGCAACATCGGACACAGCCATAGTATAAAATGCACAAAAATGGTCATTAAAAACTCAGAAATCGGCAATAAAGTAATCCATTATACGGCTATTTCATGCAATAGCAGTGGTGCCAACCTTATATTCGTGTATCATACGCTAGGTATTTTTTATTATACCTGTAGTGATAGTACACACTTTAGAATTCTATCATAGAAAGCAGGCGAATGCGATTTTACTTTTACGAATCTTGATAGCATGCACTTTAGAATTCTATATTCGATGTTTGTTTCGGAAATTTTTGGATTTTATACTATTAAAATTTAAAAAATATGATATTTGTATAAAATATATGTATAAATTATATCCTGTTAAAAAATAAGTGTCACAAATTATGAGGGCATATACTACTGACCAAAATGAGTAAAAAAAGTTTAATTAACATAGGTCCGATCTTCAACTGTTTTTGAGAAAGAGGCCATTTTGTTATAGAATCGAAGAAAAATTGACTAAGATAGTGGCTGAACAAAATTTTGTCTATGCCAGTAAATAGACTATAATAAAAAACAATAACATTTTATATGAAACATTTTTTTCACTTTCTAATAGTTACGAAGTTATTTGAAAATTAAATATTGGCCAAAGGCGTCACAACTTTTGCCTTAGTACAATTATTCGATTTTTTCTGAAAAACAAAAACACATCTAAGATGACTTCTGAAAGGTAAACAAAATGTCTCATTTGATCAAAGTCGTAACTCTACAGTTTTCGAGGTAGCAGAAGTAAACACCGAAAAAACTCATTTTTCATTTTTTGTGACACTTATTTTTTAACACCCTGTATAAATTGGCTTTTAATAGAATTGTGGCAAAATCATCTACCTTTAAACTAATAGACGCAGCGTACGAGCAAAATGCTTGTCCCGCCATAACGGTGGAGACACAATGGCTGGTAGCACAAGCCCTGTTTTAACTAAAACACTGTTTTAAGAAATGTCAAATTCAAATTTCAATATTTAATTTCACCTTTATGTTTAAAGAACGATTTTTTTTAAAATATTTATTTGAATACAAACTACGTTTTGCTTTAAAATCATATTTTGATAAATTTGATACTATTTATTTTTGTTATTAAATAATGAAATCTGACATTTCTTAAAACAGCGTTTTAGTTAAAACAGGGTTTGTGCTACCAGCCATTATCTCTATCCTTCAACAGTACGGAAGTTAAAAAAACGCTGCAAAATAAAAAAATTGATTTGTCCCTAACTTGGTGCATAATCGCTGGGAGTATAGATTTTTTTGTGCATAATTAGTTTTATTATATATTTTTAATAAAATATATTATATTATAGGGGACAAGTAATAATTTGTAAGAACTTACATATGAAATGACACAGCTGAACCGCGTACGTACTGCTCACTGTACGAAATACACCGTTTCTCCATTATTTTGTCGTATACACACCTCACAACACATATAGGTATGTATTGACAGAAATAATTGTAAATGTTCTCCAAAAAAGTAAATAATACACAAGTCACGAAACGTCAAATGTAGATTTTGACAACTAGTTAGTGATAGAGAGCAGTGTATAGAGGTTTACATATAGCTGAAAAAGATGCACAATGAGTACGAACGTATGCGCAGTATGCTTTAACTGAGAACTTCCGTATTGTTGAAGGACAGAATATATATTTCTATCCTTTTATGTTGGAGCATTATTCTAATAAAAGAATAGGAGACACTTGGTCCATTAGTTTAAGGGTCGATGGGCAAAATAATGACGTTACTTTGACACTTTCGCCTCAAGTCGTACTCTTGCAGGCGAATATTTTAAGAGACGTATTGACATTTGATAGAATTCTAAATTGCGTGCTGTCACTACAGGGGTTAATATTTTATACTTCATCACAGTCTAGTATGTATAAATCTCCAAATCTCTGGTGCATGCATTCAAAACTTAAAACAATACTAATAATCAAAAATGGAATAGATTTAGTATTCTCCCATAACATAACTATATTTCTATGATGATTAGTCTATATTAGCAAATTTATGAGTGAAAAGTCGCATCTTTCAAATTATTTTATGTTACTATATTTATTAAATGAGATATATTTCATGATTTTATTAATAAAAAAATCGACAATTTCTACCTCCCCCTACTCTTGGTGAGGGAGGTGAATCACATATCGAGATTTTAGTAAATGACCACGTTTTAAGGTTGTCTACCTTATTCTAATATGGAAAGAAACTATTAGATGGCTTTTCTTCAAAAAATACCATTAAATGCATTTTTTTTCGCATTTTATGTCATTAAGAAAATTAAAGATTATTTAATTTCCTATAGGTACACATTAATACTTTTCTATATATTTTACAGATAAATTTAAAAAATAATGTTTTTTATAAATTCCGAAGCCTAAGATAAATACAATAGGCGATTTTTCGCGACAAATACCCTAGATAACCACGTTTACTATGGTTTGGGTATATGACGTCATAGTTTGAATGTAGTTAATGGTACCACGAAAATTTGTTTGGTTAACTTGTGTGGTTAACTTTTACAAGGATGAAGCTTTCAAAGAAACAGTTGATGTAGGTATTATACATTATTGAACGAAATACATAGTTTTATAAATCAGAGTGTTCGGACTCTACAGTGTGTCCCATTTAGAGGTGCCACCATTGGGATCTCGAGAACTATAAGAGATACGATATCGGTTAAATGGAACTTTTTGTGCGCCTTTGGGAGGCCATCTCAGATGTGCTTTTGTTTTTCCAAAAATTCTCATAGGACACTAGATAATGACGAAAAACTGAATATTGTTGATTTTTTCTTTCTCAAATAACTTCTAAACTATTAGTAATTGAGAAAAACGTTTCAAATATAAAAGATAGATATTTTTATTAACTAACCAGTGACGTACGAAATACATTTTTATATCAGTAAATTTTCGAGATTTAACACAAACTTATATTTTTTTAAATGGAACCCATATCTGATTTTAGTCTCAAAAAAATTAATATTTTTTTCTCTTTTCAATGATGCAAGGGTTATTATGTTTTATATTTGTTTTGCTCCTAAAATTTAATTTTTCTCTTTATTTTCCTGAATTTTCTTATTATTTCCCAAAAAAAACATTATTATTTTTATTAATTATATTGAATTTGATCAAAATAATTTGTTTTATGTCTTTATTACTTAATATTTTCATTCTAAACTCATATTTACAAATTACACTATGATGTGCCAAGGGCGACCTAATATTATAAAAATTAATTTGATACGAATTTGGAGCAAATTTTTTTAACGAAATAAATTATTTAAATACAAGGAGTATTTCCAAATAAAAATCTACCAATATTTTCAAAATAATTGTAAATTTAATACAAAATAAGGAAAAAATAATAATTTTGAAGGCAAAACAAATATAAAACATAATAACCCTTACATCGTTGAAAAGAGAAAAAATATTGATTTTTTTGAGACTAAAATCAGATATGGGTTCCATTTAAAAAAATATAAGTTTGTGTTAAATCTCGGAAATTTACGGATATAAAAATTGATTTCGTACGCCACTGGTTAGTTACTAAAAATATCTATCTTTTATATTTGAAACTTTTTTCCAATTATTAATAGTTTAGAAGTTATTTGAAAAAGAAAAAATCAACAATATTCAGTTTTTCGTCATTATCTAGTGCCCTATGAGAATTTTTGGAAAAACAAAAGCACATCTGAGATGGCCTCCCAACAGCGCAGAAAAAGTTCCATTTAACCGACATCGTATCTCTTATAGTTCTCGAGATCCCAATGGTGGCACCTCTAAATGGGACACACTGTATATAAATTTTTAAATCGGTCTGATAGTATAAACCGAAACGTATTATTATTATTTAATCGGTATAAACATGTAAGAATACCAGATTTCTACGAAACTTGGATTGGAAGATACTTTGTTTACAACAGTCACAACTGACAGTGCTTCGTGCTTCTCTTCTGACACACACAATTTAAAGTTATAATTGTAAGACAAGGATAGAAATAAAAACGCGTTCAAAACATCCTCTGGAGGATGGTAAGATGGTTTGGCTTACTACATCTACGACGTTAGCATATGACTTCATCGTTTTCATCGCGAGAATATCAAACTACAGATAACCACACATAACCACAGTTAACTACTAGTCGCGAAAAATCGCCTAATTCCTTTGTTACACAGTTCATATTTCAAATGGATGTAACTGACAGGTAAATGTCACTGTTAAAAAACTAATCATTTCAAATTAATAATGGTGACATTTTAAAAAGAAAATAGTAAATAAAGCAATAGTTATATGCTACGGAACATAATATAGTTTGTAACATTAGCAAATACGTAGGTATGTATTTAAATTAATAAAAAAGAAATAGAGGGAGGTTTTGTGTTTGTCACATTAGATTTTTTTAATAACCCTATTATGATGCAGATATATTGAATAAATTGTTGCACCAGCCATATTAACATGCAATACAATCGTGTTTCTGTTAGGTGTACATGTTGGACTTTGGTCTGGCCCGTCAGTACACGACTGGCACTGGAGAGGTGAGGGCACCGCGTGCAGCCGCCGGTTTCCGAGGCACAGTGCGCTACGCTTCCATCAACGCCCACCGAAACAGAGAGATGGGGCGACACGATGATCTCTGGTCACTGTTCTACATGCTGGTTGAATTTGTCAACGGGCAGCTTCCATGGCGCAAGATTAAAGACAAAGAACAGGTACTTTATTAATACTTTTTCACTGATATATATAATAGTAAAAATAGACCACATTATTGAGGTTAAAATTACACACAAGAGAGAAAAGCTTACTATTGAATAAATAAAAAAATAATTTCACGTTATCAGCGTGGCCATTAAAAAGTTACGGTCTAATCAATGTTGGGACACCTAAGTTTCATCAGTGGCGGCTGGTCCAGGGTGGCAGAGGGGGCAGTGCCCCCTCAGATTATTTTACATCAATATATTATAGATTAATTGTTATAAAAGTATTAATTTGATCCTATAGTTGGCATTAAACAATGTACTGTTTAAATTGAAATTAGCGCTGTGCCGCTCAGCAGCGCAATATGCTTCAAATTCTGCTTGAGGGGGCATGCCCCCTTCAGAGAAAAATTATGGCATTATACTCCGCGATACGTTCCAAACTTGTGCAGTAACTAGCGCAGCGCTCACCAGTGAGACGTACGTCGGGTCACGCAGCATACAGAGGCGGCAAGCCCCCCCTGCCCATCTATAATACTGATTTCTTTACTTATGTACTACAGCAAATTACCCGTGCTAATGGGTACACTATATTTTCAGTATTCTTTTTATTTTTATGAAAATATGAAATCTATTTACCGGTTTGTTCGCATTTACACATTGGATTTATTATTTAAATAAGAAATATGTATATGTTATATTTATAATAAATTCTATGTTATTAATGATTAATATGGAGTTATACAGAGTTAATTTGTATAAAACAAAATAATAATTTAAAGTAAACATTCTGTAAAACTGATATAACAACATACATAAAGTATTTTCAAAAGAAATTATTTACGAATTTTAATAAATAAATATGCATGTATTTAAAAAAAATCATGGAAGGTTTTTTTTTTAACAAAATTGATATTTTAATTTCCAAATGAATGCCTTGCTTATTTTTCAAACTTGTAAATTCATAAAAATAATCCCAATATCTGATTGAGAACCGCAGAGGTGGCAAGCCCACCTTGTGATTCGGAAAGAATCGCACGTACTCGGAGCACTTCGTACCTCGCGTTTCGCGAAGCAAGAGCAAGTCTCACAAAGCACCTCAGTCTCGTCTCAGTCGTATATAACTTGCGTTACTCAAAGCTTTAATGTGTAGTACTGTAATATTCCAATTTTACTACTTATTCTTATCTTGTTACTTCTACTTCTATTGTAATATATTTTTGTATCGTTATCTCTTGTTTTTAGAGGTCTTCTTCTAGTTTTTTCTATTGTATTTATATTCTTGTTGATAATTAATATTAAAATTGTTAGTAAGCAAATCGGATTTCTAAATAAAGTTCCATGACTACATATTAATTTATACATACTCATCATATAGAAGCTCTTTTTATCCAATAATCCTTAATTAGTACTCCAGTAATATTTTTTGTCACTTTCCTAGATACTTATTATTGTAGTTGCTCGTATTACAATTATTCAAGCGACTTCTACTTTTATTGAAAACACAAAATTATGTTCACAACGTTTTGGATTCTAAGATCTGCTGCCGTCATCAGGTGAACTCATATACCTATTAACTAATATATTGCGGATCCTTTCTTTTCTTGAAGGAAACACTGTGAAATGGAAATATCATTTCTGCATAAGTCTATCTCACACAAATACCCAACCGCGAATTATGCGCATGCTTGGAAACCTTCACTATTATTGGCTAACGAGGAAATCATGATCACTTTTTGCGAATCACAGAGTTCTGTTTATTAACGACTAGCGCGACAAATTTTAAATTTAAATTTGTGAAATTAAACAATGTACCTACTATTTATTTTGTATGTAAATTCTTGAATATAAATATTAGTAATAATAAAAAACATTGACATATTCTATTGCTAAATTTGAATTAAATAATTTACTTTGTTGTACTGTAAAAATAATAGGAATACAATCTGGTCAGGATTAATTTATTTAAGTGACAATAAATTACTGTATGAAACACAAAGCAAATGCTTTCGAAGTGCAACTACAAACAGAAATGAAATCAATAGTCAAAGTCAAACCATGTGCTCGCTGCATCACCAGGGCAGTGTTCCAAAACCAAGAATACCGAGTTTTGGCGTAGAGTATGATGTGTTGTGCTTTGGAACGAATGAGAGTTTTGTTGAAGTAAAAAATTGAAACTAAATTAAAAATAATTTTAAAAAACTAACAAAACTACTTATAATTACAACATTTATGTCAAGCCCGTAATAAAAGCGCTTTTATGGAGCACTCTCCTCAATATAATGTGAAAGTACGCTCCATAAAATCGCTTTCATTATAAAAGTATTCTCGTAATACACGCCAACGTATTTACTTATGTTTATTTTCAACCAAAAGCAAGTTTTCTTCCTCAAGAAGGCAAATTACTTTCATATGTTGAGAATCGTGAGCATCTACGTTTGAAAATATTGTGGAGTAATTTCTATACCTTCCTCGTTAGTAGAGTAAGTAGAACATTACTTTGGAGTAAACTCTGGCTGTTTTGGAACAGGTTGAGCAAACTCTGAGAGTAAGGTTATTAGTTTTGAAACGACTTTGAATAATTTCGTACTCTAAGAGTAGGATTTTGGAACGCAGCCCAGCCAGCGACGCTGTCAGCGTTAGCCAATAGTAGTCAAGATTTCCGAGCATGCGCATAATTACCGGTTGGGTGTTTGTGAGAGATAGACTTATGCCGAAATGATTTTTCCATTTCACAGTGTTTCCTTCAGCTACTAATAGCTAATACGTATATGTTCAGAGCAATACATTATCTTGCGAGTTAAAATTTAAAGACGACCTCTATAAGGTTAATTCATACAAGTTTTGTTTTACAGGTAGGCCTGATGAAAGAAAAATACGACCACCGTCTTCTCCTCAAACATCTACCATCCGATTTACGCCAATTTTTAGATCACATTCAATCTTTAGAATACGCTGACAAGCCAGACTATCAAATGCTTACATCGCTTTTCGAACGCTGTATGAAACGCCGGGGCGTTAAAGACTCAGACCCGTTCGACTGGGAGAAAACTCCAACAGCTGTTGACATTGCAGCCACTCCAACTGCACCCAGCACTCTGGCCAGGCACCAGCGAACAACCACTACTCAACAAACACCAGGGCTAACCTCAACTCCACTGGACAACAACCAAGAAAACGAGGCGCCCCAAGACAACAAAGAACAAATACAAATACAACCGGTAGGAATAATTCCTGGCGTCGTTCGGGCAAAACATGGTTTCACCAACATATACCACGGTCACGGTTCAAGTCCTGCCCCAAACCCCCCTCCCGAAAATCCCGAAAAACTTGCCAAACCTGAAAAACCCAAAGTTACTAAAGAAGCTAAAAAAGAGCGCGCCAAAGCCAAACACAAAAAGACCAACGCTTGGGTAAATATCGCTGAAATCTCCCAAAAACCGAAAACTGCTCCCGTTCGGGTTGTGAGGTTAGACGACTCCGATCAGTGGCAAAAAAAGTGGGACGGAGACGTAGACTGGATTAGAAAACGGATTAAAGACCTTGGACGCAAAAATGTTGAGTTTTTTGAATTTAGAGGAAAGGGCATCACTTAGATTTATTATAAAACACAGTATTTACGTACAAATATTTTTATTTTCAATACGGTAAACTTAACAAAATGGCGGCGATTTACTGAATTTAGCGGCGGGAAATTTGAATTCTACAATTATAAATTTTTTATTAGTGCAACCCGCAGAATCCTTTAATTCTAAAGCCGAAATTACATTAGACAATTTTGTTTGACAAATTGACCATTTTCATTGTTGATGTGCGCATGCTTCCTTAGCTAGAGTGAGAGATCCGATGTTCTCTGTGAAGTTTGACGTATATTATTATTTCTACTTCACACTAGTTTGTGACAGCTGACAACCTAGTAAAAAAAAAAATTATCCTAATTATTATTAATTTCTGTCACTGGTTCACTAAAAATAATTACAATACTAATTATTTGAGAGAAGCAAAGAATAAGTATACAGGGTGTCTCAATAAACTTGCTCACTATTGGTAACTTTTTTATTTGAAGAGGTACGAGGTTGGTTAAATGAGCAAAATTGTGCCATTTTATATTAGAAAATTGGTCATGTAGACAAAATAAAAATTGTGTCAGCGGAATATATATTTTTTAAATGGAACTATATATTTTTTATTATCTTATTGGAAAGAGTATTTTTTTCTCTTCCCAATAAGGTAATGTTGGTTATGTACAATTTTTTCAAATAAACGAGTTATTTACGTTTAAAGATAAAAATTATCTTTTATTAGTTTAGGTCAAGTAAACTATGGAAACAATTGACTTTTATAAAATTATTATTTTATTAATTTATTTTACAGTAATAACAAAACAAAGAAAATATTCAAATTGAAAGCCATTATTTCTTTCGCACATTTAAACTCTTTTGGAAAGAGAGCCGACCGTCCAACGTAACTGGTATCTAACTTTTCTTCATTTGTAAAGTTATTAAACATTATTAAACACAGAGAACTTTACGGGAGAAATTATTAAACGTCAAAAAAACAAAGAATCAATTGTTTCCATGGCTTACTTGACTAAAAAACTAATAAAATAGTTAACAAAATTTAAATTTTTAACCGTAAATAACTCGTTTATTTGAAAAAATTGTACATAAACAACATTACCTTATTGGAAAGAGAAAAAAATACTCTTTCCAATAGGATAATAAAAAATATATGGTTCCATTTAAAAAATAAATATATTGTCCCAAATTTTGAGAACCGCTGACACAATTTTTATTTTGTCTACATGACCAATTTTCTAATATAAAATGGCACAATTTTGCTCATTTAACCAACCTCGTATCTCTTCAAATAAAAAAGTTACCAATAGTGAGCAAGCTTATTGAGACAGCCTGTATAAAATAATACGTACAGTTTTTCCCCATTTTTTAGCGTCGCCATTAGTAAACAACGTTGATTCGCGATTCAAATTAAGCAAACTCTACCTGGTGAACAAAGTTTGAACTAAAAAATGTCCAAAATATATTATTTTCTTTCCTTCGCTATTTAAAACACCCTTTAACACAAGTTTTATGTTTTTAAACTTTTTCAAAAAGCGTCTAATTTATTATATCAGTGACAGATTGACAGCTCGTACAGTGTTGTGACGTCACAACACTGATATATAATGGCGGGAACAGTTAATTTGAATCGCCAATAGTTCTAACCTTGAATTTCAAAGCTTAGGAATATAATTTTTAGTTCAAAAGAATGTTAACAGATGTCTCATTTTCAATGAAAATGGTCAGTTGGCAACCATGCGAAATTAATTACTCTTGTCAACTTACAGGTGCCTAATTTTCGATGTTTTTTTTTTTTTAAGATATCTCGAGTAATATTAATAATAGAGTAAAATCGTTTGCACATTCCATGGTGAACTTTTTGATAAATTTTCGATCTTCTTTTGTTTCTGAGCTACAAGCTACAACTTATTTTTCGCTAATTTCGAAAATATCTCAATATCTTTTTTATTAAGATAGATAAAGATTGTTTAGACACATTTTTAACAGTTTTTTATGTAGAATAAAATGGAGGAATTATATACATCTTGAAATATAATACAAACTTATGATTTTTTAAGTGGAAATCTATATTGAAAATAATCTCATGTTTTTGCTTATTTTATAAGCTTTTCAGTGATATATAACAAGTTTACAATCTTTTGATGAATTATTAATTTTATGGGGTGAAAAAATTGAAAATTAAGAAACAAATGAAAGAAAATATTATAGATCATCATTTGTTTATTTCTAATATTATTTGCTTCAGTTTTACACATATTTTTAATTTATTTACTTTAAAAGCAAATAAAAAAAAATATTACAGATCACCTTTTGTTTATTTTTCATATTATTTTCTTCAGTTTTGCTAATTTTTTTTTTTTTTTCATTTATATACATCAGACAGCATATTAAACTTATTAAAATTAACTCAAAAATAATTGATTTCATAATTAGATATAGAATTTTTTCATTTGTTCCTTAATAATTTTCAATTATTTCACCTCAAAAATTTAATTATTCATGTTTTACTCATATTTAAAACAAAAGAATGTAGACTTGTTATACATATCAATGAAAAGATTACAAAATATGCAAAAAATGAAATTATTTTTTACATATATTTTCATTTAGAAAATCATAAGTTTGTGTTATTTCTGGAGAGTTATTAAATTTTAAAAAATGTAATCACGGCGTTTTATTCTTTGCAAAAAATGGCTCAAAATTTGTTTAAACAATTTATTTCTAACTACCATAATAAATAAGTTATGAGATATTTTCGAATTGAGCGAAAAACGAGTTTTTGCCTGTAGCTCAGAAACAAAAGAGGATCGAAAATTCCTGTAGCGACAAACAAACTTTTCTCGAACCCGAGATATCTTAAAAAAAAAACATCGAAAATTAGACAACCTGTACAACCAGAAAAGTTTAGGTATTTGTTTAGGAACGAAATACTTATAAGTCTAATATAACTGAAAAAGTTTTGATATTGTATTATGTATCTTTGTGGTGTTTATATTAAATATCATATTTTTCATAAATATTCAAAAATTGACTTATATCGTCCGCGTTCAACTTTTCCATTTTGATTTTAAAAAATAAACAGTCTAAAGTGAATTATTTAAAAACATGGACCTAAAGTTGACTCTGGTTAAATTTTGATATATACGGTTTCCGGTTTTTAAACTACATTAGTTGACTAATATAATTTCGGCTTAAAAATTAGTAAAATCTATATCTTGAATTTTCTTAAATTTCCTTATTTTTTTTTTCTATTGCAATTAAAATATTTAACATTCATTCTGCTGGTTCCATCTAAAAACTATATTAATGTCTTGTTAATATCTTATATTAGTTCAGAATTGCTAATAACTTTGTAGAATTTAAATCTCCCGCCATGAATTCGGTAGATGTCGCTAGTTTATTTTTTACAAATGGCGCATGTTTATTTATATTTCGTAGGTAAATATCTTAAATAATTTTGAATAAAAAACAATTTAAACATTATTGTGTTATTATTTTTATTGTTAGTGAAAAGTTGTTTTTGTTTTTCTTAGCAGAAGAAAATCGGGTGAAGGACTTAATAACATGACTTAGGATTTGTTTTATTGAAATAAAATAGCGATATGCCGCCATTTTGTTGGATAGAGCTCCGTTTTCTTTTTAGTTTTCATCCAAATTAAATATATGTTAGCGCTAAAGGCCTTCGAGGCCCTGGGCTTCTATTTTCTTCTTCTTTCCACTTCTTCCTGTCTTTAGCTGTGTCTGTCCAGTTCGTCACGTTTTGTTCCCGTAGATCTTTTTTTTACTAATGAAGGAAATAAACTCGTAGCCACCTGGTGGCAAAATTATGAAGTTGGCTAATGAGTAAAGTAACATTTGGCAAGTTATCGTTCGTTTTTTTTGTGCTATTTTCCAACTTTAATATCCTTAATTTTTTTCACCTATTCTTAAATATTTTTCATTTGAGGAAGATGAATATACACAGAAAAAAAAGAATTGAAATTTTGTCTAATTATATTTAGATATTATCTTATTAGGCAATATGTATAATTTATAATAACTCTTACATCATTGAAAAGAGAAAAAAATAATTATTTTTTGAGACTAAAATAAGATATGGGTTCCATTTAAAAAAATATAAGTTTGCGTTAAATCTCGAAAATTTACGGATATAAAAATTTATTTCGTACGCCACTGGTTAGTTAATAAAAATATCTATCTTTTATATTTGAAACGTTTTTCTCAATTACTAATAGTTTAGAAGTTATTTGAAAAAGAAAAAATCAACAATATTCAGTTTTTCGTCATTATCTATTGCCCTATGAGGATTTTTGGAAAAACAAAAGCGCATCTGAGATGGCCTTCCAAACGCGCACAAAAAGTTCCATTTAACCGACATCGTATCTCTTATAGTTCTCGAGATCTTTATTTCTAAAATAAAGTGTTTTCTACAAAAGGTTAACGTTAACGTTCTTTCATCTTAGAAGTTGCAATAGAGAGTTATTGCAGCTTCAACGCAAAAATAACGTGAACTTTAACGTTACGTGACAGCCCGAGTGCGCTTGCGTACTAATAAGGTTCACGTTATATGAATAAGGAGACACGTTATGTGCAATGGAATAGCGGGCGTTTAACGTCACACATTCTGTACCTTTTGAGGTTATGTTTCGGTGAAAAGTGTGGATGTAACCTCGTTTGTGTTGCTTTTAGCGTTAACGTTAGCGTGAATACACTAATTAAATGCGGTAAGCATTGAAATTGAAAGTCCTTTATTTCTAAAACAAAGTGTAATCTACATAAGGTTAACGTTTACGTTCTTTCATCTTAGAAGTTGCAATAACTCCCTATTTATTGCTGCTTTAACGCAAAAATAACGTGCACTTTAAAGTAACGTTAACACGTTACTTACATATTGCAAAATCTGCATTGAATGAATGTAATGCTAACATTTATTAACAATTTAATGTGTTTGCAGCTTGCATGAACCTTTTTTTAATGTCTGAATGTTATTAACTATGTACATGGGTTACACCAAATATATTTTTTTATTTAGTTGTATTATTTTATTGTAGTGTGAATCAACGCTTATTTTTCTATTGAGTTAAGTACAATTCATATTTATTATTTTATATAGTTTGAAATCTTGAAGATATTTATGGCCAGTTGCACCGCTTATAGTTAAAAGTTTTAACAATAGGGGATTCCAGCTCAATCGATTAAAAGAAAATAGTAAAAAAATAAAATATATGCTGAATAACGAATATTAAAAAAAAAAAAAATGAAATGGTATAATTGAGATATTTCGGAAATAAGGGGTTTTTTATCATAGCGCTTCGACACTAATATAAAATCAATATATAATATTTTGATTGGCGACCGAAAGACCGCCTATGCATGCATAACAAATAGCGTGTTAGGAGGTGGGGGTTACTACCAATGGAAGTTAAGAAATTCAATTTCGAAAGGAGGGGCTAACATTCCTGTACGGCAGTTTTCAAACAGTTTTTATTTTAACATAAATTTTTTGCATTAAACTTAATAATTTAAATACATCTGTAATTATAAAGTATGTAGACTTATACAGTATTTTAAATATAACTTAAAATAGCATATATTTCAAGAACATTTAGGTCCATGATGAAAACAGTTTGATATAAAAGTGACGTCACGTCTATCTTTTCAAAATTCGGGAGCCCATAACTCGCTTATTAATAGGAATTTTTTCACCGGATTTTCATCAATAGTCCTAGTTTTCCTAATATTTTCAGATGAAATTATAAAAAAAAATGGTGGAATCCCCCAGTCATTTGACATTTCATTTCGATACATTGTCAATTTAACCAACAATTAAAATTTAACTATTACCGGTGCAACTGTCCATTATAGTTAAAGCCTTAACTACTGGTTCACAAAAACAGTGAATATCGAAATTTTGACAGTAATATTTAACGATGCGATATACCGGGTGTAACGCGAAAACCGGGCCATAGGCTTCTAACATGTGAAAACAGTTTTCTTGCGCAAAACTGGCCTATTAATGCATGTCATGAAATTCGCGCAGCTGTTGTGACGTCATTATCTCATTTTTAAAGAAATTTTACTCTATAATATAGAATACATTGAATCAAAAGTTAAAATTTAACAATAGGCGGTGCAACTGGCCATTAGAGTTGATCGGATAAACCTCGGTTTTATAAGGGGCAGAATAGATTTACTTCCATAGTAATTTTTTTTAAATTAACAAATTCCAATCAATTTCAATACATTTTATGGCATTTATAACATTTCTGTCAAAAGTTCGACTGATATATGAAGGAATAAATTTGATTTGCTTTGATAGTAGATTTATCTGTAGTTTATAAAACCGGCTATAAGTGTGTATAATAGGCGTTTTCGTAAAGTCAGTCGAAGCTAGCCAATGGATCTGTTCATTGACGTCACAGATATATCAGATCCATCCGATTATCCAAGCTTTTACCAACGCGACAGATCTGTATATGATTTTGACGTATAAATCTGAAGTTATAGAAGAAGTTTAACTTGTTAAAATGGATAAGAAAATAGCGCTTGTTTCTGTAGTTGAGTAGTACAGTTTGGAACAAATTCGAATTCCTTATATGAAAAACTTTCTTATTATGCACTCTACAGAAAATTGATGTAGGTCTTTATGGGCCAACTTTTAAAGACAATTTTAATAGGCACCACAGGAATTTTCGATCGTCTTTTGTTTTTGAGCTACAGGCTAAAACTTGTTTCGCTTATTTTGAAAAAAAAAAAACAGTTACTTTCACATTTATTATATTAGTATGGATGAAAAGCAATTGAAAGATGAAACAGATTTGAAATTTGACGTCTTGTCTTCTGTATTATCATAATTTACTTCTGAAACCTACTTCCGATCTCAACTTCGCTTGGCATCTCTACCTTTATTTGAGGTTAGATTCTTCATTTACTGCACTTACCGGCTGAATTACTCGATTCAAAAATCATGGATCTGGTAGATATGGTACAATTTTCGAACACAGTAACTATTAACCACTTGTGTTTTCGAACGCAGTCGGTAGGTGCGGTATCTACCGACAGAATTTTCGTAAATGCCTTATCTTAATCAGTTTTTCTTCGATTCTAATACAAAATGGCCTCTTTCTCAAAAACAGTTGAAGATCGGACACATGTTGATTAAACTTTTTTCCTCTTTTTTGTCAGTACTATATGCCCTCATAATTTGTGACACTTATTTTTTAACACCCTGTATACCTTGCAATGTTTATACAGGCTGTCTCTTAAATACGCGGACATGGCTTAACCACAGATTCCTAAGGCTAAAATAAGACGGTTTAACCAAACTTGCTTCTACCGGAAACTGTACCATTTAGCCAGAATTCTGCTTCAAAGATCTTCGAAAAAAAATTAATTTTGCTTATAATAATCGGACGCTTTATTCGATTTGGATGAAATTTGGTATGACAGTTTATATGATTATAAGTCATCTTATCAGGTGATACTTGTTATTATTAGTGAACCACTAGTATATAAAACTTAGGTGTCCCAACATTGATTAGACCGTAACTTTTTAATGGCAATGCCGATAATGTAAAATTATTTTTCTTCAGAAAGATACATTCAATAGTAAACTTTTGTCTCTCTGTGTAATTTGTGATATCTGTTACGGTTCACCCAGAAAAAAATAAAATCTGAGTGTCTGCACTGCTAAATTTTTAAAATAAATTTAATCTAGCAGTCTATCCAAATGTCAAACAAGTAATTTTTAATGACAGTAAAAATTGTTTTACGAGTTGTCAAAAAGTTTCTTCGCAATATTCTAAAATTAGTAACATTCGTTTGTTCGGCCTAATAGTATTTTACTACCATTATTATAAATAAGACGATTACATATCTCAGCTTACTCCTAAACAAGTTGTGAATATTGACAACTCGTTACTGTCATTAAAAATTAAATGTTTGGCATTTGGATAGATTTCTAGATTAAATTTATTTTAAAAATTTAGCAGTGCAGACACTCAGATTTTATTTTTTTCTATGTGAACCGTAACAGATATCACAAATTACACAGAGAGACAAAAGTTTACTATTGAATGTATCTTTGTGAAGAAAAATAATTTCACGTTTTCGGCATTGCCATTAAAAAGTTACGGTCTAATTAATGTTGGGAGACCTAAGTTTCATACACTAGTGGTTCACTAATAATAACAAGTATCACCTTAAAAGATGACTTATAACCATATAAGCTGTCATCCCATATTTCATCCAAATCGAATATAGCGTTCTGTTATTATAAGCAAATCTAATTTTTTTTCGAAGAACTTTGAAGCAGATTTCTTGCTAAATGGTACACTTTCCGATAGAAGCAAGTTTGGTTAAATCGTCTTATTTTAGCCTCAGGAATCTGTGGTTAAGCCATGTCCCCCTATTTAAGAGACTCCCTGTAATCAGAAGCATTTAAATAAATACGTTTTATGAAACTCAAATGTTTGCAATTTAAATTTGAGCGCGCAATTTTTACTAACCCTCCACATGAATCAGGGATGAAAATTTTTGATCGGAGTGAGTTCACGAACGTGTCAGATTAACCCGATTGACTTTACGTACGCTTCAGATTGTATCGAATAAAACCTATCGACTTTATAAAATCGCCTAATATTTTTCCCCCCATTTTGTCCAGACCGCCCTGGAGTCTCGCCGCCGTCGTTCCCCCCCTAGCGCTCACGTGGACAAGAACTGCAACGCGACAGCCCCCCAGGCGGGGGACGCCTCCCGAAGGGCAGGAAGGGAACGCCTGGACAACGAACTTGGGGCGGGGACTCCACGGTCGGCTTCCGATGCGCCTCATCCACCAACATCGCGCCGCGAACGAGAAAGGGCGGACCGAGGGGAAAGGGGAGACAATCCAGGAGGGGGAGTGAGGAAAAGTGCCAGTGGGGTGGCTACTCTTGGAAGACTCAGGGTTGGAAATACTGGATCCATTCAGGTACAAAATAATTATTTGTTCTTTAAGGGCAATTTTACAATCTTAAATAAACAAAACTTAAACTAAATGAAATGTCAAATGACTAATATATAATTCCTGTTGAAATTCTGATTCAATATTGTTTATTTAACTGGCAGCTAAAATTTTAATTGGACATTGTATTGTAAGATTGATGCTCGGTTTCATGAAAAATAATTAGCTTATGGCCAGTTAAGTGTTCCTTAAATTGACAATATTCTATCGAAACGAAATGTCAAATAAAAAAAAAAAAAAAAAAAAAAAATTTGTTTTGTACGCCACTGGTTAGTTAATAAAAATATCTATCTTTTATATTTGAAACGTTTTTCTCAATTACCAATAGTTGGGAAGTTATTTGAAAAAGAAAAAAATCAACAATATTCAGTTTTTCGTCATTATCTAGTGCCCTATGAGAATTTTTGGAAAAACAAAAGCACATCTGAGATGGCCTCCCAAAGGCGCACAAAAAGTTCCATTTAATTGACATCGTATATCTTATAGTTCTCGAGATCCCAATGGTGGCACTTCTAAATGGAACACACTGTATAAGGCCATACACTTTTTGACGGTTTTTTTCACTATTAGTGATTTTAATGCATTAAGGTTTTTACACTAAGTGATGACGTGCATCGGTTGCTTGAACGATTTAGGTATACCCAAAGCATTCAAGCAGCCAATGCACATCATCACTTAGTGTAAAAGCCTTAATGCATTAAAATCACTAATAGTGAAAAATGAAATAAAATTTCAATCATTTTTAACCGTCAAAAAGTGTATAGCTTTATATAATTATTATTAAGATGAATAGTAGAGTTCATTACTTATTGTATATGACATGAATAATATATATATAATATGTACGTCAACGTCATATTATTCGTTTAATTATTGCTATAGTTGGCAACATTGATAATTTGCATGTTTATACTGTCAAAGTTATTATTTGACAATTTGAAAAATATTTGTATCGTGTTTGAAACATTTTTGTGCGTTGTAAAGGGCTATTTATAATAAAGTAATGGTAAACGCAACGCAACGACGCAACTTGACCGTTAAAGCAAACACAAAATCTGTGAATCTCCCAAAGGTAGCACTTCTAACCAATCAGAAGAATTCGGTATATTTCTTTGAAATTCGGCATTTATTGCCTTTATATGGCATACATAAGTATAAATAAGGTTAGTATTATAAAATAATTTAAATAGAAATGGACAGTGACTAAAATAATATTTATTTTGTAGACGTGACAGTTCATTAGCATGTCGATAATACAGATTGCAATCTGTATAACTCTTTTCATAAAGATTCTAAAACCTCTGCAAACGTAGCAGTACATGACGTCACACATCTAGTTACTTTTATTCAATTTTTATTAATGACGTGCATTGACTGCTTGAATGATTTGGGTATATATCATTACTGAACAATTGTCAAAACTTATGTGACAGACGTTACTAACCTAATTTTTTTTGTTATGAAATAAAATTAGATTTTATAATTCAGTGAAATACGGTCAACAGATAAATATTGTAACTAACACGTGTGTTAATTTATCTTTAATTTAAAGCAATGCTAATGCTCAGTAAAGTGCTAAATTTATAATATTAAAAAGAACACAACTTTAGTTTTAATTTAAAATGCTAAAATGAAGATAAAGTTTTTGGCTCCTCAAAAAAACATCAATTTTACGATGACAAATGAGAGCGTAAATATCTATTTTTCATAGTATTCGTAGAAAAACATGAATTTTACTAACTTTCAAGGCAAAATTCCGTTCTGTACTGTACATTTTTTAAGATTTTCATTTGACTGTGCATTGTGTGTATTTTAGGAGATGCCGAGTCCCCCAGTGCTGACGGCGCCTATAACACCAGACGGAGAACGACCAAGGCGTCGTCAAGGACCAGCGTCGGCGTCACGACGCGCTAGGGACACATCCCTAACGCAGTTCGCCCTAATCGACGACGAAAATGTCTCGCAACAGGTAATTGCAACGATGGTTGGAATGCAGTTTTTAAAGATGTCTAATCAAGGTCATCTTAAAATGGAGTTTTGAGTAAAATACATATACCTATTAACTAATATATTGCGGATCCTTTGCTTTTCTTGTAGAAAACACTGTGAAATGGAAATATCATTTCTGCATAAGTCTATCTCTCACAAACACCCAACAGGCAATTATGCGCAAGCTTGGAAACTTGACTACTATTGGCTAACGCTGACAGCGTTAGAGTACGAAATTATTCAAAGTCGTTTCAAAACTAATAACTTTACTCTCAGAGTTTACTCAACATGTTCCAAAACAGCCAGAGTTTACTCCAAAGTGATGTTCTACTTACTCTACTAACGAGGAGGGTATAGAAATTACGCCACAATATTTTCAAACGTAGATGCTCACGATTCTCAACATATGAAAGTAATTTGCCTTCTTGAGGAAGAAAACATGCTTTTGGTTGAAAATAAACATAAGTAAATACGTTGGCGTGTATTACGAGCATACTTTTATAATAAAAGCGCTTTTATGGAGCGTACTTTCACATTATATTGAGGAGAGTGCTCCATAAAAGCGCTTTTATTACGGGCTTGACATTAATGTTGTAAACTACAATAAGTAGTTTTGTTAGTTTTTCAAAATTATTTTTAATTTAGTTTCAATTTTTTACTTCAACAAAACTCTCATTCGTTCCAAAACAAAACACATCATACTCTACGCCAAAACTCGGTATTCTTGGTTTTGGATCGCAGCCCTGGTGATGCAGCGAGCACATGGTTTGACTTTGACGTTTGATTTCATTTCTGTTTGTAGTTGCACTTCGAAAGCATTTGCTTTGTGCTTCATACAGTAATTTATTGTCACCTAAATAAATTAATCCTGACCAGATTGTATTCCTATTATTTTTACAGTACAACAAAGTAAATTATTTAATTCAAATTTAGCACTAGAATATGTCAATGTTTTTTATTATTACTAATATTTATATTCAAGAATTTACATACAAAATAAATAGTAGGTACATTGTTTAATTTCTCAAATTTAAATTTAAAATTTGTCGCGCTAGCCGTTAATAAACAGAACTCTGTGATTCGCAAAAAGTGATCATGATTTCCTCGTTAGCCAATAGTAGTCAAGGTTTTCAAGTATGCGCATAATTCGCGGTTGGGTATTTGTGTGAGATAGACTTATGCAGAAATGATATTTCCATTTCACAGTGTTTCCTTCAAGAAAAGCAAAGGATCCGCAATATATTAGTTAATAGGTATATGGTTGGAACGCTAAATGCACACTACTCATGTACCCGATAGTTCGCAAACTGGTTTGGTCATGTGGGACAAACCTATATTGATGTTAAATGTTAAATGATGCTATGTATTTCCCAGTGTAAAGCTGCGTTCAGAACCAAATAATTACAATTTCCAATTTGAATTTCTACGCTATAATTTTTACTTTGAAATTGTCGCATTCACAACAGCATGTAATTTCAATTTGACGCATGTGCAAATTATCAAATTCTGCGTGCGTATTTTAGGTTTCTTATCACATTTCTGTACTCATTTGTTTCCATCGAGACTTTTGACAAAAGATAACTGAAGCTGAAGAGCTTCTTTGGGATTAATTTCTAATATTTCACAATAACCTCAAAAGAATGACAGCTGAGCTTGACATTCGACGTTTATCAGCATTGTGCGCATGCGTTACCTCAAATTGTAATTGGAAAGTTTGGACCTTGCAAGGTTCGAATTAAAAGATGAAATTGGAAAGTAAAATTATTATGTTGTGAACGAGTACATTCTGATACATGTTCCAAGCTTTGACGCAAAGTAGAATTTCAAATTGGATATTGAAATTACTTGGTTGTGAACGCCGCTTAAGAGTTCCTAAAAAATGTTTCATTTAAAAAATTATTCTCATTGTTTCAGGTAACCAGAGGAGGTGCTTTAACCTTAGCGTCGCAATGGAAGTCTCAGTTCGACGATTCTGAGGAGACGACAGATAACGAATGGAAACCGGAGTCACCCGAACACAAGGCAACTGTTGGAGAAACTGTTGCCATTCAGCAACCAGCGCTAAGTCGAATTAGCGAAGACTCAAGGGCGTCCCATAGGCGTTCGCGATCCAGAACAGTGCACATACATGGAATTGATGCATTTCCAGATTTACAGGGTATGTAATCAACGCTTTTTACTTATTTCCAGTAAGCACAGGAAACGTTGGGACCCAAATGAATTACACTTAGGTGCAAAAAAAAAAACGGGACACTTTTTACCTCTCTCTATCCTTGGTAAGGGAGGTATAGGGATCGTGCTAAAAATCACATGGCAAGATTTTGGCAATGAGGTCATGCACGACTTTTTTTTATAACTTTAATCGATAGAGTAATGAAAAATAATATACCCGTTATTTTATTTTTCCTCAAATCGATCTTTAATCATGAAAAAATTGTAATTGAAAATGACATTCTTTAAAATGAGGCTGCTAGACCCCCGCTTCGTCCCTTGTCCAATGACGTCACAAAGTGAGAGGCACGACCATTTTGATTTTCACACTAATCTAAACATCAAAGTGACATTTAAAGATAACCTAAAATTTATGAAAGTAAACATGTCGATGGAACGTTGTTTCGTGCCAAAATAAAGAATAAAATAATATTCTGCAATATATTCAATGTCTCACATGCGTTTATAACCTTCTACCATCTAATCTCAATAAAAAAGTGAAGGAATCATTTGATGTAACGTGTAGATAACTTCACGCCAAACGAAAATTATATTTATAAAAATAAATAGAACGATGTTATATTAATATATTATAGCATATTCAGATGTAATCCTCAATTTATAGTTCATATATATTTTTATTTTAGAAATTGTGTCCATATAAAATGGCTGTTTGAAATGAGTCTGAACTTCGTTCGGAACGTTGTGACGACAAAACATGGCTGGTTTTTGCACCTTTTTAAAAATATCATACTTTAAAACGATTATATACAACAAAAAATGTAAATAAAAAATAATTTAATCATACTGAACGATAAATTAGACTATCCTTCTTCGATTTAAACAGAAAAAAGGTGCAATTATTTTTTTTTGCATGACCTCATTGACCATAGAATGAGGTATTGCAATAATTATTAACGTCATTAGGCCGATATGAGACAAATAACGGACGCGATGGAGATTTATAATCAGTCGAGTTCGTTATTTGCATATCGCCCGTGTGGCGTTTAAGATTTTTCGTAATGACATAAAATTTAAACATTTAGGAATAATAAAATTCTTCTATATCTGTCATACTGAACAACTTTTTTATAACAGTTGCCTACAATTAAGGATCATAACGGCATACTGATGGACTGTTGTTTAGGAGAATTTATAAATTAACTAAAAAATTTGTTCTGTATGACAGAAATATACTCAAATCATTCCAGCAGCCAATGCACGTTATCACTTAGTATAAAAACCTTAATGCATTAAAATCACTAATAGTGAAAAATGAAATAAAATTTTAATCATTTTTAACTGTAAAAAAGTGTATAGCCTTATATAATTATTATTAAGATGAATAGTAGAGTTCATTACTTGTATGTATTTGCCCGTTCCATTTAAAATGAAACATAGGAAACGTATCTGACAGAAGTATTATATTTAAATATTGTAAGAAATTTAGCGGAGTCAGAAAACCACTCGAGAGTACTAAACATATTTCGGGCACAAGGTACACACAGTATTTTTTTACATCTAAATTTAATTTTTAGAAAACAGATATAATTATTTAAATAGTATTAACTTCTAATGACATCTTGTCAATATGACAGATAACCCTTGAATTTCCCTATAAGTTATGATTTGACTTTTGATTGACAGCAATATATTTGTCTGTCTCATTTAAAATAATAATAATAATAATAATAATATGTTTATTCCTTTTGAAAACGTGATTACATTTTATCGGAAGCGTCAGGATTAATACTATATACATTTACATATAAAATTATTACATTGGTGTAGTATTAAAATATTCATTCAGATCATAGAAACACTGTTCTATAAGAAATTTTTTTAGTTTTTGTTTAAAAGTTGTTACGGATTTTGACTCTGTAAGTAATGGTGGCAAATGATTGTAAATTTTTACTCCCACAGTATTTGGAGATAAACTACTTATTTTTAATCTATTAGTAGGAGCTCTAAGTTCATTTTTCCTCCTTGTATTAAAATTATGAACATCTTTATTTTGAATAAAATTGTTTTTATTTTGGAATATGTGTAAAGAAGTTTCATAAATAAAAAGACCGGTCAAAGTTAAGATTTTGTGCTTAACAAAAATATTTCTGCACGATTCCTGCCTTTTTAAGTTCATAATACATCGAAGTACTCTCTTCTGACTTATGAAAACGTTTTTGGAATGAGTAGAGGCACCCCAAAAAGTGACACTGTACCTGAGGATAGATTCAGTTTTAGCATAATAAAATGTTAATAGTTGAGAAACAGATAAATATAGTTTTAAATGTTTAATTAGGTAACATAGTTTGTTTAAATTTGTAATAATTAGTTCACAGTGATTTTTCCAATTTAAGTGTTCATCAAATGTGAAACCTAAGATTTTGGATGAACTGACTCTGTTGATTTGATTATTTCCAATAACAACATCAATATCCATATTATTTGAATTCTGATGAGTATGGAAGCGTATATAATTCGTCTTAGATTCGTTTAAGTAAAGTAAATTATTATTACACCAATTTATCATGTTATCCAAATTGTTTTTACATTTATTCTTTAATGAATTATTATCTTTTGCTGAAACTATCAACGATGTATCATCAGCGTAAATTATTGAATCTATATCATCCTGAAAAATAAGGCTAAGGTCATTAATGTAAATAATGAAAAGTATGGGGGCAAGAATGCTTCCTTGAGGTGCTCCGATGTTTATGGTTGTGCTGTTCGAATTAACTATTTGGCACTGAGAACTAGAATAAAAACGAACAGAAACATATTGTTGACGATTTTCAAGAAATTTTATTATCCAATTCAGAGGTGCACCTCTTACACCAATATTGTTTAATTTGTCAAATAAACGGTTATGATCTATACAGTCGAAAGCTTTGCTGACATCACAGAAAACACCTATTGGGCATTCTCCAGCTTCCAAATGTGAAATAATTTTTTCATAAAAAACGTGTGTAGCTTTTGCTGTAGAGGAGTTCTTTCTAAAACCAAACTGATTTTTATCGATAGCATTTGTTTGTTGTAGAAATGCATTTAATCTTTCAAGGTAACAATATTCAAATATTTTTGAAAAAGTTGATGAAATAGCCACTGGTCTATAGTTATTTATATCAAGTTTATTTCCTTTCTTATAAAGAGGAATAATTTTGCTTGATTTTAATGTTTCTGGAAAATTACCTGTTTCAAACGAAAGGTTTATGCAATGTGTTAACGGTTTGATAATTGCAGATGATACTTTCTTCACGAGAAAACTAGGTATATCGTCTGGCCCTGCTGATGTTTTATTTTTGATTTTAAAGTTAATTATATATGATAATTCTTCCTCAGTAAAAGGATTCAGAAAGAAAGAAGAAGATTGTATCTGTGATCTGGGCAAAGCAGCATCACTGGATTTATTTATTTTCGCTGTCACTGAAAGAGGTGCATCTCTGAAAAAATTATTAAAACTGTTAGCTACCAATTTTGGTTCTTTAATTATAATGTTATCTAATTTTAGGGATATATTCTCGTTCTTTCGTGAATTTTTGTCGGCATCATTGATAATGCTCCACATAGACTTGGCTACGTTATCCGAAGATGTAATTTTATTTTGGTAAAAAGATCTTTTGACTGTAGAAATTAATCGAAAATGAGTACGTTTTGCTCTTCCATAAATTGAAGAAAGTTGAGGATAATGTTTACTTAGATAATATAATTGTTTCAAAGAATTAGATGACTGTTTTATGTCATTATTTACCCAGCTCTTATCGCTAGATTTTATATTTTTTTTCAGAGGAAAATGAACTTGAAACAAGTAAAGAAAAATATCAAAAAATAAATTAAAAGCATTATTTATCTCTGACTCTTTTAGTATTGAATCCCAATTAGTCTGTTCTAAACTTTTGTAAAATAATATAATGTTATCGTTTGAGTAAATACGTTTGTATATAAAAATATTGTTTCTATGCACACACTGCCTTAAACTACAAAAGACGCTTCTATGATCTGAAATGAAATTTTCGGTCACTGAACTATTACTATTAAAATTTACATAAATATGATCCAAAATAAAATTTCCACGTGTTGGTCTAGTCACAATATTAATTAAATTAAAGCTATGTAAAATATCACAGATTTTTTTATATTTTTGAGTGTCTCTAATAGGGTCTAAATTAAAATCTCCTCCTATCATTAAATGTTTACCAGGTTGAAAAACATAGTCCAAGGTACTACACAAATTATTTATAAAAATATTTAAATCTGAATCTGGACTTCTATAGCAACAAATAATTGAAACTGAAAAGTTTTTATCTAGTTTATAATGAACACCACATATCTCGAAGTGTTTATCAACACAAAATGATGTAAGATTGATAGATGTTACTTCTAAACCATTTCGGCACCAAATACCGACGCCTCCTCCAATAAAGTCTGATCGGCAATAACTGGATATGTGAGTGAAATTTGGAAAATTAACAAAATCAATATCTGAAACTGTACGCCAAGTTTCTGTTATACATATAAATTTCAAATTTTTTAATTTCATAGTATATTCAATGATAATAAAGTCAATTTTATGCTGCGATAAGGATCGACAGTTTATTAATAACAAATCTTCTCTAATGTTTATTGTTACTTCACTTGGATTTTCCTCGCTCTTCTCTGAAAAAAACGAGACACGTATGCTCCGTATGGCCACATATCTTCCTTCAATGCTTTTTCAAAGTTTATTAGGTCAATAATCACCTTAAAGGAACTGTAATGTTCGGGATATTTAGATGTTAACTGTTCGCACTCCACTTCAGGAAAATGTTGCTCTAAATGGGTTTTAATATCATTAGGTGTTGTAGTAGGTTTAAGTCGCGACACATATATGAACGCTTTTTTAGGGGCAGCTTCTATATTAGCAATGTTTTTAGATTTACCAGTTATGGATGAGTTATTTCGAAAAGATTTACGGCGCACTACTTTATTCCATGTTTCATCATCCTGCTCTAAAACATCATTATTAGTTTTCCCGTCGTTGGGGTTCATGCTTAAAGTTTTTGAATTGGGTTTCTCAGCCACATGTTCCTTTGTTGTTGTATTATTTGAGGTTAAAGTTGTATTTTTAGTGTCTTTTTGTTTAATTGCAGAGTTTACACTGTTCACAACTTGGTTTTTACTTGGTTTTGAGTTGCCGCTCACAGGTGGCGGCGGTTTCGATGAATTTTTATTTCTAGTTACTAATTTATTTAGAATTTCCAATTGTTGATTTAGAATATTTATCGTCAGCTTTTGATTCTCAATCATGTCATTTTTTTGTTTCACTAGTTCTTTTAAATAGTACACTTCATTATAATCTTCACATTCCTTGAAAGACACATCAAGGTCGTTTTCTGTATTTCCACAACAATTTGTTGTATTGTCACTTAAAACTGGGAGTCTTAAAGTATTTGCACAACTAGCATGCGAAGTCGTCCCACACTTTACACATTTTAAACCACTTAATGCAGTTTTGTGGCATCTTCTACACAAATTTTTATCAGCCTTATCACTCTTATCAAACTTGTTTTCTGCCGCCATATTTAACAGGAATGAATTTGTCAGAAGTATTATATTTAAATATTGTAAGAAATTTAGCCGAGTCAGAAAACCACTCGGGCACAAGGTACACACTATATTTTTTCTACAACTAATTTTATTTTAGAATGCAGGTATAATTATTTAAACAAAATTAACCTCTATTGACGTCTTATCAAATGTCAAATTCGTTCCCTATGTTTCATTTTAAATGGGACGGGCAAATACATTGCTGTCAATCAAATCTCAAGTAACCATGGATATGAGAAACCCAATGTTTCACGTTAAAAAATACTTACGGTATATAAATAATATACATCAATGTCATATTCGTTTAATTGTTGCTATAGTTGGCAACATTGATAATTCGTATGTTCATACTGTCAAAGTTATTATTTGAAAAATATTTGTATCGTGTTTGAAACAACAATAATAATAAAAAATACGGGGGTAAATATTGTTTAGTTTTCCATCAAATGATGTAAAGAAAAAAAAATAGTGCAATACTTCATTTGAAAAACCGTCCTTCCAACATACACACACAGACATCGTAGAAATGTTATAATTCTAGTGACCTTAAACCGTGCTTATTTACTAGAATCTGAATATGCGATTTTTAGCATGAATCCAATACCTCTCTTAGCGAGAGGTAAAAATGGTCCTTTTTTGCACTAGAGTGTTTTAACCCCTGAAATTCTGAACAATATTGAAAGTAGATTACAAAGTGTATGGCCTTATACAGTGTGTCCCATTTAGAGGTGCCACCATTGGGATCTCGAGAACTATAAGAGATACGATGTCGGTTAAATGGAACTTTTTGTGCGCCTTTGGGAGGCCATCTGGAGGACATCTCAGATGTGCTTTTGTTTTTCCAAAAATTTTCATATGGCACTAGATAATGACGAAAAACTGATTATTGTTGATTTTTTCTTTGTCAAATAACTTCTAAACTATTGGTAATTGAGAAAAACGTTTCAAATATATGTTAAAAACTTGTTCATTAAAACTACCACTCAGGTTTTATTCTCTTTATTTTACATACCGAGAGTTTTTACCTCTCGCTAAGAGAGGTATTGGATTCATGCTAAAATTCGCATATCCAGATTTTATTGAATAAGCACGATTTAAGGTCCCTACAATCCGATTATAACATTTTTAAAATGATGTCTGTGTGTGTGTGTGGATGTGTGTATGTGTGTATGTGTGTATGTGTGTATGTCTGGATGTTGTAGCCACGATTGCTCAAAAACTATAAGACTTAAAAAATATTTAACTGCAGTTTCCTCAATCTGACATTCTTGGGAAGAGCTGATTAGATTTTGGTAACAATTGAACAACCGGAAGTAGTAGTTTCTTAGAAAAATTATTCTAAATATAATTTTTTGGGATTTTTTTTTATTAAATATTGAAGAACATAAAATTCTCCATCTAATACACTTAAAAATTTTATTATATCTTGCATAGATTTAGAGATAAAGACACTATAATTTATAGAGTACACTTATCGCAGAGGCTAAGGCACTAAGGAAACCAGTTGACAAATTCCAATGTTTATAACATGACACATGTCATTGTCAAATATCAACAGTTTTAGTGACATTCTGATAGCTTTTTCTGGGAAGTATATTTAATTTTTCTTATTGTTTTATTAATTAAATATTTGAAATTATAGGTAAAATTGTGGTAAAATACATATATCCATCAGAAATACCGCCAATCTGGTTAATGAATTGGAACAATCTCTTACATTTAGAAACTTCCTCATACAATGGAAATATATATAATTAGAATTATATGTGTGCAAAAGACATGTTAAATACAATAAAAAACAATATTTGGGTAAAGTTCCGTAATATTTTGTTATAAAACGACGGTTCGAAAGCGAAGTGCAGTACAATACTTATATAGCCTAATATGGAAATGGCGAGAGGTCTTGTGCTGGCCACAACAGATTTTTTTTATCAGTGAACATGGGCGTATGTCATTACCATAGTTACATTTAAAATGATTGACAGCAATGCATTATCGCGTTTTTTTTTAAACTGGACATAGGACGTGACGTTTAGTATATCTGTCAATGTCATCAAATTGTCATATTCCAAAATGTATACAGTTAAAGAAAAGTTCAAATTGTAAATTGGAGTAATTATAACGAGTCTACAACAAGTTTCTGACTTATGTGCATTAACTTTTAATAAGCGACCCAGTCCAACAACTATAAGAAATATTTACAATGACTACAGAACTAAAGGATGCGTCAATAAACAGCACAAGAAGAAAATCAGACCAACTACTGTAGTTAATAGTAAGAAACAAGAAATTATGCAATTAATTGAAAGTGACAACACCCTGGCAACAATTTTTTTTCTGAAATTAAGAATACTAGTATACAAGGTTTTAAGACAAGAACATTTTAAGAGTTTTAAATATCAAAATCGCGAAGAGTTATTACACAACGATATAGAATGAAGAAATATTTTTTGCGAAGATATGATGAACAAAATTAATAGTGGGGAAATATTACTGGATCGAATTTTATTTACGGATGAAGCGACATTTTATATTAATCGGGAAGTAAATTCACAAAATTTGAAGGTATTGGAGTCGTCAAAATTTTCACTTATATCTGCACCAGGTATTCCCCCAACGCTGGATAGGACGTGGTGGAGAAGTGGAGTGGCCTGCAATGCCACCAGATCTTGCACCAAACGATTTATTTTTCTTTGGGGCCATTTAAAAAATTGTATTTACAATGGTGACAAAATAAATATTGATCAATTAAAAAATAAGGATAAAATATAATTTATATTAATTATTTCTTGCCTTAGGCTTATGTCAGAGTATAGAATTATACCATACAATTTGAACTTTTTCTTTAACTGTATACATTTTGAAATATGACAATTTGATGACATTGACAGATATACTAAATGTCACGTCCTATGTCCAGTTTAAAAAAAAAAACGCGATAATACATTGCTGTCAATCATTTTAAATGTAACTATGGTAATGACATACGCCCATGTTCACTGATAAAAAAAACTCTCGGTATATCTGTCATACATCACAAATTATGTCACATCTACTGTTCTTCAACTTTTCAACGCCAACCTGAATAATTTATTTTTAACTTCAAGTATTCTCAAATGTAGATCAAAATTTCTTAAAAAACTTTTGTATTGAACATAATTTCCTAAAATGAATATTAACGACAATAAATTGCCGTCTCCATACTTTTAACTAACTCTGTATAAGATCATACACTTTTTTACGGTTAAATATTATTGAAATTTTATTTAATTTTTCACTATTAGTGATTTTAAGGTACTACGATCATTAGAGCAATATATAGATAAGAAGCTGAAATTTTAATATGTTATTAACCAATAGTTACATAAAAATTAATTTTTTGAGAGAGATCTGACGTGTAGTTTTTGAGTAATTAATTTTTGAAAATTGGATATTTAACATGTAGTCAGTAGGGAATCTCGTGTCAGACGCACATTTTCTATATAATTTAACTATAACTGCTATTGGGCTTCTAAATTATCAAGAGATGGCGCTGACGTCAAACGTCAAAATTCAAACGAATGGTACATTTTTCGCTGGCTTCCATAAGAATACAATTGGTGTGAGATTAATTTTCGTAGTTTTTAATTTAATTTCGGATTTAGTATAGTGTTTTTTTGTTAATTTTGGTAGAATTGTGTTTGATCTTTCTTGTAGTAACAATTTAGTGATAGTTTTAATAATATTTTAGTAATTTTAGTAAGTATTTGTAGGTTAAGAGTATTTTAGTCATATTTTAATTAACAGTATATTAGTTTTTTAATAAAAAACATTTGATTTCCTTTATTTAGATTGTATTTCATTGCCGTAGTTGTACATATATTAATTTCTATCTACATAGCTTTACTTTTATTTAATTGTTTTTCTTTCATAATTAACAATTTTCTTTGCTTAGATTTAGATACTATTTGTAGATTTGGGAATTGTAGTGTATCATCAAGAAATATGGTGGAAGGCCAGCAAGTAATAAATAGTGGCCACATAATATTATGTGGTAAATATTTTCGGAGAAAATTCCATCGTAACTTTAACCTATAAATTGCATATCTCCTAATTTGTTCATTAATTTTTTAAAAATCAAAAACTTACCTGCTATTTTAGCAGTAATTCAGATCCTACTAAGAATAAAACAATAATAGCCGAAGATATATATTAAAATTCGTATACAAGTAAATACAATCCCTGAATAAAACAACCTTCTTTGTACATGTACACTTCACTCAGTTCAAAAATCTGCCACCAGTGGCGCATTGTAATATTGGAAGCCCAATAGATAATGATACAAAAAAACTGTAATTTGTATTAATCAACTATCATAGATTATGTAAAAATTACAACAATATATTCTGCCGTGCATTTCTGAAGATATTTGAATATACCTAAGTAACTGAAAATTTATTAAAATATCTGTCAGCCATACTGACAAATAAATGACATATCCGACTAGTGAACGTTTGGCAACGTCGGATGAGAAAACATAAACACAATAACTATCTGAGGGGTTTTTAAGACATACAAGAACTACAAAAGACGATAAACACAGAAAACAAACTCAATAATTGTCTGAGACAGAGTATAAGAAGAATGTATGATTGGAATGAATGTTATTATATTTCGTAAATTATAGTCTATTTGAGAATGACTGGCAGTAATAAATCATTATTTGCAAGAGTAGTATTGGATTTTTGCCAGCAATGCGGCAAATAAAACTACCAGAAAAATCAGTTGTAACTACACTAGGATGGTCAAAATAAGCCGCACGCTTTGTACCTGGAACGAAACTTACTTGTCAAACAATAGAAATGCCGTCCGATAATCCCCGTCGGACTGTGTCATAGACGTAGATAGGATTTGTAGAGTGATCTGTTTATACATTTACTAAAAATAAAAGTTTTTAATATTTAAATATAACTTTCTCAGTCATTATTATTATATTGCATACATTTAATATTTACATACATACATTCAATATTTACATTTTTATTTGTTACATACTAAAATTTATACTTATTTCATGTGTGTTGTCAAGATATTGGTACCTGTCATATTTCTATTAAATATACATATTACATTACATATACTTATATATTTATACATAAATTATTAAAAATCAGAATCTGATTCTGAATCTTGTCCTACTGAAATTATAAATGGCTCGATCGTTTCGTCTATCAGATGGTCAAGTTTGCACATTTGGTCTTCTTCCTTTATGACATGTTGAATACAGTTTTTCCAATTATCGGCAGTCACATGTTTTAATGCATCCATAAAAAGTTTTTTCACATTGTCCAATTTAAAAGTGGTGTTGTTTCGCGCTACTTCACCTTTAACTTGATCCCAAACTAATTCAATTGGATTGAGTTCGCAGTGATAGGGCGGTAAACGAAGGACAGTAATACCGCGATTCGCTAAGAATTTTATTATGTCTTAAGCGGCTTAGGAAAATCATATTTTACATTATATTCAGGTAGTTTCATCTTAATTATTTAAATGACTTTACCTGACCCTGAAAAACAACTTAGACCTAAAACTATAGTTCTCTACCGAATTTAGTCATTTCGACTATCCCTGTGCAAACAATTATTGGCGCGCCACTGGAATGTTTTTGACAGAATGATTTATTACTGCCAGTCATTCTCAAATAGACTATAATAAAATTAGAAGAAAAAAAATCAGTATTATACAGATGTTTCCTATAAAACAACCAGTGCTTTTTTTTGGACGAACTAATGACTTTAGAGAAAAATATGATATATAAAAATTCATCACAAAACAGTATGTTTGCGGCAGACAGAATGACTGTTGCATGAATGCAAAAATTTCGTGTATATAAATACATATATTCATTTCTAATTTCTAATATTTCTAATATTTGTCATTCTTTGTTTTTGTTAGCATGTGTCTAACAAACTTGTATATCTGATCCTGAGGTTCGTTTGTCATCTGTTCAGCTTCTCCATCATTCAATTGTTTGCTCAAGATAAGTTCAATTGTTTATTTTTTTTTTTTAGTTTTTTGTTTTACTTATTGATATAGGGTATCATTAAATACATAGCTGCTTTTTATAATGATTTTACACATCATAAATATATAAAAAATATTTTTTTTTATTTTATATAAGTACCACAAAATAGTTATTTAGTCGAGGACATGTTTGCCAACCGAGCAAAGCGAGTACTAGCAATTAAATCCGAGACTGGTCAAAAATATTTACCTCTCGATTTACATTAGAAATTTTTTTCCACTCCCAATAATGTATTTTTTCTCTGTTCGTTTTTACTATCAGAAATATTAAGAAATACGGTTGAATATTGATACATTGAAACAAAGAATCTTGATCTTACAATGAGATCATGTACGACTTTTTTAAATTGATAGAGTAGTGAAAAATATTAGACCCATATTTTTTATTTTTCCGTAAATCCATCTGTAATCATGAAAAATTGTAATTGAAAATGACATTCTTTAAAACGGGCCTACTAGGTCCCCGCTAAGTGACGTCACAGGTTCCGAACAACGACCATTTTGATTTTCACGGTGTTTTAAACGTCAAAGTGACATTTAAAGATAACCTGAAATTTATTAAAATAAACATGTCGATGAAACGTTGTTTCGTGCCAAAATAAAGAATAAACTAATATTCAATGTCTCATGCGTTTATACCCTTCTAGCGCCTAATTTTAAATCAAAAGTATTAATTTTGTGACTATTAAAAAACGTCTAATTAACTCTTCATATGGATGTAAAAAAGAGGAAGACAATACTCATCACCGAATTTTTTTACCAAAGACAATAACCTTACTTAAAGGTGACGGAACGTAAAAATGTTATTGTGTTTACTTTTGACTAAAACTCAGCTTCAGTTTTGACGTGTAAAATCTGCTCTTAAAAAGCAGCATTTTTATTGACACCCTGTACATATTGATAATTTTAATTAAGTTTGTTAGAATTTTTACCATAATTAAGACAAAGTTTGTGATATTGAAATTTTGTTGTGTATTTATTGGTTGTTTAATAAATTACAATTTACAATATTATTTGCTTTTATTTATTGTGAGTTTGTTATGAGTGGTAAGATATACAAGTGTTGTTTTCAATATTTTCACTAATATACTTATAAGAAAAAAAGTGGCTAAATGTCTGGGCAGTATTATACAGTGTAGTGGTAACACTGCCAAATGTGTAAACGGTTGAATTACACGATCCACAAATCATGGATCCCGTAGATGGATCTGATAGATATGGTACAATTTTCGAACACGGTAACCATTAACCACTTGTGTTTTTGAACGGAAAATATTTCCCCCGCAAAAGTTGGTAATACTTGAAATTAGTAAGTAGTCCAGTCAATGGAGACCAAAAAAGAATTTGCCTTACAAAAGGTGGGGAAAAAAGATTTTACATATGCTGTTTGGGTCGAGACAGATGAAAAATTTAAATTTGTGACCTTGGGGAGGCTCGGCGTGAGCCGCCATCTTGGTACGTATGTTCCAAATCTAAATTTCAAATTTCTAAATTTGTAAATCGTTCATATGTAAATAAAATTAAACAATATTTGGGTTTAGTTCTGTAGATATTTTATTAAATTAACAACGTTTCGACAGCAAGGTACTGTCTTCTTCAGGTTTTAATAATAATAATATAAAAAAATAAATATGTAGTCAAGACTACAAGTAAAATCAAAGGTACATTGATAAATGGTTAATATAAAACATACAAATGAAAAAGAAAATTATAAACGAATAACAGGGTACCATGATTTATTTAGTTCATAGCCTGTGTTAAGATTGATATTATTAGGAGACTTCTGAATTTCTATAGCTTCTCTTATCAATCTTCTAATCCAGTGATTTTCCTTTGCTATAATTTTCGTATTTTCAAAATCAATTCCGTGAAGTTCTTTTATGGCATGTTCAGCTACCGCTGATTTATCAGGCTGATTAAGTCTTATATGGCGTTGGTGTTCCTTTATTCTTGTAGCCATGAGTTCAGAAAGCATATTTCAAAATATTAAAAGCTTCGTTCATATGTATTTTAACATATACCTATTAACTAATATATTGCGGATCCTTTGCTTTTCTTGAAGGAAACACTGTGAAATGGAAATATCATTTCTGCATAAGTCTATCTCACACAAACACCCAACCGCGAATTATGCGCATGCTTGGAAACCGCGACTACTATTGGCTAACGAGGAAATCATGATCACTTTTTGCGAATCACAGAGTTCTGTTTATTAACGGCTAGCGCGAGAAATTTTAAATTTAAATTTGAGAAATTAAACAATGTACCTACTATTTATTTTGTATGTAAATTCTTGAATATAAATATTAGTAATAATAAAAAACATTGTCATATTCTAGTGCTAAATTTGAATTAAATAATTTACTTTGTTGTACTGTAAAAATAATAGGAATATAATCTGGTCAGGATTAATTTATTTAGGTGACAATAAATTACTGTATGAAATACAAAGCAAATGCTTTTCGAAGTGCAACTACAAACAGAAATGAAATCAAACGTCAAAATCAAACCATGAGCTCGCTGCATCACTAGGGCTGCGTTCCAAAACCAAGAATACCGAGTTTTGGCGTAGAGTATGATGTGTTGTGTTTTGAAACGAATGAGAGTTTTGTTGAAGTAAAAAATTGAAGCTAAATTAAAAATAATTTTATAAAACTAACAAAACTACTTATAATTACAACATTAATGTCAAGCCCGTAATAAAAGCGCTTTTATGGAGCACTCTCCTCAATATAATGTGAAAATACGCTCCATAAAATCGCTTTCATTATAAAAGTATTCTCGTAATACACGCCAACGTATTTACTTATGTTTATTTTCAACCAAAAGCATGTTTTCTGCCTCAAGAAGGCAAATTACTTCCATATGTAGAGAATCGTGAGCATCTACGTTTGAAAATATTGTGGAGTAATTTCTATACCCTCCTCGTTAGTAGAGTAAATAGAACATCACTTTGGAGTAAATTCTGGCTGTTTTGGAACAGGTTGAGTAAACTCTGAGAGTAAGGTTATTTATTAGTTTTGAAACGACTTTGGATAATTTCGTACTCTTAAGAGTAGGATTTTGGAACGCAGCCCAGCCAGCGACGCTGTCAGCGTTAGCCAATAGTAGCCAAGGTTTCCAAGCTTGCGCATAATTCGCGGTTGGGCGTTTGTGTGAGATAGACTTATGCAGAAATGATATTTCCATTTCACAGTGTTTCCTTCAGCTACTCTTATGGGAAAGATACGAGCATTAGCAATATATTAGTTAATAGGTATATGTATTTTAAGTGATATTTTAAAACCTAAATTTTAAATTGTAAATTAAATTCATCATAACCTAGCTTTAAGGCTGGTTGAATCTAATTGATCGCAGGAGTAATTTGACTCTACTTTGTAATATCAGACATTTAGCCAATTTGTTTTTAAAAATCCTCATTACTACTACCCCGTCGAGCAAATAAGTTAGCCTTGACAATTTCTACCGCAAATGCCTAACAAGAACATATATTACATTCTGTTACAGGAGGCCTTCCGCGAAGTTGGTCCATGCCATCATTAGCGCGCGTTTTGAGGAGCGGTTTAGGACCACCATTACTTCAGCAAGCTGCATTCGATGAGTTAATTTTCCGATTGGATGTCATGCGTAATGTGGCAGTTCGACAGACCGAGCCACTGACAACGCCTGCCAGTAATGCCACTCGGGCACGCAGTTTGCCCTCTATGAAAATAGAAGCCACACAAAGCGATGAAGAGTTGCAGGAGGTCAGTATCTAACCATCCGCTATTTATTGTATAAGGCACCAAGAGTCGAAAGATCGAAATAAACCGTTTAAACACCCTCAATTACGTTCACAAAGAAACCTTAAATTATTTATGCCATAAATAAAAATCTGTTGTGGCCAGCACAAAACATCTCGCTATTTCTATTTTATGTTATACAGGGTGTCTCTTAAATAGGGGGACGTGGCTTAACCACAGATTCCTGAGCTAAAATAAGACGATTTAACCAAACTTGCTTCTACCGGAAAGTGTACCATTTAGCCAGAATTCTGCTTCAAAGTTCTTCGAAAAAAAATTAATTTTGCTTATAATAATCGGACGCTTTATTCGATTTGGATGAAATTTGGTATGACAGTTTATATGGTTATAAGTCATCTTTTAAGGTGATACTTATTATTATTAGTGAACCAGTAGTGCATGAAACTTAGGTGTCCCAACATTAATTAGACCGTAACTTTTTAATGGCAATGCCGAAAACGTGCAATTATTGTTCTTCAGAAAGATACATTCAATAGTAAACTTTTCTCTCTGTGTGTAATTTGTGATATCTGTTACTGTTCACACAGAAAAAAATAAAATCTGAGTGTCTGCACTGCTAAATTTTTAAAATAAATTTAATCTAGCAGTCTATCCAAATGTCAAACAACTTGTTTTAGGAGTAAGCTGAGATATGTAATCGTCTTACTTATAATAATGGTAGTAAAATATTATTAGGCCGAACAAACGGATATGTTACTAATTTTAGACTATTGCGAAGAAAATTTTTTACTACCCGTAAAACAATTGTTACTGTCATTAAACACTTTGGCTCGTACCACGATCACGGTTTTAACTAAAAAAAATTGATAGTATTTATTATTATCATTAAATACTGAAATTTGACATTTCTTAAAACCGTGATCATGGTACGAGCCTTTGATAACATGTACTTATTCACAGTTGTTTGATTTTTAGTACTGCAAACATATGAAATTTATATCGGACCATGCTGTACAGTGTGCCTGCTGTAATCGGGCCACCATTGCTAACTTTCTTATTTGAAGAGATAGAAAGACGATTAAATGGACAAAGTTGGACGATATTATACGACAAATTTAACGGTGGAAAATACAAAACAATTCAACATCAAATACGCGACTTATTCAACAAAATAACATTTGTTTAAATGGAATGCCATATTGAAAATGGTACCATTTAAAAGATTTTTATTATCTAAATATAAAAGTTCATTATCACTATGCCTATTAAACAAAGAACAATCGACATTTTATTGATAGATGCTGTCAAGAAAATGGAAAAATTTGCTAATGATGAATTAGTTGATATGCTTTTTGTTTATGCAAAGTGCAATAAAAATTCTGTAGCCAGTGCGCAAAAGTATTTAGAACTATATCCTAATAGATCTCAACCCAATAGAACATATTTTAGGAAAATTGAAATCCGCTTAAGAGAAACCGCTAAATTACGTTAAGAAAAAAGAAAAATGTATTGACACATATGGCCCTGTTCCGTGGTCAGCACGGTCACCTGACCTTACGCCCCTAGATTTTTTTTTGTCTGGGGTTTTATTAAAGATAAAGTATATCAAAGACCAGTGAATACGGTTGATGAATTAAAAAATAGAATTACTGCTGCCTGTGCTCTAATATCAAAAAGGATGTTGACTAAAACAATGAAGTATGTGATAAAAAGAGCACACATTTGTCGTGAAAGAAATGGTCAACATTTCGAACAATTTTTTTAAGTTTACAAGTTAATTAATTTCGTTATTTATTTTTGTTCTTTCCATAGCAACAATATTGTATTTTTATCAAAATATGAAATAAAATATTTAAATTTCAACTTGAAATAACTCTTTTGTTTTTAATTTTAGAGGCATAGTGATAATGAACTTTTATATTCAGATAATAAAAACCTTTTATGCACGGACGTATCAAAATATAATGCTATAATGAAACATCAAACCAAATTATAACCTACAATATAAAAAAATTAAATAGGCAACATGAAAAGTTTTTATTACAAATCGAAAATTTTTATATTCTTTAATGAAAAAAGAAAATTAATTTTGTGATATTTATATGGAAAGCACGGAAATACACAAAACAAAACTCAAATGACATAACTAATAAACAAACAATAAACTGTTCATAGCAACACTAGATACTGGATGTACGAGGACAAATTCTTTTCGATACAATTTTTCTAACACTCATAATTTGAAAATTTTCGTCCGTGCATAAAGTTTTGTATGTACCACGAGCGTAACTTGCTTTTATGGCCTTTGACGTGTTTTATCCCTCGGCTTACGCCTCGGGCTCAAAATCCCACCGCAGGCCATAAAAGCCTCCTTACGCTCTTAATACATAAATAACTATTAAATGGTAACATTTTCAATATGGCATTCCATTTAAAAAAATGTTATTTTGTTGAATAAGTCGCGTATTTGATGTTGAATTGTTTTGTATTTTCCACCGTTAAATTTGTCGTATAATATCGCCCAACTTTGCCCATTTAATCGTCTTTCTATCTCTTCAAATAAGAAAGTTAGCAATGGTGGCCCGCTTACAGCAGACACACTGTACGTCTAATATTTACGTATTATGGAAAATATATTATATTTACTAATCTTAATTTCATTAGACTCAATACAATCTTCTTAACACAGTTTCATTATTTATTGTAATGTAATTGTTATTCAAATATTTTGTTTTTGTTTGACGCATAGGCAAGATGATGTACAAAAATAAATTATTTTATAATTTAATATTTAAAGTCATTTCAAGTTATTTACTAAATGTTAATTAAAAACATAACTCTTTGAGAATTCATCTCAGGTAAAATATGCAAGAATTCTTTTTGTACAAAAAATACGAGCTTTAATTTTGTATTCTTGTAAGATTTTGATGCGGGCCACTGTTTCGAGAAAATAGCGAAAAACTCATTTTTTGCACCTTTCATGTTCACGCCGAACCTCCCCAAGGTCTCAAATTTGAATTTTTTATCTCTCAACATATGTAAAAATTGTTTTTCCCCCACCTTTTCTAGGGTAAAAACCTCTATTGACTGGATTACAATAGAACGACTTGACTCTGTCTTTTGTTAATTTGTGATTTTTAATAAACAGGTTGCGGGCCGGCTGGAGATCCGAGTTGTTCCCAAAGACTCCGGAACAGAATGCTCACCTCAACCACAGCCCCTAAACGTTACGACTGTCAGCAAACCCCTCCAAGTTCGCTCCGAACCACAAGTAGACAGGTAAAAGACTACCACATCTGCTGTTAATTAAAAGGGGCCCATAGGCTTTTAACATGGAGGATCAGTTTTTCCTAGCGCAAAAGTTCCCAATAGGGGAGTTTCACTATGTGAAATTTGACTGTTTTAGTACTAAATAGTGAAAATATATCATATAAGTCATATACCTATTAACTAATATTTTGCTAATGCTTGTATCTTTCCCATAAGAGTAGGTGAAGGAAACACTGTGAAATGGAAATATCATTTCTGCATAAGTCTATCTCACACAAACACCCAACAGGCAATTATACACATGCTCGGAAATCTTGACTATTATTGGCTAACGCTGACAGCGTCGCTGGCTAAGCTGCGTTCCAAAATCCTACTTTTAAGAGTACTAAATTATTCAAAGTCGTTTCAAAACTAATAACCTTACTCTCAGAGTTTGCTCAACCTGTTCCAAAACAGCCAGAGTTTACTCCAAAGTGATGTTCTACTTACTCTACTAACGAGGAGGGTATAGAAATTACTCCACAATATTTTCAAACGTAGATACTCACGATTCTCAACATATGAAAGTAATTTGTCTTCTTGAGGAAGAAAACATGCTTTTGGTTGAAAATAAACATAAGTAAATACGTTGGCGTGTATTACGAGCATACTTTTATAATAAAAGCGCTTTTATGGAGCATACTTTCACATTATATTGAGGAGAGTGCTCCATAAAAGCGCTTTTATTACGGGTTTGACATTAATGTTGTAATTATAAGTAGTTTTGTTAGTTTTATAAAATTATTTTTAATTTAGTTTCAATTTTTTACTTCAACAAAACTCTCATTCGTACCAAAACACAACACATCATACTCTACGCCAAAACTCGGTATTCTTGGTTTTGGAACGCTGCCCTGGTGATGCAGCGAGCACATGGTTTGACTTTGACGTTTGATTTCATTTCTGTTTGTAGTTGCACTTCGAAAGCATTTGCTTTGTGTTTCATACAGTAATTTATTGTCACCTAAATAAATTAATCCTGACCAGATTGTATTCCTATTATTTTTACAGTACAACAAAGTAAATTATTTAATTCAAATTTAGCAATAGAATATGTCAATGTTTTTTATTATTACTAATATTTATATTCAAGAATTTACATACAAAATAAATATTAGGTACATTGTTTAATTTCTCAAATTTAAATTAAAAATTTCTCGCGCTAGTCGTTAATAAACAAGAACTCTGTGATTCGCAAAAAGTGATGATGATTTCCTCGTTAGCCAATAGTAGTCGCGGTTTCCAAGCATGCGCATAATTCGCGGTTGGGTGTCTGTGTGAGATAGACTTATGCAGAAATGATATTTCCATTTCACAGTGTTTCCTTCAAGAAAAGCAAAGGATCCGCAATATATTAGTTAATAGGTATATGCAGGAAATTCAGTAAAAATTTCTTGTAACCTTAAATTTCATCAAAATAACAAATGTTCTGACTTGAATGTGACGTCAGGTCACAGCGCGAACATGATCTGCGCGCTCGAAAAGTCATTAGCCAATCAGAATTTTCAGAGTGCCGTTGACGTCACAAAGATGGCCGATACTGAATTTTATGCACTCATTTTAAATGCATTAAATTTTGATTTTAGAGTAATAAAAATTAGCAAATTAACGATTATATTCATCTTAATATTACTTATACATGATGAACAATGATATCCAATAAGTATTTCTTAAAAAGCTGTAGCCTTGTAAACCCCTATTGTCATAGCTTCTATATTTATACATCGTGCTTCAACTGTGTCCGTTTTGTTTACAGTGTGACAGAACCAACAATTCAAAAACAAGAAGAACCTCCGAATACTCGTGAAGAATGTGACCTTCCTTCCAGTTCTTTACAACAAGTTCACCAAATTTTAAATGTAGAAAAATTTGATATTAGTAACAAATTAGAACAGAAATGTGTCGGTGATGATGACGATGATGATGATAAAGACAAAGTTGAAGAAAAACAACAAGAAGAAGAAGAACGAGAGGAACATGTGGAGCAGAAAGAAGAAAATTGTGATCTCATTGTTAATGCTAGTCAACCCTTAGATAATAATGTTAGTCAACCAATTGAACAAATTCAACCCAATCCAAGTGAGTATTATAATATATTAACTTAACGATACATTTACATCTAAATTTGAATTTTGCATCATTTTTTTATGTTAGCTTGAAAAAATATTTATTAAAATAACGTTTCGTTTTTTATCTCCATTTATAACTTAATATCACTAAATTCAAATTTAGCGCTTAAATTTAGCACTAATATTTACTTCTTTAGGGCACTTTTTTATGTTCTTTCTAATGCCAGTACTCAATACACAATTTTTTTTATCACTGTTGGATTTCAAGTTATGATATCAAAGTTTTAAATTTATAAGTTACACCACTGAAAATAGATTTCTTTTAGCTTTCCAACGATGTATACTTTATTTAGGTTTATTTGTTTCAAAGAGAAAAATCTGATATGGCCAACACAAAACCTCCCGCTATTTAATTTTTACATACATACGTAAAATCATGCGTTTCCCACTGAGTGGGTTAGCAAAAACCCGGAAACAATAGTAACAATAAGAATAGGGATAAGAGTAAGAGCTCAGCTGACTCACTTCACTCTTTAACAACATTCTTCTTTCGCCTAGTCCACAATCATCATATCATTCATACATAAGAACATATTAAAGTGACCGATTTTCGGTAGCGAATAACCGCATCCGGACCACAATAATAATTACGCAACAATCATCCTTCGACACACATTCCTATCCATTTTTATTAATTTAAATACATACTTACGTATTTACTAACGCTGCAAACTGTTCCACTGCATAAAACTATTGATTTATTTACTATTTTCTTTTTAAAATGTCACTATTATTAAATTGAAGTGATTAGTTTTTTGACAGTGACATTTACTGTCAGTTACATTCATTTGAAATATGAACTGTGTAACAAAGGAATTGTGTTTATCTTAGGTTTAGGGACTAATAAAAAAAATATTTTTAAATTTATCTGCAAAATATATAGAAAAAGTATTAATGTATTCCTGTAGAAAATTCAATAATCTTTAATTTTCATAAGACATAAAATGCGAAAAAATGGCATTTAATGATATTTTTTTGAAGAAAAACCATTATGAGCTTTAGGTAAAGTGCCATTTCCGGTTATCCGATTTACACCAGAATCTAATGGCTTGTTTTCATATTAGAATAGGATAGAAATACAAGGTTTCAGAATTTTCTGAATGATAGTATTTGAGTTAGAGCGAAGACAAAATCCCTACACATACACACACACACACACACACACACACACACACACACACACACACACACACACACACACATACACACACATACACACAAACAGACATAATCGTGAAAATGTTAAAATTGGATTCTAGGGACCTTAAAGCGGGAGATAAAAATGCAACAATTTTTTAATTTGTCATTTTCATTTTTGTTATTTATTTTGTTTTATTAACTTTTTTTTTTATTAATTTACCAGGACGTTCAATCAAATTTTAGTAACTTATTTGTTATTATTATTATTATTTTTGTTGAAAACCTTGGCTGATAGCACAAGCCTTGTTTTAACTAAAACGCTGTTTTAAGAAATATCAAATTCAAATTTCAATATTTAATTTCATCCTTATCTTCAAAGAACGATTTTTTAAAAAAATATTTGTTTGAATACAAATTATGTTCTGCTTTAAAATCACAATTTGATAAATTTGATATTGTTTTTGTTATTATTAAATAATGAAATTTGACATTTCTTAAAATAGCGTTTCAGTTAAAACCGAGCTCGCACTACCAGCCGATGTGTGGAGTAGGTCCATCATCGACCTTTAAACTAATAGACGCAGTGTACGAGCAAAACGCTTGTCCCGCCATAACGGTGCAGAAACAGTGTCTCTATCCTTGAACAGTACGGAAGTTAAGAAAACGCGGCAAAATAAAAAAATCTGATGTGGCCAACACAAAACCTCCCGCTATTTAATTTTTACATACATACATAAAATCCCACTTAGTGGGTTAGCAAAAACCCAGAACAATAGTAACAATAAGAAAAGGGATAAGAGTAAGAGCTCAGCTAACTCACTTCACTCTTTAACAACATTCTTCTTTCGCCTTGTCCACAATCATCATAGCATACATACATACGAACATATTAAAGTGACTGATTTTCGGTAGCGAATAACCGCATCTGGACCACAATAATAGTTACGCAACAATCATCCTTCCACACATATCCCTATCCATTTTTATTAATTTAAATACATACTTACGTATTTACTAACGCTGCAAACTGTTCCACTGCATAAAACTATTGATTTATTTACTATTTTCTTTTTAAAATGTCACTATTATTAATTTGAAGTGATTAGTTTTTTGACAGTGACATTTACTGTCAGTTACATTCATTTGAAATATGAACTGTATAACAAAGGAATTATTGTGTTTATCTTAGGCTACGCGACTCATAAAAAAAATTATTTTTAAATTTATCTGTAAAATATATAGAAAAAGTATTAATGCATTCCTGTAGAAAATTCAATAATCTTTAACTTTCATAAGACATAAAATGCGAAAAAATGGCATTTAATGGTATTTTTTGAAGAAAAACCATTATGAGCTTCAGGTAAAGTGCTATTTCCGGTTATCCGATTTACACCAAAATCTAATGGCTTCTTTTCATATTAGAATAGGGTATAAATACAAGGTTTCATAATTTTTTGAATGATAGTATTTGAGTTAGAGCGAAGACAAAATCCCTACACATACACACACACATACATAAATACATACATACACACACACATACACACACACATACACACATACAGACATCATCGTGAAAATGTTAAATTTGGATTCTAGGGACCTTAAAACGTGGTCATTTACTAAAATCTCGATATGTGATTTTTAGCACGATCCCTATACCTCCCTTACCAAGGGTAGCGGGAGGTAAAAATTGATTTGTCCCTAACTTGTTATACTTGGTGCATAATTGCTGAGAGTATAGATTTAATTTTTTTTGTGCATAATTAGTTGTATTATATATTTTTAATACAATATATTATATACATATTATATTATAGGGAACAAGTAATAATTAACAAGGACTTACAAATGAAATGACACAGCTGAACCGCGTACGTACTGCTGACTGCACGAAATACACCGTTTCCCCATTATTTTGTCGCATACACACTTCAGAACACGTATACGTATGTACTGACAGAAATAATTGTAAATGTTCTGCAAAAAAGTAAATAATACACAGTCACGAAACGTCAAATGTAGATTTTGACAACTATTTAGTGATAGAGAGCGATGTATAGAGGTTTACATATGACTGAAAGATGTACAATGAGTACGAACGCATGCGCAGTATACTTTAACTGAGAACTTCCGTATTGTTGAAGGACAGAATATATATTTCTATCCTTTTATGTTGGAGCATTATTCTAACAATAAAAGAATAGGAGACACTTGGTCCATTAGTTTAAAGGTCGATGAGGTCCATACATCGTGATTATAACGAAGTGATCTGTGCTAAAGAAAAATGTAATTTTAAAACATTAATACTGTATTTGTTTGAACAGAGTGTATAGTGTGTTATATTGCTGTAGAAGTGTCTTGTTGTGCACAGGTTTAGTGGAGGGCGAGGCCGTGGCTGTGGGGGCCGGGGAGCAGCGCTGTGGGTCCCCCCCGCCGCCCGCACAACACAGCGGCACACATGCACACTCAGATGGCTCTCTCAGGTAAACAACTATAGGGCACCTGCACGTGACGTTTCAACATGGCGGCCACCAGCTGATCTTGGTCAACCAAACCTTCAGTTTGCATTGTGTCTTACGGAGAAATATCGTGCCGTAAGCTTTTATTCTGTTTTTACGGCACTTATTGTTTTATTTGGGAAAAACTGATTAGAGTGTGTAAAAGTGAGTATATGAGGAGTGTTTTCCGTAAAAAATAAATCAGGACATTCTTATTATTTAATGAGTTCCAGGTTATTAAATTAAACTAACCCAATCCTATTTTTTGTGTATACTTTTATTGCATATAAAATAATTTAAACATAATCGGATAGGAACATATTGTATGAATATTTAAACATATGTAATTTTCTTTAATAATATATATAAAAAACATGAAAAAATATTTTTTAAATGACAGAATTACAAATTTTGAATTAAGTTTTTTTTAGTAACAGAAAAATATATATATTTGTGTCTGTTTCTCACAAAGGTTTAAAAATTAGATAGGTTATTATTGATTTCATATTGATTTTTAAAAGGCATGTATAATCTTTGTCAAAAAACGTATAAACTCAATAAGCTCATTTATATACAATAAAAATTCACAATATGACAATAAGAAAAATGAACTCGAAGATAAATATATATATATATATATATATATATATATATATATATATATATATATATACAGTGTGTCCCATTTAAAGGTGCCACCATTGGGATCTCGAGAACTATAAGAGATGCGATGTCGGTTAAATGGAACTTTTTGTGCGCCTTTGGGAGGCCATCTCAGATGTGCTTTTATTTTTCCAGAAATACTCATAGGGCACTAGATAATGACGAAAAACTGAATATTGTTGATATTTTCTTTTTCAAATAACTTCTAATCTATTAATAATTGAGAAAAAAGTTTCAAATATAAAAGATAGATATTTTTATTAACTAATCAGTGGAGTGCGAAATAAATTTTTATATCCATAAATTTTTGAGATATAACAAACTTATATTTTTTTAAATGGAACCCATATCTGATTTTAGTCTCAAAAAAATAAATATTTTTTTCTCTTTTCAACGATGTAAGGGTTATTATGTTTTATATTTGTTTTGCCTTTAAAATTATTATTTTTTCCTTATTTTGTATTAAATTTACAATTATTTTGAAAATATTGGTAGATTTTTATTTGAAAATACTCCTTGTATTTAAATAATTTATTTCGTTAAAAAATTTTGCTCAAAACTCTTATCAAATTAATTTTTATCAAATTTTGTATCAGGTCGCCCTTGGCACATCATAGTGTAATTTGTAATTATGAGTCTAGAATGAAAATATTAAGTAATAAAGGCATAAAACAAATTATTTTGATCAAATACAATATAATTAATAAAAATAATAATGTTTTTTTGGGAAATAATAAGAAAATTGAGGAAAATAAAGAGAAAAATTAAATTTTAGGAGCAAAACAAATATAATACATAATAATCCTTACATCATTGAAAAGAGAAAAAAATAATTATTTTTTTGAGACTAAAATCAGATATGGGTTCCATTTAAAAAAATATAAGTTTGTGTTATATCTCGAAAATTTACGGATATAAAAATTTATTTCGTACGCCACTGGTTAGTTAATAAAAATATCTATCTTTTATATTTGAAACGTTTTTCTCAATTACTAATAGTTTAGAAGTTATTTGAGAAAGAAAAAATCAACAATATTCAGTTTTTCGACATTATCTAGTGCCCTATAAGAATTTTTGGAAAAACAAAAGCACATCTGAGATGGCCTCCCAAAGGCGCACAAAAAGTTCCATTTAACCGACATCGTATCTCTTATAGTTCTCGAAATCCCAATGGTGGCACCTCTAAATGGGACACACTGTATATATATATATATATATATATATATATATATATATATATATATATATATATATATATATATATATATCTCAAATTTAATTTTCTTTATAAATTAAAAAAATCTAATAATTCAATTTATTTTAATTTCAATATTCATGTTTTCATTTAAAAATACACATAAAAAAACTTATACAAACTCAAATGAATATAATACAACCTGATGCTACGAGCTACTTATTTCAATTTAATATTTTTTAAAATATATTTATAAATAGGACTGCTTTGTTTTACTAGTAAATAATTCATACACTTATCTTTAATTACATTTTAAAATAGCATGTATAAATTTAGGAAAAACTGTATTTGTTGTACAGAAAACACATTCGCTGCATAAGACGCAATGTTAAACTGAAGCTTGGTTGCCCGAGATCAGCTGATCATCCGCCATGTTGTGACGTAGGTGCAGGTGCCCTATTTTATTATAAATAAAATTATACCGTGTGTTTCAGCTAAGATGTAACATTTAAGGCTGGTTTGTGTAAGCTGTAAACTTATGCATTTACCTTAGCATTAGCATTATCACTTTGCATTAAACTTTACATTATGCTGTCCGGTTTATTTACTTTTTAGGGCAAACCAATAAGTGCAGGCCGGTAATGTCACTTTTTGTAAAATCGACACGTCGATTTTTATCATAAATATATCTACAATGTTCAGTTAACTGTATTAGTTGGACTTCTTTTTCAGTGACACTAATTTTTAGTCAAAACTATAGTGACTGTATATACATACATAGTGTGGCCAACCGCTGCCATATGTAGGCAAAATGCGCGGGAAATTTGAATTCATATGATGTGATAACTTAACAAAATTCGATAAACAATTAATGAAAGTGCATATTAAATTGAAATAAAATATTTATTTTCATTTTAAATCCTTTCAAAAAACTGTTTGCACAACCAACCGCCACGCAACTAGGCATCTAAAATATATACCTTAATATTAGACATTTTTGGTAATTTTGACAGTTAACCTAAAAAAGATGTGATGTTAAAAATATGTATATATTACTTTGAGTTATAAATATGCAAATACACGTGTAATTTAATTATTTGCACTATTTAAAATATAAATATAATATAATTACCTTCAATTCACGTATAATTCTCGTAATTAATCTGAAAATGTCACTTAGTCGGCATAATATCCGCCATATTTAGGCAAATTCGCGCCGACCAATCAAAATCGATCCCCCTATTGGCCACACTTATGTATATACAGTCACTATAGTCAAAACAATGTGACAGAATTATTCAAAAATAACAAAATAATGGCAAATGTCAAATTGATAGTCGTAAATATCCCGTGGCCTCGTGCCTGAGTGTCTGGTCGCGAAGCTGGGGGAACCGGGTTCGATCCCGACAGACGCCAAATATTTCCAAATGGCACAAAAGTGACCCCTGTGGTGCACTCTCCACGCCAGCTTTGAGTGCCCGTGAGGTGACGCCTGGTAAGCGCCTACACGGTAAAATATATCGTCATCATTACCGATGTCTACATGTGTTGTAGATACTGGCACACCTAGAAATGGGTAATATGCCGTGATGATATATTTATTTATTTAAATATCACCAGAATCAAGCTGTCGTCCATCAACATATACTGTTTTGATTGGTCGATATTAGCATTTTGATTTTAAAATTTAGAAATTGTCATATGTCAAGTTCATAAATTTACGTCAAACTCAAATGTTTCCCACGCATCCTTGGGTGAGATTCAGTGGGTTGTATTAGCATGTTTTAAGCTAAAACAGTCCTTTGTCAAAAATATTTTGGCAACTTTGTAATACTTGTCAGAAAAAAGTGAGAGACCAAAGGATCAAATAAAGAAAAAAATATTATTAACAGAAGTAAGAAAAAAAGGACAAATGTCAAAACTGATCAAAACGGAGGGTTGAAATATTTTAAAATTCATTAACATTCAGGTATGAAATATTTGACACATAAAATTTGACATATTTCTAACCTAATTTTGCAATAATGAGTTTCCTTTTACAACTTCCATTTACAATAATACTTCCTCATTTGACTAAAGGATATCTGTATTACTTTTCCCTGTGGTAAAATTTCTAAATCACAATTGAATCTCATTGATACATGTGGAAAATATTATAATGTTGCCATATACTTAATACAAGATTTAATACAGACCTTAATACAACCCACTGAATTCCACCCCTTATCTCCCACTTCAGAAAAAATACGTGGACCAATAGTTGCTTAGTAATAAAAAAATGCAAGTTCGCGTCATCTATTGACTGGAATTGAGTAGTACTAGTGGCAAAGGCCCGGCACTCGCCATGTAAGTTTCCAAAGGTTGATCTTTTCATTTTTGTTTTTTGTCCTGTTATGTCAATAAAAATATGGTATACCCAAATCATTCAAGCAGCCAATGCACGTCATCACTTAGTGTAAAAACCTTAATGCATTAAAATCACTAATAGTGAAAAATGAAATAAAAGTTCAATCATTTTTAACCGTCAAAAAGTGTATAGCCTTATATAATTATTAATAAGATGAATAGTAGAATTCATTACTTATCGTATATGACATGAATAATATATAAATAATGTACATCAACGTCATATTATTCGTTTAATTGTTGCTATAGTTGGCAACATTGATAATTTGTATGTTCATCCTGTCAAAGTTATTTGAAAAATATTTGTATCGTGTTTGAAACATTTTTGTGCGTTGGAAAGGCCTATTTATAGTAAAGTAATGTTAAACGCAACGCAACGACGCAACGTGACCAATAACGCAAACACAAAATCTGTGAATCTGCCGAAGGTAGCACTTCTAATCAATCAGAAGAATTCGGTATATTTCTTTGAAATTCGGCTCACTTTTATTTATTGCCTTTATATGGCATACATAAGTATAAATAAGGTTAGTATTATAAAATAATTTAAATAGAAATGGACAGTGACGAAAACATAGTATTTATTTTGTAGAAATGACAGTTCATTAATATGTCGATAATACAGATTGCAATCTGTATAACTCCTTTCATAAAGATTCTAAAACCTCTGCAAACGTACCAGTACATGACGTCACACATCTAGTTACTTTTATTAATTTTTTATTAATGACGTGCATTGGCTGCTTGAATGATTTGGGTATATTACGAAAATGTTATTTTAAAAAATCTGTTGTGGCCAGCAGACCTCTCGCCATTTCCATATTAGGCTATATAAGTATTGAATTGCACTTTCCTTTCAAACCGTCATTTTATAACAAAAAAATATAGAACTTTACCCAAATACTGTTTTTTATTGTATTTAACATGTCTTCTGCACACATATAGTTCTAATTATATCTATTTTTCATTGTATGAGGAAGTTTCTAATTGTCAGAGATTCTTCCAATTCATTAACCAGATTGGTGGTATTTCTGATGGATATATGCATTTTACCTATAATTTCAAATATTTAATTAATAAAACAATAAGAAAGATTAAATATACTTCCCAGAAAAAGCTGTCAGAATGTCACTAAAACTGTTGATTTTTGACACTGGCATGTGTCATTTAAAAACTATGTTATAAACATTGAAATTTGTCAACTGGTTTCCTTAGTGCCTTGGCCTCTGTGATTAAATTACTCTATATATTATAGTGTCTTTATCTCTAAATCTATACAAGATATAATAAATATTTTAAGTGTATTAGATAGACAATTTTATATTCTTCAATATTTAATAACAAAAATTTCCAAAAAATTATATTTAGAAGAATTTTTCTCAGAAACTACTACTTCCGGTTGTTCAATTGTTACCAAAACCTTTTCAGCTCTTCCCAGGAATGTCAGAATGAGGAATCCATAGTTAAACAATTCTTAAGTCTTATGGTTTTTAAGAAATCGTGTCTACAACATCCAGACATACACACATACACACATCCACACACACACACACAGACATCATTTTAAAAATGTTATAATCGGATTCTAGAGACCTTAAATCGTGCTTATTCAATGAAATCTGGATATGCGAATTTTAGCATGAATCCAATACCTCTCTTAGCGAGAGGTAAAAATCCACAGCAACAAATAATCAAAAAATTTGTAGTTTTGGAGGTAATAATGGTAACCTATTTAAAATGAACACCTGTATTTGATTCGCAGGTGTAGCAAGATAGCAAACGGTGTTTCCCCTTTCGAAGAACGTTCAATTTACTGGGACGCCCGCTCGGGAAAAGTAAAAGAAGAAGACAGTGACTCCGGGGTCGACAACGCTTCTCAAATCCTCCGCGAAAGCAGCGCCAGTCCGGGGGGCATTCCGGGCGTATTACCCAGCCGGATTCCTGTCGCTAGAACGAAATGTCTTAGCTGGGCCGCTGGCCAAGAAGCCCTAACGCCCGCCCTCCGACGGCGGAGACAGGGCCAAGACAAATACGTCGCTGATGTCAGAGAGCTTGGGCTTCGGTTTCAACGGCACAGTACAGGCAGTGGAAGAGTCCGAGGCGTGCCCAGCGCGCTCTTGCAAGCCCCCCAAGGCGGGGCGGAAAGCAGCCCCGAGTCCAGTGAGGGGCCTGCGCCCCCTCCGCCGCCTGGAGCGCCCCCACCGGAAGCAGCCGCACGGTGTAGAAGGTTCAGACCTCTTAATACGTAGATCAAAATAATTGCTTATTTATGGCATTCTCGTATTTTATTAGGCTTAAGTTTCATTAACGATACGAGCAGGAAGTATGATTTTCTTTTTAATTTATATTTGTAAAAATAAACGAAATCAATTTTTTAACCCGCTTTTTTCTATTTAATTTTACTGCTAAATATTACACATTTATCTTTTTAGTGATAAAATTATGACCGTATTTTGTACAAAACTGAAAGTCAGGTACGTTTATCTTCAAATACATGTATGAGAATTTGTGTGCGATACACACCTTTTGTTTATACTTCATTTCACGTAAGAAAATAGTAGATGGCGCTAGAGAGTCGACCGTTTTTCATGCATTAAATAAATAATTTAAATTCGTTGAACCAAACTTTGTCAATAATAAAAATATTTTTATCTGTCAAATGTACGAGTCCTGAATATTAAAAATCACAACAAAATATGATTAATTATCACTTAATTCTGTTTATTTTATTTAAAAATTAACAGATGACGTGATATTTTTCTCTTTCGTGAACTAGATCAGGATTCTGATCAAACACTGGGTTTGTTCGCGGTAGCGATCCTGGACTAGTTTGAGCATCACACGCATGCGCAGTTTCGTTCTAATCGTTCGCGGTACGATTCTGACTGATAACTCCGTGTTCGCGGAACACTGTGGTACATGATTGGTTACGTACTAATCAGACCAGTCCGATAATTGAAGCAAGTACTATAAATCAAGAACTAATTGCGATTATTCAGTGCATACTTTTCTGTGTTTAATTACGTTTATTTTAACAAATTCATAAACTTTAAATTAATAAATATTTGAAGGTAAGTTTATAATATTGCCTCCATTTCAGTTCAAAATTATATATTTTCATTCAGGTACATAACATACATAACCTCAAACGTCAAAACGAGCGTTCGCGGTAGAAAAAATCCCAAATCAGTCTCGGATCACGCATGCGTATTTCACGATTTATGAATTAATACGGAACAAGTACGAAATAAGTTTGGGATCCGTCAGGGATTGTTACCGCGAACAAACCTATTGACTCCATTTCAGTTCAAAACTATATAATATTTTCATTCAGGTATATAACATAACCTCAAACGTCAGAACGAGCGTTCGCGGTAGAAAAAATCCCAAAACAATCTCGGATCACGCATGCGTATTTCATGATTTAGTACGGAACAAGTACGAAGTTTGGGATCCGTCAGGGATTGTTACCGCGAACAAACCTACTATTTTCTTATGTGAAATGAAGTACAGGCTGATCGCAATGCAAGAGACGTCAGCGCTTCTAGCGACTAAATAGTGAACTTCTTTAGTGGGTATTGTGATCTTTCAATCTCGTTTTTATTTTGTCATTTTTTATTACTCACGTTTTTAAATATTAAATAGGTATAAATAATAACAACTACGATGTTATTGAATATTCAATGAAACTGAAATGAAATAAAAATATCACAATGAAATCATTACATAACCTTGTAAGTAATACCTACCATAAAAGTTCCAATATCAATACTAGATAAATGAAAACGATACTTATATATATAAAAGTATTGTATATTCTTATCGCAAAGCACTTAAATAACACAAATATAAGAGAAATTACGCAAAAATATTACAAAGAGATTGACAGATCTAAATACCCACCAAACAAGTTCACTAGTTAGTCGCTAGCGGTGCTGACGTCTAAACTTGCAACGTGAATAGTACAAGATCCCACGACCAAAACCATGTATCATAGTTTTACGGCCAAAACCGTATAAAATCGATAGATTAGCTGATGGCTGGTAGCACAAGTGTGGTTCTAACTGGTTCTAACACCGGTGTTTACTAGAACCAAGTCAACGACTTGACACATATTTCAGATTTGTTAAGAAAACAAGTGTTGCCAATATATTGATCAAGTTGAAAATTTACCGACAACCATTTTCAATAAATCTGTCAACACTATTTAAAATTATTTAATATGATTTGTTTTTTAACTTGTTTTTAGGAACAATTTTAAATAATGAGGTCAAAATTTATTGAATATGGCTGTCAGTACATTTTCGACTTAATTCAGTATATTGGCAACTCTTATTTTGTTAACAACCCTGAAGTATGTGCCAAGTCATTGACACGGTTCTAGTTAGTACCGGTGTTAGAACCACGTTTGTGCTACCGGCCATGATCCTAGACTCGACTATGTGGGCCAGCAGTTTCGTGGGAGCCTGCTATATATAAAAAGAAATGTACGTAAATTTTATTTTACTAAAATTTTTAGTTTCAAACATTTAACATCTAACCTGAGCGCATTTTCTACATCTAGGCAACTTATAACCTAACCTAAGCGCATTTTCTACATCTACGCATCTATAGCTTTGTTCATAGAACGGTTTGCAAATAGAGTTTAAGATCGAATCACACAATAAAAACTCATTTATAAGCATCTAATGTACCGTATTCTTCAGTTTGATAATGGCAATACTGTAAATGTTACTGCAATATCATTTGCAATTTGTTTGAAAGTGTTCAAGAATATCTGAACACTGGAGTATTGTCATTTTAACATAATTCTCATTTTTGGGTTTTGTTCTAATAGACATTATTTCAAAATCATCATTTTCACTTGACGTATAGTTTAAATAATCAAATATTCTAATGAACATGCAACTATCCGAATCCGTCATCTATTATTAAGGTAATATTAATATGTATCTTATTATTTTGCAATAATATACTTACCTTCAAATATTTATTAAAATAATAATGTATCAAACAGCAATTTCACAGATAACCTAATTTTCTGCAAACGAAAACTAACTCGAACATTTGGGAATGTCAAAAGCAAAACTTTTGAAAAATCTAACTACCCGATTCACAAAAAAAGTTTAAGCTAATCCTCATTTTTGGATTAGCGAATTCTACTCTAATTTTAACAGTTTATTTCGTAAAATATAGTCTAATCTATTCCTAGTATCTACCATTTTTGATAATATTATGAAGATTAAATTTTAAATACCGGAATAGAATAGAATGTACTAATCCAAAAGTGAGGATTAGCTTAAACTTTTTTGTGAATCGGGCTGTAAATGATCATGTCTCAAACCAAAAATTTCCAGCCGAGTTGAAAATTATTCTGACCGTTACCAATCAGTCCTCAACCAATCAGAAAACTTCTGTGAACAGCCAATAGTAGTCAAGAGTTTGAAATGTATTATTCTATGAATGATTTTATGTAACTGCGCATTCCTCTGACGGTTTCAAAACGTTTTATGAACAAAATTATTAAAATTGTAAACCATTTATCTACAAATTTTTTGATCTCTGATGGCGCTATATTCTGCCATTTTCCTTAAAATTTATTTTTTAATTTTTCTAATTAAAAAAAAATAACACAAATTCACACACATGTATCTGAGTGTAAACGTACCTTAAATCTGTAAAACACTGACAAAAATAAATCTATTTTTGTTGAGTTGTGACAGCAAAAAATTGATTTGTTATATAAAATGTGAACGTAGAAGGTTTTTATTTAATTTTTAAAATCTCAATCACAAAACCAGGGTTAACAAATAATTAAAAATTGTTTTCATCGTATCGTAAAATTATAAAATACGAAAATGCTGGGGACAAAAATATATTTGAGCAATTATGAACATTGTTAAAATTTGTATATTTTTCAACTATTCTCAAAATATATAACAACGGTTTAATTTTCAAACACCTCTACCGAATATTAGTATTGGTACGCTTAGAAAAATTGGCGGCAATTTTCGTTGTATGTGTTTGTAAAGTTACTCCGTTGCTTAGATACTCGATTTGCAAAACAAAAAAGCATTGTACAACAGCCTTCTAGTTTTCCATGTTTTCTTAAATTATTTTAAAATGCGTTCCTATGTTTCTCATTGTTTTATATGTAATTGTTGTATAAGTAAAAATATTATTTAATTATATGAGTATATAGACTTTATTTATTAAAGCAATAAATATACATGTATAAGTTAAAAATGCAGTATATGCTAATTTAACAATGATCAAAGTTACCCTTGCAGAGAATGTATTAATATAGTTCGTTTCACGTAAAATAATAGCGTTCCAGTTATGAATAGATTTGATGGAAGCAATTCGAACTTTAACTCATCGATTTTGGCCATCGCGATAACGGATGTGTGAACAGGTGCATTGTCTTAATGAAACAAAACTTTTTTTTGCCAAATGCGACCCTTTTTTACGAAGGTTTGGAAATGACATGCAAGGAAAATATTTATAATTGCAAGTTTTATCTTGCATAATAATAATCTAACCCAATGAGGTCATGCAAAAAAAATAATTGTACCTTTTTTCTGTTTAAATCGAAAAAGGATAGTCTAATTCATCGATCAGTATGATTAAATTATTTTTTATTTATATTTTTTGATGTATAAAATCGTTTTAAAGTATGGTATTTTTAAAAAGTTGCAAAAACCAGCCATGTTTTGTCGTCACAACGTTACGAACGAAGTTCAGACTCATTTCAAACAGACATTTTATATGGACACATAATTTCTAAAAGAAAAATATATATAAACTATAAATTGAGGATTACATATCTAAATATGCTATATTATATTAATATAATATCGTTCTATTTATTTTTATAAATATAATTTTCATTTGGCGTGAAATTATCTACGTTACATCAGATGTTTCTTTCACTTTTGAATCTTTGAATTAGACGGTAGGAGGTTATAAACGCATATGAGACATTGAATATATTCCAGAATATTATTTTATTCTTTATTTTGGCATGAAACAACGTTCCAACGACATGTTTACTTTCATAAATTTTAGGTTATCTTTAAATGTCACTTTGACGAAGCGGGGGTCTTCAGCCGCATTTTAAAGAATGTCATTTTCAATTACAATTTTTTCATGATTAAAGATCGATTTGAGGAAAAATAAAAAATACGGGTCTATTATTTTTCACTACTCTATCGATTAAAATTATAAAAAAAAGTGCATCACCTCATTGCAAGATAGAATTTGCAATTATACCTAACTCCAAGAGAAAAGTTGCATTTATGCCTAATTGCAAGATAAAAGTTGCAGTTATGCCTCATTGCAAGTTGCAATTACGCCTAATTACACGACAGAAGTTGCAATTTTACCTAATTGCGAGATAAAAGTTGCAATTAAGGATAATTGCAAGTTTAATCATTTCAAGATAGAAGTTGCAATTACGCAATTACATTTGTCGAAGGGGAATTACTTGTTTAACATTTGGATAGACTGCTAGATTAAATCTATTTTAAAAATTTAGCAGTGCAGACACTCATGCCCGTATTCATAAACATTCGTAAAAATTTTAAACGGTTCGTTATAATATTTATCCAATAAAAACAGTCGACATTGAAAGAAAAATCAAAATTTTATTTGTCAAGTTTGATTGTATTTGTCAAAAATTATAACGAGCCGTTTTGAAACTTTGCGAGTGTTTATGAATATGGGCATCAGATTTTATTTTTTTCTGTGTGAACCGTAACAGATATCACAAATTACAGAAAAGTTTACTATTGAATGTATCTTTCTGAAGAAAAATAATTTCACGTTTTCGGCATTGCCAACAAAAAGTTACGGTCTAATTAATATTGGAACATCTAAGTTTTAGTGGTTCACTAATAATAACAAGTATCACCTTAAAAGATGACATAACCATATAAACTGTCATACCAAATTTCATCCAAATCGAATAAAGCGTCCGATTATTATAAGCAAAATTAATTTTTTTTCGAAGAACTTTGAAGCAGAATTCTGGCTAAATGGTACACTTTCCGGTAGAAGCAAGTTTGGTTAAATTGTTTTATTTTAGCCTCAGGAATCTGTGGTTAAGCCATGTCCCCTTATTTAAGAGACACCCTGTATATCTTCAAATGTATAAACATGAATAAAATGAAATTGTTTTCAAACAAATTCTATAACTATCACGCTACTGAGATTTTTAAATTGTTCTTAAATAACTTAATTTATAATCGGTTTTTCTAATTTTTGCTCTTTAAAATCTGCTATAGAAAAAAACAGAATTTTACATACAACGATAAAATTAAATTATCGACTCGCGAAAAATAACTTTCCGCTCGACGATAAAATACAATTTTATCGTTTTGTATAAAAAATAACTATATTTAATGCATGTAGTAACGATCGACTCTCAGTCTCAATCTCCATTTTATTACGTGAAATGAAGTATAGTTATTATTCTTTAAACGTCAAGATAAACATTTTCCAACTTAGTTAAAATTCGATTTTATTGACAATAGAGTATTATACAGCAAGGGGAGAAATGCATGACTTTTCCAATGGTGTATACTGTATTTTTTTTTAATTTTCAAATCGTACATAATTATATAAATCGTGTTGTGATAATATGTTATCCTTTCTTTACAAATGAATATAGGAGAACCAATGAAAATATGCTACATCTTAAAGATTTCTTAGTATTATTTTTATAAAAAAAAATTCAAATGCCTCTTATTAATTTGCAAAAATTTTAAATCAAAACAACGAAAGGTTTTGTCATCACCGTATAAATAGCTACTCACATGTGACAAACAATCGCCTACGTTTATTTATATAAATAACGTAGGTGATGAACAAACTGTTTTCCTATTGGCTATGAATGATATGCTGTATGTAATTTGACGTCACAGGAGTGGGGATTTGTTTTTCATGACTTCGATTATTTACGAAAATAACAACAATTTGTTATTTTTATTACCATGAAAAATATTTCATTTAAAATACTTTTTAAAAAATGTGACACCGGCTCATTGATGTTTTGAAGAAGGGATTTAGTGACGTCATTATGGTTGCGTTTCACCTACGTTTTATTAAAAGACAGGTTTTGCCTTAAAACAGGAATAGAGGGGAGCAGGGCTTATTCACGCGTTTGTTTCCAAAACATCTGAGCGATTTTAACCCTTATTGCAAGCAGCTGTAACCGTATAGTCGACCAGTTAAATACTGTTATGTTACAGTTGACCAAATATGAATAAATACTTGATTATCCATAACATAAATAAAACAATTTAAAACTAAGAAAACTATGAATTAAACTGAACATGTATTTATACGAGAACGTCAGAAGACAAAATGGTGATTGATAACGGTTGGTGATGCTTGATGGCATTGAAAACTAGGGCGAGTTTCTTTATTTAACAACTATTCATGTATTCAACGACCAAATATAACTAGACAAAACATCGTTTCATTTGTTTTGTTTTGATTTTGGCTGGCCAGACAGAGATAGAGATATGTTTTATCTAGTTCGGGCATTTCTCACTAGATGCGCAATATCATTGACATTTTAGAATAGAAAGTTTTTTAGAATATACAAGTTATACGTATATTTCGATTATAGGTCAAATCTGTAAGTGTTACAGATAAGTAAATCTGTACGTACAAAACGCATCCATCTTTGCATATGAGGCGCGAGCTTTGACATTTGCTTGTTTGGCCCATCGCAACATATACCTATTAACCTAATATACTGCTAATCCTCCGCGATTCATCCGTTAAAGAATATGAAACAGAAGATACGTCTCCATCGCTCACAAGCGATGCAGTGCTTTGGATGCGCATGCTCGCATTCTATAATTCTATTGGCTACTGGCGCCGCTAACAGAGATAACGAAAGAGTGGGATTTGAAAATTGAAGTTTCCTGTAAACCATGTGCGTTATTGAAGTGTGATAGACCAGAAAAGTGTAACGGTCAATTGTAGGCGCCAAATTCAAACTCAGTTCATAACGCTGAAAACATAATTTTACTCCCCATGTATTTCTTACCTAGAAAATTTTTGCTCAATTTTAAGCGGTGAGAAATCTCTTAATTGTATAAAACATAATTTAATATATTTGTTTAGTTATCATAATTTCATTGAATTTTAAATTTCGCGCTATAGTAATGTTATTATACATAAACAATATTAAATTTTAATGATAATATTATGTATATGAATTCTTTACTTTGTTGATATTTGTATATTTATTTATTTAATTCTAATTACAAAATTGTCACTTGGAAGGAAATTTTCCTGACCGCTAAGAAACATATTTTAGTTTCACGAGCATGCGCATACAAAGCACTGTATCGCTTGTGAGCGATGGAGATATATCTTCTATCTCAATATATATTGACCGCTAAGAAACATATTTTAGTTTCACGAGCATGCGCATACAAAGCACTGTATCGCTTGTGAGCGATGGAGATATATCTTCTATCTCATATTCTTTAACGGATGCACAACACATTGGTGAGATAGGGGATTAGCAGTATATTAGTCTAAAGGCCTATTTATAATGAAGTAACGCAAGCTGTAACGCAGTTGCAGTAAGGTAACGCAAAAGATAAATGTACGGTACAGCATATACCGTTTTATAATGAAACGCAACGCAGAGCCGCAGATGTAACGTAACGCAACGCAACGCCAAAGCTGACCAACTTTCATCTTTCTACCTTACTTTTGTACCTCTAGCCAATCAGAATTCAGTGTTTGAGTTTTACTATAAAAATCTGTATTATCGATATGTTCGTGAACTGTCAAAATTACATAATAAATTCTACATTTTATGGTTAGACCGGTTAGATTTTCAAAGCGATACAAAGAATAATTATGGATGATAGAAAATTAATCGAATTTATCGAGAATCACCGAGTCAGAAACAACATTGCCGCTGGTATATCGTCGTCACTGTCCATTTCTATTCAAATTATTTTATACACTTATTTATATCATGTGTCATAAAGACTATAAATAAAAGCGAGTTGAATTTCAACGATATATACAGAATTCTTTTGATTGGTTAGAAGTGCTATCTTCGGCGTTATTATAAATCACATATTTTGTGTTTGCGTTACTGATTACGTTGCGTCGTTGCGTTGCGTTTTACGTTACTTCATTATAAATAGGCCTTAATAGGTATATGCATCGCAACAAGGTTACCAATAATACAGCTTGGTACCTCGCCTGTGTTGCCAAATGAATTTAAACGTAAAATTAATTTATAAAAATATCCATTATGTTTTGTATATGTAATTATTTATAAGCTTTGATATTAAATAAAAACCAACGTGTCACTCAAAAACAAAACCGCAAATGTCAAATTACAGAGGTATATTCAAGTGACCTCTAGTGAGAAATTCGCGAACTAGATAAAATATCTCTGTCTCTTTCTGGTCAGCTGAAATCAAAACATTCAGTGAAGAGGGATAGGGAATGTTTTGTCTAATTATATTTCATCATTGGCTGCAACTTTTGGAAACTTATTCATTGTAACATCTGTGTGACTATTAGACAGGTTTTTATTGTAACATTGTTTAATATTATGTGTTGATAATTTCATATAAGTAATGAGAGCTGTCAGTGGGATTTTGATGAACTAATGGCGCCACTCCAGCAATAGCTCTCTGCGATTCAGCAATGAAATGTGCATGTGAGCAAGTAAGCGCTAGTACAAAATTTGTCTACAATTACACATTCTGGTATCAAATCTGACAACCAACAGCGCTCATAAGAAGTATAACCTTAATTTCTTCTTTTAAATTATTAATGGACCATAAATTATAATTATTTTCCATAATGTGTATTTACCCACAAATAATGCACACTGAAAATACTGTCGGATGACTCACTACTGTCACCGTCAAATTTTGACAATTTGATTTTATTGTTAAGGATTTACAATTGCAATAAAAGTATTGCAAAATTATTGTTAAATTGTGTACAATGTTTCTTATGTATTTTTATCTAATTATTTTTGCATCAAAATATTCGTAATAACCGCCATTATTTTCCCCGCTTTTAAATCATTCAAATCGCTTTTACTGGAGTGCTGCCATCTGCGATAGCTTTGCCTGACAGCCCCCATTCAATTCGCGTTTTGTTAAACCGTTGCAGTTATTTCAATGAAGATGACGAATCTATTCTGAAAATAAAATTTTATTAGAAATGAAAAAGTATAATTAAACATTAAATTTGTGCACATGCATTTTAATATCAAAATAAATTTATTTTTAATTAAACGCGGGTGAAACGCAGCCAGATTGTCAAAAATGTTCGTTAACTTATGCTCTGTTCTCCTTACTAATTCAGAAGATGGCGCTCACATCAGCGTCAGTTTTAAACAGCCGAAATTAAAAATGGCGGTTATCATCTGCTGTCATCTGACATTTTATTAAAATATTAAAAAGTTACAGTGAAAATAAATAGCCAGAAGACTTACGTCTTCAACCTCAAAAACACCTTATAAAATGAAATATAACTTATAGAAATTATTTAATTTTAAAACGTATACCCATGGGGTCGCGTGGCCGTGTGCGTATAGTGTCTGGTTGGCAATCTGGTGACCCCGGTTCGATCCCGGCCAATACAGACTTTTATTCGCACAAAAGTGATCCCTGTGGCGCACTCTCCACGCCGACTATGAATGCTCATGAGGTGACGCCCACACGGTAAAAATATATCATCATTACCGATGTCTACATGTATTGTTGTAGATACTGGCACACTCAGTAATGGGTAATATGCCGTGATGATATATTTTATTTTTAAGAAATGTATATATTAATGAAATTTACAAGTATTTCTAAATCAATCTCTATTCCTTTTACGGAATATAAAATTATTTAAAATAATTGTAGGTAGTTGATTTTTATACTATACGTTAGCATGACAATGTTTAGGTACATTAAATTTTTTATCGATCGAATATCGATCCTGTCACCATTGTCACTTGGTTGTCATTTTTTTCTGCGTTAAGTGTTTGTGACTTGTGCTACAGTATTACTTGTTTGTTTTAATAATATACTATAATACATCCATAATAATGCCTAAAGCTTTAACAAAGCAATATCAAAAGCTAACCATGAATGTCGTGAACTATTTCGAACGGGAATTAACCAACGGTGTGCAATTGTCCTGTTGAAAGCCGTTCGATAGGTATTTTTTTCCAAATATTTCTTTTATCAAACTTTAATTAAATTTTGTATTTTTATGCCCATATTCATAAACATTCGTAAAGTTTCAAAACGGTTCGTTATAATTTTTGACAAATAGAATCAAACTTGACAAATAAAATTTCGATTTTTGTTTCAATGTCGACTGTTTTTATTGGATAAAAATTATAACGAACCGTTTAAAATTTTTACTAGTGTTTATGAATACGTGCATTAGAATGAAAAAAGATGACATCTACGCACATAATTAATATAGTGAAAATGAAATGGCAGAAGACCTACGTCATAGATCTGAAAAAAACTTTATAAAATGAAATATAACTTGTAAAAATTATTTATTTTTAAATACAGAAAAAAGAAAAATTCTAGTATTAAGAAACGTATATATCAATGAAATTTCATTTTTATAACGGTACGTTGGCATGACAATGTTTACATTAAATTTTATATCGATCGAATATCTATCCTGTCACTATTGTCACTTGGTTGTCAGTTTACGTTCATAATAATGTCTAAAGCTTAAAAAAGCAATTTCAGAAACTAACCTTGTCATGAACTATTTCGAATGGGAATTGTGGGCCATTAATTCCGTTGAAAGCCGTTCAAAAGGTATTTCTTTAAACTATGTAATTTTAGAGAGGAGCAAATGCCCTGCAAATAAGCAAATCTTGACAAGCAGATATGGGCACCCGTTTCAGAATGACAGCTAGTAATCATGTACATAACTTACAAATGTCATAAATTTTAATTCAAAATATCAAGATTTTGTAAGTTCACGTGGTTTCTTTGTCACCAGGTGCGTGGACTTTACTTGGCGAGTTAAATAAATCACACGAAATTTGAAATGAAAAATATTGACATTTGACATCTATGTATGTACATGATTACTATTACTGTTCTAAATAATTTTCATTCTTTGTCCTTGGATTTTCGCCAAACATTTCCAGATTGTCTTCATCACTAGAAGAAAATTCCCCCGATTCATACGACTCTTCAGATGAAAATTCGTCAATCATATATATATAACAGAAAATGACGCCAAATTACAAGGTTAATTAACAAAACAGCTGACCAAAATCGTATAACTGCGCAAACTCGAATCATTAGTAAGAAGATAAACCACCTGAAATTGGAAAATATCATGAAATTTGGAATGAAAAATGATGACATTTGTCATTTATATTATTAGCTGTCATTCTGTCACGAGTCCCCATATCTGCTTGTCAACACAGACCACTAACCTAAACTTGTCAAGAAAGACCAACAAAGTAACATGACTGCTCGCGCCTTATAAATTAGTAGCCTATGTAAACTTAGTAGTATATGACGTCATTATTTAGGGATATTTTTTTCTCTGCCATTTCATTTCTACCATAGTTGCCATTTTGTTACGGGCCCCCATATCTGTTCGTCAAGAAAGACCAACAAAGTATTCCATGTAAACTTAGTACTATATGACGTCATTACTTTAGTAATATTATTTGATGACGTAAGTGTTCTGCTTAATCATTTCTACCGTATCATAATGCCAACGAAACTTTGTATATTATAGTCAGTAGGTATGAAATATTAAGTATTATCTACCTGCATTCCCAAGTTGGACAAAGATGATATTTGACATTGTACATAAAAATGATACTAGATGTCACGTGTCATGTAAACTGACTCTAGTCTGAAATTACAGTGTGTAAACTTGGCTTCAATTACAGGCAAATAAAAAGTTTAAAACTATGCCCTATTCCCTACAATACTGAATTGAAAGGTGTAACAGAGTATAATGGTATTTTACAATCTAAGTAGTCGTTTAGGCGCTGTATAAAAGGATGAATCTTAGCTTGTAAATTTTTCTAAATATAACAACAATAAGCTAAGGGCTGGTTTATTGTGAATTTTTAATTTACGAATTTACAATTTATAATTTAGATTGTAAAATATAAACATACGTAAAACCTATACGACGGTTTATGAACAAATTAGAAATTTAGATTTGGTATATTTTGTAATTCCAAATGTAAATTTCAAATTCGACCAATCACAAGAGAGCACCATCAAACATGGCGATAGAACTCAGTTTATAAACTAAAGAAAAAACCCCTTAACTTTAACAATAAATTTAAAAACTATATACGTATTTCGAGAACTAAGTTCTCATCATCAGTAGAAACTACAAAGTAAAAACAGAGAAGTTAAGATTACTCAGCATGTAAACCATGCCAGAGGTCAAAACAGCTCTGAGGAATAAGGGAGAGAACACGGGTTATATAGGGACAGGAGTCATAGGTGAATGGATACCTAATTGGGTAACTAAGATTAAACAGAGTAACTGTCTTATATTAACTCATATAATTTAGAATTTGGGATGGGACCTAGGTCCGCGTCATCAGATAAAATTGGTCTAAAATTTGCTTCTAATAATGAGGAATAGTGATAGAAATCAAGATTATATTTTTCAAGAGATGGGACTAATGTCGTTTCGTTTCGAGCTAATGTAAGTAACTTTACATTCGAGAACTGCCTTCTTTAATTTAAATTTTACGCAAAACTATTTTTTGGACTTGTGTCACTCTTTTCGCCGTTGTACGATATGTATTTAATTTCGTGTGTAATTTTTGTACAATTCATTTGCTTTGTCGTACAAATTACGATGTTCACGAATACTGCTTATTAACAAAAAACAAAATATCCATTTGTTACTGTAAATCCATCTTCAAAATGTCAACAACAACTCACAAACAGAAAATACAGCTGACGGATGAAGCAAAGTTATACCTTACCGCCATGTTTAATAATTCTCTCTTGTGATTGGTCAAATTTGAAATTTTTAATCGTTCATAAACCATCGTTGCGTTTTAAGTGAATTTATATTTTAAAATCTAAATTATAAATTGTAAATTTATAAATTAAATTAATCATAAACCAGCCCTAACGCACAAAAGCAACGCTTGTAAAACTCGGACCGAGTTTTGTGAGTTAGGTTATTGTTATTATAATTAGAGAAATACAGGGTGTCTCAATAAGCTTGCTCACTATTGGTAACTTTTTTATTTGATGAGATACGAGGTTGGTTAAATTAGAAAATTGGTCATGTAGACAAAATAAAAATTGTGTCAGCGGTTCCCAAAATTTGGGACAGAATATATATTTTTTAAATTTTTTATTGCAAAGAGTATTTTTTTCTCTTTCCAATAAGGTAATGTTGTTTATGTACAATTTTTTCAAATAAACGAGTTATCTACGTTTAAAAATAAAAATTAAATTTTATTAGTTTAGGTCAAGTAAACTATGGAAACAATTGTCTTTTATAAAATTATTATTTTATTAATTTATTTTACAGTAATAACAAAACAAAGAAAATATTCAAATTGAAAGCCATTATTTCTTTCGCAAATTTAAACTATTTTGGAATGAGAGCCGACCGTTCTACGTAACTGGTGTCTAGATATAACTTTCCATATAGCACGATCATATCTAACTTTTCTTCATTTGTAAAGTTATTAAACATTATTAAACACAGAGAACTTTACGGGAGAAATGATTAAACGTCAAACAAACAAAAAATCAATTGTTTCCATGGCTTACTTGACTAAAAAACTAATAAAATAGTTTACAAAATTTAAATTTTTAACTGTAAATAACTCGTTTATTTGAAAAAATTGTACATAAACAACATTACCTTATTGGAAAGAGAAAAAAATACTCTTTCCAATAAGATAATAAAAAATATATGGTTCCATTTAAAAAATATATATATATTGTCCCAAATTTTGAGAACCGCTGACATAAATTTTATTTTGTCTACATGACTAATTTTCTAATATAAAATGGCACAATTTTGCTCATTTAACCAACCTCGTACCTCTTCAAATAAAAAAGTTACCAATAGTGAGCAAGCTTATTGAGACATTCTGTATATAAGCTAATTAATCTGTTCGACTGTTCGTCATTTCTTAAAACGCATAGTTAAATTGTAAAATATCGCTAAGTCAACGAAAGTTTGATAATCATCTGCGTTTTATTGAAAGACGGGTTTTACTTTCTGGCTATGACATATTCAACTCAAATTAGAATTTAGATTTTAAGAAGAAGCACTGCTATATATTATATTACTATTTTGTACATGTACATACTATATAGGTTTATAAAAAAAATTAGAGCATGACTTTAAAATATACTTAATTTGAAGAATACGAGCTGTATATATTAATAAGTATATTGAAAGTACATATTCTATGTATTCTGATGTACATATATAATTTAAGCGTATTTTTCCGTATATATCGATAATTAAATTTGATATTTTTTATTGTTTAATTGAGAAATATATATCGGCACGACAAAATATGCGGTTAATACGACAAATATTTCGTGTGCTCGGTTAAGTGTGATAATGGAGTGCTTGTGTCTGCTTTACATATAAAAGTATTCCATATTACATAATTGTATTTGTCGCGAAGAAAGTGTTTTGTCGTGCCCCGACAAATGTATGCTGTTTGTATATGCAGTGAGCTTACCTAGTCAAATTTGCGGACGAAACGCATTGGATGAAAATATTAATTATCTATTTAATATATAGCTATTGTTATTTTGTTATGTATTAATTTTATCTTAAGTAAATAAATAAAATGTAAGTAATATATTTATATTTGCATGTATTTCTTATTAATTACTTAAGGGCTTTAAGGTAGTTCATCAGTGACATCCCTAATCAAGTGAGTTATTAATAGGTATTTATAAAAACAAGTACCTAATATCTTTTGCTTGCAAAAAGTGATGCATTTGATTCATGTTATATTTATAAAATATCTGATGTGGACACAACATGACTTCCTTGTACGCCTGTTACACTATACATATTTTATTAATAATTAAAATATGTATTATAACAGACCCAATCATAAAATTGCACGTATTTTGACATTAAATTCTTTATTACCTTCCGTCACCTTTAGGTAAGGAAGGTATTGTCTTTAGTCAAAAAATTCGGTAGTGAGTTTTTAATGAATAAGCACGTTTTAGGGACCCTACAATACGAATTTACTATTTTTAAGATGATGTCTGTATGTATGTATGTATGTATGTATGTATGTGTGTGTGTGTGTCCGTGTGTGTGCGTGTGTGTGTATGTGTGTCCGTGTGTGACAATTTTTTCTCCGACGATAACTCCAATACTACAATTCTAAAAATTATAATTCTTTCGTATTCCTCTTCTGTACATCCATATGAAGAGTTGATTAGATTTTGGTTATAATTGATCCACCGGAAGTACCCTTATTTGAAGTTTTTAACAGTTTTTCTTGAAAAAACGCAGTTAAATATTATTTTTCGACATTTTGTGATTATCAGTATGAAAGAATATCTTATTCTCTATAAGGTTTGATTATACAGTTTCGTTCATATTCAATAGATATAGAGTTATAGAGACATTAAGAGAGATTAACTTTCAAAAATTAGTCAGCCTTGTTAAAATTATGGAAACAACAGACATATTCAGAAAAATTTAATTGACAGATGTCAGTGTCAAATGCAAAACCAAAGTTGCAAGTATAGAGTCAGAAAGTTATGTGTGAATATGATATAGTGTGCCTCCAAAGAGAAGAAGATGGAAGGACTGTGTAGCAGAAGATTTGAGAGAGAAAGAATTGTGTGAAGAAGAATCGTTAGACAGGAATGATTAAAAGAGAAGAGTAAGAAACAGCGACCCCTAATAAAATAGGGAAAGGAACTTTCGGTATAGAATTTGTAAAAAATAGTGTTCGTGTTACAATTTTATAGGATATACAAAATCTTTTTCAAGGAACTTTTGGTATGGGATAAATACAAAATATATCGAATTGACGGAAGGTTTTGTGCTGGCCACAACAGATTTTTTTCAACTGATACCAGCTTCAAGTGAAGTATCACTTCCGGTTAGACTATTTTAACCAAAATCTATTATGTTATTCCCATTTATATAAAAGTATTATATACCAAATTTGAAAAGGTTTGGTTTATATTTTAATATAGTTCTTTATTAAAATCTGTTATAAGCTTCAAGTAAAGTACCACATCCGGGTAGACCATTTTAACTAAAATTTATTATGTTATTACCATTGATATAAAAGTCTTATATACCAAATTTGAAGAGTTTTGGATTATATTTTAATATAGTTTTTCATCAAAATCTATTATAGGCTTCAAGTAAAGTGCCACTTTTGAAAGTTATGTAATGACCAAAAAGGGAGGTACACAACTAGATTTTATAACACTCCTAAATACAAAATTTTAACATTTTACGGCTTCCCGTTTTTCAGTTATGCGAGATACGTACGTACGTACAGACGTCACGACGAAATTAGCCAAAATGGATTCAGGGATGGTCAAAATGAATATTTCCTTTACTTCGTACAAGGAAGTAAAAAAATCTGTTGGGCCAGCACAAAACCTTCCGACAATTCGATGTATTTTGTACAAATCCCATACCAAAAATTTCTTTAAAAATATTCTATAAATTCAATCAAATTATATAACATGAACATATACTATGTAAATTGCATTTGACATTTCTTTCTTCAGTTTTCCCTATTTTATTAGGGGTCGTTGTTTCTTACTCTTCTCCTCCACTCATTTCTGTCCAACGCATTTTTTTCACACAGTTCTTCCTCTCTCAAGTCTTCTGCGATACAGTCCTTCCATCTTTTCTTTGGTCTTCCTCTGCATGTCACTTGCGAGGAACACTATGACACTTTCTGACCCTATACCACGATTTAAAATATACTGGTTATGCCACTTGTCATGTTTTTCTTTGTTTCTGATGGATAATGAATTTATTTTTAATATAAATTTATATATTTAATGGGCATCTGAATCAATACATTGTTAGAATTTAAAATAGGAAAAACTAAATAAATTGATAGAACCGTACGCTTCCAGATTTCCATTCGGTAATAATATCTTCTTCCCGAAAATGTTTTCTACAAACACCATTCAATCTTAATTCGCGATCATCTCTACTAATTGCACATTGCCATTTTTTAAAAAGTGATATATTGAGTGGAGCAGCAAACACAGATTCTTTTTCAGTGGATTTCTTGTAACCGGTTTCACATCCAGGAATGAAACATTATCTGTTTAATTTTCTTTTCATTTTGCATTAATTGCAATATCTTTCAACAAAATATTTATATTACATTACATATAATACGAACATGTATTTCAAAACCTGTTTTATTTACCTTCACCGCTAAATTCTACATATTTTTTAATACAAGTATATCAATTTTTAGAATTATTGTACGAATTGGTCTAAGCCATAATAAGAAAACTATTTAAAATGGTTTAAATACAAATAAAATATGACACTTGTTTTCCTAGATTAAATTTTTTATGGCAGGTGGCACCATATGTAAAATCCACCCATACAACCTTGAAATTCTGTAGTTTTTCCAGTGCAGACGCCTTCTTTAGGGGGCCTGTTTTTTTAAATGCCCCCAAACACTCATGTAAATAATACATGGCAAAAACTTTGTACCGACAGGCATGGTTTGGATTGTGTAAGATTGCTCGATCGAAAATTAAAATGAGTTAAAGATCCTGTTTTCAAAAATGTGAGAATATTTAAAAAAGTTTCAAACTAACCCCACCTAGAATTTAATTTTGAGAAACTTTTTTCAAATAAATTTTGTTCTCAAGTAAACCGTTTAGCCGGAAATGATTTTTATTCCAATTACGCAATTACATTTAAAAATTCGCCAGGGCTGTACTTATAAAAATTTCTCAACCAAATTTTGGGTTTGTATGCAACTCGACCCGTAGATTCCAAAAATCGATGGGTCGACTTCGTAGGTCTACTAATTTTTGGGGTGACTGCCCTTTACCCAAAAATGGATAGTGTTAGAAAATTGGCTTATCGATTTTTGGAATCTACGGCTCGAGTTATATATGTACCCAAAATTTGGTTAATTAATAATAAACAAAAAAGTTTTTTTTTCAAAAAATTTCTTTTAATTTAAAATTACTCAAAGATCCTGTTTTCAAAAATGTGAGAATTTTAAAAAAGTTTCAAACTAACCCCACCTAGAATTTAATTTTGAGAAACTTTTTTCAAATAAATTTTGTCCTCAAGTAAACCGTTTAGCCGGAAATGATTTTTCTCCAATTATGTAATTCACCATCCAAAATTGGGTATAGATAAACAATTTTAGACTTCACCATCAGATTCTACGTATAGTCTTACATAAGTATACCAATTTTCATATTTTTTTGTTGAAGGAATTTCAAATAAACACACTTTGAATTTTTAGTGCGCAAGCTACGCGTCAGACGCCGGCAAGATTCCTGAAATTTAGGGCAAATACAAGTTCAAATATTTGGTATATCCTTTAGTGAAAATTATCAAAAATTGGTATACATATGTATTTTGACACGAGAAATCGATTTTTAATAAAATTAAACCCCTATCTTAAACCCTTAAATAGGTACATAATGCTGCCCAAAACTGGGTGGAGATACAAACCTGTCAACTTCACCGCTAAATTCTGCGTATTTTTTTAATACAAATATGCCAATTTTCTGAATTATTGTACGAATGGTTTAAGCCATAATAAGAAAACTATTTAAAATGGTTTAAATACAAATAAAATATGACACTTGTTTTCCTAGATTAAATTTTTTATGACAGGTGGCACCATATGTAAAATCCACCCACACAACCGTGAAATTCTTTAGTTTTTCCAGTGCAGACGCCTTGTTTAGGGGGCCTGTTTTTTAACATGCCCCCAAATACTCATATAAATAATACATGGCAAAAACTTTGCACCGACAGGTATGGTTTGGAATGTGTAAGATTGATCGATCGAAAAATCAATAATTCTGATCATGCGCAGTAAGTCAAATTGTTTTTTTTATGAATAAATTTATGAAATTTAATTTGTTTAATTATTTTTTTGAATATATTCGTCAATTTTATGCACCAGAAATTAATAACAACTAATATTTTATTAATTGTTAATAACAATTTTTATAACCTCAAATGGCAGATGACAACAATAATGGATAAACAAATGTACATAATTGGAACTGAAAACAAAAGTAATTTATTCAGTTTTTATTTTGTTACAAGGTGATATTTGGTTAGTAAACATTTGTTTAAACAATGGATATGTAAATAAATTGTATTTCAGGGCATGAAACCAGTTTTTCAGTAAAATAAACCAGATTTTGAGCGAGTATTGAACTTGAAAAACCGGTTTGGGAAGAAACTGTTCATAAAAACCAGTACCAAAAACCGGTTTGTATGGAAACTAGTTAGAAAAACCGGTTTGCATAACAGGTTTAGAGACAAGATTCATTAGCTCTACATAGAGCTTCAGGCAATAATTTTTACAAATTTAATAACAACACTATTGGTTCATTTCATAGATTTTTGCAAAGATGCTACAGCTTTCAATGCCTCTTAAACCAAATGGACATAACAATATTTCATGTATTATATTACGGTATGTATATTTGTATATAATAATCAATACATATCATTATTATTATCATTGTATAAGTTTTTTTACAGAATGCCAAATGAGATGATTACAAGATCCTATTAAATGCAAACATTTCAATTGTTTGGAGTTGTCTAGCGAAGAATATTGTTGTTTAAGGGATGAAATATCGCAGGACTAAACTCCGGGGGTTGTTTTTATGTAGACGAAGAATGTGGGACTAATCAAAGAAGACAAAACACAAACAGATGACATCAAACAACAAAATAATGATAAATAACCTTTAATAAGACTAGATGGATAATGTTAGTGTTACTTTAATATTTTAGTACAAGTATTTAGTATCATTTTACTCAGTGCTTCACGCTGAATCTGCTGATGTATACTTTATTAACTTTGAATGAAAATTTTGTATTGAAAATTGTAACTGAAAAAAATCCAAGTATGTCAGATGAAATGTATTAGTGATATGTTATAGTTATAATTTATGTATTTTATATTTTTATACTTAGAATTTTGTGCTGAATCTTCTGATGTATAACACATTAACTTTTTATGAAAATTTAGTGAAGAAAAATAATAACAAAAAAATGTAGGTGCCATGTCAGTGTTATACATAATAATTTCTATTTATTTTGTATAATATGTTTATTTCTGTAAACTGTATTATTAGCATAATGTTTATAATAAGTTATAGTTAACAATTATTGTATATAATATTAATAAACAATGAAATACTTTTATTTTGAACACTCTATAAAGTATGTAACAAAAAATATTATATTTATTTAACCTCCAAATTACATATTATAACAATATTTAAATGAAAAATTATTGTATGTGGTCAAATTTTGAAGAAATTCCAATGTACATTTTATGTTATTTAAGCGCCAGCGCCAGTCATATTTTGCATTCCATAAATAATTTGTTGCTATCACACAAGACGTATTCAGGAAATTTTCTGCTAGCCAATATTTCAATATATATTCTTAAATAAATAAGTTTCATCATTTGTTTTGTATTTTCTATAAACTATTGTTTTATCCTTGTTGAAATACATATAAATTTTGGCCCAAAAAACTGTTAAACATGTTCTGTAAACAATAATTTTTAATTACAGTCCTGGATTTTATGAAGGTCAAATTTGCTGTAATACACGTGGAGACATCTAGCTGCAGATATAACAAACGTCAAATAAAATTAACAAAAAGAAAAGCGTATTTTAGTTATTATAAACATAAAATCGTGTATTAAACTATATTTAAATTATTAATTTATTTAAATTGATAAATTTAACAAGATTTCCATCTGTCATTTGATTATTATTCAAATGACATTTGTTTAAACAATATTTCTTCCCGCTTAGATCCCATGCACATTTCCGCAAACTTGATTGGTTAATTGATTTGTCGATTGTATTGATTTTCTCCCATTTACACAATACATCAACGTATTTTCTTACAATGCAACAGAAAATTATAGTTCATAAGTTTCATCATAGAATACAGCAGCAGTATTGTTTTGGTATTAATAATTTTGAGAAAACCCGTTTTTTGGCTAAACTAATAACATTTCGCCCAAGTTTGTCATAAGAAAAAATATTTGTAAATATAAATAAAAGGCAGTTTGGTTGAAACTTTTTTTTAAATTCGTTTTAATTCCAGAGATAATGAATATATATTTATTTCTCGCAAACAAAATTTTTTACAAAATAATTTTTGTAACAAACTCTATTTATTATTTAATTCTAAATATATTTTATCTTATAATTTATTTTATTTACGTATAGTTCTTGAGAAAATGTTCTATTTATTTAAACATTTATATCTCAAAAAATACAAACTATATAATTAATATTATTATATAAATAATTAAAATAGAATATTTTGAGCAAATTTTATTTGAAACTTTTTTCTATTTAACGCCCCAGTTTTGAGATAAAAATTTTTGAATATAAAAAAGATAAAATTCACAAAGTCCAACCAGTGTTTATAATTTTTGTCAATAGGTGGCTATACCAATATTTTATTGGAATTATTGATTCATAAATTATTAAATAACGGCTTTATTTCTCATTTTTAAAAAAAGTTTATTTGAAGATATTTACTCACAATTAAAAGTTACATAATACTGTATTTGTATATTGATATATATTTTTTTAACTTTAACTACACATTGCATGTGCATAAAAACTTGAATAACTTTTGTATTCTGAGGAATATTTGAATGAAAATTGGTACACGTATGTATTTTTACCCGAGGAATCGATTTTTGATGAAATTAAATCCACATTTGTTACCCAAAAATGAGTATAAATTCACGACCTAAAAATGGGTGGGAATGAAATTGTTTCTATGATGCCATTAGAATCTACGTACTTTCTTATATAAATAACCCAGTCTTCAATTGCTTAATTGGTCTAAGTACCATGAATAAATTAGTAAAACCGTTCTTGAGTAGCGATTCAGATACCATTGTTGATGAATGTTACAATTAAAACTGGACTATTCAAAATATTTTGATAAAAATTACAATGCATATATATTTTGAATCAAGGAATTATTTTTTGTTAAAATTAAATCCCCATCTTCAACCCTTAAATGGGTAGATATATAATACCCAAAACTGGGTCGAGATACAAACCTGTCGACTTCACCATTCGAATCTACATATTTTTTTATACATGTATACCAATTTTCAGAATTATTGTACTACAGTAATATATGGTTCTGAATCACACACCTTTAGGGTCAATGACCTCTGAAAATTTTGTTTTGATGTTACTAAATTACCTGTTGCAATATTTTAACAAAAATTAGTAAACTTATGTATTAAGCCCCAAAGAATCGATTTTTCGTAAAATTAAAGTCGTACCCTCAACCCTTAAATGGGTAGATATTCACTACCCAAAACTGGGTAGAGATAAACAATTTTAGACTTCACGTATATTGTTACATAAGTGTACCAATTTTCAAATTTTTTTGTTAAAAGAATTCCAAATAAACACATTTTTAATTTTACCGCAAAATTTTGAATTTTTAGTGCGCAAGCTACGCGTCGGACGCCGACAAGATTCCTGAAATTTAGGGCAAATACAAGTTCAAATATTTAGTATATCCTTTGCAGAAAATTAACAAAAATTAGTTCACATATGTATTTTGACATGAAGAATCGATTTTTTCTAAAATTAAACCCCTATCTTCAACCCTTATATGGGTAGATATACGCTACCCAAAACTAGGTAGAGACACAAATCTGTCGACTTCACTATTCGAATCTACATATTTTTTTATACATGTATACCAATTTTCAGAATTATTGTACTACAGTAATATAAGGTCCTGAATCACACACCTTTAAAGTCAATGACATGTGAAAATTTTGTTTTGATATTACTGAGTTACCTGTTGCAATATTTTAACAAAAATTAGTAAGCATATGTATTAAAACCCAAAGAATCTTTTTTGTAAAATTAAAGTCGTACCCTCAACCCTTAAATGGGCAGATATTCACCACCCAAAACTGGGTACAGATAAACAATTTTCGACTTCACCACCAGATTCTACGTATATTGTTACATAAGTGTACCAATTTTCAAATTTTTTTGTGCAAGGAATTCCAAATAGACGCACTTTGAATTTTACCGCAAATCTTTGAATTTTCAGTGCGCAAGATATGCGTCGGACGCCGACAAGATTCCTGAAATTTAGGGCAAATACAAGTTCAAATATTTAGTATATCCTTTGCAGAAAATTAACAAAAATTAGTATACATATATATTTCTACCCGAGGAATCCATTTTTGATAAAATTAGAATCGTATATTCAACCCTTAAATAGATAGATATTTGTTACCCAAAACTGGGTATAGATACAAACTTGTCGACTTTACCATTAAATTTTACGTATTTTTTAATACAAGTTTGCAAATTTTCAGAATTATTGTACGAGTGGTTTAAGCCTAGTAAAAAACGATTTAAAACCGTAATTTTTTTGGGGTCAACGACCTTTAATAATTTTTTAATTAAATGGCCATTTGTTTAAATATTTTAATGAAATTTGGTATACATATGTATTTTGAATGGTCCATTTTTTAATGTAACATTTATCAACAATGGTATTTATATCGCTATTCAAAAATAGTTTTACTAATTTTTTTGTGGTACTTAAAAACTTCAAATACGGGTACTTCCGGTTGTCCAATTATAACCAAAATCTTATCAGCTGTTCATATGGATGTAAAGAAGAGGAATACGAAAGAATTATGATTTTTAGAATTGTAATGTTGGTGTTATCGTCAGAGAAATTTTGATACGCACACACAGACGCACAGACAGACACACATGCAGACATCATCGTAAAACTAGTAAAATCGTATTCTAGGGATCCTAAAACGTGTTTATTCTTCTTGGTTCTTCTTCATCATGAATAGTCTCAAAGTTAAACCATGCATTTGCATTTTTATCAGAGTTCTTAATAGAAAAACAACTCATCATTTAAAATGAAACATTTTCCAGCAACGTAATAAAGGTTAATGTACAACAAATTATATATTTTTGTAGAATGTGTTATAATATAAATTGATAAGAAAATAAGTTTATTATTTAAGAAATATATGATTTTCTTCCAAAAAACAATGATTAAACATAGGATTCTGGAATCATTTTATCAGATTTTGTACATATCTTAAACTGTATTTTGCGTACATATTTTTTATTTATATATCAATAAAAGTTAATGTACAACAATTTACAAGTATTTTAGACTATTTAACAACAATATATAGTTCCAAATATTTTATATTTTTAAAGATATATACTTTGAAACAGTCACATCTTGGAATCAGCTGTTTTTGCAATAACATTTAGAATGAAATTATTACATTAATGGAACAATTAGGGCAATATTGTAATTGGAAATATGTGAAACAATGTTTGAATATTATTTTTTACTAATAAATTATAGAAATATTTAATGAAATAGTTCAATATGTGCCTCTATTCCCGGAGCCAAATTTACAATGAAAACATTGCAAATTTTGACAATTTTTAAATAAATAATGAAAAATTGTTTATAGAATATTATAATATAAATAATAAGCATCATTTTTTCATAAAAATATATTGCAATGTTATTAAAACAAATACATAAATGACTGGTACAGGTATTATGTAACTCTGACAAAATACAACAATTTATTATTAATTACAGTAAAAGCAAGCATGAAGCATGGAATATTAAAATAGGATTAATAAGGATCATTTTTATTCAAAAACATATTACAATAATGTTTAAACAAAGCCAAGAACTATAATCAACATTTTAACAATATTCTTGGTTAACAGCTGACAGTTCCAACTTCAAGTCGTTGAATTTTCACCGATTTCTCGGAAATACTAAAATCTACAAATGTTTTAAGTACTTTTTCATGAATAGCATATAAAGTGGCATGTTTTTATAAAGTTTATTTATCATTTAATGATAATTGATAATTCCAAATCATCAATCTGACGTTGGGTATCTTCTATCTCTCTCCAACACACGTCGTCTTATGAAAATTGTGCGAGCGACTCCATGATTCAGTCTAGATTCAGCTCGCGGTGTGTTCACGTCGCGCTGCTCCGCGAAGGCGCCATCTAGTTTCACGTTGTGACACTTTTGCACAAGATTCCAAGTTATTTCGTGTTCATTGCACGTAACTGGGTGTTTATCAACACTAATAATTATTTAAATAGTGTTTACGATACTTTAATAACATTTTATAATGAAACTGAGAAAGTGTACTTGTGTTTGAAGAAACATTGTGTTGTTGAATAACATTTGGTGAAATAAGTGATCAAATTTAAGAACATTTATTGATGTTTACGAACAATGCCGAGCCGATAATAGTTGCTGAGAACTTTGTTGCAATTTTAACACGCTGTTTGCTGCCAGTTTTATTTGCTGTTCGTTTTACACTGGTCCTGGATTAACATCAAAAGGTAAGCGAAATTGTTATTTATTTCATATTTATTTTTCGTTTGTTTATGCATAAATACGAGCCCCGTCGCATATTAGTTGGCCCACCCGGTTTAATTTAATTAGTTAATATATGATTTAAGTAATAACTACTATAAATTATCGCCAATTTTTATTAATATTAGACATTTTGTCGTTCTAATGACATATATAGCAAGATATGTTTTCTAAAATTGATATGTAGAATGGAATTAATACTTTGTTTTACGAAGGCATAGATTCTGCGAGACTCCAGCGACTGTAATTGTTCAATTATTTCCATAATTAATAATATAAAGTATATTATATTATGTAATTTTAAGAATTACTTTTTGTCATCTGTGATTATGCTAATTTTTTAAATCTTTATCTACTTGAAAGCATTTGGAACATTGATTTTTACAACTTATCTTTAGTTTAATATACAATTATCATAGTTTTAAAAATCATGAGTAATTTATTCGCCCTTATGTCAAGCAATCTTAAGCGTGCATCACACGATCAAGTTTTTTTTTTCAAGTGACTTGAAAAGTTTTTTCTCTCGCACATGAGTGCAAGAGAGACAAACAAATAGACTTTTAAAGAAAAACTGGATCATCTGCTATTTTTTCTTAAAAGTCACTATAAGTATGGACCTTTGTGCATATGTATATGAATTTTCAATTGTTGTTCCCAGCTGGTACAGTCAGAGAAAGCAAAAAACAAAAAATGGAAACTTCATATAGTCTGTAGTACAGTAAAAATCCAATCACTCTGGCTGGTAGCACAAGCCCTGTTTTAACTAAAACACTGTTTTAAGAAATGTCAAATTCAAATTTCAATATTTAATTTCACCTTTATGTTTAAAGAACGATTTTTTAAAAAATATTTATTTGAATACAAACTATGTTCTGCTTTAAAATCGTATTTTGATAAATTTGATACTATTTATTTTTGTTATTAAATAATGAAATCTGACATTAAAACAGCGTTTTAGTTAAAACAGGGCTTGTGCTACCAGCCTCTGTATCTAAATGAAAAATATCATTTTCCCCTAATTCGGTCATACTGCTTACGGGAAAAATAACGAAAAAATTCTCTAGGCTTTAGTTTCCAAAATAGAAATCCCGTATTTGCATTGAATTAACAAAATCAAGCATAATTACGGTCGGCATTCCAAATTAGACTCGTTCGTGTTCGTCTGTAATGTTCTTACTTGTAACTTGTATAGCTGTCGTCTTCAAGCAAATATCTATTTTATTTTGCTGCTAAAAATGCATTTATTGTGCTGCTAAAAATGCATTTATTGTTGATATATTATTGTTTTAATAGTGAAATATTGTCATCTACTGTTGCAAATTAATAACAATCGTAAGTTTAAATAACATCCCAACTTCATTATAGAAGTTAATAATGTGTTTGTATGAGAATAAAATGTTTCATAATTATAGTTAAGCTTTGTGTACAATTTTATAAACTATTAAATATTTCATAGCAAACATATTGGTAACAAATAAAAATTTGAATAATAACAAATGTTTTTAAGTAATTTATTTATTAGAAATCGATTAAAATGCATTCAATAGCAAACAACACTTTAATTTTTATGTTTTTGTCAATTTGCAGGTGAATAGAAATTGCCGAGTTCCCGAGTAATTGAAAACGAGTGTGCAGAGATACCGAGCAGTTGAGTACGAGATTGCAGAGATGCCGAGTAGCTGAGATCTTCTAATGTAAGTCATGCTAAATAAATTAATTTTTCTCTTTTGATAATAAATAAATCATCACGGTTCGAATATTTCACAATTTATGGGTGTGTCAATCAATACAGTTATCAGTAAGCGCCATTTTAACAATGGAGTATTTTTAATATTCTCTTAATCCGACCACGCTGATTACAGGAAAAAATAAACTAAAAATTCTCAGGGTTTTAGTTTCCAAAATAGAAATTTTTATTTTGATTAGAAATCTCCCATAGTTTTTTCACTTTGCCGACCTATAACTAAGGAACAGTTAAAAATACATTGACGCGCTTTGCGCCATTCGTTTCTATGGACTTTTGTACATATGTGACGGAATATTCAATTGTCGTGTCCGACTGGTACAGTTAGACCAAGCAAAAAACAAAAAAAATGGTATGCTCATAAACAGTAGTCCACTAAAAATCCGACCAGCCTATATTTAATTGGAAAATATTATTTTCTCTTAAATAAAGCATGCTGATTACGGGAAAAATAATGAAAAAAAATCTCTAGGCCTTATTTTTTAAAATAGAAATTTTTATTTTTAAAGCAAAATTGACAATATTTTTTTACTTTGACGGACTGTAACTAATGAATGGTAAAAGATACAGTAACGGGCGTTGCGCCATTCGATTCTATGGACTTTTCTACATATGGTAACCAATTTTGAATAACCGTGTTTAGCTAGTGTAGTAAGAGTAAGCAAAAATGGAAAAAATGGTAACTTTAAACAATTCAGTAGTCCACTAAATATCCGACCACTCTATAAATAATTGGAAAGTATTATTTTCTCTTACTTCGAACATGCTGATTACAGGAAAAATAATGAAAAAAATCTCTAGGCCTTAGTTTCTAAAATAGAAATTTTTATTTTTAAAGCAAAATTGACAATATTTTTTGACTTTGACGGACTATAACTAATGAATGGTAAAAGATACAGTAACGGGCGTTGTGCTATTCGATTCTATGGACTTTTCTACATATGGTAACCAATTTTGAATAACCGTGTTTAGCTAGTATAGTAAGAGTAAGCAAAAATGAAAAAAATGGTAACTTTAAACAATTCAGTAGTCCACTAAAAATCCGACCACCCTATAATTAATTGGAAAGTATTATTTTCTCTTAATTCGAACATGCTGATTACAGGAAAAATAATGAAAAAAATCTCTAGGCCTTAGTTTCTAAAATAGAAATTTTTATTTTTAAAGCAAAATTGACAATATTTTTTGACTTTGACGGACTATAACTAATGAATGGTAAAAGATACAGTAACGGGCGTTGTGCTATTCGATTCTATGGACTTTTCTACATATGGTAATCAATTTTGAATAACCGTGTTTAGCTAGTATAGTAAGAGTAAGCAAAAATGAAAAAAAATGGTAACTTTAAACAATTCAGTAGTCCACTAAAAATCCGACCACCCTATAATTAATTGGAAAGTAATATTTTCTCTTAATTCAAACATGCTGATTACGGGAAAAATAATGAAAAAATCTCTAGGCCTTGGTTTCTAAAATAGAAATTTTTATTTTTAAAGCAAAATTGACAATATTTATTGACTTTGACGGACTATAACTAATGAATGGTAAAAGATACAGTAACGGGCGTTGCGCCATTCGATTCTATGGACTTTTCTACATATGGTAACCAATTTTGAATAACCGTGTTTGCTAGTATAGTAAGAGTAAGCAAAAATGAAAAAAATGGTAACTTTAAACAATTCAGTAGTCCACTAAATATCCGACCAGCCTATAACTAATGGGAAAGTATTATTTTCTCTTTATTCAAACATGCTGATTACGGGAAAAATAATGAAAAAATCTCTAGGCCTTAGTTTATAAAATAGAAATTTTTATTTTTAAAGCAAAATTGACAATATTTTCTGACTTTGACGGACTATAACTAATGAATGGTAAAAGATACAGTAACGGGCGTTGCGTTATTCGATTCTATGGACTTTTCTACATATGGTAACCAATTTTGTATAACCGTGTTTAGCTAGTATAGTAAGAGTAAGGAAAAATTGAAAAAATGGTAACTTTAAACAATTCAGTAGTCCACTAAAAATCCGACCACCCTATAATTAATTGGAAAATATTATTTTCTCTTAATTCGAACATGCTGATTACAGGAAAAATAATGAAAAAAATCTCTAGGCCTTAGTTTCTAAAATAGAAATTTTTATTTTTAAAGCAAAATTGACAATATTTTTTGACTTTGACGGACTATAACTAATGAATGGTAAAAGATACAGTAACGGGCGTTGTGCTATTCGATTCTATGGACTTTTCTACATATGGTAATCAATTTTGAATAACCGTGTTTAGCTAGTATAGTAAGAGTAAGCAAAAATGAAAAAAAATGGTAACTTTAAACAATTCAGTAGTCCACTAAATATCCGACCAGCCTATAACTAATGGGAAAGTATTATTTTCTCTTTATTCAAACATGCTGATTACGGGAAAAATAATGAAAAAATCTCTAGGCCTTAGTTTATAAAATAGAAATTTTTATTTTTAAAGCAAAATTGACAATATTTTCTGACTTTGACGGACTATAACTAATGAATGGTAAAAGATACAGTAACGGGCGTTGCGTTATTCGATTCTATGGACTTTTCTACATATGGTAACCAATTTTGTATAACCGTGTTTAGCTAGTATAGTAAGAGTAAGGAAAAATTGAAAAAATGGTAACTTTAAACTATTCAGTAGTCCACTAAATATCCGACCACACTATAATTAATTGGAAAGTATTATTTTCTCTTAATTCAAACATGCTGATTACGGGAAAAATAATGAAAAAATCTCTAGACCTTTGTTTATAAAATAGAAATTTTTATTTTTAAAGCAAAGATACAGTAACGGGCGTTACGCCATTCGATTCTATGGACTTTTCTACATATGGTAACCAATTTTGAATAACCGTGTTTGCTAGTATAGTAAGAGTAAGCAAAAATGAAAAAAATGGTAACTTTAAACAATTCAGTAGTCCTTTAAATATCCGACTACCCTATAATTAATTGGAAAGTATTATTTTCTCTTAATTCAAACATGCTGATTACGGGAAAAATAATGAAAAAATCTCTAGACCTTTGTTTATAAAATAGAAATTTTTATTTTTAAAGCAAAGATACAGTAACGGGCGTTACGCCATTCGATTCTATGGACTTTTCTACATATGGTAACCAATTTTGAATAACCGTGTTTGCTAGTATAGTAAGAGTAAGCAAAAATGAAAAAATGGTAACTTTAAACAATTCAGTAGTCCACTAAATATCCGACCACCCTATAATTAATTGGAAAGTATTATTTTCTCTTAATTCAAACATGCTGATTATGGGAAAAATAATGAAAAAAATCTTTAGGCCTTAGTTTCTAAAATAGAAATTTTTATTTTTAATGCAAAACTGACAATTTTTTTTAACTTTGACGGACTATATCTAATGAATGGTAAGAGACACGTCAACGGGCGTTGCACTATTCGATTCTATGGACTTTTCTACATATGTTTACCAATTTTGAATAACCGTGTCTAGCTAGTATAGTTAGAGTAAGCAAAAGTGAAAAAAAATGGTAACTTTAAACAATTCAGTAGTCCACTAGAAATCCGACCACTTTGTATTCAAATGAAAAGTATTATTTTCTCTTAATTCAAACATGCTGATTACGGGAAAAATAATGAAAAAAATCTCTAGGCCTTAGTTTCTAAAATAGAAATTTTTATTTTTAAAGCAAAATTGACAATATTTATTGACTTTGACGGACTATAACTAATGAATGGTAAAAGATACAGTAACGGGCGTTGCGCCATTCGATTTTATGGCCTTTTCTACATATGGTAACCAATTTTGAATAACCGTGTTTAGCTAGTAAGAGTAAGCAAAAATGAAAAAAATGGTAACTTTAAACAATTCAGTAGTCCACTAAATATCCGACCAGCCTATAATTAATTTTAAAGTATTATTTTCTCTTAATTCAAATATGCTGATTACGGGAAAAATAATGAAAAAATCTCTAGGCCTTAGTTTATAAATAGAAATTTTTATTTTTAAAGCAAAATTGACAATATTTTTTGACTTTGACGGACTATAACTAATGAATGGTAAAAGATACAGTAACGGGCGTTGCGCCATTCGATTCTATGGACTTTTCTACATATGGTAACCAATTTTGAATAACCGTGTTTAGCTAGTATAGTAAGAGTAAGCAAAAATGGAAAAAATGGTAACTTTAAACAATTCAGTAGTCCACTAAATATCCGACCACTCTATAAATAATTGGAAAGTATTATTTTCTCTTAATTCAAACATGCCGATTACGGGAAAAATAATGAAAAAAATCTCTAGGCCTTAGTTTATAAAATAGAAATTTTTATTTTTAAAGCAAAATTAACAATATTTTTTGACTTTGACGGACTATAACTAATGAATGGTAAAAGATACAGTAACGGGCGTTGCGCCATTCGATTCTATGGACTTTTCTACATATGGTAACTAATTTTGAATAACCGTGTTTAGCTAGTATAGTAAGAGTAAGCAAAAATGAAAAAAATGGTAACTTTAAACAATTCAGTAGTCCACTAAATATCCGACCACACTATAATTAATTGGAAAGTATTATTTTCTCTTAATTCAAACATGCTGATTACGGGAAAAATAATGAAAAAATCTCTAGGCCTTAGTTTATAAAATAGAAATTTTTATTTTTAAAGCAAAATTGACAATATTTTTTTACTTTGACGAACTATAACTAATGAACGGTAATAGATACATTAACGGGCGTTGCGCCATTCGTTTCTATGGACTTATGTGCATACCGGGAGTTTATTTTATCAGTAAACCATCGACCTTTTAACTAATGGACCAAGTGTTTCCTATTCTTTTATTGTTAGAATAATAAAAGGATAGAAATATATATTCTGTCCTTCGACAATACGGAAGTTCTCAGTTAAAGTATACTGCGCATGCGTTCGTACTCATTGTACATCTTTTTCAGCCATATGTAAACCTCTATACATCGCTCTCTATCACTAAATAGTTGTCAAAATCTATTTGACGTTTCGTGACTGTTTGTGTATTATTTTACTTTTTTGGAGAACATTTACAATTATTTCTGTCAACATATACGAATATGTGTTGTGAGGTGCATATGCGATAAAATAATGGGGAAACGGTGTATTTTGTGCAGTCAGCAGTACGTACGCCGTTTAGCTGTGTCATTTCATATGTAAGTTCTTATTAATTATTACTTGTTCCCTATAATATAATATGTGTATACAATATATTGTATTAAAAATATATAATGAAAGTAATTATGCACAAAAAATTAAATATATACTCTTAGCGATTATGCACCAAGTATAACAAGTTAGGGATAAATCAAATTTTTATTTTGCCGCGTTTTCTTAACTTCCGTTGTGTTGAAGGATAGAGATACTGTGTCTGCACCGTTATGGCGGGACAAGCGTTTTGCTCGTACGCTGCGTCTATTAGTTTAAAGGTCGATGCAGTAAACATAGGGTATATCATTGCCATAGTTACGGTATGAATGTTTGACAGCAATGTATTGAAGCGTTTATTTTATGAGTAAACATAGGCGTTTCACATGGGAAGCAGTTTTTTGTAAATACAAAGTGTTCGGCTAAAAATCAAGCCATGCTATTGAACGTAATAATAGTACATTACATCTTGTACATTATTTAATATTAATTACTTTAATAATATTGCAAAAATTGCAATAAATTACAAAAAAATGTCAAATAAATAATTGTTTCAGTTTTTTATTATGCAATATGAAAAGATTTCCGAATGTCTCCGTGGCGCAGTGGTCATAACACTAACGTCTCAAATTTTTGGTTGGGGTTCGATTCCCCATTGGGGTAATTATTTAATTTTTTTTTACATAAAAATTGTTGAACTTTTAAAAATCAGTTTATATTTCCATATTACAATCATTTGAAAATAATAATAACATTGTAATAAATAAAGAGATAATGATTGAGAATAATTGATTACAATAATCAAAATATTGATGAAATAACAATGCATTGTATTTTATTTGATAAATACAGTAAAGACATAATATTTGCACAAATTTATTATATTTCAGTTATTTTTATTAATATCAAAGGAAATACAATGCATTGTTATTGCATCAATATTTTGATTATTGTAATCAATTATTCTCAATTATTTTCTCTTTATTTATTATAATGTTATTATTATTTTTAAATGATTGTAATATGGAAATATAAACTTAATTTTTAAAAGTTCAACAATTTTTATGTAAAAAAAATAAAATAATTACCCCAATGGAGAATCGAACCCCAACCAAAAATTTCAGAAGCTAGTGTTATGACCACTGCGCCACGGAGACATTCGGAAATATATTCATATTGCATAATAAAAAACTGAAACAATTATTTATTTGACAATTTTTGTAATTTATTGCAATTTTTGCAATATTATTAAAGTAATTAATATTAAATAATGTACAAGATGTAATGTACTATTATCATGTTCAACAGCATGGCTAGATTTTTAGCCGGATACTTTGTATTTACAAAAAACTGGTTCCCATGTTATACGCATATGATTTCTCATAAAATAAACGCTTCAATACATTGCTGTCAAACATTCATACCGTAACTATGGCAATGATATACCCTATGTTTACTGATAAAATAAACTCCCGGTATGTGTATGAATTCTAAATTGTTGTTCCCAGCTGGTACAGCCAGAGAAAGCAAAAAACAAAAAATGGAAACTTCATATAGTCTGTAGTACAGTCAAAATTCAATCATCCTGTATATAAATGAAAAGTATCGTTTTCCTCTAATTCGGTCCTACTGATTACGGGAAAAATAACGAAAAAATTCTCTTGGCTTTGGTTTCCAAAATAGAAATTTTTATTTTGATAAAAAATCTCTTACGTTTTTTTCACTTTGCCGATCTGTAACTAATGAACAGTAAAAGATACATTAATTATCCTTTTTGTATTTTACGAAGATTAATATAACATTTCGGGGCAAGTTTAACAACATGTCTCTTTATTTCAGTATTTTTCGAACATCCAGTTCCCGGCGGAGCGATACACACGCGTCACACTGCAAAACTCCCATAATCCCACGCGCGGCATCTTCATACATGTGCTCGAAGAGAAAATTGCCAACATGTTTTTAGTGCTACAAATTCATGATTTTGTGCTGGAAAAACTAGGAAAAGCTGAGAAAAATTACGCAGAAAAGTGAAATAAAGTGTTCTTTAAACGTTTGTGATAAGAATTTTGTGGGAATCGATTGTTTAGTGCAAGAAAACGATCAAACTTTGGTGGCGTCCCTTTGATATGTAAGTCGAATTTTAGTTATTTTCTTACAATACCTGCATGAAAGTATTGGAAATATTGTTTTTGATAAGTTATCTGTAGTTTAATATACATTATTTAGTTTTAATTAATGACAATCGTAAGTTTAAACAATGTTTCAACTATATTAATTGTTATTTTTGTTGGAAATTTTCTTATAAAAATTACGTGTTAATTTTTTTACAAGTTCAGGCTTTAATTACAACTATAATAATATATTATTGTTTTAATAGTGAAATATTGTTAACTACTGTTGCAAATTAATAACAATCGTAAGTTTAAATAACATTCCAACTTTATTAATGGTTATATAAGTTGATAATGTGTTTGTATGAGAATAAAATGTTTCATAATTATAGTTAAGCTTTGTGTACAATTTTATAAATTATTAAATATTTCATAGCAAACATATTGGTAACAAACTAATATTTGAACAATAACAAATGTTTTTAACTAATTTATTTATTAGAAATCGATTAAAATGCATTCAGTAGCAAACAACACTTTAATTTTTACGTTTTTGTCAATTTGCAGGTGAATAGAAATTGCCGAGTTCCCGAGTAATTGAAAACGAGTTTGCAGAGATACCGAGCGGTTGAGTACGAGATTGCAGAGATGCCGAGTAGCTGAGATCTTCTAATGTAAGTCTTGTTAAATTAATTCATTTTTTCTGTTTTGATAATAAATACATAAATCATCACGGTTCGAATATTTCACAATTTGTGGGTGTGTCAATCGACACAGTTATCAGTAATAATGATAATATCAGGGGCAATTTTTAATATCCTCTTAATCCGGCCACGCTGATTACAGGAAAAAAATAAACTAAAAATTCTCAGGGTTTTAGTTTTCTAAATAGAAATTTTTATTTTGATTAGAAATCTCCCATAGTTTTTTCACTTTGTCGACCTATAACTATTAAACGGTACAAGATTTTTTGACGCGGTTTGCGGCATTCGATTCTACGGACATTTGTACATATATGTACGAATTTTCAATTGCCGGGCCCTGCTGTTACAGTTAGACAAAGCGAAAATCCAAAAAATGGATACTTCAAATAGTCAGTAGGGCAGTAAAAATTCGATCACCTTTTATTTAAATAGAAAGTATCATTTTCCCTTAATTCGGACACCCTAATTATGGGAAAAATAATTAAAAAATTCTTTGGCCTTTAGTTTTCAAAATAGAAAGTTTTATTTTGATTAGAAATCTCTCATGTTTTTTTCACTTTGTCGGCCTATAACTATTAAACGGTACAATATTTTTTGACGCAGTTTGCGGCATTCGATTCTACGGACATTTGTACATATATGTACGAATTTTCAAATGCCGGGCCTTGCTGTTACAGTTAGACAAAGCGAAAAACCAAAAAATGGATACTTTAAATAGTCAGTAGGGCAGTAAAAATTCGATCAGCCTGTATTTAAATACAAAGTATTATTTTCCCTTAATTCGGACACCCTAATTATGGGAAAAATAATTAAAAAATTCTTTGGCCTTTAGTTTTCAAAATAGAAGGTTTTATTTTGATTAGAAATCTCTCATGTTTTTTTCACTTTGTCGGCCTATAACTATTAAACGGTACAAGATTTTTTGACGCGGTTTGCGGCATTCGATTCTACGGACATTTGTACATATATGTACGAATTTTCAATTGCCGGGCCCTGCTGTTACAGTTAGACAAAGCGAAAAACTAAAAAATGGATACTTCAAATAGTCAGTAGGGCAGTAAAAATTCGATCACCCTGTATTTAAATAGAAAGTATCATTTTCCCTTAATTCGGACACCCTAATTATGGGAAAAATAATTAAAAAATTCTTTGGCCTTTAGTTTTCAAAATAGAAAGTTTTAATTTGATTAGAAATCTCTCATGTTTTTTTCACTTTGTCGGCCTATAACTATTAAACGGTACAATATTTTTTGACGCGGTTTGCGGCATTCGATTCTACGGACATTTGTACATATATGTACGAATTTTCAATTGCCGGGCCTTGCTGTTACAGTTAGACAAAGCGAAAAATCAAGAAATGGATACTTCAAATAGTCAGTAGGGCAGTAAAAATTCGATCACCCTGTATTTAAATAGAAAGTATCATTTTCCCTTAATTCGGACACCCTAATTATGGGAAAAATAATTAAAAAATTCTTTGGCCTTTAGTTTTCAAAATAGAAAGTTTTATTTTGATTAGAAATCTCTCATGTTTTTTTCACTTTGTCGGCCTATAACTATTAAACGGTACAATATTTTTTGACGCGGTTTGCGGCATTCGATTCTACGGACATTTGTACATATATGTACGAATTTTCAATTGCCGGGCCCTGCTGTTACAGTTAGACAAAGCGAAAAACCAAAAAATGGATACACCCTGTATTTATATAGAAAGTATCAGTTTCCCTTAATTCGGACACCCTAATTATGGGAAAAATAATTAAAAAATTCTTTGGCGTTTAGTTTTCAAAATAGAAAGTTTTATTTTGATTAGAAATCTCTCATGTTTTTTTCACTTTGGCGGCCTATAACTATTAAACGGTACAATATTTTTTGACGCGGTTTGCGGCATTCGATTCTACGGACATTTGTACATATATTTACGAATATTCAATTGCCGGGCCCTGCTGTTACAGTTAGACAAAGCGAAAAAACAAAAAATGGATACTTCAAATAGTCAGTAGGGCAGCAAAAATGGATACTTCAAATAGTCAGTAGGGCTGCAAAAATTCGATCACCCTGTATTTAAATAGAAAGTATCATTTTCCCTTAATTCGGACACCCTAATTATGGGAAAAATAATTAAAAAATTCTTTGGCCTTTAGTTTTCAAAATAGAAAGTTTTATTTTGATTAGAAATCTCTCATGTTTTTTTCACTTTGTCGGCCTATAACTATTAAACGGTACAAGATTTTTTGACGCGGTTTGCGGCATTCGATTCTACGGACATTTGTACATATATGTACGAATTTTCAATTGCCGGGCCCTGCTGTTACAGTTAGACAAAGCGAAAAACTAAAAAATGGATACTTCAAATAGTCAGTAGGGCAGTAAAAATTCGATCATCCTGTATTTAAATAGAAAGTATCATTTTCCCTTAATTCGGACACCCTAATTATGGGAAAAATAATTAAAAAATTCTTTGGCCTTTAGTTTTCAAAATAGAAAGTTTTATTTTGATTAGAAATCTCTCATGTTTTTTTCACTTTGTCGGCCTATAACTATTAAACGGTACAATATTTTTTGACGCGGTTTGCGGCATTCGATTCTACGGACATTTGTACATATATGTACGAATTTTCAATTGCCGGGCCTTGCTGTTACAGTTAGACAAAGCGAAAAACCAAAAGATGGATACTTCAAATAGTCAGTAGGGCAGTAAAAATTCGATCACCCTGTATTTAAATAGAAAGTATCATTTTCCCTTAATTCGGACACCCTAATTATGGGAAAAATAATTAAAAAATTCTTTGGCCTTTAGTTTTCAAAATAGAAAGTTTTATTTTGATTAGAAATCTCTCATGTTTTTTTCACTTTGTCGGCCTATAACTATTAAACGGTACAATATTTTTTGACGCGGTTTGCGGCATTCGATTCTACGGACATTTGTACATATATGTACGAATTTTCAATTGCCGGGCCTTGCTGTTACAGTTAGACAAAGCGAAAAACCAAAAGATGGATACTTCAAATAGTCAGTAGGGCAGTAAAAATTCGATCACCCTGTATTTAAATAGAAAGTATCATTTTCCCTTAATTCGGACACCCTAATTATGGGAAAAATAATTAAAAAATTCTTTGGCCTTTAGTTTTCAAAATAGAAAGTTTTATTTTGATTAGAAATCTCTCATGTTTTTTTCACTTTGTCGGCCTATAACTATTAAACGGTACAATATTTTTTGACGCGGTTTGCGGCATTCGATTCTACGGACATTTGTACATATATGTACGAATTTTCAATTGCCGGGCCCTGCTGTTACAGTTAGACAAAGCGAAAAACCAAAAAATGGATACTTCAAATAGTCAGTAGGGCAGTAAAAATTCGATCACCCTGTATTTAAATAGAAAGTATCATTTTCTTTTAATTCGGACACCCTAATTATGGGAAAAATAATTAAAAAATTCTTTGGCCTTTAGTTTTCAAAATAGAAAGTTTTATTTTGATTAGAAATCTCTCATGTTTTTTTCACTTTGTCGGCCTATAACTGTTAAACGGTACAAGATTTTTTGACGCGGTTTGCGGCATTCGATTCTACGGACATTTGTACATATATGTACGAATTTTCAATTGCCGGGCCCTGTTGTTACAGTTAGACAAAGCGAAAAACCAAAAAATGGATACTTCAAATAGTCAGTAGGGCAGTAAAAATTCGATCACCCTGTATTTAAATAGAAAGTATCATTTTCCCTTAATTCGGACACCCTAATTATGGGAAAAATAATTAAAAAATTCTTTGGCCTTTAGTTTTTAAAATAGAAAGTTTTATTTTGATTAGAAATCTCTCAGGTTTTTTTCACTTTGTCGGCCTATAACTATTAAAAGGTACAAGATTTTTTGACGCGGTTTGCGGCATTCGATTCTACGGATATTTGTACATATATGTACGAATTTTCAATTGCCGGGCCTTGCTGTTACAGTTAGACAAAGCGAAAAACCAAAAGATGGATACTTCAAATAGTCAGTAGGGCAGTAAAAATTCGATCACCCTGTATTTAAATAGAAAGTATCATTTTCCCTTAATTCGGACACCCTAATTATGGGAAAAATAATTAAAAAATTCTTTGGCCTTTAGTTTTCAAAATAGAAAGTTTTATTTTGATTAGAAATCTCTCATGTTTTTTTCACTTTGTCGGCCTATAACTATTAAACGGTACAATATTTTTTGACGCGGTTTGCGGCATTCGATTCTACGGACATTTGTACATATATGTACGAATTTTCAATTGCCGGGCCTTGCTGTTACAGTTAGACAAAGCGAAAAACCAAAAAATGGATACTTCAAATAGTCAGTAGGGCAGTAAAAATTCGATCAGCCTGTATTTAAATAGAAAGTATCATTTTCCCTTAATTCGGACACCCTAATTATGTGAAAAATAATTAAAAAATTCTTTGGCCTTTAGTTTTCAAAATAGAAAGTTTTATTTTGATTAGAAATCTCTCATGTTTTTTTCACTTTGTCGGCCTATAACTATTAAACGGTACAAGATTTTTTGACGCGGTTTGCGGCATTCGATTCTACGGACATTTGTACATATATGTACGAATTTTGAATTGCCGGGCCCTGCTGTTACAGTTAGACAAAGCGAAAAACCAAAAAATGGATACTTCAAATAGTTCATTAGGGCAGTAAAAATTCGATCACCCTGTATTTAAATAGAAAGTATCATTTTCCCTTAATTCGGACACCCTAATTATGGGAAAAATAATTAAAAAATTCTTTGGCCTTTAGTTTTTAAAATAGAAAGTTTTATTTTGATTAGAAATCACTCATGTTTTTTTCACTTTGTCGGCCTATAACTATTAAACGGTACAAGATTTTTTGACGCGGTTTGCGGCATTCGATTCTACGGACATTTGTACATATATGTACGAATTTTCAATTGCCGGGCCTTGCTGTTACAGTTAGACAAAGCGAAAAACAAAAAATGGATACTTCAAATAGTCAGTAGGGCAGTAAAAATTCGATCACCCTGTATTTAAATAGAAAGTATCATTTTCCTTTAATTCGGACATCCTAATTATGGGAAAAATAATTAAAAAATTCTTTGGCCTTTAGTTTTCAAAATAGAAAGTTTTATTTTGATTAGAAATCACTCATGTTTTTTTCACTTTGTCGGCCTATAACTATTAAACGGTACAAGATTTTTTTACGCGGTTTGCGGCATTCGATTCTACGGAAAGTTGTACATATATGTACGAATTTTCAATTGCCGGGCCTTGCTGTTACAGTTAGACAAAGCGAAAAACCAAAAAATGGATACTTCAAATAGTCAGTAGGGCAGTAAAAATTCGATCACCCTGTATTTAAATAGAAAGTATCATTTTCCCTTAATTCGGACACCCTAATTATGGGAAAAATAATTAAAAAATTCTTTGGCCTTTAGTTTTCAAAATAGAAAGTTTTATTTTGATTAGAAATCTCTCATGTTTTTTTCACTTTGTCGGCCTATAACTATTAAACGGTACAAGATTTTTTGACGCGGTTTGCGGCATTCGATTCTACGGACATTTGTACATATATGTACGAATTTTCAATTGCCGGGCCCTGCTGTTACAGTTAGAGAAAGCGAAAAACCAAAAAATGGATACTTCAAATAGTCAGTAGGGCAGTAAAAATTCGATCACCCTGTATTTAAATAGAAAGTATCATTTTCCCTTAATTCGGACACCCTAATTATGGGAAAAATAATTAAAAAATTCTTTGGCCTTTAGTTTTTAAAATAGAAAGTTTTATTTTGATTAGAAATCACTCATGTTTTTTTCACTTTGTCGGCCTATAACTATTAAACGGTACAATATTTTTTGACGCGGTTTGCGGCATTCGATTCTACGGACATTTGTACATATATGTACGAATTTTCAATTGCCGGGCCTTGCTGTTACAGTTAGACAAAGCGAAAAACAAAAAATGGATACTTCAAATAGTCAGTAGGGCAGTAAAAATTCGATCACCCTGTATTTAAATAGAAAGTATCATTTTCCTTTAATTCGGACATCCTAATTATGGGAAAAATAATTAAAAAATTCTTTGGCCTTTAGTTTTCAAAATAGAAAGTTTTATTTTGATTAGAAATCACTCATGTTTTTTTCACTTTGTCGGCCTATAACTGTTAAACGGTACAAGATTTTTTGACGCGGTTTGCGGCATTCGATTCTACGGACATTTGTACATATATGTACGAATTTTCAATTGCCGGGCCTTGCTGTTACAGTTAGACAAAGCGAAAAACCAAAAAATGGATACTTCAAATAGTCAGTAGGGCAGTAAAAATTCGATCACCCTGTATTTAAATAGAAAGTATCATTTTCCCTTAATTCGGACACCCTAATTATGGGAAAAATAATTTAAAAATTCTTTGGCATTTAGTTTTCAAAATAGAAAGTTTTATTTTGATTAGAAATCTCTCATGTTTTTTTCACTTTGTCGGCCTATAACTATTAAACGGTACAATATTTTTACGCGGTTTGCGGCATTCGATTCTACGGACATTTGTACATATATGTACGAATTTTCAATTGCCGGGCCTTGCTGTTACAGTTAGACAAAGCGAAAAACCAAAAAATGGATACTTCAAATAGTCAGTAGGGCAGTAAAAATTCGATCACCCTGTATTTAAATAGAAAGTATCATTTTCTTTTAATTCGGACACCCTAATTATGGGAAAATAATTAAATATTCTTTGGCCTTTAGATTTCAAAATAGAAAGTTTTATTTTGATTAGAAATCTCTCATGTTTTTTTCACTTTGTCGGCCTATAACTATTAAACGGTACAAGATTTTTTGACGCGGTTTGCGGCATTCGATTCTACGGACATTTGTACATATATGTACGAATTTTCAATTGCCGGGCCCTGTTGTTACAGTTAGACAAAGCGAAAAACCAAAAAATGGATACTTCAAATAGTCAGTAGGGCAGTAAAAATTCGATCACCCTGTATTTAAATAGAAAGTATCATTTTCCCTTAATTCGGACACCCTAATTATGGGAAAAATAATTAAAAAATTCTTTGGCCTTTAGTTTTTAAAATAGAAAGTTTTATTTTGATTAGAAATCTCTCATGTTTTTTTCACTTTGTCGGCCTATAACTATTAAACGGTACAAGATTTTTTGACGCGGTTTGCGGCATTCGATTCTACGGACATTTGTACATATATGTACGAATTTTCAATTGCCGGGCCCTGCTGTTACAGTTAGACAAAGCGAAAAACCAAAAAATGGATACTTCAAATAGTCAGTAGGGCAGTAAAAATTCGATCACCCTGTATTTAAATAGAAAGTATCATTTTCCCTTAATTCGGACACCCTAATTATGGGAAAAATAATTAAAAAATTCTTTGGCCTTTAGTTTTTAAAATAGAAAGTTTTATTTTGATTAGAAATCACTCATGTTTTTTTCACTTTGTCGGCCTATAACTATTAAACGGTACAAGATTTTTTGACGCGGTTTGCGGCATTCGATTCTACGGATATTTGTACATATATGTACGAATTTTCAATTGCCGGGCCTTGCTGTTACAGTTAGACAAAGCGAAAAACAAAAAATGGATACTTCAAATAGTCAGTAGGGCAGTAAAAATTCGATCACCCTGTATTTAAATAGAAAGTATCATTTTCCCTTAATTCGGACACCCTAATTATGGGAAAAATAATTAAAAAATTCTTTGGCCTTTAGTTTTCAAAATAGAAAGTTTTATTTTGATTAGAAATCTCTCATGTTTTTTTCACTTTGTCGGCCTATAACTATTAAACGGTACAATATTTTTTACGCGGTTTGCGGCATTCGATTCTACGGAAAGTTGTACATATATGTACGAATTTTCAATTGCCGGGCCTTGCTGTTACAGTTAGACAAAGCGAAAAACCAAAAAATGGATACTTCAAATAGTCAGTAGGGCAGTAAAAATTCGATCACCCTGTATTTAAATAGAAAGTATCATTTTCCCTTAATTCGGACACCCTAATTATGGGAAAAATAATTAAAAAATTCTTTGGCCTTTAGTTTTCAAAATAGAAAGTTTTATTTTGATTAGAAATCTCTCATGTTTTTTTCACTTTGTCGGCCTATAACTATTAAACGGTACAATATTTTTTACGCGGTTTGCGGCATTCGATACTACGGAAAGTTGTACATATATGTACGAATTTTCAATTGCCGGGCCTTGCTGTTACAGTTAGACAAAGCGAAAAACCAAAAAATGGATACTTCAAATAGTCAGTAGGGCAGTAAAAATTCGATCACCCTGTATTTAAATAGAAAGTATCATTTTCCCTTAATTCGGACACCCTAATTATGGGAAAAATAATTAAAAAATTCTTTGGCCTTTAGTTTTCAAAATAGAAAGTTTTATTTTGATTAGAAATCTCTCATGTTTTTTTCACTTTGTCGGCCTATAACTATTAAACGGTACAATATTTTTTACGCGGTTTGCGGCATTCGATTCTACGGACATTTGTACATATATGTACGAATTTTCAATTGCCGGGCCTTGCTGTTACAGTTACACAAAGCGAAAAACCAAAAAATGGATACTTCAAATAGTCAGTAGGGCAGTAAAAATTCGATCACCCTGTATTTAAATAGAAAGTATCATTTTCCCTTAATTCGGACACCCTAATTATGGGAAAAATAATTAAAAAATTCTTTGGCCTTTAGTTTTCAAAATAGAAAGTTTTATTTTGATTAGAAATCTCTCATGTTTTTTTCACTTTGTCGGCCTATAACTATTAAACGGTACAATATTTTTTACGCGGTTTGCGGCATTCGATACTACGGAAAGTTGTACATATATGTACGAATTTTCAATTGCCGGGCCTTGCTGTTACAGTTAGACAAAGCGAAAAACCAAAAAATGGATACTTCAAATAGTCAGTAGGGCAGTAAAAATTCGATCACCCTGTATTTAAATAGAAAGTATCATTTTCCCTTAATTCGGACACCCTAATTATGGGAAAAATAATTAAAAAATTCTTTGGCCTTTAGTTTTCAAAATAGAAAGTTTTATTTTGATTAGAAATCTCTCATGTTTTTTTCACTTTGTCGGCCTATAACTATTAAACGGTACAAGATTTTTTGACGCGGTTTGCGGCATTCGATTCTACGGACATTTGTACATATATGTACGAATTTTCAATTGCCGGGCCTTGCTGTTACAGTTACACAAAGCGAAAAACCAAAAAATGGATACTTCAAATAGTCAGTAGGGCAGTAAAAATTCGATCACCCTGTATTTAAATAGAAAGTATCATTTTCCCTTAATTCGGACACCCTAATTATGGGAAAAATAATTTAAAAATTCTTTGGCCTTTAGTTTTCAAAATAGAAAGTTTTATTTTGATTAGAAAACTCTCATGTTTTTTTCACTTTGTCGGCCTATAACTATTAAACGGTACAAGATTTTTTGACGCGGTTTGCGGCATTCCATTCTACGGACATTTGTACATATATGTACGAATTTTCAATTGCCGGGCCTTGCTGTTACAGTTAGACAAAGCGAAAAACAAAAAATGGATACTTCAAATAGTCAGTAGGGCAGTAAAAATTCGATCACCCTGTATTTAAATAGAAAGTATCATTTTCCTTTAATTCGGACATCCTAATTATGGGAAAAATAATTAAAAAATTCTTTGGCCTTTAGTTTTCAAAATAGAAAGTTTTATTTTGATTAGAAATCACTCATGTTTTTTTCACTTTGTCGGCCTATAACTATTAAACGGTACAAGATTTTTTTACGCGGTTTGCGGCATTCGATTCTACGGAAAGTTGTACATATATGTACGAATTTTCAATTGCCGGGCCTTGCTGTTACAGTTAGACAAAGCGAAAAACCAAAAAATGGATACTTCAAATAGTCAGTAGGGCAGTAAAAATTCGATCACCCTGTATTTAAATAGAAAGTATCATTTTCCCTTAATTCGGACACCCTAATTATGGGAAAAATAATTAAAAAATTCTTTGGCCTTTAGTTTTCAAAATAGAAAGTTTTATTTTGATTAGAAATCTCTCATGTTTTTTTCACTTTGTCGGCCTATAACTATTAAACGGTACAAGATTTTTTGACGCGGTTTGCGGCATTCGATTCTACGGACATTTGTACATATATGTACGAATTTTCAATTGCCGGGCCTTGCTGTTACAGTTACACAAAGCGAAAAACCAAAAAATGGATACTTCAAATAGTCAGTAGGGCAGTAAAAATTCGATCACCCTGTATTTAAATAGAAAGTATCATTTTCCCTTAATTCGGACACCCTAATTATGGGAAAAATAATTTAAAAATTCTTTGGCCTTTAGTTTTCAAAATAGAAAGTTTTATTTTGATTAGAAAACTCTCATGTTTTTTTCACTTTGTCGGCCTATAACTATTAAACGGTACAAGATTTTTTGACGCGGTTTGCGGCATTCCATTCTACGGACATTTGTACATATATGTACGAATTTTCAATTGCCGGGCCTTGCTGTTACAGTTAGACAAAGCGAAAAACAAAAAATGGATACTTCAAATAGTCAGTAGGGCAGTAAAAATTCGATCACCCTGTATTTAAATAGAAAGTATCATTTTCCTTTAATTCGGACATCCTAATTATGGGAAAAATAATTAAAAAATTCTTTGGCCTTTAGTTTTCAAAATAGAAAGTTTTATTTTGATTAGAAATCACTCATGTTTTTTTCACTTTGTCGGCCTATAACTATTAAACGGTACAAGATTTTTTTACGCGGTTTGCGGCATTCGATTCTACGGAAAGTTGTACATATATGTACGAATTTTCAATTGCCGGGCCTTGCTGTTACAGTTAGACAAAGCGAAAAACCAAAAAATGGATACTTCAAATAGTCAGTAGGGCAGTAAAAATTCGATCACCCTGTATTTAAATAGAAAGTATCATTTTCCCTTAATTCGGACACCCTAATTATGGGAAAAATAATTAAAAAATTCTTTGGCCTTTAGTTTTCAAAATAGAAAGTTTTATTTTGATTAGAAATCTCTCATGTTTTTTTCACTTTGTCGGCCTATAACTATTAAACGGTACAAGATTTTTACGCGGTTTGCGGCATTCGATTCTACGGACATTTGTACATATATGTACGAATTTTCAATTGCCGGGCCTTGCTGTTACAGTTAGACAAAGCGAAAAACCAAAAAATGGATACTTCAAATAGTCAGTAGGGCAGTAAAAATTCGATCACCCTGTATTTAAATAGAAAGTATCATTTTCTTTTAATTCGGACACCCTAATTATGGGAAAATAATTAAAAAATTCTTTGGCCTTTAGATTTCAAAATAGAAAGTTTTATTTTGATTAGAAATCTCTCATGTTTTTTTCACTTTGTCGGCCTATAACTATTAAACGGTACAAGATTTTTTGACGCGGTTTGCGGCATTCGATTCTACGGACATTTGTACATATATGTACGAATTTTCAATTGCCGGGCCCTGCTGTTACAGTTAGAGAAAGCGAAAAACCAAAAAATGGATACTTCAAATAGTCAGTAGGGCAGTAAAAATTCGATCACCCTGTATTTAAATAGAAAGTATCATTTTCCCTTAATTCGGACACCCTAATTATGGGAAAAATAATTTAAAAATTCTTTGGCCTTTAGTTTTCAAAATAGAAAGTTTTATTTTGATTAGAAATCTCTCATGTTTTTTTCACTTTGTCGGCCTATAACTATTAAACGGTACAAGATTTTTTGACGCGGTTTGCGGCATTCGATTCTACGGACATTTGTACATATATGTACGAATTTTCAATTGCCGGGCCTTGCTGTTACAGTTAGACAAAGCGAAAAACAAAAAATGGATACTTCAAATAGTCAGTAGGGCAGTAAAAATTCGATCACCCTGTATTTAAATAGAAAGTATCATTTTCCTTTAATTCGGACATCCTAATTATGGGAAAAATAATTAAAAAATTCTTTGGCCTTTAGTTTTCAAAATAGAAAGTTTTATTTTGATTAGAAATCTCTCATGTTTTTTTCACTTTGTCGGCCTATAACTATTAAACGGTACAATATTTTTACGCGGTTTGCGGCATTCGATTCTACGGACATTTGTACATATATGTACGAATTTTCAATTGCCGGGCCTTGCTGTTACAGTTAGACAAAGCGAAAAACCAAAAAATGGATACTTCAAATAGTCAGTAGGGCAGTAAAAATTCGATCACCCTGTATTTAAATAGAAAGTATCATTTTCTTTTAATTCGGACACCCTAATTATGGGAAAATAATTAAAAAATTCTTTGGCCTTTAGATTTCAAAATAGAAAGTTTTATTTTGATTAGAAATCTCTCATGTTTTTTTCACTTTGTCGGCCTATAACTATTAAACGGTACAAGATTTTTTGACGCGGTTTGCGGCATTCGATTCTACGGACATTTGTACATATATGTACGAATTTTCAATTGCCGGGCCTTGCTGTTACAGTTACACAAAGCGAAAAACCAAAAAATGGATACTTCAAATAGTCAGTAGGGCAGTAAAAATTCGATCACCCTGTATTTAAATAGAAAGTATCATTTTCCCTTAATTCGGACACCCTAATTATGGGAAAAATAATTTAAAAATTCTTTGGCCTTTAGTTTTCAAAATAGAAAGTTTTATTTTGATTAGAAATCTCTCATGTTTTTTTCACTTTGTCGGCCTATAACTATTAAACGGTACAAGATTTTTTGACACGGTTTGCGGCATTCGATTCTACGGACATTTGTACATATATGTACGAATTTTCAATTGCCGGGCCTTGCTGTTACAGTTAGACAAAGCGAAAAACAAAAAATGGATACTTCAAATAGTCAGTAGGGCAGTAAAAATTCGATCACCCTGTATTTAAATAGAAAGTATCATTTTCCTTTAATTCGGACATCCTAATTATGGGAAAAATAATTAAAAAATTCTTTGGCCTTTAGTTTTCAAAATAGAAAGTTTTATTTTGATTAGAAATCACTCATGTTTTTTTCACTTTGTCGGCCTATAACTATTAAACGGTACAAGATTTTTTGACGCGGTTTGCGGCATTCGATTCTACGGACATTTGTACATATATGTACGAATTTTCAATTGCCGGGCCTTGCTGTTACAGTTAGACAAAGCGAAAAACCAAAAAATGGATACTTCAAATAGTCAGTAGGGCAGTAAAAATTCGATCACCCTGTATTTAAATAGAAAGTATCATTTTCCCTTAATTCGGACACCCTAATTATGGGAAAAATAATTAAAAAATTCTTTGGCCTTTAGTTTTCAAAATAGAAAGTTTTATTTTGATTAGAAATCTCTCATGTTTTTTTCACTTTGTCGGCCTATAACTATTAAACGGTACAAGATTTTTTGACGCGGTTTGCGGCATTCGATTCTACGGACATTTGTACATATATGTACGAATTTTCAATTGCCGGGCCCTGCTGTTACAGTTAGAGAAAGCGAAAAACCAAAAAATGGATACTTCAAATAGTCAGTAGGGCAGTAAAAATTCGATCACCCTGTATTTAAATAGAAAGTATCATTTTCCCTTAATTCGGACACCTAATTATGGGAAAAATAATTAAAAAATTCTTTGGCCTTTAGTTTTTAAAATAGAAAGTTTTATTTTGATTAGAAATTACTCATGTTTTTTTCACTTTGTCGGCCTATAACTATTAAACGGTACAAGATTTTTTGACGCGGTTTGCGGCATTCGATTCTACGGACATTTGTACATATATGTACGAATTTTCAATTGCCGGGCCTTGCTGTTACAGTTAGACAAAGCGAAAAACAAAAAATGGATACTTCAAATAGTCAGTAGGGCAGTAAAAATTCGATCACCCTGTATTTAAATAGAAAGTATCATTTTCCTTTAATTCGGACATCCTAATTATGGGAAAAATAATTAAAAAATTCTTTGGCGTTTAGTTTTCAAAATAGAAAGTTTTATTTTGATTAGAAATCACTCATGTTTTTTTTCACTTTGTCGGCCTATAACTGTTAAACGGTACAAGATTTTTTGACGCGGTTTGCGGCATTCGATTCTACGGACATTTGTACATATATGTACGAATTTTCAATTGCCGGGCCTTGCTGTTACAGTTAGACAAAGCGAAAAACCAAAAAATGGATACTTCAAATAGTCAGTAGGGCAGTAAAAATTCGATCACCCTGTATTTAAATAGAAAGTATCATTTTCCCTTAATTCGGACACCCTAATTATGGGAAAAATAATTTAAAAATTCTTTGGCCTTTAGTTTTCAAAATAGAAAGTTTTATTTTGATTAGAAATCTCTCATGTTTTTTTCACTTTGTCGGCCTATAACTATTAAACGGTACAATATTTTTACGCGGTTTGCGGCATTCGATTCTACGGACATTTGTACATATATGTACGAATTTTCAATTGCCGGGCCTTGCTGTTACAGTTAGACAAAGCGAAAAACCAAAAAATGGATACTTCAAATAGTCAGTAGGGCAGTAAAAATTCGATCACCCTGTATTTAAATAGAAAGTATCATTTTCTTTTAATTCGGACACCCTAATTATGGGAAAATAATTAAAAAATTCTTTGGCCTTTAGATTTCAAAATAGAAAGTTTTATTTTGATTAGAAATCTCTCATGTTTTTTTCACTTTGTCGGCCTATAACTATTAAACGGTACAAGATTTTTTGACGCGGTTTGCGGCATTCGATTCTACGGACATTTGTACATATATGTACGAATTTTCAATTGCCGGGCCTTGCTGTTACAGTTAGACAAAGCGAAAAACAAAAAATGGATACTTCAAATAGTCAGTAGGGCAGTAAAAATTCGATCACCCTGTATTTAAATAGAAAGTATCATTTTCCTTTAATTCGGACATCCTAATTATGGGAAAAATAATTAAAAAATTCTTTGGCCTTTAGTTTTCAAAATAGAAAGTTTTATTTTGATTAGAAATCACTCATGTTTTTTTCACTTTGTCGGCCTATAACTGTTAAACGGTACAAGATTTTTTGACGCGGTTTGCGGCATTCGATTCTACGGACATTTGTACATATATGTACGAATTTTCAATTGCCGGGCCTTGCTGTTACAGTTAGACAAAGCGAAAAACCAAAAAATGGATACTTCAAATAGTCAGTAGGGCAGTAAAAATTCGATCACCCTGTATTTAAATAGAAAGTATCATTTTCCCTTAATTCGGACACCCTAATTATGGGAAAAATAATTAAAAAATTCTTTGGCCTTTAGTTTTCAAAATAGAAAGTTTTATTTTGATTAGAAATCTCTCATGTTTTTTTCACTTTGTCGGCCTATAACTATTAAACGGTACAATATTTTTACGCGGTTTGCGGCATTCGATTCTACGGACATTTGTACATATATGTACGAATTTTCAATTGCCGGGCCTTGCTGTTACAGTTAGACAAAGCGAAAAACCAAAAAATGGATACTTCAAATAGTCAGTAGGGCAGTAAAAATTCGATCACCCTGTATTTAAATAGAAAGTATCATTTTCTTTTAATTCGGACACCCTAATTATGGGAAAATAATTAAAAAATTCTTTGGCCTTTAGATTTCAAAATAGAAAGTTTTATTTTGATTAGAAATCTCTCATGTTTTTTTCACTTTGTCGGCCTATAACTATTAAACGGTACAAGATTTTTTGACGCGGTTTGCGGCATTCGATTCTACGGACATTTGTACATATATGTACGAATTTTCAATTGCCGGGCCCTGTTGTTACAGTTAGACAAAGCGAAAAACCAATAAATGGATACTTCAAATAGTCAGTAGGGCAGTAAAAATTCGATCACCCTGTATTTAAATAGAAAGTATTATTTTCCCTTAATTCGGACACCCTAATTATGGGAAAAATAATTAAAAAATTCTTTGGCCTTTAGTTTTTAAAATAGAAAGTTTTATTTTGATTAGAAATCACTCATGTTTTTTTCACTTTGTCGGCCTATAACTATTAAACGGTACAAGATTTTTTGACGCGGTTTGCGGCATTCGATTCTACGGATATTTGTACATATATGTACGAATTTTCAATTGCCGGGCCTTGCTGTTACAGTTAGACAAAGCGAAAAACAAAAAATGGATACTTCAAATAGTCAGTAGGGCAGTAAAAATTCGATCACCCTGTATTTAAATAGAAAGTATCATTTTCCCTTAATTCGGACACCCTAATTATGGGAAAAATAATTAAAAAATTCTTTGGCCTTTAGTTTTCAAAATAGAAAGTTTTATTTTGATTAGAAATCTCTCATGTTTTTTTCACTTTGTCGGCCTATAACTATTAAACGGTACAATATTTTTTACGCGGTTTGCGGCATTCGATTCTACGGAAAGTTGTACATATATGTACGAATTTTCAATTGCCGGGCCTTGCTGTTACAGTTAGACAAAGCGAAAAACCAAAAAATGGATACTTCAAATAGTCAGTAGGGCAGTAAAAATTCGATCACCCTGTATTTAAATAGAAAGTATCATTTTCCCTTAATTCGGACACCCTAATTATGGGAAAAATAATTAAAAAATTCTTTGGCCTTTAGTTTTCAAAATAGAAAGTTTTATTTTGATTAGAAATCTCTCATGTTTTTTTCACTTTGTCGGCCTATAACTATTAAACGGTACAAGATTTTTTGACGCGGTTTGCGGCATTCGATTCTACGGACATTTGTACATATATGTACGAATTTTCAATTGCCGGGCCCTGTTGTTACAGTTAGACAAAGCGAAAAACCAAAAAATGGATACTTCAAATAGTCAGTAGGGCAGTAAAAATTCGATCACCCTGTATTTAAATAGAAAGTATCATTTTCCCTTAATTCGGACACCCTAATTATGGGAAAAATAATTAAAAAATTCTTTGGCCTTTAGTTTTTAAAATAGAAAGTTTTATTTTGATTAGAAATCTCTCAGGTTTTTTTCACTTTGTCGGCCTATAACTATTAAACGGTACAAGATTTTTTGACGCGGTTTGCGGCATTCGATTCTACGGACATTTGTACATATATGTACGAATTTTCAATTGCCGGGCCCTGCTGTTACAGTTAGACAAAGCGAAAAACCAAAAAATGGATACTTCAAATAGTCAGTAGGGCAGTAAAAATTCGATCACCCTGTATTTAAATAGAAAGTATCATTTTCCCTTAATTCGGACACCCTAATTATGGGAAAAATAATTAAAAAATTCTTTGGCCTTTAGTTTTTAAAATAGAAAGTTTTATTTTGCTTAGAAATCACTCATGTTTTTTTCACTTTGTCGGCCTATAACTATTAAACGGTACAAGATTTTTTGACGCGGTTTGCGGCATTCGATTCTACGGATATTTGTACATATATGTACGAATTTTCAATTGCCGGGCCTTGCTGTTACAGTTAGACAAAGCGAAAAACAAAAAATGGATACTTCAAATAGTCAGTAGGGCAGTAAAAATTCGATCACCCTGTATTTAAATAGAAAGTATCATTTTCCCTTAATTCGGACACCCTAATTATGGGAAAAATAATTAAAAAATTCTTTGGCCTTTAGTTTTCAAAATAGAAAGTTTTATTTTGATTAGAAATCTCTCATGTTTTTTTCACTTTGTCGGCCTATAACTATTAAACGGTACAATATTTTTTACGCGGTTTGCGGCATTCGATTCTACGGAAAGTTGTACATATATGTACGAATTTTCAATTGCCGGGCCTTGCTGTTACAGTTAGACAAAGCGAAAAACCAAAAAATGGATACTTCAAATAGTCAGTAGGGCAGTAAAAATTCGATCACCCTGTATTTAAATAGAAAGTATCATTTTCCCTTAATTCGGACACCCTAATTATGGGAAAAATAATTAAAAAATTCTTTGGCCTTTAGTTTTCAAAATAGAAAGTTTTATTTTGATTAGAAATCTCTCATGTTTTTTTCACTTTGTCGGCCTATAACTATTAAACGGTACAAGATTTTTTGACGCGGTTTGCGGCATTCGATTCTACGGACATTTGTACATATATGTACGAATTTTCAATTGCCGGGCCCTGCTGTTACAGTTAGACAAAGCGAAAAACCAAAAAATGGATACTTCAAATAGTCAGTAGGGCAGTAAAAATTCGATCACCCTGTATTTAAATAGAAAGTATCATTTTCCCTTAATTCGGACACCCTAATTATGGGAAAAATAATTAAAAAATTCTTTGGCCTTTAGTTTTTAAAATAGAAAGTTTTATTTTGATTAGAAATCTCTCATGTTTTTTTCACTTTGTCGGCCTATAACTATTAAACGGTACAAGATTTTTTGACGCGGTTTGCGGCATTCGATTCTACGGACATTTGTACATATATGTACGAATTTTCAATTGCCGGGCCCTGCTGTTACAGTTAGACAAAGCGAAAAACCAAAAAATGGATACTTCAAATAGTCAGTAGGGCAGTAAAAATTCGATCACCCTGTATTTAAATAGAAAGTATCATTTTCCTTTAATTCGGACACCCTAATTATGGGAAAAATAATTTAAAAATTCTTTGGCCTTTAGTTTTCAAAATAGAAAGTTTTATTTTGATTAGAAATCTCTCATGTTTTTTTCATTTTGTCGGCCTATAACTATTAAACGGTACAAGATTTTTTGACGCGGTTTGCGGCATTCGATTCTACGGACATTTGTACATATATGTACGTATTTTCAATTGCCGGGCCCTGCTGTTACAGTTAGACAAAGCGAAAAACCAAAAAATGGATACTTCAAATAGTCAGTAGTGCAGTAAAAATTCGATCACCCTGTATTTAAATAGAAAGTATCATTTTCCCTTAATTCGGACACCCTAATTATGGGAAAAATAATTAAAAAATTCTTTGGCCTTTAGTTTTTAAAATAGAAAGTTTTATTTTGATTAGAAATCTCTCATGTTTTTTTCACTTTGTCGGCCTATAACTATTAAACGGTACAAGATTTTTTGACGCGGTTTGCGGCATTCGATTCTACGGACATTTGTACATATATGTACGAATTTTCAATTGCCGGGCCCTGCTGTTACAGTTAGACAAAGCGAAAAACCAAAAAATGGATACTTCAAATAGTCAGTAGGGCAGTAAAAATTCGATCACCCTGTATTTAAATAGAAAGTATCATTTTCCCTTAATTCGGACACCCTAATTATGGGAAAAATAATTAAAAAATTCTTTGGCCTTTAGTTTTCAAAATAGAAAGTTTTATTTTGATTAGAAATCTCTCATGGTTTTTTTCACTTTGTCGGCCTATAACTATTAAACGGTACAATATTTTTTACGCGGTTTGCGGCATTCGATTCTACAGAAAGTTGTACATATATGTACGAATTTTCAATTGCCGGGCCTTGCTGTTACAGTTAGACAAAGCGAAAAACCAAAAAATGGATACTTCAAATAGTCAGTAGGGCAGTAAAAATTCGATCACCCTGTATTTAAATAGAAAGTATCATTTTCCCTTAATTCGGACACCCTAATTATGGGAAAAATAATTAAAAAATTCTTTGGCCTTTAGTTTTCAAAATAGAAAGTTTTATTTTGGTTAGAAATCTCTCATGCTTTTTCACTTTGTCGGCCTATAACTGTTAAACGGTACAAGATTTTTTGACGCGGTTTGCGGCATTCGATTCTACGGACATTTGTACATATATGTACGAATTTTCAATTGCCGGGCCTTGCTGTTACAGTTAGACAAAGCGAAAAACCAAAAAATGGATACTTCAAATAGTCAGTAGGGCAGTAAAAATTCGATCACCCTGTATTTAAATAGAAAGTATCATTTTCTTTTAATTCGGACACCCTAATTATGGGAAAATAATTAAAAAATTCTTTGGCCTTTAGATTTCAAAATAGAAAGTTTTATTTTGATTAGAAATCTCTCATGTTTTTTTCACTTTGTCGGCCTATAACTATTAAACGGTACAAGATTTTTTGACGCGGTTTGCGGCATTCGATTCTACGGACATTTGTACATATATGTACGAATTTTCAATTGCCGGGCCTTGCTGTTACAGTTAGACAAAGCGAAAAACCAAAAAATGGATACTTCAAATAGTCAGTAGGGCAGTAAAAATTCGATCAGCCTGTATTTAAATAGAAAGTATCATTTTCCCTTAATTCGGACACCCTAATTATGGGAAAAATAATTAAAAAATTCTTTGGCCTTTAGATTTCAAAATAGAAAGTTTTATTTTGATTAGAAATCTCTCATGTTTTTTTCACTTTGTCGGCCTATAACTATTAAACGGTACAATATTTTTTACGCGGTTTGCGGCATTCGATTCTACGGAAAGTTGTACATATATGTACGAATTTTCAATTGCCGGGCCTTGCTGTTACAGTTAGACAAAGCGAAAAACCAAAAAATGGATACTTCAAATAGTCAGTAGGGCAGTAAAAATTCGATCACCCTGTATTTAAATAGAAAGTATCATTTTCCCTTAATTCGGACACCCTAATTATGGGAAAAATAATTAAAAAATTCTTTGGCCTTTAGTTTTCAAAATAGAAAGTTTTATTTTGATTAGAAATCTCTCATGTTTTTTTCACTTTGTCGGCCTATAACTATTAAACGGTACAAGATTTTTTGACGCGGTTTGCGGCATTCGATTCTACGGATATTTGTACATATATGTACGAATTTTCAATTGCCGGGCCTTGCTGTTACAGTTAGACAAAGCGAAAAACAAAAAATGGATACTTCAAATAGTCAGTAGGGCAGTAAAAATTCGATCACCCTGTATTTAAATAGAAAGTATCATTTTCCCTTAATTCGGACACCCTAATTATGGGAAAAATAATTAAAAAATTCTTTGGCCTTTAGTTTTCAAAATAGAAAGTTTTATTTTGATTAGAAATCTCTCATGTTTTTTTCACTTTGTCGGCCTATAACTATTAAACGGTACAATATTTTTTACGCGGTTTGCGGCATTCGATTCTACGGAAAGTTGTACATATATGTACGAATTTTCAATTGCCGGGCCTTGCTGTTACAGTTAGACAAAGCGAAAAACCAAAAAATGGATACTTCAAATAGTCAGTAGGGCAGTAAAAATTCGATCACCCTGTATTTAAATAGAAAGTATCATTTTCCCTTAATTCGTACACCCTAATTATGGGAAAAATAATTAAAAAATTCTTTGGCCTTTAGTTTTCAAAATAGAAAGTTTTATTTTGATTAGAAATCTCTCATGTTTTTTTCACTTTGTCGGCCTATAACTATTAAACGGTACAAGATTTTTTGACGCGGTTTGCGGCATTCGATTCTACGGACATTTGTACATATATGTACGAATTTTCAATTGCCGGGCCCTGTTGTTACAGTTAGACAAAGCGAAAAACCAAAAAATGGATACTTCAAATAGTCAGTAGGGCAGTAAAAATTCGATCACCCTGTATTTAAATAGAAAGTATCATTTTCCCTTAATTCGGACACCCTAATTATGGGAAAAATAATTAAAAAATTCTTTGGCCTTTAGTTTTTAAAATAGAAAGTTTTATTTTGATTAGAAATCTCTCAGGTTTTTTTCACTTTGTCGGCCTATAACTATTAAACGGTACAAGATTTTTTGACGCGGTTTGCGGCATTCGATTCTACGGACATTTGTACATATATGTACGAATTTTCAATTGCCGGGCCCTGCTGTTACAGTTAGACAAAGCGAAAAACCAAAAAATGGATACTTCAAATAGTCAGTAGGGCAGTAAAAATTCGATCACCCTGTATTTAAATAGAAAGTATCATTTTCCCTTAATTCGGACACCCTAATTATGGGAAAAATAATTAAAAAATTCTTTGGCCTTTAGTTTTTAAAATAGAAAGTTTTATTTTGCTTAGAAATCACTCATGTTTTTTTCACTTTGTCGGCCTATAACTATTAAACGGTACAAGATTTTTTGACGCGGTTTGCGGCATTCGATTCTACGGATATTTGTACATATATGTACGAATTTTCAATTGCCGGGCCTTGCTGTTACAGTTAGACAAAGCGAAAAACAAAAAATGGATACTTCAAATAGTCAGTAGGGCAGTAAAAATTCGATCACCCTGTATTTAAATAGAAAGTATCATTTTCCCTTAATTCGGACACCCTAATTATGGGAAAAATAATTAAAAAATTCTTTGGCCTTTAGTTTTCAAAATAGAAAGTTTTATTTTGATTAGAAATCTCTCATGTTTTTTTCACTTTGTCGGCCTATAACTATTAAACGGTACAATATTTTTTACGCGGTTTGCGGCATTCGATTCTACGGAAAGTTGTACATATATGTACGAATTTTCAATTGCCGGGCCTTGCTGTTACAGTTAGACAAAGCGAAAAACCAAAAAATGGATACTTCAAATAGTCAGTAGGGCAGTAAAAATTCGATCACCCTGTATTTAAATAGAAAGTATCATTTTCCCTTAATTCGGACACCCTAATTATGGGAAAAATAATTAAAAAATTCTTTGGCCTTTAGTTTTCAAAATAGAAAGTTTTATTTTGATTAGAAATCTCTCATGTTTTTTTCACTTTGTCGGCCTATAACTATTAAACGGTACAAGATTTTTTGACGCGGTTTGCGGCATTCGATTCTACGGACATTTGTACATATATGTACGAATTTTCAATTGCCGGGCCCTGCTGTTACAGTTAGACAAAGCGAAAAACCAAAAAATGGATACTTCAAATAGTCAGTAGGGCAGTAAAAATTCGATCACCCTGTATTTAAATAGAAAGTATCATTTTCCCTTAATTCGGACACCCTAATTATGGGAAAAATAATTAAAAAATTCTGTGGCCTTTAGTTTTTAAAATAGAAAGTTTTATTTTGATTAGAAATCTCTCATGTTTTTTTCACTTTGTCGGCCTATAACTATTAAACGGTACAAGATTTTTTGACGCGGTTTGCGGCATTCGATTCTACGGACATTTGTACATATATGTACGAATTTTCAATTGCCGGGCCCTGCTGTTACAGTTAGACAAAGCGAAAAACCAAAAAATGGATACTTCAAATAGTCAGTAGGGCAGTAAAAATTCGATCACCCTGTATTTAAATAGAAAGTATCATTTTCCCTTAATTCGGACACCCTAATTATGGGAAAAATAATTTAAAAATTCTTTGGCCTTTAGTTTTCAAAATAGAAAGTTTTATTTTGATTAGAAATCTCTCATGTTTTTTTCATTTTGTCGGCCTATAACTATTAAACGGTACAAGATTTTTTGACGCGGTTTGCGGCATTCGATTCTACGGACATTTGTACATATATGTACGTATTTTCAATTGCCGGGCCCTGCTGTTACAGTTAGACAAAGCGAAAAACCAAAAAATGGATACTTCAAATAGTCAGTAGTGCAGTAAAAATTCGATCACCCTGTATTTAAATAGAAAGTATCATTTTCCCTTAATTCGGACACCCTAATTATGGGAAAAATAATTAAAAAATTCTTTGGCCTTTAGTTTTTAAAATAGAAAGTTTTATTTTGATTAGAAATCTCTCATGTTTTTTTCACTTTGTCGGCCTATAACTATTAAACGGTACAAGATTTTTTGACGCGGTTTGCGGCATTCGATTCTACGGACATTTGTACATATATGTACGAATTTTCAATTGCCGGGCCCTGCTGTTACAGTTAGACAAAGCGAAAAACCAAAAAATGGATACTTCAAATAGTCAGTAGGGCAGTAAAAATTCGATCACCCTGTATTTAAATAGAAAGTATCATTTTCCCTTAATTCGGACACCCTAATTATGGGAAAAATAATTAAAAAATTCTTTGGCCTTTAGTTTTCAAAATAGAAAGTTTTATTTTGATTAGAAATCTCTCATGGTTTTTTTCACTTTGTCGGCCTATAACTATTAAACGGTACAATATTTTTTACGCGGTTTGCGGCATTCGATTCTACAGAAAGTTGTACATATATGTACGAATTTTCAATTGCCGGGCCTTGCTGTTACAGTTAAGGTGGATACAGACTACGCTGACGTTTCGTGTTAACACGCATTATGTTGCATTATGACGTGTTAAATTAAAATCTAATTCATTATGCCTTATGGGAATGCTCATATTGTTCTGATGTGTTGTCTTCTGACGTGTTATTGCATCATATAACATCAGACGCGTGTTTAGACGTGTTATACGATTTCCAAACTCCCAGATTTTTGTCAGACATCAGATCGCGTCAGATGGGAATGTATAGCATTTTCATAATATTTTTGGTTATGTTTTTAACTTTTCATTATTTTTTATACGAGAGAAAGATTTCTTTGCCATAAAATAGGTAACTATATTTGAAAATACTAAAATAAATATTTATTTGATATAAATAAGTAATTAATTATTAAGAATAAATATTTATTTATACAAATTAATTGAAATTTAACACGTTGACTGCAGCATTGGTCGCCGGGGACCAATAACTTGCATTTGTCTAGTGCGGCACCATTTTTCATAAAAATTGGTCTCCGGCGATCAATACAAGTTTGATTGCACATCACAAGTAGTATCGTGTTAGTTTTAAATAAAATAGTGAACGAGACGCACATACTATGGGTAGTTGAGAAAAATAAATATTACCTTTGATTAATAATAATCAGGAACAACAAAGAATTAAAATAAATAAAGAAGCAGAAAATATGAACAATTTACCTAAAATGAACCTGTTGTTATAAATATGTACCTAGTACCTAATTAATTGTATTTCAAACATTTCTATTTAATTGTATTTTGAAATTAAAATTAATTAGTAATATCATAAATATAGAAAATTTGTCAATATTTTTCATACGGTGCATCAAAACGTCAGAACAATGTGAATGCTCTATGTGTTTCTGATGTGTTATGTTGTGTTGTGATGTATCGTGATAACACGTGTTAACACGAAACGTCAGCGCAGTCTGTAGCTACCTTTAGACAAAGCGAAAAACCAAAAAATGGATACTTCAAATAGTCAGTAGGGCAGTAAAAATTCGATCACCCTGTATTTAAATAGAAAGTATCATTTTCCCTTAATTCGGACACCCTAATTATGGGAAAAATAATTAAAAAATTCTTTGGCCTTTAGTTTTCAAAATAGAAAGTTTTATTTTGGTTAGAAATCTCTCATGCTTTTTCACTTTGTCGGCCTATAACTGTTAAACGGTACAAGATTTTTTGACGCGGTTTGCGGCATTCGATTCTACGGACATTTGTACATATATGTACGAATTTTCAATTGCCGGGCCTTGCTGTTACAGTTAGACAAAGCGAAAAACCAAAAAATGGATACTTCAAATAGTCAGTAGGGCAGTAAAAATTCGATCACCCTGTATTTAAATAGAAAGTATCATTTTCTTTTAATTCGGACACCCTAATTATGGGAAAATAATTAAAAAATTCTTTGGCCTTTAGATTTCAAAATAGAAAGTTTTATTTTGATTAGAAATCTCTCATGTTTTTTTCACTTTGTCGGCCTATAACTATTAAACGGTACAAGATTTTTTGACGCGGTTTGCGGCATTCGATTCTACGGACATTTGTACATATATGTACGAATTTTCAATTGCCGGGCCTTGCTGTTACAGTTACACAAAGCGAAAAACCAAAAAATGGATACTTCAAATAGTCAGTAGGGCAGTAAAAATTCGATCAGCCTGTATTTAAATAGAAAGTATCATTTTCCCTTTATTCGGACATCCTAATTATGGGAAAAATAATTAAAAAATTCTTTGGCCTTTAGTTTTCAAAATAGAAAGTTTTATTTTGATTAGAAATCTCATGTTTTTTTCACTTTGTCGGCCTATAACTATTAAACGGTACAAGATTTTTTGACGCGGTTTGCGGCATTCGATTCTACGGACATTTGTACATATATGTACGAATTTTCAATTGCCGGGCCTTGCTGTTACAGTTAGACAAAGCGAAAAACCAAAAAATGGATACTTCAAATAGTCAGTAGGGCAGTAAAAATTCGATCACCCTGTATTTAAATAGAAAGTATCATTTTCCCTTAATTCGGACATCCTAATTATGGGAAAAATAATTAAAAAATTCTTTGGCCTTTAGTTTTCAAAATAGAAAGTTTTATTTTGATTAGAAATCTCATGTTTTTTTCACTTTGTCGGCCTATAACTATTAAACGGTACAATATTTTTTGACGCGGTTTGCGGCATTCGATTCTACGGACATTTGTACATATATGTACGAATTTTCAAATGCCGGGCCTTGCTGTTACAGTTAGACAAAGCGAAAAACCAAAAAATGGATACTTCAAATAGTCAGTAGGGCAGTAAAAATTCGATCACCCTGTATTTAAATAGAAAGTATCATTTTCCCTTAATTCGGACACCCTAATTATGGGAAAAATAATTAAAAAATTCTTTGGCCTTTAGTTTTCAAAATAGAAAGTTTTATTTTGATTAGAAATCTCTCATGTTTTTTTCACTTTGTCGGCCTATAACTATTAAACGGTACAATATTTTTTACGCGGTTTGCGGCATTCGATTCTACGGAAAGTTGTACATATATGTACGAATTTTCAATTGCCGGGCCTTGCTGTTACAGTTAGACAAAGCGAAAAACCAAAAAATGGATACTTCAAATAGTCAGTAGGGCAGTAAAAATTCGATCACCCTGTATTTAAATAGAAAGTATCATTTTCCCTTAATTCGGACACCCTAATTATGGGAAAAATAATTAAAAAATTCTTTGGCCTTTAGTTTTCAAAATAGAAAGTTTTATTTTGATTAGAAATCTCTCATGTTTTTTTCACTTTGTCGGCCTATAACTATTAAACGGTACAATATTTTTTGACGCAGTTTGCGGCATTCGATTCTACGGACATTTGTACATATATGTACGAATTTTCAAATGCCGGGCCTTGCTGTTACAGTTAGACAAAGCGAAAAACCAAAAAATGGATACTTTAAATAGTCAGTAGGGCAGTAAAAATTCGATCAGCCTGTATTTAAATAGAAAGTATTATTTTCCCTTAATTCGGACACCCTAATTATGGGAAAAATAATTTAAAAATTCTTTGGCCTTTAGTTTTCAAAATAGAAAGTTTTATTTTGATTAGAAATCTCATGTTTTTTTCACTTTGTCGGCCTATAACTATTAAACGGTACAAGATTTTTTGACGCGGTTTGCGGCATTCGATTCTACGGACATTTGTACATATATGTACGAATTTTCAATTGCCGGGCCTTGCTGTTACAGTTAGACAAAGCGAAAAACCAAAAAATGGATACTTCAAATAGTCAGTAGGGCAGTAAAAATTCGATCAGCCTGTATTTAAATAGAAAGTATCATTTTCCCTTAATTCGGACATCCTAATTACGGGAAAAATAATTAAAAAATTCTTTGGCCTTTAGTTTTCAAAATAGAAAGTTTTATTTTGATTAGAAATCTCTTATGTTTTTTTCACTTTGTCGGCCTATAACTATTAAACGGTACAAGATTTTTTGACGCGGTTTGCGGCATTCGATTTTACGGACATTTGTACATTTATGTACGAATTTTCAATTGCCGGGCCCTGCTGTTACAGTTAGACAAAGCGAAAAACCAAAAAATGGATACTTCAAATAGTCAGTAGGGCAGTAAAAATTCGATCACCCTGTATTTAAATAGAAAGTATCATTTTCCCTTAATTCGGACACCCTAATTATGGGAAAAATAATTAAAAAATTCTTTGGCCTTTAGTTTTCAAAATAGAAAGTTTTATTTTGATTAGAAATCTCTCATGTTTTTTTCACTTTGTCGGCCTATAACTATTAAACGGTACAATATTTTTTACGCGGTTTGCGGCATTCGATTCTACGGAAAGTTGTACATATATGTACGAATTTTCAATTGCCGGGCCTTGCTGTTACAGTTAGACAAAGCGAAAAACCAAAAAATGGATACTTCAAATAGTCATTAGGGCAGTAAAAATTCGATCACCCTGTATTTAAATAGAAAGTATCATTTTCCCTTAATTCGGACACCCTAATTATGGGAAAATAATTTAAAAATTCTTTGGCCTTTAGTTTTCAAAATAGAAAGTTTTATTTTGATTAGAAATCTCTCATGTTTTTTTCACTTTGTCGGCCTATAACTATTAAACGGTACAAGATTTTTTGACGCGGTTTGCGGCATTCGATTTTACGGACATTTGTACATTTATGTACGAATTTTCAATTGCCGGGCCCTGCTGTTACAGTTAGACAAACCGAAAAACAAAAAAATGGATACTTCAAATAGTCAGTAGGGCAGTAAAAATTCGATCAGTCTGTATTTAAATAGAAAGTATCATTTTCCCTTAATTCGGACACCCTAATTATGGGAAAATAATTTAAAAATTCTTTGGCCTTTAGTTTTCAAAATAGAAAGTTTTATTTTGATTAGAAATCTCTCATGTTTTTTTCACTTTGTCGGCCTATAACTATTAAACGGTACAAGATTTTTTGACGCGGTTTGCGGCATTCGATTTTACGGACATTTGTACATATATGTACGAATTTTCAATTGCCGGGCCCTGCTGTTACAGTTAGACAAAGCGAAAAACCAAAAAATGGATACTTCAAATAGTCAGTAGGGCAGTAAAAATTCGATCACCCTGTATTTAAATAGAAAGTATCATTTTCCCTTAATTCGGACACCCTAATTATGGGAAAAATAATTTAAAAATTCTTTGGCCTTTAGTTTTCAAAATAGAAAGTTTTATTTTGATTAGAAATCTCTCATGTTTTTTTCACTTTGTCGGCCTATAACTATTAAACGGTACAAGATTTTTTGACGCGGTTTGCGGCATTCGATTCTACGGACATTTGTACATATATGTACGTATTTTCAATTGCCGGGCCCTGCTGTTACAGTTAGACAAAGCGAAAAACCAAAAAATGGATACTTCAAATAGTCAGTTGGGTGGTCAAATTCGATCACCCTGTATTTAAATAGAAAGTATCATTTTCCCTTAACTCGGACACCCTAATTATGGGAAAAATAATTAAAAAATTCTTTGGCCTTTAGTTTTCAAAATAGAAAGTTTTATTTTGATTAGAAATCTCTCATGTTTTTTTCACTTTGTCGGCCTATAACTATTAAACGGTACAAGATTTTTTGACGCGGTTTGCGGCATTCGATTTTACGGACATTTGTACATATATGTACGAATTTTCAATTGCCGGGCCCTGCTGTTACAGTTAGCCAAAGTGAAAAACCAAAAAATGGATACTTCAAATAGTCAGTAGGGCAGTAAAAATTCGATCACCCTGTATTTAAATAGAAAGTATCATTTTCCCTTAATTCGGACACCCTAATTATGGGAAAAATAATTAAAAAATTCATTGGCCTTTAGTTTTCAAAATAGAAAGTTTTATTTTGATTAGAAATCTCTCATGTTTTTTTCACTTTGTCGGCCTATAACTATTAAACGGTACAAGATTTTTTGACGCGGTTTGCGGCATTCGATTCTACGGACATTTGTACATATATGTACGAATTTTCAATTGCCGGGCCCTGTTGTTACAGTTAGACAAAGCGAAAAACAAAAAAATGGATACTTCAAATAGTCAGTAGGGTAGTAAAAATTCGATCACCCTGTATTTAAATAGAAAGTATCATTTTCCCTTAATTCGGATACCCTAATTATGGGAAAAATAATTAAAAAATTCTTTGGCCTTTAGTTTTCAAAATAGAAAGTTTTATTTTGATTAGAAATCTCTCATGTTTTTTTCACTTTGTCGGCCTATAACTATTAAACGATACAATATTTTTTGACGCGGTTTGTGGCATTCGATTCTACGGACATTTTTACATATATGTACGAATTTTCAATTGCCGGGCCCTGCTGTTACAGTTAGACAAACCGAAAAACCAAAAAATGGATACTTCAAATAGTCAGTAGGGCAGTAAAAATTCGATCAGTCTGTATTTAAATAGAAAGTATCATTTTCCCTTAATTCGGACACCCTAATTATGGGAAAATAATTTAAAAATTCTTTGGCCTTTAGTTTTCAAAATAGAAAGTTTTATTTTGATTAGAAATCTCTCATGTTTTTTTCACTTTGTCGGCCTATAACTATTAAACGGTACAATATTTTTTGACGCGGTTTGCGGCATTCGATTCTACGGACATTTGTACATATATGTACGAATTTTCAATTGCCGGGCCCTGCTGTTACAGTTAGACAAAGCGAAAAAACAAAAAAATGGATACTTCAAATTGTCAGTAGGGTAGTAAAGATTCGATCACCCTGTATTTAAATAGCAAGTATCATTTTCCCTTAATTCGGACACCCTAATTATGGGAAAAATAATTAAAAAATTCTTTGGCCTTTAGTTTTCAAAATAGAAAGTTTAATTTTGATTAGAAAACTCTCATGTTCTTTCACTTTGTCGGCCTATAACTATTAAACGGTACAATATTTTTTGACGCGGTTTGCGGCATTCGATTCTACGGACATTTGTACATATATGTACGAATCTTCAATTGCCGGGCCTTGCTGTTACAGTTAGACAAAGCGAAAAACCAAAAAATGGATACTTCAAATAGTCAGTAGGGTAGAAAAAATTCGATCACCCTGTATTTAAATAGAAAGTATCATTTTCCCTTAATTCGGACACCCTAATTATGGGAAAAATAATTAAAAAATTCTTTGGCCTTTAGTTTTTAAAATAGAAAGTTTAATTTTGATTAGAAAACTCTCATGTTTTTTTCACTTTGTCGGCCTATAACTATTAAACGGTACAATATTTTTTGACGCGGTTTGCGGCATTCGATTTTACGGACATTTGTACATATATGTACGAATTTTCAATTGCCGGGCCCTGCTGTTACAGTTAGCCAAAGTGAAAAACCAAAAAATGGATACTTCAAATAGTCAGTAGGGCAGTAAAAATTCGATCACCCTGTATTTAAATAGAAAGTATCATTTTCCCTTAATTCGGACACCCTAATTATGGGAAAAATAATTAAAAAATTCTTTGGCCTTTAGTTTTCAAAATAGAAAGTTTTATTTTGATTAGAAATCTCTCATGTTTTTTTCACTTTGTCGGCCTATAACTATTAAACGGTACAAGATTTTTTGACGCGGTTTGCGGCATTCGATTTTACGGACATTTGTACATATATGTACGAATTTTCAATTGCCGGGCCCTGCTGTTACAGTTAGCCAAAGTGAAAAACCAAAAAATGGATACTTCAAATAGTCAGTAGGGCAGTAAAAATTCGATCACCCTGTATTTAAATAGAAAGTATCATTTTCCCTTAATTCGGACACCCTAATTATGGGAAAAATAATTAAAAAATTCATTGGCCTTTAGTTTTCAAAATAGAAAGTTTTATTTTGATTAGAAATCTCTCATGTTTTTTTCACTTTGTCGGCCTATAACTATTAAACGGTACAAGATTTTTTGACGCGGTTTGCGGCATTCGATTCTACGGACATTTGTACATATATGTACGAATTTTCAATTGCCGGGCCCTGTTGTTACAGTTAGACAAAGCGAAAAACAAAAAAATGGATACTTCAAATAGTCAGTAGGGTAGTAAAAATTCGATCACCCTGTATTTAAATAGAAAGTATCATTTTCCCTTAATTCGGATACCCTAATTATGGGAAAAATAATTAAAAAATTCTTTGGCCTTTAGTTTTCAAAATAGAAAGTTTTATTTTGATTAGAAATCTCTCATGTTTTTTTCACTTTGTCGGCCTATAACTATTAAACGATACAATATTTTTTGACGCGGTTTGTGGCATTCGATTCTACGGACATTTTTACATATATGTACGAATTTTCAATTGCCGGGCCCTGCTGTTACAGTTAGACAAACCGAAAAACCAAAAAATGGATACTTCAAATAGTCAGTAGGGCAGTAAAAATTCGATCAGTCTGTATTTAAATAGAAAGTATCATTTTCCCTTAATTCGGACACCCTAATTATGGGAAAATAATTTAAAAATTCTTTGGCCTTTAGTTTTCAAAATAGAAAGTTTTATTTTGATTAGAAATCTCTCATGTTTTTTTCACTTTGTCGGCCTATAACTATTAAACGGTACAATATTTTTTGACGCGGTTTGCGGCATTCGATTCTACGGACATTTGTACATATATGTACGAATTTTCAATTGCCGGGCCCTGCTGTTACAGTTAGACAAAGCGAAAAAACAAAAAAATGGATACTTCAAATTGTCAGTAGGGTAGTAAAGATTCGATCACCCTGTATTTAAATAGCAAGTATCATTTTCCCTTAATTCGGACACCCTAATTATGGGAAAAATAATTAAAAAATTCTTTGGCCTTTAGTTTTCAAAATAGAAAGTTTAATTTTGATTAGAAAACTCTCATGTTCTTTCACTTTGTCGGCCTATAACTATTAAACGGTACAATATTTTTTGACGCGGTTTGCGGCATTCGATTCTACGGACATTTGTACATATATGTACGAATCTTCAATTGCCGGGCCTTGCTGTTACAGTTAGACAAAGCGAAAAACCAAAAAATGGATACTTCAAATAGTCAGTAGGGTAGAAAAAATTCGATCACCCTGTATTTAAATAGAAAGTATCATTTTCCCTTAATTCGGACACCCTAATTATGGGAAAAATAATTAAAAAATTCTTTGGCCTTTAGTTTTTAAAATAGAAAGTTTAATTTTGATTAGAAAACTCTCATGTTTTTTTCACTTTGTCGGCCTATAACTATTAAACGGTACAATATTTTTTGACGCGGTTTGCGGCATTCGATTCTACGGACATTTGTACATATATGTACGAATTTTCAATTGCCGGGCCTTGCTGTTACAGTTAGACAAAGCGAAAAACCAAAAAATGGATACTTCAAATAGTCAGTAGGGTAGTAAAAATTCGATCACCCTGTATTTAAATAGAAAGTTAAACGGTACAATATTTTTTGACGCGGTTTGCGGCATTCGATTCTACGGACATTTGTACATATATGTACGAATTTTCAATTGCCGGGCCCTGCTGTTACAGTTAGACAAAGCGAAAAACCAAAAAATGGGTACTTCAAATAGTCAGTAGGGCAGTAAAAATTCGATCACCCTGTATTTAAATAGAAAGTATCATTTTCCCTTAATTCGGACACCCTAATTATGGGAAAAATAATTAAAAAATTCTTTGGCCTTTAGTTTTCAAAATAGAAACTTTTATTTTGATTAGAAATCTCTCATGTTTTTTACACTTTGTCGGCCTATAACTATTAAACGGTACAATATTTTTTGACGCGGTTTGCGGCATTCGATTCTACGGACATTTGTACATTTATGTACGAATTTTCAATTGCCGGGCCCTGCTGTTACAGTTAGACAAAGCGAAAAACCAAAAAATGGGTACTTCAAATAGTCAGTAGGGCAATAAAAATTCGATCACCCTGTATTTAAATAGAAAGTATCATTTTCCCTTAATTCGGACACCCTAATTATGGGAAAAATAATTAAAAAATTCTTTGGCCTTTAGTTTTCAAAATAGAAACTTTTATTTTGATTAGAAATCTCTCATGTTTTTTACACTTTGTCGGCCTATAACTATTAAACGGTACAATATTTTTTGACGCGGTTTGCGGCATTCGATTCTACGGACATTTGTACATATATGTACGAATTTTCAATTGCCGGGCCCTGCTGTTACAGTTAGACAAAGCGAAAAACCAAAAAATGGGTACTTCAAATAGTCAGTAGGGCAATAAAAATTCGATCACCCTGTATTTAAATAGAAAGTATCATTTTCCCTTAATTCGGACACCCTAATTATGGGAAAAATAATTAAAAAATTCTTTGGCCTTTAGTTTTCAAAATAGAAACTTTTATTTTGATTAGAAATCTCTCATGTTTTTTTCACTTTGTTGGCCTATAACTATTAAACGGTACAATATTTTTTGACGCGGTTTGCGGCATTCGATTCTACGGACATTTGTACATATATGTACGAATTTTCAAATGCCGGGCCTTGCTGTTACAGTTAGACAAAGCAAAAAACCAAAAAATGGATACTTCAAATAGTCAGTAGGGTAGTAAAAATTCGATCACCCTGTATTTAAATAGAAAGTATCATTTTCCCTTAATTCGGACACCCTAATTATGGGAAAAATAATTAAAAAATTCTTTGGCTTTTAGTTTTCAAAATAGAAACTTTTATTTTGATTAGAAATCTCTCATGTTTTTTTCACTTTGTCGGCCTATAACTATTAAACGGTACAATATTTTTTGACGCGGTTTGCGGCATTCGATTCTACGGACATTTGTACATATATGTACGAATTTTCAATTGCCGGGCCCTGCTGTTACAGTTAGACAAAGCGAAAAAACAAAAAAATGGATACTTCAAATTGTCAGTAGGGTAGTAAAGATTCGATCACCCTGTATTTAAATAGCAAGTATCATTTTCCCTTAATTCGGACACCCTAATTATGGGAAAAATAATTAAAAAATTCTTTGGCCTTTAGTTATCACAATAGAAAGTTTTATTTTGATTAGAAATCTCTCATGTTTTTTTCACTTTGTCGGCCTATAACTATTAAACGGTACAATATTTTTTGACGCGGTTTGCGGCATTCGATTCTACGGACATTTGTACATATATGTACGAATTTTCAATTGCCGGGCCTTGCTTTTACAGTTAGACAAAGCAAAAAACCAAAAAATGGATACTTCAAATTGTCAGTAGGGTAGTAAAGATTCGATCACCCTGTATTTAAATAGCAAGTATCATTTTCCCTTAATTCGGACACCCTAATTATGGGAAAAATAATTAAAAAATTCTTTGGCCTTTAGTTTTTAAAATAGAAAGTTTAATTTTGATTAGAAAACTCTCATGTTCTTTCACTTTGTCGGCCTATAACTATTAAACGGTACAATATTTTTTGACGCGGTTTGCGGCATTCGATTCTACGGACATTTGTACATATACGAGTATGTACGAATTTTCAATTGCCGGGCCTTGCTGTTACAGTTAGACAAAGCAAAAAACCAAAAAATGGATACTTCAAATAGTCAGTAGGGTAGTAAAAATTCGATCACCCTGTATTTAAATAGAAAGTATCATTTTCCCTTAATTCGGACACCCTAATTATGGGAAAAATTATTAAAAAATTCTTTGGCCTTTAGTTTTTAAAATAGAAAGTTTAATTTTGATTAGAAAACTCTCATGTTTTTTTCACTTTGTCGGCCTATAACTATTAAACGGTACAAGATTTTTTGACGCGGTTTGCGGCATTCGATTCTACGGACATTTGTACATATATGTACGAATTTTCAATTGCCGGGCCCTGCTGTTACAGTTAGACAAAGCGAAAAACCAAAAAATGGATACTTCAAATAGTCAGTAGGGCAGTAAAAATTCGATCACCCTGTATTTAAATAGAAAGTATCATTTTCCCTTAATTCGGACACCCTAATTATGGGAAAAATAATTAAAAAATTCTTTGGCCTTTAGTTTTTAAAATAGAAAGTTTAATTTTGATTAGAAAACTCTCATGTTTTTTTCACTTTGTCGGCCTATAACTATTAAACGGTACAATATTTTTTGACGCGGTTTGCGGCATTCGATTCTACGGACATTTGTACATATATGTACGAATTTTCAATTGCCGGGCCTTGCTGTTACAGTTAGACAAAGCGAAAAACCAAAAAATGGATACTTCAAATAGTCAGTAGGGTAGTAAAAATTCGATCACCCTGTATTTAAATAGAAAGTTAAACGGTACAATATTTTTTGACGCGGTTTGCGGCATTCGATTCTACGGACATTTGTACATATATGTACGAATTTTCAATTGCCGGGCCCTGCTGTTACAGTTAGACAAAGCGAAAAACCAAAAAATGAGTACTTCAAATAGTCAGTAGGGCAGTAAAAATTCGATCACCCTGTATTTAAATAGAAAGTATCATTTTCCCTTAATTCGGACACCCTAATTATGGGAAAAATAATTAAAAAATTCTTTGGCCTTTAGTTTTCAAAATAGAAACTTTTATTTTGATTAGAAATCTCTCATGTTTTTTACACTTTGTCGGCCTATAACTATTAAACGGTACAATATTTTTTGACGCGGTTTGCGGCATTCGATTCTACGGACATTTGTACATTTATGTACGAATTTTCAATTGCCGGGCCCTGCTGTTACAGTTAGACAAAGCGAAAAACCAAAAAATGGGTACTTCAAATAGTCAGTAGGGCAATAAAAATTCGATCACCCTGTATTTAAATAGAAAGTATCATTTTCCCTTAATTCGGACACCCTAATTATGGGAAAAATAATTAAAAAATTCTTTGGCCTTTAGTTTTCAAAATAGAAACTTTTATTTTGATTAGAAATCTCTCATGTTTTTTACACTTTGTCGGCCTATAACTATTAAACGGTACAATATTTTTTGACGCGGTTTGCGGCATTCGATTCTACGGACATTTGTACATATATGTACGAATTTTCAATTGCCGGGCCCTGCTGTTACAGTTAGACAAAGCGAAAAACCAAAAAATGGATACTTCAAATAGTCAGTAGGGCAGTAAAAATTCGATCACCCTGTATTTAAATAGAAAGTATCATTTTCCCTTAATTCGGACACCCTAATTATGGGAAAAATAATTAAAAAATTCTTTGGCCTTTAGTTTTTAAAATAGAAAGTTTAATTTTGATTAGAAAACTCTCATGTTTTTTTCACTTTGTCGGCCTATAACTATTAAACGGTACAATATTATTTGACGCGGTTTGCGGCATTCGATTCTACGGACATTTGTACATATATGTACGAATTTTCAATTGCCGGGCCTTGCTGTTACAGTTAGACAAAGCGAAAAACCAAAAAATGGATACTTCAAATAGTCAGTAGGGTAGTAAAAATTCGATCACCCTGTATTTAAATAGAAAGTTAAACGGTACAATATTTTTTGACGCGGTTTGCGGCATTCGATTCTACGGACATTTGTACATATATGTACGAATTTTCAATTGCCGGGCCCTGCTGTTACAGTTAGACAAAGCGAAAAACCAAAAAATGGGTACTTCAAATAGTCAGTAGGGCAGTAAAAATTCGATCACCCTGTATTTAAATAGAAAGTATCATTTTCCCTTAATTCGGACACCCTAATTATGGGAAAAATAATTAAAAAATTCTTTGGCCTTTAGTTTTCAAAATAGAAACTTTTATTTTGATTAGAAATCTCTCATGTTTTTTACACTTTGTCGGCCTATAACTATTAAACGGTACAATATTTTTTGACGCGGTTTGCGGCATTCGATTCTACGGACATTTGTACATTTATGTACGAATTTTCAATTGCCGGGCCCTGCTGTTACAGTTAGACAAAGCGAAAAACCAAAAAATGGGTACTTCAAATAGTCAGTAGGGCAATAAAAATTCGATCACCCTGTATTTAAATAGAAAGTATCATTTTCCCTTAATTCGGACACCCTAATTATGGGAAAAATAATTAAAAAATTCTTTGGCCTTTAGTTTTCAAAATAGAAACTTTTATTTTGATTAGAAATCTCTCATGTTTTTTACACTTTGTCGGCCTATAACTATTAAACGGTACAATATTTTTTGACGCGGTTTGCGGCATTCGATTCTACGGACATTTGTACATATATGTACGAATTTTCAATTGCCGGGCCCTGCTGTTACAGTTAGACAAAGCGAAAAACCAAAAAATGGGTACTTCAAATAGTCAGTAGGGCAATAAAAATTCGATCACCCTGTATTTAAATAGAAAGTATCATTTTCCCTTAATTCGGACACCCTAATTATGGGAAAAATAATTAAAAAATTCTTTGGCCTTTAGTTTTCAAAATAGAAACTTTTATTTTGATTAGAAATCTCTCATGTTTTTTTCACTTTGTTGGCCTATAACTATTAAACGGTACAATATTTTTTGACGCGGTTTGCGGCATTCGATTCTACGGACATTTGTACATATATGTACGAATTTTCAATTGCCGGGCCTTGCTGTTACAGTTAGACAAAGCAAAAAACCAAAAAATGGATACTTCAAATAGTCAGTAGGGTAGTAAAAATTCGATCACCCTGTATTTAAATAGAAAGTATCATTTTCCCTTAATTCGGACACCCTAATTATGGGAAAAATAATTAAAAAATTCTTTGGCTTTTAGTTTTCAAAATAGAAACTTTTATTTTGATTAGAAATCTCTCATGTTTTTTTCACTTTGTCGGCCTATAACTATTAAACGGTACAATATTTTTTGACGCGGTTTGCGGCATTCGATTCTACGGACATTTGTACATATATGTACGAATTTTCAATTGCCGGGCCCTGCTGTTACAGTTAGACAAAGCGAAAAAACAAAAAAATGGATACTTCAAATTGTCAGTAGGGTAGTAAAGATTCGATCACCCTGTATTTAAATAGCAAGTATCATTTTCCCTTAATTCGGACACCCTAATTATGGGAAAAATAATTAAAAAATTCTTTGGCCTTTAGTTATCACAATAGAAAGTTTTATTTTGATTAGAAATCTCTCATGTTTTTTTCACTTTGTCGGCCTATAACTATTAAACGGTACAATATTTTTTGACGCGGTTTGCGGCATTCGATTCTACGGACATTTGTACATATATGTACGAATTTTCAATTGCCGGGCCTTGCTTTTACAGTTAGACAAAGCAAAAAACCAAAAAATGGATACTTCAAATTGTCAGTAGGGTAGTAAAGATTCGATCACCCTGTATTTAAATAGCAAGTATCATTTTCCCTTAATTCGGACACCCTAATTATGGGAAAAATAATTAAAAAATTCTTTGGCCTTTAGTTTTCAAAATAGAAAGTTTAATTTTGATTAGAAAACTCTCATGTTCTTTCACTTTGTCGGCCTATAACTATTAAACGGTACAATATTTTTTGACGCGGTTTGCGGCATTCGATTCTACGGACATTTGTACATATACGAGTATGTACGAATTTTCAATTGCCGGGCCTTGCTGTTACAGTTAGACAAAGCAAAAAACCAAAAAATGGATACTTCAAATAGTCAGTAGGGTAGTAAAAATTCGATCACCCTGTATTTAAATAGAAAGTATCATTTTCCCTTAATTCGGACACCCTAATTATGGGAAAGATTATTAAAAAATTCTTTGGCCTTTAGTTTTTAAAATAGAAAGTTTAATTTTGATTAGAAAACTCTCATGTTTTTTTCACTTTGTCGGCCTATAACTATTAAACGGTACAAGATTTTTTGACGCGGTTTGCGGCATTCGATTCTACGGACATTTGTACATATATGTACGAATTTTCAATTGCCGGGCCCTGCTGTTACAGTTAGACAAAGCGAAAAACCAAAAAATGGATACTTCAAATAGTCAGTAGGGCAGTAAAAATTCGATCACCCTGTATTTAAATAGAATGTATCATTTTCCCTTAATTCGGACACCCTAATTAAGGGAAAAATAATTTAAAAATTCTTTGGCTTTTAGTTTTCAAAATAGAAACTTTTATTTTGATTAGAAATCTCTCATGTTTTTTTCACTTTGTCGGCCTATAACTATTAAACGGTACAAGATTTTTTGACGCGGTTTGCGGCATTCGATTCTACGGACATTTGTACATATATGTACGAATTTTCAATTGCCGGGCCCTGCTGTTACAGTTAGACAAAGCGAAAAAACAAAAAAATGGATACTTCAAATTGTCAGTAGGGTAGTAAAGATTCGATCACCCTGTATTTAAATAGCAAGTATCATTTTCCCTTAATTCGGACACCCTAATTATGGGAAAAATAATTAAAAAATTCTTTGGCCTTTAGTTATCACAATAGAAAGTTTTATTTTGATTAGAAATCTCTCATGTTTTTTTCACTTTGTCGGCCTATAACTATTAAACGGTACAATATTTTTTGACGCGGTTTGCGGCATTCGATTCTACGGACATTTGTACATATATGTACGAATTTTCAATTGCCGGGCCCTGCTGTTACAGTTAGACAAAGCGAAAAACCAAAAAATGGATACTTCAAATAGTCAGTAGGGCAGTAAAAATTCGATCACCCTGTATTTAAATAGAAAGTATCATTTTCCCTTAATTCGGACACCCTAATTAAGGGAAAAATAATTTAAAAATTCTTTGGCTTTTAGTTTTCAAAATAGAAACTTTTATTTTGATTAGAAATCTCTCATGTTTTTTTCACTTTGTCGGCCTATAACTATTAAACGGTACAATATTTTTTGACGCGGTTTGCGGCATTCGATTCTACGGACATTTGTACATGTATGTACGAATTTTCAATTGCCGGGCCTTGCTGTTACAGTTAGACAAAGCGAAAAACCAAAAAATGGATACTTCAAATAGTCAGTAGGGTAGTAAAAATTCGATCACCCTGTATTTAAATAGAAAGTATCATTTTCCCTTAATTCGGACACCCTAATTATGGGAAAAATAATTAAAAAATTCTTTGGCCTTTAGTTTTCAAAATAGAAAGTTTTATTTTGATTAGAAATCTCTCATGTTTTTTTCACTTTGTCGGCCAATAACTATTAAACGGTACAATATTTTTTGACGCGGTTTGCGGCATTCGATTCTACGGACATTTGTACATATATGTACGAATTTTCAATTGCCGGGCCTTGCTGTTACAGTTAGACAAAGCAAAAAACCAAAAAATGGATACTTCAAATAGTCAGTAGGGTAGTAAAAATTCGATCACCCTGTATTTAAATAGAAAGTATCATTTTCCCTTAATTCGGACACCCTAATTATGGGAAAAATAATTAAAAAATTCTTTGGCCTTTAGTTTTTAAAATAGAAAGTTTAATTTTGATTAGAAAACTCTCATGTTTTTTTCACTTTGTCGGCCTATAACTATTAAACGGTACAATATTTTTCACGCGGTTTGCGGCATTCGATTCTACGGACATTTGTACATATATGTACGAATTTTCAATTGCCGGGCCTTGCTGTTACAGTTAGACAAAGCGAAAAACCAAAAAATGGATACTTCAAATAGTCAGTAGGGTAGTAAAAATTCGATCACCCTGTATTTAGATAGAAAGTATCATTTTCCCTTAATTCGGACACCCTAATTATGGGAAAAATAATTAAAAAAATTCTTTGGCCTTTAGTTTTCAAAATAGAAAGTTTTATTTTGATTAGAAATCTCTCATGTTTTTTTCACTTTGTCGGCCTATAACTATTAAACGGTACAATATTTTTTGACGCGGTTTGCGGCATTCGATTCTACGGACATTTGTACATATATGTACGAATTTTCAATTGCCGGGCCTTGCTGTTACAGTTAGACAAAGCGAAAAACCAAAAAATGGATACTTCAAATAGTCAGTAGGGCAGTAAAAATTCGATCACCCTGTATTTAAATAGAAAGTATCACTTTCCCTTAATTCGGACACCCTAATTAAGGGAAAAATAATTTAAAAATTCTTTGGCTTTTAGTTTTCAAAATAGAAAGTTTTATTTTGATTAGAAATCTCTCATGTTTTTTTCACTTTGTCGGCCTATAACTATTAAACGGTACAATATTTTTTGACGCGGTTTGCGGCATTCGATTCTACGGACATTTGTACATATATGTACGAATTTTCAATTGCCGGGCCCTGCTGTTACAGTTAGACAAAGCGAAAAAACAAAAAATGGATACTTCAAATTGTCAGTAGGGTAGTAAAGATTCGATCACCCTGTATTTAAATAGCAAGTATCATTTTCCCTTAATTCGGACACACTAATTATGGGAAAAATAATTAAAAAAATCTTTGGCCTTTAGTTTTCAAAATAGAAAGTTTAATTTTGATTAGAAAACTCTCATGTTTTTTTCACTTTGTCGGCCTATAACTATTAAACGGTGCAATATTTTTTGACGCGGTTTGCGGCATTCGATTCTACGGACATTTGTACATATATGTACGAATTTTCAATTGCCGGGCCTTGCTGTTACAGTTAGACAAAGCGAAAAACCAAAAAATGGATACTTCAAATAGTCAGTAGGGCAGTAAAAATTCGATCACCCTGTATTTAAATAGAAAGTATCACTTTCCCTTAATTCGGACACCCTAATTAAGGGAAAAATAATTTAAAAATTCTTTGGCTTTTAGTTTTCAAAATAGAAAGTTTTATTTTGATTAGAAATCTCTCATGTTTTTTTCACTTTGTCGGCCTATAACTATTAAACGGTACAATATTTTTTGACGCGGTTTGCGGCATTCGATTCTACGGACATTTGTACATATATGTACGAATTTTCAATTGCCGGGCCTTGCTATTACAGTTAGACAAAGCGAAAAACCAAAAAATGGATACTTCAAATAGTCAGTAGGGCAGTAAAAATTCGATCACCCTGTATTTAAATAGAAAGTATCACTTTCCCTTAATTCGGACACCCTAATTAAGGGAAAAATAATTTAAAAATTCTTTGGCTTTTAGTTTTCAAAATAGAAAGTTTTATTTTGATTAGAAATCTCTCATGTTTTTTTCACTTTGTCGGCCTATAACTATTAAACGGTACAATATTTTTTGACGCGGTTTGCGGCATTCGATTCTACGGACATTTGTACATATATGTACGAATTTTCAATTGCCGGGCCCTGCTGTTACAGTTAGACAAAGCGAAAAAACAAAAAATGGATACTTCAAATTGTCAGTAGGGTAGTAAAGATTCGATCACCCTGTATTTAAATAGCAAGTATCATTTTCCCTTAATTCGGACACCCTAATTATGGGAAAAATAATTAAAAAAATCTTTGGCCTTTAGTTTTCAAAATAGAAAGTTTAATTTTGATTAGAAAACTCTCATGTTTTTTTCACTTTGTCGGCCTATAACTATTAAACGGTGCAATATTTTTTGACGCGGTTTGCGGCATTCGATTCTACGGACATTTGTACATATATGTACGAATTTTCAATTGCCGGGCCTTGCTGTTACAGTTAGACAAAGCGAAAAACCAAAAAATGGATACTTCAAATAGTCAGTAGGGTAGTAAAAATTCGATCACCCTGTATTTAAATAGAAAGTATCAATTTCCCTTAATTCGGACACCCTAATTATGGGAAAAATAATTAAAAAATTCTTTGGCCTTTAGTTATCACAATAGAAAGTTTTATTTTGATTAGAAATCTCTCATGTTTTTTTCACTTTGTCGGCCTATAACTATTAAACGGTACAAGATTTTTTGACGCGGTTTGCGGCATTCGATTCTACGGACATTTGTACATATATGTACGAATTTTCAATTGCCGGGCCCTGCTGTTACAGTTAGACAAAGCGAAAAACCAAAAAATGGATACTTCAAATAGTCAGTAGGGCAGTAAAAATTCGATCACCCTGTATTTAAATAGAAAGTATCATTTTCCCTTAATTCGGACACCCTAATTATGGGAAAAATAATTAAAAAATTCTTTGGCCTTTAGTTTTCAAAATAGAAACTTTTATTTTGATTAGAAATCTCTCATGTTTTTTACACTTTGTCGGCCTATAACTATTAAACGGTACAAGATTTTTTGACGCGGTTTGCGGCATTCGATTCTACGGACATTTGTACATATATGTACGAATTTTCAATTGCCGGGCCCTGCTGTTACAGTTAGACAAAGCGAAAAACCAAAAAATGGATACTTCAAATAGTCAGTAGGGCAGTAAAAATTCGATCACCCTGTATTTAAATAGAAAGTATCATTTTCCCTTAATTCGGACACCCTAATTATGGGAAAAATAATTTAAAAATTCTTTGGCCTTTAGTTTTCAAAATAGAAAGTTTTATTTTGATTAGAAATCTCTCATGTTTTTTTCATTTTGTCGGCCTATAACTATTAAACGGTACAAGATTTTTTGACGCGGTTTGCGGCATTCGATTCTACGGACATTTGTACATATATGTACGTATTTTCAATTGCCGGGCCCTGCTGTTACAGTTAGACAAAGCGAAAAAACAAAAAATGGATACTTCAAATTGTCAGTAGGGTAGTAAAGATTCGATCACCCTGTATTTAAATAGCAAGTATCATTTTCCCTTAATTCGGACACCCTAATTATGGGAAAAATAATTAAAAAAATCTTTGGCCTTTAGTTTTCAAAATAGAAAGTTTAATTTTGATTAGAAAACTCTCATGTTTTTTTCACTTTGTCGGCCTATAACTATTAAACGGTGCAATATTTTTTGACGCGGTTTGCGGCATTCGATTCTACGGACATTTGTACATATATGTACGAATTTTCAATTGCCGGGCCCTGCTGTTACAGTTAGACAAAGCGAAAAACCAAAAAATGGATACTTCAAATAGTCAGTAGGGCAGTAAAAATTCGATCACCCTGTATTTAAATAGAAAGTATCATTTTCCCTTAATTCGGACACCCTAATTATGGGAAAAATAATTAAAAAATTCTTTGGCCTTTAGTTTTTAAAATAGAAAGTTTAATTTTGATTAGAAAACTCTCATGTTTTTTTCACTTTGTCGGCCTATAACTATTAAACGGTACAATATTTTTTGACGCGGTTTGCGGCATTCGATTCTACGGACATTTGTACATATATGTACGAATTTTCAATTGCCGGGCCTTGCTGTTACAGTTAGACAAAGCGAAAAACCAAAAAATGGATACTTCAAATAGTCAGTAGGGTAGTAAAAATTCGATCACCCTGTATTTAAATAGAAAGTTAAACGGTACAATATTTTTTGACGCGGTTTGCGGCATTCGATTCTACGGACATTTGTACATATATGTACGAATTTTCAATTGCCGGGCCCTGCTGTTACAGTTAGACAAAGCGAAAAACCAAAAAATGAGTACTTCAAATAGTCAGTAGGGCAGTAAAAATTCGATCACCCTGTATTTAAATAGAAAGTATCATTTTCCCTTAATTCGGACACCCTAATTATGGGAAAAATAATTAAAAAATTCTTTGGCCTTTAGTTTTCAAAATAGAAACTTTTATTTTGATTAGAAATCTCTCATGTTTTTTACACTTTGTCGGCCTATAACTATTAAACGGTACAATATTTTTTGACGCGGTTTGCGGCATTCGATTCTACGGACATTTGTACATTTATGTACGAATTTTCAATTGCCGGGCCCTGCTGTTACAGTTAGACAAAGCGAAAAACCAAAAAATGGGTACTTCAAATAGTCAGTAGGGCAATAAAAATTCGATCACCCTGTATTTAAATAGAAAGTATCATTTTCCCTTAATTCGGACACCCTAATTATGGGAAAAATAATTAAAAAATTCTTTGGCCTTTAGTTTTCAAAATAGAAACTTTTATTTTGATTAGAAATCTCTCATGTTTTTTACACTTTGTCGGCCTATAACTATTAAACGGTACAATATTTTTTGACGCGGTTTGCGGCATTCGATTCTACGGACATTTGTACATATATGTACGAATTTTCAATTGCCGGGCCCTGCTGTTACAGTTAGACAAAGCGAAAAACCAAAAAATGGATACTTCAAATAGTCAGTAGGGCAGTAAAAATTCGATCACCCTGTATTTAAATAGAAAGTATCATTTTCCCTTAATTCGGACACCCTAATTATGGGAAAAATAATTAAAAAATTCTTTGGCCTTTAGTTTTTAAAATAGAAAGTTTAATTTTGATTAGAAAACTCTCATGTTTTTTTCACTTTGTCGGCCTATAACTATTAAACGGTACAATATTATTTGACGCGGTTTGCGGCATTCGATTCTACGGACATTTGTACATATATGTACGAATTTTCAATTGCCGGGCCTTGCTGTTACAGTTAGACAAAGCGAAAAACCAAAAAATGGATACTTCAAATAGTCAGTAGGGTAGTAAAAATTCGATCACCCTGTATTTAAATAGAAAGTTAAACGGTACAATATTTTTTGACGCGGTTTGCGGCATTCGATTCTACGGACATTTGTACATATATGTACGAATTTTCAATTGCCGGGCCCTGCTGTTACAGTTAGACAAAGCGAAAAACCAAAAAATGGGTACTTCAAATAGTCAGTAGGGCAGTAAAAATTCGATCACCCTGTATTTAAATAGAAAGTATCATTTTCCCTTAATTCGGACACCCTAATTATGGGAAAAATAATTAAAAAATTCTTTGGCCTTTAGTTTTCAAAATAGAAACTTTTATTTTGATTAGAAATCTCTCATGTTTTTTACACTTTGTCGGCCTATAACTATTAAACGGTACAATATTTTTTGACGCGGTTTGCGGCATTCGATTCTACGGACATTTGTACATTTATGTACGAATTTTCAATTGCCGGGCCCTGCTGTTACAGTTAGACAAAGCGAAAAACCAAAAAATGGGTACTTCAAATAGTCAGTAGGGCAATAAAAATTCGATCACCCTGTATTTAAATAGAAAGTATCATTTTCCCTTAATTCGGACACCCTAATTATGGGAAAAATAATTAAAAAATTCTTTGGCCTTTAGTTTTCAAAATAGAAACTTTTATTTTGATTAGAAATCTCTCATGTTTTTTACACTTTGTCGGCCTATAACTATTAAACGGTACAATATTTTTTGACGCGGTTTGCGGCATTCGATTCTACGGACATTTGTACATATATGTACGAATTTTCAATTGCCGGGCCCTGCTGTTACAGTTAGACAAAGCGAAAAACCAAAAAATGGGTACTTCAAATAGTCAGTAGGGCAATAAAAATTCGATCACCCTGTATTTAAATAGAAAGTATCATTTTCCCTTAATTCGGACACCCTAATTATGGGAAAAATAATTAAAAAATTCTTTGGCCTTTAGTTTTCAAAATAGAAACTTTTATTTTGATTAGAAATCTCTCATGTTTTTTTCACTTTGTTGGCCTATAACTATTAAACGGTACAATATTTTTTGACGCGGTTTGCGGCATTCGATTCTACGGACATTTGTACATATATGTACGAATTTTCAATTGCCGGGCCTTGCTGTTACAGTTAGACAAAGCAAAAAACCAAAAAATGGATACTTCAAATAGTCAGTAGGGTAGTAAAAATTCGATCACCCTGTATTTAAATAGAAAGTATCATTTTCCCTTAATTCGGACACCCTAATTATGGGAAAAATAATTAAAAAATTCTTTGGCTTTTAGTTTTCAAAATAGAAACTTTTATTTTGATTAGAAATCTCTCATGTTTTTTTCACTTTGTCGGCCTATAACTATTAAACGGTACAATATTTTTTGACGCGGTTTGCGGCATTCGATTCTACGGACATTTGTACATATATGTACGAATTTTCAATTGCCGGGCCCTGCTGTTACAGTTAGACAAAGCGAAAAAACAAAAAAATGGATACTTCAAATTGTCAGTAGGGTAGTAAAGATTCGATCACCCTGTATTTAAATAGCAAGTATCATTTTCCCTTAATTCGGACACCCTAATTATGGGAAAAATAATTAAAAAATTCTTTGGCCTTTAGTTATCACAATAGAAAGTTTTATTTTGATTAGAAATCTCTCATGTTTTTTTCACTTTGTCGGCCTATAACTATTAAACGGTACAATATTTTTTGACGCGGTTTGCGGCATTCGATTCTACGGACATTTGTACATATATGTACGAATTTTCAATTGCCGGGCCTTGCTTTTACAGTTAGACAAAGCAAAAAACCAAAAAATGGATACTTCAAATTGTCAGTAGGGTAGTAAAGATTCGATCACCCTGTATTTAAATAGCAAGTATCATTTTCCCTTAATTCGGACACCCTAATTATGGGAAAAATAATTAAAAAATTCTTTGGCCTTTAGTTTTCAAAATAGAAAGTTTAATTTTGATTAGAAAACTCTCATGTTCTTTCACTTTGTCGGCCTATAACTATTAAACGGTACAATATTTTTTGACGCGGTTTGCGGCATTCGATTCTACGGACATTTGTACATATACGAGTATGTACGAATTTTCAATTGCCGGGCCTTGCTGTTACAGTTAGACAAAGCAAAAAACCAAAAAATGGATACTTCAAATAGTCAGTAGGGTAGTAAAAATTCGATCACCCTGTATTTAAATAGAAAGTATCATTTTCCCTTAATTCGGACACCCTAATTATGGGAAAGATTATTAAAAAATTCTTTGGCCTTTAGTTTTTAAAATAGAAAGTTTAATTTTGATTAGAAAACTCTCATGTTTTTTTCACTTTGTCGGCCTATAACTATTAAACGGTACAAGATTTTTTGACGCGGTTTGCGGCATTCGATTCTACGGACATTTGTACATATATGTACGAATTTTCAATTGCCGGGCCCTGCTGTTACAGTTAGACAAAGCGAAAAACCAAAAAATGGATACTTCAAATAGTCAGTAGGGCAGTAAAAATTCGATCACCCTGTATTTAAATAGAAAGTATCATTTTCCCTTAATTCGGACACCCTAATTAAGGGAAAAATAATTTAAAAATTCTTTGGCTTTTAGTTTTCAAAATAGAAACTTTTATTTTGATTAGAAATCTCTCATGTTTTTTTCACTTTGTCGGCCTATAACTATTAAACGGTACAAGATTTTTTGACGCGGTTTGCGGCATTCGATTCTACGGACATTTGTACATATATGTACGAATTTTCAATTGCCGGGCCCTGCTGTTACAGTTAGACAAAGCGAAAAAACAAAAAAATGGATACTTCAAATTGTCAGTAGGGTAGTAAAGATTCGATCACCCTGTATTTAAATAGCAAGTATCATTTTCCCTTAATTCGGACACCCTAATTATGGGAAAAATAATTAAAAAATTCTTTGGCCTTTAGTTATCACAATAGAAAGTTTTATTTTGATTAGAAATCTCTCATGTTTTTTTCACTTTGTCGGCCTATAACTATTAAACGGTACAATATTTTTTGACGCGGTTTGCGGCATTCGATTCTACGGACATTTGTACATATATGTACGAATTTTCAATTGCCGGGCCCTGCTGTTACAGTTAGACAAAGCGAAAAACCAAAAAATGGATACTTCAAATAGTCAGTAGGGCAGTAAAAATTCGATCACCCTGTATTTAAATAGAAAGTATCATTTTCCCTTAATTCGGACACCCTAATTAAGGGAAAAATAATTTAAAAATTCTTTGGCTTTTAGTTTTCAAAATAGAAACTTTTATTTTGATTAGAAATCTCTCATGTTTTTTTCACTTTGTCGGCCTATAACTATTAAACGGTACAATATTTTTTGACGCGGTTTGCGGCATTCGATTCTACGGACATTTGTACATGTATGTACGAATTTTCAATTGCCGGGCCTTGCTGTTACAGTTAGACAAAGCGAAAAACCAAAAAATGGATACTTCAAATAGTCAGTAGGGTAGTAAAAATTCGATCACCCTGTATTTAAATAGAAAGTATCATTTTCCCTTAATTCGGACACCCTAATTATGGGAAAAATAATTAAAAAATTCTTTGGCCTTTAGTTTTCAAAATAGAAAGTTTTATTTTGATTAGAAATCTCTCATGTTTTTTTCACTTTGTCGGCCAATAACTATTAAACGGTACAATATTTTTTGACGCGGTTTGCGGCATTCGATTCTACGGACATTTGTACATATATGTACGAATTTTCAATTGCCGGGCCTTGCTGTTACAGTTAGACAAAGCAAAAAACCAAAAAATGGATACTTCAAATAGTCAGTAGGGTAGTAAAAATTCGATCACCCTGTATTTAAATAGAAAGTATCATTTTCCCTTAATTCGGACACCCTAATTATGGGAAAAATAATTAAAAAATTCTTTGGCCTTTAGTTTTTAAAATAGAAAGTTTAATTTTGATTAGAAAACTCTCATGTTTTTTTCACTTTGTCGGCCTATAACTATTAAACGGTACAATATTTTTCACGCGGTTTGCGGCATTCGATTCTACGGACATTTGTACATATATGTACGAATTTTCAATTGCCGGGCCTTGCTGTTACAGTTAGACAAAGCGAAAAACCAAAAAATGGATACTTCAAATAGTCAGTAGGGTAGTAAAAATTCGATCACCCTGTATTTAGATAGAAAGTATCATTTTCCCTTAATTCGGACACCCTAATTATGGGAAAAATAATTAAAAAAATTCTTTGGCCTTTAGTTTTCAAAATAGAAAGTTTTATTTTGATTAGAAATCTCTCATGTTTTTTTCACTTTGTCGGCCTATAACTATTAAACGGTACAATATTTTTTGACGCGGTTTGCGGCATTCGATTCTACGGACATTTGTACATATATGTACGAATTTTCAATTGCCGGGCCTTGCTGTTACAGTTAGACAAAGCGAAAAACCAAAAAATGGATACTTCAAATAGTCAGTAGGGCAGTAAAAATTCGATCACCCTGTATTTAAATAGAAAGTATCACTTTCCCTTAATTCGGACACCCTAATTAAGGGAAAAATAATTTAAAAATTCTTTGGCTTTTAGTTTTCAAAATAGAAAGTTTTATTTTGATTAGAAATCTCTCATGTTTTTTTCACTTTGTCGGCCTATAACTATTAAACGGTACAATATTTTTTGACGCGGTTTGCGGCATTCGATTCTACGGACATTTGTACATATATGTACGAATTTTCAATTGCCGGGCCCTGCTGTTACAGTTAGACAAAGCGAAAAAACAAAAAATGGATACTTCAAATTGTCAGTAGGGTAGTAAAGATTCGATCACCCTGTATTTAAATAGCAAGTATCATTTTCCCTTAATTCGGACACACTAATTATGGGAAAAATAATTAAAAAAATCTTTGGCCTTTAGTTTTCAAAATAGAAAGTTTAATTTTGATTAGAAAACTCTCATGTTTTTTTCACTTTGTCGGCCTATAACTATTAAACGGTGCAATATTTTTTGACGCGGTTTGCGGCATTCGATTCTACGGACATTTGTACATATATGTACGAATTTTCAATTGCCGGGCCTTGCTGTTACAGTTAGACAAAGCGAAAAACCAAAAAATGGATACTTCAAATAGTCAGTAGGGCAGTAAAAATTCGATCACCCTGTATTTAAATAGAAAGTATCACTTTCCCTTAATTCGGACACCCTAATTAAGGGAAAAATAATTTAAAAATTCTTTGGCTTTTAGTTTTCAAAATAGAAAGTTTTATTTTGATTAGAAATCTCTCATGTTTTTTTCACTTTGTCGGCCTATAACTATTAAACGGTACAATATTTTTTGACGCGGTTTGCGGCATTCGATTCTACGGACATTTGTACATATATGTACGAATTTTCAATTGCCGGGCCTTGCTGTTACAGTTAGACAAAGCGAAAAACCAAAAAATGGATACTTCAAATAGTCAGTAGGGCAGTAAAAATTCGATCACCCTGTATTTAAATAGAAAGTATCACTTTCCCTTAATTCGGACACCCTAATTAAGGGAAAAATAATTTAAAAATTCTTTGGCTTTTAGTTTTCAAAATAGAAAGTTTTATTTTGATTAGAAATCTCTCATGTTTTTTTCACTTTGTCGGCCTATAACTATTAAACGGTACAATATTTTTTGACGCGGTTTGCGGCATTCGATTCTACGGACATTTGTACATATATGTACGAATTTTCAATTGCCGGGCCCTGCTGTTACAGTTAGACAAAGCGAAAAAACAAAAAATGGATACTTCAAATTGTCAGTAGGGTAGTAAAGATTCGATCACCCTGTATTTAAATAGCAAGTATCATTTTCCCTTAATTCGGACACCCTAATTATGGGAAAAATAATTAAAAAAATCTTTGGCCTTTAGTTTTCAAAATAGAAAGTTTAATTTTGATTAGAAAACTCTCATGTTTTTTTCACTTTGTCGGCCTATAACTATTAAACGGTGCAATATTTTTTGACGCGGTTTGCGGCATTCGATTCTACGGACATTTGTACATATATGTACGAATTTTCAATTGCCGGGCCTTGCTGTTACAGTTAGACAAAGCGAAAAACCAAAAAATGGATACTTCAAATAGTCAGTAGGGTAGTAAAAATTCGATCACCCTGTATTTAAATAGAAAGTATCAATTTCCCTTAATTCGGACACCCTAATTATGGGAAAAATAATTAAAAAATTCTTTGGCCTTTAGTTATCACAATAGAAAGTTTTATTTTGATTAGAAATCTCTCATGTTTTTTTCACTTTGTCGGCCTATAACTATTAAACGGTACAAGATTTTTTGACGCGGTTTGCGGCATTCGATTCTACGGACATTTGTACATATATGTACGAATTTTCAATTGCCGGGCCCTGCTGTTACAGTTAGACAAAGCGAAAAACCAAAAAATGGATACTTCAAATAGTCAGTAGGGCAGTAAAAATTCGATCACCCTGTATTTAAATAGAAAGTATCATTTTCCCTTAATTCGGACACCCTAATTATGGGAAAAATAATTAAAAAATTCTTTGGCCTTTAGTTTTCAAAATAGAAACTTTTATTTTGATTAGAAATCTCTCATGTTTTTTACACTTTGTCGGCCTATAACTATTAAACGGTACAAGATTTTTTGACGCGGTTTGCGGCATTCGATTCTACGGACATTTGTACATATATGTACGAATTTTCAATTGCCGGGCCCTGCTGTTACAGTTAGACAAAGCGAAAAACCAAAAAATGGATACTTCAAATAGTCAGTAGGGCAGTAAAAATTCGATCACCCTGTATTTAAATAGAAAGTATCATTTTCCCTTAATTCGGACACCCTAATTATGGGAAAAATAATTTAAAAATTCTTTGGCCTTTAGTTTTCAAAATAGAAAGTTTTATTTTGATTAGAAATCTCTCATGTTTTTTTCATTTTGTCGGCCTATAACTATTAAACGGTACAAGATTTTTTGACGCGGTTTGCGGCATTCGATTCTACGGACATTTGTACATATATGTACGTATTTTCAATTGCCGGGCCCTGCTGTTACAGTTAGACAAAGCGAAAAAACAAAAAATGGATACTTCAAATTGTCAGTAGGGTAGTAAAGATTCGATCACCCTGTATTTAAATAGCAAGTATCATTTTCCCTTAATTCGGACACCCTAATTATGGGAAAAATAATTAAAAAAATCTTTGGCCTTTAGTTTTCAAAATAGAAAGTTTAATTTTGATTAGAAAACTCTCATGTTTTTTTCACTTTGTCGGCCTATAACTATTAAACGGTGCAATATTTTTTGACGCGGTTTGCGGCATTCGATTCTACGGACATTTGTACATATATGTACGAATTTTCAATTGCCGGGCCTTGCTGTTACAGTTAGACAAAGCGAAAAACCAAAAAATGGATACTTCAAATAGTCAGTAGGGTAGTAAAAATTCGATCACCCTGTATTTAAATAGAAAGTATCAATTTCCCTTAATTCGGACACCCTAATTATGGGAAAAATAATTAAAAAATTCTTTGGCCTTTAGTTATCACAATAGAAAGTTTTATTTTGATTAGAAATCTCTCATGTTTTTTTCACTTTGTCGGCCTATAACTATTAAACGGTACAAGATTTTTTGACGCGGTTTGCGGCATTCGATTCTACGGACATTTGTACATATATGTACGAATTTTCAATTGCCGGGCCCTGCTGTTACAGTTAGACAAAGCGAAAAACCAAAAAATGGATACTTCAAATAGTCAGTAGGGCAGTAAAAATTCGATCACCCTGTATTTAAATAGAAAGTATCATTTTCCCTTAATTCGGACACCCTAATTATGGGAAAAATAATTAAAAAATTCTTTGGCCTTTAGTTTTCAAAATAGAAACTTTTATTTTGATTAGAAATCTCTCATGTTTTTTACACTTTGTCGGCCTATAACTATTAAACGGTACAAAATTTTTTGACGCGGTTTGCGGCATTCGATTCTACGGACATTTGTACATATATGTACGAATTTTCAATTGCCGGGCCTTGCTGTTACAGTTAGACAAAGCGAAAAACCAAAAAATGGATACTTCAAATAGTCAGTAGGGTAGTAAAAATTCGATCACCCTGTATTTAAATAGAAAGTATCATTTTCCCTTAATTCGGACACCCTAATTATGGGAAAAATAATTAAAAAATTCTTTGGCCTTTAGTTTTCAAAATAGAAAGTTTAATTTTGATTAGAAAACTCTCATGTTTTTTTCACTTTGTCGGCCTATAACTATTAAACGGTACAATATTTTTTGACGCGGTTTGCGGCATTCGATTCTACGGACATTTGTACATATATGTACGAATTTTCAATTGCCGGGCCTTGCTGTTACAGTTAGACAAAGCGAAAAACCAAAAAATGGATACTTCAAATAGTCAGTAGGGTAGTAAAAATTCGATCACCCTGTATTTAAATAGAAAGTATCATTTTCCCTTAATTCGGACACCCTAATTATGGGAAAAATAATTAAAAAATTCTTTGGCCTTTAGTTTTCAAAATAGAAAGTTTTATTTTGATTAGAAATCTCTCATGTTTTTTTCACTTTGTCGGCCTATAACTATTAAACGGTACAAGATTTTTTGACGCGGTTTGCGGCATTCGATTTTACGGACATTTGTACATATATGTACGAATTTTCAATTGCCGGGCCCTGCTGTTACAGTTAGCCAAAGTGAAAAACCAAAAAATGGATACTTCAAATAGTCAGTAGGGCAGTAAAAATTCGATCACCCTGTATTTAAATAGAAAGTATCATTTTCCCTTAATTCGGACACCCTAATTATGGGAAAAATAATTAAAAAATTCATTGGCCTTTAGTTTTCAAAATAGAAAGTTTTATTTTGATTAGAAATCTCTCATGTTTTTTTCACTTTGTCGGCCTATAACTATTAAACGGTACATGATTTTTTGACGCGGTTTGCGGCATTCGATTCTACGGACATTTGTACATATATGTACGAATTTTCAATTGCCGGGCCCTGCTGTTACAGTTAGACAAAGCGAAAATCCAAAAAATGGATACTTCAAATAGTCAGTAGGGCAGTAAAAATTCGATCACCCTGTATTTAAATAGAAAGTATCATTTTCCCTTAATTCGGACACCCTAATTATGGGAAAAATAATTAAAAAATTGTTTGGCCTTTAGTTTTCAAAATAGAAACTTTTATTTTGATTAGAAATCTCTCATGTTTTTTTCACTTTGTCGGCCTATAACTATTAAACGTTACTATATTTTTTGACCCGGTTTGCGGCATTCGATTCTACGGACATTTGTACATATATGTACGAATTTTCAATTGCCGGGCCCTGCTGTTACAGTTAGACAAAGCGAAAAACCAAAAAATGGATACTTCAAATAGTCAGTAGGGTAGTAAAAATTCGATCACCCTGTATTTAAATAGAAAGTTAAACGGTACAATATTTTTTGACGCGGTTTGCGGCATTCGATTCTACGGACATTTGTACATATATGTACGAATTTTCAATTGGCGGGCCCTGCTGTTACAGTTAGACAAAGCGAAAAACCAAAAAATGGGTACTTCAAATAGTCAGTAGGGCAGTAAAAATTCGATCATTATGTATTTAAATGAAAAGTATAATTTTCCCCTTATTAGAATTTATTTTTAATTAATTAGTAATTAGTTCCAATATTTTGGCGCTGATATCAGGGCGAGTGTTATGTAGGTTGGGTAGTACAACAAGTTTCTAAATCGCCATTTTGAACACGTTGTACGTTTGTTGTCGTTTCGTCTACGCACTTTGATCCATAAAAGTTGAATTACTGTATTAATTATCTTGAAAATTTGTGAATTTTTTCATCTTTTTATGAAAATTCGATTAGTAAAATAGTCAGTGTTGTACTATTCGTATTTTCTACTAAATTTACAGCAAACTTTGAAGGTTAAAACGGACAAAAGGTGTTCTTAATTTGTAAGTGTAGTTTTATTAATTTAAAAAACATATATTTGGGGTTTCATATTGTTGCAAATTAATAATAATAGTAAGATTAAACAACATTTCAACAATATTTATGGTTTATACAACTTAATTAATTATTTTTATCTATCAATATTCTTTCTCAAATATACAAATGTCATTTGTAATGATAATTTTGTTGTATATTACAATGAATTATTTTCTTTTCAGTAGAAATCAACGAATCTGCAGTGTTCCAAACCATTGGAAATGATATCCAGAGTAGAGATACAATTTTAAAGGACCAGAGAACAGAATCCCAGCGGTCCAGACAGCAAGAAATCATCAAATGTAAGTGGATATTTTTATCTTTATCTCTTATTTTATATTTCTGTGGTCATTATTAAATGTATTTATTTGGTTGGAACAGCTAATATTATTGTCAATGCAACAATACTTTATAATGTACGAGTCGAATCGTAGAATAAAAATTAACTAGTTCAAATCTAGTTACTAGTCATAGTTGAAACAGTTCTATCTCTCTAGTGCGTGGAATATCGTATTTTCATCTGACATTCGTGCACAGTTAAAGATACACAATAAGTAAAAATAAATATATTTGGTGTTTTATATTGTTGCAAATTAATATCAGTAGTAAGTTTAAACAATGTTTCAACTATATTAATAGTTATTTATGTTGTTAAAGTGTTACTTTTGCAAAAAGTCATGAGGTATAATATTTGTTAATGTGAAAATTTCAGTACTTTATAAATTGTTTCTACATAAATTTCTACTTTCAATATAGACTTAAAACTTTAAGAAAAACTGTGGGCCAAATGACTGGTGATAATAGTTCGACCGGTATTTTAAGGGTCATCTTATAGTCCAGATTTAGCTTCTACCGAGACCCTTTACTTTTGGTATAATGAAAAACAACTTCGTAAAGTTTCTGTAAGTATATAATCTATGTTTTAAACTAGTCGAAAGAAATTTGTAGGAATTTAGATAGGTTTTATAATTTGTTTGTTGAAAATGTTGACTGGTCGAACCATTTAAAAACTGTTGGATGTAATATCTCATTATACACGTGGATTCATTACATATATCACATTCACATTACATAAATCACTTTAAAAAAATCTGTTGTGGTCAGCACAATACCTCTCGCACTTTTCATTTTGTTACATGAGTATCGAATTTAATATTTGTGCACACAAATAATTATATCTGTTCTTTCATTCTATAAGGAATCTTGTTCTACTCTTCTAAAATGTTCAAGATGGTTCCAATTCATTGACGGAATTGGCAGTATTTCTTAAGGATATTAAGAACTATTACTATTAATATACATACCTACCTATGATTTTAATTATTTAGATAATAATTCAATAAAAAATATTAAATGTACTTACTTCCCAGAAAAAGCTTTCAGTAATGTTAGTAAAACTGTTGATTTTTGACACTGACATTTATCTGTCAATTACAAACAATTGAATTTGACAACTAGTGTAATCTGGACTGTGTGATTTATTGCAATAGATTATTCTGTATACACATATACACACAAACACATACATACATACACAGACACACAGACACACACACACACACAGGCAGGCAGACAGACAGACAGACAGACAGACACACATACACACAAATACACACAGATACACACAGACACACATACGCACAGACACATACATACACACAGACACGCACATACACACACATACACACAGACACACACATACACACACATACACACAGACACAAACATACAAACATACACACACACACACACACACACACACACACCACACACAGATACATACACACACATACATGCACATCATTTTAGCATAAATCCAATATTTCTCTTAGCGAGAGGTAAAAAGCGATACTTTTCTCAAGTGTCTTCCGTAATGAACACACGTTTGCCATACGAAATTTTTTCAACAGTTTTTAAATGGTTTCAAGAATACCACAAACTAATAATTAATATTTAATAGGTGGACCTTTGGTTGGTCTGGTGCGTCAAGAAACTTGGATAATTTGGATACAACTTTCGAGCATTGGATTTTAACACTACAAAAGCTGCTGTAGTTTGCAACTTTAAGGATCTTGTAAGGATAGCTGAGCACCAGACAAATCTTCGACGTAAGCGGCCATCGATGGATAAACCTGGTAGGAAACTTTATTTTTCTCATAATTGCAATGTTTATAAAATATTCAACCATGAGACGTTATAGTCAAAGGAATATGACTATGTGTCTAATTATAATCTTGTTCTCATACTCAGCCATGAGAACTTATAGTCTAGGGAATATGACTATGCATAATTATTATTTTGTTCTTATGATCAACCATGAGAACTTATAGTCAAAGGAATATGACTATATGCCTAATTATCATCTTGTTCTCATACTTAGCCATGAGAACTTATAGTCTAGGGAATATTACTATACATAATTATTATTTTGTTCTCATACTCAACCATGAGAACTTATAGTTAAAGGTATATGTCTAAATATTATCTTGAACTCAAATTCAGTTTTGAGTACTGTAGTAAACGAAATATAACTTTCATAAATGTTCTTATAAAATCAAAACAATTTGAAATTGAAATATCGACTATTTATCAATAAAATCAATATCTGGGAACAAATGATTAGCATTTATTTTTCAGGAATCGGACATCTAGAAGATTAAAAAGAAGTAGCTTTATAAGTTTTAGTATTATTTACGTAAGAATGGCATTGCGCGCAATAAAGTGTAGGCTTGTTAAAGACACGTAATTGAAATAGTTTTTTTGACACACAGGTTATAAAACCTGTTCATAAGGTAACGTTTAGGAAATAATTAGAAACTGTCAACATAGTTCGTAAACATTGACGGGTGTTTTAACATTTTTGTGTTTAGTGTTGATTTATCAATTCATGTGTGTTTTTTGATGCAGGAAAAGATAGTTTCTTATTAGATGTCAGCACAGATTATAAAACGAATTGTACTTGTGCAATGCCATTCGTACGTGAGGAATACTATAGTTTTAAGTTCTTGGAAATGTATTTTCAGGTTTTAATTAAACTTTGGCTCATCGCGCCGTCGAGCAAACACGCGTTTTCTTTAAAAATTAAAAATAATAAATTGATTAATTTGAAGTGCAGTCCGTGGCGATCATCCTAAAATCGCGCGTCTACGGTTGCAGCGGTAACCGTACGCGTGGCTTACCCAGACGGTAGTTAGGGAGAGTGCTTGGGAAAAGAAAATACCGGACGTATCGGGGGATGCTTGCAGGTGGATGGATGAGTGAGTCAGGAAGGAGGTAACAGATTCGAAACTTTGATGTGGGTGTTCGGGTTCCTTATTCAATTAACTTCACACGGTCAGAGGGGCTGGGTAGGTAGGGTTCGTGCGCGATAGCCATAATTGAGTGGACTGATATGTACAACGCACCGTCTTGTGAATCCTGTTGTTATGGTGGATCGCTTCACACTTGTGTGAATGTTTCTAGGGACATAATCCATAGTTGACACAGAAAGCTTTCTTATGGTCGTATGTGCTCTCCTCATCCGGAGGCAACGTAATCATCATTTAATGGTAATGGCAACGAATAGGTAAAGTTTTTGTTTGAATTAACTTTGTTGAGCACACGGGTTAATAACCGCGTTCGGTGTAGGGTATCCGCGAGAGGCGCGGGCGAATGTCTCCGGGAGTAGCTAGGTAGGTTGGCGTGCACCCTAGGTAGTTACATGTGACTGCTGCCGTGCTCTCTACCTAGTTCGAGTTTTAGGCCGTAAATGCTTTGCATCGCGTGGGGTCGGCTTAACCCCCTCGTAAACTTCCGTGAGAACCAACAACGGCGTTCGACGCCACGGCGTTCTCACCATTTGCTTAGCTCGTACTCTTTCTCTCTCACACGCCTTTAGCTTAGTTTAATCTAGATATAAGATAGTTCGCGTAGACATAAGATAGCTTAGATATAAGTAGGAAGGGTTGTTTTTGCTTTTCGAGAGAGAGAGAAAAATTAACGTAACTTGACATTTTTAGACATGCTTTTCTTTGAAATCGTTATTAACGTAAAATAGGCTTTTTTAGATTTGTTTTTCTTTGAAATAGATCTTTAACGTAAGATAGGGTTTTTTGCGCACTTCACTAATTTAATTTGGGGGGGGGAACTACAATAATTTAAGTTAGATTATAAGTATTATTGTACACGGAACTGTATTTAATAAATGGTATATATAAGGGAACGTGGGTTTGGCATTTGAGGGCGGTGTTTCCCTTATATTTATTAAATAAAGGGTTTCGTTTTTAGTTCTAAGATAGTTTTAAAGTTAAAAAAAAGTTCCCATTGCCACTATCTTCAAGATTGCAGTGCCGATTGGAGACGCAGACCATGGCTTCTTCTTCATTTGTTTAAAATGTATGTACAATAAAACAAACTTTTATTGCGTTTATTTTAAATTAATACCCATGTTCCTTTAGTTGTAAAGTAGGTAGTTTTAGTAAAAAATTGTAATTATTATTAAGTATTTAGACGCGGTCAGGGCAAAGTTAGATTTTAAGTATTGTAAACGAAGTTTTGTATTAATAAATATTATATATTTTGGTAAGTGGGAGGTTTGGGTGGTAACAAAATATATAATATTAATATGAAGTTTCGGAAACGGTCTTCAACTGAATAAGAAATCTTTGTACCTTTAAAAATGGGAACAAGGAATCTTATTTAGGGACCACCAAGATTTCATTTGTTAAATTAGTATTGTAAACGAAACTCTACGTAATATAGTATCATTTTACTTAAATGTAGAGTTTCGTATTAGTTATGAAACTGAAATGTTTGTTACCAAATAAAATTATGGTTATATTATTTGTGTTCAATTCTATTGCATCTTTATTCAGTCCACAAAATAAAGATGCAAAATAATTAACAACAAATAATACAACTATAATAATGATAATTTTATTTGGTGACAAACGTTGTAGTTTTATAACTAAATCATGTTTGACACTGTCATAAATTGTTATTAGATTTGTTGACAAATTTAGTAACAATTGTGAACAGAATTATAACACAAAAGAAACGTAAAAGGCATTAGTGTTTAAATATTCTGTTCATAATTATTTCTTGTTAACAAATTTGGTGACATTTTTTTAACGTGTCAAACAGGCTTTAGTTGTAAAATTGAAATGTTTATTACCGAGCAAAATTATCATTATTTTGATTGTAAATATCAATTATTTTGTATCATTATTTTGTAATAGAAGTTACTTTTGTTATAAAATAAAGATTCAAAATAGTTTATAATATCTGCAACCAAAATAATGATAATTTTACTTGGTAACAAACATTTCAATTTTACAATTAAAGCCTGTTTGGCAACGTTAAAAAATTGTCACCAAATTTGTTAACAAATTTAGTTGGGAAATAATTATGAACAGAATTTTCAAACACAAATATCTTCTACGTTTCTTTTGTGTTGTAATTCTGTTCACAATTGTTACTAAATTTGTCAACAAATCTAATAAAAATTTATTTTAATGTCAAACGGTCTTCAACTGAATAAGAAATCTTTGTACCTTTAAAAATGGGAACAAGGAATCTTATTTAGGGACCACCAAGATTTCATTTGTTAAATTACTATTGTAAACGAAACTCTACAATATAGTATTATTTTACTTTAAAACTTAAATAATTTGAATGTAGAGTTTCGTATTAGTTATAAAACTGAAATGTTTGTTACCAAATAAAATTATGGTTTTATTATTTGTGTTCAATTCTATTGCATCTTTATTCAGTCACAGAATAAAGATACAAAATAATTAACAACAAATAATACAACTATAATAATGACAATTTTATTTGGGAACAAACATTTTAGTTTTATAACTAAATCATGTTTGACACTATTATAAATTGTTATTAGATTTGTTGACAAATTTAGTAACAATTGTGAACAGAATTATAATACAAAAGAAACTTAAAAGACATTTGTGTTTGAAAATTCTGTTCATAATTATTTCTCACTAAGTTTGTTTAACAAATTTGGTGACAATCTTTTAACGTTGTCATTCAGGCTTTAGTTGTAAATTAGAAATGTGTTTTACAACGTATATCTGTCATTACAATTTGATTGTAAATATTATAAACTATTCTACATCTTTATTTTGTAATATAAGTTACTTTTATTACAAAATAAAGATGTAGAATAGTTTATAATATTTACAATCAGAATAATGATAGTTTTACTTTCTGAAACACATTTCTAACTTACAACTAAAGCCTGTTTGACAACGTTAAAAGATTGTCACCAAATTTGTTAAACAAACTTAGTGAGAAATAATTATGAACAGAATTTACAAACACAAATGCCTTTTACGTTTCTTTTGTGTTATAATTCTGTTCACAATTGTTACTAAATTTGTCAACAAATCTAATAACAATTTATTATAATGTTAAAGTCTTTTGTAATAATAGCAATAAACTTTAATTTTTATAAGAAAGTCTTGTAATTTTTTGATATAATACAAATATATTATTGTTTAAAAATTTATTTTTTTTTCTAAGTCCCTACACGTATGTAGTTTTTAAAACGGCCACCAGGGGGCAGCACCTGTCGATAAATGTTCCAACTTAGAGGAAAATTTAACCAAAAAAATTTCATTTGTGTACATACGTACGTACATACATCATTTTCGGTTATACCTAATGGGAATTTAACCCTCTGAATATGGCACGTTCACTAAAAAGATGTATACCTAATGGGAATTTGTTACTCTTAAAATGGGACGCTTATTTTTGGGTGTTTTTGCATTGAAAATCGGATGTATACTTGATTGGGAATTTAACTCACTAGTTTTCATCAAATTTTTCGTCCAATTTCACCTGTCAAAATATACATTTGACAGGTAAAGCTGTCAAATGTATATTTTGACAGCTGAAATTGGACGAAAAATTTGACGAAAAATACTGGGTTTAAATTCCCAATAGGTATACATCTTTTTTAGAGCATTTTCGTCCCATTTTCACCAACTCAAATTCCCATAGTAAGCGTTTCATATTTAGTGGGTTAAATTCCCATTAGGTATAACCCTAAAATGATGTATGTACGTATGTTTGTTCAAGGCGGAGTAGTATTTCTGGTTGCCTATATTTTAGGCGCAAACCCCTTTCTAATAGGTGCTGCCCTCTAGCGGCCATTCTAAGAACTATATACGTGTAGGGGTAGCAAAGGGGTGAAAAATAAACAATTTATATCTTAAATTATATTTTATTGTATAATATTATTGTACATTAGGGGTAGTTAAGTGAAATACAACAATGTAAAATACAAATAAACAATAAATACAAGTAAAATGTACACAAACTATTATTTAAACATCCCTATTTCTAATTTTTCAGGATAAGGGTAAGTATATTATTTATTTACAAAGTACATTAAGGGTAGTTACATGAAATACAACAATGTAAAGTACAAATAAACAATAAATACAAGTAACATGAATACAAACTATAAACATCCCTATTTCTAATTTTTCAGGATAAGGGTAAGTATATTATTTATTTACAAAGTACATTAAGGGTAGTTACATGAAATACAACAATGTAAAGTACAAATAAACAATAAATACAAGTAAAATGTATACAAACTATTATTTAAACATCCCTATTTCTAATTTTTCAGGGTAAGGGTAAGTATATTATTTATTTACAAAGTACATTAAGGGTAGTTACATGAAATACAACAATGTAAAGTACAAATAAACAATAAATACAAGTAAAATGTATACAAACTATTATTTAAACATCCCTATTTCTAATTTTTCAGGGTAAGGGTGAGTATATTATTTATTTACAAAGTACATTGTAGTTACATGAAATACAACAATGTAAAGTGCAAATAAACAATAAATACAAGTAAAATATATACATTTTTATTTAACAACCCGTCATTTATTTCAGGGGGATGTACCACAACAAAGAGACAGGGAAGTATGTAGTTATGTAACATTTATAAGGGAAATAAGACATGGGAATTTTTTTTATGTTCATTCGTGTTCTACGGATTGTAATTAGTCTAATAGAACTAGTAAGGCCCTTCTAGCTTTTATAGTTTTGGAGCTATAACACTTTTTTTAAACTCAATTTTACTCAGTTTTTGAGTCGAAATTTTTTGATGGTATCAGGATAACAGGAATGAAAAGAGTTCTCATATTTTCAATGTGAGACCGGATTCGTGTTCTACGGGTCGTAATTAGTATAAAAAACCCTGTCCGGCCCTTCTAACTTCTGTAGTTTACGAGCTACAACACTTTTCTTAACCCAATTTTTGGGGTCAATGACCAAAATTTACTCAGTTTTTGAATCGAAAATTTTTTATGGTATCCGGATAACAGGAATGAAAAGAGTTCTCATATTTTCAATGTGAGACCGGATTCGTGTTCTACGGGTCGTAATTAGTCTAAAAAACCCTGTCCGGCCCTTCTAACTTCTGTAGTTTTGGAGCTACAACACTTTTTTTAAACCCAATTTTTGGGGTCAATGACCAAAATTTACTCAGTTTTTGAATCGAAAATTTTTGATGGTATCCGGATAACAGGAATGAAAAGAGTTCTCATATTTTCAATGTGAGACCGGATTCGTGTTCTACGGGTCGTAATTAGTCTAAAAAACCCTGTCCGGCCTTTCTAGCTTCTGTAGTTTTGGAGCTACAACACTTTTTTTAAACCCAATTTTACTCAGTTTTTGAATCGAAAATTTTTGATGGTATCCGGATAACAGGAATGAAAAGAGTTCTCATATTTTCAATGTGAGACCGGATTCGTGTTCTACGGGTTGTAATTAGTATAAAAAACCCTGTCCGGCCCTTCTAACTTCTGTAGTTTACGAGCTACAACACTTTTCTTAACCCAATTTTTGGGGTCAATGACCAAAATTTACTCAGTTTTTGAATCGAAAATTTTTGATGGTATCCGGATAACAGGAATGAAAAGAGTTCTCATATTTTCAATGTGAGACCGGGTTCGTGTTCTACGGGTCGTAATTAGTCTAAAAAACATTGTCCGGCCCTTGAACCTTTTGTAGTTTAGGAGATATAAAGCATTTCTTAATTAAAAAGTGTCGCATTTTGAGTCGAATATTTTCCATAGTATCCGGGGAACAAAAATGAGAAAGAGTTCTACGGATGGTTATTTTATTGCTTATAGAGCTTAAAAAACAAATAATAAAATTTTGGTGTAAACAAAAAAAAATCAAAAAATGTTCAAAAATTTTCAAAAACCCTTATTGTAAAAAACTTTGCCCTACGCCCTTCAAACTTTGGTATGATGTAATTTGACCCTATATTACTCATTCGAATTCCTGTAAGGAACAGCGTTTTAAGGAAAACGCTGAAAACCCAGCCGTTTTCGAGATATGGGCCCTTAAAGTTTTTTAAAGGGACTAACACTTAAATTCGTCCATTTATAGGGCTAAAGGGCCGGAAAATAGCGAATCGGGGGGATTCGAACCCGCGCTTTCCATTGGCTTGCACAGAATTGATGAAAACCCTTTGGTTTACAATATATTTGCCCTTCAAGTTTGTGGCGAAGGGCCTGCGCTAATTCCTGAACTAAAAGAGCTAGAAAATCCGGACAAGTGTTGTTAAACCTACTTGGAGCTGCATAAATGAAATCCGTGGTCAAATTTTCCCTAAGGGCTCAAATAAGCCCTTAGCCCTTTATAAAAGGGCGAACTCCTATCGTATGGTTATTTTCGTACCTAGAGAACTTAATACTAAAAGATAGCATAGGAAAATCCGGAAAAATCCTTAAATATTAAGATATTTCCCTGTCCCTTTTGTTATTACATAGGAAAGGTAAGAAAACTACTATTTTATTTATTTATTCTTATAAAAAGTCATATATTATCATCATCCAATGTTGTAGTCACCGAATCCTATTGCTGGGTGTACTAGGCCCTTCGCGGAACTTGTAAACAAACATAAACATTGTTTATTTTGAGCGCCAAAGTACAAAAGATATAGTAAATAAACACTTAATTAGAGTGGGGGTATTACGTGATAATATTAATATTATGTTTTTACAATAAAGACTTCAGTTCCTTTCAGTCTTTGGTGATGTGAACATCGTGTGCTTGTGAATAATCGTGTAGTGCCCTATAGCAACGAAAAAGTTTGAAATTTTTATTGAAATCGTTCTCTATTTACATCGTAAAGTTCGCTATATATTTTAAAAGTGTTAGATTTACTCTATAAATATTTAAAAAATATTTAAATAGCTTTAAATAATTGTCATTTTGTTTAAACTTTAAAAAAAATCTAAATTTAATAATTTAATAGTACACTAAATTTAAATGTCCATATGTACATTATTATTTACAATAAAATCTAAATATTCAAAATTCATTTTTACTTATACAACGTATGTCTGCTTCTTATAATTTTAGATATTATTTAAAATGTTGCATAAGACTCTGCCCTTCCGTTAGTGTTCATTGTTTAATCCTTATTCAAAATTATATTGTGTCGTGAGCTAGTTTACTATACAGTTGCTGTATATTTAAAAAAAAGTCTTTCCTATTATTAAAATGTGTATAATTGTCCGTAAAAGTGTTTTACTAATACCAAGTGTTATACAAGTTATTCTAATTGGAGTAAGTGTTACGTAATATTTACTACAAAGTGTATTCTGATCTGTGAAAATCGCCAATGATGATATATTACAGTGATGATACAACAGCGGATGATATATTATGAAAATTCACCATAGGTAAGTATGAACCTTTGATATTACATTTACATTTCTTCTAAGTTGTTGAACACAAAACAAATGTGTCTGCCAATGACGAATTTTATGTAAAATATAAATTTTTACTTCCCTATTTACTATCTTTATTCTTGTAGACGTGATAAATGAAAATATGAAAAAGTGTACAGAGAAAATTTGACGAAAATACATGTATTTTAACGCCCCGTAACTCCTAAACCAATCGAAGTTAAAAATTATAATCAGACGTATCGTACAGAGAATTTTATGTAGATTCCAAATTTTCATTGTGCAAGTTGCTATCTTTAACCATGTAGGAGTAATAAACAAAAATGTGAAATAACGCATGACAAAGTTTAGTGGAATATACAGTTTAACTCTCACATTTATATTTCATAGAATTTCAAGTATGGAGATCAGGCAAACCGGTTCACGACTTCACGATACCGCAGGGGATGGTTTCCTGATCCAGACAACGAAATCATGTCCACCAGGTCCGGAGAGAAGCCCCAGGATACTGTAGACACACGAAAGGGTTCTCCAAGTCGCGATGTCTACGTCTCTTACCACTGGAACGTCGAAAACTTGATGATCTGCAAAAAGAAATGATTTATTAATAAAATTATAAATGTAATAACTTATTTATTGTATCTGCACTTTGTGTTTGTATTAATAATACCACTTTTCTATTCATATTAATATGTAAAGTTGAAATATTCTATAGAAAAGTATTTGTCAACATTTCAACAATTTTAAAACGTTGCTTATGTATACAAGGATGCATGTGCAAATCAAATTTGAAACGTACAAGTTCCTATCTTACTTAGTTTCAGATATTTGAGCTCTAAAGTTGGAATTTCCAATTCAAATTCCTGAAACTTAGTATACATGCAGAAAACATCCCTCTGAATTCAAATTTGAAAACTGCAAGTCGCTATCTCACTCAGTTTTTAAAATATTTTACTTTTATCATGGTATGCACAAGAGACATTTTCCTATCTTCAAACAAACATCACTGAATTCTTTTTTTCAGTAATTCGAATTCCTGAAACTTAGCGTACATATAGAAAAACAGCCCCTGAATTCAAATTTGGAAACTGCAAGTCGCTATCTCACTTGGTTTTTAAAATATTTTACTTTTATCATGGTATACACAAAAGACATTTTCCTATCTTGAAACAAAGATGACAGAATTTTATTTTTCAGCAATTCGAATTCCTGAAACTTGGTGTACATATCGAAAAACACCCCCTCAATTCAAATTTGAAAACGGCAAGTCGCTATCTCACTTAGTTTTTATAATATTTTACTTTTATCATGGAATACACAAAAGACATTTTCCTATCTTGAAACAAACATGACAGAATTTTATTTTTCAGCAATTCGAATTCCTGAAACTTAGCGTACATATAGAAAAACACCCCCTGAATTCAAATTTGAAATCTGCAAGTCGCTATCTTACTTAGTTTTTAAAATATTTTACTTTTATCATGGTATACACAAAAGGCATTTTCCTATCTTGAAACAAACATCACTGAATTTTATTTTTCAGCAATTCGAATTCCTGAAACTTAGCGTACTTATCGAAAAACACCCCCTGAATTTAAATTTGAAAAGTGCAAGTCGCTATCTCACTTAGTTTTTAAAATATTTTACTTTTATCATGGTATGCACAAGAGACATTTTCCTATCTTGAAACAAACATGACAGAATTTTATTTTTCAGCATTTCGAATTCCTGAAACTTAGTGTACATATCGAAAAACACCCCCTGAATTCAAATTTGAAAACTGTAAGTCGCTATCTCACTTAGTTTTTAATAACTATTTTTGTAATAAGTTGCGAAATAATAGTTTGACACGCGACGTGAAATTTATAAGCACGAGGGTAAGCGAGTGCTACAACACGTCAAGTGCCTAAAACACTCATTCACAACGTATTACATACAAGATTTTTTGTAATAGCGTTTTTAAATAGATCATTTATTCTCAAATCAACATTTTGAATTTTTCAAAATTAAAAAGTAGCATCCTTTCTTTCAACCCTAAAGTTCATTAATTATATTTCGCGGGTAATCCATAGACCTTGTTTACAAATATTAATTTCAAAAAAATTGTACGAGCGACTACAAAATTATGTAATACATAGACATCAACTATAATTTATACTCATTATTTTGATTGTTGACTACCATTTTTTTTTATTATTGTTATCTAATGCTTAACTGTTACATAGATCAATTTTGTCAGTTTGTCAGTTTCATTGTTACAGTGCTAGTGAACAGACGTGTGGTGTGCTCGTGACCTGTGCCTTCGAGGACGACTTCCTAGTGCCTGGAGAGGACTTTTGGACATCTTCAACACTTGGACTTATACTTAGGGAAATAATTTATTCATAGTAAGTTTCTTTTTATATTTTTAAACTACTTTTAGTAACCATTATTGGATATATTAGCCATTATTTTTAACGACTATTTCGGGAGAATTATAATTGATGTTGTGTGGAAAAAAATTGGAGTTAATTTAGAATTATTCATAGTGTTAATACCATATACACATATCATATATTATTGGACGTACTATATATTTTACTACAAATATTTTATATTTAAATAATTAAAAATTTAAATATTCTTTTTAATGTTAAATTTCTCACACTTACTTTCATATTAGGTATTTTATTTTTAATAATTACAAACGATTGAAACAGTTCTAAGTCCATCCATATTATTATCTGTAACCACTAATCCAAATATTATTTCGAATATATTTTTATTGTTACAGAAACATGTAACAGATATGAATTACAGTCCTGGCAAAGCCGTAGAAGGATGTGAGTGAGTTGCAGAAAGATATCTATCCTGATTTCAGCGTTGGAGATGATCATATTGTTGTAGAGCATCACCCTGAAGACACCCCAACATGTATTGGTACCCCTCAAGACTTATTTATAAGATTTATGTAAATAAATAAATAAAAAAAAATCCTCCTAAACATTATGTACTCGTATAACTAATATATGGCAAGAAAAATTGGCACATAATCAATTCATGTCATTATGCAACACATATATCTTCATTGTCATATATTTTACAGTTCATTATATAAGTAATTCACATACCATACATCTATGTATACATACTATTTAAAAGGTACAGAAAAACAAAAAGCTAGGTTCAAATATTTCCTACTGAAATTTAACTCTGTATCCGACATTTCAAATTTCTAAAACTATGTATACATATTTGAAACAACCCCCGGAATCCAAATTTGAAAACTGCAAATCGCTATCTCACTTAGTTTGTAATTTATTTTATTTTTATCATGGTGTACACAATAGATAATTTAGCTATCTTGAAACAAACATGACTGAATTTTTTTTCAGCAATTCTAATTCCTGCAACATTACATAGCTGTAGAAAACAACTATTTCACTTAGTTTTTCAATAATTTCATTTTAAAGTTATACAGAGTGGTCGGGTTTTTAGTGGGCAACTGAATATTTAAAGTTACCATTTTTTTTCATTTTTGCTTACTCTTACTATGCTAGCTGGACACGACTATTCAAAATGAGTAAACATATGTAGAAAAGTCCATAAAATCGAATGGCGCAACGCCCGTCAATGTAGCTTTTACCATTTATTAGTTATAGGCCGTCAAAATCAAAAAATATTGTTAATTTCCATTAAAAATAAAAATGTCTATTTTGGAATCTAAGACCTAGAGAATTTTTTCAATATTTTTCATTTAAACACAGGCTGGTCGGATTTTTAGTGGACTACTGAATTGTTTAAAGTTACCATTTTTTTCATTTTTGCTTACTCTTACTATACTAGCTAGACACGGTTATTCAAAACTAGTAAACATATGTAGGAAAATCCGTAGAATCAAATGGCGCAACGCCCGTTAATGTATCTTTTAGCATTCATTAGTTATAGGCCGTCAAAGTCAAAAAATATTGTCAATTTTGCATTAAAAATAAAAATTTCTATTTTGGAAACTAAGGCCTAGAGAATTTTTTCATTATTTTTCCCACAATCAGCATGCTTGAATTAAGAGAAAATGATACTTTTCATTTAAATACAGGGTGGTCGGATTTTTAGTGGACTACTGAATTGTTTAAAGTTACCATTTTTTTCATTTTTGCTTCCTCTTACTATAGTAGCTAAACGCGGTTATTCAAAATTGGTAAACATATGTAGAAATGTCTGTAGAATCGAATGGCTCAACGCCCGTTAATGTATCTTTAACCATTCATTAGTTATAGGCCGTCAAAATCAGAAAATATTGTCAATTTTGCGTTAAAAAAAAATTTATATTTTAGCAACTAAGGCCTACAGATTTTTTTCATTATTTTTCCCATAATCAGCATGCTTGAATTAAGAGAAAATGATACTTTTCATTTAAATACAGGGTGGTCGGATTTATAGTAGACTACTGAATTGTTTAAAGTTACCATTTTTTTCATTTTTGCTTACTCTTACTATACTAGCTAGACACGGTTATTCAAAATTGGTAAAAATATGTAGAAATGTCCATAGAATCGAATGGCGCAACGCCCGTTAAAGTATCTTTTTTCGCGCCACTTCTACATTCATAAAATTCAAAACACCGTGAGCGAATTACATAATACATAAGAAGCAACTATTATTTATAACGACGCATTATTATTATATTGTTGACTTGTATTTCTACGGGGTAAATTATTTAACACCCTAACTATTACATGGATTAATTCTTTCAGTTTGTTTGTTACAGTGCTAGTGTAAAGACGTGTGGTGTGCTCGTGTACTGTGCCTTCGAGGACGACTTCCTAGTGCCTGGAGAGTACTTTTGGACATCTTCACGATTTGGAGTTATACTTAGGGAAATAATTTATTCACAGTAAGTTTCTTTTTATATTTTTAAACTACTTTTAGTAACCATTATTGGATATATTAGCCATTATTTCTAACGATTATTCGGGTGTATATATACTTTATATTTGAATTATAATTGATGTTGTGTGGAAAAGAATTTGAATTAATTTAGAATTATTCATAGTGTTAATACCATATACACATATCATATATTATTGGACATACTATATATTTTACTACAAACATTTAATATTTAAATAATTAAAAATTTAAATATTCTTTTTAATGTTAAATTTCTCACACTTACTTTCATATTAGGTATTTTATTTTTAATAATTACAAACGATTGAAACAGTTCTAAGTCCATCCATATTATTATCTGTAACCACTAATCCAAATATTATTTCGAATATATTTCTATTGTTACAGAAACATGTAACAGATATGAATTACAGTCCTGGCCAAGCCGTAGAAGGATGTGAGTTGCAGAAAGATATCTATACTGATTTCAGCGTTAGAGATGATCATATTGTTGCAGAGCATCACTCTGAAGACACCCCAACATGTAATGGTACCCTCAAGATTTATTTATAAGATTTATGTAAATAAATAAATAAAAGTTATCCTCCTAAACATTAAGTATACAAAATCTTTTCCAAGGAACTTTTTTATAGCATTTATTCATTTATATTTCAATACTTTTCTTTCTAAAAATTCACACATTTGTTCAAATACTCTAAAAATGCGTACACTTACGTAACATTGTCTTTACAATCAAATAAAATTACTACCAAGTTTATATCTCTACCCATTTTTGAATTATTGCCTCAAAAGTCAATATACCCCATTTTCAGATAAAAAATTCAAAATTTTCAAAAATCTAATTTTCATAGATCTAGATATTTCTCAATGCGCTGATTGCAAATTTTGAAACCGCAGGTCGATATCTCGTTTCGTTCTCGAGATATTTACATTCAAAGTTTTGCTCAAAACTGCCCATTTTTAGGTAATAACCCAAAAATGGGTCGAGATATGAATTTGGCGACATCACCATTCGATTCTACGGACAAAAATACATAAGTATACCAATTTTCATAGTTTTTGACCCACTGGTTCATTTTTTATGAATAAAAGTTTGAAAATGGCCAAAATCTGAAAAAATCCTAAGGGGTACCCCTTAGGATTTTTGCGATTTTTGGCCATTTTCAGTTATTTTGCTTTAGAGATTGTATGCGGTGTTCAAAAATTGGTGTACTTATGTAATTTTGCCCGTAGAATCGAATGGTGTTGTCGCCAAATTCATATCTCGACCCATTTTTGGGTTATTACCCAAAAATGGGCAGTTTTCAGCAAAACTTTGAATCTAAATATCTCGAGAACGAAAAGAGATATCGACCTGCGGTTTCAAAATTTGGAATCAGCGCATTGAGAAGTATCTAGATTCATGAAAATTAGATTTTTGAAAATTTTGAAGTTTTTATCTGAAAATGGGGTATATTGACTTTTGGGGCAATTATTCAAAAATGGGTAGAGATATGAACTTGGTAGTAATATTATTTGATTACTACATATAGTATTATATTGTTTAATTTAATTTTAGTACTTTTCATCAAAACGTAGATTTAACAGCTAATCCCCATGGACGAGATTACAAGAAAATATCTACTACAATGTAACTCACCATTGTTGAGTGCTTCAGCTTACAATGCCGGGACTCCAAGTCGCTAAGTCTGCAACACCAGGATGTCGGCTTTTCACACAGCTGCATCTGAAAAGGACACACATATTTAATAAAATGTTACAATAAAAAAAAATTGTAATTTTGTATTTTGCGTACTCAAATTTTTTCGCGCCTCTTCTACATTCATAAAATTCAAAACACCGTGAACAAATTACATAATACATAAGAAGCAATTATTATTTATAATGACTCATTATTATTAAATTGTTGACACCCTAACTATTACATGGATTAATTCTTTCAGTTTGTTTGTTACAGTGCTAGTGTAAAGACGTGTGTGTAGTGTGCTGGTGTACTGTGACCACGAGGACGACTTCCTGGTGCTTGGAGAGGACGTTAGGATACCTGCAGGACTTGGAGTTATATCCATAGATTTCATTTATTCAAAGTAAGTTTTTTTTTGCTTTTACAATACTTCATACATAGTTGTATTTTCATTTGATATATTAACCATTATTTTGGAGGGATTATTCTAGTATAGATACAAGATATAAGCTATATTTAAATAATTGTTCATATTATATCGAAAATAGTTTGCATTAATTGATAATTATTTAATATTTCTACCATATACAATCTTCTAACATTTTATTCTGTAAATACTATGTATAAAGCACCTCATATACTTTTACGGCAAAGATATTTGAAAAAAATTTTAAACATCTGTCATGAATTGTGTTCATCTTGTGTATAATTTAATATATCATATCATTGTATGTCCTATATATTTTACTACATATATTTTGACCATATATACGTTGTTATGAATGTGTACGATAATGCGACAAAATACGTAACTTTTACCTCATTATTAAAATACTTTAATATCGTACACATTATGCATTAAAATCTATAATTGATCGATTGAAATATTTATTCATTCTTTTGTAATATTGAATATCTCGCATTTTCTTTGACATTAATATATCTTTTTAAATAATAATTCTATATACTTGAAATAATTCTTAATAATCTACAAATAAAATCATCTTATTTTCTATGACCATTAACCACTAATTTGTATTTGTTGCTTTCGAGTATATTTTCTATCGTTGCAGAAAGATAAGCTGTGCCCTTAAACAGACGATGCTGCAGATGTACCCGAGCGAGTTGCAGTTCATGAATCCTGATTTCCGCATTGGAGATGGTCACCCTGTTGCAGAGCATCGAACCCCAAAACAACCCCAACATGGATTTTGTACACCCCAAGTCATGTTTATAAAATTTATGTAAATAAATAAATAAAACCACCTCACACCTATAAAGTACTTATATGATATAACCATTTAACGTGAAAAATCATCTGCTCTACTAATAAAAACTTTATAAACAAATGTCGAAAACACTCATACATATAAGCATATTTAAATGACAGAGAATAAAATCATATCATTATACAATTCCCATTTTCATTTTCATAATTATATTTAAACATCTCAAAGCGTATTACGTTAGGTTGTCATACATTACAAACACATATTACATACATACATATTATTTGAAGGGTACAAGAAACGAAAGAGCTAAGTCTAAACATTACTGATTTTTTTCAGCGATTCATACATTTGGAAAATAATTATACATATACAAAATAATCTCCTACATCCAAATTTGAAAAGTACAAACGGCTATTTCTCTTAGTTTACGAGATATTAATTTTTAAACTTGCTATTTTCAATAGAGATGTACTCGTCTTGAAACTAGCATTACTGAAAACTTTTTCAGCGATTCATATATTCTAAAATTAGGTTCACAATATAGTAAATAAATTCCTTAATATCACTTTGAAAAGTACAAGTCGCTATATCTCTTAATTTTCGTGATATTCATTTCTAAAGTTACTATTTTCATTAAACATATACACGTCTTAAAATAAACATCACTGATTTTCTTTTCCAGTGACTGAAACATTTTAAAATTATACATATAGAAAATTACTTTCTATATACAAATTTAAAAAGTACGAGGCGCTATTTTTCTTAGTTTTCGTGATATTCAATTTCAAAGTTGATATTTTTAATAAACATGAACACGTTTTGAAATAAACATTACTGAAAATATTTTCAGCGATTTAAAACTTTTTAAAATTTGTATAAATACACGAAATAACTCTCTACAACTAAATTTTGAAAATGCAAGTCGCTTTTTCTTTTAGTTTTTCATATACTCATTTTTTTAAATTGCTATTGTCAATAGATATACCTGTTGTGAAACAAGCATTGCTGAAAATGTTTTCAGCGATTCCAAAGTGCTGAAATTTCGTTTACTTATAGAAAATAATCCAACAAATAAAAATAAGATTAGGATAATTTGCTATCACTCTTAGTTCTTGAAGTATTTAATTTTAAAGTTATTATGCACAATATATGAATGAATAGTACATATTTAAAACTTTAAAATTTCAATATCTCGAAACTATATAAGTAATTGGGACTTAGCTCTATTTTTCTGTACCATCATTTGCATCCCCTACATACATACGAGTACACATGTAATCTAATACTCTCATCGATTTAAATAAAACATAGTAAGATAAAACCTAATTTGTATTATTATATTTAAAATACACTTAATAACATATTCGCACATTGAAAAAATAGTTATTTGTGTATCTAGAGCAGAAAATGATACTTTACACACACACTTTTTCTACGTCCGTTGAAAAAGATGTTAAAAACATTTTGCTTTCAAATCACCTATGTACCATGTCTTCTAATTTAAAACTGTATCACAAAATAATTGTCTCTCCTGTAAGAATGACGTAATAAGAGTTTCGACGTAATTAAAAACATTACATTATAGATTTCGAAATGCATTAATTAAGATATGAAACTGATAAATTGATACATTATCCCTATTTATATAGATCACAAAATTATGGGCCTGAAATTTCGATTCCACATAATTAATTAATATATTAATATTTACATGTTTGATACACTTTAAAACAAATATAGTTCAAATATATTTTATATACTGTTTGCATGATTGAAAACTTTTTAAACTTCATTTTCAACAATTGATCTAAAAAAAACATCAAAATTTTCTTTTCATTTTATTTAAACTTTCGTTTACACAATTTAAATATATCTTTTAGCTATGTGCGAATTCGAATTTGAATCCCAAAAGTTTATAGCAAGAGAGACATTCATTTTGAAGTTGTAAAATATATTATTTTAAACTTAGAATACTAGAATACCCAAAAAATGTTGGGGAAAAACTTTGTAAGGATTTTCTGTTATAAATAAATATATAATCATCTTATACATAATTAATGTCTTCTATTATTTCTGTGTGTTAAAACAAATGATCCTTATAAAAGTTCTTTCAACAATTAACCGATCGATTGTTGTCAATCATGTATGTTAGCCTACTTGTATATTTCAACGAATCATAATAAAGAATTTATATCATATGTTATCATATATATAATTAAAAACAAACCTATAAGTCAAATATCATCTTTCAAAGTGTTACAGATCAAGATACATTTATTTATGTATATAATTGTCATTCGCATATATCTCTGTATTAAAACAATATCTTTGCAAAATATAGCAATGCATTATGTACACCATTATGTAATATATTTATGACCAATAAATACCGATAATACTATATAATATTTCATTCTAACACCCTATTTCCAAAACAAAAAAATTGCAATCCAAAGACCTAAGTTCATATCCCGCTTAGAAACCATTTCACAGCCTATATATCCACAACCAGAACGACGACCAACAAAAATCTCCCATCCTAAAGATCCAGGTTCGAATCCCGCATACTAGCCACCAGGAACCAGCCGAGCATCCCATCCTAGCTACCAGCAACCCGCCCTAGCCATCCACGAGCGCGCCTAGGCTACAGCCGAAGGCAGCACGAGGGTGCTAGGCGGGTTGCTGGGAGCTGGGATCGGATCGCTCCGCTGGTTCCTGGGGCCTAGCCAGCAAAAAATTTCTAGAAACCTGTATATAGCTTGAAATAGACGTGATTACGTAATTTCACGACAAAGAGTGTCCGGTAGGACGCCACCGCTCATGCTGCACGAATGGCTGTAAATTCAACAGACAGACAGTATTATACATAGCTAGAAATCCGTGGTGGGAGACTTGAGATTCATGATTCGATCACCAGGCCTTACTACAGCCTACCGTATTGTCAGAAATTTGAATTTTTGTGGGTGAATACATTCCGTTCGGCCAGAGAGCTCACAAATTCTCGTTTTCGTGACTAGTAGTCTTGCTACACGCTGAACATCGCCGAATATACACGACTTTTTAAATTTTGTCAGCCAGAAGTCAGCAACACGATTGCGATCGATGGATTTCTGAATTTTGGTGGGTAAATGCCTTGCGATCGGCTGAAAATCCGTCTGAGAGCTCAAAAATGCTCGTAACGGCAGTAAAGTGATACATTTCGGCCGCTACGGCTCTAAAACGTCGATTTTACACGATTTTTGCGATTTTGTCGACCAGAAGCCTTGCTGGTGCTCGCGGATCGGATTTTGCTGGCTACGAATTTTTCGTGTAGGCTACTTGCTCTTGTAATGTGTTGTGCACTAGGTTAAAATTTAGGCGCTAAAATATTAATGCAGGTTGCAGATCGACGGTCGTTTTGCGGTGCTCTCGAATCGAATTTTGCTAGTTGTTTACCTATAGGCCGTAAATCGTTCATATCCTGCTGATCTCATTTTGATGATCTAGTTCGTATTTTGGTGAATTTCTGGTTTCTGGAATGCAATTTTTGAGGATAGGAAAATAGGTTTTTCAATTGAGAAATTGTATTCTTTTTTACTGTTTTTATTGGTCATTTATATAATACATTTTATTTGTGTTACATATTGTAATGATATTATTCTATGAGGACTTGTAAATAAATAAATAAATCATGAAATATATATCGCCAAATATTTATTAAATTGTATCGTATAAGTTGTTACATAATATGACAGATTTTTGCGAGTAAAATGTATAACATTTTTTTTCTAAGACTTATCGAGATATAGATTACTCTAATATACCTATGTAAATACTTTCAGATAAATAATAGTGATGTAAAGATTTATATACAGAGATACAATTAAAAATAGATTAATAATTTAGCACAAAGTTTTTTAAGCAAATATATGTTTAATATGAATATACTAACTGCTATATTGCGACTATGTCTTAGAAAAAAAACTGTATCAATATCAATAGGAAATAAAGTAGAGCAATTATAATATAATATTGATATATTCACTATCACTTATTCACTAACACAATATTAAGTTATATTTTTCACCAAATTACACACAAATGTAGTTATATAGGTCACTGTAATCCAAACTCTAATATAATGTAAATACTTACAAATAAATAATACACAATTCAATATTAACTTCTTATTGTCTAAAAAATTGGTGAAATACACCCACTTTCAGGTACGGGAATCCACAATAAACCTTTCACGTCCAGGAGAAGTTTCTCGTGAGATAGCAGACTTCCTAACGATCGATAAAAGCACAGCAAATGGAATTATCACCAAATATACATTGCCAAAATCATTAGCTGACAAGCCAAGATGCAATAGACCCCCGTAAACTAACAAAGCGAACAGATAAAATAATTAAACTAAAATCTAAAGTAATAAACTAATTTTTAGGTCAACAAAAGTCCAAATTCTTTTTTGACCACCCTAATCTCCGAATTTAAATCCAATAAAACATTTAAGCCAGAAGTTAAACATCCGCGATGGAAAAGAAAAACAAGCCTGAATTATAGAACCATTTAGAAAATGAATGACAAGATGTACACCACAAGACAGTATTACAAATCTAATTAAATCAATGTCTCGATAGTATTCTGCAGTGATTGTGTCAAAAGGAATGATGATAAACTATTAAATATGGATAACAAAATAAGACTGAACAGATTTTTTAGTTGTTTTGAAATACGCATATTTTTGGTGCAATATTTTTGCATAGCACTAGAAATTATTTTGTTACTACATAATTTTATTTACCTACATAGTTTCTGGTTTATAATAGGAACATATTTTATGCACAAATGCATATGTTTATTAACATAACTGTTTCATTGTTGTATCACCTTTACAATATATGATAATGGTTTAAAAATCTGTTTGGCTTAAAATTTTTGCACACCTCTATAGACAAACATTACATAACATTATAGACATTTCTATAAAGTTGCATATGATATTCAAAAAGCAAGATTAAAAATACTCAAATGTAAAAATGTATTAGCTGCTGTTCAATGATGAATTTGATACCTATACAAATGTACATTTAGAACTTGAAGATGTACGTAGCGTCATTAGATATTTCAATATGATTTTTGCCCTTACATTTATTATAAAATTACATAATATACCTTTCAAACTGCAGCTAGATATATACACTACACGATTTTACGTTTAAATTCTTAAAAATATGATACTGAAAGTTGCAAATTATGTATGACCTTCAAAGAGCAAGGTTAGACATTCTGCGTCGTATAAGAATGTATTAATACTTTACTAATGTAAAAGAATGTTAAATGCAACAATATATTACATTTATTAAGGCTGTTTTATGATGAATTCAATATACAAATACATATTTATGTAGAACTTGAAGATGTAAGTAAGGTTACGTCAAGATTTTTGTCCTTAAATTTATTAGAAAATCAAGTAATTTACCTTGCAAGCTACAGCTAAGCATTCGAATTCAACTGCTCCAAGTCCATTTCACAAATATAACACGTAAATAAGTTATTTTAATCACAAAATATATCACAAAAACATGAAACCACTTCTTAACATCAACTTGCTCGCAACACATGTAACGCACTGACGCTTACGACAGTGTTGCCAACCTCTTAAAATTGAATTATGTTTCCGCTCAGAAAATTATGCTCAAATATTAATGACATAAAAAACAATGAAAAATACACAAAAAAAAACAATATTTTAATGAACATTTAATAAAAACGATAAACAAAAAACTTTAAAAATAAAAATATATTTCATTTCATTTAAGAAAATAGCAGATGGCGTTTGAGAGCCTACCGCTTATACTTTTATACACGCAGTAAATAAGTAATGACCAATTAACAACTTGTGAGATAATCTGTCAATGACGATAAGTAACAACCCTATTATAAACATGGCGAAAATAAATACTAAGTAAAATATAATAATGACTAATTTATAACGACTGGAAAATATTTGTAATTATGCTACGGTTGGCAACACAGGGCTTACGACGTGGTCTCATGTGATTGGTGAAAATCTGGTGAATATAACGATTGTGATTGGCAAAAATAACGAAGCTTGTGATTGGTGGAAATACAGCGAGAATTCAAATGCGATAAAATCCTATCAATTTTGAACGGATGAAGAATATTTATTTGAAAACAATTATTAATTTAAGATGTTTAAATAATAAATTGTAATTTAAATTCATCATACAACAGCGTACATCAATTTTTACCGGAAATTATACATAAATAATAACACAATACAAGAAATATTTTAAATTAATTTGGTTTTATTGATAAGTAGATGGCAATGAGCATAAATACCTTTAAAATAGGGTTTATGGGGAGGGCATAAGGGTGCATTTTTTTCGGGAAATTCTTCTCCATTCATTCTCCAACGATGATACTGGAAGAAATCAGGTTTCATGAGGGTACATTCGATAGGTGTATCGGCCATACTGCATAGAACCCTGTAACAATCAAAATAAATAAAAATTAGGATATTTAACAGATAAAATATATTTTAATATTTAAAGTGTCCAACCCCTATTTTTTGTGTTATAAGCAAAGACACATTCAAAATCCTCATAAAGATATCTAATGTTTTATTTCAAATTGCTTGAATTAAATTCATTGTTAAATAACTTATCATAATTTTATTTTTACTTTATTTGCAAAAGATGAAAAACCACCACCAGATAATGACCAAAAATGGTCCATTTGGAAAATTTTAAATCGCCTATGAAGTCAAGAACAAATAATGACCCACCTGCTCACGTGCGCCATCTTAGAAGTGGAATGCACGAGAGAAGATCTGGCTAAAGGAACATCAGCTGCTCTAAATTGGGCTATTTTCTGGAAAAATTACTAAATTGACAATTTTTGTATTAGTTTATTTTACATATATTATGTATTTTTACCTCCCGCCACACCATAGATAAGGGAGGTAACGTTTTCGGTCCAAAAATTCGAAAGAGAGTTTTTAGTGAATAAGCACGAATTAAGGTACCTACAACACGTTTTTACTATTTTTACAATAATGTGTTTGTGGAAATTTTTCCTTAAAATCTACTATCCAAAACTTTGGTATTTAAAACTCGTATATAATTTGAAACATATTAGATTTTGACTTTGATAAACCGGAAGTGATACTTTACTTAAAGATCATTGCTATTTTAAACATGGCATTGGCGGGAGGTCATCAAATTTTATAATTATATTCCGCAAGAATTAATATTTTATTTGTTCATTTATTAAAATAATTGCATTCAAATAAAAATATCGAATTAATATGTACCAAAATAATTATTTAGTTAATATATTAACCAGAAACAGATATTAATTCGATAGTTTGTGGAGACGTTGGTCCCACCCCAATTTGGGTATGGTTAAGCCCTGCCACCACGACAAGGTCTCTCCACGTGGGCAGGGAACCCTGTCCAAACCTCCTGCGATTCAAAGGAGTTGAGGACAGAGCCACCCCGGCCTAAACCACGACTGGGGTGTCCTACAAAACCCTAACGATCTCATGTCAACTATGAATAGAATCGCCCGCGCCTGAAACCCTAACAAAAATGATAATGAGATGAAATGAACCTATTTGTGGCTTGTTCACGGACGCGGCCTGCTGGGGCCAAGCGCGTTCCAACCACTGATATGCATACGCCGATAAACTATTGCTCATCGTCATATTCCATACAGTGTTTGGACCTACGACCGCGCCCTCCCCATTCCGCGAAAACCGACCCCGTGCAATCCATATAGGAGGGTAAGTTTTCTTGGACGAGGGTTGCTCACCTCACGATAAAAAACAACTTCATTGTGATTACCAAATTAGCTGCTGGTACTAATTTTAGTAATCTGCAACAAAGCTCTTTTTTACCATGTGTAAAGTCCACCGAACATTTTCATGCCCGCGAGAGACTTTCGGCGGAATTTGATGAGTATTCATTGCACAGTATTCAAAATACTGGCACGCCAAATACTCAGTGCCCTAGGAAAAAAGCATAACATACAAAATAAATATATTATATCATATTTATATTATATACGAGCATATATAATATAAGATAATATAATATAAACAATCCCAAAATCCCACCCCAAATAAATCATTTATAAATCGATTTCCGCGAACGAATTTATGGCAAAAATTAACCCTGCAAACCCCAAACTACAGTTTATAAAAAAATATTCCCGACACAACAAAAAATAAAATCAATATTATCAAAATCTGTTCAAAATTTACCGTACCCGGTTCGCGACAAATTTCGAATATATTCGCGTCTTTAATTCGCCTTGAAGACTTGCTCCTTTCTCGATCCCTCGTTGTCCCCCGTTGTCCAGGTCCTGGGTTCCTGGCCTAATCGATCCGGACCTCATACCGGATTACACGAGCTAATAACAATTTAATAAAACTAAAACAATCCGGACCTCATGCCGGCATGAAATCTACCATTTAAAAGTTAAAGTTAGGATGATGATTATATCCCACGGAGTTTAGAAGGACGGTAATATCCAGGTCCAAAAGGATCCTGGCCTGTACGATGTCAATGGAACGGAAACGATCCGGATCTCATGCCGGATATGCGGAAGTTAGCGACCCGAGCCTTATGCCGGGTTACGCGAGCAAATTCACCCGGGACGAAAGTTACAATTTAAGTTAGATTTACAAGTTAAAGTTAGGATGACGACGCGCCCCCTTAAACTAAACTTAACTAGGCTGTACTGCAATGAACGTTTTTATTTGACTTATTAAACATTTCATTTTAATTTTAAGATTTGTATAAATGCAAAATATCTGTTTATTATAATGTTCTTTACCCCTAATTGGGTGTGACATCTTTTCTCTTAAGACCCAGAAAATCTCATTTCAAATGAATGAAATAGATTCAAAATTTTCTTTCAAAAATATGTAAATATTGTAAAATATTATTGTCTGAATAAAAATGTTGAAATACTATGTCTTTTATTAAATATTTATCAATGCTAAATAAACCTCAATCACACAAAACATTCAGGGGATCATTCATAAATAAAAATTGGTTTTTATTTTCATATTATTCTTATTTTCTTTTTATTTCTTTTTTTATATTTTACCCAAACATACGATACACACTCACACACACCTTTCATTCTAAATTATTTTTATATTCTCATTTATTAATAATTGAACATTCATTGCAATGTACAGCAACTTCCCAGCAAAATTGTAATAGGTACGAATTTAAAAATCCAAGTTTTCAAAAGCATTTAATATAGTAAAATATATATTTGTTAATAGATATTTATACACCAAATGAGCTAAGATAATATTTATTCATGAGAAGAAAGCTTAACCCACAAGCCCGTAAGGGCGAGTTGGTTAATTTCTTCGACTGAATAAACATTCTTAACTCATGTAGTTTATGTAATATTTTATTCAATTTTGAAAAAAAAGTAATAACAACCATTATGAACTTAATTTTGAAAAAATAAAATGCAATACGTTATTCTGAATTTGTAAAAATTAAAAATTATGTATCAGAAAATTGGGTCAAAAACTTAAACATTTCCTCTGTTTAGCAATTGTTGAGTGCGGGATTTGAACCCAAAACTAATTGGCATACAATAACAGTTAAAAATATAGAAAAATCAATTAAAAGAATGAATTGAAATTGTTGAAAATGAAACAATTTTTAATGAATTTTGCAGACAGGATTTTCCCAAATTATTATTATAGAAATATATTCAAATAATTGTTTATTAATAATTAATTATTTATTGTTTAATATGAAAAATAAAACTGAGTACAAATATGGCGCCCTATCTTATAACTAACTTATCCTAAGCTAACCTTAATTAAAGCTAGTCTTACACTATAAAATTTCCCGGGCAATTTTACAGAGCAAGATTTCGCTTACTCAATCACTCACACACTGTCATTCCTTTATATGCCACATTGTACTCAGTTTTAAGTTTATTTAAAGTTGAAATCAAAATATATTTAATACAAGCCTGTTTAATAATAAATAATTATATCATTACTGCTTATTACCCATTGTTGGGTGTATTATTTACTTTATTTTTTATTATTGATAGTTTGTATATTTAAATAAATAAATGGAAAAATCCGTGTCACAATCTATGAGACATATATTGTAATATTTTTTGGGCAAATAAATTTTGAAATTGTAAGTTTTAAATAGTTTAAAAAATATATAAGTATTTTAGATATTTTATGTATTATGTAACACTAGTACAAATACTGTATTTTAAAATATTAAATTTGAATTGTTGTACAATTCATTGTATTGTATTTATATCGTATTGTTATGCCTTATACCCTAAAACTACGGGTATAGCAACAATTGCTAGATGGAGAAACAGGTCAAGTTAATTGACCTAAAATATTTTAAAAATTGATATAAAATGTAAAAATTGATAAATTTTCAATTTGCTGGGAAGTTTATTTTCACATACCTTGTCTCAGGATAAACCTGGACATTTTACCAAACTACCACTATACAAATACAAGTATCCCACGTTGTCCTTCTGGGCCCTGGGTTGGTCTAGGCGCACTTTGATTTAAAGAATTTAATTCTAAAATTTAATAATTTATTTTAAGGGTAACTACCACAGATTTAAATACTATGAAATACAAATACAAAAAAATATAAAGGAATGGTCGAGCACGGTCCAGCAAACCAGAAGAGTACAACCATCCTTTCACTATGAAAGACAAATTGTAAATGGCTGTTTAATACTTTACGAGGTATATTTTTTAAAATAATTAGTTATCTAATACTTTGTTAATGACGTAACAACCGACAAAAGGCCTGTGCTGCAGACAGAAGAAAACAGTTAAATCGTAATTTTTAATCGGAGATAAATTTACGTAATTAAAAATAAAAAAATCTATTTTGGAAACTAAGGCCTAAAGATTTTTTTCATTATTTTCCCGTAATCAGCATGCTTGAATTAAGAGAAAATGATACTTTAAATATGAATACAGCGTGGTCTGATTTTTAGTGGACTACTGAATTGTTTAAAGTTACCATTTTTTTTTTATTTTTACTTACTCTTACTATACTAGCTAGACACGGTTATTCAAAATTGGTAAACATATGTAGAAATGTCCATGGAATCGAATGGCGCAACGCCCATTAAAGTATCTTTTACCATTCATAAGTTATAGTCCGTCAAAGTCAAAAAATATTGTCAATTTTGCATTAAAAATAAAAATTTCTATTTTGAAAACTAAGGCCTAGAGATTTTTTTCATTATTTTTCCCGTAATCAGCATGCTTGAATTAAGAGAAAATGATACTTTCCATTTGAATACAATGGTGGTCGAATTTTTAGTGGACTACTGAATTGTTTAAAGTTACCATTTTTTTCATTTTTGCTTACTCTTACTATACTAGCTATACACGGTTACTCAAAATTGGTACACATATGTAAAAATGTCCATAGAATCGAATGGCGCAACGCCCGTTAAAGTATCTTTTACCATTCATAAGTTATAGTCCGTCAAAGGCAAAAAATATTGTCAATTTTGCATTAAAAATAAAGATTTCTATTTTGAAAACTAAGGTCTAGAGATTTTTTTCATTATTTTTCCCGTAATCAGCATGCTTGAATTAAGAGAAAATGATACTTTCCATTTGAATACAGGCTGGTCGGATTTTTAGTGGACTACTGAATTGTTTAAAGTTACCATTTTTTTCATTTTTGCTTACTCTTACTATACTAGCTATACACGGTTATTCAAAATTGGTACACATATGTAGAAATGTCCATAGAATCGAATGGCGCAACGCCCGTTAAAGTATCTTTTACCATTCATAAGTTATAGTCCGTCAAAGTTAAAAATATTGTCAATTTTGCATTAAAAATAAAGATTTCTATTCGTTAAAGTATCTTTTACCATTCATAAGTTATAGTCCGTCAAAGTTAAAAATATTGTCAATTTTGCATTAAAAATAAAGATTTCTATTTTGAAGACTAAGGCCTAGAGATTTTTTTCATTATTTTTCCCGTAATCAGCATGCTTGAATTAAGAGAAAATGATACTTTCCATTTGAATACAGGGTGGTCGGATTTTTAGTGGACTACTGAATTGTTTAAAATTACCATTTTTTTCATTTTTGCTTACTCTTACTATACTAGCTATACACGGTTATTCAAAATTGGTACACATATGTAGAAATGTCCATAGAATCGAATGGCGCAACGCCCGTTAAAGTATCTTTTACCATTCATAAGTTATAGTCCGTCAAAGTTAAAAATATTGTCAATTTTGCATTAAAAATAAAGATTTCTATTTTGAAAACTAAGGCCTAGAGATTCTTTTCATTATTTTTCCCGTAATCAGCATGCTTGAATTAAGAGAAAATGATACTTTCCATTTGAATACAGGATGATCGGATTTTTAATGGACTACTGAATTGTGTAAAGTTACCATTTGTTTCATTTTTGCTTACTCTTACTATACTAGCTATACACGGTTACTCAAAATTGGTACACATATGTAGAAATGTCCATAGAATCGAATGGCGCAACGCCCGTTAAAGTATCTTTTACCATTCATAAGTTATAGTCCGTCAAATTCAAAAAATATTGTAAATTTTGAATTAAAAATAAAAATTTCTATTTTGAAAACTAAGGCCTAGAGATTTTTTTCATTATTTTTCCCGTAATCAGCATGCTTGAATTAAGAGAAAATGATACTTTCCATTTGAATACAGGGTGGTCGGATTTTTAGTGGACTACTGAATTGTTTAAAGTTACCATTTTTTTCATTTTTGCTTACTCTTACTATACTAGCTATACACGGTTATTCAAAATTAGTACACATATGTAGAAATGTCCATAGAATCGAATGGCGCAACGCCCGTTAAAGTATCTTTTACCATTCATAATTATAGTCCGTCAAAGTCAAAAATTATTGTCAATTTTGCATTAAAAATAAAGATTTCTATTTTGAAAACTAAGGCCTAGAGATTTTTTTCATTATTTTTCCCGTAATCAGCATGCTTGAATTAAGAGAAAATGATACTTTCCATTTAAATACAGAGTGGTCGGATTTTTAGTGGACTACTGAATTGTTTAAAAAGTTACCATTTTTTTCATTTTTGCTTACTCTTACTATACTAGCTATACACGGTTATTCAAAATTGGTACACATATGTAGAAATGTCCATAGAATCGAATGGCGCAACGCCCGTTAAAGTATCTTTTACCATTCATAATTATAGTCCGTCAAAGTTAAAAATATTGTCAATTTTGCATTAAAAATAAAGATTTCTATTTTGAAAACTAAGGCCTAAAGATTTTTTTCATTATTTTTCCCGTAATCAGCATGCTTGAATTAAGAGAAAATGATACTTTCCATTTAAATACAGAGTGGTCGGATTTTTAGTGGACTACTGAATTGTTTAAAAAGTTACCATTTTTTTCATTTTTGCTTACTCTTACTATACTAGCTATACACGGTTATTCAAAATTGGTACACATATGTAGAAATGTCCATAGAATCGAATGGCGCAACGCCCGTTAAAGTATCTTTTACCATTCATAAGTTATAGTCCGTCAAAGTCAAAAAATATTGTCAATTTTGCATTAAAAATAAAGATTTCTATTTTGAAAACTAAGGCCTAGAGATTTTTTTCATTATTTTTCCCGTAATCAGCATGCTTGAATTAAGAGAAAATGATACTTTCCATTTGAATACAGGGTGGTCGGATTTTTAGTGGACTACTGAATTGTTTAAAGTTACCATTTTTTTCATTTTTGCTTACTCTTACTATACTAGCTATACACGGTTATTCAAAATTGGTACACATATGTAGAAATGTCCATAGAATCGAATGGCGCAACGCCCGTTAAAGTATCTTTTACCATTCATAAGTTATAGTCCGTCAAAGTCAAAAAATATTGTCAATTTTGCATTAAAAATAAAGATTTCTATTTTGAAAACTAAGGCCTAGAGATTTTTTTCATTATTTTTCCCGTAATCAGCATGCTTGAATTAAGAGAAAATGATACTTTCCATTTGAATACAGGGTGGTCGGATTTTTAGTGGACTACTGAATTGTTTAAAGTTACCATTTTTTTCATTTTTGCTTACTCTTACTATACTAGCTATACACGGTTATTCAAAATTGGTACACATATGTAGAAATGTCCATAGAATCGAATGGCGCAACGCCCGTTAAAGTATCTTTTACCATTCATAATTATAGTCCGTCAAAGTTAAAAATATTGTCAATTTTGCATTAAAAATAAAGATTTCTATTTTGAAAACTAAGGCCTAAAGATTTTTTTCATTATTTTTCCCGTAATCAGCATGCTTGAATTAAGCCAAAATGATACTTTCCATTTGAATACAGAGTGGTCGGATTTTTAGTGGACTACTGAATTGTTTAAAGTTACCATTTTTTTTATTTTTGCTTACTCTTACTATACTAGCTATACACGGTTATTCAAAATTGGTACACATATGTAGAAATGTCCATAGAATCGAATGGCGCAACGCCCGTTAAAGTATCTTTTACCATTCATAAGTTATAGTCCGTCAAAGTTAAAAATATTGTCAATTTTGCATTAAAAATAAAGATTTCTATTTTGAAAACTAAGGCCTAGAGATTTTTTTCATTATTTTTCCCGTAATCAGCATGCTTGAATTAAGACAAAATGATACTTTCCATTTGAATACAGGCTGGTCGGATTTTTAGTGGACTACTGAATTGTTTAAAGTTACCATTTTTTTCATTTTTGCTTACTCTTACTACACTAGCTATACACGGTTATTCAAAATTAGTACACATATGTAGATATGTCCATAGAATCGAATGGCGTAACGCCCGTTAAAGTATCTTTTACCATTCATAAGTTATAGTCCGTCAAAGTTAAAAATATTGTCAATTTTGCATTAAAAATAAAGATTTCTATTTTGAAAACTAAGGCCTAAAGATTTTTTTCATTATTTTTCCCGTAATCAGCATGCTTGAATTAAGAGAATATGCTACTTTCCATTTAAATATAGAGTGGTCGGATTTTTTGTGGACTACTGAATTGTTTAAAGTTACCATTATTTTCATTTTTGCTTACTCTTACTATACTAGCTATACACGGTTACTCAAAATTGGTACACATATGTAGATATCGTCGCGTTCAAGGCAAAACGGCCTAAGCGCCAAAAAATCGTAATTTGCGATTTTGGTACCGTTCGATAGATTGGCGTAACCTCCATCTATTAAACACAGTGGCATAAGTACGAAAAATTTATTTAAGTAGATATTTCACTTTGAAGTTGCGCAAGCGACAATCACAATTTTAATACGCAGGCTTAAAATGGCATAAGCTCCATTTCTACGTAGTTTCTTATGGGTGAATGCAGAGTGAAATGGCCCGAGTTATTAATGTCAAAGTAAGTGTTTTAAAAAATCTGCTTACTTTTAATGCAGTTAAGACATTAAAAATATATTTGTATAAAAGCGCAGACAGTTTTTTGTGTCTCCTGGCTTATTATGAAAATGGCGCTTGTGTCGTTTTGCCTTGAACGCGACGATATGTCCATAGAATCGAATGGCGTAACGCCCGTTAAAGTATCTTTTACCATTCATAAGTTATAGTCCGTCAAAGTTAAAAATATTGTCAATTTTGCATTAAAAATAAAGATTTCTATTTTGAAAACTAAGGCCTAAAGATTTTTTTCATTATTTTTCCCGTAATCAGCATGCTTGAATTAAGAGAAAATGCTACTTTCCATTTAAATACAGGGTGGTCGGATTTTTTGTGGACTACTGAATTGTTTAAAGTTACCATTATTTTCATTTTTGCTTACTCTTACTATACTAGCTATACACGGTTACTCAAAATTGGTACACATATGTAGATATGTCCATAGAATCGAATGGCGTAACGCCCGTTAAAGTATCTTTTACCATTCATAAGTTATAGTCCGTCAAAGTTAAAAATATTGTCAATTTTGCATTAAAAATAAAGATTTCTATTTTGAAAACTAAGGCCTAGAGATTTTTTTCATTATTTTTCCCGTAATTAGCATGCTTGAATTAAGAGAAAATGATACTTTCCATTTAAATACAGGCTGGTCGGATTTTTAGTGGACTACTGAATTGTTTAAAGTTACCATTTTTTTCATTTTTGCTTACTCTTACTATACTAGCTATACACGGTTATTCAAAATTGGTACACATATGTAGAAATGTCCATAGAATCGAATGGCGCAACGCCCGTTAAAGTATCTTTTACCATTCATAAGTTATAGTCCGTCAAAGTCAAAAAATATTGTCAATTTTGCATTAAAAATAAAGATTTCTATTTTGAAAACTAAGGCCTAGAGATTTTTTTCATTATTTTTCCCGTAATCAGCATGCTTGAATTAAGACAAAATGATACTTTCCATTTGAATACAGGGTGGTCGGATTTTTAGTGGACTACTGAATTGTTTAAAGTTACCATTTTTTTCATTTTTGCTTACTCTTACTATACTAGCTATACACGGTTATTCAAAATTGGTACACATATGTAGAAATGTCCATAGAATCGAATGGCGCAACGCCCGTTAAAGTATCTTTTACCATTCATAAGTTATAGTCCGTCAAAATCAAAAAATATTGTCAATTTTGCATTAAAAATAAAGATTTCTATTTTGAAAACTAAGGCCTAGAGATTTTTTTCATTATTTTTCCCGTAATCAGCATGCTTAAATTAAGAGAAAATGATACTTTCCATTTGAATACAGGGTGGTCGGATTTTTAGTGGACTACTGAATTGTTTAAAGTTACCATTTTTTTCATTTTTGCTTACTCTTACTATACTAGCTATACACGGTTATTCAAAATTGGTACACATATGTAGAAATGTCCATAGAATCGAATGGCGCAACGCCCGTTAAAGTATCTTTTACCATTCATAAGTTATAGTCCGTCAAAGTTAAAAATATTGTCAATTTTGCATTAAAAATAAAGATTTCTATTTTGAAAACTAAGGCCTAGAGATTTTTTTCATTATTTTTCCCGTAATCAGCATGCTTGAATTAAGACAAAATGATACTTTCCATTTGAATACAGGCTGGTCGGATTTTTAGTGGACTACTGAATTGTTTAAAGTTACCATTTTTTTCATTTTTGCTTACTCTTACTACACTAGCTATACACGGTTATTCAAAATTAGTACACATATGTAGATATGTCCATAGAATCGAATGGCGTAACGCCCGTTAAAGTATCTTTTACCATTCATAAGTTATAGTCCGTCAAAGTCAAAAAATATTGTCAATTTTGCATTAAAAATAAAGATTTCTATTTTGAAAACTAAGGCCTAGAGATTTTTTTCATTATTTTTCCCGTAATCAGCATGCTTAAATTAAGAGAAAATGATACTTTCCATTTGAATACAGGGTGGTCGGATTTTTAGTGGACTACTGAATTGTTTAAAGTTACCATTTTTTTCATTTTTGCTTACTCTTACTATACTAGCTATACACGGTTATTCAAAATTGGTACACATATGTAGAAATGTCCATAGAATCGAATGGCGCAACGCCCGTTAAAGTATCTTTTACCATTCATAATTATAGTCCGTCAAAGTTAAAAATATTGTCAATTTTGCATTAAAAATAAAGATTTCTATTTTGAAAACTAAGGCCTAAAGATTTTTTTCATTATTTTTCCCGTAATCAGCATGCTTGAATTAAGAGAAAATGATACTTTCCATTTAAATACAGAGTGGTCGGATTTTTAGTGGACTACTGAATTGTTTAAAAAGTTACCATTTTTTTCATTTTTGCTTACTCTTACTATACTAGCTATACACGGTTATTCAAAATTGGTACACATATGTAGAAATGTCCATAGAATCGAATGGCGCAACGCCCGTTAAAGTATCTTTTACCATTCATAAGTTATAGTCCGTCAAAGTCAAAAAATATTGTCAATTTTGCATTAAAAATAAAGATTTCTATTTTGAAAACTAAGGCCTAGAGATTTTTTTCATTATTTTTCCCGTAATCAGCATGCTTGAATTAAGAGAAAATGATACTTTCCATTTGAATACAGGGTGGTCGGATTTTTAGTGGACTACTGAATTGTTTAAAGTTACCATTTTTTTCATTTTTGCTTACTCTTACTATACTAGCTATACACGGTTATTCAAAATTGGTACACATATGTAGAAATGTCCATAGAATCGAATGGCGCAACGCCCGTTAAAGTATCTTTTACCATTCATAAGTTATAGTCCGTCAAAGTTAAAAATATTGTCAATTTTGCATTAAAAATAAAGATTTCTATTTTGAAAACTAAGGCCTAGAGATTTTTTTCATTATTTTTCCCGTAATCAGCATGCTTGAATTAAGACAAAATGATACTTTCCATTTGAATACAGGCTGGTCGGATTTTTAGTGGACTACTGAATTGTTTAAAGTTACCATTTTTTTCATTTTTGCTTACTCTTACTACACTAGCTATACACGGTTATTCAAAATTAGTACACATATGTAGATATGTCCATAGAATCGAATGGCGTAACGCCCGTTAAAGTATCTTTTACCATTCATAAGTTATAGTCCGTCAAATTTAAAAATATTGTCAATTTTGCATTAAAAATAAAGATTTCTATTTTGAAAACTAAGGCCTAAAGATTTTTTTCATTATTTTTCCCGTAATCAGCATGCTTGAATTAAGAGAATATGCTACTTTCCATTTAAATACAGAGTGGTCGGATTTTTTGTGGACTACTGAATTGTTTAAAGTTACCATTATTTTCATTTTTGCTTACTCTTACTATACTAGCTATACACGGTTACTCAAAATTGGTACACATATGTAGATATCGTCGCGTTCAAGGCAAAACGGCCTAAGCGCCAAAAAATCGTAATTTGCGATTTTGGTACCGTTCGATAGATTGGCGTAACCTCCATCTATTAAACACAGTGGCATAAGTACGAAAAATTTATTTAAGTAGATATTTCACTTTGAAGTTGCGCAAGCGACAATCACAATTTTAATACGCAGGCTTAAAATGGCATAAGCTCCATTTCTACGTAGTTTCTTATGGGTGAATGCAGAGTGAAATGGCCCGAGTTATTAATGTCAAAGTAAGTGTTTTAAAAAATCTGCTTACTTTTAATGCAGTTAAGACATTAAAAATATATTTGTATAAAAGCGCAGACAGTTTTTTGTGTCTCCTGGCTTATTATGAAAATGGCGCTTGTGTCGTTTTGCCTTGAACGCGACGATATGTCCATAGAATCGAATGGCGTAACGCCCGTTAAAGTATCTTTTACCATTCATAAGTTATAGTCCGTCAAAGTTAAAAATATTGTCAATTTTGCATTAAAAATAAAGATTTCTATTTTGAAAACTAAGGCCTAAAGATTTTTTTCATTATTTTTCCCGTAATCAGCATGCTTGAATTAAGAGAAAATGCTACTTTCCATTTAAATACAGGGTGGTCGGATTTTTTGTGGACTACTGAATTGTTTAAAGTTACCATTATTTTCATTTTTGCTTACTCTTACTATACTAGCTATACACGGTTACTCAAAATTGGTACACATATGTAGATATGTCCATAGAATCGAATGGCGTAACGCCCGTTAAAGTATCTTTTACCATTCATAAGTTATAGTCCGTCAAAGTTAAAAATATTGTCAATTTTGCATTAAAAATAAAGATTTCTATTTTGAAAACTAAGGCCTAGAGATTTTTTTCATTATTTTTCCCGTAATTAGCATGCTTGAATTAAGAGAAAATGATACTTTCCATTTAAATACAGGCTGGTCGGATTTTTAGTGGACTACTGAATTGTTTAAAGTTACCATTTTTTTCATTTTTGCTTACTCTTACTATACTAGCTATACACGGTTATTCAAAATTGGTACACATATGTAGAAATGTCCATAGAATCGAATGGCGCAACGCCCGTTAAAGTATCTTTTACCATTCATAAGTTATAGTCCGTCAAAGTTAAAAATATTGTCAATTTTGCATTAAAAATAAAGATTTCTATTTTGAAAACTAAGGCCTAGAGATTTTTTTCATTATTTTTCCCGTAATCAGCATGCTTGAATTAAGAGAAAATGATACTTTCCATTTGAATACAGGCTGGTCGGATTTTTTGTGGACTACTGAATTGTTTAAAGTTACCATTTTTTTCATTTTTGCTTACTCTTACTCTACTAGCTATACAAGGTTATTCAAAATTGGTACACATATGTAGAAATGTCCATAGAATCGAATGGCGCAACGCCCGTTAAAGTATCTTTTACCATTCATAATTATAGTCCGTCAAAGTCAAAAATTATTGTCAATTTTGCATTAAAAATAAAGATTTCTATTTTGAAAACTAAGGCCTAGAGATTTTTTTCATTATTTTTCCCGTAATCAGCATGCTTGAATTAAGCCAAAATGATACTTTCCATTTGAATACAGGGTGGTCGGATTTTTAGTGAACTACTGAATTGTTTAAAGTTACCATTTTTTTTATTTTTGCTTACTCTTACTATACTAGCTATACACGGTTATTCAAAATTGGTACACATATGTAGAAATGTCCATAGAATCGAATGGCGCAACGCCCGTTAAAGTATCTTTTACCACTCATAAGTTATAGTCCGTCAAAGTCAAAAAATATTGTCAATTTTGCATTAAAAATAAAGATTTCTATTTTGAAAACTAAGGCCTAGGGATTTTTTTCATTATTTTTCCCGTAATCAGCATGCTTGAATTAAGAGAAAATGATACTTTCCATTTGAATACAGGCTGGTCGGATTTTTAGTGGACTACTGAATTGTTTAAAGTTACCATTTTTTTCATTTTTGCTTACTCTTACTACACTAGCTATACACGGTTATTCAAAATTAGTACACATATGTAGAAATGTCCATAGAATCGAATGGCGCAACGCCCGTTAAAGTATCTTTTACCATTCATAATTATAGTCCGTCAAAGTCAAAAATTATTGTCAATTTTGCATTAAAAATAAAGATTTCTATTTTGAAAACTAAGGCCTAGAGATTTTTTTCATTATTTTTCCCGTAATCGGCATGCTTGAATTAAGAGAAAATGATACTTTCCATTTGAATACAGGGTGGTCGGATTTTTAGTGGACTACTGAATTGTTTAAAGTTACCATTTTTTTTATTTTTGCTTACTCTTACTATACTAGCTATACACGGTTATTCAAAATTGGTACACATATGTAGAAATGTCCATAGAATCGAATGGCGAAACGCCCGTTAAAGTATCTTTTACCACTCATAAGTTATAGTCCGTCAAAATCAAAAAATATTGTCAATTTTGCATTAAAAATAAAGATTTCTATTTTGAAAACTAAGGCCTAGAGATTTTTTTCATTATTTTTCCCGTAATCAGCATGCTTGAATTAAGAGAAAATGATACTTTCCATTTGAATACAGGCTGGTCGGATTTTTAGTGGACTACTGAATTGTTTAAAGTTACCATTTTTTTCATTTTTGCTTACTCTTACTACACTAGCTATACACGGTTATTCAAAATTAGTACACATATGTAGAAATGTCCATAGAATCGAATGGCGCAACGCCCGTTAAAGTATCTTTTACCATTCATAATTATAGTCCGTCAAAGTCAAAAATTATTGTCAATTTTGCATTAAAAATAAAGATTTCTATTTTGAAAACTAAGGCCTAGAGATTTTTTTCATTATTTTCCCCGTAATCAGCATGCTTGAATTAAGAGAAAATGATACTTTCCATTTGAATACAGGGTGGTCGGATTTTTAGTGGACTACTGAATTGTTTAAAGTTACCATTTTTTTCATTTTTGCTTACTCTTACTATACTAGCTATACACGGTTATTCAAAATTGGTACACATATGTAGAAATGTCCATAGAATCGAATGGCGCAACGCCCGTTAAAGTATCTTTTACCATTCATAAGTTATAGTCCGTCAAAGTTAAAAATATTGTCAATTTTGCATTAAAAATAAAGATTTCTATTTTGAAAACTAAGGCCTAGAGATTTTTTTCATTATTTTTCCCGTAATCAGCATGCTTGAATTAAGACAAAATGATACTTTCCATTTGAATACAGGGTGGTCGGATTTTTAGTGGACTACTGAGTTGTTTAAAGTTACCATTTTTTTCATTTTTGCTTACTCTTACTATACTAGCTATACACGGTTATTCAAAATTGGTACACATATGTAAAAATGTCCATAGAATCGAATGGCGCAACGCCCGTTAAAGTATCTTTTACCATTCATAAGTTATAGTCCGTCAAAGGCAAAAAATATTGTCAATTTTGCATTAAAAATAAAGATTTCTATTTTGAAAACTAAGGCCTAGAGATTTTTTTCATTATTTTTCCCGTAATCAGCATGCTTGAATTAAGAGAAAATGATACTTTAAATTTAAATACAGGGTGATCGAATTTTTAGTGAACTACTGAATTGTTTAAAGTTAGCATTTAAACACCTAGCGCCATCCCACAGGAAAACGCTGAACTATTAAATATTGGCTGCGTTCCACTATTCACTGTTAAGAGCATAAAAGTGGTGTACGAATTTCTTAATTTAGTATATAGAGCGCAACATACGAACAGTAGAGTTTATGCAGAAAACGATGTATTTAAATATGTTTCAGCTATCCTGAAATTCTGGAACTAACTTTTTCTTTTGAAAACGTCCCTCCTGAATTCAAATATGAACACGACGAGTCCCTATTTCTTCTAGTTTTCGAAACCTTCTTTTTTTTATTAGAAAGAAAATAAATCTACTTTTGATGTCCAGAAATTCTGTAACAAAAATGTCGTTAATATTTGTCTTCAACTATTTGTGAAGATGAGGAAATCCTGAAAGAGAAAATGTACATTATTTTTTTGGAGTTTATTTGAAATTTTCGACGTTTTCGACGCAGTTTAAGTTATATTTTACCGCAATTAGATAATTTATTATTAATTATTATTGTTTTTATACATCCTACCTAACATTTTAGCTAAGAAATACACATAAATACATACATATGAAAAACATAAATAAATAAATAAATAAATAAATGATGATGTGGGCCTCCTGATAAAACTAAAAAGTAAACATACATAAACATATTAAAATGAGGGAACCTAACAATGTGTACTCAACGACGGTGTTGAGTTGTGTAAAGTGTGTACGTCCCTAGGGTCTTCCTTGCCATTGAAATGGCTAGGTTCGCACCACCGCGAGTGTGGCAGACCAGGCCCCGGAACTTGGGTGCTTATCGTGCAAAGAAGCCGGAGCATTCGTGAGTAAGCACCCAAGCCCGGTTAACGCTCTTTCAAGCCCACAACTTTAGTTGCAGCGAGAAAGGAAAGGGGCCGAATACCGCTAGACGCCCAACCGCCTAACGGCCCGGCACCTGAAAGGGAAAAGTTAGCTCAGGAGGCCCCGTTGAAACTGCTCACGCCCTAACCATAATATACATATACATAACACACATACATAAATACATAATATACGTACATAAATACATAAGAAATCAACAATATATACGGACGAAATCGCGGCGACGAACGGAAAAATTATTCAAAAGCTAACGCGAATACTAAAAACGAATTTTCTTCATATATCTATTAACTTTAATAGATATATTACTTTGTGTATGTGTGTGTGTGTTTTTGCAAAATTAATACAAAAGCAAGTGCGTGTAACTACAATTTAATAAGTTAAAACTATAAACTAATATTATAAAATGCACGCAAACTTATTGAAACTATTTAAAACTGTAAATAAACTATGTAATTGTACTCATTTAAGACTGCAAACTAATACTTTAAAATGCAAGTGAACCAATTATACTAAGTGTAAACTGCAAATTAAAAATTTAACCGCAAGTAAACTAATGATATACCAATTTAAAACTGTAAACTTAAACTAACTCTAACTATAATTTAGTGTATCTGTTTGAATGGCACAAGAGTGCCTCCTGTGGCGCACTCTCCATGCCAGCGATGAGTGCCAGCGAGGCGTCGAAAATGCATTCATTTATATCTACTTCAAAAACTGGGAATCAGCACAGGGGGTTACTCAGTCCGGCGGCCCATAGTGTAGGTACAGGCGTCCTTCCCAGAGGCCCCACTGCCCTATCCCAGAGGGGAGCAGCGAAAAGAACGACCAAGTTTGCCCAATGGGTCCCAGTCGTTCTTGGGAAATTGATTTTAATCTAACAGGGGCATACTAGAAAGAGCTGCTTGGATAGTAAAGAGGAAAACTGAAAAAAAGCAAAAGCATGCAGGGAAAGGGGTTCTTCTTTCTTCAACTGATGTTTTCTTTACCTGAAATCGCGAAAAATCTAATGTTTTTACGATCTACAGCCGGTGCTATAGATCATTGATAAATGTAGTTTCGTTTCTAAATGAAGTGTCCATTCTTTAATTATTTACTACAAAATTAATAAAATTATTGAATCCAAATTAAATAAATTTAAATATATGTACGTCTTTAAATAAATAAAACAATGAGGTCCTCCACTATTTTTTATTTTTTAATACAATAGTTCACGTCTTGATTGCCACTGGCAGCTACGTCATTCAACATATCTTTCATAATGTAAATAATGGGGTACACACTTCAAATAAAAACTACGCTACCCTGTCCTTAAATATCGCGGAAACCGATCCGAACCCGAAAAAATATCGACGAAACTTTAATTATATTTTATCCTAACTTTAAAATGCAAATGAATTTAATTTGAATCTAATATTAGCAAAAAATTAATCGCGACTTTAATAACTAAAATAATTCTAACTATTTGCTGCCTTCTGGTGGTTGCAGATTGGCCTTAAAGTTGTTAAAGCCTTAGACAAAGCTTTAGAAAAGCCCTGTTGTAGAATCAAAGGCTTAAACCAGCCTTTACACTCCTTGGAAACTTCACTGGAACCCTGTATTGTAAACTGTACTTGGTTAAATATTAATTTAAACAAATACAATTTTTTGGGGAAGAAACCTATCACTGAACGAACGGATATTCAATTCAACTAATTCAAAAATGAAAAAAGCTAATTATTTCTATAAGTTTCGCCGATTTATTTACGATATTATAACGAGTAACGACGCCCGATGTTAATAACATAAATAGACATTCACAATGTGCCTCGGAAAAGAAATATAGAAGAAAATATGATTATTTGAATTAAATTCAACAACATAAACCATATTTTCAGGAGAAAAATGAATTTACTTTTGTGTTAAGCTGAAAAAAATAGCAAAAAAGCGACAGAGAAGAGAGGCACATATTATCAAGACTTACATTGATGAATACAGCTCAGCTACCAGCAAACAGCGACCCCCAAAACAGCTCTGGTACGCCACTGGAACAAAGAAAACAATATTTTAAAATTGAAATATTTCAATAATAGAACATGTTATCAGCAAAAATAACTATTAAAATAGTTAAACTAATGTTTAAACTTACCATTGTTGCTAATTTGCAACAATATACAACAATATTTCACTATTAAAATAATATTTTTACAATATAAAGAAATAAAACCGTACGAACTTTTCTAAAGTTTGCTATCATGCAACAATCTACGAAGCGTACAGGTTTGAGACGGTTTTTAACAAAGTAAATCTTGGGTTTTATATGGAAAATCACTATTAAATAGCAATATATGTATTTAAACGTAAAATATAGACATTTTTGTATGTTTTACATACAAAATTAGCCATTTTGTGATCGAATTTATGCTTGAGAAATAAATACAAACACATGTATATGATATTCTAATCACCTTAAAATGTATGAAATCATGAGAAATACAAATTAAATTATAAGAATTACTACGAAAGGTATGTTTTTCATAGTTTGAAGTACATTTAGAATCATTTAAATATAAATAAACAACTAATACATACTTGCATTTGCTGCTTCGACGATTCCCAAAGACGGCACACATAGTTCATTATTTTCACTCATTTAAATTGCGATTCCCGTAAAAATTATTATTAGAAACGTTAGATTAACACTTTATCTTTGATTTTCACATAAATTTTCTATTGTTCTTGCAATATTTCCGCACATTTTAATATTTTAAAACACCGAACGCGACTTGACGGAGTTGCGTTGCTCAACTGTCAGCGTAGGACTGAACATCGGATTGTCTCAGTGTTGCCACCAAACTGTAAAGAAAAAACGCTGAATTAGTAAAAATATTATTGAAATATATTAATTTAAATTGTAAAATATTAATATTTAAGTATATATAATAGTATATCATGTATTTGTAATAAAATAAATAATTTTTTATACTTACTTTGTTGTCTGGTTTGTATTTATTTGTAACCTCTAACCAAATATAACCAAGTCTCAGCAGAAGTTCTGAAGTGCTGTAAATCATGAATTATTAGTATGTTACAATGTTATTAAGCTGTAAAATTGTTAAAAATATATAAAATGAAAATAAACGAAAAGAATTTGGGCGCATTTGCTGCATCGACGACTCCTGTGGTCGAAGAAGTTTAGGGTTCGTTTTGATAGGAAATCTTCTATTTTATTTTGAAAAACGGGCCAAGAAAGAACTATTTAGTGTTATAATAGTCAAAGGATATGCCATTGATGAATTTACACAAGTTTCACAACAAATATCACAAGATTTATATGCGAAATGATTGTTGTAACACTAGCGGAAAATAATGAACGATACAGCTTTCATATCGAGTTTCAGGGCCCCAATAATCGATGTTATATACCTATACTATCCTACAAATAAACATTTTGATAAATAATAAAACATACATGTACAAAGCACATTGGCACACCCAGAAATGGGTGAAATAATGCCGGGATGACATTTATTTAAATAAAACATGACCCACTTAACATATGTGTAATGCGGGTTGCGTACAGCGAACTACGTAGCGCGGACAGCAACCCCAAATTGGGTATGGCGTCGCTAGTAGTTCACCGACCCTTTTCAACCCTGAAGGGGTTAGGGTGGTTTAGGATAGGGAAATAAAAACATACATAATTAACAATTCTTTATTTATATTACAATATATTTATTTCTTCTTGTTGTTTTTCTTTCCTGTGAACATAAGAATACATAAAACATTTAAAACATTGAAATGATTAAAAGATTTGTGGAGTCGTTGGTCCCACCCCTAATTTAAGGGATGGTTAAGCTCTGCCACCGCGTCAAGGTCCCTCCACTTAGGCAGAGGGGCCGGCCGGCCAGGAAGGAAAGGAAAATGATTAATGTAACATGCAACACACACCATACATTCTGAGGGCCCTCACACACAACATTCATACACTGCCGCTGGACCCCGTCGCTCTGGAACCCGGGACGTGACGCTGAAGCCCTGAAAAAACACTAATAAGTCAGTAACAATGTCAACAACAATTTAAACTTATTCTATATCATCATTAAAAGACTTTAATAAACGTTAATATTGTTCAAAGAATTTAAACATCGGGGAATATCATTTTGGAAGAATTAAGGCCCTATTTTTAACCACTTTTTTAATGGTTTCATATAATTTCAACCCTGTACAACTCAAATTTATAACAATTAAGGCCCTATATGCAATTGTGTACGAATGGCATGTCGCTAAACTTTGTAAAATTTATGAGAAAAAATAAAAGATTTTAAACCCGGATTTAATGCATTTTTAATCATGTGTTAACCACATTTTAATGGTTACATATAATTTCATCCCTACAAAATTCAAATTTGATACAATTAAGGCCCTATTTTTAACTGGCTACGAGTGGTATGCTATTAAACTTTGTCAATTTTTGGGAAAAATTACAAGTTTTTAATCCCGGATTTAATACATTTTTAATCGCGTATTAACCACTTTTTTATGATTACATATAATTTCAACCCTTATAGGATTCAAATTTGAAACAATTAAGGCCCTATTTTTAACTGGGTACAAGTAGTATGCTATTAAACTTTGTCAATTTTTGGGAAAAAATTACAAGTTTTTAATCCCGGATTTAATGCATTTTTAATCGCGTATTAACCACTTTTTTAATTGTTACATATAATTTCAACCCTATAGGATTAAAATTTGAAACAAATAAGGCCCTAATTTCAACTGTGTATGAGTGGTATGCTATTAAACTTTGTTAATTTTTGGGAAAAAATTACAAGTTTTTAATCCCGGATTTAATATATTTTTAATTGCGTCTTAACCATTTTTTTAATGGTTACATATAATTTCAACCCTGCAGAGTTCAAATTTAAAACAATTAAGGCCCTATTTTTAACCGTCTATGAGTGGTACGCCGTTAAACTTTGTCAATTTTTTGAGAAAAAATATGTTATGAACCCGGATTTAATTCATTTTTAATCTCGTTTTTACGAGTTTTTTGATAATTACATATAATTTCAATCTAGTAGAGTTCAAATATGGAACAATTAAGGCCCTATTTTTAATGGTGTACCAGTGATACGCCTCTAAATTTTGTCAATTTTTTCCCAAAAATTACTAGTTTTCGGACCTGGATTTAATGGATTTCTAGAAATCATTGAACAATAATTTCATCTTTAAATGATAATTAAAGTCTTTTAATGATAAAAGATTTTAATAAAATTTAATCATTGTTTAAAAAATTTAGAAAATATTAAACTATTTGATATTAATGAATTTGGACTAAAGAAAATTATTCTCACCGCCGTTGCTTTGGGACTGGATTGACTGGAACTGGAGGCCCTTTTGGTAGTTTTGGGGCCGTGTTGACTGCAAATGGAGGCCCTTCTGGTTGCTGTTTTGTGGCCGTGTTGACTCGAAGTGGAGGCCGTTTTGGTTGTTGTTTTGAGGCCGTGTTCACTGGAACCGGATGTTCTTGTGGCTGTTGTTTTGGGGCCGTGTTGCCTGGTACTTGAAGCCCTTTTGGCTGCAGTCAACTCCAAACTCGAACTCGCAGTGGAAACCTGAACAAAACATTTATAGTATATAAAATCATACATTTACATCTTCATTTTTATTTGGAACGATATTTACCTAGCCGTGCTTGATTGTCGGCCATTTTGTTGTGCGTCATGTCCCGTCTTCGATCCACTTTCGCCCGCTGTCCTTGGGTTCGTCTGCTTCGCGACCACCAGTCCTATTTCGGCCGCTAGGGCCTTACTTGACTGTGACTGCCGTGGAGCGATGGTCGCGCACCAAGTACCCCCTGCTTAGGCAGATTTACATTCTCTCGCTTACGTACACGTGTACTCTGCGTTATCGCCGCCCCCGGATCCACCCAACTGCAGCCACCTGGCCAGGGTTTTTATATAACAACTGCAGCTGGGCTTCGCTCAATAATAATAATAATATAATAATAGTTATACTTTAGTTGCAATATCAACTACAAGTATTTTTCGCCCCAAACCACAAAGCTACTAGTATATATTTACAGCTACAGGCTTTCGCTTTAAGGGCGAGCCTATTTGTAGCAGGTATACACTTTCGCAGAGTTTATTGTGGCGAATATGAGCGGGCTTCCTGTACTACAATTTAAACGATAACGTTTTCCACGTGCTGGGGAGAAATACTGCTTCTACTCAAGGAATACCTGGTGCTCTACTGCTGGGCTCAGCTGTAGGGGTTGGATTCCATCCCTCGTAGGTGGATCTGGGTCGGAATACCATGCACACCTCATATACAGAGCGTGCGATGCGGACGAAGGCTGGGAAGGAAATGAGTCAGAAACAGGTCGCACGCTGCTAGCTTGCCTATAGTTTTAATAGAACGGACAGGTTTTGCTACGTTCCCGAGCTTGTTGATTGAAGTTAATTACCGTATTTTTATTCAATAAATATAAAAATATAAAATAAAATACTTTGTAGGACACAATAAATGTTAAAAAATATTTTTTTAAAATATAACTTATGCCCCAGGAATAGTATAATACTCTAACATCTTTAAAAATCATGTATTAAATTAAAAAGAATAAAAATACATGCAGATATTTTGTAATTAATTATTAATATCCATTTCTTAATATAAATATCTTACAGACTTTACACACATACATACTTAATATATGAAAAAGTCAGATATTTTATTTTAAATCTGTTTTCAGGGATAGATTAGGGAAGGTTTGAAATATATTTGACCCAAATTTCAACCCTTTTGGACAAGCGGTAAAAATTTGGCAAATCGGTGAACACAAAAACAAAATTATAATTTTTTTTGTATTAAATTTACCGCTTTGCCAAATTTTTACTGCTTGCCCAAAAAAGTTAAAATTTGGCTCAAATATATATCAAACCTTCCCTTATCTACCGCTGAAAACAGATTTAAAATATCTGCCCCCGTTTTTGATTTACATATTTTTTATCCACCCCAGTCAAAATAAAAGTTTGTTAGTTATTAATTTTATTTTATGACGGCCCTGTCTTTAAAAAGTTATAATTTCAAAATAGGGACAGATATTTTAAATCTGTTTTCAGTGGTAGATTACGAAAGGTTTGCATATTTAACCCAAATTTCAATCTTGTTGGACAAGCGGTAAAAATTTGGCAAAGCGGTAAACACAAAAAAAAATATAAAATTTTTTGTATCAAATTTACCGCCTTGCCAATTTTTTATCGCTTAACCAAAAGGGTTTAAATTTGGCTCAAATATACTTCAATCCTTCCCTTATCTATTGCTGAAAACAGAATTTAAATATCTGTTCCCGTTTTTGATTTATATATTTTTTTATTCACCCATGTCAAAATAAAAGTTATAATTTTTTGTTAATTAATTTTATTTTATGACGGCCCTGTCTTTAAAGAGTTATAATTTCAAAATGAAAACAGATATTTTAAATCTGTTTTCAGAGATAGATTACAAAAGGTTTGAAGTATATTTGACCCAAATTTTAACTCTGTTGGTCAAGCGGCAAAAATTTGGCAAAGCGGTAAACACAAAAAAAATTATAAATTTTCTTGTATCAAATTTACCGCTTTGCCAATTTTTTATCGATTAACCAAAAGAGCTTAAATTTGACTTAAATATACTTCAATCCTTCCCTTATTTACTGCTGAAAACAAAATTGAAATATCTGTCTTTGTTTTTGATTTATATATTTTTTTATCCACCCATGTCAAAATAAAAGTTGTAATTTTTTGTTAGTTAATTTTATTTTATGACGGCCCTGTCTTTAAAAAGTTATAATTTGAAAATGAGAACAGATATTTTAAATCTGTTTTCAGAGATAGATTACGAAAGGTTTATAGTATATTTGACCCAAATTTTAACTCTGTTGGTCAAGCGGTAAAAATTTGGCAAAGCGGTAAACACAAAAATAATTATAAAATTTTTTGTATCAAATTTACCGCTTTGCCAATTTTTTATCGCTTAACCAAAAGGACTTAAATTTGGATCAAATATACTTCAATTCTTCCCTTGTCTACCACTGAAAACAGAATTAAAATATCTGCTTTCGTTTTTGATTTATATATATTTTTATCCACCCATGTCAAAATAAAAGTTGTAATTTTTGTTAGTTAATTTTATTTTACGACGGCCCTGTCTTTGAAAAGTTATAATTTCAAAATTAGAACAGTTATTTTAAATCTGTTTTTTCAGTGATAGATTATGAAAGGTTCGAAGTATATTTGATTCAAATTTTAACTCTGTTCGTTAAGCGGTAAAAATTTGGCAAAGCGGTAAACGCAAAAAAAATTATAATTTTTTTTGTATCAAATTTACCGCCTTGCCAATTTTTTATCGCTTAACCAAAAGGCTTTAAATTTGGCTCACATATACTTCAATCTTTCCCTTATCTACTGCTGAAAACAGAATTGGAATATCTGCCATTGTTTTTGATTTATATATTTTTTTATCCACCCATGTCAAAATAAAAGTTGTAATTATTTGTTAGTTAATTTTATTTTATGACGGCCCTGGCTCAAATATAAATCAATCCTTCCTTTATTAACCGCTGAAACAGAATTTAAATATCTGTTTTCGTTTTTGATTTACATATATTTTATTCACCCATGTCAAAATAAAAGTTGTAATTTTTGTTAGTTAATTTTATTTTATGACGGCCCTGTCTTTAAAAAGTTATAATTTCAAAATGGGGACAGATATTTTAAATCTGTTTTCAGGGATGGATTAGGGAAGATTTGGAGTATATTTGACCTAAATTTCCACCTTTTTGAACAAGCAGTAAAAATTTGGCAAAGCGGTGAACACAAAAAACAATTCTAATTTTTTTTATATTAAATTTACAGCTTTTTCTCAAGAACTATACGTAAATAAAATAAATTATTATATAAAATATATTTAGATTTAAATAATAAATAGTTTTTTACAAAAATTATTTTGTAAAAATTTTTTTGAGAAATAAATTGATTTTTATTTTTATTCATTATCTCTGAAATTAAAACGAATATAAAAAAAAAGTTTCAACCAAACTACCTTTTATTTTTATTTTCAAATATTTTTTCTTATGACAAACTTGGGCGAAATGTTATTAGTTTAGCCAAAAAATGGATTTTCTCAAAATTCTTAATACCAAAACAATACTGCTGCTGTACTCTATGATGAAACTTATGAACTATATTTTAATGTCGTGTTGTAAGAAAATACGTTGATATATCGTGTAAATGGGAGAAAATCAATACAATCTACAAATCAATTATCCAATTAATTTCGCGGAAATGTGTATGGGATCTAAGCGGGAAGAAAAATTGTTTAAACAAATGTCATTTGATTATTAATCAAATGACGGATGGAAATCTTGTTAAATTTATCATTTTAAATAAATTAATAATTAAAATATAGTTTAAGATACGATTTTATGTTTATTATAACTAAAATATGCTTTTCTTTGTCAATTTTATTTGACGTTTGTTATATCTGCAGCAAGATGTCTCCACGTGTATTACAGCAAATCTGACCTTCATAAAATCCAGAACTGTAATTAAAAATTATTGTCCACAGAACATGTTTAACAGTTTCTTGGGCCAAAATTTATACGTATTTCAACAAGGATAAAACAATAGTTTATAAAAAATACAAAATAAATTATCAAACTTGTTTATTTAAGAATATATACGGAAATATTGGCTAGCAGAAAATTTCCTGAATACGTCTTGTGTGATAGCAACAAATTATTTATGGAATGCAAAATATGACTGGCGCTGGCGCTTAAATACCATAAAATGCACATTGGAATTTCTACAAAATTTGACCACATACAATAATTTTTCAATTAAATATTGTATTCGTAAGATCGTCAGAAGTACATAGGATCCAAAGGCGCTATCGATAAATTTGTTTCTCAACCCATTTTTCGGTAGCAAAAATCTACCAATTAATTAGCGGGAGGTACGGTTTTAATTTTATTAAAAATCGATTCCATGGGTTAAAATACATATGTGTACCAAATTTTATTAATATATTTCAACAAAAGGCCATTTAATTAATAAATTTTTAAATGTCATTGACCAGAAAAATTACGGTTTTCACCATTTTAAATAGTTTTCTTATTATGGCTTAAACCATTCGTACAATAATTCTGAAAATTGGTGTACTTGTATTAAAATATACGTAGATTTTAGTTATAAAGTCGACAGGTTTGTATCTCCACCCAGTTTTGGGCAGCATATATGTACCCATTTAAGGGTTTAAAATAGGGGTCTAATTTTATAAAAAATAGAATTCTCGTGTTAAAATACATATGTCCACCAATTTTTGTTAATTTTCGCTGAAGGATATACGAAATATTTGAATTTGTATTTGCCCCAAATTTCAGGAATATTGTCGGCGTCCGACGCGTAGCTTGCGCACTGAAAATTCAAAGATTTGCGGTAAAATTCAAAGTGTGTTTATTTGAAATTCCTTCAACAAAATAATTTGAAAATTGGTATACTTATATAAGAATTGTTTATCTGTACCCAGTTTTGGGTGGTGAATATCTACCTATTTAAGGGTTGAGGGTACGACTTTAATTTTACGAAAAATCGATTCTTTGGGTCATAGTACACATATTTACTAATTTTACATCAAAATATTACAAGAGATAATTTAGTAATATCAAAATAAAATTTTCAGAGGTCATTGACCTTAAATGTGTAGGATTCAGAATGTTTCATTACTATAATTATACTAATAGTACAATAATTGTGAAAATTGGTATACATGTACAGAAAATATGTAGATTCTAATGGTGAAGCCGACGTGTATGTACCTCTACCCAGTTTTGGGTATTATACATCTACTCATTTAAGGGTTGAAGATAGAGGTTTAATTTTATTAAAAATCGATTCCTCGGGTCAAAATTCATATGTACAGTGATTTTTATCAAATTCTTTTGTGTGGTCCAGTTTTAATTGTAACATTTATCAACAATGGTATTTACATATATCGCTACTCAAAAATGGTTTTACTAATTGATTTATGGTACTTAAACCAATTAAGCAAAAATTTTGAAAACTGGGTTGTTTATATAAGAAAGTTCGTAGAATCTAATGATAATACAGAAAAAAATCAAGCTCTACCCATTTTCGGGTGGTAAATATGCACCCATTTTTCGGTAAGGGATATGGGTTTAATTTTAACAAAAATCGATTCCTCGGTCCAAAATACATATGTGTACCAATTTTCATTTGAATATTCTTAAGAACACAAAAGTTATTCGTTTTCATGCTATTGTTCAAAAATACGGGTTTCAAAAATCATTTTTTACTGGGCTTAAACAACTAGTACAATAATTCTGAAAACTGGGGTACTTGTATTAAAAAATACGTAGAATTTAATGATCAAGTCGACAAGTTTGTCTGTCCACCCAGTTTTGGGTAGCGTGTATCTACCCATTTAAGGGTTAAAGATCGGGGTTTAATTTTATCAAAAATCGATTCCTTGGGTCAAAACACATAAGTATACCAATTCTTGTTAATTTTCTACAAAGGATATACTAAATATTTGAACTTGTATTTGCCCTAAATTTCAGGAATCTTGTCGGCGTCCGACGCGTAGCTTGCGCACTAAAAATTCAAAGATTTGCGGTAAAATTCAAAGTGTGTTTATTAGGAATTCCTTTAATAAAAAAATTTGAAATTTGGTATATTTATGTAAGAATATGCGTAGAATCTGATGGTAAAGACGAAAATTATTTAACTCTACCCAATTTTGGGTGGTAAGTTTCTTTTTATTTAAGGGTTGAGGTTGTGAATTTAATTATACGAAAAATCGATTCCTTGGGTCATAATACACATGTCCACGGATTTTTGTTAAAATGTTACAACAGGTAATTCAGTAATAACAAAACAAAATTTTCAGAGGTCATTGACCCTAAAGGTGTAGCATTCAGAACGTTGTATTACTGAAATTCTCTGAAATTAAAACGAATATAAAAAAAAGTTTCAACTAAACTGCCTCTTATTTTTAATTACAAATACTTTTTTATGACAAACTTGGGCGAAATGTTATTAGTTTAGCCAAAAAATGGATTTTCTCAAAATTCTTAATACCAAAACAATACTACTGCTGTACTCTATGATGAAACTTATGAACTATACTTTTGTGATACATTGTAAGAAAACACTTTGATGTATTGTGTAAATGGGAGAAAATCAAAACAATCGATCAATCAATTAACCAGTCAAGCTCGCGGAAATGTGCATGGGATCTAAGCGGGAAGAAAAATTGTTTAAACAAATGTCATTTGATTATTAATCAAATAACAGATGGAAACCTTGTTAAATTTATCATTTTAAATAAATTAATAATTAAAATATAGTTTAATACACGATTTTATGTTTATTATAACTAAAATATGCTTTTCTTTGTCAATTTTATTTGACGTTTGTTATATCTGCTGCAAGATGTCTCCACGTGTACTACAGCAAATCTGACCTTCAAGAAATCCAGGACTGTAATTAAAAATTATTGTTTACAGAACATGTTTAACAGTTTTTTGGGCCAAAATTTATATGTATTTCAACAAGGATAAGACAATAGTTTATGAAAAATACAAAATAAATGATCAAAATTGTTTATTTAAGAATATATACGGAAATATTGACTAGCAGAAAATTTCCTGAATACGTCTTGTGTGATAGCAACAAATTATTTATGGAATGCAAAATATGACTGGCGCTGGCGCTTAAATACCATAAAATGTACATTGGAATTTCTTCAAAATTTGACCACATACAATAATTTTTCATTTAAATATTGTTATAATATGTAATTTGGAGGTTAAATAAATATAATATTGTACATATTCATTTTTTATTATAATAAATGCCGTATTTCGTTACATACTTTATAGATTGTACAGAATAAAAGTATTTCATTGTTTATTAATATTAAATACAATAATTGTTAACTATAACATATTGTAAACATTATGCTAATAATACAGTTTACAGAAATAAATATATAATACAAAATAAATAAAAATTATTATGTATAACATTGACATGGCACCTACATTTTTTTATTTTAATTTTTCTTCACTAAATTTTCATAAAAAGTTAATGTGTTATACATCAGAAGATTCAGCACAAAATTCTGAGTATAAAAATATAAAATTCATAAATTATAACTATAATATATCGCTAATATCTTTTACATTTCATCTGACATACTTGGATTTTTTTCAGTTACAATTTTCAATACAAAATTTTCATTAAAAGTTAATAAATTATACATCAGCATATTCAGCGTGAAGCACTGAGTAAAATGATACTAAATACTTGTACTAAAATATTAAAGTAACACTAACATTATCCATATAGTCTTATTAAAGGTTATTTATCATTATTTTGTTGTTTAATGTCATCTGTTTGTGTTTTGTCTTCTTTGATTCGTCCCACATTCTTCGTCTACATAAAAACAACCCCGGGAGTTTAGTCCTGCGATATTTCATCCCTTAAACAACAATATTCTTCGCTAGACAACTCCAAACAATTGTAATGTTTGCATTTAATAGGATCTTGTAATCATCTCATTTGGCATTCTGTAAAAAAACTTATACAATGATAATAATTATGTTATTTATTGATTATTATATACAAATATACATATCGTAATATAATACATGAAATATTGCTATGTCCATTTGGTTTAAGAAGCATTGAAAGCTGTAGCATCTTTGCAAATATCTATAAAATGAACCAAAAGTGTTGTTGTTAAATTTGTAATAATTAAAGTGCAAAACAAACACTAGTAAATTATTGTCTTTGCCAGATCTTCTTTAGTGTTATGAGAACTCGTTATTTTAACTGGTTTCCATCTAAAAACCAGTTTTTCAAGTCTATACTTGCTCTGAAACCGGTTTATAATTTAATATTTGATGTCAGACCGGTTTTTATTTCGATACTTCCTCGAAAACCGGTTTATTATATACATTTCCTGAAAACTGATTGCCTGCACCTGAAATACGATTATTGTTCGTATATCCATTGTTTAAACAAATGTTTTCCTACCAAATATAACTTTGCAGTAAAACAAAAAGTCTTAATTATTATTGTTTCCCGTTCTTCTCATGTTGTACATTTGTTATTAACAATTGCCCATCAGCTGACATTTGACCTTTAAGGTTATAAAATTGTTATTAACAATTAACAAAACATTGGTTGTTATTAATTTCTAATACATAAAACTGAAAAATATAAGCAAAAAAATATAATTAAATAAATTTGTTGGATTATTTATTAAATAAATAAATAAATAGTAGTTCCATGATATTGACACAGATGTCACTACCAGTATCGTTTTGGGCTAATGAAACACAAATATATCGATTTTTTTGTTTAAATCAATAATACAACCATTTTTAAAAATTGTAATGTTTAATACATGTTATTAATGTTACATGTTTCAAAATTTCATTTGTATTAAATACATATTTTACTGAATCATTATTTTATACCAGATAATTTATAAAATATCGATATATTCATTAATACAACACATAAGGACCTTTTTCACAAATTTATTTAAAGTTATTGTTCTATTATAAATTAATTTTAATAGGGATATTGTATTCAATAACAATTCTTAATAATTATTTATTTACAAGTTAATATACAAATATGTCATTTAATAAAAAAAACAAAATAGACCATTCAAAATATTTTGATAAAAATTACTGTACATATATATTTTGACCCAAGGAATAGATTTTTTATAAAATTAAACCTTTATCTTTAACCCTTAAATGAGTAGATACGTACCACCCAAAATTGGGTAGAGATAAACAATTTTCGACTTCACCATCAGATTCTACGTATATTCTTACATAAGTGTACACATTTTCAAATTATTTTGTTAAAGGAATTTCAAATAAACACACTTGGAATTTTACCGCAAATCTTTGAATTTTCAGTGCGCAAGCTACGCGTCAGACGCCGGCAAGATTCTTGAAATTTAGGGCAAATACAAGTTCAAATATTTAGTATATCCTTTGCAGAAAATTTACAAAAATTGGTACACATATGTATTTTGACCCGAGGAATCGATTTTTGATAAAATTGGAACCATATCTGAAACAAATAAATGGGTATATATGTGCTTCCCAAAACTAGGTGAAAATACAAATCTGTCAACTTTATCGCTAAATTCTACACATTTTTTAATACAAGTATACCAATTTTCAGAATTATTGTACGAATGGTTAAAGCCATAACAAGAAAACTTTTTAAAATGGTTTAAATACAAATAAAATATTACACTTGTATTCCTAGATTAAATTTTTTATGACAGGTGGCACCATATGTAAAATCCACCCACACAACCTTGAAATTCTTTAGTTTTTCCAGTGCAGACGCCTTCTTTAGGGGGCCTGTTTTTTAACATGCCCCCAAATACTCATATAAATAATACAAGGCAAAAACTTTGCACCGACAGGTATGGTTTGGGATGTGTAAGATTGATCGATCGAAAAATCAATAATATTGATCATGCGCAGTAAATCAAATTAAAATGAGTCCAAGATCCTGTTTTCAAAAATGTGAGAATTTTAAAAAAAGTTTCAAACTAACCCCACTTAGAATTTAATTCTGAGAAACTTTTTTCAAATAAATTTTGTCTTCAAGTAAACCGTTTAGCCGGAAATGATTTTTATTCCAAATATACAATTACATTTAAAAATTCGCCAGGGCTGTACTTATAAAAATTTCAAAACCAAATTTTGGGTTTATATGCAACTTGATCCGTAGATTCTAAAAATTAATAGGTCGACTACGTAGGTCTACCAATTTTTGGGGTGACTGCCCTTTACCCAAAAATGGGTAGTGTTAGAAAATTGGCTTATCGATTTTTGCAATCTACGGCTTGAGTTATATATGTATCCAAAATTTGGTTAATTAATAATGATAAACAAAAAAGTTTTTTTTCAAAAATTTTCTTTTAAATTAAAATTACTCAAAGATCCTGTTTTCAAAAATGTGAGAATTTTAAAAAAAGTTTCAAACTAACCCCACCTAGAATTTAATATTGAGAAACTTTTTTCAAATAAATTTTGTCCTCAAGTAAACCGTTTAGTCGGAAATGATTTTTATTCCAATTATGCAATTACATTTAAAAATTCGCCAGGGCTGTACTTATAAAAATTTCACAACTTTGGGTTTATATGCAACTAGACCCGTAGATTCCAAAAATCGATAGGTCGACTTCGTAGGTCTATTAATTTTTTAAGTGCCTGCCCTTTACCCAAAAATGGGTGGTGTTAGAAAATTGGCTTATAGATTTTTGGAATCTACGGCTCGAGTTATATATGTACTTAAAATTTGGTTTATTAATAATAATAAACAAAAAAGTTTTTTTTTCCAAAAATTTTCTTTTAAATTAAAATTACTCAAAGATCCTGTTTTCAAAAATGTAACAATTTTTAAAAAAGTTTCAAACTAACCCCACCTAGAATATAATTTTGAGAAACTTCTTTCAAATAAATTTTGTCCTCAAGTAAACCATTTAGCCGGAAATGATTTTTTTCCAATTATGCAACCGTCAGATTCTGCGTATATCCTTACATAAATATACCGAATTTCTAATTTTTTTTTAAAAGGAATTCCAAATAAACACACTTTGAATTTTACCGCAAATCTTTGAATTTTCAGTGCGCAAGCTACGCGTCAGACGCCGGCAAGATTCCTGAAATTTAGGGCAAATACAAGTTCAAATATTTGGTATATCCTTTAGTGAAAATTATCAAAAATTGGTATACATATGTATTTTGGACCGAGGAATCGATTTTTGTTAAAATTAAACCCATATCCCTTACCGAAAAATGGGTGCATATTTACCACCCGAAAATGGGTAGAGCTTGATTTTTTTCTGTATTATCATTAGATTCTACGAACTTTCTTATATAAACAACCCAGTTTTCAAAATTTTTGCTTAATTGGTTTAAGTACCATAAATCAATTAGTAAAACCATTTTTAAATAGCGATGTTATGTAAATACTACTGTTGATAAATGCTACAATTAAAATTGGACCACTCAAAAGAATTTGATAAAAATCATTGTATATATGAATTTAGACCCAAGGAATCAATTTTTAATAAAATTAAACCTCTATCTTCAACCCTTAAATGGGTATAATATGCTACCCAAAAGTGGGTAGAAATACATACAAGTCGGCTTCACCATTCGAATCTACATATTTTTTTATACATGTATACCAATTTTCAGGATTATTGTATTACAGTAATATAAGGTTCTGAATCACACACCTTTAGGGTCAATGACCTCTGACAATTTTGTATTGATATTACTAAATTACCTGTTGTAATATTTTAACAAAAAATAATAAACATATGTATCATGACCCAAAGAATCGATTTTTTGTAAAATTAAAGTCGTACCCTCAACCCTTAAATGGGTAGATAATCACCACCCAAAACTGGGTAAAGGTAAACAATTTTCGACTTCATTTTCAGATTCTATGTATGTTCTTACATAAGGGTATCAATTTTCAATTTTTTTTGTTGAAGGAATTCCAAATAAACACACTTTGAATTTTACCGCAAATCTTTGAATTTTTAGTGCGCAAGCTACGCGTCGGACGCCGACAAGATTCCTGAAATTTAGGGCAAATACAAGTTCAAATATTTAGTATATCCTTTTGCAGAAAATTAACAAAAATTGGTATGCTTATGTATTTTGACCCGAGGAATCGATTTTTGATAAAATTAAACCTCTATCTTTAACTCTTATATGGGTAGATATACGCTACCCAAAACTAGGTAGAGATACAAACCTGTCGACTTCACCATTCGAATCTACATATTTTTTTATACATGTATACCAATTTTCAGAATTATTGTCTTACAGTAATATAAGGTTCTGAATCACACACCTTTAGGGTCAATGACGTCTGAAAATTTTGTTTTGATATTACTGAATTACCTGTTGCAATATTTTAACAAAAATTAGTAAAAATATGTATTATGACCCAAAGAATCGATTTTTTGTAAAATTAAAGTCGTATTCTCAACCCTTAAATGTGTAAATATTCATCACCCAAAACTGGGTAAAGATAAACAATTTTAGACTTCACCATCAGATTCTACGTAAATTCTTACATAAGTGTACCAATTTTCAAATTTTTTTGTGCAAGGAATTCAAAATAAACACTCTTTGAATTTTACCGCAAATCTTTGAATTTTTAGTGCGCAAGCTAAGCGTCGGACGCCGACAAAATTCCTAAAATTTAGGACAAATACAAGTTCAATCGATTTTTGATAAAATTGAAACCATATCTGAAACCCTTAAATGGGTACATATATGCTGCCCAAAACTGGGTAGAGATACAAACCTGTCGACTTCATCACTAAAATCTACGTATTTTTTAATATAAGTATACCAATTTTCAGAATTATTGTACGAATGGTTTAAGCCATAATAAGAAAACTATTTAAAATGGTTTAAATACAAATAAAATATGACACTTGTTTTCCTAGATTAAATTTTTTATGACAGGTGGCACCATATGTAAAATCCACACACACAACCTAGAAATTCTTTAGTTTTCCCAGTGCAGACGCCTTCTTTAGGGGGCCTGTTTCTTTAAATGCCCCCAAACACTCATATAAATAATACATGGCAAAAACTTTGTACCGACAGGCATGGATTGGAATGTGTAAGATCGCTCGATCGAAAAATCAATAATATTGATCATGCGCAGTAAATCAAATTAAAATGAGTCCAAGATCCTGTTTTCAAAAATGTGTGAATTTTAAAAAAAGTTTTAAACTAACCCCACCTAGAATTTAATTTTGAGAAACTTTTTTCAAATAAATTTTGTCCTCAAGTGTACCGTTTAGCCGGAAATGACTTTTATTCCAATTATGTAATTACATTTAAAAATTCGCCAGGGCTGTACTTATAAAAATGTGACAACCAAATTTTGGGTTTATATGCAACTCGACCCGTAGATTACAAAAATCGATGAGTCGACTTCGTAGGTTTACCAATTTTTGGGGTGACTGCCCTTTATCCAAAAATGGGTAGTGTTAGAAAATTGGCTTATCGATTTTTGGAATCTACGGCTCGAGTTATATATGTACCCAAAATTTGGTTAATTAATAATAATAAACAAAAAAGTTTTTTTCCAAAAATTTTCTTTTAAATTAAAATTACTCAAAGATCCTGTTTTCAAAAATGTGACAATTTTTAAAAAAGTTTCAAACTAACCCCACCTAGAATACAATTTTGAGAAACTTCTTTCAAATAAATTTTGTCCTCAAGTAAACCGTTTAGCCGGAAATGATTTTTTTCCAATTATGCAACCGTCAGATTCTACGTATATCCTTACATAAATATACCGAATTTCAAATTTTTTTTTTAAAAGGAATTCCAAATAAACACACTTTGAATTTTACCGCAAAATTTTGACACGAGAAATCGATTTTTAATAAAATTAAACCCCTATCTTAAACCCTTAAATGGGTACATGTATGCTGCCCAAAACTAGGTAGAGATACAAACCTGTTGACTTTACCACTAAATTCTAAGTACTTTTTACTACAAGTATACCAATTTTCAGAATTATTCGGCCCGATTCTGTAAGAAGAGTTACTAGAATAAAGTTACTAAAATAGTCTTTAAAATGAAGGTCAGTTACAACTACAGTAACTTGTTATTTTTTGTATTCTATAAGCACAGAGTCATTACAGTTTTAGATACTTAGTTGTTAAACAAGTTATTACGCTAGAGACTAGCCAAACGTAGTATTTAAGGTATAGTAACCTTTCAGAATGGGTGGAATTTGGATGAATTTTGAATTTAATAGAGCACTGGCAGCTTTGGAAAATCGGTATGTATAAAAAAGTAACTGTAAATAATTTTCGGTAACGTTTATTTATGAAATTGGAAAATTTATTTGATAAATTTATATTTTTATTTCACAGAAGAAGAAATAGGTTAGAAAATAGATTGGTAAGAGATATAAAATTTTAAAAATTGTTCCGATTACCAAAACCAATTGTACAAGATCTTATTGAAAAAGTAACTCCGTTAGCGGAACCTTCAATAAGATCAACAGGCGTACCTATTCATTTAAAAGTAATCTGTACATTTTTCTTGGCTCCTTTCTTTGTATTATTCAAAATATTTGTAAGTTCTTCCCATGACAATTTAAGCTCATTAGTTTTCAGAGGATGTATTTTTATTTCGAGCATTATTTTGTGGTTTTTTAAATAAGCTATTAATATTTCCAACTGTTCGTTGGTTGTTCTTGAACCCCTAGGCTTGTTATATACCATGATGCAAACAGATATAACACTTGGTTACTTATAAACACTAATAAATGTCACTTGTCAGATTAGAACACACGCAGATGAAGAAATACGCATGCGCACCACAATTCGTGTTCCTCATTTGACTGCTATCTTAGTAACTAAATTTGTTTAGTTACTCTGGGAGTAACATTCCTAAACATATAATTACAAAATACGAAATATGTATTCAGTTACTAGGATAGTTGCTATCAGAGTAACTTCATAGTAACGTTGTTAACAAGTAACATTGTTAGATACTTTTTACAGAATCGGGCTGATTGTACGAATAGTTTAAGCCATAATAAGAAAACTATTTAAAATGGTTTAAATACAAATAAAATGTAACACTTGCTTTCCTAGTTTAAATTTTTTATGGCAGATGGCACCATATGTAAAATCCACCCACACAACCTTGAAATTCTTTAGTTTTTCCAGTGCAGACGCCTTCTTTAGGGGGCCTGTTTTTTTAAATGCCCCCAAATACTCATATAAATAATACATGGCAAAAACTTTGCACCGACAGGTATGGTTTGGAATGTGTAAGATTGATCGATCGAAAAATCAATAATTCTGATCATGCGCAGTAAGTCAAATTGTTTTTTTTATGAATTAATTTATGAAATTTAATTTGTTTAATTATTTTTTTGAATATATTCGTCAATTTTATGCACCAGAAATTAATAACAACTAATATTTTATTAATTGTTAATAACAATTTTTATAACCTCAAATGGCAGATGACAACAATAATGGATAAACAAATGTACATAATTGGAATTGAAAACAAAAGTAATTTATTCAGTTTTTATTTTGTTACAAGGTGATATTTGGTTAGTAAACATTTGTTTAAACAATGGATATGTAAATAAATTGTATTTCAGGGCATGAAACCAGTTTTTCAGTAAAATAAACCAGATTTTGAGCGAGTATTGAACTTGAAAAACCGGTTTGGGAAGAAACTGTTCATAAAAACCAGTACAAAAACCGGTTTGAACGGAAACTAGTTAGAAAAACCGGTTTGCGAAACAGGTTTAGAGACAACAAGGTTTATTAGCTCTTACATAGAGCTTCAGGCAATAATTTTTACAAATTTAATAACAACACTATTGGTTATTTTATAGATTTTTGTAAAGATGCTACAGCTTTCAATGCCTCTTAAACCAAATGGACATAACAATATTACATGTATTATATTACGGTATGTATATTTGTATATAATAATCAATACACAGCATTATTATTATTATTGTATAAGTTTTTCTACAGAATTCCAAATGAGATGATTACAAGAACCTATTAAATGCAAACATTACAAATGTTTGGAGTTGTCTAGCGAAGAATATTGTTGTTTAAGGGATGAAATATCGCAGGACTAAACTCCGGGGGTTGTTTTTATGTAGACGAAGAATGAGGGACGAATCAAAGAAGACAAAACACAAACAGATGACATCAAACAACAAAATAATGATAAATAACCTTTAATAAGACTAGATGGATAATGTTAGTGTTACTTTAATATTTTAGTACAAGTATTTAGTATAATTTTACTCAGTGCTTCACACTGAATCTGCTGATGTATAACACATTAACTTTTTATGAAAATTTAGTGAAGAAAAATGAAAACAAAAAAATGTAGATGCCATGTCAGTGTTATACATAATAATTTTTATTTATTTTGTATTATATGTTTATTTCTGGAAACTGTATTATTAGCATAATGTTTACAATATGTTATAGTTAACAATTATTGTATATAATATTAACAAACAATGAAATACTTTTATTCTGTACACTCTATAATGTATATAACAAAATATGGTATTTATTATAATAAAAAATGAATAATATGTACAATATTATATTTATTTAACCTCCAAATTACATATAATAACAATATTTAATTGAAAAATTATTGTATGTGGTCAAATTTTGAAGAAATTCCAATGTACATTTTATGGTATTTAAGCGCCAGCGCCAGTCATATTTTGCATTCCATAAATAATTTGTTGCTATCACACAAGACGTATTCAGGAAATTTTCTGCTAGTCAATATTTCCGTATATATTCTTAAATAAATAAGTTTGATCATTTATTTTGTATTTTTTATAAACTATTGTCTTATCCTTGTTGAAATACATATAAATTTTGGCCCAAAAAACTGTTAAACATTTTCTATAACCAATAATTTTTAATTACAGTCCTGGATTTTATGAAGGTCAGATTTGCTGTAATACACGTGGAGACATCTTGCTGAAGATATAAAAAACGTCAAATAAAATTGACAAAGAAAAGCATATTTTAATTATAATAAACATAAAATCGTGTATTAAACTATATTTTAATTATTAATTTATTTAAAATGAGAAGTTTAACGTACTTTCTTACAGGACAACAGAAGAATATAGTTCATAAGTTTCATCATAGAGTACAGTAGCAGTATTGTTTTGGTATTAATAACTTTGAAAAAATCCATTTTTTGGCTAAACTAATAACATTTCGCCCAATTTTGTCATAAGAAAAAATATTTGTAATTAAAAATAAAAGGCAGTTTGGTTGAAAAGTTTTTTAATATTCGTTTTAATTCCAGAGATAATGAATAAAAATAAACTTCAATTTTTTTCTCGCAAACAAAATTGTTTACAAAATAATTTTTGTAACAAACTCTATTTATTATTTAATTCTAAATATATTTTAACTTATAATTTATTTTATTTACGTATAGTTCTTGAAAGAATCTTCTATTTATTTACACATTTATATCTCTAAAAATACAAACTATATAATTAAGATTGTTATATAAATAATTAAAATAGAATATTTTGAGCAAATTTTATTTGAAACTTTTTTCTATTTAACGCCCCAGTTTTGAGATAATAATTTCTGAAAATGAATAAGATAAAATTCACTAAGTCCAGCCAGTGTTTATAATTCTTGTCAATAGGTGGCTATACCAATATTTTATTGGAATTATTGATTCGTAAATTATTAAATAACGTCTTTATTTCTCATTTTTAAAAAAAGTTTATTTGAAGATATTTACTCACAATTAAAAGTTACATAATACTGTATTTGTATATTGATATATATATTTTTTAACTTTAACTACACATTGCATGTGCATGAAAACTTGAATAACTTTTGTATTCTGAGGAATATTTGAATGAAAATTTGTACACATATGTATTTTTACCCGAGGAATCGATTTTTGATGAAATTAAATCCACATTTGATACCCAAAAATGAGTATAAATTCACGACCCAAAAATGGGTGGAGATGAAATTGTTTCTATAATGCCATTGGTATCTATGTACTTTCTTATATAAATAACCCAGTCTTCAATTGCTTAATTGGTCTAAGTACCATGAATAAATTATTAAAACCGTTCTTGAGTAGCGATTCAGATACCATTGTTGATAAATGTAACAATTAAAACTGGACCATTCAAAATATTTTGATAAAAATTACAATGCATATATATTTTGAATCATGGAATTCATTTTTGCTAAAATTAAACCCCTATCTTCAACCCTTAAATGGTTAGGTATATAGTACCCAAAACTGGGTAGAGATACAAACCTGTCGACTACACCATTCGAATATACATATTTTTTTATATATGTATACCAATTTTCAAAATTATTATACTACAGTAATATATGGTTCTGAATCACACACCTTTAGGGTCAATGACATCTGAAAATTTTGTTTTGATATTACTAAATTACCTGTTGCAATATTTTAACAAAAATTAGTAAACATATGTATTATAACCCAAAGAATCGATTTTTCGTAAAATTAAAGTCGTACCCTCAACCATTAAATATTAGATATTTACCACCCAAAACTGGGTAAAGATAAACAATTTTCGACTTCACCGTCAGATTCTACGTATATTGTTACATAAGTGCACCAATTTTCAAATTTTTTTGTTCTAGGAATTCCAAATAAACACACTTTGAATTTTACCGCAAATCTTTGAATTTTCAGTGTGCAAGCTACGCGTCAGACGCCGACAAGATTCCTGAAATTTAGGGCAAATACAAGTTCAAATATTTAGTATATCCTTAGCAAAAATGTAACAAAAATTAGTATACTTATGTATTTTGACCCATGGAATCGATTTTTTATAAAATGACACCCCTATCTTCAACCCTTAAATGGGTAGATACAAGCTACCCAAAACTGGGTGAAGAAACAAAACTGTCGATTTGATCATTAAATTCTACGTATTTTTTAATACAAGCACCCCAGTTTTCAGAATTATTGTACTAGTTGTTTAAGCCCAGTAAAAAATGATTTTTGAAACCCGTATTTTTGAACAATAGAATGAAAACGAATAACTTTTATGTTCTTAAGAATATTCAAATGAAAATTGGTACACATATGTATTTTGGACCGAGGAATCGATTTTTGTTAAAATTAAACCCATATCCCTTACCGAAAAATGGGTGCATATTTACCACCCGAAAATGGGTAGAGCTTGATTTTTTTCTGTATTATCATTAGATTCTACGAACTTTCTTATATAAACAACCCAGTTTTCAAAATTTTTGCTTAATTGGTTTAAGTACCATAAATCAATTAGTAAAACCATTTTTGAGTAGCGATGTTATGTAAATACTACTGTTGATAAATGCTACAATTAAAATTGGACCACTCAAAAGAATTTGATAAAAATCATTGTATATATGAATTTAGACCCAAGGAATCAATTTTTAATAAAATTAAACCTCTATCTTCAACCCTTAAATGGGTATATATATGCTACCCAAAAGTGGGTAGAAATACATACAAGTCGGCTTCACCATTCGAATCTACATATTTTTTTATACATGTATACCAATTTTCAGAATTATTGTATTACAGTAATATAAGGTTCTGAATCACACACCTTTAGGGTCAATGACCTCTGACAATTTTGTATTGATATTACTAAATTACCTGTTGTAATATTTTAACAAAAAATAATAAACATATGTATCATGACCCAAAGAATCGATTTTTTGTAAAATTAAAGTCGTACCCTCAACCCTTAAATGGGTAGATAATCACCACCCAAAACTGGGTAAAGGTAAACAATTTTCGACTTCATTTTCAGATTCTATGTATGTTCTTACATAAGGGTATCAATTTTCAATTTTTTTTGTTGAAGGAATTCCAAATAAACACACTTTGAATTTTACCGCAAATCTTTGAATTTTTAGTGCGCAAGCTACGCGTCGGACGCCGACAAGATTCCTGAAATTTAGGGCAAATACAAGTTCAAATATTTAGTATATCCTTTTGCAGAAAATTAACAAAAATTGGTATGCTTATGTATTTGGACCCGAGGAATCGATTTTTGATAAAATTAAACCTCTATCTTTAACCCTTATTTGGGTAGATATACGCTACCCAAAACTAGGTAGAGATACAAACCTGTCGACTTCACCATTCGAATCTACATATTTTTTTATACATGTATACCAATTTTCAGAATTATTGTCTTACAGTAATATAAGGTTCTGAATCACACACCTTTAGGGTCAATGACGTCTGAAAATTTTGTTTTGATATTACTGAATTACCTGTTGCAATATTTTAACAAAAATTAGTAAAAATATGTATTATGACCCAAAGAATCGATTTTTTGTAAAATTAAAGTCGTATTCTCAACCCTTAAATGTGTAAATATTCATCACCCAAAACTGGGTAAAGATAAACAATTTTAGACTTCACCATCAGATTCTACGTAAATTCTTACATAAGTGTACCAATTTTCAAATTTTTTTGTGCAAGGAATTCAAAATAAACACTCTTTGAATTTTACCGCAAATCTTTGAATTTTTAGTGCGCAAGCTAAGCGTCGGACGCCGACAAAATTCCTAAAATTTAGGACAAATACAAGTTCAATCGATTTTTGATAAAATTGAAACCATATCTGAAACCCTTAAATGGGTACATATATGCTGCCCAAAACTGGGTAGAGATACAAACCTGTCGACTTCATCACTAAAATCTACGTATTTTTTAATATAAGTATACCAATTTTCAGAATTATTGTACGAATGGTTTAAGCCATAATAAGAAAACTATTTAAAATGGTTTAAATACAAATAAAATATGACACTTGTTTTCCTAGATTAAATTTTTTATGACAGGTGGCACCATATGTAAAATCCACCCACACAACCTAGAAATTCTTTAGTTTTCCCAGTGCAGACGCCTTCTTTAGGGGGCCTGTTTCTTTAAATGCCCCCAAACACTCATATAAATAATACATGGCAAAAACTTTGTACCGACAGGCATGGATTGGAATGTGTAAGATCGCTCGATCGAAAAATCAATAATATTGATCATGCGCAGTAAATCAAATTAAAATGAGTCCAAGATCCTGTTTTCAAAAATGTGTGAATTTTAAAAAAAGTTTTAAACTAACCCCACCTAGAATTTAATTTTGAGAAACTTTTTTCAAATAAATTTTGTCCTCAAGTGTACCGTTTAGCCGGAAATGATTTTTATTCTAATTATGTAATTACATTTAAAAATTCGCCAGGGCTGTACTTATAAAAATGTGACAACCAAATTTTGGGTTTATATGCAACTCGACCCGTAGATTACAAAAATCGATGAGTCGACTTCGTAGGTTTACCAATTTTTGGGGTGACTGCCCTTTATCCAAAAATGGGTAGTGTTAGAAAATTGGCTTATCGATTTTTGGAATCTACGGCTCGAGTTATATATGTACCCAAAATTTGGTTAATTAATAATAATAAACAAAAAAGTTTTTTTCCAAAAATTTTCTTTTAAATTAAAATTACTCAAAGATCCTGTTTTCAAAAATGTGACAATTTTTAAAAAAGTTTCAAACTAACCCCACCTAGAATACAATTTTGAGAAACTTCTTTCAAATAAATTTTGTCCTCAAGTAAACCGTTTAGCCGGAAATGATTTTTTTCCAATTATGCAACCGTCAGATTCTACGTATATCCTTACATAAATATACCGAATTTCAAATTTTTTTTTTAAAAGGAATTCCAAATAAACACACTTTGAATTTTACCGCAAAATTTTGACACGAGAAATCGATTTTTAATAAAATTAAACCCCTATCTTAAACCCTTAAATGGGTACATGTATGCTGCCCAAAACTAGGTAGAGATACAAACCTGTTGACTTTACCACTAAATTCTAAGTACTTTTTACTACAAGTATACCAATTTTCAGAATTATTGTACGAATAGTTTAAGCCATAATAAGAAAACTATTTAAAATGGTTTAAATACAAATAAAATGTAACACTTGTTTTCCTAGTTTAAATTTTTTATGGCAGATGGCACCATATGTAAAATCCACCCACACAACCTTGAAATTCTTTAGTTTTTCCAGTGCAGACGCCTTCTTTAGGGGGCCTGTTTTTTTAAATGCCCCCAAATACTCATATAAATAATACATGGCAAAAACTTTGCACCGACAGGTATGGTTTGGAATGTGTAAGATTGATCGATCGAAAAATCAATAATTCTGATCATGCGCAGTAAGTCAAATTGTTTTTTTTATGAATTAATTTATGAAATTTAATTTGTTTAATTATTTTTTTGAATATATTCGTCAATTTTATGCACCAGAAATTAATAACAACTAATATTTTATTAATTGTTAATAACAATTTTTATAACCTCAAATGGCAGATGACAACAATAATGGATAAACAAATGTACATAATTGGAATTGAAAACAAAAGTAATTTATTCAGTTTTTATTTTGTTACAAGGTGATATTTGGTTAGTAAACATTTGTTTAAACAATGGATATGTAAATAAATTGTATTTCAGGGCATGAAACCAGTTTTTCAGTAAAATAAACCAGATTTTGAGCGAGTATTGAACTTGAAAAACCGGTTTGGGAAGAAACTGTTCATAAAAACCAGTACAAAAACCGGTTTGAACGGAAACTAGTTAGAAAAACCGGTTTGCGAAACAGGTTTAGAGACAACAAGGTTTATTAGCTCTTACATAGAGCTTCAGGCAATAATTTTTACAAATTTAATAACAACACTATTGGTTATTTTATAGATTTTTGTAAAGATGCTACAGCTTTCAATGCCTCTTAAACCAAATGGACATAACAATATTACATGTATTATATTACGGTATGTATATTTGTATATAATAATCAATACACAGCATTATTATTATTATTGTATAAGTTTTTCTACAGAATTCCAAATGAGATGATTACAAGAACCTATTAAATGCAAACATTACAAATGTTTGGAGTTGTCTAGCGAAGAATATTGTTGTTTAAGGGATGAAATATCGCAGGACTAAACTCCGGGGGTTGTTTTTATGTAGACGAAGAATGAGGGACGAATCAAAGAAGACAAAACACAAACAGATGACATCAAACAACAAAATAATGATAAATAACCTTTAATAAGACTAGATGGATAATGTTAGTGTTACTTTAATATTTTAGTACAAGTATTTAGTATAATTTTACTCAGTGCTTCACACTGAATCTGCTGATGTATAACACATTAACTTTTTATGAAAATTTAGTGAAGAAAAATGAAAACAAAAAAATGTAGATGCCATGTCAGTGTTATACATAATAATTTTTATTTATTTTGTATTATATGTTTATTTCTGGAAACTGTATTATTAGCATAATGTTTACAATATGTTACAGTTAACAATTATTGTATATAATATTAACAAACAATGAAATACTTTTATTCTGTACACTCTATAATGTATATAACAAAATATGGTATTTATTATAATAAAAAATGAATAATATGTACAATATTATATTTATTTAACCTCCAAATTACATATAATAACAATATTTAATTGAAAAATTATTGTATGTGGTCAAATTTTGAAGAAATTCCAATGTACATTTTATGGTATTTAAGCGCCAGCGCCAGTCATATTTTGCATTCCATAAATAATTTGTTGCTATCACACAAGACGTATTCAGGAAATTTTCTGCTAGTCAATATTTCCGTATATATTCTTAAATAAATAAGTTTGATCATTTATTTTGTATTTTTTATAAACTATTGTCTTATCCTTGTTGAAATACATATAAATTTTGGCCCAAAAAACTGTTAAACATTTTCTATAACCAATAATTTTTAATTACAGTCCTGGATTTTATGAAGGTCAGATTTGCTGTAATACACGTGGAGACATCTTGCTGAAGATATAAAAAACGTCAAATAAAATTGACAAAGAAAAGCATATTTTAATTATAATAAACATAAAATCGTGTATTAAACTATATTTTAATTATTAATTTATTTAAAATGAGAAGTTTAACGTACTTTCTTACAGGACAACAGAAGAATATAGTTCATAAGTTTCATCATAGAGTACAGTAGCAGTATTGTTTTGGTATTAATAACTTTGAAAAAATCCATTTTTTGGCTAAACTAATAACATTTCGCCCAATTTTGTCATAAGAAAAAATATTTGTAATTAAAAATAAAAGGCAGTTTGGTTGAAAAGTTTTTTAATATTCGTTTTAATTCCAGAGATAATGAATAAAAATAAACTTCAATTTATTTCTCGCAAACAAAATTGTTTACAAAATAATTTTTGTAACAAACTCTATTTATTATTTAATTCTAAATATATTTTAACTTATAATTTATTTTATTTACGTATAGTTCTTGAAAGAATCTTCTATTTATTTACACATTTATATCTCTAAAAATACAAACTATATAATTAAGATTGTTATATAAATAATTAAAATAGAATATTTTGAGCAAATTTTATTTGAAACTTTTTTCTATTTAACGCCCCAGTTTTGAGATAATAATTTCTGAAAATGAATAAGATAAAATTCACTAAGTCCAGCCAGTGTTTATAATTCTTGTCAATAGGTGGCTATACCAATATTTTATTGGAATTATTGATTCATAAATTATTAAATAACGGCTTTATTTCTCATTTTTAAAAAAAGTTTATTTGAAGATATTTACTCACAATTAAAAGTTACATAATACTGTATTTGTATATTGATATATATATTTTTTAACTTTAACTACACATTGCATGTGCATGAAAACTTGAATAACTTTTGTATTCTGAGGAATATTTGAATGAAAATTTGTACACATATGTATTTTTACCCGAGGAATCGATTTTTGATGAAATTAAATCCACATTTGATACCCAAAAATGAGTATAAATTCACGACCCAAAAATGGGTGGAGATGAAATTGTTTCTATAATGCCATTGGTATCTATGTACTTTCTTATATAAATAACCCAGTCTTCAATTGCTTAATTGGTCTAAGTACCATGAATAAATTATTAAAACCGTTCTTGAGTAGCGATTCAGATACCATTGTTGATAAATGTAACAATTAAAACTGGACCATTCAAAATATTTTGATAAAAATTACAATGCATATATATTTTGAATCATGGAATTCATTTTTGCTAAAATTAAACCCCTATCTTCAACCCTTAAATGGTTAGGTATATAGTACCCAAAACTGGGTAGAGATACAAACCTGTCGACTACACCATTCGAATATACATATTTTTTTATATATGTATACCAATTTTCAAAATTATTATACTACAGTAATATATGGTTCTGAATCACACACCTTTAGGGTCAATGACATCTGAAAATTTTGTTTTGATATTACTAAATTACCTGTTGCAATATTTTAACAAAAATTAGTAAACATATGTATTATAACCCAAAGAATCGATTTTTCGTAAAATTAAAGTCGTACCCTCAACCATTAAATATTAGATATTTACCACCCAAAACTGGGTAAAGATAAACAATTTTCGACTTCACCATCAGATTCTACGTATATTGTTACATAAGTGCACCAATTTTCAAATTTTTTTGTTCTAGGAATTCCAAATAAACACACTTTGAATTTTACCGCAAATCTTTGAATTTTCAGTGTGCAAGCTACGCGTCAGACGCCGACAAGATTCCTGAAATTTAGGGCAAATACAAGTTCAAATATTTAGTATATCCTTAGCAAAAAAGTAACAAAAATTAGTATACTTATGTATTTTGACCCAAGGAATCGATTTTTTTTAAAATGAAACCCCTATCTTCAACCCTTAAATGGGTAGATACAAGCTACCCAAAACTGGGTGAAGAAACAAAACTGTCGATTTGATCATTAAATTCTACGTATTTTTTAATACAAGTACCCCAGTTTTCAGAATTATTGTACTAGTTGTTTAAGTCCAGTAAAAAATGATTTTTGAACAATAGAATGAAAACGAATAACTTTTATGTTCTTAAGAATATTCAAATGAAAATTGGTACACATATGTATTTTGGACCGAGGAATCGATTTTTGTTAAAATTAAACCCATATCCCTTACCGAAAAATGGGTGCATATTTACCACCCGAAAATGGGTAGAGCTTGATTTTTTTCTGTATTATCATTAGATTCTACGAACTTTCTTATATAAACAACCCAGTTTTCAAAATTTTTGCTTAATTGGTTTAAGTACCATAAATCAATTAGTAAAACCATTTTTGAGTAGCGATGTTATGTAAATACTACTGTTGATAAATGCTACAATTAAAATTGGACCACTCAAAAGAATTTGATAAAAATCATTGTATATATGAATTTAGACCCAAGGAATCAATTTTTAATAAAATTAAACCTCTATCTTCAACCCTTAAATGGGTATATATATGCTACCCAAAAGTGGGTAGAAATACATACAAGTCGGCTTCACCATTCGAATCTACATATTTTTTTATACATGTATACCAATTTTCAGAATTATTGTATTACAGTAATATAAGGTTCTGAATCACACACCTTTAGGGTCAATGACCTCTGACAATTTTGTATTGATATTACTAAATTACCTGTTGTAATATTTTAACAAAAAATAATAAACATATGTATCATGACCCAAAGAATCGATTTTTTGTAAAATTAAAGTCGTACCCTCAACCCTTAAATGGGTAGATAATCACCACCCAAAACTGGGTAAAGGTAAACAATTTTCGACTTCATTTTCAGATTCTATGTATGTTCTTACATAAGGGTATCAATTTTCAATTTTTTTTGTTGAAGGAATTCCAAATAAACACACTTTGAATTTTACCGCAAATCTTTGAATTTTTAGTGCGCAAGCTACGCGTCGGACGCCGACAAGATTCCTGAAATTTAGGGCAAATACAAGTTCAAATATTTAGTATATCCTTTTGCAGAAAATTAACAAAAATTGGTATGCTTATGTATTTGGACCCGAGGAATCGATTTTTGATAAAATTAAACCTCTATCTTTAACCCTTATTTGGGTAGATATACGCTACCCAAAACTAGGTAGAGATACAAACCTGTCGACTTCACCATTCGAATCTACATATTTTTTTATACATGTATACCAATTTTCAGAATTATTGTCTTACAGTAATATAAGGTTCTGAATCACACACCTTTAGGGTCAATGACGTCTGAAAATTTTGTTTTGATATTACTGAATTACCTGTTGCAATATTTTAACAAAAATTAGTAAAAATATGTATTATGACCCAAAGAATCGATTTTTTGTAAAATTAAAGTCGTATTCTCAACCCTTAAATGTGTAAATATTCATCACCCAAAACTGGGTAAAGATAAACAATTTTAGACTTCACCATCAGATTCTACGTAAATTCTTACATAAGTGTACCAATTTTCAAATTTTTTTGTGCAAGGAATTCAAAATAAACACTCTTTGAATTTTACCGCAAATCTTTGAATTTTTAGTGCGCAAGCTAAGCGTCGGACGCCGACAAAATTCCTAAAATTTAGGACAAATACAAGTTCAATCGATTTTTGATAAAATTGAAACCATATCTGAAACCCTTAAATGGGTACATATATGCTGCCCAAAACTGGGTAGAGATACAAACCTGTCGACTTCATCACTAAAATCTACGTATTTTTTAATATAAGTATACCAATTTTCAGAATTATTGTACGAATGGTTTAAGCCATAATAAGAAAACTATTTAAAATGGTTTAAATACAAATAAAATATGACACTTGTTTTCCTAGATTAAATTTTTTATGACAGGTGGCACCATATGTAAAATCCACCCACACAACCTAGAAATTCTTTAGTTTTCCCAGTGCAGACGCCTTCTTTAGGGGGCCTGTTTCTTTAAATGCCCCCAAACACTCATATAAATAATACATGGCAAAAACTTTGTACCGACAGGCATGGATTGGAATGTGTAAGATCGCTCGATCGAAAAATCAATAATATTGATCATGCGCAGTAAATCAAATTAAAATGAGTCCAAGATCCTGTTTTCAAAAATGTGTGAATTTTAAAAAAAGTTTTAAACTAACCCCACCTAGAATTTAATTTTGAGAAACTTTTTTCAAATAAATTTTGTCCTCAAGTGTACCGTTTAGCCGGAAATGATTTTTATTCTAATTATGTAATTACATTTAAAAATTCGCCAGGGCTGTACTTATAAAAATGTGACAACCAAATTTTGGGTTTATATGCAACTCGACCCGTAGATTACAAAAATCGATGAGTCGACTTCGTAGGTTTACCAATTTTTGGGGTGACTGCCCTTTATCCAAAAATGGGTAGTGTTAGAAAATTGGCTTATCGATTTTTGGAATCTACGGCTCGAGTTATATATGTACCCAAAATTTGGTTAATTAATAATAATAAACAAAAAAGTTTTTTTCCAAAAATTTTCTTTTAAATTAAAATTACTCAAAGATCCTGTTTTCAAAAATGTGACAATTTTTAAAAAAGTTTCAAACTAACCCCACCTAGAATACAATTTTGAGAAACTTCTTTCAAATAAATTTTGTCCTCAAGTAAACCGTTTAGCCGGAAATGATTTTTTTCCAATTATGCAACCGTCAGATTCTACGTATATCCTTACATAAATATACCGAATTTCAAATTTTTTTTTTAAAAGGAATTCCAAATAAACACACTTTGAATTTTACCGCAAAATTTTGACACGAGAAATCGATTTTTAATAAAATTAAACCCCTATCTTAAACCCTTAAATGGGTACATGTATGCTGCCCAAAACTAGGTAGAGATACAAACCTGTTGACTTTACCACTAAATTCTAAGTACTTTTTACTACAAGTATACCAATTTTCAGAATTATTGTACGAATAGTTTAAGCCATAATAAGAAAACTATTTAAAATGGTTTAAATACAAATAAAATGTAACACTTGTTTTCCTAGTTTAAATTTTTTATGGCAGATGGCACCATATGTAAAATCCACCCACACAACCTTGAAATTCTTTAGTTTTTCCAGTGCAGACGCCTTCTTTAGGGGGCCTGTTTTTTTAAATGCCCCCAAATACTCATATAAATAATACATGGCAAAAACTTTGCACCGACAGGTATGGTTTGGAATGTGTAAGATTGATCGATCGAAAAATCAATAATTCTGATCATGCGCAGTAAGTCAAATTGTTTTTTTTATGAATTAATTTATGAAATTTAATTTGTTTAATTATTTTTTTGAATATATTCGTCAATTTTATGCACCAGAAATTAATAACAACTAATATTTTATTAATTGTTAATAACAATTTTTATAACCTCAAATGGCAGATGACAACAATAATGGATAAACAAATGTACATAATTGGAATTGAAAACAAAAGTAATTTATTCAGTTTTTATTTTGTTACAAGGTGATATTTGGTTAGTAAACATTTGTTTAAACAATGGATATGTAAATAAATTGTATTTCAGGGCATGAAACCAGTTTTTCAGTAAAATAAACCAGATTTTGAGCGAGTATTGAACTTGAAAAACCGGTTTGGGAAGAAACTGTTCATAAAAACCAGTACAAAAACCGGTTTGAACGGAAACTAGTTAGAAAAACCGGTTTGCGAAACAGGTTTAGAGACAACAAGGTTTATTAGCTCTTACATAGAGCTTCAGGCAATAATTTTTACAAATTTAATAACAACACTATTGGTTATTTTATAGATTTTTGTAAAGATGCTACAGCTTTCAATGCCTCTTAAACCAAATGGACATAACAATATTACATGTATTATATTACGGTATGTATATTTGTATATAATAATCAATACACAGCATTATTATTATTATTGTATAAGTTTTTCTACAGAATTCCAAATGAGATGATTACAAGAACCTATTAAATGCAAACATTACAAATGTTTGGAGTTGTCTAGCGAAGAATATTGTTGTTTAAGGGATGAAATATCGCAGGACTAAACTCCGGGGGTTGTTTTTATGTAGACGAAGAATGAGGGACGAATCAAAGAAGACAAAACACAAACAGATGACATCAAACAACAAAATAATGATAAATAACCTTTAATAAGACTAGATGGATAATGTTAGTGTTACTTTAATATTTTAGTACAAGTATTTAGTATAATTTTACTCAGTGCTTCACACTGAATCTGCTGATGTATAACACATTAACTTTTTATGAAAATTTAGTGAAGAAAAATGAAAACAAAAAAATGTAGATGCCATGTCAGTGTTATACATAATAATTTTTATTTATTTTGTATTATATGTTTATTTCTGGAAACTGTATTATTAGCATAATGTTTACAATATGTTACAGTTAACAATTATTGTATATAATATTAACAAACAATGAAATACTTTTATTCTGTACACTCTATAATGTATATAACAAAATATGGTATTTATTATAATAAAAAATGAATAATATGTACAATATTATATTTATTTAACCTCCAAATTACATATAATAACAATATTTAATTGAAAAATTATTGTATGTGGTCAAATTTTGAAGAAATTCCAATGTACATTTTATGGTATTTAAGCGCCAGCGCCAGTCATATTTTGCATTCCATAAATAATTTGTTGCTATCACACAAGACGTATTCAGGAAATTTTCTGCTAGTCAATATTTCCGTATATATTCTTAAATAAATAAGTTTGATCATTTATTTTGTATTTTTTATAAACTATTGTCTTATCCTTGTTGAAATACATATAAATTTTGGCCCAAAAAACTGTTAAACATTTTCTATAACCAATAATTTTTAATTACAGTCCTGGATTTTATGAAGGTCAGATTTGCTGTAATACACGTGGAGACATCTTGCTGAAGATATAAAAAACGTCAAATAAAATTGACAAAGAAAAGCATATTTTAATTATAATAAACATAAAATCGTGTATTAAACTATATTTTAATTATTAATTTATTTAAAATGAGAAGTTTAACGTACTTTCTTACAGGACAACAGAAGAATATAGTTCATAAGTTTCATCATAGAGTACAGTAGCAGTATTGTTTTGGTATTAATAACTTTGAAAAAATCCATTTTTTGGCTAAACTAATAACATTTCGCCCAATTTTGTCATAAGAAAAAATATTTGTAATTAAAAATAAAAGGCAGTTTGGTTGAAAAGTTTTTTAATATTCGTTTTAATTCCAGAGATAATGAATAAAAATAAACTTCAATTTATTTCTCGCAAACAAAATTGTTTACAAAATAATTTTTGTAACAAACTCTATTTATTATTTAATTCTAAATATATTTTAACTTATAATTTATTTTATTTACGTATAGTTCTTGAAAGAATCTTCTATTTATTTACACATTTATATCTCTAAAAATACAAACTATATAATTAAGATTGTTATATAAATAATTAGAATAGAATATTTTGAGCAAATTTTATTTGAAACTTTTTTCTATTTAACGCCCCAGTTTTGAGATAATAATTTCTGAAAATGAATAAGATAAAATTCACTAAGTCCAGCCAGTGTTTATAATTCTTGTCAATAGGTGGCTATACCAATATTTTATTGGAATTATTGATTCATAAATTATTAAATAACGGCTTTATTTCTCATTTTTAAAAAAAGTTTATTTGAAGATATTTACTCACAATTAAAAGTTACATAATACTGTATTTGTATATTGATATATATATTTTTTAACTTTAACTACACATTGCATGTGCATGAAAACTTGAATAACTTTTGTATTCTGAGGAATATTTGAATGAAAATTTGTACACATATGTATTTTTACCCGAGGAATCGATTTTTGATGAAATTAAATCCACATTTGATACCCAAAAATGAGTATAAATTCACGACCCAAAAATGGGTGGAGATGAAATTGTTTCTATAATGCCATTGGTATCTATGTACTTTCTTATATAAATAACCCAGTCTTCAATTGCTTAATTGGTCTAAGTACCATGAATAAATTATTAAAACCGTTCTTGAGTAGCGATTCAGATACCATTGTTGATAAATGTAACAATTAAAACTGGACCATTCAAAATATTTTGATAAAAATTACAATGCATATATATTTTGAATCATGGAATTCATTTTTGCTAAAATTAAACCCCTATCTTCAACCCTTAAATGGTTAGGTATATAGTACCCAAAACTGGGTAGAGATACAAACCTGTCGACTACACCATTCGAATATACATATTTTTTTATATATGTATACCAATTTTCAAAATTATTATACTACAGTAATATATGGTTCTGAATCACACACCTTTAGGGTCAATGACATCTGAAAATTTTGTTTTGATATTACTAAATTACCTGTTGCAATATTTTAACAAAAATTAGTAAACATATGTATTATAACCCAAAGAATCGATTTTTCGTAAAATTAAAGTCGTACCCTCAACCATTAAATATTAGATATTTACCACCCAAAACTGGGTAAAGATAAACAATTTTCGACTTCACCATCAGATTCTACGTATATTGTTACATAAGTGCACCAATTTTCAAATTTTTTTGTTCTAGGAATTCCAAATAAACACACTTTGAATTTTACCGCAAATCTTTGAATTTTCAGTGTGCAAGCTACGCGTCAGACGCCGACAAGATTCCTGAAATTTAGGGCAAATACAAGTTCAAATATTTAGTATATCCTTAGCAAAAAAGTAACAAAAATTAGTATACTTATGTATTTTGACCCAAGGAATCGATTTTTTATAAAATGAAACCCCTATCTTCAACCCTTAAATGGGTAGATACAAGCTACCCAAAACTGGGTGAAGAAACAAAACTGTCGATTTGATCATTAAATTCTACGTATTTTTTAATACAAGTACCCCAGTTTTCAGAATTATTGTACTAGTTGTTTAAGTCCAGTAAAAAATGATTTTTGAACAATAGAATGAAAACGAATAACTTTTATGTTCTTAAGAATATTCAAATGAAAATTGGTACACATATGTATTTTGGACCGAGGAATCGATTTTTGTTAAAATTAAACCCATATCCCTTACCGAAAAATGGGTGCATATTTACCACCCGAAAATGGGTAGAGCTTGATTTTTTTCTGTATTATCATTAGATTCTACGAACTTTCTTATATAAACAACCCAGTTTTCAAAATTTTTGCTTAATTGGTTTAAGTACCATAAATCAATTAGTAAAACCATTTTTGAGTAGCGATGTTATGTAAATACTACTGTTGATAAATGCTACAATTAAAATTGGACCACTCAAAAGAATTTGATAAAAATCATTGTATATATGAATTTAGACCCAAGGAATCAATTTTTAATAAAATTAAACCTCTATCTTCAACCCTTAAATGGGTATATATATGCTACCCAAAAGTGGGTAGAAATACATACAAGTCGGCTTCACCATTCGAATCTACATATTTTTTTATACATGTATACCAATTTTCAGAATTATTGTATTACAGTAATATAAGGTTCTGAATCACACACCTTTAGGGTCAATGACCTCTGACAATTTTGTATTGATATTACTAAATTACCTGTTGTAATATTTTAACAAAAAATAATAAACATATGTATCATGACCCAAAGAATCGATTTTTTGTAAAATTAAAGTCGTACCCTCAACCCTTAAATGGGTAGATAATCACCACCCAAAACTGGGTAAAGGTAAACAATTTTCGACTTTATTTTCAGATTCTATGTATGTTCTTACATAAGGGTATCAATTTTCAATTTTTTTTGTTGAAGGAATTCCAAATAAACACACTTTGAATTTTACCGCAAATCTTTGAATTTTTAGTGCGCAAGCTACGCGTCGGACGCCGACAAGATTCCTGAAATTTAGGGCAAATACAAGTTCAAATATTTAGTATATCCTTTTGCAGAAAATTAACAAAAATTGGTATGCTTATGTATTTGGACCCGAGGAATCGATTTTTGATAAAATTAAACCTCTATCTTTAACCCTTATTTGGGTAGATATACGCTACCCAAAACTAGGTAGAGATACAAACCTGTCGACTTCACCATTCGAATCTACATATTTTTTTATACATGTATACCAATTTTCAGAATTATTGTCTTACAGTAATATAAGGTTCTGAATCACACACCTTTAGGGTCAATGACGTCTGAAAATTTTGTTTTGATATTACTGAATTACCTGTTGCAATATTTTAACAAAAATTAGTAAAAATATGTATTATGACCCAAAGAATCGATTTTTTGTAAAATTAAAGTCGTATTCTCAACCCTTAAATGTGTAAATATTCATCACCCAAAACTGGGTAAAGATAAACAATTTTAGACTTCACCATCAGATTCTACGTAAATTCTTACATAAGTGTACCAATTTTCAAATTTTTTTGTGCAAGGAATTCAAAATAAACACTCTTTGAATTTTACCGCAAATCTTTGAATTTTTAGTGCGCAAGCTAAGCGTCGGACGCCGACAAAATTCCTAAAATTTAGGACAAATACAAGTTCAATCGATTTTTGATAAAATTGAAACCATATCTGAAACCCTTAAATGGGTACATATATGCTGCCCAAAACTGGGTAGAGATACAAACCTGTCGACTTCATCACTAAAATCTACGTATTTTTTAATATAAGTATACCAATTTTCAGAATTATTGTACGAATGGTTTAAGCCATAATAAGAAAACTATTTAAAATGGTTTAAATACAAATAAAATATGACACTTGTTTTCCTAGATTAAATTTTTTATGACAGGTGGCACCATATGTAAAATCCACACACACAACCTAGAAATTCTTTAGTTTTCCCAGTGCAGACGCCTTCTTTAGGGGGCCTGTTTCTTTAAATGCCCCCAAACACTCATATAAATAATACATGGCAAAAACTTTGTACCGACAGGCATGGATTGGAATGTGTAAGATCGCTCGATCGAAAAATCAATAATATTGATCATGCGCAGTAAATCAAATTAAAATGAGTCCAAGATCCTGTTTTCAAAAATGTGTGAATTTTAAAAAAAGTTTTAAACTAACCCCACCTAGAATTTAATTTTGAGAAACTTTTTTCAAATAAATTTTGTCCTCAAGTGTACCGTTTAGCCGGAAATGACTTTTATTCCAATTATGTAATTACATTTAAAAATTCGCCAGGGCTGTACTTATAAAAATGTGACAACCAAATTTTGGGTTTATATGCAACTCGACCCGTAGATTACAAAAATCGATGAGTCGACTTCGTAGGTTTACCAATTTTTGGGGTGACTGCCCTTTATCCAAAAATGGGTAGTGTTAGAAAATTGGCTTATCGATTTTTGGAATCTACGGCTCGAGTTATATATGTACCCAAAATTTGGTTAATTAATAATAATAAACAAAAAAGTTTTTTTCCAAAAATTTTCTTTTAAATTAAAATTACTCAAAGATCCTGTTTTCAAAAATGTGACAATTTTTAAAAAAGTTTCAAACTAACCCCACCTAGAATACAATTTTGAGAAACTTCTTTCAAATAAATTTTGTCCTCAAGTAAACCGTTTAGCCGGAAATGATTTTTTTCCAATTATGCAACCGTCAGATTCTACGTATATCCTTACATAAATATACCGAATTTCAAATTTTTTTTTTAAAAGGAATTCCAAATAAACACACTTTGAATTTTACCGCAAAATTTTGACACGAGAAATCGATTTTTAATAAAATTAAACCCCTATCTTAAACCCTTAAATGGGTACATGTATGCTGCCCAAAACTAGGTAGAGATACAAACCTGTTGACTTTACCACTAAATTCTAAGTACTTTTTACTACAAGTATACCAATTTTCAGAATTATTGTACGAATAGTTTAAGCCATAATAAGAAAACTATTTAAAATGGTTTAAATACAAATAAAATGTAACACTTGCTTTCCTAGTTTAAATTTTTTATGGCAGATGGCACCATATGTAAAATCCACCCACACAACCTTGAAATTCTTTAGTTTTTCCAGTGCAGACGCCTTCTTTAGGGGGCCTGTTTTTTTAAATGCCCCCAAATACTCATATAAATAATACATGGCAAAAACTTTGCACCGACAGGTATGGTTTGGAATGTGTAAGATTGATCGATCGAAAAATCAATAATTCTGATCATGCGCAGTAAGTCAAATTGTTTTTTTTATGAATTAATTTATGAAATTTAATTTGTTTAATTATTTTTTTGAATATATTCGTCAATTTTATGCACCAGAAATTAATAACAACTAATATTTTATTAATTGTTAATAACAATTTTTATAACCTCAAATGGCAGATGACAACAATAATGGATAAACAAATGTACATAATTGGAATTGAAAACAAAAGTAATTTATTCAGTTTTTATTTTGTTACAAGGTGATATTTGGTTAGTAAACATTTGTTTAAACAATGGATATGTAAATAAATTGTATTTCAGGGCATGAAACCAGTTTTTCAGTAAAATAAACCAGATTTTGAGCGAGTATTGAACTTGAAAAACCGGTTTGGGAAGAAACTGTTCATAAAAACCAGTACAAAAACCGGTTTGAACGGAAACTAGTTAGAAAAACCGGTTTGCGAAACAGGTTTAGAGACAACAAGGTTTATTAGCTCTTACATAGAGCTTCAGGCAATAATTTTTACAAATTTAATAACAACACTATTGGTTATTTTATAGATTTTTGTAAAGATGCTACAGCTTTCAATGCCTCTTAAACCAAATGGACATAACAATATTACATGTATTATATTACGGTATGTATATTTGTATATAATAATCAATACACAGCATTATTATTATTATTGTATAAGTTTTTCTACAGAATTCCAAATGAGATGATTACAAGAACCTATTAAATGCAAACATTACAAATGTTTGGAGTTGTCTAGCGAAGAATATTGTTGTTTAAGGGATGAAATATCGCAGGACTAAACTCCGGGGGTTGTTTTTATGTAGACGAAGAATGAGGGACGAATCAAAGAAGACAAAACACAAACAGATGACATCAAACAACAAAATAATGATAAATAACCTTTAATAAGACTAGATGGATAATGTTAGTGTTACTTTAATATTTTAGTACAAGTATTTAGTATAATTTTGTTTATGTTTATGTTTATGTTTACTTCTGTAAACTGTATTATTAGCATAATGTTTACAATATGTTATAGTTAACAATTATTGTATATAATATTAACAAACAATGAAATACTTTTATTCTGTACACTCTATAATGTATATAACAAAATATGGTATTTATTATAATAAAAAATGAATAATATGTACAATATTATATTTATTTAACCTCCAAATTACATATAATAACAATATTTAATTGAAAAATTATTGTATGTGGTCAAATTTTGCAGAAATTCCAATGTACATTTTATGGTATTTAAGCGCCAGCGCCAGTCATATTTTGCATTCCATAAATAATTTGTTGCTATCACACAAGACGTATTCAGGAAATTTTCTGCTAGTCAATATTTCCGTATATATTCTTAAATAAATAAGTTTGATCATTTATTTTGTATTTTTTATAAACTATTGTCTTATCCTTGTTGAAATACATATAAATTTTGGCCCAAAAAACTGTTAAACATTTTCTATAACCAATAATTTTTAATTACAGTCCTGGATTTTATGAAGGTCAGATTTGCTGTAATACACGTGGAGACATCTTGCTGAAGATATAAAAAACGTCAAATAAAATTGACAAAGAAAAGCATATTTTAATTATAATAAACATAAAATCGTGTATTAAACTATATTTTAATTATTAATTTATTTAAAATGAGAAGTTTAACGTACTTTCTTACAGGACAACAGAAGAATATAGTTCATAAGTTTCATCATAGAGTACAGTAGCAGTATTGTTTTGGTATTAATAACTTTGAAAAAATCCATTTTTTGGCTAAACTAATAACATTTCGCCCAATTTTGTCATAAGAAAAAATATTTGTAATTAAAAATAAAAGGCAGTTTGGTTGAAAAGTTTTTTAATATTCGTTTTAATTCCAGAGATAATGAATAAAAATAAACTTCAATTTATTTCTCGCAAACAAAATTGTTTGCAAAATAATTTTTGTAACAAACTCTATTTATTATTTAATTCTAAATATATTTTAACTTATAATTTGTTTTATTTACGTACAGTTCTTGAGAAAATGTTCTATTTAATTAAACATTTATATCTCTAAAAATACAAACTATTTAATTAAGTCTGTTATATAAGTAATTAAAATAGAATATTTTGAGCAAATTTTATTTGAAACTTTTTTCTATTTAATGCCCCAGTTTTGAGATAATAATTTCTGAAAATAAATAAGATAAAATTCACTAAGTCCAGCCAGTGTTTATAATTCTTGTCAATAGGTGGCTATACCAATATTTTATTGGAATTATTGATTCATAAATTATTAAATAACGGCTTTATTTCTCATTTTTAAAAAAAGTTTATTTGAACATATTTACTCACAATTAAAAGTTACATAATACTGTATTTGTATATTGATATATATATATATATATATATATATATATATATATATATATATATATATATATATTTATTTTAACTTTAACTACACATTGCATGTGCATAAAAACTTGAATAACTTTTGTATTCTAAGGAATATTTGAATGAAAATTTGTACACATATGTATTTTTACCCGAGGAATCGATTTTTGATGAAATTAAATCCACATTTGATACCCAAAAATGAGTATAAATTCACGACCCAAAAATGGGTGGAGATGAAATTGTTTCTATAATGCCATTGGTATCTATGTACTTTCTTATATAAATAACCCAGTCTTCAATTGCTTAATTGGTCTAAGTACCATGAATAAATTATTAAAACCGTTCTTGAGTAGCGATTCAGATACCATTGTTGATAAATGTAACAATTAAAACTGGACCATTCAAAATATTTTGATAAAAATTACAATGCATATATATTTTGAATCATGGAATTCATTTTTGCTAAAATTAAACCCCTATCTTCAACCCTTAAATGGTTAGGTATATAGTACCCAAAACTGGGTAGAGATACAAACCTGTCGACTACACCATTCGAATATACATATTTTTTTATATATGTATACCAATTTTCAAAATTATTATACTACAGTAATATAAGGTTCTGAATCACACACCTTTAGGGTCAATGACATCTGAAAATTTTGTTTTGATATTACTAAATTACCTGTTGCAATATTTTAACAAAAATTAGTAAACATATGTATTATAACCCAAAGAATCGATTTTTCGTAAAATTAAAGTCGTACCCTCAACCATTAAATATTAGATATTTACCACCCAAAACTGGGTAAAGATAAACAATTTTCGACTTCACCATCAGATTCTACGTATATTGTTACATAAGTGCACCAATTTTCAAATTTTTGTGTTAAAGGAATTCCAAATAAACTCACTTTGAATTTTACCGCAAATCTTTGAAGTTTTAGTGCGCAAGCTACGCGTCGGACGCCGACAAGATTCCTGAAATTTAGGGTAAAAACAAGTTCAAATATTTAGTATATCCTTTGCAGAAAATTAATAAAAATTAGTATACATATTTATTTTTTACACGAGGAATCGATTTTTTCTAAAATTAAACCCCTATCTTCAACCCTTATATGAGTAGATATACGCTACCCAAAACTAGGTAGAGGTACAAACTTGTCGACTTCACCATTCGAATCTACATATTTTTTTATACATGTATACCAATTTTCAGAATTATTGTACTACAGTAATATAAGGTCCTGAATCACACACCTTTAAAGTCAATGCCATGTGAAAATTTTGTTTTGATATTACTGTGTTACCTGTTGCAATATTTTAACAAAAATTAGTAAACATATGTATTAAGACCCAAAGAATCGATTTTTCGTAAAATTAAAGTCGTACCCTCAACCCTTAAATGTGTAGATATTCACCACCCAAAACTGGGTGAAGGTAAACAATTTTCGACTTCACTTTCAGATTCTATGTATGTTTATACATAAGTGTACCAATTTTCAAATTTTTTTGTTGAAGGAATTCCAAATAAACACACTTTGAATTTTACCGCAAATCTTTGAATTTTTAGTGCGCAAGCTACGCGTCGGACGCCAACAAGATTCCTGAAATTTAGGGCAAATACAAGTTCAAATATTTAGTATATCCTTTGCAGAAAATTAACAAAAATTAGTACACATGTATATTTTGACCCGAGGAATCAATTTTTGATATAATTAGAATCTTATCTTTAACTCTTAAATGGGTAAATATTTGTTACCCAAAACTGGGTATAGATAAAAACTTGTCGATTTTACCGCTAAATTCTACGTATTTTTTAATACAAGTCTGCAAATTTTCAGAATTATTGTACGAGTGGTTTAAGCCTAGTAAAAAACGATTTAAAACCGTACTTTTATGGGGTCAACGACCTTTAAGAATTTTTTAATTAAATGGCAATTTGTTTAAATATTTTAATAAAATTTGGTATACATATGTATTTTGAATGGTCTATTTTTCAATATAACATTTATCAACAATGGTATTTATATCGCTATTCAAAAATAGTACTTCCGGTTCTCCAATTATAACCAAAATCTTATCAGCTGTTCATATGGATGTAAAGAAGTGGAATACGAAAGAATTTTGATTTTTAGAATTGTAATATTGGTGTTATCATCAGAGAAATTTTGACACGCACACACAGACGCACAGACAGACACACATGCAGACATCATCGTAAAACTAGTAAAATCGTATTCTAGGGATCCTAAAACGTGTTTATTCTTCTTGGTTCTTCTTCATCACGAATAGTCTCAAAGTTAAACCATGCATTTGCATTTTTATCAGAGTTCTTAATAGAAAAATAACTCATCATTTAAAATGAAACCTTTTCCAACAAGGTAATAAAGGTTAATGTACAACAAATTATATATTTTTATAGAATGTGTTATAATATAAATTGATAAGAAAATAAGTTTATTATTCAAGAAATATATGATATTCTTCCAAAAGAACGATGATTAAACATAAGATTCTGGAATCATTTTATCAGATTTTGTACATATCTTAAACAGTATTTTGCGTACATATTTTTATTTACATATCAATAAAAGTTAATGTACAACAATTTACAAGTATTTGAGATTATTTAACAACAATATATAGTTCCAAATAGTTTATAGTTTTAAAGATATATACTTTGAAACAGTCACATCTTGGAATCAGCTGCTTTGGCAATAACATTTAGAATGAAATTATTACATTTCTGTAACAATTAGGGCAATATAGTAATTGGAAATATGTTAAACAATGTTTGAATATTGATTTTTTACTAATAAATTATAGAAATATTTAATGAAATAGTTCAATATGTGCCCCTATTCCTGGAGCCAAATCTACAATGAAAACATTGCAAATTTTGACAATTTATAAATAAATAATGAAAAATTGTTTATAGAATATTATAATATGAATAATAAGCATCATTTTTTCATAAAAATATATTGCAATGTTATTAAAACAAATACATAAATGACTGGTACAGGTATTATGTAACTCTGACAAAATACAACAATTTATTATTAATTACAGTAAAAGCAAGCATGGAATATTAAAATAGGATTAATAAGGATCATTTTTATTCAAAAACATATTACAATAATGTTTAAACAAAGCCAATAACTATAATCAACATTTTAACAATATTCTTGGTTAATAGCTGACAGTTCCAACTTCAAGTCGTTGAATTTTCGCCGATTTCTCGAAAATACTAAAATCTACAAATGTTTTAAGTACTTTTTCATGAATAGCATATAAAGTGGCATGTTTTTATAAAGATTATTTATCATTTAATGATAATTGATAATTCCAAATCATCCATCATCAATCTGACGTTGGATATCTCCTATCTCTGTCCAACACACGTCCTCTTATGTAAATTCCGCGAGCGACTCCATGATTCAGTCTAGATTCAGCTCGCGGTGTGTCCACGTCGCGCTGCTCCGCGAAGGCGCCATCTAGTTTCACGTTGTGACACTTTTGCAAAAGATTCCAAGTTATTTCGTGTTTATTAGAACGTAACTGGGTGTTTATAAACACTAATAATTATTTAAAAAGTGTTTACGATATTTTAATAACATTTTATAATGAAATTGAGAAAGTGTATGTGTGTTTGAAGAAACATTGTGTTGTTGAATAACATTTGGTGAAATAAGTGATCAAATTTAAGAACATTTATTGATGTTTACGAACAATGTCGAGCCGATAATAGTTGCTGAGGACTTTATTGCAATTTTAACACGCTGTTTGCTGCCAGTTTTATTTGCTGTTCGTTTTACACTGGTCCTGGATTAACCTCAAAAGGTAAGCGAAATTGTTATTTATTTCATATTTATTTTTCGTTTGTTTATGCATAAATACGAGCCCCGTCGCATTTTAGTTGGCCCACCCAATTTAATTTAATTAGTTAATATATGATTTAGGTAATAACTACTATAAATTATCTCCAATTTTTTATTAATATTAGACATTTTGTCGTTCTAATGACATATAGCAAGATATGTTTTCTAAAATTGTTATGTAGAATGGAATTAATACTTTGTTTTACGAAGGCATAGATTCTGTGAGACTCCAGCGACTGTAATTGTTCAATTATTTCTATAATTAAGAATATAAAGTATATTATATTATGTAATTCTAATAATTACTTCTTAGCGTCTGTGATTATGCTAATTTTTTAAATCTTTATCTACTTGAAAGCATTTGGAACATTGATTTTTACAACTTACCTTTAGTTTAATATACAATTGTCATAGTTTTAAAAATCATGAATAATTTATTCGCCCTTATGTCAAGCAACCTTAAGCGTGCATCACACGATCAAGTTTTTCTTTTCAAGTGACTTGAAAAGTTTTCTCTCTCGCACAATGGCATGAGTGCAAGAGAGACAAACAAATAGACTTTTAAAGAAAAACTGGATCATCTGCTACTTTTTCTTAAAAGTCCCTATAAGTATGGACCTTTGTGCATATGTGTTTGAATTTTCAATTGTCGTTCCTAACTGGTACAGTCAGATAAAAAAAATTAAAAAAATGGAAACTTCATATAGTCTGTAGTACAGTGAAAATTCAATCACCCAGTATTTAAATGAAAAGTATCGTTTTCCCCTAATTCGGTCATACTGATTACGGGAATAATAACGAAAAAATTCTCTGGGTTTTAGTTTCCAAAATAGAAATTTTTATTTTGATTAAAAATCTCTTACGTTTTTTTTACTTTACCGGTCTATAACTAATGAATGGTAAAAGATACATGAACGGGGTTTGCGCCATTCGTTTCTATGGACTTTTGTGCATATGTGTATGAATTTTTAATTGTCGTTCCCACCTGGTACAGTCAGAGAAAGCAAAAAAACAAAAAATGGAATATTCAAATAGTCTGTAGTACAGTAAAAATTCAATCACCCTGTATTTAAATGAAAAGTATCATTTTCCTCTAATTCGGTCATATTGATTACGGGAAAAGTAACGAAAAAATTCTCTGGGCTTTAGTTTCCAAAATAGAAATCCCGTATTTTATTTAATTTTTATTAGTTAAGCTTTGTGTACAATTTTATAAATTATTAAATATTTCATAGCAAACATATTGGTAACAAACTAAAATTTGAACAATAACAAATGTTTTTAACTAATTCATTTATTAAAAATCGATTAAAATGCATTCAGTAGCAAACAACACTTTAATTTTTATGTTTTTGTCAATTTGCAGGTGAATAGAAATTGCCGAGTTCCCGAGTAATTGAAAACGAGTGTGCAGAGATACCGAGTAGTTGAGTACGAGATTGCAGAGATGCCGAGTAGCTGAGATCTTCTAATGTAAGTCTTGCTAAATTAATTCATTTTTTCTGTTTTGATAATAAATAAATAAATCATCACGGTTCGAATATTTCACAATTTGTGGGTGTGTCTAACACAGTTATCAGTAATGATGATAATATCAGGGGCAATTTTTAATATCCTCTTAATCCGACCACGCTGATTACAGGAAAAAAATAAACTAAAAATTTTCAGGGTTTTAGTTTCCAAAATAGAAATTTTTATTTTGATTAGAAATCTCCCATAGTTTTTTCACTTTGCCGACCTATAACTAATGAACGGTTAAAGATACATTGACGCGCTTTGCGCTATTCGTTTCTATGGACTTTTGTACAAATGTGAGGCAATTTTTAATTGTCGTGTCCGACTGGTACAGTTAGACCAAGCAAAAAACAAAAAAATGGAATGTTCAAATAAACAGTAGTCCACTAAAAATCCGATCACCCTGTATTTAAATGAAAAGTATTATTTTTTCATAATTCAAGCATGTTAATTACGGGAAAAATAATAAAAAAAATCTCTAGGCCTTAGTTTCTAAAATAGAAATTTTTATTTTTAAAGCAAAATTGACAATATTTTTTGACTTTGACGGACTATAATTAATGAATGGTAAAATATATAGTAACGGGCGTTGCGCCATTCGATTCTATGGACTTTTCTACATACGCTTACCAATTTTGAATAACCGTGTTTAGCTAGTATAGTAAGAGTAACCAAAAATGAAAAAAATGGTAACTTTAAACAATTCAGTAGTCCACTAAAAATCCGACCATCCTATATTTAATTGAAAAGTATTATTTTCTCTTAATTCAAGCATGCTGATTACGGGAAAAATAATGAAAAAAATCTCTAGGCCTTAGTTTCTAAAATAGAAATTTTTATTTTGATTAAAAATCTCTCACGTTTTTTTACACTTTGCCGGTCTATAACTAATGAACAGTAAAAGATACATTAATTATCTATTTTGTATTTTACGAAAACTAATATAACATTTCGGGGCTATTTTAACAACATTTCTCTTTGTTTCAGCAGTTTGCGAACAAATAGTTCCCGGCGGAGTGATACACACGCGTCACGCTGCAAAACTCCCATAATCCCACGCGCGGCTTCTTCATACATGTGCTCGAAGAGAAAATTGCCAACATGTTTTTAGTGCTACAAATTCATGATTTTGTGCTGGAAAAACTAGGAAAAGCTGAGAAAAATTACGCGGAAAAGTGAAATAAAGTGTTCTTTAAACGTTTGTGATAAGAATTTTGTGGGAATCGATTGTTTAGTGCAAGAAAACAACCAAACTTTGGTGGCGTCCCTTTGATATGTAAGTCGAATTTTAGTTATTTTCTTACAATACCTGCATGAAAGTATTGGAAATATTGTTTTTTTTTGATAATTTATCTCTAGTTTAATATATATTATTTAGTTTTAATTAATAACAATCGTAAGTTTAAACAATGTTTCAACGATATTAATAGTTATTTTTGTTGGAAATACGTTGTTTCTTATAAAAATTACGCGTTAATTTTTTCACAAGTTCAATCTTTAATTACAACTTTAATAATTATTGTTATCTAACAATATTCTGTCTCATACAGACAAATATCATTCGAAATAATAATTTTATTTTATGTTACAATGAATTATTTTCTTTTCAGTAGAAATCATTGAATCTGAGCTTTGTGTATTTGTATTATAAATTAAAAACCCATATGTATTTCCGTAACTAAATTTGGTATCATTTTTATTGATATAAAATTTTACGTTCGAATATTCATGAATAATTTCATTTTATAGTTCATCCCGTATTTTATTTAATTTTTATTTTGTAAATAAATTTTCTATCTGCATTGAATTAACAAAATCAAGCATAATTACGGTCGGCATTCCAAATTAAACTCGTTCGTGTTCGTCTGTAACGTTCTTAATTGTAACTTGTATAACTGTCGTCTTCAAGCAAATATCTATTTTATTTTGCTGCTAAAAATGCATTTATTGTTGATATATTATTGTTTTAATAGTGAAATATTGTTAACTACTGTTGCAAATTAATAACAATCGTAAGTTTAAATAACATTCCAACTTTATTAATGGTTATATAAGTTGATAATGTGTTTGTATGAGAATAAAATGTTTAAGTTAAACTTTGTGTACAATTTTATAAATTATTAAATATTTCATAGCAAACATATTGGTAACAAACTAATATTTGAACAATAACAAATGTTTTTAACTAATTTATTTATTAGAAATCGATTAAAATGCATTCAGTAGCAAACAACACTTTAATTTTTATGTTTTTGTCAATTTGCAGGTGAATAGAAATTGCCGAGTTCCCGAGTAATTGAAAACGAGTTTGCAGAGATACCGAGCGGTTGAGTACGAGATTGCAGAGATGCTGAGTAGCTGAGATCTTCTAATGTAAGTCTTGTTAAATTAATTCATTTTTTCTGTTTTGATAATAAATACATAAATCATCACGGTTCGAATATTTCACAATTTGTGGGTGTGTCAATCGACACAGTTATCAGTAATAATGATAATATCAGGGGCAATTTTTAATATCCTCTTAATCCGGCCACGCTGATTACAGGAAAAAAATAAACTAAAAATTCTCAGGGTTTTAGTTTTCTAAATAGAAATTTTTATTTTGATTAGAAATCTCCCATAGTTTTTTCACTTTGTCGACCTATAACTATTAAACGGTACAAGATTTTTTGACGCGGTTTGCGGCATTCGATTCTACGGACATTTGTACATATATGTACGAATTTTCAATTGCCGGGTCCTGCTGTTACAGTTAGACAAAGCGAAAAACAAAAAAATGGATACTGCAAATAGTCAGTAGGGCAGTAAAAATTCGATCATCCTGTATTTAAATAGAAAGTATCATTTTCCCTTAATTCGGACACCCTAATTATGGGAAAAATAATTAAAAAATTCTTTGGCCTTTAGTTTTCAAAATAGAAAGTTTCATTTTGATTAGAAATCTCTCATGTTTTTTTCACTTTGTCGGCCTATAACTATTAAACGGTACAAGATTTTTTGACGCGGTTTGCGGCATTCGATTCTACGGACATTTGTACATATATGTACAAATTTTCAATTGCCGGGCCTTGCTGTTACAGTTAGACAAAGCGAAAAACCAAAAAATGGATACTTCAAATAGTCAGTAGGGCAGTAAAAATTCGATCACCCTGTATTTAAATAGAAAGTATAATTTTCCCTTAATTCGGACATCCTAATTATGGGAAAAATAATTAAAAAATTCTTTGGCCTTTAGTTTTCAAAATAGAAAGTTTTATTTTGATTAGAAATCTCTTATGTTTTTTTCACTTTGTCGTTCTTTGGCCTTTAGTTTTCAAAATAGAAAGTTTTATTTTGATTAGAAATCTCTTATGTTTTTTTCACTTTGTCGGCCTATAACTATTAAACGGTACAAGATTTTTTGACGCGGTTTGCGGCATTCGATTCTACGGACATTTGTACATATATGTACGAATTTTCAATTGCCGGGCCTTGCTGTTACAGTTAGACAAAGCGAAAAACCAAAAAATGGATACTTCAAATAGTCAGTAGGGTAGTAAAAATTCGATCACCCTGTATTTAAATAGAAAGTATCATTTTCCCTTAATTCGGACACCCTAATTATGGGAAAAATAATTAAAAAATTCTTTGGCCTTTAGTTTTCAAAATAGAAAGTTTTATTTTGATTAGAAATCTCTCATGTTTTTTTCACTTTGTCGGCCTATAACTATTAAACGGTACAATATTTTTTGACGCGGTTTGCGGCATTCGATTCTACGGCCATTTGTACATATATGTACGAATTTTCAATTGCCGGGCCCTGCTGTTACAGTTAGACAAAGCGAAAAACCAAAAAATGGATACTTCAAATAGTCAGTAGGGCAGTAAAAATTCGATCATCCTGTATTTAAATAGAAAGTATCATTTTCCCTTAATTCGGACACCCTAATTATGGGGAAAATAATTAAAAAATTCTTTGGCCTTTAGTTTTCAAAATAGAAAGTTTTATTTTGATTAGAAATCTCTCATGTTTTTTTCACTTTGTCGGCCTATTCGCGATGCAAGTTTAGACGTCAGCGCCGCTAGTGAACTTGCTTGGAGGGTATTGACATCTGTCAATCTCTTGTTTACTTTGTAATATTTTTGCGTAATCTCTCTTATATTTGTGTTATTGTTATTAATTTAAGTGTATTGCGATAAGAATATACAATACTTTTGTATATAAGCATCGTTTTCATCTATCTAGTATTGATATTGGAACTTTTATATTAGGTATTTACTTACAAGGTTATGTAATAATTTCATTTTGATATTTTTATATCATTTCAGTTTCATTGGATATTCAACAACATCGTAGTTGTTATTATATTATTATTATAAACCTATGTTTATATAAAAATTAAAAAAATAAAGCAAAATTACACAAAAATATGACAAAGAAACACGAGATTGACATATCTCAACACCCACTAAAGAAGTTCACTATTTAGTCACTAGCGGCGCTGACGTCTAAACTGGCATCGCGAATAACTATTAAACGGTACAATATTTTTTGACGCGGTTTGCGGCATTCGATTCTACGGACATTTGTACATATATGTACGAATTTTCAATTGCCGGGCCCTGCTGTTACAGTTAGACAAAGCGAAAAACCAAAAAATGGATACTTCAAATAGTCAGTAGGGCAGTAAAAATTCGATCACCTGTATTTAAATAGAAAGTATCATTTTCCCTTAATTCGGACACCCTAATTATGGGAAAAATAATTAAAAAATTCTTTGGCCTTTAGTTTTCAAAATAGAAAGTTTTATTTTGATTAGAAATCTCTCATGTTTTTTTCACTTTGTCGGCCTATAACTATTAAACGGTACAAGATTTTTTGACGCGGTTTGCGGCATTCGATTCTACGGACATTTGTACATATATGTACGAATTTTCAATTGCCGGGCCCTGCTGTTACAGTTAGACAAAGCGAAAAAACAAAAAATGGATACTTCAAATTGTCAGTAGGGTAGTAAAGATTCGATCACCCTGTATTTAAATAGCAAGTATCATTTTCCCTTAATTCGGACACCCTAATTATGGGAAAAATAATTAAAAAATTCTTTGGCCTTTAGTTTTCAAAATAGAAAGTTTAATTTTGATTAGAAAACTCTCATGTTTTTTTTCACTTTGTCGGCCTATAACTATTAAACGGTACAATATTTTTTGACGCGGTTTGCGGCATTCGATTCTACGGACATTTGTACATATATGTACGAATTTTCAATTGCCGGGCCTTGCTGTTACAGTTAGACAAAGCGAAAAACCAAAAAATGGATATTTCAAATAGTCAGTAGGGTAGTAAAAATTCGATCACCCTGTATTTAAATAGAAAGTATTATTTTCCCTTAATTCGGACACCCTAATTATGGGAAAAATAATTAAAAAATTCTTTGGCCTTTAGTTTTCAAAATAGAAAGTTTTATTTTGATTAGAAATCTCTCATGTTTTTTTCACTTTGTCGGCCTATAACTATTAAACGGTACAAGATTTTTTGACGCGGTTTGCGGCATTCGATTCTACGGACATTTGTACATATATGTACGAATTTTCAATTGACGGGCCCTGCTGTTACAGTTAGACAAAGCGAAAAACCAAAAAATGGATACTTCAAATAGTCAGTAGAGCAGTAAAAATTCGATCACCCTGTATTTAAATAGAAAGTATCATTTTCCCTTAATTCGGACACCCTAATTTTGGGAAAAATAATTTAAAAATTCTTTGGCCTTTAGTTTTCAAAATAGAAACTTTTATTTTGATTAGAAATCTCTCATGTTTTTTTCACTTTGTCGGCCTATAACTATTAAACGGTACAATATTTTTTGACGCGGTTTGCGGCATTCGATTCTACGGACATTTGTACATATATGTACGAATTTTCAATTGCCGGGCCCTGCTGTTACAGTTAGACAAAGCGAAAAACCAAAAAATGGATACTTCAAATAGTCAGTAGGGCAGTAAAAATTCGATCACCCTGTATTTAAATAGAAAGTATCATATTCCCTTAATTCGGACACCCTAATTTTGGGAAAAATAATTTAAAAATTCTTTGGCCTTTAGTTTTCAAAATAGAAACTTTTATTTTGATTAGAAATCTCTCATGTTTTTTTCACTTTGTCGGCCTATAACTATTAAACGGTACAATATTTTTTGACGCGGTTTGCGGCATTCGATTCTACGGACATTTGTACATATATGTACGAATTTTCAATTGCCGGGCCCTGCTGTTACAGTTAGACAAAGCGAAAAACCAAAAAATGGATACTTCAAATAGTCAGTAGGGCAGTAAAAATTCGATCACCCTGTATTTAAATAGAAAGTATCATTTTCCCTTAATTCGGACACCCTAATTATGGGAAAAATAAGTAAAAAATTCTTTGGCCTTTAGTTTTCAAAATAGAAAGTTTTATTTTGATTAGAAATCTCTCATGTTTTTTTCACTTTGTCGGCCTATAACTATTAAACGGTGCAATATTTTTTGACGCGGTTTGCGGCATTCGATTCTACGGACATTTGTACATATATGTACGAATTTTCAATTGCCGGGCCCTGCTGTTACAGTTAGACAAAGCGAAAAACCAAAAAATGGATACTTCAAATAGTCAGTAGGGCAGTAAAAATTCGATCATCCTGTATTTAAATAGAAAGTATCATTTTCCCTTAATTCGGACACCCTAATTATGGGAAAAATAATTAAAAAATTCTTTGGCCTTTAGTTTTCAAAATAGAAAGTTTTATTTTGATTAGAAATCTCTCATGTTTTTTTCACTTTGTCGGCCTATAACTATTAAACGGTACAATATTTTTTGACGCGGTTTGCGGCATTCGATTCTACGGCCATTTGTACATATATGTACGAATTTTCAATTGCCGGGCCCTGCTGTTACAGTTAGACAAAGCGAAAAACCAAAAAATGGATACTTCAAATAGTCAGTAGGGCAGTAAAAATTCGATCATCCTGTATTTAAATAGAAAGTATCATTTTCCCTTAATTCGGACACCCTAATTATGGGAAAAATAATTAAAAAATTCTTTGGCCTTTAGTTTTCAAAATAGAAAGTTTTATTTTGATTAGAAATCTCTCATGTTTTTTTCACTTTGTCGGCCTATAACTATTAAACGGTACAAGATTTTTTGACGCGGTTTGCGGCATTCGATTCTACGGACATTTGTACATATATGTACGAATTTTCAATTGCCGGGCCCTGCTGTTACAGTTAGACAAAGCGAAAAACCAAAAAATGGATACTTCAAATAGTCAGTAGGGCAGTAAAAATTCGATCACCCTGTATTTAAATAGAAAGTATCATTTTCCCTTAATTCGGACACCCTAATTATGGGAAAAATAATTAAAAAATTCTTTGGCCTTTAGTTTTCAAAATAGAAAGTTTTATTTTGATTAGAAATCTCTCATGTTTTTTTCACTTTGTCGGCCTATAACTATTAAACGGTACAATATTTTTTGACGCGGTTTGCGGCATTCGATTCTACGGACATTTGTACATATATGTACGAATTTTCAATTGCCGGGCCCTGCTGTTACAGTTAGACAAAGCGAAAAACCAAAAAAATGGATACTTCAAATAGTCAGTAGGGCAGTAAAAATTCGATCACCCTGTATTTAAATAGAAAGTATCATTTTCCCTTAATTCGGACACCCTAATTATGGGAAAAATAAGTAAAAAATTCTTTGGCCTTTAGTTTTCAAAATAGAAAGTTTTATTTTGATTAGAAATCTCTCATGTTTTTTTCACTTTGTCGGCCTATAACTATTAAACGGTGCAATATTTTTTGACGCGGTTTGCGGCATTCGATTCTACGGACATTTGTACATATATGTACGAATTTTCAATTGCCGGGCCCTGCTGTTACAGTTAGACAAAGCGAAAAACCAAAAAATGGATACTTCAAATAGTCAGTAGGGCAGTAAAAATTCGATCATCCTGTATTTAAATAGAAAGTATCATTTTCCCTTAATTCGGACACCCTAATTATGGGAAAAATAATTAAAAAATTCTTTGGCCTTTAGTTTTCAAAATAGAAAGTTTTATTTTGATTAGAAATCTCTCATGTTTTTTTCACTTTGTCGGCCTATAACTATTAAACGGTACAATATTTTTTGACGCGGTTTGCGGCATTCGATTCTACGGCCATTTGTACATATATGTACGAATTTTCAATTGCCGGGCCCTGCTGTTACAGTTAGACAAAGCGAAAAACCAAAAAATGGATACTTCAAATAGTCAGTAGGGCAGTAAAAATTCGATCATCCTGTATTTAAATAGAAAGTATCATTTTCCCTTAATTCGGACACCCTAATTATGGGAAAAATAATTAAAAAATTCTTTGGCCTTTAGTTTTCAAAATAGAAAGTTTTATTTTGATTAGAAATCTCTCATGTTTTTTTCACTTTGTCGGCCTATAACTATTAAACGGTACAAGATTTTTTGACGCGGTTTGCGGCATTCGATTCTACGGACATTTGTACATATATGTACGAATTTTCAATTGCCGGGCCCTGCTGTTACAGTTAGACAAAGCGAAAAACCAAAAAAATGGATACTTCAAATAGTCAGTAGGGCAGTAAAAATTCGATCACCCTGTATTTAAATAGAAAGTATCATTTTCCCTTAATTCGGACACCCTAATTATGGGTAAAATAAGTAAAAAATTCTTTGGCCTTTAGTTTTCAAAATAGAAAGTTTTATTTTGATTAGAAATCTCTCATGTTTTTTTCACTTTGTCGGCCTATAACTATTAAACGGTACAATATTTTTTGACGCGGTTTGCGGCATTCGATTCTACGGACATTTGTACATATATGTACGAATTTTCAATTGCCGGGCCCTGCTGTTACAGTTAGACAAAGCGAAAAACCAAAAAAATGGATACTTCAAATAGTCAGTAGGGCAGTAAAAATTCGATCACCCTGTATTTAAATAGAAAGTATCATTTTCCCTTAATTCGGACACCCTAATTATGGGAAAAATAAGTAAAAAATTCTTTGGCCTTTAGTTTTCAAAATAGAAAGTTTTATTTTGATTAGAAATCTCTCATGTTTTTTTCACTTTGTCGGCCTATAACTATTAAACGGTGCAATATTTTTTGACGCGGTTTGCGGCATTCGATTCTACGGACATTTGTACATATATGTACGAATTTTCAATTGCCGGGCCCTGCTGTTACAGTTAGACAAAGCGAAAAACCAAAAAATGGATACTTCAAATAGTCAGTAGGGCAGTAAAAATTCGATCATCCTGTATTTAAATAGAAAGTATCATTTTCCCTTAATTCGGACACCCTAATTATGGGAAAAATAATTAAAAAATTCTTTGGCCTTTAGTTTTCAAAATAGAAAGTTTTATTTTGATTAGAAATCTCTCATGTTTTTTTCACTTTGTCGGCCTATAACTATTAAACGGTACAATATTTTTTGACGCGGTTTGCGGCATTCGATTCTACGGCCATTTGTACATATATGTACGAATTTTCAATTGCCGGGCCCTGCTGTTACAGTTAGACAAAGCGAAAAACCAAAAAATGGATACTTCAAATAGTCAGTAGGGCAGTAAAAATTCGATCATCCTGTATTTAAATAGAAAGTATCATTTTCCCTTAATTCGGACACCCTAATTATGGGAAAAATAATTAAAAAATTCTTTGGCCTTTAGTTTTCAAAATAGAAAGTTTTATTTTGATTAGAAATCTCTCATGTTTTTTTCACTTTGTCGGCCTATAACTATTAAACGGTACAAGATTTTTTGACGCGGTTTGCGGCATTCGATTCTACGGACATTTGTACATATATGTACGAATTTTCAATTGCCGGGCCCTGCTGTTACAGTTAGACAAAGCGAAAAACCAAAAAATGGATACTTCAAATAGTCAGTAGGGCAGTAAAAATTCGATCACCCTGTATTTAAATAGAAAGTATCATTTTCCCTTAATTCGGACACCCTAATTATGGGAAAAATAATTAAAAAATTCTTTGGCCTTTAGTTTTCAAAATAGATATATTTAGTTTGATTAGAAATCTTTTATGGTGTTTTCACTTTGACTGCCTATAACTAATGAACAATAGAAGAATTATTGACGCGGTTTGCGCCATTCGATTCTACGGACATTTGTACATATATGTACGAATTTTCAATTGCCGGGCCCTGCTGTTACAGTTAGACAAAGCGAAAAACCACAAAATGGATACTTCAAATAGTCAGTAGGGCAGTAAAAATTCGATCATCCTGTATTTAAATAGAAAGTATCATTTTCCCTTAATTCGGACACCCTAATTATGGGAAAAATAATTAAAAAATTCTTTGGCCTTTAGTTTTCAAAATAGAAAGTTTTATTTTGATTAGAAATCTCTCATGTTTTTTTCACTTTGTCGGCCTATAACTATTAAACGGTACAAGATTTTTTGACGCGGTTTGCGGCATTCGATTCTACGGACATTTGTACATATATGTACGAATTTTCAATTGCCGGGCCCTGCTGTTACAGTTAGACAAAGCGAAAAACCAAAAAATGGATACTTCAAATAGTCAGTAGGGCAGTAAAAATTCGATCACCCTGTATTTAAATAGAAAGTATCATTTTCCCTTAATTCGGACACCCTAATTATGGGAAAAATAATTAAAAAATTCTTTGGCCTTTAGTTTTCAAAATAGATATATTTAGTTTGATTAGAAATCTTTTATGGTGTTTTCACTTTGACTGCCTATAACTAATGAACAATAGAAGAATTATTGACGCGGTTTGCGCCATTCGATTCTACGGACATTTGTACATATATGTACGAATTTTCAATTGCCGGGCCCTGCTGTTACAGTTAGACAAAGCGAAAAACCACAAAATGGATACTTCAAATAGTCAGTAGGTTAGTAAAAATTCGATCACCCTGTATTTAAATAGAAAGTATAATTTTCCCTTAATTCGGACACCCTAATTATGGGAAAAATAATTAAAAAATTCTTTGGCCTTTAGTTTTCAAAATAGAAAGTTTTATTTTGATTAGAAATCTCTCATGTTTTTTTCACTTTGTCGGCCTATAACTATTAAACGGTACAAGATTTTTTGACGCGGTTTGCGGCATTCGATTCTACGGACATTTGTACATATATGTACGAATTTTCAATTGCCGGGCCTTGCTGTTACAGTTAGACAAAGCGAAAAACCAAAAAATGGATTCTTCAAATAGTCAGTAGGGCAGTAAAAATTCGATCACCCTGTATTTAAATAAAAAGTATCATTTTCCCTTAATTCGGACACCCTAATTATGGGAAACATAATTAAAAAATTCTTTGGCCTTTAGTTTTCAAAATAGAAAGTTTTATTTTGATTAGAAATCTCTCATGTTTTTTTCACTTTGTCGGCCTATAACTATTAAACGGTATAATATTTTTTGACGCGGTTTGCGGCATTCGATTCTACGGACATTTGTACATATATGTACGAATATTTTCAATTGCCGGGCCTTGCTGTTACAGTTAGACAAAGCGAAAAACCAAAAAATGGATACTTCAAATAGTCAGTAGGGCAGTAAAAATTCGATCAGCCTGTATTTAAATAGAAAGTATCATTTTCCCTTAATTCGGACTCCCTAATTATGGGAAAAATAATTAAAAAATTCTTTGGTATTTAGTTTTCAAAATAGAAAGTTTTATTTTGATTAGAAATCTCTCATGTTTTTTTCACTTTGTCGGCCTATAACTATTAAACGGTACAATATTTTTTGACGCGGTTTGCGGCATTCGATTCTACGGACATTTGTACATATATGTACGAATATTTTCAATTGCCGGGCCCTGCTGTTACAGTTAGACAAAGCGAAAAACCAAAAAATGGATACTTCAAATAGTCAGTAGGGCAGTAAAAATTCGATCACCCTGTATTTAAATAGAAAGTATCATTTTCCCTTAATTCGGACAACCTAATTATGGAGAAAATAATTAAAAAATTCTTTGGCCTTTAGTTTTCAAAATAGAAAGTTTTATTTTGATTAGAAATCTCTCATGTTTTTTTCACTTTGTCGGCCTATAACTATTAAACGGTACAAGATTTTTTGACGCGGTTTGCGGCATTCGATTCTACGGACATTTGTACATATATGTACGAATTTTCAATTGCCGGGCCTTGCTGTTACAGTTAGACAAAGCGAAAAACCAAAAAATGGATACTTCAAATAGTCAGTAGGGCAGTAAAAATTCGATCACCCTGTATTTAAATAGAAAGTATCATTTTCCTTTAATTCGGACACCCTAATTATGGCAAAAATAATTAAAAAATTCTTTGGTATTTAGTTTTCAAAATAGAAAGTTTTATTTTGATTAGAAATCTCTCATGTTTTTTTCACTTTGTCGGCCTATAACTATTAAACGGTACAAGATTTTTTGACGCGGTTTCCGGCATTCGATTCTACGGACATTTGTACATATTTGTACGAATTTTCAATTGCCGGGCCCTGCTGGTACAGTTAGACAAAGCGAAAAACCAAAAAATGGATACTTCAAATAGTCAGTAGGGCAGTAAAAATTCGATCACCCTGTATTTAAATAGAAAGTATCATTTTCCCTTAATTCGGACACCCTAATTATGGCAAAAATAATTAAAAAATTCTTTGGTATTTAGTTTTCAAAATAGAAAGTTTTATTTTGATTAGAAATCTCTCATGTTTTTTTCACTTTGTCGGCCTATAACTATTAAACGGTACAATATTTTTTGACGCGGTTTGCGGCTTTCGATTCTACGGACATTTATACATATATGTACGAATTTTCAATTGCCGGGCCTTGCTGTTACAGTTAGACAAAGCGAAAAACCAAAAAATGAATACTTCAAATTGTCAGTAGGGTAGTAAAAATTCGATCACCCTGTATTTAAATAGCAAGTATCATTTTCCCTTAATTCGGACATCCTAATTATGGGAAAAATAATTAAAAAATTCTTTGGTATTTAGTTTTCAAAATAGAAAGTTTTATTTTGATTAGAAATCTCTCATGTTTTTTTCACTTTGTCGGCCTATAACTATTAAACGGTACAATATTTTTTGACGCGGTTTGCGGCATTCGATTCTACGGACATTTGTACATATATGTACGAATATTTTCAATTGCCGGGCCCTGCTGTTACAGTTAGACAAAGCGAAAAACCAAAAAATGGATACTTCAAATAGTCAGTAGGGCAGTAAAAATTCGATCACCCTGTATTTAAATAGAAAGTATCATTTTCCCTTAATTCGGACACCCTAATTATGGAGAAAATAATTAAAAAATTCTTTGGCCTTTAGTTTTTAAAATAGAAAGTTTTATTTTGATTAGAAATCTCTCATGTTTTTTTCACTTTGTCGGCCTATAACTATTAAACGGTACAAGATTTTTTGACGCGGTTTGCGGCATTCGATTCTACGGACATTTGTACATATATGTACGAATTTTCAATTGCCGGGCCTTGCTGTTACAGTTAGACAAAGCGAAAAACCAAAAAATGGATACTTCAAATAGTCAGTAGGGCAGTAAAAATTCGATCACCCTGTATTTAAATAGAAAGTATCATTTTCCCTTAATTCGGACACCCTAATTATGGCAAAAATAATTAAAAAATTCTTTGGTATTTAGTTTTCAAAATAGAAAGTTTTATTTTGATTAGAAATCTCTCATGTTTTTTTCACTTTGTCGGCCTATAACTATTAAACGGTACAAGATTTTTTGACGCGGTTTCCGGCATTCGATTCTACGGACATTTGTATATATATGTACGAATTTTCAATTGCCGGGCCCTGCTGTTACAGTTAGACAAAGCGAAATACCAAAAAATGGACACTTCAAATTGTCAGTAGGGTAGTAAAAATTCGATCACCCTGTATTTAAATAGCAAGTATCATTTTCCCTTAACTCGGACACCCTAATTATGGGAAAAATAATTTAAAAATTCTTTGGCCTTTAGTTTTCAAAATAGAAAGTTTTATTTTGATTAGAAATCTCTCATGTTTTTTTCACTTTGTCGGCCTATAACTATTAAACGGTACAATATTTTTTGACGCGGTTTGCGGCATTCGATTCTACGGACATTTATACATATATGTACGAATTTTCAATTGCCGGGCCTTGCTGTTACAGTTAGACAAAGCGAAAAACCAAAAAATGGATACTTCAAATAGTCAGTAGGGCAGTAAAAATTCGATCACCCTGTATTTAAATAGAAAGTATCATTTTCCCTTAATTCGGACACCCTAATTATGGCAAAAATAATTAAAAAATTCTTTGGTATTTAGTTTTCAAAATAGAAAGTTTTATTTTGATTAGAAATCTCTCATGTTTTTTTCACTTTGTCGGCCTATAACTATTAAACGGTACAAGATTTTTTGACGCGGTTTCCGGCATTCGATTCTACGGACATTTGTATATATATGTACGAATTTTCAATTGCCTTGCTGTTACAGTTAGACAAAGCGAAAAACCAAAAAATGGATACTTCAAATAGTCAGTAGGGCAGTAAAAATTCGATCACCCTGTATTTAAATAGAAAGTATCATTTTCCCTTAATTCGGACACCCTAATTATGGCAAAAATAATTAAAAAATTCTTTGGTATTTAGTTTTCAAAATAGAAAGTTTTATTTTGATTAGAAATCTCTCATGTTTTTTTCACTTTGTCGGCCTATAACTATTAAACGGTACAAGATTTTTTGACGCGGTTTCCGGCATTCGATTCTACGGACATTTGTACATATTTGTACGTATTTTCAATTGCCGGGCCCTGCTGGTACAGTTAGACAAAGCGAAAAACCAAAAAATGGTACTTCAAATTGTCAGTAGGGTAGTAAAAATTCGATCACCCTGTATTTAAATAGCAAGTATCATTTTCCCTTAACTCGGACACCCTAATTATGGGAAAAATAATTTAAAAATTCTTTGGCCTTTAGTTTTCAAAATAGAAAGTTTTATTTTGATTAGAAATCTCTCATGTTTTTTTCACTTTGTCGGCCTATAACTATTAAACGGTACAATATTTTTTGACGCGGTTTGCGGCATTCGATTCTACGGACATTTATACATATATGTACGAATTTTCAATTGCCGGGCCTTGCTGTTACAGTTAGACAAAGCGAAAAACCAAAAAATGGATACTTCAAATTGTCAGTAGGGTAGTAAAAATTCGATCACCCTGTATTTAAATAGCAAGTATCATTTTCCCTTAACTCGGACACCCTAATTATGGGAAAAATAATTAAAGAATTCTTTGGCCTTTAGTTTTCAAAATAGAAAGTTTCATTTTGATTAGAAATCTCTCATGTTTTTTTCACTTTGTCGGCCTATAACTATTAAACGGTACAATATTTTTCGACGCGGTTTGCGGCATTCGATTCTACGGACATTTGTACGTGTATGTACGAATTTTCAATTGCCGGGCCTTGCTGTTATAGTTAGACAAAGCGAAAAACCAAAAAATGGATACTTCAAATAGTCAGTAGGGCAGTAAAAATTCGATCACCTGTATTTAAATAGCAAGTATCATTTTCCCTTAATTCGGACACCCTAATTATGGGAAAAATAATTAAAAAATACTTTGGCCTTTAGTTTTCAAAATAGAAAGTTTCATTTTGATTAGAAATCTCTCATGTTTTTTTCACTTTGTCGGCCTATAACTATTAAACGGTACAAGATTTTTTGACGCTGTTTGCGGCATTCGATTCTACGGACATTTGTACATATATGTACGATTTTTCAATTGCCGGGCCCTGCTGTTACAGTTAGACAAAGCGAAAAACCAAAAAATGGATACTTCAAATAGTCAGTAGGGCAGTAAAAATTCGATCACCCTGTATTTAAATAGAAAGTATCATTTTCCCTTAATTCGGACACCCTAATTATGGCAAAAATAATTAAAAAATTCTTTGGTATTTAGTTTTCAAAATAGAAAGTTTTATTTTGATTAGAAATCTCTCATGTTTTTTTCACTTTGTCGGCCTATAACTATTAAACGGTACAATATTTTTTGACGCGGTTTGCGGCATTCGATTCTACGGACATTTATACATATATGTACGAATTTTCAATTGCCGGGCCTTGCTGTTACAGTTAGACAAAGCGAAAAACCAAAAAATGGATACTTCAAATTGTCAGTAGGGTAGTAAAAATTCGATCACCCTGTATTTAAATAGCAAGTATCATTTTCCCTTAACTCGGACACCCTAATTATGGGAAAAATAATTAAAAAATTCTTTGGCCTTTAGTTTTCAAAATAGAAAGTTTCATTTTAATTAGAAATCTCTCATGTTTTTTTCACTTTGTCGGCCTATAACTATTAAACGGTATAATATTTTTTGACGCGGTTTGCGGCATTCGATTCTACGGACATTTGTACATATATGTACGAATATTTTCAATTGCCGTGCCCTGCTGTTACAGTTAGACAAAGCGAAAAACCAAAAAATGGATACTTCAAATAGTCAGTAGGGCAGTAAAAATTCGATCACCCTGTATTTAAATAGAAAGTATCATTTTCCCTTAATTCGGACACCCTAATTATGGAGAAAATAATTAAAAAATTCTTTGGCCTTTAGTTTTCAAAATAGAAAGTTTTATTTTGATTAGAAATCTCTCATGTTTTTTTCACTTTGTCGGCCTATAACTATTAAACGGTACAAGATTTTTTGACGCTGTTTGCGGCATTCGATTCTACGGACATTTGTACATATATGTACGATTTTTCAATTGCCGGGCCCTGCTGTTACAGTTAGACAAAGCGAAAAACCAAAAAATGGATACTTCAAATAGTCAGTAGGGCAGTAAAAATTCGATCACCCTGTATTTAAATAGAAAGTATCATTTTCCCTTAATTCGGACACCCTAATTATGGAGAAAATAATTAAAAAATTCTTTGGCCTTTAGTTTTCAAAATAGAAAGTTTTATTTTGATTAGAAATCTCTCATGTTTTTTTCACTTTGTCGGCCTATAACTATTAAACGGTACAAGATTTTTTGACGCTGTTTGCGGCATTCGATTCTACGGACATTTATACATATATGTACGAATTTTCAATTGCCGGGCCTTGCTGTTACAGTTAGACAAAGCGAAAAACCAAAAAATGGATACTTCAAATTGTCAGTAGGGTAGTAAAAATTCGATCACCCTGTATTTAAATAGAAAGTATCATTTTCCCTTAATTCGGACATCCTAATTATGGGAAAAATAATTAAAAAATTCTTTGGCCTTTAGTTTTCAAAATAGAAAGTTTAATTTTGATTAGAAAACTCTCATGTTTTTTTTCACTTTGTCGGCCTATAACTATTAAACGGTACAATATTTTTTGACGCGGTTTGCGGCATTCGATTCTACGGACATTTGTACATATATGTACGAATTTTCAATTGCCGGGCCTTGCTGTTACAGTTAGACAAAGCGAAAAACCAAAAAATGGATATTTCAAATAGTCAGTAGGGTAGTAAAAATTCGATCACCCTGTATTTAAATAGAAAGTATTATTTTCCCTTAATTCGGACACCCTAATTATGGGAAAAATAATTAAAAAATTCTTTGGCCTTTAGTTTTCAAAATAGAAAGTTTTATTTTGATTAGAAATCTCTCATGTTTTTTTCACTTTGTCGGCCTATAACTATTAAACGGTACAAGATTTTTTGACGCGGTTTGCGGCATTCGATTCTACGGACATTTGTACATATATGTACGAATTTTCAATTGACGGGCCCTGCTGTTACAGTTAGACAAAGCGAAAAACCAAAAAATGGATACTTCAAATAGTCAGTAGGGCAGTAAAAATTCGATCACCCTGTATTTAAATAGAAAGTATCATTTTCCCTTAATTCGGACACCCTAATTTTGGGAAAAATAATTTAAAAATTCTTTGGCCTTTAGTTTTCAAAATAGAAACTTTTATTTTGATTAGAAATCTCTCATGTTTTTTTCACTTTGTCGGCCTATAACTATTAAACGGTACAATATTTTTTGACGCGGTTTGCGGCATTCGATTCTACGGACATTTGTACATATATGTACGAATTTTCAATTGCCGGGCCCTGCTGTTACAGTTAGACAAAGCGAAAAACCAAAAAATGGATACTTCAAATAGTCAGTAGGGCAGTAAAAATTCGATCACCCTGTATTTAAATAGAAAGTATCATATTCCCTTAATTCGGACACCCTAATTTTGGGAAAAATAATTTAAAAATTCTTTGGCCTTTAGTTTTCAAAATAGAAACTTTTATTTTGATTAGAAATCTCTCATGTTTTTTTCACTTTGTCGGCCTATAACTATTAAACGGTACAATATTTTTTGACGCGGTTTGCGGCATTCGATTCTACGGACATTTATACATATATGTACGAATTTTCAATTGCCGGGCCTTGCTGTTACAGTTAGACAAAGCGAAAAACCAAAAAATGGATACTTCAAATTGTCAGTAGGGTAGTAAAAATTCGATCACCCTGTATTTAAATAGCAAGTATCATTTTCCCTTAACTCGGACACCCTAATTATGGGAAAAATAATTAAAAAATTCTTTGGCCTTTAGTTTTCAAAATAGAAAGTTTCATTTTAATTAGAAATCTCTCATGTTTTTTTCACTTTGTCGGCCTATAACTATTAAACGGTATAATATTTTTTGACGCGGTTTGCGGCATTCGATTCTACGGACATTTGTACATATATGTACGAATATTTTCAATTGCCGTGCCCTGCTGTTACAGTTAGACAAAGCGAAAAACCAAAAAATGGATACTTCAAATAGTCAGTAGGGCAGTAAAAATTCGATCACCCTGTATTTAAATAGAAAGTATCATTTTCCCTTAATTCGGACACCCTAATTATGGAGAAAATAATTAAAAAATTCTTTGGCCTTTAGTTTTCAAAATAGAAAGTTTTATTTTGATTAGAAATCTCTCATGTTTTTTTCACTTTGTCGGCCTATAACTATTAAACGGTACAAGATTTTTTGACGCTGTTTGCGGCATTCGATTCTACGGACATTTGTACATATATGTACGATTTTTCAATTGCCGGGCCCTGCTGTTACAGTTAGACAAAGCGAAAAACCAAAAAATGGATACTTCAAATAGTCAGTAGGGCAGTAAAAATTCGATCACCCTGTATTTAAATAGAAAGTATCATTTTCCCTTAATTCGGACACCCTAATTATGGAGAAAATAATTAAAAAATTCTTTGGCCTTTAGTTTTCAAAATAGAAAGTTTTATTTTGATTAGAAATCTCTCATGTTTTTTTCACTTTGTCGGCCTATAACTATTAAACGGTACAAGATTTTTTGACGCTGTTTGCGGCATTCGATTCTACGGACATTTATACATATATGTACGAATTTTCAATTGCCGGGCCTTGCTGTTACAGTTAGACAAAGCGAAAAACCAAAAAATGGATACTTCAAATTGTCAGTAGGGTAGTAAAAATTCGATCACCCTGTATTTAAATAGAAAGTATCATTTTCCCTTAATTCGGACATCCTAATTATGGGAAAAATAATTAAAAAATTCTTTGGCCTTTAGTTTTCAAAATAGAAAGTTTAATTTTGATTAGAAAACTCTCATGTTTTTTTTCACTTTGTCGGCCTATAACTATTAAACGGTACAATATTTTTTGACGCGGTTTGCGGCATTCGATTCTACGGACATTTGTACATATATGTACGAATTTTCAATTGCCGGGCCTTGCTGTTACAGTTAGACAAAGCGAAAAACCAAAAAATGGATATTTCAAATAGTCAGTAGGGTAGTAAAAATTCGATCACCCTGTATTTAAATAGAAAGTATTATTTTCCCTTAATTCGGACACCCTAATTATGGGAAAAATAATTAAAAAATTCTTTGGCCTTTAGTTTTCAAAATAGAAAGTTTTATTTTGATTAGAAATCTCTCATGTTTTTTTCACTTTGTCGGCCTATAACTATTAAACGGTACAAGATTTTTTGACGCGGTTTGCGGCATTCGATTCTACGGACATTTGTACATATATGTACGAATTTTCAATTGACGGGCCCTGCTGTTACAGTTAGACAAAGCGAAAAACCAAAAAATGGATACTTCAAATAGTCAGTAGGGCAGTAAAAATTCGATCACCCTGTATTTAAATAGAAAGTATCATTTTCCCTTAATTCGGACACCCTAATTTTGGGAAAAATAATTTAAAAATTCTTTGGCCTTTAGTTTTCAAAATAGAAACTTTTATTTTGATTAGAAATCTCTCATGTTTTTTTCACTTTGTCGGCCTATAACTATTAAACGGTACAATATTTTTTGACGCGGTTTGCGGCATTCGATTCTACGGACATTTGTACATATATGTACGAATTTTCAATTGCCGGGCCCTGCTGTTACAGTTAGACAAAGCGAAAAACCAAAAAATGGATACTTCAAATAGTCAGTAGGGCAGTAAAAATTCGATCACCCTGTATTTAAATAGAAAGTATCATATTCCCTTAATTCGGACACCCTAATTTTGGGAAAAATAATTTAAAAATTCTTTGGCCTTTAGTTTTCAAAATAGAAACTTTTATTTTGATTAGAAATCTCTCATGTTTTTTTCACTTTGTCGGCCTATAACTATTAAACGGTACAATATTTTTTGACGCGGTTTGCGGCATTCGATTCTACGGACATTTGTACATATATGTACGAATTTTCAATTGCCGGGCCCTGCTGTTACAGTTAGACAAAGCGAAAAACCAAAAAATGGATACTTCAAATAGTCAGTAGGGCAGTAAAAATTCGATCACCCTGTATTTAAATAGAAAGTATCATTTTCCCTTAATTCGGACACCCTAATTATGGGAAAAATAAGTAAAAAATTCTTTGGCCTTTAGTTTTCAAAATAGAAAGTTTTATTTTGATTAGAAATCTCTCATGTTTTTTTCACTTTGTCTATTAACTATTAAACGGTGCAATATTTTTTGACGCGGTTTGCGGCATTCGATTCTACGGACATTTGTACATATATGTACGAATTTTCAATTGCCGGGCCCTGCTGTTACAGTTAGACAAAGCGAAAAACCAAAAAATGGATACTTCAAATAGTCAGTAGGGCAGTAAAAATTCGATCATCCTGTATTTAAATAGAAAGTATCATTTTCCCTTAATTCGGACACCCTAATTATGGGAAAAATAATTAAAAAATTCTTTGGCCTTTAGTTTTCAAAATAGAAAGTTTTATTTTGATTAGAAATCTCTCATGTTTTTTTCACTTTGTCGGCCTATAACTATTAAACGGTACAATATTTTTTGACGCGGTTTGCGGCATTCGATTCTACGGCCATTTGTACATATATGTACGAATTTTCAATTGCCGGGCCCTGCTGTTACAGTTAGACAAAGCGAAAAACCAAAAAATGGATACTTCAAATAGTCAGTAGGGCAGTAAAAATTCGATCATCCTGTATTTAAATAGAAAGTATCATTTTCCCTTAATTCGGACACCCTAATTATGGGAAAAATAATTAAAAAATTCTTTGGCCTTTAGTTTTCAAAATAGAAAGTTTTATTTTGATTAGAAATCTCTCATGTTTTTTTCACTTTGTCGGCCTATAACTATTAAACGGTACAAGATTTTTTGACGCGGTTTGCGGCATTCGATTCTACGGACATTTGTACATATATGTACGAATTTTCAATTGCCGGGCCCTGCTGTTACAGTTAGACAAAGCGAAAAACCAAAAAATGGATACTTCAAATAGTCAGTAGGGCAGTAAAAATTCGATCACCCTGTATTTAAATAGAAAGTATCATTTTCCCTTAATTCGGACACCCTAATTATGGGAAAAATAATTAAAAAATTCTTTGGCCTTTAGTTTTCAAAATAGAAAGTTTTATTTTGATTAGAAATCTCTCATGTTTTTTTCACTTTGTCGGCCTATAACTATTAAACGGTACAATATTTTTTGACGCGGTTTGCGGCATTCGATTCTACGGACATTTGTACATATATGTACGAATTTTCAATTGCCGGGCCCTGCTGTTACAGTTAGACAAAGCGAAAAACCAAAAAAATGGATACTTCAAATAGTCAGTAGGGCAGTAAAAATTCGATCACCCTGTATTTAAATAGAAAGTATCATTTTCCCTTAATTCGGACACCCTAATTATGGGAAAAATAAGTAAAAAATTCTTTGGCCTTTAGTTTTCAAAATAGAAAGTTTTATTTTGATTAGAAATCTCTCATGTTTTTTTCACTTTGTCGGCCTATAACTATTAAACGGTGCAATATTTTTTGACGCGGTTTGCGGCATTCGATTCTACGGACATTTGTACATATATGTACGAATTTTCAATTGCCGGGCCCTGCTGTTACAGTTAGACAAAGCGAAAAACCAAAAAATGGATACTTCAAATAGTCAGTAGGGCAGTAAAAATTCGATCATCCTGTATTTAAATAGAAAGTATCATTTTCCCTTAATTCGGACACCCTAATTATGGGAAAAATAATTAAAAAATTCTTTGGCCTTTAGTTTTCAAAATAGAAAGTTTTATTTTGATTAGAAATCTCTCATGTTTTTTTCACTTTGTCGGCCTATAACTATTAAACGGTACAATATTTTTTGACGCGGTTTGCGGCATTCGATTCTACGGCCATTTGTACATATATGTACGAATTTTCAATTGCCGGGCCCTGCTGTTACAGTTAGACAAAGCGAAAAACCAAAAAATGGATACTTCAAATAGTCAGTAGGGCAGTAAAAATTCGATCATCCTGTATTTAAATAGAAAGTATCATTTTCCCTTAATTCGGACACCCTAATTATGGGAAAAATAATTAAAAAATTCTTTGGCCTTTAGTTTTCAAAATAGAAAGTTTTATTTTGATTAGAAATCTCTCATGTTTTTTTCACTTTGTCGGCCTATAACTATTAAACGGTACAAGATTTTTTGACGCGGTTTGCGGCATTCGATTCTACGGACATTTGTACATATATGTACGAATTTTCAATTGCCGGGCCCTGCTGTTACAGTTAGACAAAGCGAAAAACCAAAAAATGGATACTTCAAATAGTCAGTAGGGCAGTAAAAATTCGATCACCCTGTATTTAAATAGAAAGTATCATTTTCCCTTAATTCGGACACCCTAATTATGGGAAAAATAATTAAAAAATTCTTTGGCCTTTAGTTTTCAAAATAGATATATTTAGTTTGATTAGAAATCTTTTATGGTGTTTTCACTTTGACTGCCTATAACTAATGAACAATAGAAGAATTATTGACGCGGTTTGCGCCATTCGATTCTACGGACATTTGTACATATATGTACGAATTTTCAATTGCCGGGCCCTGCTGTTACAGTTAGACAAAGCGAAAAACCACAAAATGGATACTTCAAATAGTCAGTAGGTTAGTAAAAATTCGATCACCCTGTATTTAAATAGAAAGTATAATTTTCCCTTAATTCGGACACCCTAATTATGGGAAAAATAATTAAAAAATTCTTTGGCCTTTAGTTTTCAAAATAGAAAGTTTTATTTTGATTAGAAATCTCTCATGTTTTTTTCACTTTGTCGGCCTATAACTATTAAACGGTACAAGATTTTTTGACGCGGTTTGCGGCATTCGATTCTACGGACATTTGTACATATATGTACGAATTTTCAATTGCCGGGCCTTGCTGTTACAGTTAGACAAAACGAAAAACCAAAAAATGGATTCTTCAAATAGTCAGTAGGGCAGTAAAAATTCGATCACCCTGTATTTAAATAAAAAGTATCATTTTCCCTTAATTCGGACACCCTAATTATGGGAAACATAATTAAAAAATTCTTTGGCCTTTAGTTTTCAAAATAGAAAGTTTTATTTTGATTAGAAATCTCTCATGTTTTTTTCACTTTGTCGGCCTATAACTATTAAACGGTATAATATTTTTTGACGCGGTTTGCGGCATTCGATTCTACGGACATTTGTACATATATGTACGAATATTTTCAATTGCCGGGCCTTGCTGTTACAGTTAGACAAAGCGAAAAACCAAAAAATGGATACTTCAAATAGTCAGTAGGGCAGTAAAAATTCGATCAGCCTGTATTTAAATAGAAAGTATCATTTTCCCTTAATTCGGACTCCCTAATTATGGGAAAAATAATTAAAAAATTCTTTGGTATTTAGTTTTCAAAATAGAAAGTTTTATTTTGATTAGTAATCTCTCATGTTTTTTTCACTTTGTCGGCCTATAACTATTAAACGGTACAATATTTTTTGACGCGGTTTGCGGCATTCGATTCTACGGACATTTGTACATATATGTACGAATATTTTCAATTGCCGGGCCCTGCTGTTACAGTTAGACAAAGCGAAAAACCAAAAAATGGATACTTCAAATAGTCAGTAGGGCAGTAAAAATTCGATCACCCTGTATTTAAATAGAAAGTATCATTTTCCCTTAATTCGGACAACCTAATTATGGAGAAAATAATTAAAAAATTCTTTGGCCTTTAGTTTTCAAAATAGAAAGTTTTATTTTGATTAGAAATCTCTCATGTTTTTTTCACTTTGTCGGCCTATAACTATTAAACGGTACAAGATTTTTTGACGCGGTTTGCGGCATTCGATTCTACGGACATTTGTACATATATGTACGAATTTTCAATTGCCGGGCCTTGCTGTTACAGTTAGACAAAGCGAAAAACCAAAAAATGGATACTTCAAATAGTCAGTAGGGCAGTAAAAATTCGATCACCCTGTATTTAAATAGAAAGTATCATTTTCCCTTAATTCGGACACCCTAATTATGGCAAAAATAATTAAAAAATTCTTTGGTATTTAGTTTTCAAAATAGAAAGTTTTATTTTGATTAGAAATCTCTCATGTTTTTTTCACTTTGTCGGCCTATAACTATTAAACGGTACAAGATTTTTTGACGCGGTTTCCGGCATTCGATTCTACGGACATTTGTACATATTTGTACGAATTTTCAATTGCCGGGCCCTGCTGGTACAGTTAGACAAAGCGAAAAACCAAAAAATGGATACTTCAAATAGTCAGTAGGGCAGTAAAAATTCGATCACCCTGTATTTAAATAGAAAGTATCATTTTCCCTTAATTCGGACACCCTAATTATGGCAAAAATAATTAAAAAATTCTTTGGTATTTAGTTTTCAAAATAGAAAGTTTTATTTTGATTAGAAATCTCTCATGTTTTTTTCACTTTGTCGGCCTATAACTATTAAACGGTACAATATTTTTTGACGCGGTTTGCGGCTTTCGATTCTACGGACATTTATACATATATGTACGAATTTTCAATTGCCGGGCCTTGCTGTTACAGTTAGACAAAGCGAAAAACCAAAAAATGAATACTTCAAATTGTCAGTAGGGTAGTAAAAATTCGATCACCCTGTATTTAAATAGCAAGTATCATTTTCCCTTAATTCGGACATCCTAATTATGGGAAAAATAATTAAAAAATTCTTTGGTATTTAGTTTTCAAAATAGAAAGTTTTATTTTGATTAGAAATCTCTCATGTTTTTTTCACTTTGTCGGCCTATAACTATTAAACGGTACAATATTTTTTGACGCGGTTTGCGGCATTCGATTCTACGGACATTTGTACATATATGTACGAATATTTTCAATTGCCGGGCCCTGCTGTTACAGTTAGACAAAGCGAAAAACCAAAAAATGGATACTTCAAATAGTCAGTAGGGCAGTAAAAATTCGATCACCCTGTATTTAAATAGAAAGTATCATTTTCCCTTAATTCGGACACCCTAATTATGGAGAAAATAATTAAAAAATTCTTTGGCCTTTAGTTTTTAAAATAGAAAGTTTTATTTTGATTAGAAAACTCTCATGTTTTTTTCACTTTGTCGGCCTATAACTATTAAACGGTACAAGATTTTTTGACGCGGTTTGCGGCATTCGATTCTACGGACATTTGTACATATATGTACGAATTTTCAATTGCCGGGCCTTGCTGTTACAGTTAGACAAAGCGAAAAACCAAAAAATGGATACTTCAAATAGTCAGTAGGGCAGTAAAAATTCGATCACCCTGTATTTAAATAGAAAGTATCATTTTCCCTTAATTCGGACACCCTAATTATGGCAAAAATAATTAAAAAATTCTTTGGTATTTAGTTTTCAAAATAGAAAGTTTTATTTTGATTAGAAATCTCTCATGTTTTTTTCACTTTGTCGGCCTATAACTATTAAACGGTACAATATTTTTTGACGCGGTTTGCGGCATTCGATTCTACGGACATTTGTACATATATGTACGAATTTTCAATTGCCGGGCCCTGCTGTTACAGTTAGACAAAGCGAAAAACCAAAAAATGGATACTTCAAATAGTCAGTAGGGCAGTAAAAATTCGATCACCCTGTATTTAAATAGAAAGTATCATTTTCCCTTAATTCGGACTCCCTAATTATGGGAAAAATAATTTAAAAATTCTTTGGCTTTTAGTTTTCAAAATAGAAACTTTTATTTTGATTAGAAATCTCTCATGTTTTTTTCACTTTGTCGGCCTATAACTATTAAACGGTACAATATTTTTTGACGCGGTTTGCGGCATTCGATTCTACGGACATTTGTACATATATGTACGAATTTTCAATTGCCGGGCCTTGCTGTTACAGTTAGACAAAGCGAAAAACCAAAAAATGGATACTTCAAATAGTCAGTAGGGTAGTAAAAATTCGATCACCCTGTATTTAAATAGAAAGTATCATTTTCCCTTAATTCGGACAACCTAATTATGGGAAAAATAATTAAAAAATTCTTTGGCCTTTAGTTTTCAAAATAGAAAGTTTTATTTTGATTAGAAATCTCTCATGTTTTTTTCACTTTGTCGGCCTATAACTATTAAACGGTACAAGATTTTTTGACGCGGTTTGCGGCATTCGATTCTACGGACATTTGTACATATATGTACGAATTTTCAATTGCCGGGCCCTGCTGTTACAGTTAGACAAAGCGAAAAAACAAAAAATGGATACTTCAAATTGTCAGTAGCGTAGTAAAGATTCGATCACCCTGTATTTAAATAGCAAGTATCATTTTCCCTTAATTCGGACACCCTAATTATGGGAAAAATAATTAAAAAATTCTTTGGCCTTTAGTTTTCAAAATAGAAAGTTTAATTTTGATTAGAAAACTCTCATGTTTTTTTCACTTTGTCGGCCTATAACTATTAAACGGTACATGATTTTTTGACGCGGTTTGCGGCATTCGATTCTACGGATATTTGTACATATATGTACGAATTTTCAATTGCCGGGCCCTGCTGTTACAGTTAGACAAAGCGAAAAACCAAAAAATGGATACTTCAAATAGTCAGTAGGGTAGTAAAAATTCGATCACCCTGTATTTAAATAGAAAGTATCATTTTCACTTAATTCGGACACCCTAATTATGGGAAAAATAATTTAAAAATTCTTTGGCTTTTAGTTTTCAAAATAGAAACTTTTATTTTGATTAGAAATCTCTCATGTTTTTTTCACTTTGTCGGCCTATAACTATTAAACGGTACAATATTTTTTGACGCGGTTTGCGGCATTCGATTCTACGGACATTTGTACATATATGTACGAATTTTCAATTGCCGGGCCTTGCTGTTACAGTTAGACAAAGCGAAAAACCAAAAAATGGATACTTCAAATAGTCAGTAGGGTAGTAAAAATTCGATCACCCTGTATTTAAATAGAAAGTATCATTTTCCCTTAATTCGGACAACCTAATTATGGGAAAAATAATTAAAAAATTCTTTGGCCTTTAGTTTTCAAAATAGAAAGTTTTATTTTGATTAGAAATCTCTCATGTTTTTTTCACTTTGTCGGCCTATAACTATTAAACGGTACAAGATTTTTTGACGCGGTTTGCGGCATTCGATTCTACGGACATTTGTACATATATGTACGAATTTTCAATTGCCGGGCCCTGCTGTTACAGTTAGACAAAGCGAAAAAACAAAAAATGGATACTTCAAATTGTCAGTAGCGTAGTAAAGATTCGATCACCCTGTATTTAAATAGCAAGTATCATTTTCCCTTAATTCGGACACCCTAATTATGGGAAAAATAATTAAAAAATTCTTTGGCCTTTAGTTTTCAAAATAGAAAGTTTAATTTTGATTAGAAAACTCTCATGTTTTTTTCACTTTGTCGGCCTATAACTATTAAACGGTACATGATTTTTTGACGCGGTTTGCGGCATTCGATTCTACGGATATTTGTACATATATGTACGAATTTTCAATTGCCGGGCCCTGCTGTTACAGTTAGACAAAGCGAAAAACCAAAAAATGGATACTTCAAATAGTCAGTAGGGCAGTAAAAATTCGATCACCCTGTATTTAAATAGAAAGTATCATATTCCCTTAATTCGGACACCCTAATTATGGGAAAAATAATTTAAAAATTCTTTGGCCTTTAGTTTTCAAAATAGAAAGTTTTATTTTGATTAGAAATCTCTCATGTTTTTTTCACTTTGTCGGCCTATAACTATTAAACGGTACAATATTTTTTGACGCGGTTTGCGGCATTCGATTCTACGGACATTTGTACATATATGTACGAATTTTCAATTGCCGGGCCTTGCTGTTACAGTTAGACAAAGCGAAAAACCAAAAAATGGATACTTCAAATAGTCAGTAGGGTAGTAAAAATTCGAACACCCTGTATTTAAATTGAAAGTATCATTTTCCCTTAATTCGGACAACCTAATTATGGGAAAAATAATTAAAAAATTCTTTGGCCTTTAGTTTTCAAAATAGAAAGTTTTATTTTGATTAGAAATCTCTCATGTTTTTTTCACTTTGTCGGCCTATAACTATTAAACGGTACAAGATTTTTTGACGCGGTTTGCGGCATTCGATTCTACGGACATTTGTACATATATGTACGAATTTTCAATTGCCGGGCCCTGCTGTTACAGTTAGACAAAGCGAAAAAACAAAAAATGGATACTTCAAATTGTCAGTAGGGTAGTAAAGATTCGATCACCCTGTATTTAAATAGCAAGTATCATTTTCCCTTAATTCGGACACCCTAATTATGGGAAAAATAATTTAAAAATTCTTTGGCTTTTAGTTTTCAAAATAGAAACTTTTATTTTGATTAGAAATCTCTCATGTTTTTTTCACTTTGTCGGCCTATAAGTATTAAACGGTACAATATTTTTTGACGCGGTTTGCGGCATTCGATTCTACGGACATTTGTACATATATGTACGAATTTTCAATTGCCGGGCCCTACTGTTACAGTTAGACAAAGCGAAAAACCAAAAAATGGATACTTCAAATAGTCAGTAGAGCAGTAAAAATTCGATCACCCTGTATTTAAATAGAAAGTATCATTTTCCCTTAATTCGTACACCCTAATGATGGCAAAAATAATTAAAAAATTCTTTGGTATTTAGTTTTCAAAATAGAAAGTTTTATTTTGATTAGAAATCTCTGATGTTTTTTTCACTTTGTCGGCCTATAACTATTAAACGGTACAATATTTTTTGACGCGGTTTGCGGCATTCGATTCTACGGACATTTGTACATATATGTACGAATTTTCAATTGCCGGGCCCTTCTGTTACAGTTAGACAAAGCGAAAAACCAAAAAATGGATACTTCAAATAGTCAGTAGGGCAGTAAAAATTCGATCACCCTGTATTTAAATAGGAAGTATCATTTTCCCTTAATTCGTACACCCTAATGATGGCAAAAATAATTAAAAAATTCTTTGGTATTTAGTTTTCAAAATAGAAAGTTTTATTTTGATTAGAAATCTCTCATGTTTTTTTCACTTTGTCGGCCTATAACTATTAAACGAACAATATTTTTTGACGCGGTTTGCGGCATTCGATTCTACGGACATTTGTACATATATGTACGAATTTTCAATTGCCGGGCCTTGCTGTTACAGTTAGACAAAGCGAAAAACCAAAAAATGGATACTTCAAATAGTCAGTAGGGTAGTAAAAATTCGATCACCGTGTATTTAAATAGAAAGTATCATTTTCCCTTAATTCGGACACCCTAATTATGGGAAAAATAATTAAAAAATTCTTTGGTATTTAGTTCTCAAAATAGAAAGTTTTATTTTGATTAGAAATCTCTCATGTTTTTTTCACTTTGTCGGCCTATAACTATTAAACGGTACAAGATTTTTTGACGCGGTTTGCGGCATTCGATTCTACGGACATTTGTACATATATGTACGAATTTTCAATTGCCGGGCCCTGCTGTTACAGTTAGACAAAGCGAAAAACCAAAAAATGGATACTTCAAATAGTCAGTAGGGCAGTAAAAATTCGATCACCCTGTATTTAAATAGAAAGTATCATTTTCCCTTAATTCGGACTCCCTAATTATGGGAAAAATAATTTAAAAATTCTTTGGCTTTTAGTTTTCAAAATAGAAACTTTTATTTTGATTAGAAATCTCTCATGTTTTTTTCACTTTGTCGGCCTATAACTATTAAACGGTACAATATTTTTTGACGCGGTTTGCGGCATTCGATTCTACGGACATTTGTACATATATGTACGAATTTTCAATTGCCGGGCCCTGCTGTTACAGTTAGACAAAGCGAAAAACCAAAAAATGGATACTTCAAATAGTCAGTAGGGCAGTAAAAATTCGATCACCCTGTATTTAAATAGAAAGTATCATTTTCCCTTAATTCGGACACCCTAATTATGGGAAAAATAATTTAAAAATTCTTTGGCTTTTAGTTTTCAAAATAGAAACTTTTATTTTGATTAGAAATCTCTCATGTTTTTTTCACTTTGTCGGCCTATAACTATTAAACGGTACATGATTTTTTGACGCGGTTTGCGGCATTCGATTCTACGGATATTTGTACATATATGTACGAATTTTCAATTGCCGGGCCCTGCTGTTACAGTTAGACAAAGCGAAAAACCAAAAAATGGATACTTCAAATAGTCAGTAGGGTAGTAAAAATTCGATCACCCTGTATTTAAATAGAAAGTATCATTTTCACTTAATTCGGACACCCTAATTATGGGAAAAATAATTTAAAAATTCTTTGGCTTTTAGTTTTCAAAATAGAAACTTTTATTTTGATTAGAAATCTCTCATGTTTTTTTCACTTTGTCGGCCTATAACTATTAAACGGTACAATATTTTTTGACGCGGTTTGCGGCATTCGATTCTACGGACATTTGTACATATATGTACGAATTTTCAATTGCCGGGCCTTGCTGTTACAGTTAGACAAAGCGAAAAACCAAAAAATGGATACTTCAAATAGTCAGTAGGGTAGTAAAAATTCGATCACCCTGTATTTAAATAGAAAGTATCATTTTCCCTTAATTCGGACAACCTAATTATGGGAAAAATAATTAAAAAATTCTTTGGCCTTTAGTTTTCAAAATAGGAAGTTTTATTTTGATTAGAAATCTCTCATGTTTTTTTCACTTTGTCGGCCTATAACTATTAAACGGTACAAGATTTTTTGACGCGGTTTGCGGCATTCGATTCTACGGACATTTGTACATATATGTACGAATTTTCAATTGCCGGGCCCTGCTGTTACAGTTAGACAAAGCGAAAAAACAAAAAATGGATACTTCAAATTGTCAGTAGCGTAGTAAAGATTCGATCACCCTGTATTTAAATAGCAAGTATCATTTTCCCTTAATTCGGACACCCTAATTATGGGAAAAATAATTAAAAAATTCTTTGGCCTTTAGTTTTCAAAATAGAAAGTTTAATTTTGATTAGAAAACTCTCATGTTTTTTTCACTTTGTCGGCCTATAACTATTAAACGGTACATGATTTTTTGACGCGGTTTGCGGCATTCGATTCTACGGATATTTGTACATATATGTACGAATTTTCAATTGCCGGGCCCTGCTGTTACAGTTAGACAAAGCGAAAAACCAAAAAATGGATACTTCAAATAGTCAGTAGGGCAGTAAAAATTCGATCACCCTGTATTTAAATAGAAAGTATCATTTTCCCTTAATTCGGACACCCTAATTTTGGGAAAAATAATTTAAAAATTCTTTGGCCTTTAGTTTTCAAAATAGAAACTTTTATTTTGATTAGAAATCTCTCATGTTTTTTTCACTTTGTCGGCCTATAACTATTAAACGGTACAATATTTTTTGACGCGGTTTGCGGCATTCGATTCTACGGACATTTGTACATATATGTACGAATTTTCAATTGCCGGGCCCTACTGTTACAGTTAGACAAAGCGAAAAACCAAAAAATGGATACTTCAAATAGTCAGTAGGGCAGTAAAAATTCGATCACCCTGTATTTAAATAGAAAGTATCATTTTCCCTTAATTCGTACACCCTAATGATGGCAAAAATAATTAAAAAATTCTTTGGTATTTAGTTTTCAAAATAGAAAGTTTTATTTTGATTAGAAATCTCTCATGTTTTTTTCACTTTGTCGGCCTATAACTATTAAACGGTACAATATTTTTTGACGCGGTTTGCGGCATTCGATTCTACGGACATTTGTACATATATGTACGAATTTTCAATTGCCGGGCCCTGCTGTTACAGTTAGACAAAGCGAAAAAACAAAAAATGGATACTTCAAATTGTCAGTAGCGTAGTAAAGATTCGATCACCCTGTATTTAAATAGCAAGTATCATTTTCCCTTAATTCGGACACCCTAATTATGGGAAAAATAATTAAAAAATTCTTTGGCCTTTAGTTTTCAAAATAGAAAGTTTAATTTTGATTAGAAAACTCTCATGTTTTTTTCACTTTGTCGGCCTATAACTATTAAACGGTACATGATTTTTTGACGCGGTTTGCGGCATTCGATTCTACGGATATTTGTACATATATGTACGAATTTTCAATTGCCGGGCCCTGCTGTTACAGTTAGACAAAGCGAAAAACCAAAAAATGGATACTTCAAATAGTCAGTAGGGCAGTAAAAATTCGATCACCCTGTATTTAAATAGAAAGTATCATATTCCCTTAATTCGGACACCCTAATTATGGGAAAAATAATTTAAAAATTCTTTGGCCTTTAGTTTTCAAAATAGAAAGTTTTATTTTGATTAGAAATCTCTCATGTTTTTTTCACTTTGTCGGCCTATAACTATTAAACGGTACAATATTTTTTGACGCGGTTTGCGGCATTCGATTCTACGGACATTTGTACATATATGTACGAATTTTCAATTGCCGGGCCTTGCTGTTACAGTTAGACAAAGCAAAAAACCAAAAAATGGATACTTCAAATAGTCAGTAGGGCAGTAAAAATTCGATCACCCTGTATTTAAATAGAAAGTATCATTTTCCCTTAATTCGGACACCCTAATTTTGGGAAAAATAATTTAAAAATTCTTTGGCCTTTAGTTTTCAAAATAGAAACTTTTATTTTGATTAGAAATCTCTCATGTTTTTTTCACTTTGTCGGCCTATAACTATTAAACGGTACAATATTTTTTGACGCGGTTTGCGGCATTCGATTCTACGGACATTTGTACATATATGTACGAATTTTCAATTGCCGGGCCCTACTGTTACAGTTAGACAAAGCGAAAAACCAAAAAATGGATACTTCAAATAGTCAGTAGGGCAGTAAAAATTCGATCACCCTGTATTTAAATAGAAAGTATCATTTTCCCTTAATTCGTACACCCTAATGATGGCAAAAATAATTAAAAAATTCTTTGGTATTTAGTTTTCAAAATAGAAAGTTTTATTTTGATTAGAAATCTCTCATGTTTTTTTCACTTTGTCGGCCTATAACTATTAAACGGTACAATATTTTTTGACGCGGTTTGCGGCATTCGATTCTACGGACATTTGTACATATATGTACGAATTTTCAATTGCCGGGCCCTGCTGTTACAGTTAGACAAAGCGAAAAACAAAAAAATGGATACTTCAAATAGTCAGTAGGGCAGTAAAAATTCGATCACCCTGTATTTAAATAGAAAGTATCATTTTCCCTTAATTCGTACACCCTAATGATGGCAAAAATAATTAAAAAATTTTTTGGTATTTAGTTTTCAAAATAGAAAGTTTTATTTTGATTAGAAATCTCTCATGTTTTTTTCACTTTGTCGGCCTATAACTATTAAACGGTACAATATTTTTTGACGCGGTTTGCGGCATTCGATTCTACGGACATTTGTACATATATGTACGAATTTTCAATTGCCGGGCCCTGCTGTTACAGTTAGACAAAGCGAAAAACCAAAAAATGGATACTTCAAATAGTCAGTAGGGCAGTAAAAATTCGATCATTATGTATTTAAATGAAAAGTATAATTTTCCCCTTATTAGAATTTATTTTTAATTAATTAGTAATTAGTTCCAATATTTTGGCGCTGATATCAGGGCGAGTGTTATGTAGGTTGGGTAGTACAACAAGTTTCTAAATCGCCATTTTGAACACGTTGTACGTTTGTTGTCGTTTCGTCTACGCACTTTGATCCATAAAAGTTGAATTACTGTATTAATTATCTTGAAAATTTGTGAATTTTTTCATCTTTTTATGAAAATTCGATTAGTAAAATAGTCAGTGTTGTACTATTCGTATTTTCTACTAAATTTACAGCAAACTTTGAAGGTTAAAACGGACAAACGGTGTTCTTAATTTGTAAGTGTAGTTTTATTAATTTAAAAAACATATATTTGGGGTTTCATATTGTTGCAAATTAATAATAATAGTAAGATTAAACAACATTTCAACAATATTTATAGTTTATACAACTTAATTAATTATTTTTATCTATCAATATTCTTTCTCAAATATACAAATGTCATTTGTAATGATAATTTTGTTGTATATTACAATGAATTATTTTCTTTTCAGTAGAAATCAACGAATCTGCAGTGTTCCAAACCATTGGAAATGATATCCAGAGTAGAGATACAATTTTAAAGGACCAGAGAACAGAATCCCAGCGGTCCAGACAGCAAGAAATCATCAAATGTAAGTGGATATTTTTATCTTTATCTCTTATTTTATATTTCTGTGGTCATTATTAAATGTATTTATTTGGTTGGAACAGCTAATATTATTGTCAATGCAACAATACTTTATAATGTACGAGTCGAATCGTAGAATAAAAATTAACTAGTTCAAATCTAGTTACTAGCCATAGTTGAAACAGTTCTATCTCTCTAGTGCGTGGAATATCGTATTTTCATCTGACATTCGTGCACAGTTAAAGATACACAATAAGTAAAAATAAATATATTTGGTGTTTTATATTGTTGCAAATTAATATCAGTAGTAAGTTTAAACAATGTTTCAACTATATTAATAGTTATTTATGTTGTTAAAGTGTTACTTTTGCAAAAAGTCATGAGGTATAATATTTGTTAATGTGAAAATTTCAGTACTTTATAAATTGTTTCTACATAAATTTCTACTTTCAATATAGACTTAAAACTTTAAGAAAAACTGTGGGCCAAATGACTGGTGATAATAGTTCGACCGGTATTTTAAGGGTCATCTTATAGTCCAGATTTAGCTTCTACCGAGACCCTTTACTTTTGGTATAATGAAAAACAACTTCGTAAAGTTTCTGTAAGTATATAATCCATGTTTTAAACTAGTCGAAAGAAATTTGTAGGAATTTAGATAGGTTTTATAATTTGTTTGTTGAAAATGTTGACTGGTCGAACCATTTAAAAACTGTTGGATGTAATATCTCATTATACACGTGGATTCATTACATATATCACATTCACATTACATAAATCACTTTAAAAAAATCTGTTGTGGTCAGCACAATACCTCTCGCACTTTTCATTTTGTTACATGAGTATCGAATTTAATATTTGTGCACACAAATAATTATATCTGTTCTTTCATTCTATAAGGAATCTTGTTCTACTCTTCTAAAATGTTCAAGATGGTTCCAATTCATTGACGGAATTGGCAGTATTTCTTAAGGATATTAAGAACTATTACTATTAATATACATACCTACCTATGATTTTAATTATTTAGATAATAATTCAATAAAAAATATTAAATGTACTTACTTCCCAGAAAAAGCTTTCAGTAATGTTAGTAAAACTGTTGATTTTTGACACTGACATTTATCTGTCAATTACAAACAATTGAATTTGACAACTAGTGTAATCTGGACTGTGTGATTTATTGCAATAGATTATTCTGTATACACATATACACACAAACACATACATACATACACAGACACACACACACACACAGGCAGACAGACAGACAGACAGACAGACACACATACACACAAATACACACAGATACACACAGACACACATACGCACAGACACATACATACACACAGACACGCACATACACACACATACACACAGACACGCACATACACACACATACACACAGACACACACATACACACACACATACACACACATACACACAGACACAAACATACAAACATACACACACACACACACACACACACACACACACACACCACACACACAGATACATACACACACATACATGCACATCATTTTAGCATAAATCCAATATTTCTCTTAGCGAGAGGTAAAAAGCGATACTTTTCTCAAGTGTCTTCCGTAATGAACACACGTTTGCCATACGAAATTTTTTCAACAGTTTTTAAATGGTTTCAAGAATACCACAAACTAATAATTAATTTTTAATAGGTGGACCTTTGGTTGGTCTGGTGCGTCAAGAAACTTGGATAATTTGGATACAACTTTCGAGCATTGGATTTTAACACTACAAAAGCTGCTGTAGTTTGCAACTTTAAGGATCTTGTAAGGATAGCTGAGCACCAGACAAATCTTCGACGTAAGCGGCCATCGATGGATAAACCTGGTAGGAAACTTTATTTTTCTCATAATTGCAATGTTTATAAAATATTCAACCATGAGACGTTATAGTCAAAGGAATATGACTATGTGTCTAATTATAATCTTGTTCTCATACTCAGCCATGAGAACTTATAGTCTAGGGAATATGACTATGCATAATTATTATTTTGTTCTTATGATCAACCATGAGAACTTATAGTCAAAGGAATATGACTATATGCCTAATTATCATCTTGTTCTCATACTTAGCCATGAGAACTTATAGTCTAGGGAATATTACTATACATAATTATTATTTTGTTCTCATACTCAACCATGAGAACTTATAGTTAAAGGTATATGTCTAAATATTATCTTGAACTCAAATTCAGTTTTGAGTACTGTAGTAAACGAAATACAACTTTCATAAATGTTCTTATAAAATCAAAACAATTTGAAATTGAAATATCGACTATTTATCAATAAAATCAATATCTGGGAACAAATGATTAGCATTTATTTTTCAGGAATCGGACATCTAGAAGATTAAAAAGAAGTAGCTTTATAAGTTTTAGTATTATTTACGTAAGAATGGCATTGCGCGCAATAAAGTGTAGGCTTGTTAAAGACACGTAATTGAAATAGTTTTTTTGACACACAGGTTATAAAACCTGTTCATAAGGTAACGTTTAGGAAATAATTAGAAACTGTCAACATAGTTCGTAAACATTGACGGGTGTTTTAACATTTTTGTGTTTAGTGTTGATTTATCAATTCATGTGTGTTTTTTGATGCAGGAAAAGATAGTTTCTTATTAGATGTCAGCACAGATTATAAAACGAATTGTACTTGTGCAATGCCATTCGTACGTGAGGAATACTATAGTTTTAAGTTCTTGGAAATGTATTTTCAGGTTTTAATTAAACTTTGGCTCATCGCGCCGTCGAGCAAACACGCGTTTTCTTTAAAAATTAAAAATAATAAATTGATTAATTTGAAGTGCAGTCCGTGGCGATCATCCTAAAATCGCGCGTCTACGGTTGCAGCGGTAACCGTACGCGTGGCTTACCCAGACGGTAGTTAGGGAGAGTGCTTGGGAAAAGAAAATACCGGACGTATCGGGGGATGCTTGCAGGTGGATGGATGAGTGAGTCAGGAAGGAGGTAACAGATTCGAAACTTTGATGTGGGTGTTCGGGTTCCTTATTCAATTAACTTCACACGGTCAGAGGGGCTGGGTAGGTAGGGTTCGTGCGCGATAGCCATAATTGAGTGGACTGATATGTACAACGCACCGTCTTGTGAATCCTGTTGTTATGGTGGATCGCTTCACACTTGTGTGAATGTTTCTAGGGACATAATCCATAGTTGACACAGAAAGCTTTCTTATGGTCGTATGTGCTCTCCTCATCCGGAGGCAACGTAATCATCATTTAATGGTAATGGCAACGAATAGGTAAAGTTTTTGTTTGAATTAACTTTGTTGAGCACACGGGTTAATAACCGCGTTCGGTGTAGGGTATCCGCGAGAGGCGCGGGCGAATGTCTCCGGGAGTAGCTAGGTAGGTTGGCGTGCACCCTAGGTAGTTACATGTGACTGCTGCCGTGCTCTCTACCTAGTTCGAGTTTTAGGCCGTAAATGCTTTGCATCGCGTGGGGTCGGCTTAACCCCCTCGTAAACTTCCGTGAGAACCAACAACGGCGTTCGACGCCACGGCGTTCTCACCATTTGCTTAGCTCGTACTCTTTCTCTCTCACACGCCTTTAGCTTAGTTTAATCTAGATATAAGATAGTTCGCGTAGACATAAGATAGCTTAGATATAAGTAGGAAGGGTTGTTTTTGCTTTTCGAGAGAGAGAGAAAAATTAACGTAACTTGACATTTTTAGACATGCTTTTCTTTGAAATCGTTATTAACGTAAAATAGGCTTTTTTAGATTTGTTTTTCTTTGAAATAGATCTTTAACGTAAGATAGGGTTTTTTGCGCACTTCACTAATTTAATTTGGGGGGGGAACTACAATAATTTAAGTTAGATTATAAGTATTATTGTACACGGAACTGTATTTAATAAATGGTATATATAAGGGAACGTGGGTTTGGCATTTGAGGGCGGTGTTTCCCTTATATTTATTAAATAAAGGGTTTCGTTTTTAGTTCTAAGATAGTTTTAAAGTTAAAAAAAAGTTCCCACTGCCACTATCTTCAAGATTGCAGTGCCGATTGGAGACGCAGACCATGGCTTCTTCTTCATTTGTTTAAAATGTATGTACAATAAAACAAACTTTTATTGCGTTTATTTTAAATTAATACCCATGTTCCTTTAGTTGTAAAGTAGGTAGTTTTAGTAAAAAATTGTAATTATTATTAAGTATTTAGACGCGGTCAGGGCAAAGTTAGATTTTAAGTATTGTAAACGAAGTTTTGTATTAATAAATATTATATATTTTGGTAAGTGGGAGGTTTGGGTGGTAACAAAATATATAATATTAATATGAAGTTTCGGAAACGGTCTTCAACTGAATAAGAAATCTTTGTACCTTTAAAAATGGGAACAAGGAATCTTATTTAGGGACCACCAAGATTTCATTTGTTAAATTAGTATTGTAAACGAAACTCTACGTAATATAGTATCATTTTACTTAAATGTAGAGTTTCGTATTAGTTATGAAACTGAAATGTTTGTTACCAAATAAAATTATGGTTATATTATTTGTGTTCAATTCTATTGCATCTTTATTCAGTCCACAAAATAAAGATGCAAAATAATTAACAACAAATAATACAACTATAATAATGATAATTTTATTTGGTGACAAACGTTGTAGTTTTATAACTAAATCATGTTTGACACTGTCATAAATTGTTATTAGATTTGTTGACAAATTTAGTAACAATTGTGAACAGAATTATAACACAAAAGAAACGTAAAAGGCATTAGTGTTTAAATATTCTGTTCATAATTATTTCTTGTTAACAAATTTGGTGACATTTTTTTAACGTGTCAAACAGGCTTTAGTTGTAAAATTGAAATGTTTATTACCGAGCAAAATTATCATTATTTTGATTGTAAATATCAATTATTTTGTATCATTATTTTGTAATAGAAGTTACTTTTGTTATAAAATAAAGATTCAAAATAGTTTATAATATCTGCAACCAAAATAATGATAATTTTACTTGGTAACAAACATTTCAATTTTACAATTAAAGCCTGTTTGGCAACGTTAAAAAATTGTCACCAAATTTGTTAACAAACTTAGTTGGGAAATAATTATGAACAGAATTTTCAAACACAAATATCTTCTACGTTTCTTTTGTGTTGTAATTCTGTTCACAATTGTTACTAAATTTGTCAACAAATCTAATAAAAATTTATTTTAATGTCAAACGGTCTTCAACTGAATAAGAAATCTTTGTACCTTTAAAAATGGGAACAAGGAATCTTATTTAGGGACCACCAAGATTTCATTTGTTAAATTACTATTGTAAACGAAACTCTACAATATAGTATTATTTTACTTTAAAACTTAAATAATTTGAATGTAGAGTTTCGTATTAGTTATAAAACTGAAATGTTTGTTACCAAATAAAATTATGGTTTTATTATTTGTGTTCAATTCTATTGCATCTTTATTCAGTCACAGAATAAAGATACAAAATAATTAACAACAAATAATACAACTATAATAATGACAATTTTATTTGGGAACAAACATTTTAGTTTTATAACTAAATCATGTTTGACACTATTATAAATTGTTATTAGATTTGTTGACAAATTTAGTAACAATTGTGAACAGAATTATAATACAAAAGAAACTTAAAAGACATTTGTGTTTGAAAATTCTGTTCATAATTATTTCTCACTAAGTTTGTTTAACAAATTTGGTGACAATCTTTTAACGTTGTCATTCAGGCTTTAGTTGTAAATTAGAAATGTGTTTTACAACGTATATCTGTCATTACAATTTGATTGTAAATATTATAAACTATTCTACATCTTTATTTTGTAATATTAGTTACTTTTATTACAAAATAAAAATGTAGAATAGTTTATAATATTTACAATCAAATTGTAATGACAGATATACTTTGTAAAACACATTTCTAATTTACAACTAAGGCCTGTTTGACAACGTTAAAAGATTGTCACCAAATTTGTTAAACAAACTTAGTGAGAAATAATTATGAACAGAATTTTCAAACACAAGTGTCTTTTAAGTTTCTTTTGTGTTATAATTCGGTTCACAATTGTTACTAAATTTGTCAACAAATCTAATAACAATTTATTATAATGTTAAAGTCTTTTGTAATAATAGCAATAAACTTTAATTTTTATAAGAAAGTCTTGTAATTTTTTGATATAATACAAATATATTATTGTTTAAAAATTGATTTTTTTTTCTAAGTCCCTACACGTATGTAGTTTTTAAAACGGCCACCAGGGGGTAGCACCTGTCGATAAATGTTCCAACTTAGAGGAAAATTTAACCAAAAAAATTTCATTTGTGTACATACGTACGTACATACATCATTTTCGGTTATACCTGATGGGAATTTAACCCTCTGAATATGACACGTTTACTAAAAAGATGTATACCTAATGGGAATTTGTTACTCTTAAAATGGGACGCTTATTTTTGGGTGTTTTTGCATTGAAAATCGGATGTATACTTGATTGGGAATTTAAACCCAGTATTTTTCATCAAATTTTTCGTCCAATTTCACCTGTCAAAATATACATTTGACAGGTAAAGCTGTCAAATGTATATTTTGACAGGTGAAATTGGACGAAAAATTTGATGAAAAATACTGGGTTTAAATTCCCAATAGGTATACATCTTTTTTAGAGCATTTTCGTCCCATTTTCACCAACTCAAATTCCCATAGTAAGCGTCCCATATTTTGTGGGTTAAATTCCCATTAGGTATAACCCTAAAATGATGTATGTACGTATGTTTGTTCAAGGCGGAGTAGTATTTCTGGTTGCCTATATTTTAGGCGCAAACCCCTTTCTAATAGGTGCTGCCCTCTAGCGGCCATTCTAAGAACTATATACGTGTAGGGGTAGCAAAGGGGTGAAAAATAAACAATTTATATCTTAAATTATATTTTATTGTATAATATTATTGTACATTAGGGGTAGTTAAGTGAAATACAACAATGTAAAATACAAATAAACAATAAATACAAGTAAAATGTACACAAACTATTATTTAAACATCCCTATTTCTAATTTTTCAGGATAAGGGTAAGTATATTATTTATTTACAAAGTACATTAAGGGTAGTTACATGAAATACAACAATGTAAAGTACAAATAAACAATAAATACAAGTAACATGAATACAAACTATAAACATCCCTATTTCTAATTTTTCAGGATAAGGGTAAGTATATTATTTATTTACAAAGTACATTAAGGGTAGTTACATGAAATACAACAATGTAAAGTACAAATAAACAATAAATACAAGTAACATGAATACAAACTATTATTTAAACATCCCTATTTCTAATTTTTCAGGGTAAGGGTAAGTATATTATTTATTTACAAAGTACATTAAGGGTAGTTACATGAAATACAACAATGTAAAGTACAAATAAACAATAAATACAAGTAAAATGTATACAAACTATTATTTAAACATCCCTATTTCTAATTTTTCAGGGTAAGGGTGAGTATATTATTTATTTACAAAGTACATTGTAGTTACATGAAATACAACAATGTAAAGTGCAAATAAACAATAAATACAAGTAAAATATATACATTTTTATTTAACAACCCGTCATTTATTTCAGGGGGATGTACCACAACAAAGAGACAGGGAAGTATGTAGTTATGTAACATTTATAAGGGAAATAAGACATGGGAATTTTTTTTATGTTCATTCGTGTTCTACGGATTGTAATTAGTCTAATAGAACTAGTAAGGCCCTTCTAGCTTTTATAGTTTTGGAGCTATAACACTTTTTTTAAACTCAATTTTACTCAGTTTTTGAGTCGAAATTTTTTGATGGTATCAGGATAACAGGAATGAAAAGAGTTCTCATATTTTCAATGTGAGACCGGATTCGTGTTCTACGGGTCGTAATTAGTATAAAAAACCCTGTCCGGCCCTTCTAACTTCTGTAGTTTACGAGCTACAACACTTTTCTTAACCCAATTTTTGGGGTCAATGACCAAAATTTACTCAGTTTTTGAATCGAAAATTTTTTATGGTATCCGGATAACAGGAATGAAAAGAGTTCTCATATTTTCAATGTGAGACCGGATTCGTGTTCTACGGGTCGTAATTAGTCTAAAAAACCCTGTCCGGCCCTTCTAACTTCTGTAGTTTTGGAGCTACAACACTTTTTTTAAACCCAATTTTTGGGGTCAATGACCAAAATTTACTCAGTTTTTGAATCGAAAATTTTTGATGGTATCCGGATAACAGGAATGAAAAGAGTTCTCATATTTTCAATGTGAGACCGGATTCGTGTTCTACGGGTCGTAATTAGTCTAAAAAACATTGTCCGGCCCTTGAACCTTTTGTAGTTTAGGAGATATAAAGCATTTCTTAATTAAAAAGTGTCGCATTTTGAGTCGAATATTTTCCATAGTATCCGGGGAACAAAAATGAGAAAGAGTTCTACGGATGGTTATTTTATTGCTTATAGAGCTTAAAAAATAAATAATAAAATTTTGGTGTAAACAAAAAAAAATCAAAAAATGTTCAAAAATTTTCAAAAACCCTTATTGTAAAAAACTTTGCCCTACGCCCTTCAAACTTTGGTATGATGTAATTTGACCCTATATTACTCATTCGAATTCCCTTAAGGAACAGCGTTTTAAGGAAAACGCTGAAAACCCAGCCGTTTTCGAGATATGGGCCCTTAAAGTTTTTTAAAGGGACTAACACTTAAATTCGTCCATTTATAGGGCTAAAGGGCCGGAAAATAGCGAATCGGGGGGATTCGAACCCGCGCTTTCCATTGGCTTGCACAGAATTGATGAAAACCCTTTGGTTTACAATATATTTGCCCTTCAAGTTTGTGGCGAAGGGCCTGCGCTAATTCCTGAACTAAAAGAGCTAGAAAATCCGGACAAGTGTTGTTAAACCTACTTGGAGCTGCATAAATGAAATCCGTGGTCAAATTTTCCCTAAGGGCTCAAATAAGCCCTTAGCCCTTTATAAAAGGGCGGACTCCTATCGTATGGTTATTTTCGTACCTAGAGAACTTAATACTAAAAGATAGCATAGGAAAATCCGGAAAAATCCTTAAATATTAAGATATTTCCCTGTCCCTTTTGTTATTACATAGGAAATGTAAGAAAACTACTATTTTATTTATTTATTCTTATAAAAAGTCATATATTATCATCATCCAATGTTGTAGTCACCGAATCCTATTGCTGGGTGTACTAGGCCCTTCGCGGAACTTGTAAACAAACATAAACATTGTTTATTTTGAGCGCCAAAGTACAAAAGATATAGTAAATAAACACTTAATTAGAGTGGGGGTATTACGTGATAATATTAATATTATGTTTTTACAATAAAGACTTCAGTTCCTTTCAGTCTTTGGTGATGTGAACATCGTGTGCTTGTGAATAATCGTGTAGTGCCCTATAGCAACGAAAAAGTTTGAAATTTTTATTGAAATCGTTCTCTATTTACATCGTAAAGTTCGCTATATATTTTAAAAGTGTTAGATTTACTCTATAAATATTTAAAAAATATTTAAATAGCTTTAAATAATTGTCATTTTGTTTAAACTTTAAAAAAAATCTAAATTTAATAATTTAATAGTACACTAAATTTAAATGTCCATATGTACATTATTATTTACAATAAAATCTAAATATTCAAAATTCATTTTTACTTATACAACGTATTTCTGCTTCTTATAATTTTAGATATTATTTAAAATGTTGCATAAGACTCTGCCCTTCCGTTAGTGTTCATTGTTTAATCCTTATTCAAAATTATATTGTGTCGTGAGTTAGTTTACTATACAGTTGCTGTATATTTAAAAAAAAGTCTTTCCTATTATTAAAATGTGTATAATTGTCCGTAAAAGTGTTTTACTAATACCAAGTGTTATACAAGTTATTCTAATTGGAGTAAGTGTTACGTAATATTTACTACAAAGTGTATTCTGATCTGTGAAAATCGCCAATGATGATATATTACAGTGATGATACAACAGCGGATGATATATTATGAAAATTCACCATAGGTAAGTATGAACCTTTGATATTACATTTACATTTCTTCTAAGTTGTTGAACACAAAACAAATGTGTCTGCCAATGACGAATTTTATGTAAAATATAAATTTTTACTTCCCTATTTACTATCTTTATTCTTGTAGACGTGATAAATGAAAATATGAAAAAGTGTACAGAGAAAATTTGACGAAAATACATGTATTTTAACGCCCCGTAACTCCTAAACCAATCGAAGTTAAAAATTATAATCAGACGTATCGTACAGAGAATTTTATGTAGATTCCAAATTTTCATTGTGCAAGTTGCTATCTTTAACCATGTAGGAGTAATAAACAAGAATGTGAAATAACGCATGACAAAGTTTAGTGGAATATACAGTTTAACTCTCACATTTATATTTCATAGAATTTCAAGTATGGAGATCAGGCAAACCGGTTCACGACTTCACGATACCGCAGGGGATGGTTTCCTGATCCAGACAACGAAATCATGTCCACCAGGTCCGGAGAGAAGCCCCAGGATACTGTAGACACACGAAAGGGTTCTCCAAGTCGCGATGTCTACGTCTCTTACCACTGGAACGTCGAAAACTTGATGATCTGCAAAAAGAAATGATTTATTAATAAAATTATAAATGTAATAACTTATTTATTGTATCTGCACTTTGTGTTTGTATTAATAATACCACTTTTCTATTCATATTAATATGTAAAGTTGAAATATTCTATAGAAAAGTATTTGTCAACATTTCAACAATTTTAAAACGTTGCTTATGTATACAAGGATGCATGTGCAAATCAAATTTGAAACGTACAAGTTCCTATCTTACTTAGTTTCAGATATTTGAGCTCTAAAGTTGGAATTTCCAATTCAAATTCCTGAAACTTAGTATACATGCAGAAAACATCCCTCTGAATTCAAATTTGAAAACTGCAAGTCGCTATCTCACTCAGTTTTTAAAATATTTTACTTTTATCATGGTATGTACAAGAGACATTTTCCTATCTTCAAACAAACATCACTGAATTCTTTTTTTCAGTAATTCGAATTCCTGAAACTTAGCGTACATATAGAAAAACAGCCCCTGAATTCAAATTTGGAAACTGCAAGTCGCTATCTCACTTGGTTTTTAAAATATTTTACTTTTATCATGGTATACACAAAAGACATTTTCCTATCTTGAAACAAAGATGACAGAATTTTATTTTTCAGCAATTCGAATTCCTGAAACTTGGTGTACATATCGAAAAACACCCCCTCAATTCAAATTTGAAAACGGCAAGTCGCTATCTCACTTAGTTTTTATAATATTTTACTTTTATCATGGAATACACAAAAGACATTTTCCTATCTTGAAACAAACATGACAGAATTTTATTTTTCAGCAATTCGAATTCCTGAAACTTAGCGTACATATAGAAAAACACCCCCTGAATTCAAATTTGAAATCTGCAAGTCGCTATCTTACTTAGTTTTTAAAATATTTTACTTTTATCATGGTATACACAAAAGGCATTTTCCTATTTTGAAACAAACATCCCTGAATTTTATTTTTCAGCAATTCGAATTCCTGAAACTTAGCGTGCTTATCGAAAAACACCCCCTGAATTTAAATTTGAAAAGTGCAAGTCGCTATCTCACTTAGTTTTTAAAATATTTTACTTTTATCATGGTATGCACAAGAGACATTTTCCTATCTTGAAACAAACATGACAGAATTTTATTTTTCAGCATTTCGAATTCCTGAAACTTAGTGTACATATCGAAAAACACCCCCTGAATTCAAATTTGAAAACTGTAAGTCGCTATCTCACTTAGTTTTTAATAACTATTTTTGTAATAAGTTGCGAAATAATAGTTTGACACGCGACGTGAAATTTATAAGCACGAGGGTAAGCGAGTGCTACAACACGTCAAGTGCCTAAAACACTCATTCACAACGTATTACATACAAGATTTTTTGTAATAGCGTTTTTAAATAGATCATTTATTCTCAAATCAACATTTTGAATTTTTCAAAATTAAAAAGTAGCATCCTTTCTTTCAACCCTAAAGTTCATTAATTATATTTCGCGGGTAATCCATAGACCTTGTTTACAAATATTAATTTCAAAAAAATTGTACGAGCGACTACAAAATTATGTAATACATAGACATCAACTATAATTTATACTCATTATTTTGATTGTTGACTACCATTTTTTTTTATTATTGTTATCTAATGCTTAACTGTTACATAGATCAATTTTGTCAGTTTGTCAGTTTCATTGTTACAGTGCTAGTGAACAGACGTGTGGTGTGCTCGTGACCTGTCGAGGACGACTTCCTAGTGCCTGGAGAGGACTTTTGGACATCTTCAACACTTGGACTTATACTTAGGGAAATAATTTATTCATAGTAAGTTTCTTTTTATATTTTTAAACTACTTTTAGTAACCATTATTGGATATATTAGCCATTATTTTTAACGACTATTTCGGGAGAATTATAATTGATGTTGTGTGGAAAAGAATTGGAGTTAATTTAGAATTATTCATAGTGTTAATACCATATACACATATCATATATTATTGGACGTACTATATATTTTACTACAAATATTTTATATTTAAATAATTAAAAATTTAAATATTCTTTTTAATGTTAAATTTCTCACACTTACTTTCATATTAGGTATTTTATTTTTAATAATTACAAACGATTGAAACAGTTCTAAGTCCATCCATATTATTATCTGTAACCACTAATCCAAATATTATTTCGAATATATTTTTATTGTTACAGAAACATGTAACAGATATGAATTACAGTCCTGGCAAAGCCGTAGAAGGATGTGAGTGAGTTGCAGAAAGATATCTATCCTGATTTCAGCGTTGGAGATGATCATATTGTTGTAGAGCATCACCCTGAAGACACCCCAACATGTATTGGTACCCCTCAAGACTTATTTATAAGATTTATGTAAATAAATAAAAAAAAAAAAATCCTCCTAAACATTATGTACTCGTATAACTAATATATGGCAAGAAAAATTGGCACATAATCAATTCATGTCATTATGCAACACATATATCTTCATTGTCATATATTTTACAGTTCATTATATAAGTAATTCACATACCATACATCTATGTATACATACTATTTAAAAGGTACAGAAAAACAAAAAGCTAGGTTCAAATATTTCCTACTGAAATTTAACTCTGTATCCGACATTTCAAATTTCTAAAACTATGTATACATATTTAAAACAACCCCCGGAATCCAAATTTGAAAACTGCAAATCGCTATCTCACTTAGTTTGTAATTTATTTTATTTTTATCATGGTGTACACAATAGATAATTTAGCTATCTTGAAACAAACATGACTGAATTTTTTTTCAGCAATTCTAATTCCTGCAACATTACATAGCTGTAGAAAACAACTATTTCACTTAGTTTTTCAATAATTTCATTTTAAAGTTATACAGAGTGGTCGGGTTTTTAGTGGGCAACTGAATATTTAAAGTTACCATTTTTTTTTCATTTTTGCTTACTCTTACTATGCTAGCTGGACACGACTATTCAAAATTAGTAAACATATGTAGAAAAGTCCATAAAATCGAATGGCGCAACGCCCGTCAATGTAGCTTTTACCATTTATTAGTTATAGGCCGTCAAAATCAAAAAATATTGTTAATTTCCATTAAAAATAAAAATGTCTATTTTGGAATCTAAGACCTAGAGAATTTTTTCAATATTTTTCATTTAAACACAGGCTGGTCGGATTTTTAGTGGACTACTGAATTGTTTAAAGTTACCATTTTTTTCATTTTTGCTTACTCTTACTATACTAGCTAGACACGGTTATTCAAAACTAGTAAACATATGTAGGAAAATCCGTAGAATCAAATGGCGCAACGCCCGTTAATGTATCTTTTACCATTCATTAGTTATAGGCCGTCAAAGTCAAAAAATATTGTCAATTTTGCATTAAAAATAAAAATTTCTATTTTGGAAACTAAGGCCTAGAGAATTTTTTCATTATTTTTCCCACAATCAGCATGCTTGAATTAAGAGAAAATGATACTTTTCATTTAAATACAGGGTGGTCGGATTTTTAGTGGACTACTGAATTGTTTAAAGTTACCATTTTTTTCATTTTTGCTTCCTCTTACTATAGTAGCTAAACGCGGTTATTCAAAATTGGTAAACATATGTAGAAATGTCCGTAGAATCGAATGGCTCAACGCCCGTTAATGTATCTTTAACCATTCATTAGTTATAGGCCGTCAAAATCAGAAAATATTGTCAATTTTGCGTTAAAAAAAAAATTTATATTTTAGCAACTAAGGCCTACAGATTTTTTTCATTATTTTTCCCATAATCAGCATGCTTGAATTAAGAGAAAATGATACTTTTAATTTAAATACAGGGTGGTCGGCTTTATAGTAGACTACTGAATTGTTTAAAGTTACCATTTTTTTCATTTTTGCTTACTCTTACTATACTAGCTAGACACGGTTATTCAAAATTGGTAAAAATATGTAGAAATGTCCATAGAATCGAATGGCGCAACGCCCGTTAAAGTATCTTTTTTCGCGCCACTTCTACATTCATAAAATTCAAAACACCGTGAACGAATTACATAATACATAAGAAGCAACTATTATTTATAACGACGCATTATTATTATATTGTTGACTTGTATTTCTACGGGGTAAATTATTTAACACCCTAACTATTACATGGATTAATTCTTTCAGTTTGTTTGTTACAGTGCTAGTGTAAAGACGTGTGGTGTGCTCGTGTACTGTGCCTTCGAGGTCGACTTCCTAGTGCCTGGAGAGGACTTTTGGACATCTTCACGATTTGGACTTATACTTAGGGAAATAATTTATTCACAGTAAGTTTCTTTTTATATTTTTAAACTACTTTTAGTAACCATTATTGGATATATTAGCCATTATTTCTAACGATTATTCGGGTGTATATATACTTTATATTTGAATTATAATTGATGTTGTGTGGAAAAGAATTTGAATTAATTTAGAATTATTCATAGTGTTAATACCATATACACATATCATATATTATTGGACATACTATATATTTTACTACAAACATTTTATATTTAAATAATTAAAAATTTAAATATTCTTTTTAATGTTAAATTTCTCACACTTACTTTCATATTAGGTATTTTATTTTTAATAATTACAAACGATTGAAACAGTTCTAAGTCCATCCATATTATTATCTGTAACCACTAATCCAAATATTATTTCGAATATATTTCTATTGTTACAGAAACATGTAACAGATATGAATTACAGTCCTGGCCAAGCCGTAGAAGGATGTGAGTGAGTTGCAGAAAGATATCTATACTGATTTCAGCGTTAGAGATGATCATATTGTTGCAGAGCATCACTCTGAAGACACCCCAACATGTAATGGTACCCTCAAGATTTATTTATAAGATTTATGTAAATAAATAAATAAAAGTTATCCTCCTAAACATTAAGTATACAAAATCTTTTCCAAGGAACTTTTTTATAGCATTTATTCATTTATATTTCAATACTTTTCTTTCTAAAAATTCACACATTTGTTCAAATACTCTAAAAATGCGTACACTTACGTAACATTGTCTTTACAATCAAATAAAATTACTACCAAGTTTATATCTCTACCCATTTTTGAATTATTGCCTCAAAAGTCAATATACCCCATTTTCAGATAAAAAATTCAAAATTTTCAAAAATCTAATTTTCATAGATCTAGATATTTCTCAATGCGCTGATTGCAAATTTTGAAACCGCAGGTCGATATCTCGTTTCGTTCTCGACATATTTACATTCTAAGTTTTGCTCAAAACTGCCCATTTTTAGGTAATAACCCAAAAATGGGTCGAGATATGAATTTGGCGACATCACCATTCGATTCTACGGACAAAAATACATAAGTATACCAATTTTCATAGTTTTTGACCCACTGGTTCATTTTTTATGAATAAAAGTTTGAAAATGGCCAAAATCTGAAAAAATCCTAAGGGGTACCCCTTAGGATTTTTGCGATTTTTGGCCATTTTCAGTTATTTTGCTTTAGAGATTGTATGCGGTGTTCAAAAATTGGTGTACTTATGTAATTTTGCCCGTAGAATCGAATGGTGTTGTCGCCAAATTCATATCTCGACCCATTTTTGGGTTATTACCCAAAAATGGGCAGTTTTCAGCAAAACTTTGAATCTAAATATCTCGAGAACGAAAAGAGATATCGACCTGCGGTTTCAAAATTTGGAATCAGCGCATTGAGAAGTATCTAGATTCATGAAAATTAGATTTTTGAAAATTTTGAAGTTTTTATCTGAAAATGGGGTATATTGACTTTTGGGGCAATTATTCAAAAATGGGTAGAGATATGAACTTGGTAGTAATATTATTTGATTACTACATATAGTATTATATTGTTTAATTTAATTTTAGTACTTTTCATCAAAACGTAGATTTAACAGCTAATCCCCATGGACGAGATTACAAGAAAATATCTACTACAATGTAACTCACCATTGTTGAGTGCTTCAGCTTACAATGCCGGGACTCCAAGTCGCTAAGTCTGCAACACCAGGATGTCGGCTTTTCACACAGCTGCATCTGAAAAGGACACACATATTTAATAAAATGTTACAATAAAAAAAAATTGTAATTTTGTATTTTGCGTACTCAAATTTTTTCGCGCCTCTTCTACATTCATAAAATTCAAAACACCGTGAACAAATTACATAATACATAAGAAGCAATTATTATTTATAATGACTCATTATTATTAAATTGTTGACACCCTAACTATTACATGGATTAATTCTTTCAGTTTGTTTGTTACAGTGCTAGTGTAAAGACGTGTGTGTAGTGTGCTGGTGTACTGTGACCACGAGGACGACTTCCTGGTGCTTGGAGAGGACGTTAGGATACCTGCAGGACTTGGAGTTATATCCATAGATTTCATTTATTCAAAGTAAGTTTTTTTTTGCTTTTACAATACTTCATACATAGTTGTATTTTCATTTGATATATTAACCATTATTTTGGAGGGATTATTCTAGTATAGATACAAGATATAAGCTATATTTAAATAATTGTTCATATTATATCGAAAATAGTTTGCATTAATTGATAATTATTTAATATTTCTACCATATACAATCTTCTAACATTTTATTCTGTAAATACTATGTATAAAGCACCTCATATACTTTTACGGCAAAGATATTTGAAAAAAATTTTAAACATCTGTCATGAATTGTGTTCATCTTGTGTATAATTTAATATATCATATCATTGTATGTCCTATATATTTTACTACATATATTTTGACCATATATACGTTGTTATGAATGTGTACGATAATGCGACAAAATACGTAACTTTTACCTCATTATTAAAATACTTTAATATCGTACACATTATGCATTAAAATCTATAATTGATCGATTGAAATATTTATTCATTCTTTTGTAATATTGAATATCTCGCATTTTCTTTGACATTAATATATCTTTTTAAATAATAATTCTATATACTTGAAATAATTCTTAATAATCTACAAATAAAATCATCTTATTTTCTATGACCATTAACCACTAATTTGTATTTGTTGCTTTCGAGTATATTTTCTATCGTTGCAGAAAGATAAGCTGTGCCCTTAAACAGACGATGCTGCAGATGTACCCGAGCGAGTTGCAGTTCATGAATCCTGATTTCCGCATTGGAGATGGTCACCCTGTTGCAGAGCATCGAACCCCAAAACAACCCCAACATGGATTTTGTACACCCCAAGTCATGTTTATAAAATTTATGTAAATAAATAAATAAAACCACCTCACACCTATAAAGTACTTATATGATATAACCATTTAACGTGAAAAATCATCTGCTCTACTAATAAAAACTTTATAAACAAATGTCGAAAACACTCATACATATAAGCATATTTAAATGACAGAGAATAAAATCATATCATTATACAATTCCCATTTTCATTTTCATAATTATATTTAAACATCTCAAAGCGTATTACGTTAGGTTGTCATACATTACAAACACATATTACATACATACATATTATTTGAAGGGTACAAGAAACGAAAGAGCTAAGTCTAAACATTACTGATTTTTTTCAGCGATTCATACATTTGGAAAATAATTATACATATACAAAATAATCTCCTACATCCAAATTTGAAAAGTACAAACGGCTATTTCTCTTAGTTTACGAGATATTAATTTTTAAACTTGCTATTTTCAATAGAGATGTACTCGTCTTGAAACTAGCATTACTGAAAACTTTTTCAGCGATTCATATATTCTAAAATTAGGTTCACAATATAGTAAATAAATTCCTTAATATCACTTTGAAAAGTACAAGTCGCTATATCTCTTAATTTTCGTGATATTCATTTCTAAAGTTACTATTTTCATTAAACATATACACGTCTTAAAATAAACATCACTGATTTTCTTTTCCAGTGACTGAAACATTTTAAAATTATACATATAGAAAATTACTTTCTATATACAAATTTAAAAAGTACGAGGCGCTATTTTTCTTAGTTTTCGTGATATTCAATTTCAAAGTTGATATTTTTAATAAACATGAACACGTTTTGAAATAAACATTACTGAAAATATTTTCAGCGATTTAAAACTTTTTAAAATTTGTATAAATACACGAAATAACTCTCTACAACTAAATTTTGAAAATGCAAGTCGCTTTTTCTTTTAGTTTTTCATATACTCATTTTTACCTCCCGCTACCCTTGGTAAGGGAGGTATAGGGATCGTGCTAAAAATCTCATATCGAGATTTTAGTAAATGACCACGTTTTAAGGTCCTTAGAATCCATTTTTAATATTTTCACGATGATGTCTGTATGTGTGTATGTGTGTGTGTGTGTGTGTATGTGTGTATGTGTAAGAATTTTGTTTGCACTCTAACTCAAATACAATCATTCAGAAAATTCTGAAACCTTGTATTTTTACCCTATTCTAATAGGAATAGAAGCCATTAGATTTTGGTGTAAATCGGATAAACGGAAATCGTACTTTACTTGAAGCTCATAATGGTTTTTCTTCAAAAAATCCCATTAAATGTCATTTTTTCGAATTTTATGTCTAATGAAAATTAAAGATTATTGAATTTTCTACAGGAATACATTAATACTTTTTCTATGTATTTTACAGATAAATTTAAAAATAATTTTTTTTATTAGTCGCGAAGCCTAAGATAAAAACTATTTCTTTGTTACACAGTTCATTTTTTAAATGAAAGTAACTGACAGTAAATGTCACTGTCAGAAAACTTATCACTTCAAATTAATAATAGTGACATTTTCAAAAGAAAATAGTAAATAAAGCAATAGTTTTCTGCAATGGAACAGTTTGCAGCGTTAGTCAATAAGTAGGTAGGTATGTATTTAAATTAATAAAAATTAAATAGCGGGAGGTTTTGTGTTGGCCACATCAGATTTTTTTAAATTGCTATTGTCAATAGATATACCTGTTGTGAAACAAGCATTGCTGAAAATGTTTTCAGCGATTCCAAAGTGCTGAAATTTCGTTTACTTATAGAAAATAATCCAACAAATAAAAATAAGATTAGGATAATTTGCTATCACTCTTAGTTCTTGAAGTATTTAATTTTAAAGTTATTATGCACAATATATGAATGAATAGTACATATTTAAAACTTTAAAATTTCAATATCTCGAAACTATATAAGTAATTGGGACTTAGCTCTATTTTTCTGTACCATCATTTGCATCCCCTACATACATACGAGTACACATGTAATCTAATACTCTCATCGATTTAAATAAAACATAGTAAGATAAAACCTAATTTGTATTATTATATTTAAAATACACTTAATAACATATTCGCACATTGAAAAAATAGTTATTTGTGTATCTAGAGCAGAAAATGATACTTTACACACACACTTTTTCTACGTCCGTTGAAAAAGATGTTAAAAACATTTTGCTTTCAAATCACCTATGTACCATGTCTTCTAATTTAAAACTGTATCACAAAATAATTGTCTCTCCTGTAAGAATGACGTAATAAGAGTTTCGACGTAATTAAAAACATTACATTATAGATTTCGAAATGCATTAATTAAGATATGAAACTGATAAATTGATACATTATCCCTATTTATATAGATCACAAAATTATGGGCCTGAAATTTCGATTCCACATAATTAATTAATATATTAATATTTACATGTTTGATACACTTTAAAACAAATATAGTTCAAATATATTTTATATACTGTTTGCATGATTGAAAACTTTTTAAACTTCATTTTCAACAATTGATCTAAAAAAAACATCAAAATTTTCTTTTCATTTTATTTAAACTTTCGTTTACACAATTTAAATATATCTTTTAGCTATGTGCGAATTCGAATTTGAATCCCAAAAGTTTATAGCAAGAGAGACATTCATTTTGAAGTTGTAAAATATATTATTTTAAACTTAGAATACTAGAATACCCAAAAAATGTTGGGGAAAAACTTTGTAAGGATTTTCTGTTATAAATAAATATATAATCATCTTATACATAATTAATGTCTTCTATTATTTCTGTGTGTTAAAACAAATGATCCTTATAAAAGTTCTTTCAACAATTAACCGATCGATTGTTGTCAATCATGTATGTTAGCCTACTTGTATATTTCAACGAATCATAATAAAGAATTTATATCATATGTTATCATATATATAATTAAAAACAAACCTATAAGTCAAATATCATCTTTCAAAGTGTTACAGATCAAGATACATTTATTTATGTATATAATTGTCATTCGCATATATCTCTGTATTAAAACAATATCTTTGCAAAATATAGCAATGCATTATGTACACCATTATGTAATATATTTATGACCAATAAATACCGATAATACTATATAATATTTCATTCTAACACCCTATTTCCAAAACAAAAAAATTGCAATCCAAAGACCTAAGTTCATATCCCGCTTAGAAACCATTTCACAGCCTATATATCCACAACCAGAACGACGACCAACAAAAATCTCCCATCCTAAAGATCCAGGTTCGAATCCCGCATACTAGCCACCAGGAACCAGCCGAGCATCCCATCCTAGCTACCAGCAACCCGCCCTAGCCATCCACGAGCGCGCCTAGGCTACAGCCGAAGGCAGCACGAGGGTGCTAGGCGGGTTGCTGGGAGCTGGGATCGGATCGCTCCGCTGGTTCCTGGGGCCTAGCCAGCAAAAAATTTCTAGAAACCTGTATATAGCTTGAAATAGACGTGATTACGTAATTTCACGACAAAGAGTGTCCGGTAGGACGCCACCGCTCATGCTGCACGAATGGCTGTAAATTCAACAGACAGACAGTATTATACATAGCTAGAAATCCGTGGTGGGAGACTTGAGATTCATGATTCGATCACCAGGCCTTACTACAGCCTACCGTATTGTCAGAAATTTGAATTTTTGTGGGTGAATACATTCCGTTCGGCCAGAGAGCTCACAAATTCTCGTTTTCGTGACTAGTAGTCTTGCTACACGCTGAACATCGCCGAATATACACGACTTTTTAAATTTTGTCAGCCAGAAGTCAGCAACACGATTGCGATCGATGGATTTCTGAATTTTGGTGGGTAAATGCCTTGCGATCGGCTGAAAATCCGTCTGAGAGCTCAAAAATGCTCGTAACGGCAGTAAAGTGATACATTTCGGCCGCTACGGCTCTAAAACGTCGATTTTACACGATTTTTGCGATTTTGTCGACCAGAAGCCTTGCTGGTGCTCGCGGATCGGATTTTGCTGGCTACGAATTTTTCGTGTAGGCTACTTGCTCTTGTAATGTGTTGTGCACTAGGTTAAAATTTAGGCGCTAAAATATTAATGCAGGTTGCAGATCGACGGTCGTTTTGCGGTGCTCTCGAATCGAATTTTGCTAGTTGTTTACCTATAGGCCGTAAATCGTTCATATCCTGCTGATCTCATTTTGATGATCTAGTTCGTATTTTGGTGAATTTCTGGTTTCTGGAATGCAATTTTTGAGGATAGGAAAATAGGTTTTTCAATTGAGAAATTGTATTCTTTTTTACTGTTTTTATTGGTCATTTATATAATACATTTTATTTGTGTTACATATTGTAATGATATTATTCTATGAGGACTTGTAAATAAATAAATAAATCATGAAATATATATCGCCAAATATTTATTAAATTGTATCGTATAAGTTGTTACATAATATGACAGATTTTTGCGAGTAAAATGTATAACATTTTTTTTCTAAGACTTATCGAGATATAGATTACTCTAATATACCTATGTAAATACTTTCAGATAAATAATAGTGATGTAAAGATTTATATACAGAGATACAATTAAAAATAGATTAATAATTTAGCACAAAGTTTTTTAAGCAAATATATGTTTAATATGAATATACTAACTGCTATATTGCGACTATGTCTTAGAAAAAAAACTGTATCAATATCAATAGGAAATAAAGTAGAGCAATTATAATATAATATTGATATATTCACTATCACTTATTCACTAACACAATATTAAGTTATATTTTTCACCAAATTACACACAAATGTAGTTATATAGGTCACTGTAATCCAAACTCTAATATAATGTAAATACTTACAAATAAATAATACACAATTCAATATTAACTTCTTATTGTCTAAAAAATTGGTGAAATACACCCACTTTCAGGTACGGGAATCCACAATAAACCTTTCACGTCCAGGAGAAGTTTCTCGTGAGATAGCAGACTTCCTAACGATCGATAAAAGCACAGCAAATGGAATTATCACCAAATATACATTGCCAAAATCATTAGCTGACAAGCCAAGATGCAATAGACCCCCGTAAACTAACAAAGCGAACAGATAAAATAATTAAACTAAAATCTAAAGTAATAAACTAATTTTTAGGTCAACAAAAGTCCAAATTCTTTTTTGACCACCCTAATCTCCGAATTTAAATCCAATAAAACATTTAAGCCAGAAGTTAAACATCCGCGATGGAAAAGAAAAACAAGCCTGAATTATAGAACCATTTAGAAAATGAATGACAAGATGTACACCACAAGACAGTATTACAAATCTAATTAAATCAATGTCTCGATAGTATTCTGCAGTGATTGTGTCAAAAGGAATGATGATAAACTATTAAATATGGATAACAAAATAAGACTGAACAGATTTTTTAGTTGTTTTGAAATACGCATATTTTTGGTGCAATATTTTTGCATAGCACTAGAAATTATTTTGTTACTACATAATTTTATTTACCTACATAGTTTCTGGTTTATAATAGGAACATATTTTATGCACAAATGCATATGTTTATTAACATAACTGTTTCATTGTTGTATCACCTTTACAATATATGATAATGGTTTAAAAATCTGTTTGGCTTAAAATTTTTGCACACCTCTATAGACAAACATTACATAACATTATAGACATTTCTATAAAGTTGCATATGATATTCAAAAAGCAAGATTAAAAATACTCAAATGTAAAAATGTATTAGCTGCTGTTCAATGATGAATTTGATACCTATACAAATGTACATTTAGAACTTGAAGATGTACGTAGCGTCATTAGATATTTCAATATGATTTTTGCCCTTACATTTATTATAAAATTACATAATATACCTTTCAAACTGCAGCTAGATATATACACTACACGATTTTACGTTTAAATTCTTAAAAATATGATACTGAAAGTTGCAAATTATGTATGACCTTCAAAGAGCAAGGTTAGACATTCTGCGTCGTATAAGAATGTATTAATACTTTACTAATGTAAAAGAATGTTAAATGCAACAATATATTACATTTATTAAGGCTGTTTTATGATGAATTCAATATACAAATACATATTTATGTAGAACTTGAAGATGTAAGTAAGGTTACGTCAAGATTTTTGTCCTTAAATTTATTAGAAAATCAAGTAATTTACCTTGCAAGCTACAGCTAAGCATTCGAATTCAACTGCTCCAAGTCCATTTCACAAATATAACACGTAAATAAGTTATTTTAATCACAAAATATATCACAAAAACATGAAACCACTTCTTAACATCAACTTGCTCGCAACACATGTAACGCACTGACGCTTACGACAGTGTTGCCAACCTCTTAAAATTGAATTATGTTTCCGCTCAGAAAATTATGCTCAAATATTAATGACATAAAAAACAATGAAAAATACACAAAAAAAAACAATATTTTAATGAACATTTAATAAAAACGATAAACAAAAAACTTTAAAAATAAAAATATATTTCATTTCATTTAAGAAAATAGCAGATGGCGTTTGAGAGCCTACCGCTTATACTTTTATACACGCAGTAAATAAGTAATGACCAATTAACAACTTGTGAGATAATCTGTCAATGACGATAAGTAACAACCCTATTATAAACATGGCGAAAATAAATACTAAGTAAAATATAATAATGACTAATTTATAACGACTGGAAAATATTTGTAATTATGCTACGGTTGGCAACACAGGGCTTACGACGTGGTCTCATGTGATTGGTGAAAATCTGGTGAATATAACGATTGTGATTGGCAAAAATAACGAAGCTTGTGATTGGTGGAAATACAGCGAGAATTCAAATGCGATAAAATCCTATCAATTTTGAACGGATGAAGAATATTTATTTGAAAACAATTATTAATTTAAGATGTTTAAATAATAAATTGTAATTTAAATTCATCATACAACAGCGTACATCAATTTTTACCGGAAATTATACATAAATAATAACACAATACAAGAAATATTTTAAATTAATTTGGTTTTATTGATAAGTAGATGGCAATGAGCATAAATACCTTTAAAATAGGGTTTATGGGGAGGGCATAAGGGTGCATTTTTTTCGGGAAATTCTTCTCCATTCATTCTCCAACGATGATACTGGAAGAAATCAGGTTTCATGAGGGTACATTCGATAGGTGTATCGGCCATACTGCATAGAACCCTGTAACAATCAAAATAAATAAAAATTAGGATATTTAACAGATAAAATATATTTTAATATTTAAAGTGTCCAACCCCTATTTTTTGTGTTATAAGCAAAGACACATTCAAAATCCTCATAAAGATATCTAATGTTTTATTTCAAATTGCTTGAATTAAATTCATTGTTAAATAACTTATCATAATTTTATTTTTACTTTATTTGCAAAAGATGAAAAACCACCACCAGATAATGACCAAAAATGGTCCATTTGGAAAATTTTAAATCGCCTATGAAGTCAAGAACAAATAATGACCCACCTGCTCACGTGCGCCATCTTAGAAGTGGAATGCACGAGAGAAGATCTGGCTAAAGGAACATCAGCTGCTCTAAATTGGGCTATTTTCTGGAAAAATTACTAAATTGACAATTTTTGTATTAGTTTATTTTACATATATTATGTATTTTTACCTCCCGCCACACCATAGATAAGGGAGGTAACGTTTTCGGTCCAAAAATTCGAAAGAGAGTTTTTAGTGAATAAGCACGAATTAAGGTACCTACAACACGTTTTTACTATTTTTACAATAATGTGTTTGTGGAAATTTTTCCTTAAAATCTACTATCCAAAACTTTGGTATTTAAAACTCGTATATAATTTGAAACATATTAGATTTTGACTTTGATAAACCGGAAGTGATACTTTACTTAAAGATCATTGCTATTTTAAACATGGCATTGGCGGGAGGTCATCAAATTTTATAATTATATTCCGCAAGAATTAATATTTTATTTGTTCATTTATTAAAATAATTGCATTCAAATAAAAATATCGAATTAATATGTACCAAAATAATTATTTAGTTAATATATTAACCAGAAACAGATATTAATTCGATAGTTTGTGGAGACGTTGGTCCCACCCCAATTTGGGTATGGTTAAGCCCTGCCACCACGACAAGGTCTCTCCACGTGGGCAGGGAACCCTGTCCAAACCTCCTGCGATTCAAAGGAGTTGAGGACAGAGCCACCCCGGCCTAAACCACGACTGGGGTGTCCTACAAAACCCTAACGATCTCATGTCAACTATGAATAGAATCGCCCGCGCCTGAAACCCTAACAAAAATGATAATGAGATGAAATGAACCTATTTGTGGCTTGTTCACGGACGCGGCCTGCTGGGGCCAAGCGCGTTCCAACCACTGATATGCATACGCCGATAAACTATTGCTCATCGTCATATTCCATACAGTGTTTGGACCTACGACCGCGCCCTCCCCATTCCGCGAAAACCGACCCCGTGCAATCCATATAGGAGGGTAAGTTTTCTTGGACGAGGGTTGCTCACCTCACGATAAAAAACAACTTCATTGTGATTACCAAATTAGCTGCTGGTACTAATTTTAGTAATCTGCAACAAAGCTCTTTTTTACCATGTGTAAAGTCCACCGAACATTTTCATGCCCGCGAGAGACTTTCGGCGGAATTTGATGAGTATTCATTGCACAGTATTCAAAATACTGGCACGCCAAATACTCAGTGCCCTAGGAAAAAAGCATAACATACAAAATAAATATATTATATCATATTTATATTATATACGAGCATATATAATATAAGATAATATAATATAAACAATCCCAAAATCCCACCCCAAATAAATCATTTATAAATCGATTTCCGCGAACGAATTTATGGCAAAAATTAACCCTGCAAACCCCAAACTACAGTTTATAAAAAAATATTCCCGACACAACAAAAAATAAAATCAATATTATCAAAATCTGTTCAAAATTTACCGTACCCGGTTCGCGACAAATTTCGAATATATTCGCGTCTTTAATTCGCCTTGAAGACTTGCTCCTTTCTCGATCCCTCGTTGTCCCCCGTTGTCCAGGTCCTGGGTTCCTGGCCTAATCGATCCGGACCTCATACCGGATTACACGAGCTAATAACAATTTAATAAAACTAAAACAATCCGGACCTCATGCCGGCATGAAATCTACCATTTAAAAGTTAAAGTTAGGATGATGATTATATCCCACGGAGTTTAGAAGGACGGTAATATCCAGGTCCAAAAGGATCCTGGCCTGTACGATGTCAATGGAACGGAAACGATCCGGATCTCATGCCGGATATGCGGAAGTTAGCGACCCGAGCCTTATGCCGGGTTACGCGAGCAAATTCACCCGGGACGAAAGTTACAATTTAAGTTAGATTTACAAGTTAAAGTTAGGATGACGACGCGCCCCCTTAAACTAAACTTAACTAGGCTGTACTGCAATGAACGTTTTTATTTGACTTATTAAACATTTCATTTTAATTTTAAGATTTGTATAAATGCAAAATATCTGTTTATTATAATGTTCTTTACCCCTAATTGGGTGTGACATCTTTTCTCTTAAGACCCAGAAAATCTCATTTCAAATGAATGAAATAGATTCAAAATTTTCTTTCAAAAATATGTAAATATTGTAAAATATTATTGTCTGAATAAAAATGTTGAAATACTATGTCTTTTATTAAATATTTATCAATGCTAAATAAACCTCAATCACACAAAACATTCAGGGGATCATTCATAAATAAAAATTGGTTTTTATTTTCATATTATTCTTATTTTCTTTTTATTTCTTTTTTTATATTTTACCCAAACATACGATACACACTCACACACACCTTTCATTCTAAATTATTTTTATATTCTCATTTATTAATAATTGAACATTCATTGCAATGTACAGCAACTTCCCAGCAAAATTGTAATAGGTACGAATTTAAAAATCCAAGTTTTCAAAAGCATTTAATATAGTAAAATATATATTTGTTAATAGATATTTATACACCAAATGAGCTAAGATAATATTTATTCATGAGAAGAAAGCTTAACCCACAAGCCCGTAAGGGCGAGTTGGTTAATTTCTTCGACTGAATAAACATTCTTAACTCATGTAGTTTATGTAATATTTTATTCAATTTTGAAAAAAAAGTAATAACAACCATTATGAACTTAATTTTGAAAAAATAAAATGCAATACGTTATTCTGAATTTGTAAAAATTAAAAATTATGTATCAGAAAATTGGGTCAAAAACTTAAACATTTCCTCTGTTTAGCAATTGTTGAGTGCGGGATTTGAACCCAAAACTAATTGGCATACAATAACAGTTAAAAATATAGAAAAATCAATTAAAAGAATGAATTGAAATTGTTGAAAATGAAACAATTTTTAATGAATTTTGCAGACAGGATTTTCCCAAATTATTATTATAGAAATATATTCAAATAATTGTTTATTAATAATTAATTATTTATTGTTTAATATGAAAAATAAAACTGAGTACAAATATGGCGCCCTATCTTATAACTAACTTATCCTAAGCTAACCTTAATTAAAGCTAGTCTTACACTATAAAATTTCCCGGGCAATTTTACAGAGCAAGATTTCGCTTACTCAATCACTCACACACTGTCATTCCTTTATATGCCACATTGTACTCAGTTTTAAGTTTATTTAAAGTTGAAATCAAAATATATTTAATACAAGCCTGTTTAATAATAAATAATTATATCATTACTGCTTATTACCCATTGTTGGGTGTATTATTTACTTTATTTTTTATTATTGATAGTTTGTATATTTAAATAAATAAATGGGAAAATCCGTGTCACAATCTAGGAGACATATATTGTAATGTTTTTTGGGCAAATAAATTTTGAAATTGTAAGATTTAAATAGTTTAAAAAATATATAAGTATTTTAGATATTTTATGTATTATGTAACACTAGTACAAACACTGTATTTTAAAATATTAAATTTGAATTGTTGTACAATTCATTGTATTGTATTTATATCGTATTGTTATGCCTTATACCCTAAAATTACGGGTACAGCAACAATTGCTAGATGGAGAAACATGTCAAGTTAATTGACCTAAAATATTTTAAAAATTTATATAAAATGTAAAAATTGATAAATTTTCAATTTGCTAGGAAGTTTATTTTCACATACCTTGTCTCAGGATAAACCTGGACATTTTACCAAACTACCACTATACAAATACAAGTATCCCACGTTGTCCTTCTGGGCCCTGGGTTGGTCTAGGCGCACTTTGATTTAAAGAATTTAATTCTATAATTTTATATTTTAAGGGTAGAGGTAACTACCACAGATTTAAATACTATGAAATACAAAAACAAAAAAATAGAAAGGAATGGTCGAGCACGGTCCAGCAAACCAGAAGAGTACAACCATCCTTTCACTATGAAAGACAAATTGTAAATGGCTGTTTACTACTTTACGAGATATATTTTTTTAAATAATTAGTTATCTAATACTTTGTTAATGACGTAACAACCGGCAAAAGGCCTGTGCAGCAGACAGAAATAAACAATTAAATCGTAATTTTTAATCGGAGATAAAATTACGTAATTAAAAATAAAAATTTCTATTTTGAAAACTAAGGCCTAGAGATTTTTTTCCTTATTTTTCCCGTAATCAGCATGCTTGAATTAAGAGAAAATGATACTTTAAATTTAAATACAGGGTGATCGAATTTTTAGTGGTCTACTGAATTGTTGATAGTTACCATTTTTTTCATTTTTGCTTACTCTTACTATACTAGCTACACACGGTTATTTAAAATTGGTACACATATGTAGAAATGTCCATAGAATCAAATGGCGCAACGCCCGTTGAAGTATCTTTTACCATTCATAAGTTATAGTCCGTCAAAGTCAAAAAATATTGTCAATTTTGCATTAAAAATAAAAATTTGTATTTTAAAAACTAAGGCCTAGATATTTTTTTCATTATTTTTCCCGTAATCAGCATGCTTGAATTAAGAGAAAATGATACCTTAAATTTAAATACAGGTGATCGAATTTTTAGTAGACTACTGAATTGTTGAAAGTTACCATTTTTTTTCATTTTTGCTTACTCTTACTATACTAGCTACACACGGTTATTCAAAATTGGTACACATATGTAGAAATGTCCATAGAATCGAATGGCGCAACGTCCGTTAAAGTATCTTTTACCATTCATAAGTTATAATCCGTCAAAGTCAAAAAATATTGTCAATTTTGCATTAAAAATAAAAATTTCTATTTTGAAAACTAAGGCCTAGAGATTTCTTTCCTTATTTTTCCCGTAATCAGCATGCTTGAATTAAGAGAAAATGATACTTTAAATTTAAATACAGGGTGATCGAATTTTTAGTGGACTACTGAATTGTTGAAAGTTACCATTTTTTTCATTTTTGCTTACTCTTACTATACTAGCTACACACGGTTATTCAAAATTGGTACACATATGTAGAAATGTCCATAGAATCGAATGGCGCAACGCCCGTTAAAGTATCTTTTACCATTCTTAAGTTATAGTCAGTCAAAGTCAATAAATATTGTCAATTTTGCATTAAAAATAAAAATTTCTATTTTGAAAACTAAGGCCTAGAGATTTCTTTCCTTAATTTTCCCGTAATCAGCATGCTTGAATTAAGAGAAAATGATACTTTAAATTTAAATACAGGGTGATCGAATTTTTAGTGGACTACTGAATTGTTGAAAGTTACCATTTTTTTCATTTTTGCTTACTCTTACTATACTAGCTACACATGGTTATTGAAAATTGGTAAACATATGTAGAAATGTCCATAGAATCGAATGGCGCAACGCCCGTTAAAGTATCGTTTACCATTCATAAGTTATAGTCCGTCAAAGTTAAAAATATTGTCAATTTTGCATTAAAAATAAAAATTTCTATTTTGAAAACTAAGGCCTAGAGATTTTTTTCCTTATTTTTCCCGTAATCAGCATGCTTGAATTAAGAGAAAATGATACTTTAAAATTAAATACAGAGTGATCGAATTTTTAGTGGACTACTGAATTGTTGAAAGTTACCATTTTTTTCATTTTTGCTTACTCTTACTATACTAGCTACACATGGTTATTGAAAATTGGTAAACATATGTAGAAATGTCCATAGAATCGAATGGCGCAACGCCCGTTAAAGTATCGTTTACCATTCATAAGTTATAGTCCGTCAAAGTTAAAAATATTGTCAATTTTGCATTAAAAATAAAAATTTCTATTTTGAAAACTAAGACCTAGAGATTTTTTTCCTTATTTTTCCCGTAATCAGCATGCTTGAATTAAGAGAAAATGATACTTTAAAATTAAATACAGAGTGATCGAATTTTTAGTGGACTACTGAATTGTTGAAAGTTACCATTTTTTTCATTTTTGCTTACTCTTACTATACTAGCTACACACGGTTATTTAAAATTGGTACACACATGTAGATATGTCCATAGAATCGAATGGCGCAACGCCCGTTAAAGTATCTTTTACCATTCATAAGTTATAGTCCGTCAAAGTCAAAAAATATTGTCAATTTTGCATTAAAAATAAAAATTTCTATTTTGAAAACTAAGGCCTAGAGATTTTTTTCATTATTTTTCCCGTAATCAGTATGCATGAATTAAGAGAAAATGATACTTTAAATTTAAATACAGGCTGATCGAATTTTTAGTGGACTACTGAATTGTTGAAAGTAGCCATTTTTTCATTTTTGCTTACTCTTACTATACTAGCTAGACACGGTTATTCAAAATTGGTACACATATGTAGAAATGTCTATAGAATGGAATGGCGCAACGCCCGTTAAAGTATATTTTACCATTCATAAGTTATAGTCCGTCAAAGTCAAAAAATATTGTCAATTTTGCATTAAAAATAAAAATTTCTATTTTGAAAACTAAGGCCTAGAGATTTTTTTCCTTATTTTTCCCGTAATCAGCATGCTTAAATTAAGAGAAAACGATACTTTAAATTTAAATACAGGCTGATCGAATTTTTAGTGGACTACTGAATTGTTGAAAGTTGCCATTTTTTCATTTTTGCTTACTCTTACTATACTAGCTAGACACGGTTATTCAAAATTGGTACACATATGTAGAAATGTCCATAGAATCGAATGGCGCAACGCCCGTTAAAGTATCTTTTACCATTCATAAGTTATAGTCCGTCAAAGTTAAAAAATATTGTCAATTTTGCATTAAAAATAAAAATTTCTATTTTAAAAACTAAGGCCTAGAGATTTTTTTCATTATTTTCCCCGTAATCAGCATGCTTGAATTAAGAGAAAATGATACTTTAAATTTAAATACAGGCTGATCGAATTTTTAGTGGACTACTGAATTGTTGAAAGTTACCATTTTTTTCATTTTTGCTTACTCTTACTATACTAGCTACACATGGTTATTGAAAATTGGTAAACATATGTAGAAATGTCCATAGAATCGAATGGCGCAACGCCCGTTAAAGTATCGTTTACCATTCATAAGTTATAGTCCGTCAAAGTTAAAAATATTGTCAATTTTGCATTAAAAATAAAAATTTCTATTTTGAAAACTAAGGCCTAGAGATTTTTTTCCTTATTTTTCCCGTAATCAGCATGCTTGAATTAAGAGAAAATGATACTTTAAAATTAAATACAGAGTGATCGAATTTTTAGTGGACTACTGAATTGTTGAAAGTTACCATTTTTTTCATTTTTGCTTACTCTTACTATACTAGCTACACACGGTTATTTAAAATTGGTACACACATGTAGAAATGTCCATAGAATCGAATGGCGCAACGCCCGTTAAAGTATCTTTTACCATTCATAAGTTATAGTCCGTCAAAGTCAAAAAATATTGTCAATTTTGCATTAAAAATAAAAATTTCTATTTTAAAAACTAAGGCCTAGAGATTTTTTTCATTATTTTCCCCGTAATCAGCATGCTTGAATTAAGAGAAAATGATACTTTAAATTTAAATACAGGCTGATCGAATTTTTAGTAGACTACTGAATTGTTGAAAGTTACCATTTTTTTCATTTTTGCTTACTCTTACTATACTAGCTACACATGGTTATTGAAAATTGGTAAACATATGTAGAAATGTCCATAGAATCGAATGGCGCAACGCCCGTTAAAGTATCGTTTACCATTCATAAGTTATAGTCCGTCAAAGTTAAAAATATTGTCAATTTTGCATTAAAAATAAAAATTTCTATTTTGAAAACTAAGGCCTAGAGATTTTTTTCCTTATTTTTCCCGTAATCAGCATGCTTGAATTAAGAGAAAATGATACTTTAAAATTAAATACAGAGTGATCGAATTTTTAGTGGACTACTGAATTGTTGAAAGTTACCATTTTTTTCATTTTTGCTTACTCTTACTATACTAGCTACACATGGTTATTGAAAATTGGTAAACATATGTAGAAATGTCCATAGAATCGAATGGCGCAACGCCCGTTAAAGTATCGTTTACCATTCATAAGTTATAGTCCGTCAAAGTTAAAAATATTGTCAATTTTGCATTAAAAATAAAAATTTCTATTTTGAAAACTAAGACCTAGAGATTTTTTTCCTTATTTTTCCCGTAATCAGCATGCTTGAATTAAGAGAAAATGATACTTTAAAATTAAATACAGAGTGATCGAATTTTTAGTGGACTACTGAATTGTTGAAAGTTACCATTTTTTTCATTTTTGCTTACTCTTACTATACTAGCTACACACGGTTATTCAAAATTGGTCCACATATGTAGAAATGTCCATAGAAACGAATGGCGCAATGCCCGTTAAAGTATCTTTTACCGTTCATAAGTTATAGTCCGTCAAAGTCAAAAAATATTGTCAATTTTGCATTAAAAATAAAAATTTCTATTTTGAAAACTATAGCCTAGAGATTTTTTTCCTTATTTTTCCCGTAATCAGCATGCGTGAATTAAGAGAAAATGATACTTTAAAATTAAATACAGAGTGATCGAATTTTTAGTGGACTACTGAATTGTTGAAAGTTACCATTTTTTTCATTTTTGCTTACTCTTACTATACTAGCTACACACGGTTATTTAAAATTGGTACACACATGTAGAAATGTCCATAGAATCGAATGGCGCAACGCCCGTTAAAGTATCTTTTACCATTCATAAGTTATAGTCCGTCAAAGTCAAAAAATATTGTCAATTTTGCATTAAAAATAAAAATTTCTATTTTAAAAACTAAGGCCTAGAGATTTTTTTCATTATTTTCCCCGTAATCAGCATGCTTGAATTAAGAGAAAATGATACTTTAAATTTAAATACAGGCTGATCGAATTTTTAGTAGACTACTGAATTGTTGAAAGTTACCATTTTTTTCATTTTTGCTTACTCTTACTATACTAGCTACACATGGTTATTGAAAATTGGTAAACATATGTAGAAATGTCCATAGAATCGAATGGCGCAACGCCCGTTAAAGTATCGTTTACCATTCATAAGTTATAGTCCGTCAAAGTTAAAAATATTGTCAATTTTGCATTAAAAATAAAAATTTCTATTTTGAAAACTAAGGCCTAGAGATTTTTTTCCTTATTTTTCCCGTAATCAGCATGCTTGAATTAAGAGAAAATGATACTTTAAAATTAAATACAGAGTGATCGAATTTTTAGTGGACTACTGAATTGTTGAAAGTTACCATTTTTTTCATTTTTGCTTACTCTTACTATACTAGCTACACATGGTTATTGAAAATTGGTAAACATATGTAGAAATGTCCATAGAATCGAATGGCGCAACGCCCGTTAAAGTATCGTTTACCATTCATAAGTTATAGTCCGTCAAAGTTAAAAATATTGTCAATTTTGCATTAAAAATAAAAATTTCTATTTTGAAAACTAAGACCTAGAGATTTTTTTCCTTATTTTTCCCGTAATCAGCATGCTTGAATTAAGAGAAAATGATACTTTAAAATTAAATACAGAGTGATCGAATTTTTAGTGGACTACTGAATTGTTGAAAGTTACCATTTTTTTCATTTTTGCTTACTCTTACTATACTAGCTACACACGGTTATTTAAAATTGGTACACACATGTAGAAATGTCCATAGAATCGAATGGCGCAACGCCCGTTAAAGTATCTTTTACCATTCATAAGTTATAGTCCGTCAAAGTCAAAAAATATTGTCAATTTTGCATTAAAAATAAAAATTTCTATTTTGAAAACTAAGGCCTAGAGATTTTTTTCCTTATTTTTCCCGTAATCAGCATGCTTAAATTAAGAGAAAACGATACTTTAAATTTAAATACAGGCTGATCGAATTTTTAGTGGACTACTGAATTGTTGAAAGTTGCCATTTTTTCATTTTTGCTTACTCTTACTATACTAGCTAGACACGGTTATTCAAAATTGGTACACATATGTAGAAATGTCTATAGAATCGAATGGCGCAACGCCCGTTAAAGTATATTTTACCATTCATAAGTTATAGTCCGTCAAAGTCAAAAAATATTGTCAATTTTGCATTAAAAATAAAAATTTCTATTTTGAAAACTAAGGCCTAGAGATTTTTTTCCTTATTTTTCCCGTAATCAGCATGCATGAATTAAGAGAAAATGATACTTTAAATTTAAATACAGGGTGACTGAATTTTTAGAGGACTACTGAATTGTTGAAAGTTACCATTTTTTTCATTTTTGCTTACTCTTACTATACTAGCAACACACGGTTATTTAAAATTGGTACACATATGTAGAAATGTCCATAGAAACGAATGGCGCAACGCCCGTTAAAGTATCTTTTACCGTTCATAAGTTATAGTCCGTCAAAGTCAATAAATATTATCAATTTTGCATTAAAAATAAAAATTTCTATTTTGAAAACTAAGGCCTAGAGATTTTTTTCATTATTTTTCCCGTAATCAGCATGCTTGAATTAAGAGAAAATGATACTTTAAATTTAAATACAGGGTGATCGAATTTTTAGTGGACTACTGAATTGTTGAAAGTTGCCATTTTTTCATTTTTGCTTACTCTTACTATACTAGCTAGACACGGTTATTCAAAATTGGTACACATATGTAGAAATGTCTATAGAATCGAATGGCGCAACGCCCGTTAAAGTATATTTTACCATTCATAAGTTATAGTCCGTCAAAGTCAAAAAATATTGTCAATTTTGCATTAAAAATAAAAATTTCTATTTTGAAAACTAAGGCCTAGAGATTTTTTTCCTTATTTTTCCCGTAATCAGCATGCGTGAATTAAGAGAAAATGATACTTTAAAATTAAATACAGAGTGATCGAATTTTTAGTGGACTACTGAATTGTTGAAAGTTACCATTTTTTTCATTTTTGCTTACTCTTACTATACTAGCTACACACGGTTATTTAAAATTGGTACACATATGTAGAAATGTCCATAGAATCGAATGGCGCAACGCCCGTTAAAGTATCTTTTACCATCATAAGTTATAATCCGTCAAAGTCAAAAAATATTGTCAATTTTGCATTAAAAATAAAAATTTCTATTTTGAAAACTAAGGCCTAGAGATTTTTTTCATTATTTTTCCCGTAATCAGCATGCTTGAATTAAGAGAAAATGATACTTTAAATTTAAATACAGGCTGATCGAATTTTTAGTGGACTACTGAATTGTTGAAAGTTACCATTTTTTTCATTTTTGCTTACTCTTACTATACTAGCTACACACGGTTATTCAAAATTGGTCCACATATGTAGAAATGTCCATAGAATCGAATGGCGCAACGCCCGTTAAAGTATCTTTTACCATTCATAAGTTATAGTCCGTCAAAGTCAAAAAATATTGTCAATTTTGCATTAAAAATAAAAATTTCTATTTTAAAAACTAAGGCCTAGAGATTTTTTTCCTTATTTTTCCCGTAATCAGCATGCATGAATTAAGAGAAAATGATACTTTAAATTTAAATACAGGGTGATCGAATTTTTAGTGGACTACTGAATTGTTGAAAGTTACCATTTTTTTCATTTTTGCTTACTCTTACTATACTAGCTACACACGGTTATTCAAAATTGGTACACATATGTATAAATGTCCATAGAATCGAATGGCGCAACGCCCGTTAAAGTATCTTTTACCATTCATAAGTTATAGTCCGTCAAAGTCAAAAAATATTGTCAATTTTGCATTAAAAATAAAAATTTCAATTTTGAAAACTAAGGCCTAGAGATTTTTTTCCTTATTTTTCCCGTAATCAGCATGCTTAAATTAAGAGAAAACGATACTTTAAATTTAAATACAGGCTGATCGAATTTTTAGTGGACTACTGAATTGTTGAAAGTTGCCATTTTTTCATTTTTGCTTACTCTTACTATACTAGCTAGACACGGTTATTCAAAATTGGTACACATATGTAGAAATGTCTATAGAATCGAATGGCGCAACGCCCGTTAAAGTATATTTTACCATTCATAAGTTATAGTCCGTCAAAGTCAAAAAATATTGTCAATTTTGCATTAAAAATAAAAATTTCTATTTTGAAAACTAAGGCCTAGAGATTTTTTTCCTTATTTTTCCCGTAATCAGCATGCATGAATTAAGAGAAAATGATACTTTAAATTTAAATACAGGGTGACTGAATTTTTAGAGGACTACTGAATTGTTGAAAGTTACCATTTTTTTCATTTTTGCTTACTCTTACTATACTAGCAACACACGGTTATTTAAAATTGGTACACATATGTAGAAATGTCCATAGAAACGAATGGCGCAACGCCCGTTAAAGTATCTTTTACCGTTCATAAGTTATAGTCCGTCAAAGTCAATAAATATTATCAATTTTGCATTAAAAATAAAAATTTCTATTTTGAAAACTAAGGCCTAGAGATTTTTTTCATTATTTTTCCCGTAATCAGCATGCTTGAATTAAGAGAAAATGATACTTTAAATTTAAATACAGGGTGATCGAATTTTTAGTGGACTACTGAATTGTTGAAAGTTGCCATTTTTTCATTTTTGCTTACTCTTACTATACTAGCTAGACACGGTTATTCAAAATTGGTACACATATGTAGAAATGTCTATAGAATCGAATGGCGCAACGCCCGTTAAAGTATATTTTACCATTCATAAGTTATAGTCCGTCAAAGTCAAAAAATATTGTCAATTTTGCATTAAAAATAAAAATTTCTATTTTGAAAACTAAGGCCTAGAGATTTTTTTCCTTATTTTTCCCGTAATCAGCATGCTTGAATTAAGAGAAAATGATACTTTAAATTTATATACAGGCTGATCGAATTTTTAGTGGACTACTGAATTGTTGAAAGTTACCATTTTTTTCATTTTTGCTTACTCTTACTATACTAGCTACAAACGGTTATTCAAAATTGGTACACATATGTATAAATGTCCATAGAATCGAATGGCGCAACGCCCGTTAAAGTATCTTTTACCATTCATAAGTTATAGTCCGTCAAAATCAAAAAATATTGTCAATTTTGCATTAAAAATAAAAATTTCTATTTTGAAAACTAAGGCCTAGAGATTTTTTTCCTTATTTTTCCCGTAATCAGCATGCATGAATTAAGAGAAAATGATACTTTAAATTTAAATACAGGGTGACCGAATTTTTAGAGGACTACTGAATTGTTGAAAGTTACCATTTTTTCATTTTTGCTTACTCTTACTATACTAGCAACACACGGTTATTTAAAATTGGTACACATATGTAGAAATGTCCATAGAAACGAATGGCGCAATGCCCGTTAAAGTATCTTTTACCATTCATAAGTTATAGTCCGTCAAAGTCAAAAAATATTGTCAATTTTGCATTAAAATAAAAATTTCTATTTTGAAAACTATAGCCTAGAGATTTTTTTCCTTATTTTTCCCGTAATCAGCATGCGTGAATTAAGAGAAAATGATACTTTAAAATTAAATACAGAGTGATCGAATTTTTAGTGGACTACTGAATTGTTGAAAGTTACCATTTTTTTCATTTTTGCTTACTCTTACTATACTAGCTACACACGGTTATTTAAAATTGGTACACATATGTAGAATTGTCCATAGAATCGAATGGCGCAACGCCCGTTAAAGTATCTTTTACCATCATAAGTTATAATCCGTCAAAGTCAAAAAATATTGTCAATTTTGCATTAAAAATAAAAATTTCTATTTTGAAAACTAAGGCCTAGAGATTTTTTTCATTATTTTTCCCGTAATCAGCATGCTTGAATTAAGAGAAAATGATACTTTAAATTTAAATACAGGGTGATCGAATTTTTAGTGGACTACTGAATTGTTGAAAGTTACCATTTTTTTCATTTTTGCTTACTCTTACTATACTAGCTACACACGGTTATTCAAAATTGGTCCACATATGTAGAAATGTCCATAGAATCGAATGGCGCAACGCCCGTTAAAGTATCTTTTACCATTCATAAGTTATAGTCCGTCAAAGTCAAAAAATATTGTCAATTTTGCATTAAAAATAAAAATTTCTATTTTGAAAACTAAGGCCTAGAGATTTTTTTCCTTATTTTTCCCGTAATCAGCATGCATGAATTAAGAGAAAATGATACTTTAAATTTAAATACAGGGTGATCGAATTTTTAGTGGACTACTGAATTGTTGAAAGTTACCATTTTTTTCATTTTTGCTTACTCTTACTATACTAGCTACACACGGTTATTCAAAATTGGTACACATATGTATAAATGTCCATAGAATCGAATGGCGCAACGCCCGTTAAAGTATCTTTTACCATTCATAAGTTATAGTCCGTCAAAGTCAAAAAATATTGTCAATTTTGCATTAAAAATAAAAATTTCAATTTTGAAAACTAAGGCCTAGAGATTTTTTTCCTTATTTTTCCCGTAATCAGCATGCATGAATTAAGAGAAAATGATACTTTAAATTTAAATACAGGGTGACCGAATTTTTAGAGGACTACTGAATTGTTGAAAGTTACCATTTTTTTCATTTTTGCTTACTCTTACTATACTAGCAACACACGGTTATTTAAAATTGGTACACATATGTAGAAATGTCCATAGAAACGAATGGCGCAATGCCCGTTAAAGTATCTTTTACCGTTCATAAGTTATAGTCCGTCAAAGTCAAAAAATATTGTCAATTTTGCATTAAAAATAAAAATTTCTATTTTGAAAACTATAGCCTAGAGATTTTTTTCCTTATTTTTCCCGTAATCAGCATGCGTGAATTAAGAGAAAATGATACTTTAAATTTAAATACAGGTGATCGAATTTTTAGTGGACTACTGAATTGTTGAAAGTTACCATTTTTTTCATTTTTGCTTACTCTTACTATACTAGCTACACACGGTTATTTAAAATTGGTACACATATGTAGAAATGTCCATAGAATCGAATGGCGCAACGCCCGTTAAAGTATCTTTTACCATTCATAAGTTATAATCCGTCAAAGTCAAAAAATATTGTCAATTTTGCATTAAAAATAAAAATTTCTATTTTGAAAACTAAGGCCTAGAGATTTTTTTCCTTATTTTTCCCGTAATCAGCATGCTTGAATTAAGAGAAAATGATACTTTAAATTTAAATACAGGGTGATCGAATTTTTAGTGGACTACTGAATTGTTGAAAGTTACCATTTTTTTCATTTTTGCTTACTCTTACTATACTAGCTACACACGGTTATTCAAAATTGGTCCACATATGTAGAAATGTCCATAGAATCGAATGGCGCAACGCCCGTTAAAGTATCTTTTACCATTCATAAGTTATAGTCCGTCAAAGTCAAAAAATATTGTCAATTTTGCATTAAAAATAAAAATTTCTATTTTGAAAACTAAGGCCTAGAGATTTTTTTCCTTATTTTTCCCGTAATCAGCATGCATGAATTAAGAGAAAATGATACTTTAAATTTAAATACAGGGTGATCGAATTTTTAGTGGACTACTGAATTGTTGAAAGTTACCATTTTTTTCATTTTTGCTTACTCTTACTATACTAGCTACACACGGTTATTCAAAATTGGTACACATATGTATAAATGTCCATAGAATCGAATGGCGCAACGCCCGTTAAAGTATCTTTTACCATTCATAAGTTATAGTCCGTCAAAGTCAAAAAATATTGTCAATTTTGCATTAAAAATAAAAATTTCAATTTTGAAAACTAAGGCCTAGAGATTTTTTTCCTTATTTTTCCCGTAATCAGCATGCATGAATTAAGAGAAAATGATACTTTAAATTTAAATACAGGGTGACCGAATTTTTAGAGGACTACTGAATTGTTGAAAGTTACCATTTTTTTCATTTTTGCTTACTCTTACTATACTAGCAACACACGGTTATTTAAAATTGGTACACATATGTAGAAATGTCCATAGAAACGAATGGCGCAATGCCCGTTAAAGTATCTTTTACCGTTCATAAGTTATAGTCCGTCAAAGTCAAAAAATATTGTCAATTTTGCATTAAAAATAAAAATTTCTATTTTGAAAACTATAGCCTAGAGATTTTTTTCCTTATTTTTCCCGTAATCAGCATGCGTGAATTAAGAGAAAATGATACTTTAAATTTAAATACAGGTGATCGAATTTTTAGTGGACTACTGAATTGTTGAAAGTTACCATTTTTTTCATTTTTGCTTACTCTTACTATACTAGCTACACACGGTTATTTAAAATTGGTACACATATGTAGAAATGTCCATAGAATCGAATGGCGCAACGCCCGTTAAAGTATCTTTTACCATTCATAAGTTATAATCCGTCAAAGTCAAAAAATATTGTCAATTTTGCATTAAAAATAAAAATTTCTATTTTGAAAACTAAGGCCTAGAGATTTTTTTCCTTATTTTTCCCGTAATCAGCATGCGTGAATTAAGAGAAAATGATACTTTAAAATTAAATACAGGGTGATCGAATTTTAAGTGGACTACTGAATTGTTGAAAGTTACCATTTTTTTCATTTTTGCTTACTCTTACTATACTAGCTACACACGGTTATTTAAAATTGGTACACATATGTATAAATGTCCATAGAATCGAATGGCGCAACGCCCGTTAAAGTATCTTTTACCATTCATAAGTTATAGTCCGTCAAAGTCAAAAAATATTGTCAATTTTGCATTAAAAATAAAAATTTCTATTTTGAAAACTAAGGCCTAGAGATTTTTTTCCTTATTTTTCCCGTAATCAGCATGCATGAATTAAGAGAAAATGATACTTTAAAATTAAATACAGAGTGATCGAATTTTTAGTGGACTACTGAATTGTTGAAAGTTACCATTTTTTTCATTTTTGCTTACTCTTACTATACTAGCTACACACGGTTATTTAAAATTGGTACACACATGTAGAAATGTCCATAGAATCGAATGGCGCAACGCCCGTTAAAGTATCTTTTACCATTCATAAGTTATAGTCCGTCAAAGTCAAAAAATATTGTCAATTTTGCATTAAAAATAAAAATTTCTATTTTAAAAACTAAGGCCTAGAGATTTTTTTCATTATTTTCCCCGTAATCAGCATGCTTGAATTAAGAGAAAATGATACTTTAAATTTAAATACAGGCTGATCGAATTTTTAGTAGACTACTGAATTGTTGAAAGTTACCATTTTTTTCATTTTTGCTTACTCTTACTATACTAGCTACACATGGTTATTGAAAATTGGTAAACATATGTAGAAATGTCTATAGAATCGAATGGCGCAACGCCCGTTAAAGTATCGTTTACCATTCATAAGTTATAGTCCGTCAAAGTTAAAAATATTGTCAATTTTGCATTAAAAATAAAAATTTCTATTTTGAAAACTAAGGCCTAGAGATTTTTTTCCTTATTTTTCCCGTAATCAGCATGCTTGAATTAAGAGAAAATAATACTTTAAAATTAAATACAGAGTGATCGAATTTTTAGTGGACTACTGAATTGTTGAAAGTTACCATTTTTTTCATTTTTGCTTACTCTTACTATACTAGCTACACATGGTTATTGAAAATTGGTAAACATATGTAGAAATGTCCATAGAATCGAATGGCGCAACGCCCGTTAAAGTATCGTTTACCATTCATAAGTTATAGTCCGTCAAAGTTAAAAATATTGTCAATTTTGCATTAAAAATAAAAATTTCTATTTTGAAAACTAAGACCTAGAGATTTTTTTCCTTATTTTTCCCGTAATCAGCATGCTTGAATTAAGAGAAAATGATACTTTAAAATTAAATACAGAGTGATCGAATTTTTAGTGGACTACTGAATTGTTGAAAGTTACCATTTTTTTCATTTTTGCTTACTCTTACTATACTAGCTACACACGGTTATTTAAAATTGGTACACACATGTAGAAATGTCCATAGAATCGAATGGCGCAACGCCCGTTAAAGTATCTTTTACCATTCATAAGTTATAGTCCGTCAAAGTCAAAAAATATTGTCAATTTTGCATTAAAAATAAAAATTTCTATTTTGAAAACTAAGGCCTAGAGATTTTTTTCATTATTTTTCCCGTAATCAGCATGCTTGAATTAAGAGAAAATGATACTTTAAATTTAAATACAGGCTGATCGAATTTTTAGTGGACTACTGAATTGTTGAAAGTTGCCATTTTTTCATTTTTGCTTACTCTTACTATACTAGCTAGACACGGTTATTCAAAATTGGTACACATATGTAGAAATGTCTATAGAATGGAATGGCGCAACGCCCGTTAAAGTATATTTTACCATTCATAAGTTATAGTCCGTCAAAGTCAAAAAATATTGTCAATTTTGCATTAAAAATAAAAATTTCTATTTTGAAAACTAAGGCCTAGAGATTTTTTTCCTTATTTTTCCCGTAATCAGCATGCTTAAATTAAGAGAAAACGATACTTTAAATTTAAATACAGGCTGATCGAATTTTTAGTGGACTACTGAATTGTTGAAAGTTGCCATTTTTTCATTTTTGCTTACTCTTACTATACTAGCTAGACACGGTTATTCAAAATTGGTACACATATGTAGAAATGTCTATAGAATCGAATGGCGCAAAGCCCGTTAAAGTATCTTTTACCGTTCATAAGTTATAGTCCGTCAAAGTCAATAAATATTATCAATTTTGCATTAAAAATAAAAATTTCTATTTTGAAAACTAAGGCCTAGAGATTTTTTTCATTATTTTTCCCGTAATCAGCATGCTTGAATTAAGAGAAAATGATACTTTAAATTTAAATACAGGGTGATCGAATTTTTAGTGGACTACTGAATTGTTGAAAGTTGCCATTTTTTCATTTTTGCTTACTCTTACTATACTAGCTAGACACGGTTATTCAAAATTGGTACACATATGTAGAAATGTCTATAGAATCGAATGGCGCAACGCCCGTTAAAGTATATTTTACCATTCATAAGTTATAGTCCGTCAAAGTCAAAAAATATTGTCAATTTTGCATTAAAAATAAAAATTTCTATTTTGAAAACTAAGGCCTAGAGATTTTTTTCCTTATTTTTCCCGTAATCAGCATGCTTGAATTAAGAGAAAATGATACTTTAAATTTATATACAGGCTGATCGAATTTTTAGTGGACTACTGAATTGTTGAAAGTTACCATTTTTTTCATTTTTGCTTACTCTTACTATACTAGCTACAAACGGTTATTCAAAATTGGTACACATATGTATAAATGTCCATAGAATCGAATGGCGCAACGCCCGTTAAAGTATCTTTTACCATTCATAAGTTATAGTCCGTCAAAATCAAAAAATATTGTCAATTTTGCATTAAAAATAAAAATTTCTATTTTGAAAACTAAGGCCTAGAGATTTTTTTCCTTATTTTTCCCGTAATCAGCATGCATGAATTAAGAGAAAATGATACTTTAAATTTAAATACAGGGTGATCGAATTTTTAGTGGACTACTGAATTGTTGAAAGTTACCATTTTTTTCATTTTTGCTTACTCTTACTATACTAGCTACACACGGTTATTCAAAATTGGTCCACATATGTAGAAATGTCCATAGAATCGAATGGCGCAACGCCCGTTAAAGTATCTTTTACCATTCATAAGTTATAGTCCGTCAAAGTCAAAAAATATTGTCAATTTTGCATTAAAAATAAAAATTTCTATTTTGAAAACTAAGGCCTAGAGATTTTTTTCCTTATTTTTCCCGTAATCAGCATGCATGAATTAAGAGAAAATGATACTTTAAATTTAAATACAGGGTGATCGAATTTTTAGTGGACTACTGAATTGTTGAAAGTTACCATTTTTTTCATTTTTGCTTACTCTTACTATACTAGCTACACACGGTTATTCAAAATTGGTACACATATGTATAAATGTCCATAGAATCGAATGGCGCAACGCCCGTTAAAGTATCTTTTACCATCATAAGTTATAATCCGTCAAAGTCAAAAAATATTGTCAATTTTGCATTAAAAATAAAAATTTCTATTTTGAAAACTAAGGCCTAGAGATTTTTTTCATTATTTTTCCCGTAATCAGCATGCTTGAATTAAGAGAAAATGATACTTTAAATTTAAATACAGGGTGATCGAATTTTTAGTGGACTACTGAATTGTTGAAAGTTACCATTTTTTTCATTTTTGCTTACTCTTACTATACTAGCTACACACGGTTATTCAAAATTAATCCACATATGTAGAAATGTCCATAGAATCGAATGGCGCAACGCCCGTTAAAGTATCTTTTACCATTCATAAGTTATAGTCCGTCAAAGTCAAAAAATATTGTCAATTTTGCATTAAAAATAAAAATTTCTATTTTGAAAACTAAGGCCTAGAGATTTTTTTCCTTATTTTTCCCGTAATCAGCATGCATGAATTAAGAGAAAATGATACTTTAAATTTAAATACAGGGTGATCGAATTTTTAGTGGACTACTGAATTGTTGAAAGTTACCATTTTTTTCATTTTTGCTTACTCTTACTATACTAGCTACACACGGTTATTCAAAATTGGTACACATATGTATAAATGTCCATAGAATCGAATGGCGCAACGCCCGTTAAAGTATCTTTTACCATTCATAAGTTATAGTCCGTCAAAGTCAAAAAATATTGTCAATTTTGCATTAAAAATAAAAATTTCAATTTTGAAAACTAAGGCCTAGAGATTTTTTTCCTTATTTTTCCCGTAATCAGCATGCATGAATTAAGAGAAAATGATACTTTAAATTTAAATACAGGGTGACCAAATTTTTAGAGGACTACTGAATTGTTGAAAGTTACCATTTTTTTCATTTTTGCTTACTCTTACTATACTAGCAACACACGGTTATTTAAAATTGGTACACATATGTAGAAATGTCCATAGAAACGAATGGCGCAATGCCCGTTAAAGTATCTTTTACCGTTCATAAGTTATAGTCCGTCAAAGTCAAAAAATATTGTCAATTTTGCATTAAAAATAAAAATTTCTATTTTGAAAACTATAGCCTAGAGATTTTTTTCCTTATTTTTCCCGTAATCAGCATGCGTGAATTAAGAGAAAATGATACTTTAAAATTAAATACAGAGTGATCGAATTTTTAGTGGACTACTGAATTGTTGAAAGTTACCATTTTTTTCATTTTTGCTTACTCTTACTATACTAGCTACACACGGTTATTTAAAATTGGTACACATATGTAGAAATGTCCATAGAATCGAATGGCGCAACGCCCGTTAAAGTATCTTTTACCATTCATAAGTTATAATCCGTCAAAGTCAAAAAATATTGTCAATTTTGCATTAAAAATAAAAATTTCTATTTTGAAAACTAAGGCCTAGAGATTTTTTTCCTTATTTTTCCCGTAGTCAGCATGCGTGAATTAAGAGAAAATGATACTTTAAAATTAAATACAGGGTGATCGAATTTTAAGTGGACTACTGAATTGTTGAAAGTTACCATTTTTTTCATTTTTGCTTACTCTTACTATACTAGCTACACACGGTTATTTAAAATTGGTACACGTATGTAGAAATGTCCATAGAATCGAATGGCGCAACGCCCGTTAAAGTATCTTTTACCATTCATAAGTTATAGTCCGTCAAAGTCAAAAAATATTGTCAATTTTGCATTAAAAATAAAAATTTCTATTTTGAAAACTAAGGCCTAGAGATTTTTTTCATTATTTTTCCCGTAATCAGCATGCATGAGTTAAGAGAAAATGATACTTTAAAATTAAATACAGAGTGATCGAATTTTTAGTGGACTACTGAAATGTTGAAAGTTACCATTTTTTTCATTTTTGCTTACTCTTACTATACTAGCTACACACGGTTATTCAAAATTGGTACACATATGTAGAAATGTCCATAGAATCGAATGGCGCAACGCCCGTTAAAGTATCTTTTACCATTCATAAGTTATAGTCCGTCAAAGTCAAAAAATATTGTCAATTTTGCATTAAAAATAAAAATTTCTATTTTGAAAACTAAGGCCTAGAGATTTTTTTCGTTATTTTTCCCGTAATCAGCATGCATGAATTAAGAGAAAATGATACTTTAAATTTAAATACAGGGTGATCGAATTTTTAGTGGACTACTGAATTGTTGAAAGTTACCATTTTTTTCATTTTTGCTTACTCTTACTATACTAGCTACACACGGTTATTCAAAATTGGTACACATATGTATAAATGTCCATAGAATCGAATGGCGCAACGCCCGTTAAAGTATCTTTTACCATTCATAAGTTATAGTCCGTCAAAGTCAAAAAATATTGTCAATTTTGCATTAAAAATAAAAATTTCTATTTTGAAAACTAAGGCCTAGAGATTTTTTTCCTTATTTTTCCCGTAATCAGCATGCATGAATTAAGAGAAAATGATACTTTAAATTTAAATACAGGGTGACCGAATTTTTAGAGGACTACTGAATTGTTGAAAGTTACCATTTTTTTCATTTTTGCTTACTCTTACTATACTAGCAACACACGGTTATTTAAAATTGGTACACATATGTAGAAATGTCCATAGAAACGAATGGCGCAATGCCCGTTCAAGTATCTTTTACCGTTCATAAGTTATAGTCCGTCAAAGTCAAAAAATATTGTCAATTTTGCATTAAAAATAAAAATTTCTATTTTGAAAACTATAGCCTAGAGATTTTTTTCCTTATTTTTCCCGTAATCAGCATGCGTGAATTAAGAGAAAATGATACTTTAAAATTAAATACAGAGTGATCGAATTTTTAGTGGACTACTGAAATGTTGAAAGTTACCATTTTTTTCATTTTTGCTTACTCTTACTATACTAGCTACACACGGTTATTTAAAATTGGTACACATATGTAGAAATGTCCATAGAATCGAATGGCGCAACGCCCGTTAAAGTATCTTTTACCATTCATAAGTTATAATCCGTCAAAGTCAAAAAATATTGTCAATTTTGCATTAAAAATAAAAATTTCTATTTTGAAAACTAAGGCCTAGAGATTTTTTTCCTTATTTTTCCCGTAGTCAGCATGCGTGAATTAAGAGAAAATGATACTTTAAAATTAAATACAGGGTGATCGAATTTTAAGTGGACTACTGAATTGTTGAAAGTTACCATTTTTTTCATTTTTGCTTACTCTTACTATACTAGCTACACACGGTTATTTAAAATTGGTACACATATGTAGAAATGTCCATAGAATCGAATGGCGCAACGCCCGTTAAAGTATCTTTTACCATTCATAAGTTATAGTCCGTCAAAGTCAAAAAATATTGTCAATTTTGCATTAAAAATAAAAATTTCTATTTTGAAAACTAAGGCCTAGAGATTTTTTTCCTTATTTTTCCCGTAATCAGCATGCATGAATTAAGAGAAAATGATACTTTAAATTTAAATACAGGGTGATCGAATTTTTAGTGGACTACTGAATTGTTGAAAGTTACCATTTTTTTCATTTTTGCTTACTCTTACTATACTAGCTAAACACGGTTATTCAAAATTAATCCACATATGTAGAAATGTCCATAGAATCGAATGGCGCAACGCCCGTTAAAGTATCTTTTACCATTCATAAGTTATAGTCCGTCAAAGTCAAAAAATATTGTCAATTTTGCATTAAAAATAAAAATTTCTATTTTGAAAACTAAGGCCTAGAGATTTTTTTCCTTATTTTTCCCGTAATCAGCATGCATGAATTAAGAGAAAATGATACTTTAAATTTAAATACAGGGTGATCGAATTTTTAGTGGACTACTGAATTGTTGAAAGTTACCATTTTTTTCATTTTTGCTTACTCTTACTATACTAGCCACACACGGTTATTCAAAATTGGTACACATATGTATAAATGTCCATAGAATCGAATGGCGCAACGCCCGTTAAAGTATCTTTTACCATTCATAAGTTATAGTCCGTCAAAGTCAAAAAATATTGTCAATTTTGCATTAAAAATAAAAATTTCAATTTTGAAAACTAAGGCCTAGAGATTTTTTTCCTTATTTTTCCCGTAATCAGCATGCATGAATTAAGAGAAAATGATACTTTAAATTTAAATACAGGGTGACCGAATTTTTAGAGGACTACTGAATTGTTGAAAGTTACCATTTTTTTCATTTTTGCTTACTCTTACTATACTAGCAACACACGGTTATTTAAAATTGGTACACATATGTAGAAATGTCCATAGAAACGAATGGCGCAATGCCCGTTAAAGTATCTTTTACCGTTCATAAGTTATAGTCCGTCAAAGTCAAAAAATATTGTCAATTTTGCATTAAAAATAAAAATTTCTATTTTGAAAACTATAGCCTAGAGATTTTTTTCCTTATTTTTCCCGTAATCAGCATGCGTGAATTAAGAGAAAATGATACTTTAAAATTAAATACAGAGTGATCGAATTTTTAGTGGACTACTGAATTGTTGAAAGTTACCATTTTTTTCATTTTTGCTTACTCTTACTATACTAGCTACACACGGTTATTTAAAATTGGTACACATATGTAGAAATGTCCATAGAATCGAATGGCGCAACGCCCGTTAAAGTATCTTTTACCATTCATAAGTTATAATCCGTCAAAGTCAAAAAATATTGTCAATTTTGCATTAAAAATAAAAATTTCTATTTTGAAAACTAAGGCCTAGAGATTTTTTTCCTTATTTTTCCCGTAATCAGCATGCGTGAATTAAGAGAAAATGATACTTTAAAATTAAATACAGGGTGATCGAATTTTAAGTGGACTACTGAATTGTTGAAAGTTACCATTTTTTTCATTTTTGCTTACTCTTACTATACTAGCTACACACGGTTATTTAAAATTGGTACACATATGTAGAAATGTCCATAGAATCGAATGGCGCAACGCCCGTTAAAGTATCTTTTACCATTCATAAGTTATAGTCCGTCAAAGTCAAAAAATATTGTCAATTTTGCATTAAAAATAAAAATTTCTATTTTGAAAACTAAGGCCTAGAGATTTTTTTCATTATTTTTCCCGTAATCAGCATGCATGAATTAAGAGAAAATGATACTTTAAATTTAAATACAGGGAGATCGAATTTTTAGTGGACTACTGAATTGTTGAAAGTTACCATTTTTTTCATTTTTGCTTACTCTTACTATACTAGCTACACACGGTTATTCAAAATTGGTACACATATGTATAAAAGTCCATAGAATCGAATGGCGCAACGCCCGTTAAAGTATCTTTTACCATTCATAAGTTATAGTCCGTCAAAGTCAAAAAATATTGTCAATTTTGCATTAAAAATAAAAATTTCTATTTTGAAAACTAAGGCCTAGAGATTTTTTTCCTTATTTTTCCCGTAATCAGCATGCATGAATTAAGAGAAAATGATACTTTAAATTTAAATACAGGGTGACCGAATTTTTAGAGGACTACTGAATTGTTGAAAGTTACCATTTTTTTCATTTTTGCTTACTCTTACTATACTAGCAACACACGGTTATTTAAAATTGGTACACATATGTAGAAATGTCCATAGAAACGAATGGCGCAATGCCCGTTAAAGTATCTTTTACCGTTCATAAGTTATAGTCCGTCAAAGTCAAAAAATATTGTCAATTTTGCATTAAAAATAAAAATTTCTATTTTGAAAACTAAGGCCTAGAGATTTTTTTCATTATTTTCCCCGTAATCAGCATGCTTGAATTAAGAGAAAATGATACTTTAAATTTAAATACAGGCTGATCGAATTTTTAGTAGACTACTGAATTGTTGAAAGTTACCATTTTTTTCATTTTTGCTTACTCTTACTATACTAACTACACATGGTTATTGAAAATTGGTAAACATATGTAGAAATGTCCATAGAATCGAATGGCGCAACGCCCGTTAAAGTATCGTTTACCATTCATAAGTTATAGTCCGTCAAAGTTAAAAATATTGTCAATTTTGCATTAAAAATAAAAATTTCTATTTTGAAAACTAAGGCCTAGAGATTTTTTTCCTTATTTTTCCCGTAATCAGCATGCTTGAATTAAGAGAAAATGATACTTTAAAATTAAATACAGAGTGATCGAATTTTTAGTGGACTACTGAATTGTTGAAAGTTACCATTTTTTTCATTTTTGCTTACTCTTACTATACTAGCTACACATGGTTATTGAAAATTGGTAAACATATGTAGAAATGTCCATAGAATCGAATGGCGCAACGCCCGTTAAAGTATCGTTTACCATTCATAAGTTATAGAACCTCAAAGTTAAAAATATTGTCAATTTTGCATTAAAAATAAAAATTTCTATTTTGAAAACTAAGACCTAGAGATTTTTTTCCTTATTTTTCCCGTAATCAGCATGCTTGAATTAAGAGAAAATGATACTTTAAAATTAAATACAGAGTGATCGAATTTTTAGTGGACTACTGAATTGTTGAAAGTTACCATTTTTTTCATTTTTGCTTACTCTTACTATACTAGCTACACACGGTTATTTAAAATTGGTACACACATGTAGAAATGTCCATAGAATCGAATGGCGCAACGCCCGTTAAAGTATCTTTTACCATTCATAAGTTATAGTCCGTCAAAGTCAAAAAATATTGTCAATTTTGCATTAAAAATAAAAATTTCTATTTTGAAAACTAAGGCCTAGAGATTTTTTTCATTATTTTTCCCGTAATCAGCATGCTTGAATTAAGAGAAAATGATACTTTAAATTTAAATACAGGCTGATCGAATTTTTAGTGGACTACTGAATTGTTGAAAGTTGCCATTTTTTCATTTTTGCTTACTCTTACTATACTAGCTAGACACGGTTATTCAAAATTGGTACACATATGTAGAAATGTCTATAGAATGGAATGGCGCAACGCCCGTTAAAGTATATTTTACCATTCATAAGTTATAGTCCGTCAAAGTCAAAAAATATTGTCAATTTTGCATTAAAAATAAAAATTTCTATTTTGAAAACTAAGGCCTAGAGATTTTTTTCCTTATTTTTCCCGTAATCAGCATGCTTAAATTAAGAGAAAACGATACTTTAAATTTAAATACAGGCTGATCGAATTTTTAGTGGACTACTGAATTGTTGAAAGTTGCCATTTTTTCATTTTTGCTTACTCTTACTATACTAGCTAGACACGGTTATTCAAAATTGGTACACATATGTAGAAATGTCTATAGAATCGAATGGCGCAACGCCCGTTAAAGTATATTTTACCATTCATAAGTTATAGTCCGTCAAAGTCAAAAAATATTGTCAATTTTGCATTAAAAATAAAAATTTCTATTTTGAAAACTAAGGCCTAGAGATTTTTTTCCTTATTTTTCCCGTAATCAGCATGCATGAATTAAGAGAAAATGATACTTTAAATTTAAATACAGGGTGACTGAATTTTTAGAGGACTACTGAATTGTTGAAAGTTACCATTTTTTTCATTTTTGCTTACTCTTACTATACTAGCTGCACATGGTTATTGAAAATTGGTACAAATATGTAGAAATGTCCATAGAAACGAATGGCGCAACGCCCGTTAAAGTATCTTTTACCGTTCATAAGTTATAGTCCGTCAAAGTCAATAAATATTATCAATTTTGCATTAAAAATAAAAATTTCTATTTTGAAAACTAAGGCCTAGAGATTTTTTTCATTATTTTTCCCGTAATCAGCATGCTTGAATTAAGAGAAAATGATACTTTAAATTTAAATACAGGGTGATCGAATTTTTAGTGGACTACTGAATTGTTGAAAGTTGCCATTTTTTCATTTTTGCTTACTCTTACTATACTAGCTAGACACGGTTATTCAAAATTGGTACACATATGTAGAAATGTCTATAGAATCGAATGGCGCAACGCCCGTTAAAGTATATTTTACCATTCATAAGTTATAGTCCGTCAAAGTCAAAAAATATTGTCAATTTTGCATTAAAAATAAAAATTTCTATTTTGAAAACTAAGGCCTAGAGATTTTTTTCCTTATTTTTCCCGTAATCAGCATGCTTGAATTAAGAGAAAATGATACTTTAAATTTATATACAGGCTGATCGAATTTTTAGTGGACTACTGAATTGTTGAAAGTTACCATTTTTTTCATTTTTGCTTACTCTTACTATACTAGCTACAAACGGTTATTCAAAATTGGTACACATATGTATAAATGTCCATAGAATCGAATGGCGCAACGCCCGTTAAAGTATCTTTTACCATTCATAAGTTATAGTCCGTCAAAATCAAAATATATTGTCAATTTTGCATTAAAAATAAAAATTTCTATTTTGAAAACTAAGGCCTAGAGATTTTTTTCCTTATTTTTCCCGTAATCAGCATGCATGAATTAAGAGAAAATGATACTTTAAATTTAAATACAGGGTGACCGAATTTTTAGAGGACTACTGAATTGTTGAAAGTTACCATTTTTTTCATTTTTGCTTACTCTTACTATACTAGCAACACACGGTTATTTAAAATTGGTACACATATGTAGAAATGTCCATAGAAACGAATGGCGCAATGCCCGTTAAAGTATCTTTTACCGTTCATAAGTTATAGTCCGTCAAAGTCAAAAAATATTGTCAATTTTGCATTAAAATAAAAATTTCTATTTTGAAAACTATAGCCTAGAGATTTTTTTTCCTTATTTTTCCCGTAATCAGCATCGTGAATTAAGAGAAAATGATACTTTAAAATTAAATACAGAGTGATCGAATTTTTAGTGGACTACTGAATTGTTGAAAGTTACCATTTTTTTCATTTTTGCTTACTCTTACTATACTAGCTACACACGGTTATTTAAAATTGGTACACATATGTAGAAATGTCCATAGAATCGAATGGCGCAACGCCCGTTAAAGTATCTTTTACCATCATAAGTTATAATCCGTCAAAGTCAAAAAATATTGTCAATTTTGCATTAAAAATAAAAATTTCTATTTTGAAAACTAAGGCCTAGAGATTTTTTTCATTATTTTTCCCGTAATCAGCATGCTTGAATTAAGAGAAAATGATACTTTAAATTTAAATACAGGGTGATCGAATTTTTAGTGGACTACTGAATTGTTGAAAGTTACCATTTTTTTCATTTTTGCTTACTCTTACTATACTAGCTACACACGGTTATTCAAAATTGGTCCACATATGTAGAAATGTCCATAGAATCGAATGGCGCAACGCCCGTTAAAGTATCTTTTACCATTCATAAGTTATAGTCCGTCAAAGTCAAAAAAATATTGTCAATTTTGCATTAAAAATAAAAATTTCTATTTTGAAAACTAAGGCCTAGAGATTTTTTTCCTTATTTTTCCCGTAATCAGCATGCATGAATTAAGAGAAAATGATACTTTAAATTTAAATACAGGGTGATCGAATTTTTAGTGGACTACTGAATTGTTGAAAGTTACCATTTTTTTCATTTTTGCTTACTCTTACTATACTAGCTACACACGGTTATTCAAAATTGGTACACATATGTATAAATGTCCATAGAATCGAATGGCGCAACGCCCGTTAAAGTATCTTTTACCATTCATAAGTTATAGTCCGTCAAAGTCAAAAAATATTGTCAATTTTGCATTAAAAATAAAAATTTCAATTTTGAAAACTAAGGCCTAGAGATTTTTTTCCTTATTTTTCCCGTAATCAGCATGCATGAATTAAGAGAAAATGATACTTTAAATTTAAATACAGGGTGACCGAATTTTTAGAGGACTACTGAATTGTTGAAAGTTACCATTTTTTTCATTTTTGCTTACTCTTACTATACTAGCAACACACGGTTATTTAAAATTGGTACACATATGTAGAAATGTCCATAGAAACGAATGGCGCAATGCCCGTTAAAGTATCTTTTACCGTTCATAAGTTATAGTCCGTCAAAGTCAAAAAATATTGTCAATTTTGCATTAAAAATAAAAATTTCTATTTTGAAAACTATAGCCTAGAGATTTTTTTCCTTATTTTTCCCGTAATCAGCATGCGTGAATTAAGAGAAAATGATACTTTAAAATTAAATACAGAGTGATCGAATTTTTAGTGGACTACTGAATTGTTGATAGTCACCATTTTTTTCATTTTTGCTTACTCTTACTATACTAGCTACACACGGTTATTTAAAATTGGTACACATATGTAGAAATGTCCATAGAATCGAATGGCGCAACGCCCGTTAAAGTATCTTTTACCATTCATAAGTTATAATCCGTCAAAGTCAAAAAATATTGTCAATTTTGCATTAAAAATAAAAATTTCTATTTTGAAAACTAAGGCCTAGAGATTTTTTTCCTTATTTTTCCCGTAATCAGCATGCGTGAATTAAGAGAAAATGATACTTTAAAATTAAATACAGGGTGATCGAATTTTAAGTGGACTACTGAATTGTTGAAAGTTACCATTTTTTTCATTTTTGCTTACTCTTACTATACTAGCTACACACGGTTATTTAAAATTGGTACACATATGTAGAAATGTCCATAGAATCGAATGGCGCAACGCCCGTTAAAGTATCTTTTACCATTCATAAGTTATAGTCCGTCAAAGTCAAAAAATATTGTCAATTTTGCATTAAAAATAAAAATTTCTATTTTGAAAACTAAGGCCTAGAGATTTTTTTCCTTATTTTTCCCGTAATCAGCATGCATGAATTAAGAGAAAATGATACTTTAAATTTAAATACAGGGTGACCGAATTTTTAGAGGACTACTGAATTGTTGAAAGTTACCATTTTTTTCATTTTTGCTTACTCTTACTATACTAGCAACACACGGTTATTTAAAATTGGTACACATATGTAGAAATGTCCATAGAATCGAATGGCGGAACGCCCGTTAAAGTATCTTTTACCATTCATAAGTTATAATCCGTCAAAGTCAAAAAATATTGTCAATTTTGCATTAAAAATAAAAATTTCTATTTTGAAAACTAAGGCCTAGAGATTTTTTTCATTATTTTTCCCGTAATCAGCATGCTTGAATTAAGAGAAAATGATACTTTAAATTTAAATACAGGGTGATCGAATTTTTAGTGGACTACTGAATTGTTGAAAGTTACCATTTTTTTCATTTTTGCTTACTCTTACTATACTAGCTACACACGGTTATTTAAAATTGGTACACATATGTAGAAATGTCCATAGAAACGAATGGCGCAATGCCCGTTAAAGTATCTTTTACCGTTCATAAGTTATAGTCCGTCAAAGTCAAAAAATATTGTCAATTTTGCATTAAAAATAAAAATTTCTATTTTGAAAACTATAGCCTAGAGATTTTTTTCCTTATTTTTCCCGTAATCAGCATGCTTGAATTAAGAGAAAATGATACTTTAAAATTAAATACAGAGTGATCGAATTTTTAGTGGACTACTGAATTGTTGAAAGTTACCATTTTTTTCATTTTTGCTTACTCTTACCATACTAGCTACACACGGTTATTTAAAATTGGCACACATATGTAGAAATGTCCATAGAATCGAATGGCGCAACGCCCGTTAAAGTATCTTTTACCATTCATAAGTTATAATCCGTCAAAGTCAAAAAATATTGTCAATTTTGCATTAAAAATAAAAATTTCTATTTTGAAAACTAAGGCCTAGAGATTTTTTTCATTATTTTTCCCGTAATCAGCATGCTTGAATTAAGAGAAAATGATACTTTAAATTTAAATACAGGGTGATCGAATTTTTAGTGGACTACTGAATTGTTGAAAGTTACCATTTTTTTCATTTTTGCTTACTCTTACTATACTAGCTACACACGGTTATTCAAAATTGGTACACATATGTAGAAATATCCATAGAGTCGAATGGCGCAACGCCCGTTAAAGTATCTTTTACCATTCATAAGTTATAATCCGTCAAAGTCAAAAAATATTGTCAATTTTGCATTAAAAATAAAAATTTCTATTTTGAAAACTAAGGCCTAGAGATTTTTTTCCTTATTTTTCCCGTAATCAGCATGCATGAATTAAGAGAAAATGATACTTTAAATTTAAATACAGGGTGACCGAATTTTTAGTGGACTACTGAATTGTTGAAAGTTACCATTTTTTTCATTTTTGCTTACTCTTACTATACTAGCTACACACGGTTATTTAAAATTGGTACACATATGTAGAAATGTCCATAGAAACGAATGACGCAACGCCCGTTAAAGTATCTTTTACCGTTCATAAGTTATAGTCCGTCAAAGTCAAAAAATATTGTCAATTTTGCATTAAAAATAAAAATTTCTATTTTGAAAACTAAGGCCTAGAGATTTTTTTCCTTATTTTTCCCGTAATCAGCATGCTTGAATTAAGAGAAAATGATACTTTAAAATTAAATACAGGGTGATCGAATTTTAAGTGGACTACTGAATTGTTGAAAGTTACCATTTTTTTCATTTTTTCTTACTCTTACTATACTAGCTACACACGGTTATTTAAAATTGGTACACACATGTAGAAATGTCCATAGAATCGAATGGCGCAACGCCCGTTAAAGTATCTTTTACCATTCATAAGTTATAATCCGTCAAAGTCAAAAAATATTGTCAATTTTACATTAAAAATAAAAATTTCTATTTTGAAAACTAAGGCCTAGAGATTTTTTTCATTATTTTTCCCGTAATCAGCATGCTTGAATTAAGAGAAAATGATACTTTAAATTTAAATACAGGGTGATCGAATTTTTAGTGGACTACTGAATTGTTGAAAGTTACCATTTTTTTCATTTTTGCTTACTCTTACTATACTAGCTACACACGGTTATTCAAAAATGGTACACATATGTAGAAATGTCAATAGAATCAAATGGCGCAACGCCCGTTAAAGTATATTTTACCATTCATAAGTTATAGTCCGTCAAAGTCAAAAAATATTGTCAATTTTACATTAAAAATAAAAATTTCTATTTTGAAAACTAAGGCCTAGAGATTTTTTTCATTATTTTTCCCGTAATCAGCATGCTTGAATTAAGAGAAAATGATACTTTAAATTTAAATACAGGGTGATCGAATTTTTAGTGGACTACTGAATTGTTGAAAGTTACCATTTTTTTCATTTTTGCTTACTCTTACTATACTAGCTACACACGGTTATTCAAAATTGGTACACATATGTAGAAATGTCCATAGAATCGAATGGCGCAACGCCCGTTAAAGTATCTTTTACCATTCATAAGTTATAGTCCGTCAAAGTCAAAAAATATTGTCAATTTTGCATTAAAAATAAAAATTTCTATTTTGAAAACTAAGGCCTAGAGATTTTTTTCATTATTTTTCCCGTAATCAGCATGCTTGAATTAAGAGAAAATGATACTTTAAATTTAAATACAGGCTGATCGAATTTTTAGTGGACTACTGAATTGTTGAAAGTTACCATTTTTTTCATTTTTGCTTACTCTTACTATACTAGCTACAAACGGTTATTCAAAATTGGTACACATATGTATAAATGTCCATAGAATCGAATGGCGCAACGCCCGTTAAAGTATCTTTTACCATTCATAAGTTATAGTCCGTCAAAATCAAAAAATATTGTCAATTTTGCATTAAAAATAAAAATTTCTATTTTGAAAACTAAGGCCTAGAGATTTTTTTCCTTATTTTTCCCGTAATCAGCATGCATGAATTAAGAGAAAATGATACTTTAAATTTAAATACAGGGTGACTGAATTTTTAGAGGACTACTGAATTGTTGAAAGTTACCATTTTTTTCATTTTTGCTTACTCTTACTATACTAGCAACACACGGTTATTTAAAATTGGTACACATATGTAGAAATGTCCATAGAAACGAATGGCGCAATGCCCGTTAAAGTATCTTTTACCGTTCATAAGTTATAGTCCGTCAAAGTCAAAAAATATTGTCAATTTTGCATTAAAATAAAAATTTCTATTTTGAAAACTATAGCCTAGAGATTTTTTTCCTTATTTTTCCCGTAATCAGCATGCGTGAATTAAGAGAAAATGATACTTTAAAATTAAATACAGAGTGATCGAATTTTTAGTGGACTACTGAATTGTTGAAAGTTACCATTTTTTTCATTTTTGCTTACTCTTACTATACTAGCTACACACGGTTATTTAAAATTGGTACACATATGTAGAAATGTCCATAGAATCGAATGGCGCAACGCACGTTAAAGTATCTTTTACCATTCATAAGTTATAATCCGTCAAAGTCAAAAAATATTGTCAATTTTGCATTAAAAATAAAAATTTCTATTTTGAAAACTAAGGCCTAGAGATTTTTTTCATTATTTTTCCCGTAATCAGCATGCTTGAATTAAGAGAAAATGATACTTTAAATTTAAATACAGGGTGATCGAATTTTTAGTGGACTACTGAATTGTTGAAAGTTACCATTTTTTTCATTTTTGCTTACTCTTACTATACTAGCTACACACGGTTATTCAAAATTGGTCCACATATGTAGAAATGTCCATAGAATCGAATGGCGCAACGCCCGTTAAAGTATCTTTTACCATTCATAAGTTATAGTCCGTCAAAGTCAAAAAATATTGTCAATTTTGCATTAAAAATAAAAATTTCTATTTTGAAAACTAAGGCCTAGAGATTTTTTTCCTTATTTTTCCCGTAATCAGCATGCATGAATTAAGAGAAAATGATACTTTAAATTTAAATACAGGGTGATCGAATTTTTAGTGGACTACTGAATTGTTGAAAGTTACCATTTTTTTCATTTTTGCTTACTCTTACTATACTAGCTACACACGGTTATTCAAAATTGGTACACATATGTATAAATGTCCATAGAATCGAATGGCGCAACGCCAGTTAAAGTATCTTTTACCATTCATAAGTTATAGTCCGTCAAAGTCAAAAAATATTGTCAATTTTGCATTAAAAATAAAAATTTCTATTTTGAAAACTAAGGCCTAGAGATTTTTTTCCTTATTTTTCCCGTAATCAGCATGCATGAATTAAGAGAAAATGATACTTTAAATTTAAATACAGGGTGACCGAATTTTTAGAGGACTACTGAATTGTTGAAAGTTACCATTTTTTTCATTTTTGCTTACTCTTACTATACTAGCAACACACGGTTATTTAAAATTGGTACACATATGTAGAAATGTCCATAGAAACGAATGGCGCAATGCCCGTTAAAGTATCTTTTACCGTTCATAAGTTATAGTCCGTCAAAGTCAAAAAATATTGTCAATTTTGCATTAAAAATAAAAATTTCTATTTTGAAAACTATAGCCTAGAGATTTTTTTCCTTATTTTTCCCGTAATCAGCATGCGTGAATTAAGAGAAAATGATACTTTAAAATTAAATACAGAGTGATCGAATTTTTAGTGGACTACTGAAATGTTGAAAGTTACCATTTTTTTCATTTTTGCTTACTCTTACTATACTAGCTACACACGGTTATTTAAAATTGGTACACATATGTAGAAATGTCCATAGAATCGAATGGCGCAACGCCCGTTAAAGTATCTTTTACCATTCATAAGTTATAATCCGTCAAAGTCAAAAAATATTGTCAATTTTGCATTAAAAATAAAAATTTCTATTTTGAAAACTAAGGCCTAGAGATTTTTTTCCTTATTTTTCCCGTAGTCAGCATGCGTGAATTAAGAGAAAATGATACTTTAAAATTAAATACAGGGTGATCGAATTTTAAGTGGACTACTGAATTGTTGAAAGTTACCATTTTTTTCATTTTTGCTTACTCTTACTATACTAGCTACACACGGTTATTTAAAATTGGTACACATATGTAGAAATGTCCATAGAATCGAATGGCGCAACGCCCGTTAAAGTATCTTTTACCGTTCATAAGTTATAGTCCGTCAAAGTCAAAAAATATTGTCAATTTTGCATTAAAAATAAAAATTTCTATTTTGAAAACTATAGCCTAGAGATTTTTTTCCTTATTTTTCCCGTAATCAGCATGCGTGAATTAAGAGAAAATGATACTTTAAAATTAAATACAGAGTGATCGAATTTTTAGTGGACTACTGAAATGTTGAAAGTTACCATTTTTTTCATTTTTGCTTACTCTTACTATACTAGCTACACACGGTTATTTAAAATTGGTACACATATGTAGAAATGTCCATAGAATCGAATGGCGCAACGCCCGTTAAAGTATCTTTTACCATTCATAAGTTATAATCCGTCAAAGTCAAAAAATATTGTCAATTTTGCATTAAAAATAAAAATTTCTATTTTGAAAACTAAGGCCTAGAGATTTTTTTCCTTATTTTTCCCGTAGTCAGCATGCGTGAATTAAGAGAAAATGATACTTTAAAATTAAATACAGGGTGATCGAATTTTAAGTGAACTACTGAATTGTTGAAAGTTACCATTTTTTTCATTTTTGCTTACTCTTACTATACTAGCTACACACGGTTATTTAAAATTGGTACACATATGTAGAAATGTCCATAGAATCGAATGGCGCAACGCCCGTTAAAGTATCTTTTACCGTTCATAAGTTATAGTCCGTCAAAGTCAAAAAATATTGTCAATTTTGCATTAAAAATAAAAATTTCTATTTTGAAAACTATAGCCTAGAGATTTTTTTCCTTATTTTTCCCGTAATCAGCATGCGTGAATTAAGAGAAAATGATACTTTAAAATTAAATACAGAGTGATCGAATTTTTAGTGGACTACTGAAATGTTGAAAGTTACCATTTTTTTCATTTTTGCTTACTCTTACTATACTAGCTACACACGGTTATTTAAAATTGGTACACATATGTAGAAATGTCCATAGAATCGAATGGCGCAACGCCCGTTAAAGTATCTTTTACCATTCATAAGTTATAATCCGTCAAAGTCAAAAAATATTGTCAATTTTGCATTAAAAATAAAAATTTCTATTTTGAAAACTAAGGCCTAGAGATTTTTTTCCTTATTTTTCCCGTAGTCAGCATGCGTGAATTAAGAGAAAATGATACTTTAAAATTAAATACAGGGTGATCGAATTTTAAGTGAACTACTGAATTGTTGAAAGTTACCATTTTTTTCATTTTTGCTTACTCTTACTATACTAGCTACACACGGTTATTTAAAATTGGTACACATATGTAGAAATGTCCATAGAATCGAATGGCGCAACGCCCGTTAAAGTATCTTTTACCATTCATAAGTTATAGTCCGTCAAAGTCAAAAAATATTGTCAATTTTGCATTAAAAATAAAAATTTCTATTTTGAAAACTAAGGCCTAGAGATTTTTTTCCTTATTTTTCCCGTAATCAGCATGCATGAGTTAAGAGAAAATGATACTTTAAATTTAAATACAGGGTGATCGAATTTTTAGTGGACTACTGAATTGTTGAAAGTTACCATTTTTTTCATTTTTGCTTACTCTTACTATACTAGCTACACACGGTTATTTAAAATTGGTACACATATGTAGAAATGTCCATAGAAACGAACGGCGCAATGCCCGTTAAAGTATCTTTTACCGTTCATAAGTTATAGTCCGTCAAAGTCAAAAAATATTGTCAATTTTGCATTAAAAATAAAAATTTCTATTTTGAAAACTATAGCCTAGAGATTTTTTTCCTTATTTTTCCCGTAATCAGCATGCGTGAATTAAGAGAAAATGATACTTTAAAATTAAATACAGAGTGATCGAATTTTTAGTGGACTACTGAAATGTTGAAAGTTACCATTTTTTTCATTTTTGCTTACTCTTACTATACTAGCTACACACGGTTATTTAAAATTGGTACACATATGTAGAAATGTCCATAGAATCGAATGGCGCAACGCCCGTTAAAGTATCTTTTACCATTCATAAGTTATAATCCGTCAAAGTCAAAAAATATTGTCAATTTTGCATTAAAAATAAAAATTTCTATTTTGAAAACTAAGACCTAGAGATTTTTTTCCTTATTTTTCCCGTAGTCAGCATGCGTGAATTAAGAGAAAATGATACTTTAAAATTAAATACAGGGTGATCGAATTTTAAGTGAACTACTGAATTGTTGAAAGTTACCATTTTTTTCATTTTTGCTTACTCTTACTATACTAGCTACACACGGTTATTTAAAATTGGTACACATATGTAGAAATGTCCATAGAATCGAATGGCGCAACGCCCGTTAAAGTATCTTTTACCATTCATAAGTTATAGTCCGTCAAAGTCAAAAAATATTGTCAATTTTGCATTAAAAATAAAAATTTCTATTTTGAAAACTAAGGCCTAGAGATTTTTTTCCTTATTTTTCCCGTAATCAGCATGCATGAGTTAAGAGAAAATGATACTTTAAATTTAAATACAGGGTGATCGAATTTTTAGTGGACTACTGAATTGTTGAAAGTTACCATTTTTTTCATTTTTGCTTACTCTTACTATACTAGCTACACACGGTTATTCAAAATTGGTACACATATGTATAAATGTCCATAGAATCGAATGGCGCAACGCCCGTTAAAGTATCTTTTACCATTCATAAGTTATAGTCCGTCAAAGTCAAAAAATATTGTCAATTTTGCATTAAAAATAAAAATTTCTATTTTGAAAACTAAGGCCTAGAGATTTTTTTCCTTATTTTTCCCGTAATCAGCATGCATGAATTAAGAGAAAATGATACTTTAAATTTAAATACAGGGTGACCGAATTTTTAGAGGACTACTGAATTGTTGAAAGTTACCATTTTTTTCATTTTTGCTTACTCTTACTATACTAGCAACACACGGTTATTTAAAATTGGTACACATATGTAGAAATGTCCATAGAAACGAATGGCGCAATGCCCGTTAAAGTATCTTTTACCGTTCATAAGTTATAGTCCGTCAAAGTCAAAAAATATTGTCAATTTTGCATTAAAAATAAAAATTTCTATTTTGAAAACTATAGCCTAGAGATTTTTTTCCTTATTTTTCCCGTAATCAGCATGCGTGAATTAAGAGAAAATGATACTTTAAAATTAAATACAGAGTGATCGAATTTTTAGTGGACTACTGAATTGTTGAAAGTTACCATTTTTTTCATTTTTGCTTACTCTTACTATACTAGCTACACACGGTTATTTAAAATTGGTACACATATGTAGAAATGTCCATAGAATCGAATGGCGCAACGCCCGTTAAAGTATCTTTTACCATTCATAAGTTATAATCCGTCAAAGTCAAAAAATATTGTCAATTTTGCATTAAAAATAAAAATTTCTATTTTGAAAACTAAGGCCTAGAGATTTTTTTCATTATTTTTCCCGTAATCAGCATGCTTGAATTAAGAGAAAATGATACTTTAAATTTAAATACAGGGTGATCGAATTTTTAGTGGACTACTGAATTGTTGAAAGTTACCATTTTTTTCATTTTTGCTTACTCTTACTATACTAGCTACACACGGTTATTTAAAATTGGTACACATATGTAGAAATGTCCATAGAAACGACTGGCGCAATGCCCGTTAAAGTATCTTTTACCGTTCATAAGTTATAGTCCGTCAAAGTCAAAAAATATTGTCAATTTTGCATTAAAAATAAAAATTTCTATTTTGAAAACTATAGCCTAGAGATTTTTTTCCTTATTTTTCCCGTAATCAGCATGCTTTAATTAAGAGAAAATGATACTTTAAAATTAAATACAGAGTGATCGAATTTTTAGTGGACTACTGAATTGTTGAAAGTTACCATTTTTTTCATTTTTGCTTACTCTTACTATACTAGCTACACACGGTTATTTAAAATTGGTACACATATGTAGAAATGTCCATAGAATCGAATGGCGCAACGCCCGTTAAAGTATCTTTTACCATTCATAAGTTATAATCCGTCAAAGTCAAAAAATATTGTCAATTTTGCATTAAAAATAAAAATTTCTATTTTGAAAACTAAGGCCTAGAGATTTTTTTCATTATTTTTCCCGTAATCAGCATGCTTGAATTAAGAGAAAATGATACTTTAAATTTAAATACAGGGTGATCGAATTTTTAGTGGACTACTGAATTGTTGAAAGTTACCATTTTTTTCATTTTTGCTTACTCTTACTATACTAGCTACACACGGTTATTCAAAATTGGTACACATATGTAGAAATGTCCATAGAATCGAATGGCGCAACGCCCGTTAAAGTATCTTTTACCATTCATAAGTTATAATCCGTCAAAGTCAAAAAATATTGTCAATTTTGCATTAAAAATAAAAATTTCTATTTTGAAAACTAAGGCCTAGAGATTTTTTTCATTATTTTTCCCGTAATCAGCATGCTTGAATTAAGAGAAAATGATACTTTAAATTTAAATACAGGCTGATCGAATTTTTAGTGGACTACTGAATTGTTGAAAGTTACCATTTTTTTCCATTTTTGCTTACTCTTACTATACTAGCTACACACGGTTATTCAAAATTGGTACACATATGTAGAAATGTCCATAGAATCGAATGGCGGAACGCCCGTTAAAGTATCTTTTACCATTCATAAGTTATAGTCCGTCAAAGTCAAAAAATATTGTCAATTTTGCATTAAAAATAAAAATTTCTATTTTGAAAACTAAGGCCTAGAGATTTTTTTCCTTATTTTTCCCGTAATCAGCATGCTTGAATTAAGAGAAAATGATACTTTAAAATTAAATACAGGCTGATCGAATTTTTAGTGGACTACTGAATTGTTGAAAGTTACCATTTTTTTCATTTTTGCTTACTCTTACTATACTAGCTACACACGGTTATTCAAAATTGGTACACGTAGTAGAAATGTCCATAGAATCGAATGGCGCAACGCCCGTTAAAGTATCTTTTACCATTCATATGTTATAGTCCGTCAAAGTCAAAAAATATTGTCAATTTTGCATTAAAAATAAAAATTTCTATTTTGAAAACTAAGGCCTAGAGATTTTTTCATTATTTTTCCCGTAATCAGCATGCTTGAATTAAGAGAAAATGATACTTTAAATTTAAATACAGGGTGATCGAATTTTTAGTGAACTACTGAATGGGGTATTCCACTCAATTTTTTTTTATTATTTTAAATAAAACTTCATTCAGTTTTGAAGCAATTGATAGTATTAAAAAATCTTAATTGTTCCTAGTTTAACAGTATTTTATTTTCGAAAAATCAGTGTAACGTCACATTTCCCCTATACTTGTCTTTCTCACACATACTGCTCTGAGTACGCTGCGAGAGAAAGATAACTATTGTATGACGTCAATTTTCCCTTTTAGCAAATGTGAAATATCTCATAAAGTAATTATTTAAAAAATGTTTTTATTGTTTTAACTATTATTTATTGAACCATACTTTATGTTAAATTGAAATTTTTTTGTTATGGTGGAATACCCCATTGTTTAAAGTTAGCATTTAAACACCTAGCGCCATCCCACAGGAAAACGCTGAACTATTGAATATTGGCTGCGTTCCACTATTCACTTTCAAGAGCATAAAAGTGGTGTACTAATTTCTTAATTTAGTATATAGAGCGCAACATACGAACAGTAGTGTTTATGCAGAAAACGATGTATTTAAATATGTTTCAGCTATCCTGAAATTCTGAAACTAACTTTTTCTTTTGAAAACGTCCCTCCTGAATTCAAATATGAACAAGACGAGTCCCTATTTCTTCTAGTTTTCGAAACCTTCTTTTGTTTATTAGAAAGAAAATAAATCTACTTTTGATGTCCAGAAATTCTGTAACAAAAATGTCGTTAATATTTGTCTTCAACTATTTGTGAAGGTGAGGAAATCCTGAAAGAGAAAATGTACATTATTTTTTTGAAGTTTATTTGAAATTTTCGACGTTTTCGACGCAGTTTAAGTTATATTTTACCGCAATTAGATAATTTATTATTAATTATTATTGTTTTTATGCATCCTACCTAACATTTTAGCTAAGAAATACAAGTAAGTACATACATATGAAAAACATAAATAAATAAATAAATGATGATGTGGGCCTCCTTATAAAACTGAAAAGTAAACATACATATACATATTAAAATGAGGGAACCTATCAATGTGTACTCAACGACGGTGTTGAGTTGTGTAAAGTGTGTACGTCCCTAGGGTCTTCCTTGCCATTGAAATGGCTAGGTTCGCACCACCGCGAGTGTGGCAGACCAGGCCCCGGAACTTGGGTGCTTATCGTGCAAAGAAGCCGGAGCATTCGTGAGTAAGCACCCAAGCCCGGTTAACGCTCTTTCAAGCCCACAACTTTAGTTGCAGCGAGAAAGGAAAGGGGCCGAATACCGCTAGACGCCCAACCGCCTAACGGCCCGGCACCTGAAAGGGAAAAGTTAGCTCAGGAGGCCCCGTTGAAACTGCTCACGCCCTAACCATAATATACATATACATAACACACATACATAAATACATAATATACATACATAAATACATAAGAAATCAACAATATATACGGACGAAATCGCGGCGACGAACGGAAAAATTATTCAAAAGCTAACGCGAATACTAAAAACGAATTTTCTTCATGTATCTATTAACTTTAATAGATATATTATTTTGTGTATGTGTGTGTGTTTTTGCAAAATTAATACAAAAGCAAGTGTGTGTAACTACAATTTAATAAAGTTAAAACTATAAACTAATATTTTAAAATGCACGCAAACTTATTGAAACTATTTAAAACTGTAAATAAACTATGTAATTGTAATCATTTAAGACTGCAAACTAATACTTTAAAATGCAAGTGAACCAATTATACTAATTTTAAACTGCAAATTAAAAATTTAACCGCAAGTAAACTAATGATTACCAATTTAAAACTTTAAACTTAAACTAACTCTAACTATGATTTAGTGTATCTGTTTGAATGGCACAAGAGTGCCTCCTGTAGTGCACTCTCCATGCAGGCGATGAGTGCCCGTGAGGCGACGCCTGGTAGACGCCCGCACGGTACGAAAATGCATGCATTTATATCTACTTCAAAAACTAGGAATCAGCACAGGGGGTTACTCAGTCCGGCGGCCCATAGTGTAGGTACAGGCGTCCTTCCCAGAGGCCCTACTGCCCTATCCCAGAGGGGAGCAGCGAAAAGAACGACCAAGTTTGCCCAATGGGTCCCAGTCGTTCTTGGGAAATTTATTTTAATCTAACAGGGGCATACTAGAAAGAGCTGCTTGGATAGTAAAGAGGAAAACTGAAAAAAAGCAAAAGCATGCAGGGAAAGGGGGTTCTTCTTTCTTCAACTGATGTTTTCTTTACCTGAAATCGCGAAAAATCTATTGTTTTTACGATCTACAGCCGGTGCTATAGATCTTTGATAAATGTAGTTTCGTTTCTAAATGAAGTGTCCATTCTTTAATTATTTACTACAAAATTAATAAAATGATTGAATCAAAATTAAATAATTTTAAATATTAAAATATGTGTACGTCTTTAAATAAATTATACAATGAGGTCCTCCACTATTTTTTATTTTTTAATACAATAGTTCACGTCTTGATTGCCACTGGCAGCTACGTCATTCAACATATCTTTCATAATGTAAATAATGGGGTAGACACTTCAAATAAAAACTACGCTACCCTGTCCTTAAATATCGCGGAAACCGATCCGAGCCCGAAAAAGTATCGACGAAACTTTAATTATATTTTATCCTTACTTTAAAATGCAAATGAATTTAATTTAAATGTAATATTAGCAAAAAATTAATCGCGACTTTAATAACTAAAATAATTCTAACTATTTGCTACCTTCTGGTGGTTGTAGATTGGCCTTAAAGTCCTTAAAGCCTTAGACAAAGCTTTAGAAAAGCCCTGTTGTAGAATCAAAGGCTTAAACCAGTCTTTACACTCCTTGGAAACTTCACCGGAACCCTGTATTGTAAACTGTACTTGGTTAAATATTAATTTAAACAAATACAATTTTTTGGGGAAGAAACCTATCACTGAAAGAACGGATATTCAATTAAACTAATTCAAAAATGAAAAAGCTAATTATTTCTATAAGTTTCGCCGATTTATTTACGATATTGTAACGAGTAACGCCGCCCGATGTTAATAACATAGATAGACATTCACAATGTGCCTCGGAAAAGAAATAAAGAAGAAAATATGATTATTTGAATTAAATTCAACAACATAAACCATATTTTCAGGAGAAAAATGAATTTACTTTTGTGTTAAGCTGAAAAAAATAGCAAAAAAGCGACAGAGAAGAGAGGCACATATTAAAACGACTTACATTGATGAATACAGCTCAGCTACCAGCAAACAGCGACCCCCAAAACGGCTCTGGTACGCCACTGGAACAAAGAAAACAATATTTTAAAATACAAATATTGCAATAATAGAACATGTTATCAGCAAAAATAACTATTAAAATAGTTAAACTAATGTTTAAACTTACCATTGTTGCTAATTTGCAACAATATACAACAATATTTCACTATTAAAATAATATTTTTTACAATATAAAGAAATAAAACCGTACGAACTTTTCTAAAGTTTGCTTTCATGCAACAATCTACGGAGCGTACAAGTTTGAGACGGTTTTTAACAAAGTAAATCTTAGGTTTTATATGGAAAATCACTATTAAATAGCAATATATGTATTTAAACGTAAAATATAGACATTTTTGTATGTTTTACACACAAAATTTGCCATTTTGTGATCGAATTTATGCTTGAGAAATAAATACAAACACATTTATATGATATTCTAATCACCTTAAAATGTATGAAATCATGAGAAATACAAATTAAATTACAAGAATTACTACGAAAGGAATGTTTTTCATAGTTTGAAATACATTTAGAATTATTTAAATATAAATAAACAACTAATACATACTTGCATTTGCTGCTTCGACGATTCCCAAAGACGGCACACATAGTTCATTATTTTCACTCATTTAAATCGCGATTCCCGTAAAAATTATTATTAGAAACGTTAGATTAACACTTTATCTTTGATTTTCACGTAAATTTTCTATTGTTCTTGCAATATTTCCGCACATTTTAATATTTTAAAACACCAAACGCGACTTCGCGAAGTAGCGTTGTTCAACTGTCAGAGTAGAACTGAACATCGGATTGTTTCAGTGTTGCCACCAAACTGTAAAGAAAATACATTGAATTAGTAAAAATATTATTGAAATATATTAATTTAAATTGTAACATATTAATATTTAAGTATATATAACAGTATATCATGTATTTATAATAAAATAAATAATTTTTTATACTTACTTTGTTGTCTGGTTTGTATTTATTTGTAACCTCTAAACAAATATAACCAAGTCTCAGCAGAAGTTTTGAAGTGCTGTAAATAATGAATTATTAGATTGTTAAAGTGTTATTGAGCTGTAAAATTGTTAAAAATATATAAAATGAAATTAATCTAAAATAATTTGGGCGCATTTGCTGCATTGGCGACTCCTGTGGTCGAAGAAGTTTAGGGTTCGTTTTGAAAGGAAATCTTCTATTTTATTTTGAAAAACGAGCCGAGAAAGAACTATTTAGTGTTATAATAGTCAAAGGATATGCCATTGATGAATTTACACAAGTTTCACAACAAATATCACAAGATTTATATGCGAAATGATTGTTGTAACACTAGCGGAAAATGATGAACAATACAGCTTTAAAATCGAGTTTCAGGGCCCCAATAATCGATGTTATATACCTATACTATCCTACAAATAAACATTTTGATAAATAATAAAACATACATGTACAAAGCACATTGGCACACCCAGAAATGGGTAAAATAACGCCGGGATGACATTTATTTAAATAAAACATGACCCACTTAACACATGTGTAATGCGGGTTGCGCACAGCGAACTACGCAGCGCGGACAGCAACCGCTTAGCAATTTAGCAGGGACACACACCCCAAATTGGGTATGGTGTCGCTAGTAGTTCACCGACCCTTTCAACCCTGAAGGGGTTAGGGTGGTTCAGGATAGGGAAATAAAAACATATAAAATTAACAATGCTTTATTTATTTTACAATATATTTATTTCTTGTTGTTGTTTTTCTTTCCTGTGAACATAAGAATACATAAAACATTTAAAACATTGAAATGATTAAAAGATTTGTGGAGTCGTTGGTCCCACCCCTAAATTAAGGGATGGTTAAGCTCTGCCACCGCGTCAAGGTCCCTCCACTTAGGCAGAGGGGCCGGCCGGCCAGGAAGGAAAGGAAAATGATTAATGTAACATGCAACACACACCATACATTCTGAGGGCCCTCACACACAACATTCATACACTGCCGCTGGACCCCGTTGCTCTGGAACCCGGGACATGACGCTGAAGCCCTGAAAAAACACTAATAAGTCAGTAACAATGTCTACAACAATTTAAACTTATTCTACATCATCATCAAAAGACTTTAATAAACGTTAATCATTGTTCAAAGAATTTAAACATCGGGGAATATGATTTTGGAAGAATTAAGGCCCTATTTTTAACCACTTTTTTAATGGTTTCATATAATTTCAACCCTGTACAATTCAAATTTATAACAATTAAGGCCCTATTTGCAATTGTGTATGAATGGTATGTCGGAAAACTTTGTAAAATTTATGAGAAAAAATAAAAGATTTTAAACCCGGATTTAATGAATTTTTAAACATGTATTAACCACATTTTAATGATTACATATAATTTCATCGCTACAGAATTTAAATTTGATACAATTAACGCCCTATTTTCAACTGTGTATGAGTGGTACGCAGTTAAACTTTGTTAATTTTTGGGAAAAAATTACAAGTTTTTAACCCCGGATTTAACACATTTTTAATTACGTTTTAACCACTTTTTTATGATTACATATAATTTCAACCCTTATAGGATTCAAATTTGAAACAATTAAGGCCCTAATTTCAACTGTGTATGAGTGGTATGCTATTAAACTTTGTTAATTTTTGGGAAAAAATTACAAGTTTTTAATCCCGGATTTAATACATTTTTAATCGCGTATTAACCACTTTTTTATGATTACATATAATTTCAACCCTTATAGGATTCAAATTTGAAACAATTAAGGCCCTAATTTCAACTGTGTATGAGTGGTATGCTATTAAACTTTGTTAATTTTTGGGAAAAAATTACAAGTTTTTAACCCCGGATTTAATATATTTTTAATTGCGTCTTAACCATTTTTTTAATGGTTACATATAATTTCAACCCTGCAGAGTTCAAATTTAAAACAATTAAGGCCCTATTTTCAACCGTGTATGAGTAGTACGCCGTTAAACTTTGTCAATTTTTTGAGAAAAAATATGTTATGAACCCGAATTTAATTCATTTTTAAACTCGTTTTTTGATAATTACATATAATTTCAATCCAGTAGTTCAAATATGGAACAATTAAGGCCCTATTTTTAATGGTGTACCAGTGGTACGCCTCCAAATTTTGTCAATTTTTTCCCAAAAATTACTAGTTTTCGGAACTGGATTTAATGGATTTCTAGAAATCATTGAACAACAATTTCAACTTTAAATGATAATTAAAGTCTTTTAATGACAAAAGATTTTAATAAACTTTAATCATTGTTTAAAAAATTTAGAAAATATTAAACTATTTGATATTAATGAATTTGGACTAAAGAAAATTATTCTCACCGCCGTTGCTTTGGGGCTGGACTGATTGGAACTGGAGGCCCTTTTGGCTGTTGTTTTGGGGCCATGTTGACTGCAAATGGAGGCCCTTCTGGTTGTTGTTTTGTGGCCGTGTTGACTGGAAGTGGAGGTTCTTTTGGTTGTTGTTTTGAGGCCGTGTTCACTGGAACCGGATGCTCTTTTGGCTGTTGTTTTGGGGCCGTGTTGCCTGGTACTTGAGGCCCTTTTGGCTGCAGTCAACTCCAAACTCGAACTCGCAGTGGAAACCTGAACAAAACATTTATAGTATATAAAATCATACATTTACATCTTCATTTTTATTTGGAACGATATTTACCTGGCCGTGCCAGATTGTCGGCCATTTTGTTGTGCGTCGTCATGTCCCGTTCTTCGATCCACTTTCGGCCGCTGTCCAATGGTTCGTCTGCTTCGCGACCACCAGTCCTATTTCGGCCGCTAGGGCCTTACTTGACTGTAACTGCCGTGGAGCGATGGTCGCGCACCAAGTACCCCCTGCTTAGGCAGATTTACATTATCTCGCTTACGTACACGTGTACTCTGCGTTATCGCCGCCCCCGGATCCACCCAACTGCAGCCACCTGGCCAGGGTTTTTATATAACAACTACAGTTGGGCTTCGCTCAATAATAATAATAATAATATAGTAATAATAATATAATAATAGTTATACTTTAGTTGCAATATCAACTATAAGTATTTTTCGCCCCAAACCACAAAGCTACTAGTATATATTTACAGCTACAGACTTTCGCTTTAAGGGCGAGCCTATTTGTAGCAGGTATACACTTTCGCTGAGTTTATTGTGACGAATATGAGCGGGCTTCCTGTACTACAATATAAACGATAACGTTTTCCACGTGCTGGGGAGAAATACTGCTTCTACTCAAGGAATACCTGGTGCTCTACTGCTGGGCTCAGCTGTAGGGGTTGGATTCCATCCCTCGTAGGTGGATCTGGGTCGGAATACCATGCACACCTCATACACAGAGCGTGCGATACGGACGAAGGCTGGGAAGGAAATGAGTCAGGAACAGGTCGCACGCTGCTAGCTTGCCTATAGTTTTAATGGAACGGACAGGTTTTGCTATGTTCCCGAGCTTGTTGATTGAAGTAATTACCGTATTTTTATTCAATAAATATAAAAATATAAAATAAAATAATTTGTAGGACACAATAAATGTTAAAAAATATTTTTTTAAAATATAACTTATGCCCCAGGAATAGTATAATACTCTAACATCTTTAAAAATCATGTATTACATTAAAAAGAATAAAAATATATGCGGATATTTTGTAATTAATTATTATTATCCATTTCTTTACAAATATCTTACAGACTTTACACACACACATACTTAGAATATCAAAAAGTCAGATATTTTATTTTAAATCTGTTTTCAGGGGTAGATTAGGGAAGGTTTGAAGTATATTTTACCCAAATTTCAACCCTTTTGGACAAGCGGTAAAAATTTGGCAAAGCGGTGAACACAAAAACAAAACTATAATTTTTTTTGTATTAAATTTACCGCTTTGCCAAATTTTTACTGCTTGCCCGAAAAGGTTGAAATTTGGGTCAAATATACTCCAATCTTTCCCTTATCTACCGCTGAAAACAGATTTAAAATATCTGCCCCGGTTTTTGATTTACATATTTTTTTATCCACCCTAGTCAAAATAAAAGTTTGTTAGTTATTAATTTTATTTTATGACGGCCCTGTCTTTAAAAAGTTATAATTTCAAAATGAAGACAGATATTTCAAATCTGTTTTCAGCGGTAGATTACGAAAGGTTTGAAGCATATTTGTCCCAAATTTAAATCTTGTTGGACAAGCAGTAAAAATTTGACAAAGCGGTAAACACAAAAAAAAATATAAAATCTTTTGTATCAAATTTACCTCGTTGCCAATTTTTTATCGCTTGACCAAAAAGGCTTAAATTTGGGTCAAATATACCTCAATCCTTCCCTTATCTACTGCTGAAAACAGAATTGCTATATCTGCCCCTGTTTTTGATTTATATATTTTTTTATCCACCCATGTCAAAATAAAAGTTGTAATTTTTTGTTAGTTAATTTTATTTTATGACGGCCCTGTCTTTAAAAAGTTATAATTTCAAAATGAAAACAGATATTTTAAATCTGTTTTCAGAGATAGATTAGGAAAGGTTTGAAGTATATTTGACTTAAATTTTAACTCTGTTGGTCAAGCGGTAAAAATTTGGCAAAGCGGTAAACACAAAAAAAATTATAATTTTTTTGTATCAAATTTACCGCTTTTCCAATTTTTTATCGCTTAACCAAAAAAGTTGAAATGTAGCTCAAATATACTTCAAACTTTTCCTTATCTACCGCTGAAAACAGAATTGCTATATCTGCCCCTGTTTTTGATTTATATATTTTTTTATCCACCCATGTCAAAATAAAAGTTGTAATTTTTTGTTAGTTAATTTTATTTTATGACGGTCCTATATTTACAAGTTATAATTTCAAAATGGAGACAGATATTTTAAATCTGTTTTCAGTGGTAGATTACGGAAGGTTTGAACCATATTTGACCAAAATTTCAACCTTGTTGGACATGCGGTAAAAATTTGGCAAAGCGGTAAACACAACAAAAATTATAATATATTTTGTATCAAATTTACCGCTTTGCCCATTTTTTATCGTTTAACCAAAAAGGTTGAAATTTGGCACTAATATACTTAAATCTTTCCTTTATCTACCACTGAAAACAGAATTGAAATATCTGCTTTCGTTTCTGATTTATATATTTTTTTATCCACCCATGTCAAAATAAAAGTTGTAATTTTTTGTTAGTTAATTTTATGTTATGACGGCCCTGTTTTAAAAAGTTATAATTTCAAAATAAAAACAGATATTTTAAATCTGTTTTCAAAGGTATATTAGGGAAGGTTTGGAGTATACTTGATCTAAATTTGAACCTTGTTGGACAAGCGGTAAACACAAAAAAAATTATAAAATTTTTTGTATCAAATTTACCGCTTTGCTCATTTTTTATGGCTTAACCAAAAGGGTTGAAATTTGGCTCAAATATACTCCAATCCTTCCTTTATCTACCGCTGAAACCAGAATTGAAATATCTGCCCCCGTTTTTGATTTATATATTCTTTTATCCACCCATGTCAAAATAAAAGTTGTAATTTTTTTAAGGTTAACTTTATTTTATGACGTCTCTGTCTTTAAAAAGTTATAATTTCAAAATCAAAACAGATATTTTAAATCTGTTTTCAAAGATAGATTAGGGAAGGTTTGTAGTATATTTGGCCTTTGAACTTTGTTGAACAAGCGATAAAAATTTGGCAAAGCGGTAAACACAAAAAAAAATTATAAAATTTTTTGTATCAAATTTACCGCTTTGCCAATTTTTTATCGGTGAACCAAATAGGTTGAAATTTGGCTCAAATATACTTCAATCCTTCCTTTATCTAACATTGAAAACAGAATTAAAATATCTCCCTTCGTTTTTGATTTATATTTTATTTTATGCACCCATGTCAAAATAAAAGTTGTAATTTTTGTTAGTTAATTTCATATTATGACGGCCCTTTTTTGAAAAGTTATAATTTCAAAATGGGAACAGATATTTTAAATATGTTTTCAGGGATAGGTTAAGGATAAATTGGAGTATACTTGACCTAAATTTCAACCTTGTTGGATAAGGAGTAAAAATTTGACAAAGCGGTAAATTCGATACAAAAAAATTTATAATTTTTCTTTTGTGGTTACCGCTTTGCCAAATTTTTATCGCTAGCTCAAAAGAGTTCAAATTGGGCCCAAATATACATTAAACCTTTCCTTATCTACCGCTGAAAACAGTTTTGAAATATCTGCCCCCATTTTTGATTTATATATTTTTTTATTCACCCATGTCAAAATAAAAGTTGTAATTTTTTGTTAGTTAATTTTATTTTATGACGGCCCTGTCTTTAAAAAGTTATCATTTCAAAATGGGGAAAGATATTTTAAATCTGTTTTCAGGGATGTATTAGGAAAGATTTGGAATAAATTTCAACTCTTTTGGACAAGCGGTAAAAATTTGGCATAGCGGTAAACACAAAAACAAAATTATATTTTTTTTTATATTCAATTTACAGCTATTCTCAAGAACTATACGTAAATAAAATAAATTATTAGATAAAATATATTTAGAATTAAATAATAAATAGAGTTTATTACAAAAATTATTTTGTAAAAAATTTTGTTTGTGAGAAAAAAATTGATTTTTATTTTATTCATTATCTCTGAAATTAAAACGACTATAAAAAAAAGTTTCAACCAAACTGCCTTTTATTTTTAATTACAAATATTTTTTCTTATGACAAACTTTGGCGAAATGTTATTAGTTTAGCCAAAAAATGGATTTTCTCAAAATTATTAATACCAAAACAATACTGCTGCTGTACTCTATGATAAAACTTATGAACTATGTCATTTGATTAATAATCAAATGACAGATGGAAAACTTGTTAAATTTATCATTTTAAATAATTTAATAATTAAAATATAGTTTGATGCACGATTTTATTTTTATTATAATTAAAATATGCTTTTCTTTGTCAATTTTATTTGACGTTTGTTATATCTGCAGCAAGATGTCTCCACGTGTATTTCAGCAAATCTGACCTTGATAAAATCCAGGACTGTAATTAAAAATTATTATCTACAGAACATATTTAACAATTTTTTGGGCCAAAATTTATATGTATTTCAACAAGGATAACACAATAGTTTATAAAAAAAATACAAAATAAATGATCAAACTTGTTTATTTAAGAATATATACTGAAATATTGACTGGCAGAAAAATTCCTGAATACGTCTTGTGTGATAGCAACAAATTATTTATGGAATGCAAAATATGACTGGCGCTGGCGCTTAAATACCATAAAATGTAGATTGGAATTCCTTCAAAATTTGACCACATACAATAATTTTTCAATTAAATCTAGTTATTATATGTAATTTAGAGGTTAAATAAATATAATATTGTACATATTATCCATTTTTTATTATAATAAATACCATATTTTGTGATATACTGTACAGAATAAAAGTGTTTCATTGTTTATTAATATTATATACAATAATCGTTAACTATAACATATTGTAAACATTATGCTAATAATACAGTTTACAGAAATAAACATATAATACGAAATAAATAAATATTATTATCTATAACACAAACACTGACATGGCACCTATATTTTTTTGTTTTAATTTTTCTTCAATAAATTTTCATAAAAAGTTAATGTGTTATACATCAGATTCAGCACAAAATTCTGAGTATAGAAATATAAAATTCATAAATTACAATTATTATATATCGCCAATAACTTATACATTTCATCTGGCATTCTTGGATTTTTTCAGTTACAATTTTCAATACAAAATTTTCATTAAAAGTTAATAAATTATACATCAGCAGATTCAGCGTGAAGCACTGAGTAAAATTATACTAAATACTTAAATTACTTAATTAAAGGTTATTTATCATTAATTTGTTGTTTGATGTCATCTGTTTGTGTTTTGTCTTCTTTGATTCGTCCCACATTCTTCGTCTACATAAAAACAACCCCCGGAGTTTAATCCTGCGATATTTCATCCCTTAAACAACAATATTCTTCGCTAGACAACTCCAAACAATTGTAATGTTTGCATTTAATAGGATCTTGTAATCATCTCATTTGGCATTCTATAAAAATCTTATACAATGATAATAATAATGCTATGTATTGATTATTATATACAAATATACATACCGTAACATAATACATGAAATATTGCTATGTCCATTTGGTTTAAGAGGCATTGAAAGCTGTAGCATCTTTGGAAAAATCTATAAAATGAACCAAAAGTGCAAAACAAGCACTAGTAAAGTGGCCTAGTTTAATTGTATGCTTCCAGAAAATAGCACAATTTAGAGCAGTTGGTATTGTTTTCGCCAGATCTTCTGTATTGTTACGAGAACTCGTTATTTTAACTGGTTTCATCTTAAAACCAGTTTTTCAAAGCGAGTACTTGCTGTGAAAACCGGTTTTTAATTTAGTATTTGATGTCAGACCGGTTTGATGTCGATACTTCCTCGGAAACCGGTTTATTACGTTACAATACCCGTTAACTTAACTAGTTCTCGTCTGAAACCGGTTTGAAAGTTTAGTACTTAATCCGAAACCGGTTTCAAGTGCGATTCTTGTTCACAAACCGGTTTGTTTTATATATTTATTGGAAACTAGTTGTCAGGATCTGAAATGTTATTTATTCGTATATCCATTGTTTAAACAAATGTTTTCTTACCAAATATAACTTTGCAATAAAACAAAAAGTCTTAATTATTATTGTTTCCCGTTCTTCCCATGTTGTACATTTGTTATTAACAATTGTTCATCATATGTCAATTGACGTTTAAGGTTATAAAATTGTTATTTACAATTCATAAAACATTGGTTGTTATTAATATCTAATACATGAAACTGAAAAATATAATCAAAAAAATGTAATTAAATAAATTTGTTGGATTGTTTATTAAATAAATAAATTAATAGTAGTTCCACGATATTGACACAGATGTCACTACCAATATCTTTTTGGGCTAATGAAACAAATTTATCGATTTTTTGTTTAAATCAATAATACAACCATTTTTAAAAATTGTATTGTTTAATAAATGTTATTAACGTTACATGTTTCAAGATTTCTATTGTATTAAATACATGTTTTACTGAATAATTTTTTTATACCAAATAATTTATAAAATATCGATTTATTCATTAATACATAAGGACCTTTTTTACAAATTTATTTAAAGTTATTGTTCTAGTATAAATTAATTTTAATAGGGATATTGTATTAAATAACAATTCTTAATAATTATTTATTTACAAGTTAATGTACAAATATGTCATTAAATAAAAAAACAAAATGGACCATTCAAAATATTTGGATAAGAATTACTGCACATATATGAAATGTTATTTATTTGTATATCCATTGTTTAAATAAATGTTTTTTTACTAAATATAACTTTGCAATAAAACAAAAAGTCTTAATTATTATTGTTTCCCGTTCTTCCATGTTGAAATTTTAATGTGCCCCTAAAAGCCTATATTGTTTATACATAACAAAAAATCTATACCGGCACTTATGGAATAGCAAAATCCAAAAAATCAATAAATACGAGCATGCTCAGTAGAACAAAATAATACTTTCATAATTATCTAATAGATGGCACATAAGTATAAATCTTAATTTACACATGTATATAAAGCTTAATTTACAAAAACATAAAATGTGATTTTATATGTGACAAATAGATGGTCCTGTATTATAAAGCTTGATTTACACATGTAACTAAAGCTTGATTTACACAAACATATAAAATGTAATTTTACATAAATGATCAGATGGCACTGTAATATAAAGCTTAATTTCTGCACTCGTATAAAAGCAATCTTCAAATATTTTCTGTTATTAAAGTACAATAAAATACTATAAGATAATTGTATAGAAGTCAAACGGAGACATCCGAATAAAGAAGAATTTTTTTTCAATCAGTGCTTCGCAAGATACAACACAAAGTTATATATTTTTTAATGGGATGGCATAAATTTTTAGGCCTATTCCATAGCTAAAGTATGTTCTATTTGATTTGCATCGTAAAACCTCATTCACAGTTCGGAAAATAAAAATAAAATTATACATAATAATAAAATTAACGATATGAACCATGATGAAAGTGTTTACAGCTCTCGAAAATAAAATTAAGCAAAAGCTATAAACATAAGGATTTGCAAATGTAGAATTAATGATATCAGCTTTTTATCATGTAATATGAAACGATTTCTAAATATCTACCTTTGTATAACGGTTAGCATGACGGCCTTTGGACCCAAAGGTTTTGGGTTCGATTCCCCGACCACCAATTTTTTTTTATTTTTTAAATTTTTAAAATCTTTGTTCTATTTACTACTACAATCATTTAGAAATAATAATAAATTTATATTAAATAAAGAGGAAATAATTGACAATAATTAATTACAACAATATATGCCATCCGATTAAAACAAATATAACTTTGTACTGTATCATAAGATGCACTGATTTAAAAATAAATATTTTCTTCTCTATTTGGATGTCTTCGTTCGACATCTATAAAATTATCTCATAGTATTTTATTGTATTATTAATAACGTAGAAATTATTCGAAGATTGCTTTTATATGCGTGCAGTCTGACCATAAATATAAAATTACATTTTATATGTTTGTGTATTTCAAGCTTTATATACATATGTAAATGAAGCTTTATAATATTGGGCCATCTATTGATGATATTTAAAATCACATTTATGTTTTTGTAAATCAAGCTTTATATACATGTGTAAATGCAGCTTTATACTTTAGTGCCATCTATTAGGTAATTACGAAAATATTATTTTGATCTACTGCGCATGCTTGCATTTATTGATTTTTTGATTTTGCTATTTCATATGTGTCGGTATAGATTTTTTGTTATATGTAAACTATATAGGCTTTTGGGGACACATTAAAATCGTGTCCCTTAAACAAGGCGTCTGCACTGGAATCTTACAAAGAATGATAAGAATTTTGTACAAGAATTTAATATGTGCTGACAACTGTTTTAAAAATTTAAACTAATAATAATTGAGAATAATTTAAAACAGTTTCCGGCAATTCTGAATAAATTGCACATAGTTGAGAACAAATTAAAATAGTTTCTATTATACGGTTTTCATCATTTTAATTTTTTTTTACTGGGCTTAAACAATTAGTACAATAATTCTGAAAATTAACAAACTTATATAAAAAAACTCGTAGAATTTAATGGTTTATTCGACTTGTTTGTACCTCCACCCAGTTTCGGGTAGCATATATCTACCCATTTAAGGGTTGAAGATAGGGGTTTAATTTTATTAAAAATCGATTCCTCGTGTCAAAATACGTATGTATACTAATTTTTGTTAATTTTCTGCAAAGAATATACTAAATATTTAAACTTGTATTTGCCCTAAATTTCAGGAATCTTGGCGGCGTCTGACGCGTAGCTTGCGCACTGAAAATTCAAAGATTTGCGGTAAAATTCAAAGTGTGTTTATGAAGAATTCCTTGAACAAAAAAATATGAAAATTGGTACACTTATGTAAGAATATATGTAGAATCTGATAATGTAGTCTAAAATTATGTATCTGTACCCAGTTTTCGGTGGTGAATACCTACTTAATTAAGGGTTGAGGGTGCGAATTTAATTTTACAAAAGATCGATTCTTTGGGTCATGGTACATATGTTTACTAATTTTTGATAAAATATTACAACAGAGAATTTAATAATATCAAAACAAAATTTTCAGAGGTCATTGACCCTAAAGGTGTAGCATTCAGAATCTTTTATTACTATAATTATGCCAATTGTACAATAATTCTGAAAATTGGTATATATGTACAGAAAATATGTAGATTCTAATGGTGAAGCCGACGTGTATGTATCTCTACCCAATTTCGGGTAGCACATATCTATCCATTTAAGGGTTGAAGATAGAGGTTTAGTTTTATTATATATCGATTCCTCGGGTCAAAATTCATATATACAGTGATTTTTATCAAATTCTTTGGAATGGTCCAATTTTAATTGTAACATTTATCAACAATGGTATACGTCGCTACTCAAAAATGGTTTTTATGGTACTTAGACCAAATAAGTAAAAATTTTGAAAACTGGGTTGCTTACATAAGAAAGTTCGTAGAATCTAATAGTGCTACAGGAAAAAATCTAACTCCACCCATTTTTGGGTGATAAATATACACCCATTTTTGAATAATGCATTTTATTGTTTTTTTAATTACATAGAAAAGATTTGAAAATTGCGTTTACGTGCGTGCAGTCTGACCATAAATATAAAATTACATTTATATGTTTGTGTAAATACAGCTTTATATACATATGTAAATAAAGCTTTATAATTCAGGGTCATCTATTGATCATACATAAAATCACATTTTATGTTTTTGTAAATCAAGCTTTATATACATGTGTATATGCAACTTTATACTTCTGTGCCATCTATGAAATAATTACGAAAGCATTATTTTGTTCTACGCGCATGCTCGCATTTATTGATTTTTTGGATTTTGCTATTCCGTATGTGTCGGTATAGATTTTTTGTTATGTATAAACTATATAGACTTTTGGGGACACATTAAAGTCGTGTCCCTTAAACAAGGCGTCTGCTCTGAAATCTTACAAAGAATGTTAAGAATTTTGTACAAGAATTTAACATGTACTAAAAGATACAACAAAATACTATAAGACAATTGTATAGAATTCAAACGGAGACATCCGAATGAAGAAGAAAATTATTTTTTTCAATCAGTGCTTTGCAAGATACATCGCAAAGTTATATTTTTTTTAATAGGATAGCGTAAATTTTTAGGCCTATTCCATAGCTAAAGTATGTTTTATTTGATTTGCATCGTAAAATGTCATTCACAGTTCGGAAAATAAAAATAAAAATATACATAATAATAAAATTAACGATATGAACCATAGTTTCTTATGAAAGTGTTCACAGCTCTCGAAAATAAAATTAAGCAAAAGCTATAAACATAAGGACTTGCAAATGTAGAATTAATGATATCAGCTTTTTATCATGTAATATGAAACGATTTCTAAATATCTACCGTGGTATAACGGTTAGCATGACGGCCTTTGGACCCAAAGGTTTTGGGTTCGATTCCCCGACCACCAATTTTTTTTTATTTTTTAAATTTTAAAAATCTTTGTTCTATTTACTACTACAATCATTTAGAAATAATAATAACTTTATATTAAATAAAGAAGAAATAATTGACAATAATTTATTACAACAATATATGCCATCCGATTAAAACAAATATAACTTTGTACTGTATCATAAGATGCACTGATTTAAAAATAAATATTTTCTTCTCTATTTGGATGTCTTCGTTCGACATCTATAAAATTATCTCATAGTATTTTATTGTATTATTAATAACGTAGAAATTATTCGAAGATTGCTTTTATATGCGTGCAGTCTGACCATAAATATAAAATTACATTTTATATGTTTGTGTATTTCAAGCTTTATATACATATGTAAATGAAGCTTTATAATATTGGGCCATCTATTGATGATATTTAAAATCACATTTATGTTTTTGTAAATCAAGCTTTATATACATGTGTAAATGCAGCTTTATACTTTAGTGCCATCTATTAGGTAATTACGAAAATATTATTTTGATCTACTGCGCATGCTTGCATTTATTGATTTTTTGATTTTGCTATTTCATATGTGTCGGTATAGATTTTTTGTTATATGTAAACTATATAGGCTTTTGGGGACACATTAAAATCGTGTCCCTTAAACAAGGCGTCTGCACTGGAATCTTACAAAGAATGATAAGAATTTTGTACAAGAATTTAATATGTGCTGACAACTGTTTTAAAAATTTAAACTAATAATAATTGAGAATAATTTAAAACAGTTTCCGGCAATTCTGAATAAATTGCACATAGTTGAGAACAAATTAAAATAGTTTCTATTATACGGTTTTCATCATTTTAATTTTTTTTTACTGGGCTTAAACAATTAGTACAATAATTCTGAAAATTAACAAACTTATATAAAAAAACTCGTAGAATTTAATGGTTTATTCGACTTGTTTGTACCTCCACCCAGTTTCGGGTAGCATATATCTACCCATTTAAGGGTTGAAGATAGGGGTTTAATTTTATTAAAAATCGATTCCTCGTGTCAAAATACGTATGTATACTAATTTTTGTTAATTTTCTGCAAAGAATATACTAAATATTTAAACTTGTATTTGCCCTAAATTTCAGGAATCTTGGCGGCGTCTGACGCGTAGCTTGCGCACTGAAAATTCAAAGATTTGCGGTAAAATTCAAAGTGTGTTTATGAAGAATTCCTTGAACAAAAAAATATGAAAATTGGTACACTTATGTAAGAATATATGTAGAATCTGATAGTGTAGTCTAAAATTATGTATCTGTACCCAGTTTTGGGTGGTGAATACCTACTTAATTAAGGGTTGAGGGTGCGAATTTAATTTTTCAAGAAGTCGATTCTTTGGGTCATAGTATACATTTTTACTAATTTTTGTTAAAATATTACAACAGAGAATTTAATAATATCAAAACAAAATTTTCAGAGGTCATTGACCCTAAAGGTGTAGCATTCAGAAACTTTTATTACTATAATTATGCCAATTGTACAATAATTCTGAAAATTGGTATATATGTACAGAAAATATGTAGATTCTAATGGTGAAGCCGACGTGTATGTATCTCTACCCAATTTTGGGTAGCACATATCTACTCATTTAAGGGTTGAAGATAGAGGTTTAGTTTTATTATATATCGATTTCTCGGGTCAAAATTCATATATACAGTGATTTTCATCAAATTCTTTGGAATGGTCCAATTTTAATTGAAACATTTATCAACAATGGTATACATTGCTACTCAAAAATGGTTTTACTAATTGATTTATGGTACATATGCCCGTATTCATAAACACTCGTAAAAATTTTAAACGGTTCGTTATAATATTTATCCAATAAAAACAGTCGACATTGGAAGAAAAATCAAAATTTTATTTGTCATGTTTGATATTATTTGTCAAAAATTATAACGAGGCGTTTTGAAACTTTACAAGTGTTTATGAATATGGGGGTTAGACCAAATAAGTAAAAATTTTGAAAACTGGGTTGCTTACATAAGAAATTTCGTAGAATCTAATAGTGCTACAGGAAAAAATCCAGCTCAACCCATTTTTGGGTGGTAAATATACACCCATTTTTGAATAATGCATTTTATTGTATTTTTAATTACAAAGATTTGAAAATTGCGTTTACGTGCGGGCAGTCTGACCATAAATATAAAATTACATTTATATGTTTGTGTAAATCCAGCTTTATATACATATGTAAATAAAGCTTTATAATTCAGGGCCATCTATTGATCATATATAAAATCACATTTTATGTTTTTGTAAATCAAACTTTATATACATGTGTATATGCAGCTTTATACTTTAGTGCCATCTATTAGGTAATTACAAAAGTATTATTTTGTTCTACTGCGCATGCTCATATTTATTGATTTTTTGGATTTTGCTATTCCATATGTGTCGGTATAGATTTTTTGTTATGTATAAACTATATAGGCTTTTGGGGACACATTAGAATCGTGCCCCTTAAACAAGGCGTCTGCACTGGAATCTTACAAAGAATGATAAGAATTTTGTACAAGAATTTAACATTTGCTGAAAGATACAATAAAATACTATAAAACAATTGTATAGAAGTCAAACGGAGACATCCGAATAAAGAAGAATTTTTTTTTCAATCAGTGCTTCGCAAGATACAACACAAAGTTATATTTTTTTTTATTAGGATAGCATAATTTTTTATGCCTATTTCAGAGCTAATGTACGTTTTATTTGATTTGAATCGTAAAACCTCATTCACAGCTCCGAAAATAAAAATAAAATTATACATAATAGTAAAAATAACGATATGAACAACAGATTCTTATGAAAGTGTTCACAGCTCTCGAAAATAAAATTAGGCATAAGCCATTAATAAAAGGATTTACAAATGAAGAATTAATGATTTCTGCTTTTTATCATTTAATATGAAACGATTTCTAAATATCTACAGTGGTATGACGGTTAGCATGACGGCCTTTGGATCTAAAAGTTTTGGGTTCGATTCCCCGGCCAGCTAATTGTTTTTTTTTAATTTTAAAATTCTACGTTCTATTTCCTTCTACAATCATTTAGAAATAATAACTTTATATTAAATAAAGAGAAAATAATTGACAATAATTAATTACAACAATATGACATCCGATTAAAAAAATATAACTTTGTACTGTATCATAAGAAGCACTGATTAAAAAAATATTTTCTTCTTTATTCGGATGTCGCTCTTCAACAAAATTATCTTATAGTATTTTTAATAACAGAAATTATTTGAAGATTGCTTTTATATGCGGGCAGTCTGACCATAAATATAAAATTACATTTATATGTTTGTGTAAATCCAGCTTTATATACATATGTAAATAAAGCTTTATAATTCAATGCCATCTATCGATCATATATAAAATCACATTTTATGTTTTTGTAAATCAAACTTTATGTACATGTGTAGATGCAGCTTTATACTTTAGTGCCATCTATGAAATAATTACGAAAATATTATTTTGTTCTACTGCGCATGCTCGCATTTATTGATTTTTTGGATTTTGCTATTCCATATAGATTTTTTGTTATGTATAAATTATATAGGCTTTTGGGCACACATTAAAATCGTGTCCCTTAAATAAGGCATCTGCACTGGAATCTTACAAAGAATGATAAGAATTTTGTACAAGAATTTAACATGTGCTGACAACTGTTTTAAAAATTTAAACTAATAATAATTGAGAATAATTTAAAACAGTTTCCGGCAATTCTGAATAAATTGCACATAGTTGAGAACAAATTAAAATAGTTTCTATTTTACGGTTTTCATCATTTTAATTTTTTTTACTGGGCTTAAACAATTAGTACAATAATTCTGAAAATTAACAAACTTATATAAAAAAAACTCGTAGAATTTAATGGTTTATTCGACTTGTTTGTATCTCCACCCAGTTTCGGGTAGCATATATCTACCTATTTAAGGGTTGAAGATAGGGGTTTAATTTTATTAAAAATCGATTCCCCGCGTCAGAATATATACGTATACTAATTTTTGTTAATTTTCTGCAAAGGATATACTAAATATTTAAACTTGTATTTGCCCTAAATTTCAGGAATCTTGTCGGCGTCTGACACGTAGCTTGCACACTGAAAATTCAAAGATTTGCGGTAAAATTCAAAATGTGTTTATTTGGAATTCCTTAAACAAAAAAATATGAAAATTGCTACACTTATGTAAGAATATACGTAGAATCTGGTAGTGAAGTCTAAAATTATGTATCTGTACCCAGTTTTGGGTGGTGAATACCTACTTAATTAAGGGTTGAGGGTGCGAATTTAATTTTTTAAGAAGTCGATTCTTTGGGTCATAGTATACATTTTTACTAATTTTTGTTAAAATATTACAACAGCGAATTTAATATCAAAACAAAATTTTCAGAGGTCATTGACCCTAAATGTGTAGGATTCAGAATGTTTCATTACTATAATTATATCAATATTACAATAATTCTGAAAATAGGTATATATGTACAGAAAATATGTAGATTTTAATGGTGAAGCCGACATGTATGTACCTCTACCCAATTTTGGGTAGCACATATCTACCCATTTAAGGGTTGAAGATAGAGGTTTAGTTTTATTAAATATCGATTCCTCGGGATTTTTATCAAATTCTTTTGAGTGGTCCAGTTTTAATTGTAACATTTATCAACAATGATATTTACATTATCGCTACTCAAAAATGGGTTTTACTAATTGATTTATGGTACTTAGACCAATTAAGCAAAAATTTTGAAAACTGGGTTGTTTATATAAGATAGTTCGTGGAATCTAATGGTGCTACAGAAAAATATCCAGCTTTACCCATTTTCGGGTGGTAAATATACACCCATTTTTGGGTAAAGGATATGGGTTCAATTTTAACAAAAATCGATTCCTCGGTCCAAAATACATATGTGCACCAATTTTCATTTGACTATTCATAAGAACACAAAAGTTATTCGTTTTCATGTTCATGTTAAAAAATACGGTTTCATAAATAATTTTTTACTATAGGCTTAAACAACTGGTACAATAATTCTGAAGATAAACAAACTTACATAAAAAAATTCGTAGAATTTAATGCTCAAGTCGACAGGTTTGTATCATTACCCAGTTTGGGTAGCGTATATCTACCCATTTAAAGGTTGAAGATAGGGGTTTAATTTTAAAAAAAATCGATTCATTGCATCCAAATACATATGTATACTAATTTTTGTTAATTTTCGCTGAAGGGTATACTGAATATTTGAACTTGTATTTGCCCTAAATTTCAGGAATCTTGTCGGCGTCTGACGCGTAGCTTGCACACTGAAAATTCAAAGATTTGCGGTAAAATTCAAAGTGTGTTTATTTGGAATTCCTTGAACAAAAAAATTTAAAAATTACTACCCTTATGTGAGAATATACGTAGAATCTAATGGTAAAGTCTAAAATTATATATATGTACCCAGTTTTGGGTTGTGAATACTTACTTAATTAAGGGTTGAGGGTGCGAATTTAATTTTACGAAAAATCGATTCTTTGGGTCATAATACACATGTCAACTACAGTGGCGGCTGGTGATATCTTTGTATGGTAGGGCACAAAAATTTAAAAAAGTAAAAAGAGTATATTAAATTATTTAATCTTTAAGATACAGAAGCCATCTTCGTAATTAAATGAGTACTAGACGATTACAATTCAACAATAACAGATTACCTCGGAAAATGCCGGACATACTCGGACATCTTCGTTTAAATTGGGCTGTGCCCGGAACAGGCTTAATGCAGTCATATGCAGCTTCGCGCGCTTCGCTGCTATTGGTCAAAATTCGAGTAAAAATAGTGGGAGACCGGGGCAGAAACATTTGTGCCCTAGCTTCTAGCAGCATATCGGTACGTGCACACGTCAGTATATAGGCTATCTAGCTATCGGCGGTGTAGTAAGAATTGCATAATAATGAAAGTAAATAAATAATAATTAATGTATTTTTAAAATGTATATGTACTCGCTTATTTCTTTTTTTCTTGTCTTTTTATTTGGTAGGGCTGCGCCCTTGTGCCCTATAGCACGAGCCGCCACTGGTCAACTAATTTTTGTTAAAATATTACAAGAGATAATTTAGTAATATCAAAATAAAAGTTTCAGAGGTCATTGACCCTAAAGGTGTAGCATTCACAATCTTGTATTACTGTAATTATACCAGTAGTACAATAATTCTGAAAATTGGTATACATGTACAAAAAAAATTGATTCTAATGATGAAGTCGACATTTTTGTATCTCTACCCAGTTTTGGGTACATATATATATACTCATTTAAGGGTTGAAGATATAGGTTTATTTTTATGAAAAATCGTTTCCTTGATTCAAAATACATACGTATAATAATCTTTTGAATGGTTCAGTTTTAATTGTAACATTTATCAACAATGGTTTTACAAATTTATTCTTTGTACTTATGAATTAAACAAAAACTTTGAAAACTGGTATATTTATATAAGAAAGTACATGGAATCTAATGGTGCCATAGAAAAAATTCCGTATCCACCCATTTTCGTGTGGTCAATATATACCCATTTTTAGGTAGGAGATATATGAAAAAACATATTCTCAAGAACTATACGTAAATAAAATAAATTATTAGATAAAATATGTTTAGAATTAAATAATAAATAGAGTTTATTACAAAAATTATTTTGTAAAAAATTTTGTTTGTGAGAAAAAAATGATGATTTTTATTTTTATTCATTATATCTGAAATTAAAACGAATATAAAAAAAACTGCCTTTTATTTTTAATTACAAATATTTTTTCTTATGACAAACTTGGGCGAAATGTTATTAGTTTAGCCAAAAAATGGATTTTCTCAAAATTATTAATACCAAAACAACACTGCTGCTGTACTCTATGAAAAAACTTATGAAGTATGTCATTTGATTATTAATCAAATGACAAATAAAAAACTTGCCAAATTGATCATTTTAAATAATTTAATAATTAAAATATAGTTTGATGCACGATTTTATTTTTATTATAATTAAAATATGCTTTTCTTTGTCAATTTTATTTGATGTTTGTTATATCTGCTGCAAGATGTCTTCACGTGTATTTGAGCAAATCTGACCTTCAAGAATTCCAGGACTGTAATTAAAAATTATTGTCTACAAAAAATATTTAACAGTTTTTTGGGCCAAAATTTATATGTATTTCAACAAGGATAACACAATAGTTTATAAAAAATACAAAATAAATGATCAAACTTGTTTATTTAAGAATATATACGGAAATATTTAATAACAGAAAATTTCCTGAATACGTCTTGTGTGATAGCAACAAATTATTTATGGAATGCAAAATATGACTGGCGCTGGCGCTTAAATACCATAAAATGTACATTGAAATTTCATCAAAATTTGACCACATACAATAATTTTTCAATTAAATATTGTTATTATATGTAATTTAGAAGTTAAATAAATATAATATTGTACATATTATCCATTTTTTATTATAATAAATACCATATTTTGTTATATACTTTACAGAGTGTACAGAATAAAAGTACTTCATTGTTTATTAATATTATATATAATAATTGTTAACTATAACATATTGTAAACATTATGTTAATAATATAGTTTAGAGAAATAAACATATAATACAAAATAATTAAAAATTATAATGTATAACTCTGACATGGAACCTACATTTTTTTTTATTAATTTTTCTTCACCAAATTTTCATAAAAAGTTAATGTGTTATACATCACAAAATTCAGCACAAAATTCTGAGTATAAAAATATAAAATTCATAAATTATAACTATAATATATCGCTAATATCTTATACATTTCATCTGACATTCTTGGATTTTCTTCAGTTACAATTTTCAATACAAAATTTTCATTAAAAGTTAATGAATTATACATCAGCAGATTCAGCGTGAAACACTGAGTAAAATTATACTAAATACTTGTACTAAAATATTAATGTAACACTAACATTATCCATTTAGTTTTACTAAAGGTTATTTATCATTAATTTGTTGTTTGATGTCATCTGTTCGCGTTTTGTCTTCTTTGATCCGTCCCACATTCTTCGTCTACATAAAAACAACCCCCGAAGTTTAGTCCTGCGATATTTCATCCCTTAAACAACAATATTATTCGCTAGACAACTCCAAGCAATTGTAATGTTTGCATTTAATAGGATCTTGTAATCATCTGATTTGGCATTCTACAAAAAAACTTATACAATGATAATAATAATGCTATGTATTGATTATTATATACATACCGTAACATAAAACATGAAATATTGCTGTGTCCATTTGGTTTAAGAGGCATTGAAAGCTGTAGCATCTTTGCAAAAATCCATAAATCACTAGTAATGTGGCCTAGTTTAATTGTATGCTTCCAGAAAATAGCACAATTTAGAGCAGTTGGTATTGTCTTCGCCAGATCTTCTGTAGGGTTATGAGAACTCGTTATTTTAACTGGTTTCGTCTAAAAACCAGTTTTTCAATTATAGTACTTGCTGTGAAACCAGTTTAAATTTAGTATTTGATGTCAGACCGGTTTAATATCGATACTTCCTTGAAAACCGGTTTATTACGTTACAATACCGGTTAACTTAACTAGTTCTCGTCTGCAAACCGGTTTTAAAGTTTAGTACTTAATCCCAAACCGGTTTAAGCTTAATATTTGATCCGAAACCGGTTTCAAGTGCGATTCTTGTTCAGAAACCGGTTTGTTTTATATATTTATTGGAAACTAGTTGTCAGAATCTGAAATGTTATTTATTTGTATATTCATTGTTTAAACAAATGTTTTCTTACCAAATATAACTTTGCAATAAAACAAAAAGTCTTAATTATTATTGTTTCCCGTTCTTCTCATGTTGTACATTTGTTATTAACAATTGTTCATCATATGTCATTTGACGTTTAAGGTTATAAAATTGTTATTAACAATTAATAAAACATTGGTTGTTATTAATTTCTAATACATGAAACTGAGTAATATAATCAAAAAAATATAATTAATAAATTTGTTGGATTGTTTATTAAATAAATAAATAAATAGTAGTTCCACGATATTGACACAGATGTCACTACCAATATCGTTTTGGGCTGATGAAACACAAATATATCGATTTTTTTTGTTTAAATCAATAATACAATCATTTTTGAAAATTTTATTGTTTAATAAATGTTATTAACGTTACATGTTTCAAGATTTCATTTGTATTAAATACATATTTTACTGAATCATTATTTTATACCAGATAATTTATAAAATATCGATTTATTCATTAATACAAGACATAAGGACCTTTTTACAAATTTATTTAAAGTTATTGTTCTAGTATAAATTAATATTAATAGGGATATTGTATTAAATAACAATTCTTACTAATTATTTATTTACAATGTACAAATATGTCATTTAATAAAAAAACAAAATGGACCACCCAAATTATTTTAATAAAAATTACTGCACATATATATTTTAACCCAAGGAATAGATTTTTCATAAAATTAAACCTTTATCTTCAACCCTTAAATGGGTAGACACTTACCACCCAAAATTGGGTAGAGATAAACAATTTTCGACTTCACCATCAGATTCTGCGTATATCCTTACATAAGTGTACAAATTTTCAATTTTTTTGTTGAGGGTATTCCAAATAAACACACTTTGAATTTTACCGCAAATCTTTGAATTTTCTGTGCGCAAGCAACGCGTCGGTTGCCGGTAAGATTCCTGAAATTTAGGGCAAATACAAGTTCAAATATTTAGTATATCCTTTGCAGAAAATTAACAAAATTTAGTATACATATGTATTTTGACATGATGAATCGATTTTTGGTAAAATTGAAACCATATCTGAAACCCTTAAATGGGTACATGTATGCTGTCCAAAACTACCCAAAACTGGGTGGAGATACAAACCTGTCAACTTCACCGCTAAATTCTAGGTATTTTTTAATACAAGAATATCCATTTTCAAAATTATTGTACGAATGGTTTAAGTTATAATAAGAAAACTATTTAAAATGATTTAATACAAATAAAATATGACACTTGTTTTCCTAGATTAAATTTTTTATGGCAGATGGCACCATATGCAAAATCCACCCACACAACCTTGAAATTCTTTAATTTTTCCAGTGCAGACGCCTTCTTTAGGGGGCCTGTTTTTTAAATGATCCCAAACACTCATATAAATAATACATGGTAAAAACTTTGCACCGACAGGTATGGTTTGGAATGTGTAAGATTGCTCGATCGAAAAATCAATAATAATGATCATGCGCAGTAAATCAAATTAAAATTACTCAAAGATCCTGTTTTCAAAAATGTGAGAATTTTAAAAAAAGTTTCAAACTAACCCCATCTAGAATTTAATTCTGAAAAAACTTTTTTCAAATAAATTTTGTTTTCAAGTGAACTGTTTAGCCGGAAATGATGTTTTTTCCAATTGTGCAATTACATTTAAAAATTCGCCAGGGCTGTACTTATAAAAATTTGTAAACCAATTTTTGGGTTTATATGTAACTTAACCCGTAGATTTCAATAATAGATATGTCGACTTTGTAGGTCTACCAATTTTTTGGGTGACTGCTCTTTACCCAAAAATGGGTAGTGCTAGAAAATTGGCTTATCGATTTTTGGAATCTACGGCTCGAGTTATATATGTACCCAAAATTTGGTTATTTAATAATAATAAACAAAAAAGTTTTTTTTCAAAAATTTTCTTTTAAAATAAAATTACTCAAAGATCCTGTTTTCAAAAATGCGAGAATTTGAAAAAAGTTTCAAACTAACCCCACCTAGAATTTAATTATGATAAACTTTTTTCAAATAAATTTTGTTCTCAAGTAAACCGTTTAGCCGGAAATGATTTTTTTGTTATAATTATAGTAATGAAACATTCTGTAGTGGTAGCACGCACTTTAGAATTCTATCATAGAAAGCAGGCGAATACGATTTTATTTTTACGAATCTTGGTAGCACGCACTTTAGAATTCTATATTCACTTTTTGATTCGGAAATTATTGGATTTTATACTATTAAAATGAGAAACATTATGACAGTTGTATATAATAATTGTATAAATAATATGTAAATTGGCTTTGAATAGAACTGTGGTAAAATAATGACGTTACTTTGACACTTTCGCCTCAAGTCGTACGCTTGCAGGCGAATATTTTGAGACACGCATGCTACCAAATTTTCGCTTCGTGGCGAAATGCGAAAACAAATGCCTCATTTGATAGAATTCTAAAGTGCGTGCTACCACTACTGAATCCTTTACATTTAGGGTCAATGACCTCTGAAAATTTTATTTTGGTATTACTAAATTATCTCGTAATATATTAACAAAAAATCTGTTGTGGCCAGCACAAGACCTCTCGCCATTTCCATATTAGGCTATATATGTATTGTATTGCACTTCGCTTTCGAACCGTCGTTTTATAACAAAATATTACAGAACTTTACCCAAATATTGTTTTTTATTGTATTTAATATGTCTTCTGCACACAAATAATTCTAATTATATCTATTTTATATCATTTTCATGTCAGTGATTGTTCCAATTCATTAACCAGATTGGCGGAATTTCTGATGGATATATGCATTTTACCACAATTTTACCTATAATTTCAAATATTTAATTAATAAAACAATAAGTAAAATTAAATATACTTCCCAGAAAAAGCTATCAGAATGTCACTAAAAATGTTGATATTTGACAATGACATGTGTCATGTTATAAACATTGGAATTTGTCAACTGGTTTCCTTAGTGCCTTGGCCTCTGCGATTAGTGTACTCTATAAATTATAGTGTCTTTATCTCTAAATCTATACAAGATATAATAAAAATATTAAGTGTATTAGATAGAGAATTTTATGTTCTTCAATATTTAATAAAAAAAACTCCCAAAAAATTATATTTAGAAGAATTTTTTTAAGAAAGTACTACTTCCGGTTGTTCAATTGTTACCAAAACCTTTTCAGCTCTTCCCAGGAATGTCAGATTGAAGAAACTGCAGTTAAATATTTTTTAAGTCTTATAGTTTTTGAGGAATCGTCCCTCCAACATCCATACATACACACACACACACACACACACACACACATACACACATCCAAACACACACACAGACATCATCGTAAAAATGTTATAATCGGGTTCTAGGGACCTTAAATCGTGCTTATTCACAAAAATCTGGATATGCGAATTTTAGCATGATTCCATTAGCGAGAGGTAAAAATAGTAAATATGTGTATTAGATCCCAAAGAATCGATTTTTCGTAAAATTAAAGTCGTACCCTCAACCCTTAATTGAGTAGATATTCACCACTCAAAATTGGGTACAGATAAACAATTTTAGACTTCACCATCAGATTCTACGTATATTCTTACATAAGTGTACCAATTTTTAAATTTTTTTGTTGAAGGATTTTCAAATAAACGCACCTTGAATTTTACCGCAAATCTTTGAATTTTTTGTGCGCAAGCTATGCGTCAGACGCCGACAAGATTCTTGAAATTTAGGGCAAATACAAGTTCAAATATTTGGTATATCCTTCAGTGAAAATTATCAAAAATTGGTGTACAAATGTATTTTGACACGACGAATCGATTTTTTATAAAATTAAATCCCTATCTTCAACCCTTAAATAGGTACATATATGCTGCCCAAAACTGGGTGGAGATACAAACCTGTTGACTTTATCACTAAAATCTACGTATTTTTTAATATAAGTATACCAATTTTCAGAATTATTGTATAAATGGTTTAAGCCATAATAAGAAAACTATTTAAAATGTAAATTCACCTATTTAGTGGAATAAAAAGGTTTAAAATAAATTCCTGAGTTCCTGACAACTTTATGTAAGAGAAAAATATTTTTATTTTTCAAAATTACATGAAAACAATGACAACTATATGTTTGACATATCTATTCAAAATTAAACAAAAAAAACTACTCATTAACATATCGCCATCGCGATCTATTTTACTCAAAATGCCAAGACTAAACATATACATAATTAATTTTAAGATATCACAAATTCAATTCAAGATATTTCAAATTTAATTACTGATATCTTAAAATGAATTACAGATATTTGAAACTGAATTATGGATATGTCCAAATTTTGATATCTAAAATTGCTTATAGGAAAGCATGTAAATTGCATTTGAGATATCTAAAATTGAATTTAAGATATCTTAAACTTAACCAAATTAGAGATATCTCGAATTGAATTATAGATATCTGAAATTATATTTAAGATATCTTTAATTCAATTAAGGATATGTCACATTATTTAAAATAAAGGAAAAAAGATGGAATAAAAAGTTGTGACGTCATCCCTGGTCTGGTGCCATTTTGTGACGTCACCCTCACCCTCCGTCGCTGCTGTCTGGATTGTTTCTTGCTCGGGCGCCATCTTGCATCTCCGTGGAACTGAGAGAAGGGTGAGGAAGGTTTGCGGATAGCTAGTCGTGTAGGCCAGGATACTTAGGGTAATTTTGAGCAGTGAAAAATGCAGTACACTAAACTATGTTTATTTACACACTATGTACAATTTAATAAATGACTGAGAAACTGTGTCCATTGTTATTCAAACTACTGACAATTTTATTATCAAGTAAAACTGGATATATCAACTTTGAGAACTTAGTACGCGAAATATTATTTATACTCTTGACAAACTGGAAATAATATTTACTCTGAGAACTTGTACGTGAAATCTTTACTCCGTGAAACTTGGTACGTGAAATATTGACTCTGAGAAACTGAGTACGTGAAATATTCTTACTCTGAAGACAAACGGGAAGTAATATTTTACTCTGTGGAACTTTGACTTTGTCGAACAGCGACAATCGGTGACTGACTTCTACAGAACAGCTGTAGAAGATCTGGACTCTGCCTTCTGGGGCTGGTACTGGAACTTTATTCCATAGAACGGCTATGGAACTCCTGGTTCTGGCTAGAACGGCTAGCCAGAAGACAGAATGAATTCTAGGGCTGCTGTGGCATCTTTTATAGCCGGATTTTGGTAATTCTCGTTCAAACGCGCGCGGTTTATGTGGTGGGGCTTTATTCGCATTTGATTGGCCGAGTGGGAGAAGAGACTCGGCTTACTATTGGTCGAGAGGCTGGGCTCTTAAAATATTTCTAGAAAATTCTATACTCCGCCTGGATTTGGCGCTGCGGTCTTGACAGTTGTGGAATGCGTGCTCTAGTTGTGAAATCTAGGTGAACTGTTGCTTTTGACGTTGCCGTGTGATGTGCACAGTGAAATGCCAGCCACGACAAACCCCGGAAAGATAGTGGCAGGCTGGAAACTAGAGGATTTTCTGTTGGCTGTTACCGCGTGCTCACCATGTGCTACAGGTAAGTTTAAAAACATGTGAAGGGCATTTTAAACTGTCGAAAGCTGTTTTCGTGTTACAGTTATCTCTGAAAACTGTTTACACGCCGTGATCCGACCCTGAAGTGGATGGTGAAGTTCCATGGAGAATACCGCGTGTCAGACATGTGCTCAATGTGAGGTTATGGACATTGTACCGCCAGTTTGGGCTGCAGAATCCTGTTCTTGTGCTACAGCGGCTTCTGCACAACGATTACATGCTACTCTGCAGCCCCACAGTGGCCGGTGATGTTCTTTGGACGATGACGTGTTGAAATTTTATGGCGAAACAATGTGACTTCGTCACAAAGTAAAACGGCTTTCCATAATAACGTTTCATTTTTCTACCCGTTCTAATAATGAATACAATATTATATGTACAAATTTTATTAATAAATAATAATAATAACAATAATAATGTTTATTTGTTGTAAAGCGTAGATAGGTACATGCTACACACGGGATACGGTAACTTAAAACATTATTTATAGAATTAACTTACACAAAATATTCGTCACTCACATTTTCTTATTCTAATTACAATTTATAGATATTAAATATAATACTTATATAAAATTTAAATACCAAAAGAAGAAATATAGCTATTTTCTTTTTTTGTTCTTGCCAAATCATTAATTAATAAAATTATATCCTGAATAACTTATAAATCAATAATTATTGTAACTTAACTTTTAATAAAAACAAAATTTATAATACGAGGGTGAATCAAATATAAACCGGAATTATTTTTTAAAACTTTATTGGGACTTGATAAAAATTCAAAAGCTTAAAATTATTTTTCTACGTAATCTCCTGATTGCGTGACACATTTTTCCCAACGGATGGGTAATTTTGTTATCCCGTCTTCGTAAAACGAAGATGGTTGCGCCAAAAGCCAATTGCGCACGAAATCTTCAACTGCAACATCGTCACCAAAACGTTGTCCTCCAAGAGCTTTTTTCATCGGTCCAAACAAGTGGTAGTTACAGGGCGATAAGTCCGGACTGTAGGGAGGGTGTCCCAGTGTAGTCCACGACAATGTTTCAATTTTTTCCGTATTTAAGGCAGCTGTATAGGGTCGGGCATTGTCTTGCAGCAGGTTAACGAGGTACCCACCTTGTGGATACTTTCCGAAATCCGAGGTCGTCAGCAGAGCTGGGCAGTAACTAGTTACTTTAGTAACTTAGTTACTAACTAGTTACTTTTACGTAACTTGTAATGTAACTTAGTTACTTTTTAAAATATGGTAACTGTAACTGTAACTTAACTTGCTGCAGTAAAGTAGTTGGTAACTTTCCGGTTTTTAGTTACTAGTTACTTGAGTAACTTAAGTTACTAGAATGTAACTTAAGTTAGTCAAAGTAACTTGAAAAGTGAAATGTATCTTAGTCATAAAAAGTAACGGGAGGATTTAAATTTCTAAGAAATATTTTGTTGAGGCTGATGCCTTTTTTAGAAACACTAACTAAAACTGTTTTGTTTTAAATAAATGTATGTAATAATTAAATTCAATATTATTGTTGATTGATTTCAAGCCATAATAGATAATAAAATAATTACATTCATAAATAATGGAGTTTTTGTACGGTAAACAGAAAAACTAAAAATAACACATTATTTTAACTTTTAATTCTAGAATTAAAAAGTCACTAAATGTTAAATTTGAATTTGAAGTATGTACAAATATTTGTATAATTATAATGTAAGTTTATTTATTAAAGAAAAAAATAAAATTGCCTGCTGAGAGAAAAGCTGATCAATTATACCGTACCGCATGCTCGATTCTAGTTTGAGGTGAAATTTTAGCGTAATATTTTGTTACTCCTTTCTAGGGACGGTTGGCGATTTTGCCGGTTCTCGGGAATATGTTATTAGCGTAGCGGGGCCCCAAATATTTATAAAATGATGTTTTTTCATCAAAATTTCATATATATGCGAGCGCGGGGCCTCAGATTGAAAATCGACGTCTGATCCGAGGTTTCCAATAAATTAATCATTATCCACTAATAAGTCTAGGTAGGAAATAATGTCTGCATGTTTTATACATTATAATGGTCATGTCATGTTAGAAAGAAAGTAGATTCTTTATATCTTGGTATAAGAAATCAAAATTGAAAAATAAATTAATAAATTTTTAAAAAATCACAGCAACCGGGCCCTAGGCCGTAGCCTCGTGGGCCTAGGCGGTAATAAGGCCCTGTAGGTCCGTTGACATTAACAATAATAATCTGATTGGGTGTTGCCAAGCAATAACGTTAAAATTTAGGTTAACGTAGTTAGTGCAAAAACTCCCTGATATGTATCCTACACAATAACTAAGTCAACAGTCTAAGTCTACACTTCACGCCATTAAAAGTAGTTAGAAAGTAACTCAAAGTAACTAAGTTACTTTTAAATAACTTGATAAATAACTTAGTTCTTTCACCAAAGTAACTGGAACTTAAGTAACTTAGTTACTTTTTTTTGGAGGTAACTGTAACTGTAACTAGTTACATTTTAAAAGTAACTTGCCCAGCTCTGGTCGTCAGTAATGATTGTCTGAGCACTGCCAAAACTGATTCCCACCTCAGAAACAATTTCAGCTACTGTTAATTGTCGGTCGTCCTCTAGAAGTCGGCGAACAGTACGAATGTTCTCCTCTGTCATGCTGGACCTTCATTTTCGACTGCTTCTCGCCCTTCTAAAAATTGTTTAAGCCAAGAATACACTTGTGTTTTCTTAAATGTAATTATCCCCAAACTGTGTCTGAAGTCTTCTCAAAATTTCTGATGTTTTTGCGCCTGCTTTCGTAAGAAATTTAACTATAATACGTTGCGCAACAGACGACGGAACTTCTCGCTCAGATATCGCAATAGTTAATGAATATGGCGTTTTATAGCGGTGCAAAATTCTCTAGGCATTCCCGCCAATGACCCACAGACGCCACGCCCCTCTTTGTTCACCTCACTATCGGTACGAAAATAATTTCGGTTTATATTTGATTCACCCTTGTATGATTATACACTCAGCCGTATTCATAGTGCTTCTGTTCGAGTCTAAACATAGTTTATCTCCAGTCTAACTTAGACCGGCGAAAAAAGCTATTCATAGAGGCAGTTTAGGGCTAGTACAGGTCTAACTCTAGACTAAACTTTAGACCTGCGCGTACCCTAGTTTAATGCGGTATTAAGTCAGTTGACAGAACTATGAAAATATAATTTTGTGTGTTTAATGCAAATTAAATACATTATTACTTAATATAATATTTTTTGTAAGTAGTATGTTATAAATACTATCATATTAATGTTTATAATATTACTTTGTTATGTATTCGTAACTTGCATTATTTCATTTTTAGAAAGTTCATGATGGATAATGATCTTCAAGAAATTTTTGAGCATTTTAACTATGTGGAAGATATTAAAACAAAACATAGTTGAATATATGAGGAGGAATCAAAAGGTTTATTTTAAATTATATGAATCTAAGAAATTTATAATAGGTTAAGTAGTATTTCAGGAAATGTTCAGTTGTGTAAGTTGTTGGTTTTTTAAAGTGTTTTAAATTTGCAGATCTAAGAAAGAAATCTACAGAATTTAATCGACAGAATAATACCAATATTAGAAAATGCAAACAGCAATAAAAAGCGAGCAGTTTCAGTTGATATACAAGTTTTGAGCATTATATCTCTGAATAGAGAATTATTAAAGTGAATCTGGTAATAATTTATTACATAAAATGTTAAATTGTAACAACTTATTTAAGTTAAACAATCTGTTTTAACAAACTTACACAGTTTTCCCAAAGTACAATGATTCACACTGGATTTGTCAAGAGCTATCGCTTCTCTTTTTAAAACAATTATGATCACACCATAATTTATATTGATTTTTGTGCTTCATCCAACTAAAGCTACTAAGCTACTACATCAAAGCTCATATTCGGACAATAATAATACTGCATAATATACCAGTGGACGAAAGAGTGAACTATACAGGTGTCTCAATAAGCTTGCTCACTATTGGTAACTTTTTTATTTGAAGAGATACGAGGTTGGTTAAATGAGCAAAATTGTGCTATTTTATATTAAAAAAATTGGTCATGTAGACAAAATAAAAATTGTGTCAGCGGTTCTCAAAATATGGGACAATATATATATATATATATATATATATATATATATATATATATATATATATATATATATATATATATATATTTTAAATGGAACCATATATTTTTTATTATCTTATTGGTTCTCAAAATATGGGACAATATATATATATATATATATATATATATATATATATATATATATATATATTTTAAATGGAACCATATATTTTTTATTATCTTATTGGAAAGAGTATTTTTTTCTCTTTCCAATAAGGTAATGTTGTTTATGTACAATTTTTTCAAATAAACAAGTTATTTACGATTAAAAATTTAAATGTTGTAAACTATTTTATAATTTTTTTAGTCAAGTAAGCCATGGAAACAACTGATTCTTTGTTTTTTTGACGTTTAATAATTTCTCCCGTAAAGTTCTCTGTGTTTAATAATGTTTAATAACTTTACAAATGAAGAAAAGTTAGATATGATCGTGCTATGTGGAAAGTTATATCTAGACACCAGTTACGTAGAACGGTCGGCTCTCTTTCCAAAAGAGTTTAAATGTGCGAAAGAAATAATGGCTTTCAATTTGAATATTTTCTGTGTTTTGTTATTACTGTAAAATAAATTAATAAAATAATAATTTTATAAAAGGCAATTGTTTCCATAGTTAACTTGACCTAAACTAATAAAAGATAATTTTTATCTTTGAACGTAAATAACTCGTTTATTTCAAAAAATTGTACATATACAACATTACCTTATTGGAAAGAGAAAAAATACTCTTTCTAATAATATAATAAAAAATATGAAGTTTCATTTAAAAAATATATATTCTGCTCCAAATTTTGGGAACCGCTGACCCAATTTTTATTTTGTCTACATGACCAATTTTCTAATATAAAATGGCACAATTTTGATAATTTAACCAACCTCGTATCTCTTCAAATAAAAAAGTTACCAATTGTGAGCAAGCTTATTGAGACACCCTGTATTGAAGGAATTTTAATATATAAAATATTGTAAGATTATGTATTATATTATGTAAGCGACATTGTAATTGTTATGTATTACTGTTAAATGTATTCAATTTTTGAACAATTTTTAAGAAGTCTCATCTGAAGAAGTTGCATGTGTTGTATGATTAAAATAAATGAATATTTGACTGCAATCCAGTAATATTTTATCATAAAAAGTTCATATTCTTCATTTAATGTAATTTATTTTTCATTTCATATTCCAGTTTAAATATTAAATTGGATCTATTGGTTCTGATACTAATATTTTATTTTTGGAAGTAGTTTGAGCGTTATTTTTGGGGAGCTGCAAATTATGTTCATCTAAATTTACATCATATCCAGAAGCATTTCATTTTTATTTCCATATTCCCTTGCAAATCCTGATGTACTAAAACCATCAATGTGTGTTACAGCAATCAAGGTAAATATTAATTGTATTAATGTCGTTGTTAACAGTAAATAAAAAGTTTTAGTTGTAAGAAATCAGCCCAGTCAACAACAGTTGTGATCACAAATGTCAAAATTGTATTCACTACGCATGAGCAGTGCAATGTATGGGCATAGCCGACTAGATAGAATTGTTTAACTTCGATTTACTTAGACCAGGTTTAAATCAGGTCTAAGTTTGACTACGAATAACCATACGAGGTGTGTTCAAAAAATATCGCGAATTTTGTGTTTTTTCAAAAATTATTTATTTATTCATGAATATCTATTTTGTCCCCTTCAAAGTAATCCCCATGAGATATTATACACTTGTGCCAACGGTTTTTCCAATCTTCAAAGCACTTCAAAAAATCATTTTTTTTATCTTGTTCAGCTCCTCCTTCGATGCCGTCTTTATCTCGTCAAGCGTAGCGTAACGTCGTCCTTTCATGGGCCTCTTCAGTTTAGGGAACAAGAAAAAGTCACAGGGGGCCAGATCTGGGGAATACGGTGGCTGCGGCATCATTAGTGTGTTGTTTTTGGCTAAAAAGTCGCGCACAAGCAACGATGTGTGAGCAGGGGCGTTATCGTGGTGCAAAAGCCAATTTTTGTTCTTCCACAAATCCGGGCGTTTCTGGCGGATTGCTTCGCGCAAATTGCGCATAACTTGCAGGTAATATTCCTTATTGACCGTTCTACCCTGTGGCAAGAACTCATGATGCACCACGCCCTGCAATCGAAGAAAACTGTCAGCAAAACTTTCACATTCGACCGAACTTGGCGCGCTTTTTTCGGTCTTGGTTCGTGCGGCAGCTTCCATTGAGATGATTGAACTTTGGTTTCCACGTCATAACCATAAACCCACGATTCGTCACCAGTTATGACCCTCTGGAGCAAATTTGGGTCGTCGCGGACAGAGTCCAACATCTCATTAGCAATGTTCATGCGATGCTGTTTTTGGTCGCAATTGAGCAATTTTGGTAAAAATTTCGCGGCGACCCGTCTCATGCCCAAATCATTGATAAAAATCGAATGGCACAAGCCAATCGATATGTTTAGGTCCTCAGCAACTTCTCTAACGGTGATTCGACGATTGGCCAATATCATTTTCTCCACTTTATTAATTTTTTCGTCTGTTGTTGAAGTGCTCGGGCGTCCGGCACGCTTTTCGTCGTTCACATCTTCTCGGCCTTCTGAGAACATTTTGTACCACCGATAAACGTTGCTTTGGTCCAAGGTAGCTTCTCCGTATGCCACAGTCAACATTCGGAATGCATCCGCGCACTTAATTTCGTTTTTCACACAAAATTTGATACAGGTTCTTTGTTCCATTTTTTTGAATAGGTAAAAATCGAAGACGATCCAAAACACGTGCAAGCAAAGCAGCTGTCAACAATTAAGTGAACATTCAAAATGGCCGAGCTTGTCGACATAAGTGAGAGACATGAGTACCAACATAGAGCCACAAAAAGATCGAAATTCGAATATACGTAACCCGCGAAAATTCAAAATTCGCGATAGTTTTTGAACACACCTCGTATTTAGATTTGGTTTAAACCTAGTCTAAGTAAATCGACGTTAAACCAGGTCTATCTCAGTTACTATGAATACGGCTGCATGTAATCATTTGTACATGATATTACGCCGTGTTAATTCATATCATTAAACGACTTGATTTGGATGTAATTTTGCTATATGCCTCTTCAAGCTGCTAGACGTAGTAAATGCCTTTTGGCAATGTTTACATGTATACGGATTTTCCCCCGTATGTGTTCTCACATGCTTTGTTAAATTTGTACTTTTTGTCGCTTTATAGGGGCAAAGCTTACACTGGTAGGGCTTTTCCCCCGTGTGGACGCGGATGTGTGCGATGAGAACACTATTCTGTGTAAATGTCATATTGCATTTGGGACACTGGTATGGCCGTATATTATTATGGATGCGTTTGTGCGCTATTAAATCACCTTTACGAGTAAACGCTTTTTGGCAAAAGTCACATACGTGTGGTCTTTCTCCTGTGTGTATCAGTATGTGTGTGTTTAGATGGTGTAGATGTGCAAATGTCTTCATGCAAATTTGACACTTAAAAGGTTTCTCGCCACTGTGAACGCGACTATGTCTTTCTAATTTAAATCTAGATGGAAAAGCCTTATTACACTTGGCGCATTTAAATCTACTTTTCAATTCTTCATTGCAACTATCAACATTAGATGTTTCGATGGCATCTGTAACAAAGATAAACATATACAGTGTGTCCCATTTAGAAGTGCCACCATTGGGATCTCGAGAACTATAAGAGATACGATGTCGGTCAAATGGAACTTTTTGTGCGCCTTTGGGAGGCCATCTCAGATGTGCTTTTGTTTTTCCAAAAATTCTTATAGGGCACTAGATAATGACGAAAAACTGAATATAGTTGATTTTTTCTTTCTCAAATAACTACTAAACTATTAATAATTGAGAAAAAAGTTTCAAATATAAAAGATAGATATTTTTATTAACTAACCAGTGGCGTACGAAATAAATTTTTATATCTGTAAATTTTCGAGATATAACACAAACTTATATTTTTTTAAATGGAACCTATATCTGACTTTAAATATTAGTAATTTCTATTTAGAAACACTCCTTGTATTTAAATAATTTATTTCGTTAGAAAATTTTGCTCAAAATTCGTATCAAATTAATTTTTATAATATTTGTGTCAGGTCGCCCTTGGCACATTATAGTGTAATTTGTAATTATGAGTCTAGAATGAAAATATTAAGTAATAAACGCATAAAACAAATTATTTCGATCAAATACAATATAATTAATGAAAATAATGGTTTTTTTTTGGGAAATAATAAGAAAATTCAGGAAAATAAAAAGAAAAATTAAATTTTAGGACCAAACAAATATAAAACATAATAACTCTTACATCATTGAAAAGAGAAAAAAATTATTGATTTTTTTGAGACTAAAATCAGATATAAGTTCCATTTAAAAAAAATACAAGTTTGTGTTATATCCCGAAAATTTACGGATATAAAAATTTATTTCGTACGCTACTGATTAGATAATAAAAATGTCTACCTTTCATATTTGAAATGTTTTTCTCAATTACTAATAGTTTAGAAGTAATTTGAAAAAGAAAAAATCAACAATATTCAGTTTTTCGTCATTATCTAGTGCCCTATGAGAATTTTTAGACAAACAAAAGCACATCTGAGATGTCCTCCCAAAAGCGCACAAAAAGTTCCATTTAACCGACATTGTATCTCTTATAGTTCTCGAGATACCAATGGTGGCACTTTTAAATGGGACACACTGTATACAGGGTGTTATGTAAGTAAGTGTATAACGCTTAATCCATGGTAGAACTGACCCCATAGATAGTAAACACATAAATTTAGAGAAAAATGGTGAAAATCTCCGAAATTATTGGTTTTAGGCATAATATACCCTTAATAACTTTTAAAGAGAATACAAAAAGGAACAGAACTGAATAATAAAATATAGAGTGTTCTATTTGAAAATGACGAGTTATGGCCATTTGAAATTCATTAAATTTGATTCGCTTTATTTAACAGCCTGTATAATAATATGTAAAAGAAAGTATACGACAATATACAGGGTGTCTCAATAAGCTTGCTCCCTATTGGTAACTTTTTTATTTGAAGAGATACGAGGTTGGTTAAATGAGCAAAATTGTGCCATTTTATATTAGAAAATTGGTCATGTAGACAAAATAAAATTTGTGTCAGCGGTTCTCAAAATTTGGGACAATATATATATTTTTTAAATGGAACTATATATTATTTTTTATTATCTTATTGGAAAGAGTGTATTTTCTCTTTCCAATAAGGTAATGTTGTTTATGAACAATTTTTTTAAATAAACGAGTTATTTACGGTTAAAAATAAAAAATTTGTAAACTGTTTTATCAGTTTATTTAGCCAAGTAAGCCATGGAAACAATTGATTCTTTCTTTGTTTGACGTTTAATAATTTCTCCCGTAAAGTTCTCAGTGGTCAATAACTTTACAAATGAAGAAAAGTTAAATATGATCTTGCTATATGGAACGTTATATCTAGACACCAGTTACGTAGAACGGTCGGCTCTCTTTCCAAAAGAGCTGAAATGTGCGAAAGAAATAATGGCTTTCAATTTGAATATTTTCTTTAATTGTTTTGTTATTAAATAAACTAATAAAAGATAATTTTTATCTTTAAACGTAAATAACTCGTTTATTTCAAAAAATTGTACATAAACAATATTATCTTATTGGAAAGAGAAAAAAAAATACTATCTCCAATAAGATAATAGATAACATATAGTTTCATTTAAAAAATATATTCTGTCCAAATTTTGGAACTAGAGCCGACCGTTCTACGTAATTGGTGTCTAGATATAACGTTCCATTCAGCAAGATCATATCTAACTTTTCTTCATTTGTAAAGTTATTGACCACAGAGAATTTTACGGGAGAAATTATTAAACGTCAAACAAACAAAGAATCAATTGTTTCCATGGCTTACTTGGCTAAATAAATTAATAAAACAGTTTACAATTTTTTAAAGTTTTAACCGTAAATAACTCGTTTATTTGAAAAAATTGTACATAAACAACATTACCTTATTGGAAAGAGAAAAAAACACTCTTTCCAATAAGATAATAAAAAATATATGGTTCAATTTAAAAAAATATATATTTTGTCCCAAATTTTGAGAACCGCTGACACAATTTTTATTTTGTCTACATGACCAATTTTCCAGTATAATAATAGTGAGCAAGCTTATTGAGACACCTGTAGAGTATAGTTTATAGTTGTAAAGAAAAAAGAATCTTAATTTTTACTATTAAAATAATTTCAGTATGTCTTTATAAAGCAATGCGTGTTTTAGGTCCTTTTTTAGAGAAAAAACGGAATAACTTGGCAACGCCGCGGAAAACTAAAACAAATTTTATATGTTCGTATAGAGGAATGTAATACAATTCAAAATATATAAAAATATATAGGTTGTTCCATTTAAGAATAGACAAACAATTTTCGCCCAGCTGCAATGCAACACCCTGTATATGTGAAAATAATTTTACGTTGTGCCCCTTGTGTAGTCGAGTAAATTCGGTAAATAAATTTTTGCTGTATTTCTGACGATAAGCGTGATATCGAAGAAGGCCATTTCGGTGACTCACCTGTATATTTTATTTTTAATATTATTGTATAGTAGGCTATGGATGAAAAACAATAACAAAAGAACAAAATATAGCTGCTGTCAAATAATAATTGGCGTACTAATTGTTGTAAATTGTTATTCTTTGTGTTTTGAGATTATTTTGTGACAATATGGCTGATGTTTATACAAATGAAGATTTGTATCGTTTATTATTAATTTATGGTGAGTGTAATGAAAATGCCACACAAGCGTGCAATATTTATGCTACGAGATATCCAAACAAACCGCATCCAGGGAGGTCAGTAATCAGGCAATTAGCACGAAATTTGAAAAACTATGGATCATTTTCACAAAAACGTGAAAGGCAACATCCCGTGAGAAACAATGAAGAAATAGAAATCGCAGTTTTCGCTTCTATTGCGCGTAATACCAATTCATCCACACGCGAAATTGCTCAAGAACATTTTATTTCTAATATGTCCGTATGGCGCATTTTGAAAAAGCATAATTTAAAATCATATTCATACAAACTATTACATGCTATACATAATAATGACAATGAACGCAGAATAGTGTTTTGCGAATGGTTTTTGGTGCAGTATCAGGACGATAATAATATTCTTAGAAAAATTCTGTGGACAGATGAATCTAAATTTTCAAATAATGGATTATTTAATAGAAATAATGAGCAAATTTGGGCTGAAGAACATCCTCGTGAATTTAGAGAAAAAAATAATCAACACAGATGGAGCTTTAATGTATGGCTTGGAATGTTTGGGAATAAAATTATTGGACCACATTTTCATGAAGACAATTTAAACGCTGCACATTATTTATGTTTCTTGGAAAATGAATTATTAAATTATTTAGAAGATTTAAACTTGAATGAAAGACAAAATATGTGGTTCCAACAAGATGGAGCGCCGGCTCACAAATGAAATGTTTCAAGGTCGGTGGATAGCAACAAATGGGCCATACAAATGGCCCGCTCGTTCAACGGACTTGACCTCTCTTGATTTTTTTTATGGGGATATCTTAAAAATAGAGTATATTCAAAACCAGTGTCAACGAAACAAAATTTGATGGACAGAGTTAGAGAAGCTTCTTCTGTTTTAAATAGAATAGAATTATGCTTAGAAAATAATGGAAATCAAATAGAACATTATTTATAAGGAGTAATTAACAATTATTCATTTTCAATTTAAATTTATCACTCTTGTTTCTCATCCATGGCCTTCTATTAAAAATAAAAATTTATTTAAATTTCAATCGCATTTTTTCAATATTTTTATTATGTAAGGGTATAAAACTAATACATGGTTAAATTCAGAAAAAATATATGCTATCGAATAGGCATAAAAAATATGTAGAATCCCATTTGAAAAAATATAACTTTGTGTTGTAACTTGAGAACCACTGATTTAAAAAAAATTTTTCTTCTCTGAAAGGATGTCCCCTTTGGTCCCCTACAACTTTGTTCTATAGTATTTTTTTGTAACTATAATAATAAAGGTAATAATGGCGGTGGTCGGTGTACGTGTTACACCCTGTATATTATATTCATTACATTGAAAATCCTTTACTCCTAAATGAATTTTCATATGAAAATTTTTTAAATACGATAAATTTTTAAAATCCTTCTTACAAATTAAACGAGTACAAATCTTACCAATAACGAAAATATTTTCATCAGAGTTAATTTCATTGTTAACAGAAACTATATCGCCAGGGTCATCATAGTTCTTCTCACTTTTATCCTCTATATCAACGCAGCTATTTTCTTGAAGATGAGTGTCTGTTTGCGATGGACTTTCCTCTTTCATTATATCTTGTAGTACATCACAAAATTCACTGTCGTAGGGATTTTCTGGTAGCGGGTCTTCTTTAATGAAAATTTCTTCTACCATTGAATATTTCACTTCTAGGTCATCACTCTCATTTAAGACTTCTTTTTTAATACAATGTTCATAATTTTTATTAATATTTGTTTCTAATGTCGTACACTTGTGTATCGCCTCTGTATTGATCCTTGCTTCCAGACGTAGGCTGTTCTCCACGCATTCTTTCTTAAATGTACTAAAAAACTCAAGATTTTTTTCGCAAATTGAACAGATGCGCAGCGGAATCCTCAACTTGATTATAGTCTGAAACATTAATTTTCATTGAAAAAAAAATCACAAAGGACGTACTATATTTGTTCGACAATTTTATATTTATTTTTAATATTCGCCACCAAAGGTGAAAGAAATAGAGCGATTGTGCTAAATATCGCATATCGAGATTTTGGTAAACAGGAAAATGACTATGTTTTAAGGTCTCTAGAATCCAATTTTATTTTCTCGATGATGTCTGTCTGTCTGTATGTGTTTGTAGATATTTTTACCACTCCAGCCCAAATACTGTCACTCAGAAAGTTTTAAAACCATGCATTCCTGTTCTTTTTACCTTCCGTCACCTTTAGGTAAGGAAGGTATTGTCTTTGGTCAAAAAATTCGTTGGTGAGTTTTTAATGAATAAGCACGTTTTAGGGTCCCTGGAATACGAATTTACTATTTTTAAGATGATGTCTGTATGTATGTGTGTGTGTGTGTGTGTGTGTGTGTGTGTGTGTGTCCGTGTGTGTGTCCGTGTGTGACAAATTTTTCTCCGACGATAACTCCAATACTACAATTCTAAAAATTATAATTCTTTCGTATTCCTCTTCTTTACATCCATATGAAGAGCTGATTAGATTTTGATTATAATTGATCCACCGGAAGTACCCTTATTTGAAGTTTTTAACCGTTTTTCTTGAAAAAACGCAGTTAAATATCATTTATCGACATTTTGTGATTTTCAATATGAAAGAATATCTTATTCTCTATACGGTTTGATTATACATTTTCCTTCATATTCAATAGATATAGAGTTATAGAGACGTCAAGAGAGATTAACTTTCAAAAATTAGCCAGCTTTACTAAAATTATGGAAACAACAGATATATTTAAAAAAAATTAATTGACAGATGTCAGTGTCAAATGCAAAACCAAAGTTGAAAGTATAGGGTCAGAAAGTTATATGTGAATGTGATAGAGTGTCCCTCGCAAGTGACTTGCAGTTGCAGACTCGCGTCAAGATTGGAATTTTCAATGCCGGAAGTACGCGAAAGGCCAAAGAGAAATGGAAGGACTGTGTAGATATGAGAGGAAGAATTATGTGAAGACGATGCGTTGGACAGGAATGAATAAAAGAGAAGAGTAAGAAACAGCGACCCCTAATAAAATAGGGAAAGGAACTTTCGGTATAGAATTTATAAAAAATAGTGTGTTCGTGTTACAATTTTACAATATATACAGAATCTTTTTCAAGGAACTTTTGGTATGGGATATGTACAAAATACATCGAATTGACGGAAGGTTTTGTGCTGGCCACAACAGATTTTTTAATATAGAAAGCCAATAAGTTTTAGTCAATCGGATAACCGAAACTGGCACTTTCCTTGAAGCTCAAAATAGTTTTTCTTAGAGAAATGTTATCCATTATTCTCAAGGCAAAATTCACTCGTCGTTTCATGTATTTCAGGTACTATTTCTTCTAAAAGTCTTAAAAAATCCATTAAATTTTGATGTCTATTTTCAATACATTATTTTTTAAGTATGAGATGATAAAAAAGTCGGGACTTGGCAAATATGAAGATCTTGGTGGCCTTAAATTTCTACTTATTAATCCTATCCTATTAATTCCTATTGAAAAAAACGTGTTACAGTTCTTCGATATCCAATTGTTCTATAAAAGAAGTACAGTAAAATTTTTGAAAGAAGTCCGATCAAGGCCATCTACGAATTGCATCTATGAATTAAGATTTTATGCTGTCAAATTTAGTAGTGTCGTTTACATAGTTATTATGAGGTACACAAGATATTATGTACCCTCATAAAAACTAAATAAAAGACACTACTAAATTTGACAGCACAAAATCTTAATTCATAGATATAATTCGTAGATGGCCTTGATCGGACCATTTAACCATAGTTTAAATCTAGCATTTGTTGATGAAACAATAGTTCCAACTTAATCAATTGTTAAATTATTTAACAAATTGTTAAGATTTAACAAGCGGATATGAAACTGGGCATTAGTCTTTAATGACCTGCAACAAGTGTTTGTTACTTAGCATTTAGTGACATAAGTGATAATTGCCTTAGGATAAAAAAATAAAAGATGAATTATTGGTTTTTTGGGGTGAAAAAATTTAAAATTATTAAGAAATAAATGGTATGGAGTGCACGTCACTGCTGTCGCTACAAACGTGCAAAACATTTTTTTTTTTTTTGTCTAAAATTGGTTTTCATGTATATGCATTTATGTATAATTGGTATTCAGTGGCAGTATACTCTCAGGTTTTCTTAAAATCTATGAGAAAGTTGTATTAATTAGAATGTTATTTATAGAGGAGAATGAGATTTCAATTTCAGAGCAATGTGGTTTTCATAAAACTATAAACTACTTTAGAAAAACTGTATTCAAAAATGTGTAGACCATACAGTACATTTTAGGTTAATTTTTTATACAACTTTTGTATATCAATATTATTTTCCTAGTTATGCATCTATATTAAGAAAAGCAAAATGTAAAAATTACTTACAATTTCAGGCATAAGATATTCTACTTGAGTAATAACTTTGTTGTCCAAAATGTTGCATTTGTTATCTTCATTTGAGCACATAAAGCACAAATCAATCATGGAATGCATGTTTAATAAATTCTGTTGTTACTAAATAATGTCTACAAACTATATATTTACAAACACAAATAACTTGAAGCTATGAAACAGGTTATAAGTAAACACTAGTGTCAATTATAAATGACAAATCCGAAATGTGTGTGAAAACAGCATCCAGTGTTGCCAACTTATTGAAGCAAAAATTCCCTTTATTTTATTAAAAATACTTTTTTTCCGTTTTTGATTAAAAGTAAATCAATATTTAGTAGAATTTCTTTTCAGACAATTTATTTCTAGTTAGTACATATACCCAAATCATTCAAGCAGCCAATGCACGTCATCACGTAAAAACCTTAATGCATTAAAATCACTAATAGTGAAAAATGAAATAAAATTTTAATCATTTTCAACCGTCAAAAAGTGTATAGCCTTATATAATTATTATTAAGATGAATAGTAGAGTTCATTATTTATCGTATATGACATGAATAATATATAAATAATGTACATCAACGTCATATTATTCGTTTAATTGTTGCTATAGTTGGCAACATTGATAAGAGTATTCCCTGATTGATAATTTGTCTGTTCATACTGTCAGTTATTATTTGAAAAATATTAGTATCGTGTTTGAAACATTTTTGTGCATTGTAAAGGCCTATTTATAATAAAGTAATGTTAAACGTAACGCAACAACGCAATGTGACCGTTAACGCAAACTCTGTGAATCTGCCAAAGGTAGCATTTTTAATCAATCAGACGAATTCGGTATAATGTAATGTATGATTGTTTTCTGAATTTTAAATTATATATAAAACTGAGATTATAACAAACTGTGATCCGCCATTTTGATTCCACAATGTACTTCTCTCTCTAACATTTGGTCCATACGTATTGCGGTACTTTATATATCTAGTGACTTTAGAAGAGAAGAGGAAACAGCGACCCCTAATAAAATGGGGGGAAACTGAAGCAGAAAGAAATGTGTCAAGTGCATTTTACGTAGTGTTTGTTTATGTCATAATTTTATTGGATTTATAGAACCTTTTCAAATGAACTTTTGGTATGGAATTTGTAAAAAATAGTACCTATGTGTTCGTGTTCGATTTTACATGATATTGTATAGAATCTGTTCCAAGGACCTTTTGGTATGGGATTTGTACAAAATACATCGAATTGACGGAAGGTCTTGTGCTGGCCACAACAGATTTTTACCTCCCGCTACCCTTGGTAAGGGAGGTATAGGGATCGTGCTAAAAATCTCATATCGAGATTTTAGTAAATGACCACGTTTTAAGTTCCCTAGAATCCATTTTTAACATTTTTACGATGATGTGTGTATGTGTGTGTGTATGTGTAGGGATTTTGTCTTCACTCTAACTCAAATACTATCATTCAGAAAATTCTGAAACCTTGTATTTCCATCCCATTCTAATATGAAAAGAAGCCATTAGATTTTGGTGTAAATCGGATAACCGGAAATGGCACTTTACCTGAAGCTCATAATGGTTTTTCTTCAAAAAATACCATTAAATGCCATATTTTCGCATTTTATGTCTTATGAAAATTAAAGATTATTGAATTTTCTACTGGAATGCATTAATACTTTTTCTATATATTTTACACATAAATTTAAAAATATTTTTTTTTATTAGTCGCGAAGCCTAAGATAAACACAATAATTCGTTTGTTACACAGTTCATATTTCAAATGAATGTAACTGACAGTTAATGTCACTGTCAAAAAACTAATCACTTCAAATTAATAATAGTGACATTTTAAAAAGAAAATAGTAAATAAAGCAATAGTTTTCTGCAATGGAACAGTTTGCAGCGGTAGTAAATACGTAAGTATGTATTTAAATTAATAAAAATTCAATAGCGGGAGGTTTTGTGTTGGCCACATCCACGGAGTATAATATAACTACTATTAGAGGAGTTGCAACGAAGCAGCGGAAAGCGGCACACTTTCTTATCGCCGAGCGAAGAGAGAGACAGAAGATCGGAGGCCTACGTACGGCTGGCGATTATGTAGTTTATGAGATCATGCATAATATTTCTCAAATAAAAATACTTTCGGTGTATATTTTATTGATTTTTATTTAAAGGACAATGTATAATTAATTTTAAGACTTTATAGTTCAATTACATTCCTATAGTATGATATTTATTTTTTTAAAAATATGGACATTTCAATTTCTGTATACATATACATTTTAATTGAATAATGGCCGGTTGCACCAATGTAGATTAAATATTAAATTTGGCTTAAATTGACAATATTGCGTTGCAATGAACAGTCAAATGAATTATAATATATTGCTGTCAAAATTTCGATTTGCATTTTTTTGTTTAAGCCGGGCTTAAAATTGAAGCCTTGTTGGTGCAAATGGGCATAAGAGTTTCTAAAAATTTATTTGTTACAAATAAATCGTAAGCTTGAATACATCCAAATATATCTACAATTGAAAGAATGTAATAATTTTTTTCGTTTTTGAGCATTAATAATCATATTTCTATTTGTTAAATTAACGCCTTGGTACACATTTAATATTTCTAATTCTTCTAAAATTTTAGAAATATTATTTGGTAAAACTATTTTGTATACCTTATTAAATAGTTGTCCGTAAATAAAAATTTTTACATCTAAAGATTTCGTAATTAATAATTGCTTTTCAATTACTGGAACTTCTGTATTCGAAAATATTATTTTTAAATATACAAGGCATGCTTTGCCATTATTTGTTATTTTGCTCAAGGACCAAAATTAAATTGAAAAGTGAAGGAGACGTCGTTGGAGTTTCCAAATTTGTTTCTAAAAAATATAGAGATCATGTCGATACGACTACATTTTTTTATAAAAGTACAATGATGTACTCGGATACCTGTTAATAATGATTCATTATTATCCTCATCGATATTACTGTTAACGAGCATGAGCATGGTGTCGGTTGTCTTACGTTTTTTGTTTATTGTATCATATTTAAGTATCTCACGTCTCTTTTTAGGGGTATTAACATTAAAATAATTTGGACAGTTTGGAACGTATGGTAGGATAAGCAGCTTTTTTCAAGTGAAATATTTTGTGTGGAATCTGAAAATATTCGTTTTACTTCCCACTTTCTTTCTTACTTAATTTATTAATGTAAAAAATATTATTAAATGTACAAACATGATTGAAGCCGTCAGTCCATTCTTTCAATATTTCCTCATCTTTAAAATGTTTGGCGCACACAAAGTCTTTATTAGAAAACACTCTGTCTTTGCGAGGTATTTTTCGTACCCAAATTTTCAATGTTTCTTCATCTTTAGGAGCACCAAAAATTGAAACTTTTTCTTTACACGCCGCGTAGCCACTATTACAATTCGGTACAAAACATTTTTCCCCCATTTTATATTAAATTAGAATACAAAACACTTCACAAACGTCAAAACAATCTTATGTCAAAGGGAATGTAAAGGTAAATCTTTACGCTCATCGGCCTCCGATCTTTCATCTCTCTCTCTATCTATCATGATAAAATTGTGAGACATAGCTAGGATAGGGAAACTACATTGCGTTGCACAGGCGTGGCCACATCAGATTTTTTTTTATTGTTTTCGGGTTTTTGCTAACCCACTAAGTGGGCCACGCGTGATTTTATGTATAGGCCATCCAGCGAATCAAGCGGTTTACGTCATAAATACAATATCACTAGAAACAATGACGTCAAATGTTAAAAAGTTTACATGAGCGTGTAAAACGGATTAAAATATACATGATCTGTGGGTTGCCTTCATAAATCCAAATCTTTCTTAAAAAGGTAACACGTCTGGTATAATTTTTTTCAGCGAAATCCAATTTTATTTAAAATATTCTGAACGATACTACTTACGCCGTTATAAATACTTCATTCTTGTAGTATATGCAACAAACCATCTAGTATTATGTGAGATCCTTAAAAAAAAAATACAGAATACTGCATACCATACAATTTCTAACTGTTTCTGTACATTGCGTATAGCGTTTGCCACACGCTGTACATATAGATTTAATTTTCAAATTATTACTAATAAAAGAACGAAATATTACCTTAATATTACAATTCAGTGAAAGTAAGAGCCCACCAAACTATTTTTCATTTTTAAAATAAGTCAATAAATTAACTACAAGCTCTTGAATTTGACATGACAGAGCATTTGACATTTTGTCAATGAACAACAATACAAAAAACAAAATGAAATCACAATACAGGTTGAAAAGTATAATGTAGACATATAATATTTAGTAATATACATGTTCAGAATTACCAATATTAAAAAAATATAATCAAACGTCATTTTGCAAAAATGAACAAAATTTTACTTAATAATAATAAATCCAAATATAATTATTTATATTAAAGGTGTCAAATACATCATAATAAAAAAAAAACAATAAAATACCGTTAATAAAATATATTTAAAAATATAAAGCAAATTTCAAAAATCCCTAAACGATGACGTAAACCGCTTGATTCGCTGGATAGCCTATATGTATGTATTTTAATTTTTTGAGTATTCTGATTCAATCATTAAAACAAAAGAAAATTATCTATTATTTTCGTATGTCTTTGTTAAACATGTTTATGTAAAATTATATGTAATACCTAATTAGTTCAATGCATATGTAAATTTACCAATAAATGGTTCGTAATTGCTCTTTATTTGGTAAAAATCAAAAATAACAATTAAATTAAACTACAAGCGACAACATACAAAAATACCTACTTAAAATTTGTTATTTCTGTAATTGCAAATGTGGATTAAAAATAATGTATTAATAATTCATAAAAACTAAAACATAATTTATAGTTAATTTATAACCCTTTAACAATTATCGAGGCTTATTTTGTCGATAAGGCCATAACCTCGTTTATATACATATACTATACTTGCCATCAAATAAGTATGGACTGTATATTTCTACATCGTTTTCCAATTCAGGGGCAATGTTGATGTTGTACATGTTATGTAGAAGCGGCAACACCGCAGAGCAAGGCACAGGGTGCGGAGAAGGGAAAAGATAAACATCAATCCAGACTTATTTGACGGCGAGTATAACAAACTACTAGAAACAAATATTGTAATCTCAATTTATTACAAAAAAAAAATGTTTCTAATGCTTTACAATAATGCACTTTATAACATTTATTAGAATCATATTATTGAACAATTCTTTCCGCTTGTAACCAGATGGTATTTTTTGGAGAAATAAATATACTAGTAGGGTCAAACACAATGGGCAATACAGTCTTGGGATCCATCTTAAACTTGAAATCTCTGAGTATAACAGCCAATACTATCTTTACTTGAAGTAGAGCGAATCGCATTCCTGTGAATCAAATTCAAACATTTATCATTTTATAAACAACGAAGACAGATTTGTGAAAAATTCATGAATCTCACTGGGATTTGAACTCAGGGCCTCCGATATATAGTCGGACACTCTACCAACTGAGCTATGAGATCCCGTGAAGTTCTTGAATTTTTCATACGTCGCATACATCGTTGGGTTCAAATCCCAGTGAGATTAATGAATTTTTCACAAATTTTCTTCGTTATTTATACAGTTTAATTTGAACACTTAACACTGTTCATTGTAACCAAGTTACAGAAATTCACTGTTGAAATACATCTAAACAGTTCTTTACACATTTATCATTTTGTTACCTATAATGTACAAGAGGGGACCCAAAATTAATGAAAATTATTCTCTAACGGGTAGTAAAGCTTTAGTTCCAAGTTCTCTCCCGCTAGGTGCCTTCACGAGACCACTGTCCAAACGTCATCCTTGGAGAAACATCAAAGTGGTCAGTGAGATTTTTTTCGAAGCGCTACTTGATGTGTTCGGCAATTTTACAATGGCAGATATTAAAGTTTTGTTTTTACCTTCCGTCACCTTTAGGTAAGGAAGGTATTGTCTTTGGTCAAAAAATTCGGTGGTGAGTTTTTAAGAATAAGCACGTTTTAAGGTCCCTACAATACGAATATACCATTTTTAAGATGATGTCTGTATGTGTGTGTGTGTGTGTGTGTGTGTGACAAATTTTTCTCCGACGATAACTCCAATACTATAATTCTAAAAATTATAATTCTTTCGTATTCCTCTTCTGTTCAACCATATGAAGAGTTGATTAGATTTTGGTTATAATTAATCCACCGGAAGTACCCTTATTTGAATTTTTTAACAGTTTTTCCTAAAAAAACGCAGTTAAATATTATTTTTTGACATTTTGTTATTATACATATTAAAGAAAATACTCTTCTCTATATGGTTTGATTATAGTGACATAGTGACTGTATATACATAGTGTGGCCAATAGGGGGATCGATTTTGATTGGTCGGCGCGAATTTGCCTAAATATGGCGGATATTATGCCGACATAGTGACATTTTCAGATTTATTACGAGAATTATACGTGAATTGAAGGTAATTATATTATATTTATATTTTAAATAGTGCAAATAATTAAATTACACGTGTATTTGTATATTTATAACTCAAAGTAATATATACATATTTTTAACATCACATCTTTTTTAGGTTAACTGTCAAAATTACTAAAAATGTCTAATATTAAGGTATATATTTTAGATGCCTGGTTGCGTGGCGGTTGGTTGTGCAAACAATTTTTTTGAAAGGATTTAAATTAAAATGAAAATAAATATTTTATTTCAATTTAATATGTACTTTCATTAATTGTTTATCGAATTTTGTTAAGTTATCACATCATATGAATTCAAATTTTCCGCGTATTTTGCCTAAATATGGCGGCGGTTGGCCCTTGGCCACACTATGTATATACAGTCATTATAGGTTTGATTATACATTTTCCTTCATAATCAATAGATGTAGATTTAAAGTCTTATAAAGAAATTAATTTTGAAAAATTAGTCAGCTTTGCTATTTATCATGGAAACAGCTGCTCATTCAAAAAATTCTAATTGACAGATGTGCAAACCAAATATGTAAGGTATAGGATCTAAAATTGATATGTCATAGTGTTGCTCGCAAGTGACACGCACAGAAAGGCCAAAGAGAAGATGGAAGGACTGTATCGCAAAAGACTTGAGAAAGGAAGGACTTTATGAAGAAGACAGGGACCCCTAATAAAATAGGAGATAGCTGAAGAAGAAATGAAGGAAGTGTATAGTGCACTTTACTTAGTGTATATTTATGTTATAATTTTATTGGATTTATAGAACCTTTTCGAATGAACTTTTGGTATAGAATTTGTAAAAAATAGTATGTGTTCGTGTTCGATTTTACATGATATTATACAGAATCTGTTCCAAGAACTTTTTGGTATGGGATTTGCACAAAATACATCGAATTGACGGAAGGTCTTGTGCTGGCCACAACAGATTTTTTATTACGGAAATGAGCAGCAGAAACTTCCGCAATGCTTCAATGGGGTTACTGTTTACTATGGGGCGGAAGCTTTGGGACAAACAAGGGTTTACGAGTGGTTTTCTTGTTTTAAAAGTGGTCAAATGTCAATTGAAAACGAACCTTGACTTCCAGAACGGGGGTAAACATTGAAAAATCCATGATGCGATTATATCTGATCGTTGTAGAATAATCAATGAATTAGAGGAACTCATTGAAATATCCTGAAGTTTATTCCATCGAATTATGACTGAAAAATTGAAGATGATACGTGTCCTAACGAGATTCGTTTTACGTATGCTGTCCGACATACAGGGCGCCAAACATTTGAGATTGTGCCAGAGATAAAAACGGCATTCAAAAATGAATCTAGATTTTTTTTGAGCTCTCTAAAGCATCGCTGCTAATTTCGCTAAAAGAAAACAGAAACGTCTGCCATTGTAAAACCGCCGAACACGTCCAATACTGATTACGAAAAAATCACAATGACTGCTCAGTTGTTTCTCTAAGGATGAGATTTGGGCAACAGATCCAAAAAGGTATCTGGTAAATCATATACCTATTAACTAATATATTGCTAATGCTCGTATCTTTCCCATAAGAGTAGCTGAAGGAAACACTGTGAAATGGAAATATCATTTCTGCATAAGTCTATCTCTCACAAACACCCAACAGGCAATTATGCGCATGCTCGGAAATCTTGACTACTATTGGCTAACGCTGACAGCGTCGCTGGCTGGGCTGCGTTCCAAAATCCTACTTTTAGAGTACGAAATTATTCAAAGTCGTTTCAAAACTAATAACATTACTCTCAAAGTTTACTCAACCTGTTCCAAAACAGCCAGAGTTTACTCCAAACTGATGTTCTACTTACTCTACTAACGAGGAGGATGTAGAAATTACTCCACAATATTTTCAAACGTAGATACTCACGAATCTCAACATATGAAAGTAATTTGCCTTCTTGAGGAAGAAAACATGCTTTTGGTTGAAAATAAACATAAGTAAATACGTTGGCGTGTATTACGAGCATACTTTTATAATAAAAGCGCTTTTATGGAGCATACTTTCACATTATATTGAGGAGAGTGCTCCATAAAAGTGCTTTTATTACGGGCTTGACATTAATGTTGTAATTATAAGTAGTTTTGTTACTTTTTACCTTCCGTAAAAGGAAGGTATTGTCTTTGGTCAAAAAATTCGTTGGTGAGTTTTTAATGAATAAGCACGTTTTAGGGCCCCTAGAATACGAATTTACTATTTTTAAGATGATGTCTGTATGTGTGTGTGTGTGTGTGTGTGTGTGTGTGTGTGTGTGTGTCCGTGTGTGTGTCCGTGTGTGACAAATTTTTCTCCGACGATAACTCCAATACTACAATTCTAAAAATTATAATTCTTTCGTATTCCTCTTCTTTACATCCATATGAAGAGCTGATTAGATTTTGGTTATAATTGATCCACCGGAAGTACCCTTATTTGAAGTTTTTAACAGTTTTTCTTAAAAAAACGCAGTTAAATATTATTTTTCGACATTTTGTGATTATCAATATGAAAGAATATCTTATTCTCTATACGGTTTGATTATACAGTTTCGTTCATATTCAATAGATATAGAGTTATAGAGACATTAAGAGAGATTAATTTTCAAAAATTAGTCAGCTTTGTTAAAATTATGGAAACAACGGAAAAATTTAATTGACAGATGTCAGTTGTAAATGCAAAACCAAAGTTGAAAGTATAGGGTCAGAAAGTTATGTGTGAATGTGATAGAGTGTCCCTCCAAAGAGAAGAAGATGGAAGGACTGTGTAGCAGAAGATTTGAGAGAGGAAGAATTGTGTGAAGATGATGCGTTGGACAGGAATGATTAAAAGAGAAGAGTAAGAAACAGCGACCCCTAATAAAATAGGGAAAGGAACTTTCGGTATAGAATTTGTAAAAAATAGTGTGTTCGTGTTACAATTTTATAGGATATACAGAATCTTTTTCAAGGAACTTTTGGTATGGGATATATACAAAATACATTGAATTGACGGAAGGTTTTGTGCTGGCCACAACAGATTTTTTAAAATTATTTTTAATTTAGTTTAAATTTTTTACTTCAACAAAACTCTCATTCGTTCCAAAACACAACACATCATACTTTACGCCAAAATTCGGTATTCTTGGTTTTGGAACGCTGCCCTGGTGATGCAGCGAGCACATGGTTTGACTTTGACGTTTGATTTCATTTCTGTTTGTAGTTGCACTTCGAAAGCATTTGCTTTGTGTTTCATACAGTAATTTATTGTCACCTAAATAAATTAATCCTGACCAGATTGTATTCCTATTATTTTTACAGTACAACAAAGTAAATTATTTAATTCAAATTTAGCAATAGAATATGTCAATGTTTTTTATTATTACTAATATTTATATTCAAGAATTTACATACAAAATAAATAGTAGGTACATTGTTTAATTTCTCATATTTAAATTAAAAATTTCTCGCGCTAGTCGTTAATAAACAGAACTCTGTGATTCGCAAAAAGTGATCATGATTTCCTCGTTAGCCAATAGTAGTCGCGGTTTCCAAGCATGCGCATAATTCGCGGTTGGCTGTTTGTGTGAGATAGACTTATGCAGAAATGATATTTCCATTTCACAGTGTTTCCTTCAAGAAAAGCAAAGGATCCGCAATATATTAGTTAATAGGTATATGTGCTAAATACACCTACCGGGAGATGTTGGAAGTAGCGCCCTTTAATCCGCTAGAAAATAATTCTCCTTATTTTTGGGTACCTCATCATATTATTACAAATCAGCAGTTACTAAAGCAAATTCTGATTTTTATCCAAATGACTTTCATATTATCTTGTGTTCTTATTCTCACCAATGCAATTCCTAGGCCCTTCGCCAAACGGCAAATACGAATATGGATGCCGACTTTGTTTCCCTTCCTCAGTAAATCTTTCAGGTAGAAATTTTTCCGGGTCCGGGAAATAATCTGGGTCATAGTGTAAGGCTATTGTAGGTATATGGACTTCTATGCCTTTCTTGACAGTGAAGTTGCTACCAGGCATTTTATACTCCTGGGTACATTCACGCTGAAGTACAGGAAGAGGAGGATATTTACGGAGAACCTCTGGAAAAAAATAATAACGATTAAATACGTTTATCTGCTAATTTCCGACTTAATGGGGTCATTTCACATTTTCTGATTTATTTTTTTCTTGAAAAAATAGGTCAAATTAAACATGTATGTGTATGTTTTACATCTTACAAGTCTTTAGAATCAGAGATATGATTTTTTAAAAGTTGCGTTTGATTTCAAATATTTCAACGGCTGACGACACATATTCACGGATACGACAGTCGAGCTCTACCGGTTTAATTTAGAACTATGATTATTTGGTTTGGTATTTATTTAAATAAATGTTTTATTTACATACCTTATACTGCACTAGTACTTTTAAAGAAATAGAAAGTAATAATAATCTTCTCTTTTGTATATTTTGCTGTCAGCTGTCACACTTTTAGGTTAGGTTACTGTTTCATGTTGTGAAACGTGTGTGTGTGTGTGAGAGAGAATTGTCTTTGTGTGAGTATGAATTTGTGTCGTCACAAATTTAGTCCGTGTTTAAAAGCGCGAAAGTTTATTAGCAAATTTATGAATGAAAAGTTGCATATTTCAAATTATTTTCTATTACTATATTTATTAAATGAGATGGATTTCATGATTTTATAAAAAAAATCGACAATTATTTTTTTTGAAATGACCCCATTGGAATTTTTTGAATTAATGTGTGCATTAACTTTGAGAACATCTTGTCCTTCATACTTCATATTGAAGATATTGGAGGATGCATGAAAGTTTCTGTGCCAGATGGCAAAACAAAAGTTTCTAGACAGTTTGTTGTAACAGAGGGAAAAGTCCAAGGTGTCAACTTGCTTGAAATAGTCAGGAAATATACAGGTGTCTCTTAAATAGGGGGCCATGGCTTAACCACAGATTCCTGAGGCTAAAAATAAGACAATTTAACCAAACTTGCTTCTACCGGAAAGTGTACCATTTAGCCAGAATTCTGCTTCAAAGTTCTTCGAAAAAAAATTAATTTTGCTTATAATAACAGAACGCTTTATACGATTTGGATGAAATTTGGTATGACAGTTCATATGGTTATGTCATCTTTTAAGATAATACTTGTTATTATTAGTGAACCACTAGTGTATGAAACTTAGGTGTCCCAACATTGATTAGACCACGACTTTTTAATGACCACGCCAATAACGGGAAATTATTTTTTTTTTTCAGAAATATACATTCAATAGTAAACTTTTCTCTCTCTGTGTGATTTGTGATATCTGTTACGGTTCAGACAGAAAAAAATAAAACCTGAGTGACTGCATCGTGAATTTTTTAAAAATATATTTAATCTAGCAGTCTATCCAAATGTCAAACAATTAATTTTTAATGACAGTAACGAGTTGTCAATCTTCTCAACTTGTTTAGGAGTAAGCAAACATATTTATTCGTGTTATTTATAATAATGGTAGTAAAATACTATTAGGCCGAACAAACAGATGTTACTAGTTTTTGAATATTGCAAAGGAATTTTTGGACAACCCATAAACAATTGTTACTGTCATTAAAAATTCGTTGTTTCACATTTAGATAGATTGCTAGATTAAATTTGACGGTAATAAGGCCCTGTAGGTCCGTTAACATTAACAATAATAATCTGATTGGGTGTTGCCAAGCAATAACAATAATTTAGGTTAACGTAGTGCAAAAACTCCCTGATATGTATTAGGCTTCCAAATTATCAAGAGATGGCGCTGACGTCAAAATTCAAACGAATGGTACATTTTTCGCTGGTTTCCATAGGAGTACAATTGGTGTGAGACTAATTTTCGTAGTTTTTAATTTAATTTCGGATTTAGTACAGTGTTTTTTTTTTTGTTAATTTCGGTAGAATTGAGTTTGATCTTTCTTATAATAACAATTTAGTGATAATATTTTAGTTAATAGGGTTAATTTTAGTAAGTATTTGTAGGTTAAGAGTATTTTAGTCATTTTAATTAACAGTATATTAGTTTTTTTAATAAAAAAAAAACATTTGATTTCCTTTATTTAGATTGTATTTCATTGCAGTAGTTGTACATATATTAATTTATATCTACATAGCTTTACTTTTATTTAATTGTTTTTCTTTCATAATGAACAATTTTCTTTGCTTAGATTTAGATACTATTTGTAGATTTGGGAATTGTAGTGTATCATCTAGAAATATGGTGGAAGGCCAGCAAGTAATAAATAGTGGCTACATAATATTATGTGGTAAATATTTTCGGAGAAAACTCCATCGTAACTTTAACCTATAAATTGCATATCTCCTAATTTGTTCATTAATTTTTTAAAAATCAAAAACTTCCCTGTTATATTAGCAGTAATTCAGATCCTACTAAGAATAAAACAATAATAGCCGAAGATAAAAGCGTATTAAAATTCGTATACAAGTAAATACAATCCCTGAATAAAACAACCTCCTTTCTACATGTACACTTCACTCAGTTCAGAAATCTGCCACCAGTGACGCATTGTAATTTTGGAAGCCCAATACTACACAATAACTAAGTCAACAGTCTACACTTCACGCCATTAAAAGTAGTTAGAAAGTAACTCAGGTAACTAATTTACTTTTTGAGTAACTAGTAAATAACTTAGTTTTTTCACCAAAGTAACTGGAACTTAAGTAACTTAGTTACTTTTTTTTGGAGGTAACTGTAACTAGTTACATTTTAAAAGTAACGTGCCCAGCTCTGACCAAAAGACAGTTTATAAATAGCATACCTTGAAATATCATGTCCACATATTTCATTTCCATGATTCCCTCGTACGTCAACTGTCCATCATAGTTCCCAAGAACTGTCATAATTTCTTTGCGAGCTTTTTCTTGAATTTCCTCATTTTCACACAATTCGAAAAGACAGAAATTGAGAGTTGATGAAGTCGTTTCAAATCCACCGCCAAAGAAAATAAAAGCATGGGCTGCTAACTCATTGAAAGTGATGCCCTCTGAATTTTCTTTTACGTCATTAACCTCATCTAGAACACTTTGCTTATTTTTCAATCGGATTAAAAGATCTAAAAAGTCTTTTCTTTGGATGTTATTTTCCTCTCGGTATTTTAATGTTTCCCGCAAAACTTTCATAAAAAAATTGGTAAGTTCTCTATCAGTTATGGGAATTTTTAAAAGCCTTAGGATACTAGGACAAAGTACTGCCAATGCATTAATAAATACAGCTTTTGGCCCAAAATCAAATAGCTTTTTTCCCTGTACAAGAAATTCTGTATTAGGATCTTTTAAGCTGTTACAATCTATACCAAAAGCACATGATCCTATAACATCTGTAGCTTGACGCGCAAATATATCTTTCATATCAATAGGGCCTCCTTTATGTTGATCGAAAACATTTGCAAGTTCTCTGCTTGTTTCAAGCATTGTATGGAACATCATTTTCATTTTTCCTGACGTAAACGTAGGGGTAAGTTTCGTTCTAGAGTTTTTCCACTTTTCTCCCCTCAAAAACACCAAATGAGCACCTAGGGGATCAATTTCTTCATCAGTAAATCCTCCTCTATCGTGAAAATGCGCAAAATCTTTTGTCAATATTGGTTTAATTAATTCTGGATCCATTACCATTAGAATAGGTATAGACAAAGTGTACATACCACCAAAAGTGGATGTTTTCTTTTTAAGTTTTAAATAGTTGTTTCGTAAATTGTCAGCCAAAGATTCTTGCAAAGTTATGAGTTGTTTAGTATTTCCAAAAGGAAAAGTAGGTGTTAAATAAGGAATGTTCTGTTTTTCCCAAAAAGTATATCTTCTCTTAAAATGTAAGTATGTGATTGTAATGATTATTATAAAGAATGAAACCGTGTAGAGAAGAAAATTTTCCAACCACATTTTGCTGCAGTTGTCTGAAAATGAAAAACATACATATATTTATTATTTGTCAATTTCTTTAAGTTACTTAAAAGTAAGTTCTTATTATGCCAGAGGTTATTCTAACGTGCAGTTGGACACAAATTGTTCAGTGGGAAATTATAATCTGGGCAGTTATTTTTTTTTTTCATTTATTACGAATGTACAAGCTAGATAAGATTAACAAAAAAAAAAACTCAAAATAATAAATAATATATGATTTTTACCTCCCGCTACCCTAGGTAAGGGAGGTATAAAGATCGTGCTAAAAATCGGATATAGAGATTTTAGTGAATAAGCACGTTTTGATGTCCACAGAATCCGATTTTAACATTTTTACAATGATGTCTGTAGGTATGTGTGTGTGTGTGTGTGTGTGTGTGTGTGTGTGTGTGTCTGTGTGTGTGTGTGTGTGTGTGTGTGTGTGTGTGTGTGTGTGTCTGTGTGTGTGTGTGTGTGTGTGTGTGTGTGTGTCTGTGTGTGTGTGTGTGTGTGTGTGTGTGTGTGTGTGTGTGTGTGTGCGCGCGCGCGCGTGTGTGTATGTGTGTGTGTGTGTGTGTGTGTGTGTGTGTGTGTGTGTGTGTGTGGATCTTGTGGACACGATTACTCAAATACTATTAATCAGAAAAATTAGTAAAAAAAAGTAACAAAATTTTTTTTTTCCACAGAATCCAATTTTAACATTTTCTCGATGATGTCTGTAGGTATGTATGTATGTATGTGTGTGTGTGTGTGTGTGTGTGTGTGTGTGTGTGTGTGTGTGTGTGTGTGTGGATCTTGTGGACACGATTACTCAAATACTATTAATCAGAAAAATTAGTAAAAAAAAGTAACAAAATTTTTTTTAGATAAAATCTACTTATTTTTTCACGCTCTATCCGAATCTGCTATAAAAAATAGGGGTTACTATTTAAAATTTTAAAACTACCCCCTCCCCAGGCTCCCCTGGGGGTAGGGGTTGAATTTATTTACTGGATTGGATGTCCCTCTCCAAATCATTAAACTTTTATTTGAAACATTTTTTCGTATGATGCATGAACTTGAAGATATTACAGGTGGTACATTAAAATGGAACACCCGTATAGAAAAAGTATTGACGTATACTTGTAGAAAATTCAATAATCTTTAATTTTTATAATGACATAAAATGCGAAAAAATGACATTTAATGGTACTTTTTGAAGAAAAACCATTATGAGCTAAGTAAAGTGCCATTTCCGATTATCCGATTTACACCAAAATCTAATGGTTTCTTTCTACATTAGAATAGGGTCGAAATACAAAGTTTCAGAATTTTCTGAACAACAGTATTTGAGTTAGAGTGTAGACAAAACCCAACACACACACACACACGCGCGCGCGCGCGCACACACACACACACACACACACACACACACACACACACACACACCACACAGAGGTACAGACATCATTGTGAAAATGTTAAAACTGGATTCTAAAGACTTTAAAACGTGGTTATTTACTAAAATCTCGATATGCGATTTTTAGCACGTTCCCTCTACCTCCCTTACCAAGGGTAGCGGGAGGTAAAGATATTATTGTTTCTATAGGAAGAAGTAAGACGGCAAATGAGAGTATCGAACTTAATGGGGTAGTTATCATGTGTCGAATTTTAATAAAATAAATATCTTTATACAATAAGTCACGCATAATAAGATTTTCTATACGATAAAAAACAACAATTATTGCTTATATACAGGGTGTCTCAATAAGCTTGCTCACTATTGGTAACTTTTTTATTTGAAGAGATACGAGGTTGGTTAAATTAGCAAAATTGTGCCATTTTATATTAGAAAATTGGTCATGTAGACAAAATAAAAATTGTGTCAGCGGTTCCCAAAATTTGGAACAGAATATATATTTTTTAAATGAAACTTCATATTTTTTATTATATTATTAGAAAGAGTATTTTTTTGTCTTTCCAATAAGGTAATGTTGGTTATGTACAATTTTTTCAAATAAACGAGTTATTTACGTTTAAAGATAAAAATTATCTTTTATTAGTTTAGGTCAAGTAAACTATGGAAACAATTGTCTTTTATAAAATTATTATTTTATTAATTTATTTTACAGTAATAACAAAACAAAGAAAATATTCAAATTGAAAACCATTATTTCTTTCGCACATTTAAACTCTTTTGGAAAGAGAGCCGATCGTTCTACGTAACTGGTGTCTAGATATAACTTTCCATATAGCACGATCATATCTAACTTTTCTTCATTTGTAAAGTTATTAAACATTATTAAATACAGAGAACTTTACGGGAGAAATTATTAAACGTCAAAAAAACAAAGAATCAATTGTTTCCTTGGCTTACTTGACTAAATAACTAATAAAATAGTTTACAAAATTTAAATTTTTAACCGTAAATAACTCGTTAATTTGAAAAAATTGTACATAAACAACATTACCTTATTGGAAAGAGAAGAAAATGCTCTTTCCAATAAGATAATAAAAAATATATGGTTCCATTTAAAAAATATATGTATTGTCCCAAATTTTGAGAACCGCTGACACAAATTTTATTTTGTCTACATGACCAATTTTCTAATATAAAATGGCACATTTTTGCTCATTTAACCAACCTCGTACCTATTCAAATAAAAAAGTTACCAATAGTGAGCAAACTTATTGAGACACCCTGTATTTATAAAATGCTAATTAAAATTCCGCGTCTTTGAATCAACCTCTCCGCTGTGACGTCACATGTTTTAACCGCAAACCGCTGAAGCGCTGGTGTCGTATTTGAACAGTAAACATTATGGCTGGTAGTGCGAGCTCGGTTTTAACTAAAACGCTGTTTTAAGAAATGTCAAATTCAAATTTCAATATTTAATTTCATCCTTATGTTTAAAGAATGATTTTTTTAAAAAATATTTGTTTGAATATAAACTATGTTCTGCTTAAAAATCATATTTTGATAAATTTGATATTATTTATTTTTGTTATTAAATAATGAAATTTGACATTTCTTAAAACAGCGTTGTAGTTAAAACCGAGCTCGCACCTTAGACCAGGAATAGAGGGGAGACAGGGCATGCTATGCATTTCGCCGTAAGAAGACTTTCCAAATCATCATAGCGACTTTCGACCTTATTGAAACGTCAAAGTCAGCTGCAATAGCCCAATCGACCAGATGTGTTACATACGTGTGCAGTCGAACGAATAAGTTTTCAAAATCAACAAGCGTCACCCGACGTTATCAATCATTATGACTTCTGACGTTCTTGAATACATACGTCTTTAGTTTGATTCATAGTTTTCTTAGTTTTAAATTGTTTTATTTATGTTATGGATAATCAAGTATTTATTTACATTTGGTCAACTGTAACATAACAATATTTAACTGGTCGACTAGCTATTCCAGCTGATTCAATAAGGGTCAAAATCGCAGAGATGATTTGGAAATATACGCGTACGCGTGAATATGCCCTGTCTCCCCTCTATTCCTGGTCTAAGGCTCGCATTACCAGCCTAAATGTCACAACAAGGTCACAACAAATAAAATAACCTTGTTTTAATGGATAATCTTTGATCACATACCTGTATAAATACTCCAAAAGACACAAAATGAGGCTACGAAAAACAAAGAAGTAAGCAAACTGACTATCAATCAAATACACAAAAAACAAAAGTGACAACTACCAATCAACGTAACGAAAAATTGTGCTATCTCTTTCATTCAGAGAAACAGTATGTCGAGACTCGTTCGCAGCGGAAGGTGACGTCACGTATAGCGGGAGAAAAATTATTTTTCTCTAATTTTTTTCTCAAAAAAGAACACGAATTATGCAAAATAAAAAAATATGGAAAACTAATTTAAAAATACTATAACATATAAATTTTTCAAAGAGCAAAACTACCCCATTGTGCCCTTTAATAAATTGTACTTTTAATTGTAATAGTGACAGAAGTTAGAAGTTTAGTAAAGTTTAATCTGAAGCCTCAGTATATGGTATATTTCCATTCTTTGAATACGGGTAGAGAAAATTATATTTTAATTAGTACTTACTAGTTCTTCAAAGAATACAAATTTATAAATAGCCTAACAATATTCTAGTCTAGTAGATATTATACAATGTACGTGCAACTCACAATTATTTTAATACACAGACAACGTTTGTATATCATGAAATAATAATGTTATCTCTTTATCTCTCGTGTATGAGTATGAAATAATATTTTGTTGGACTTTTAAAAAAAGATGAGCATATCAACGTCGTTACTTTGCACATTAGTGGAACGTTATCAAATTGTTATCATTATAGTTTACTTCGAATTAACAGTCTTATATAGAGATAATAATTAAAAATGTCGTGTTATTATGTTATACGAGTAATAAACAACAAATCAAAAATTGTAAGAAGAAATTTATTAATATGTTATACCACAAAACAATAAGATAATATTGTCACATACACAGCTGGACAAAGCACCAGAAAGTACAATAGTATGTACAAACAGCCTTATTCTGGTGACCATGGTATTGAATACAATATTGTATAAAATACCATTATTGTTTTCAATACAATAATTTTCCGAAATGGTATTCCGGTAACCATTGGTTTCAATACAATGTTGTTTCCAATACAATAATTATATTCTATACGATATGGTATGAAATTAGTATTCAGGTAACCATTTATTATTAAAACGTCATTGTATATGAAGCAATTATCGTATAGATTCATGGTTTCGGTAAAGTCAAATTTCAGTTCGCGTTATGAACATTGTATAGTAGAAAAGTTCTACTATTTCCTGAAATTTACTCGGTAACAGTATTTTTTTGGAAAGATTAGTGAAAAAATAGTAACTAATAAAGAAATGATAATAATAAAAATGGATAATATTGGTTTTATTTTAATTTTTGACATGCTCGAAAATGAAAGAAATCGGTAAGTTATTAATTAATAAAAATGTAATTTGTTATAAAAAATATTTTTATTTAGACATGATTTACATATAAATAGAAAAGTTTTGCGTGATGCTAGTGATCCCTTAACTCTTTCAGAGAATGTGTTCAATAGCATCTTCAGGCTATCGCGTCAGTTTGATTTTATTATAGAATTGGATCCATTCTTTCCTACTTCGGAGCGTGAAGAAATTGTGAGTCCTACAAATATAAAGATACTAAAAGCTTTACAATTTTATGGTCAAGGAATCTACCATCAGTTGGTCAAGATTTTTAAATTTCTATGAGTCAGGCGTCCGTCAGTCGCAGCATAAAAGAAGTGACACAAATTATTGTCGAACATCTTAGTTTTGTAGTACGTTTTGAGGTATCCCTGGGGTTAACTGTTATTTTCGTAATAATATAAATAAATTTCTACTTGGCTGGTAGATGCAGAATTTGTAGATACTGATTAAATACCCGTATTCAGGACCGCGACGATTACGCTTCTGCACGGCCCATTTCAAAGTACATTTTAATCTTGACAGCTGTCAATTTCATCTTCAAATTGTTTTCCAAAATTTTATCTTCACATATTTGTATATATTTCTTTCTTTCGCTTTTGATATTACTTTTATACTCGTTTATACTACTTGTAATTGTTGGATACGATAAATAAATTTGAAGTTGTCTTTTAGAAACCTTCTTTTTAGATGAACTCATGATTAGATTATTACACACAAATTTCTCTTTGTGGATGTTTCACTTGATTGCACTTGATAAACACTTTTGTCATTCGCTAACGTCAAAATGTAAGCAAATGCTAGGTTAGATGTCAGTCACTGTTACCAATTGTCGCATGAAATTCATCATATTTATTTAATAAAATTTATCAATATACAAATTAATATTTGCGTTATTTTACTTTAAATATCAATCCTGCGAATGTAAATGTACTAACATTGTAAAATTTATTTATTTAAATAAAATAATATTAAGATTTTATTACAATTTTCTATAGAGTGACATCACTGCAAACAGGTGAATACAATATTGTATTCATTACAATACCACTTTCATACGATTACAATGTGGTCACCAGAATACCAAATCTATACGATGTCTTATAGAACATTGAAATCATTATTGTATAGATTACAATATTGCTTCGGATACAATGGTTACCAGAATAAGGCCGAAAGAATGAATAGCACCCAAGTCTTTTGCTAAGTACAAAGGATTATTTTTACCCCAAGTAACGAATACTTTTTATATAGTAAAAATTTTTAGGCAGAGTAGTCACTTCATCAAAGTTTGTAACTAGATAATGACGTCACGAAATTAGTAGGTTTACATGGTACGCTAATTTAATTTTAGAAAATAATTGTATTTACCTGCGATGCTAATTTTTGTGATCAAGTTAATTTATGGGGTCCGTGGCCTCGTGCCTGAGTGTCTGATCGCGAATCTGGGGGTACCGGGTTCGATCCCGACCGACGCCAAATATTTCGAATTTTAAATGGCAAAAAAGTGACCCCTGTGGTGCACTCTCCACGCCAGCAATGAGTGCCCGTGAGGTGACGCCTGGTAAGCGCCCACTCGGTAAAATATATCGTCATCATTACCTATGTCTACATGTGTAGATACTGGCACACCCAGAAATGGGTAATATGCCGTGATGGTATATTTATTTATTTTTATTTAAGTTAATTTATTTAATAGTCGAATAATATTTGAATATTATTGTAAAATGTAATATATTTCCAATTTATGGTATTGAAAATTCGGTGTAGGGCACATCGAGTCGGGTTTCAGAAGGAATACGGTCCACCGTGGGCCAATTCTCTGTCAAAATATGAAATCACTTTTGCACATAGCCCTCGCGATTGTTTCGATAATGCTTTCGGCATTGTAAAACGACAAAACACAAATAAAATGAAAATCACAACTGAACACAGAAAGAAATGAACAGTCAGTACAGAACACGTACAGAGGTTATGAATAAATAAAAAAACAAAGAAACACAACTCGAAAAACAGTTACTGATTTGATACACAACAAGGCAACAGTAATGGAATTCTAAAGAAAACACAACAAACAACGTAGACAAATGTTAATCAAACGAAAAAGCAACGATCTAATGACAGCAGACGCTTGACAATTCCGGGAGAAACATGTCATGTAAACGTTTAAATATTGAAATCCAATAGTACCAACATGTGGTGAAAAAACGAACTACAATTATTTTAAATAAATTAAAATTCATTGAAAACATTATGTTCGACTTTAAAATAATTGTAAATTTAATTAAAATGTACTTTACTTATAGTATGCAAAAAATAGTATTTATTTTCTTCGTTTTCCTAAACATATACAATACTACAGTGTTTTTTTACCTTCCGTCACCTTTAGGTAAGGAAGGTAAAAAAACACGCCAAATATTTCGAATTTTAAATGGCACAAAAGTGACCCCTGTGGTGCACTCTCCACGCCAGCAATGAGTGCCCGTGAGGTGACGCCTGGTAAGCGCCCGCACGGTACAAATATGTCATCATCATTACCGATATCTGCGATAAAGCAGATTGGCACACCCAGAAATGGGTAATATGCCGTGATGATATATTTTTTTTTATTTTTATAGGTATTGTCTTTGGTCAAAAAATTCGGTGGTGAGTTTTTAATGAATAAGCACGTTTTAGGGTCCCTACAACACAAATTTACTATTTTTAAAATGATGCCTGTATGTGTGTGTGTGTGTGTGTGTGTGTGTGTGTGTGTGTGTGTGTGTGTGTGTGTGTGTGTGTGTATGTGTGTTCGTGTGTGACAAATTTTTCTCCGACGATAACTCCAATACTACAATTCTAAAAATTATAATTCTTTCGTATTCCTCTTCTGTACATCCATATGAAGAGTTGATTAGATTTTGGTTATAATTGATCCACCGGAAGTACCCTTATTTGAAGTTTTTAACAGTTTTTCTTAAAAAAAATGCAGTTAAATATTATTTTTTGACATTTTGTTATTATATATATTAAAGAAAATGCTCTTCTCTATACGGTTTGTTTATACATTTTCCTTCATATTCAATAGATGTAAATTTAAAGCATTATAAAGAAATTAATTTTCAAAAATTAGTCAGCTTTGCTATTTATCATGGAAACAGCTGACATAATTATTCAAAAAAATTTAATTGACATGTCAGTTGCAAGTGCAAAACCAAATATGGAAAGTATAGGATCTAAAATTGGTATGTCATAGTGTTGCTCGCAAATGACACGCAGAGAAAGGCCAAAGAGAAGATGGAAGGACATTACTTAGTGTAGTTTATGTTATAATTTTATTGGATTTATAGAACCTTTTCAAATGAACTTTTGGTATCGAATTTGTAGAATGCAGAGAATGTGTTCGTGTTCGATTTTACATGATATTATATAAAATCTGTTCCAAGGACCTTTTCGTATGGGATTTGTACAAAATACATCGAATTGACGGAAGGTTTTGTGCTGGCCACAACAGATTTTCATTGTGTAACGAAATGATGACGTGACTACTCTGCCTAAAATTTTTACTGTACTTACTCCATATGTTAGAGTATAGGGTACTTATGATGTCGTAATAGACACTTACAAAATTGACGTCACTGCAAGAGAGAGATAGAAGGTCATGCATCCAAACAAACCTCCCCTCGTTGTCTTGCGTCCCGTTCCCTGTTCCTGTCTGTCATTGTATTCGCATCTGTTATTCAGTGTTAAACCTAATTCTTTGTTGTGATTTGTACGTTGTGTTTAATAAAAATGAGTTTAAAACCAGAAGATGTATCTGGGGCAACTTTTTTGTTTGATAATAATGATCATTCGATTATTCAAGTAAAACGATGGCTAGAGTGTAGAGTCTACGGCTGATGACAGGTCTTTGTTTGTACGGGGTAAACATAGCAACCTTGATTTCTATGCTTTGCCGTTAGAGGCGCTCGTGCAAATTGCAATTTTGTAAGTGTCTATTACAGTGAAAGTTCCCTTTGCGGACAGCTTCCACAAGCGGACATCTCTCATTACAGGACAGTTTTTCTGGAACCATATTTTTTGGGTATCAATTCCTATATTAAACACGCTCTTTACCGGACGGACACTGACAACACAGTTTTTCCCGACAGGCCCGAAACGCTCTCATGAGCGGATGCGAAACTCCGAAACCGGACATAAACAGCCTCTTCAGTATTTCCTCTCAAGGAAACATTAACACAGGGGGTTCCCCTAGTTTACAGAAATGCAATGTTTTACATGTCTCCGAGATTCATAGTTTGAAACTTGTGTGACAATGGCATCCAGGAAAACGTTTTTTACATTAAGGCAGAAAATGTAGGTGAAAGGTATGTCTATTATAGTATTTTTATTGACCTCGAAGATGGACAACTCGTTAGTAATTAAAAATTACGTGTTTGACATTTGGATAGACTGCTAGGTTAAATTTATTTTTAAAAAATTCACAATGCAGTCACTCAGGTTTTATTTTTTTCTGTCTGAACCGTAATAGATATCACAAATTAAACACAGAGAGAAAAGTTTACTATTGAATGTATCTTTCTTAAAAAAAATAATTTTATGTTCTCAGCGTGGCCATTAAAAAGTTACGGTCTAATCAATATTGGGACACCTAAGTTTCATACACTAGTGGTTCACTAATAATAACAAGTATCACATTAAAAGATGATTTATAATCATATGAACTGTTATACCAAATTTCATCCAAATCGTATAAAGCGTTCTGTTATTATAAGCAAAATTAATTTTGTTTCAAAGAACTTTGAAGCAGAATTCTGGCTAAATGGTACACTTTCCGGTAGAAACAAGTTTAGTTAAATCGTCTTATATTAGCCTCAGGAATCTGTGGTTAAGCCATGTCCCCCTATTTAAGAGACACCTGTATAATTTGATATACTGATTATAGAACAAAAAGATTTTTTTTTAAATTCGCAAAAATAAGGGCAGTGTATTCGTTGCGAACATTTTTAGTGCCACTGGTTTGATAGTACATTCAAATATTTATAATTATCTTAGTACTGAACCAAACTAATCAAATTAAAGGTATTACATAATTTTCAGGAACAAGTGAATGTTTTGATTGTTTTGGTAGGTCAAGGAAAAAATAAAATTGAGGATATCAATTTTTTAATTTCACATCAGAATAAACTGCAACAAGTCATTGTTACAAAAATTGTTCAAAATTATTTCCTCCTGTAGCCATGCAAAATGCAGCATATTGTATCAAACTCACACACACGCCCGATGCAATGATTTTGTTGTGCCGCTTCTTCATACAACACCACAACACCTTACCTTCTCAATACCTTATACGAAATCAAACTAGGTACTCAAATAAAAATAAAAATTGTTTAAAAATCATTACATCATTTGTAGGCAGTGTTTATACTTCTATTTCATTAGTAACAAAATTATAAATAATTAAATATACTGTTAAACCAGTGGCACTAAAAATCTTCGTTAGGAATGAACTACCCTTATTTTTGCGAATTTCCAAAAAAATCTTTTTTTTTCTATAATGATATATAATATATCAAATTATATGTCATTAAAATTTCGTGCAGAGGTATAGAAACACCCTGTATAATGTGCGGAAAGAAGTTCTTTCCACACAATTATTGTAACAAGTTATAAAAAGTAACCACAGAAAATTTTGTGTAAATCAAGCTTTATGCTACAGAGTCATCTATGACACAAAATGCAATACAAACATATTCTAACCTCTTCAACAATTTGGAGCAAAAACAATAATAGTCTACGTGTGAAATTTGGTATGTTTTATGCTACAAATAGTTTATATTAAGATATAAATTGTTTTTATCTTTGCTAATATTGCGTCATATATTTAAAGAAGACCTTCGTTGACAATACGCCTACAAGTTTCATCATTATTAAAAGTATTCCGCTGATATTTCTGTATTTCCTAACATCTACCCTCGCACGGTTATCACGGACAGTTTTATTTAAGACTTTAGGAAGACATATCATATATCTGTTCGTATAGAAGGCCACACAGAAGTAAGTGCATTTCTAGGGCCGGTATTTCCATCTAACAAAAAACGTAGTTTCTTATAATATTATCTGGCTAATAAACTAAAAAAAAATAATCGAAATTATTCAAATTGTAATAATTTCACGTTATGCGATATTTTTTATTTGTTAGGAAGTTATATTTATTAGCCAATTTGTTAGGAAATTGAAATATCGGGCCTAAAAGAAATAAAATTATTATAGAAATCTATGGTGTAAATATATCGAGTTACTAACTAAGTTCATTCAAAGTATTCACAATGAAAATATGTAATAATACAAGAAGTTGTTCTTTTAATAATATTGAGCCTAATTAGTAGGCCGTGATTTAACTTTAAAACTTCATCATTTATCATTTCAATTAAAAGAAAACATAGAAAATGTTTTGAAAGTACAGCTACTGGAAGTGAACACACCTCTGTGAAAAATAATAAAGTTTGACAACGAAAAGTGTTTCGATCTTTTGATGAACTGTATAAGTACAATACATTTTGTTTGGCCGTTAAGCTTCATTCACAACCACTTGGAATAATTTGAATTTAGGAAATTTGAATTTATAAAATTTGACATCATTCGCAATTCATAATTTTTAATAGCATTCACAACCACTTTCATAACCAAAAAATTAAAGAATAATAGTAAGAAGTTTGTTTACATGTCAGCCATAGAATGTCAAATACCCAGCTAATATAGATATGGACGAGTAGGTAATGTACAACTTTAATATTGTAAATAACTATCACCTAATCACCAAATACATAAACAAATAATAACAAGTACCATGGCTCGCGAGATAAACTAATAACGTACAACCATGACCAACTAGCTTAAACAAGGACAGAAGATAGTAATTTCAATTTCAAGTTTGGAGCTTGCAAACTTCAAATTTTACAAATTCAAATTTTTCAAATTGAAATTGATTGTGAATGCTTATACATATATCCTATATGCAAACTTCAAATTTTTTAAAGTGAAATTGGTTGTGAATGATACTTTAATCTTTAAAGGTGTAGGACGCCAAAAACAGCTGATATTCACGAAAATTTCTATTTTCCGTATTTAAGCTTTCTGCATTAATATAATTAAAGTTGATTAGATTTTGAGTAAAATTGGATAACCGAAAATGGTACTTTATTTGAAGCCCTTAACAGTTTTTAATGAAAAATCATATTAAAATATAATCCAAAATTTTTCAATTTTAGTACTTAAGACTTTTGTATCAATGGAAACAACGTATTCTTCTTCTAAAAGAGAGGAAAGGTCAAAGACTAACGTTCCTAGAATCCTTTAAAATTAATAAACACATTCGCAAGGGCTTACCCCTAATGAATGAACAGATAGATCTTGTTAACCTACCGTTCTTGGATTGTGTGATCTCTAGCTTTTCCTCCAGTTCTTAATTTTCCTGTAATCCGCTACCTGTTAATGTATAAATTATTTGTTTGTCGCAACCATCCTTAGTACTTCTGAAGATGCCGTAACTGGCGAAATTGGTTAATAAAATTATATTTATTCTTTGATTTGTGAAACGAAACCGAGTGTTTTATTTAATAACAATAAAGTAAAAATACACTTGTCTTTTGAAACTGCACAGAAAGTTATTTTTTTGTACTTTTATTAATTTAAATACATACTTGCATATTTATTGATGCTGGAAGCTATATTATGTTCCTTTGCATTCGTAAAATATAACTATTGCTATTTACTACTATTTTCTTTTTAAAACGTTACGAACGGCTTCTTTCCATATTAGAATACGGTAAAAATACAAGGTTTCAATATTTTCTGTATGATAGTATTTGAATTAGAGCGTTGACAAAATCCATACACACACGCACACACACACACGCGCACATACACGCGCACACACACACACGCACTCACACACGCACTCACACACACACACGGAAGTACAGATGTCATCGTGAAAATGTTAAAATCGTGATCATGTACCAAAATCTCAACATGCGATTTTTAGTACGATCCCTATACCTAATCGCGATTAAAGAAGAGGAGGAGCTTTGCGCGTGACGTAACAATATGGCCGGTTTAAGGTAGATGCTTCGTTTCCCGCAACTGTATTCTTATACACTGCGGCGTTTGAAATACAAAGTAATATTAATATTATAGTTAATATTAAATAAAAAATAATGTATCTAGTATGAATAACATTTTGAATTTTGCGAACTAGTTCGTTTCATATAAAAATTATGTTCAGCATTCTCTCGAATTTTGAATTTACATGATTCGAGTCTTTGTTTTCTTGAATCTACATAGTACTGCATTATTACAGTCTTTGGTAGATTAATGGAGAGATATGTATTATTATTTTATTGTCATCTTTGTGCAGGCAGGTCTAAAAGTTTAGATTTCATTACGAAATATTTTAATAAAGACACTAAGTAGTTATACCCGGCAAAATATAATCTTGCTTGCAAGGAGCACGCATATCTTTACTCGATTCCTTTCCCATTTTTAAAAGATGAATGCATAACTTTCGTCTACCAACTATTTCAAATTGGTAAATTTCTCTAATAAATTTTTCTATAGAATTTAGTTTCTTGTTTTCGGGAAATTATGGAAATTAATTATTTCTGGATTTCTGCATGCTAATGACGTACGTAGGTCAAACGCAACAAAAACATGGTTGAAGTTTTAGATTTTGTTATTATACTTTATTACACGTAAGAATAGCGTTGGTTTAGTTAGGGATATATAAATTCTACCCTTTGATTGGTCAGAATATAAACCTATTTCACAGAAACGAAACAAATATCACCTGTCAGTTGTCAAATAAAATCTACAGAATTAAGTGATGTTTAACCATATTTTGTTTTTTGTTGCAATTTTAGATTTTGACATTTTTACAGATAAATATATTTATTATTGACAAAGCTTGGTTTCACAAATTTAAATTATATATTTAATGCATGTAAAAACGGTCGGCTCTTAAGAGCAATCTACTATTTTCTTACGTAAAATGAAGTATAGCCTACAAATTTCACTCCACTCGTGATTTATTTGTTAAATAAGTGACAGAAACGATGCGTTCACCGCTACCTCGACTAGGACTTACTACCATGCACTAGTTCATATTTTCGCCGCTAGACGTCATATTGCTCTATTCACTAGTGAAAATTATGTTTCAGACTATCACCAAGTTGGAAAGAACTCTTACGTGCATCTATTCCATATATGGAACGAATCTTCACTCGTTTAGTAATTAATAAAAAGAAACATTCATGGACACTCAACTACACATGGTTAGCACTGCTATAAAGGAAGAAGACACAACAATTAATTATCAAAATTTTGAAGAAATTTATATTAAAGAAGAACCGCTGGAAGAAACTACCCAAGACGAAAATGAATTGTATAGTGTAAAGAAGGAAGAATGTACAACCGAAAATGATAAACAGATTGACAAAGAATGTGACAACTCAATTACTATAAATACAAATTCAAACTGTTTTAATTGTGAAATATGTAAAAAGAATTTTGTGTGGAAACAAAGCTTGAGAAGGCATTTGAAAATGCACAAAGGAATGAAGGAATTTGAATGCCCTACATGCAAAAGATCATTTACACAAAAGTGTCATCTCAAAAATCATATTAAAACTCATATTGGAATAAAAGATTATAAATGTAATATTTGCGGAAAATTATTGACACGTAATAGTCATCTAAAAAGTCATTTAAAAATTCATGCTGAAACTAAAGAGTATCAATGTAGTATTTGCAAAGAATCATTTAACGAAAACAGTTATCTACAAAACCATATGAAAGGCCATTCTGGCAGCAAGGATTACCAATGTTCCATATGTTATAAATTTTTCATGAAAAGTTCTCTAAATAAACATATGCACACTCATAATAAGGAAAAGGTTTATAAGTGTAACGTATGCGAAAAAATGTTTAGCACAAGAGATAATTTGCGAAAACATGTTAAAAATCATTCCGGAATTAAAAAATTTCAGTGTAGCACGTGTAACAAATCATTCATGCAAAGTGGACATCTGAAAGATCACATGAAAATTCATTTTGGGATCAAAGAGTATAAGTGTAAAATATGCAATAAACAATTTACGCAAAGTGGCTCATTATATTCTCACATGAAAACGCACACTAGGATTAGAGATTGTTTATGTCCAGTTTGTAAAAATCCGTTTAGGCGAAATTATGATCTGAGAAAGCATATGACCACTCATATCCGTGTAGATGATTCTGACAATTAGATTTATCATAAAGAACGAAATTAAAAAAAAAAAAAACATTTAAATCTATGTGAGCTGCTTCACAGAAGAGCTTGGAGCTTTTCTGTGGTAGGTTCTAAAATTTCTTGACTGGCAGGCCGGTCACAAGAAAAAATTAATTAATTAAAGTACAGTCATACAAAAAAGTCTCCGTACGACAGTAGTTTTAATGTATTTTAGGAAAAATAGCAGTCTAAAACCCAATATATTTAATTTCCTTTTAATCCAAAATAAAACGCAGTATATTACGTTATTATTAATGTAAAATAAACAAATAATTTACTTAATTTATTTATATTATGGGGTAAACTTTGAAAATATTCATAATTTCATGACAAAAAAGTCTCCGTACGATAACCAAAACATATAAATAATAAACCATTTATTTATGTTTTATAAAGAAATATAATATCTGGAGGGTTTTCTTTTGGTTTTTCCACCAGCAACTAAGCGATGAGTCATTGAATCTACCAAATTTTTGGTCACCGATGGCATTATATTCTGCCATTTTACTTGTAATTAATTTAAAATTCTTTTTTGCTTTATATTCTTATTTATTTTAAGAATTTTCCGCACTTTCTCAATCTGATTAAAGTCCGGAGACTGTGAGGGATGATTAAGCATATTTTTAATATTATACAGTACTCATTCTCTTATAGAGCGAATTATTTGTCGAATTTTTCTGATGCACGAAATTAAAATTGTCTGTTAAGGCCTTATTTTTCGGCACATTGTTTAAAATTAGCTTTTAGAATGTCGAGGGAACCTTTGCTATCCATTGTTGTAATAATTACTAATTTTCGTACTCCCACTGAGGAGCTATATCTCCTAGACATAATGCTGTCACCGCCGTTTTTAACTTACATTTAAATGTTTTAGATTTTCTACTTTTAAATTAAAAGTTTTAATACTTTATTAGGTTTACTGGTAACGTAAGTAAGTAAGTATAATATATACAGATTAGATAGAAGGCAAGAAAAATGGAGAAAACCTAAAATTTAAGGCATTTAATAATAACAGTTAAATACGCCGGTGAAGCATTATGTCTACGAGCTATAGCTCCTCAGCGGGTGTACGAAAATTATTAATTATTACAACAATGGATAGCAAAGGTTCCCTCATCATTCTAAAAGCAAATTTTAAACAATGTGCCGAAAAATAGGGCCTTAACAGACAATTTTAATTTCATGCATCAGAAAAATTCGACAAATAATTCGCTCTATAAGAGAATGCTTAGGCTTACTGCATAATATTAAAAATATGCTTAATCATCCCTCACAGTCTCCGAACTTTAATCAGAATGAGAAAGTGCGGAAAATTCTTAAAATAAATAAGAATGTAAAACAAAAAAGAATTTAAAATTAATTACAAGTAAAATGGCAGAATATAATGCCATCGGTGACCAAAAATTTGGTGGATTCAATGACTCATCGCTTAGTTACTGGTGGAAAAACCAAAGGAAAACCCTCGAAATATTATATTTCCTTATGAAACATAAATAAATGGTTTATTATTTAAATGTTTTGGTTATCGGACGGAGACTTTTTTGTCATGAAATTATGAATACTTTCAAAGTTTACCCCATAATATAAATAAATTAAGTAAATTATTTGTTTATTTTACATTAATAATAACGTAATATACTGCGTTTTATTTTGGATTAAAAAGAAATTAAATATATTGGGTTTTAGACTGCTATTTTTCCTAAAATACATTAAAACTACTGTCGTACGGAGACTTTTTTGTATGACTGTATGTTACCTAATAACGGTTAAAGCATACTCTTTCTTTGGAATTGTAGAATACCCCATTGGTAATGCCGTAATGGATAGTGACTTGGCCGGATATTCGGTTTGTTTTGGCCGGATAGCTGAATATCCTATGGCTGACAACTTTAGGAAAATTATTAAACTTGTAAATACAAACTTGCACAAGTTTTACGCTCGATTCTTAGTTGTTTACGTTTTCCATTATATTTGTGCGATGCGTTGACTCTTTTGTTATACGGGTGAGTCTGGAAAGACTGGAATTTCTAATACTGTTCAACCACCTTATTTTTCTCGAATTTTATCATATTTTTGATACACAAACATTTACTTCGTTGAAAAGAGAAACAAATGTTTATATTTTTGTAAAAATAATGGGGGATTACACCATTTTTTTTTATAATTTCATCTGAAAATATTAGGAAAACTAAGACTGTTGATGAAAATCCGGTGAAAAATTCCTATTAATAAGCGAGTTATGGTCTCCCGAATTTTGAAAAGATTGACGTGACGTCACTCATATGTGTTTTTATATCAAACTGTTTTCATCATGGACCTAAATGTTCTTGAAATATATGCTATTTTAAGTTATATTTACATAAAAATAAATATTATAACACTGTATAAGTCTACATACTTTATAATTACAGGTGTATTTAAATTATTAAGTTTAATGCAAGAAATTTATGTTAAAATAAAAACTGTTTGAAACTGCAGCACAGGAATGTTAGCCCCTCCTTTCGAATTTGAATTTATTAACTTCCATTGGTAGTAATCCCCACCTCCTAACACACTATTTGTAATGCATGTATAGGCGGTTTCTCGGTCGCCAATCAAAATATTTTCATATTAGTGTCGAAGCGCTATAACAAAAAACCCTTTATTTCCGAAATATCTCAATTATACCATTTCATTTTTTTTATTAATATTCGTTATTCAGCATATACATTCGTATTTTTTTACTATTTTCCTTTAAATCGATTGAGCTGGAATCCCCCATTATAGGTTGCCATTTAAAAAATAAAAGTTGATAGTCGTATCTTGTAAATCTAACTTTATAAAAAATATATGTATCTGCCACCAAATAGTATATTTAAAATAATAACACTTTTATATGAGCCATTTTTTGCTATTACCTATAATAAAGAAGGTAAGGGAAGGGGTACATCTTTCCAGACTCACCCTGTAGTCATTTGAAATAATGAATGTCATATTCTTCCCAAATTTGCTAAATTAATATAGTAATTTCAACTAATATTACTAAATGATATTCGATAAAATTAAATTTGTATATAGAACACGTTAATTTTTTTATAAAAACTACTATCAAAAAAAAAGTATTCTAAATATGTTGTTATAATAAATATTTCTTTATTGCTGCAAAAGTAAATAAATGATAATACTACCTTTTTTAGTTTAAGTTCTGTATTTATTTATTATTAAAACCCAACGTTTCGGCACCATAAACTGGTGCTTTCTTCAGGGGAAAAAAATTGACATAAATATGTGAAATATCAAAAACAACAAGTAACCAAGGTAACAAGAAAAGTTCGTAAATGCTACCTTTTTTATGTATACAATTTTCTAGACAATATATGCATGCCCGGCAATAACTTGGACGGCGAACATGCATCTTCTCAGGAAAAACTCTCCTTTTGCCAGAGGAAAAACCGTCCCAAAAACTGGCAGAGAAGTGATATGTACAACTCAGAGATGCTTTATCGGTAGCGAAATATCGCAGCCGTACCCTTTATTAACAGATGTAAGAAAAAGCCTAGAAAAAATTGTATACATATTACAAATTACAACATTATTTAATATTGGAAGCCATGCGCGACTAAGTTCTAATCCGTCACAATGATTGAGATTGTTATTTCTTGTTTTATAAATCTCAATGGCTTCTCTAATTAATCTGTTGTTAAGTCGAGAAGGTCTTGCAATAATTTTAGTATCTTCAAATTTAATTTGGTGGAATTCTTCCAAGGCATGTTCTGCAACGGACGATTTCTCAGGCTGGTTCAATCTGATCGATCGAAATTATTATTATTATTATTACCGTATACGGATAGTATAGGTAATCTGTGATGATGTTAAATGTGCTTACAAATTATACATTCAAAAATTATAAAACAACGTGAAAAACGATCCTAAGAACTTTTGGTCTTTCATTAATCAGAAACGAAATGTATCTTCTGTACCACCCGTATTAAAATACAATGATGAAACTATTTGTGATGGCCAAAAAATTGTTGAAAGTTTTGCTCATTATTTTTCATCTTTTAATGACAGCCTAGTGAACAACAAAATTGATTCTGATAACAGTAATAACTTATTCCTCAATTTTAACACAATATCCGAAGAAGATATTATGTCTGCAATACAAAAACTGAATTCTAAAATGACTGTAGTCCAGATCAATTTCCCTCTTTCATCATTAAAGACTGTGCATCAGTTTTTGTAAAACCATTTATGATTATTTTCAATTTAATTTTAAAAACATCCACATTCCCTAGTCAATGGAAAATCTCACGAATAACCCCTATTTTTAAAAAAGGAGATAGAAATGATTTAACTAATTACAGACCAGTAGCTATTATTTCTAACTTTAGTAAAATATTTGAAATCATATTGCATTCTAAAATTTATAGCCACGTTAATAGTTTAATTTCGATAAATCAACATGGCTTCATGAAGGGGAGATCAACGCTTACAAATTTATTATGCATAACCCAATTTATCTGCGAATCTTTGGACAATAAAGGTCAAGTTGATGTCGTATATACGGACTTCTCCAAAGCTTTCGACAAAATTGACCATTCCATACTTCTAAAAAAGCTTAATTCCTTTGGTTTCTCCGATTCATTAATTGTATGATAGGCAACAGTTTGTTGGTTATAGTGGTTTTCAATCAGAAACTTTTCACCAAAAATCGGGCGTACCAATGCAATCACCTTCAATTACGCTCTTAACAATATTATTCTACATAGACCTTATTTATTTAAAGACCTAGACGTTGTTTTTGACCCTATATTACTTTTTACTGACCACATAAAGCAAGCAATCGGTTCCGCAAATAAGAATCTGGGATTAATAATCAGAAACGCTCAATTTTTCGATGGTATTTCAGTTCTAAAACTGTTATTTATATCTTACAGCAATTTAGAACTTCTGCGGAGACGATTATATTTGGTTAGAGGTTACAAATAAATACAAACCAGACAACAAAGTAAGTATAAAAATTTATTTATTTTATTACAAATACATGATATACTGTTATATATACTTAAATATTAATATTTTACAATTTAAATTAATATATTTCAATAATATTTTTACTAATTCAGTGTATTTTCTTCACAGTTTGATGGTAACCCTGAAACAATCCAATGTTCAGTCCTACGCGGTCCTACGCTGACAGTTGAAAAACGCTATTCCGCGCAGTCGCGTTCGGTGTTTTAAAATATTGAAATGTGCGGAAATATTGCAAGAACAATAGAAAATTTATGTGAAAATCAAAGATGAAGTGTTAAACTAACGTTTATAATAATAATTTTTACGGGAATCGCAATTTAAATGAGTGACAATAAAGAACTATGTGTGCCGTCTTTGGGAATCGTCGAAGCAGCAAATGTAAGTATATATTAGTTGTTTATTTATATTTAAATAATTCTAAATGTACTTCAAACTAAGAAAAATATTCCTTTCGTGGTAATTCTTATAGTTTAATTTGTATTTCTCATGATTTCATACATTTTAAGGTGATTAGAATATCATATAAATGTGTTTGTATTTATTTCTCAAGCATAATTTCGATTACAAAATGGCAAATTTTGTATGTAAAACATACAAAAATGTCTATATTTTACGTTTAAATACATATGTTGATTGATTTTCCATATAAAATCCAAGATTTAATTTGTTGAAAACCGTCTCAAACTTGTACGCTCCGTAGATTGTTGCATGATTGTAAACTTTGGAAAAGTTCGTACGGTTTTATTTCTTTATATTGTAAAAATATTATTTTAATAGTGAAATATTGTTGTAAATTAGCAACAACGGTAAGTTTAAACAATAGTTTAACTGTTTTAATAGTTATTTTTGCTGATAACATGTTTTGTGTATTTTAAAATATTGTTTTTTTTTTCAGTGGCGTACCGGAGCTGTTTTGGGGGTTGCTGTTTGCTGGTAGCCGAGCTGTGCTCATCAATGTAAGTCGTTATAATATGTGCCTCTCTTCACTGTCGCTTTTTTGCTATTTTTTCAGCTTAACACGGAAGTAAATTCATTTTTCTTCTGAAAATATGGTTTATATTGTTGAATTTAATTCAAATAATCATATTTTCTTCTATAGTTCTTTTCCGAGGCACATTGTGAATGTCTATCTATGTTATTAACATCGGGCGCCGTTACTCGTTACAATATCGTAAATAAATCGGCGAAACTTATAGAAATAATTAGCTTTTTTAATTTTTGAATGTTTAAGTAAATATCCGTTCGTTCAGTGATAGGTTTCTTCCCCAAAAAATTGTATTTGTTTAAATTAATATTTAACCAAGTACAGTTTACAATACAGGGTTCCAGTGAAGTTTCCAAGGAGTGTAAAGGCTGGTTTAAGCCTTTGATTCCACAACAGGGCTTTTCTAAAGCTTTGTCTAAGGCTTTAACAACTTTAAGGCCAATCTACAACCACCAGACGGCAGCAAATAGTTAGAATTATTTTAGTTATTAAAGTCGCGATTATTTTTTTGCTAATATTACATTCAAATTAAATTCATTTGCATTTTAAAGTTAGGATAAAATATAATTAAAGTTTCGTCGATATTTTTTCGGGTTCGGATGGGTTTCCGCGATATTTAAGGACAGGGTAGCGTAGTTTTTATTTGAAGTGTCTACCCCATTATTTACATTATTAAAGATATATTGAATGACGTAGCTGCCAGTGGCAATCAAGACGTGAAGTATTGTATTAAAAAATAAAAAATAGTGGAGGACCTCATTGTATAATTTATTTAAAGACGTACACATATTTTAATATTTAAATTTATTTAATTTTGATTCAATAATTTTATTAATATTGTAGTAAATAATTAAAGAATGGACACTTCATTTAGAAACGAAACTACATTTATCAAATTAGATTTTTCGCGATTTCAGGTACAGAAAACATCAGTTGAAGAAAGAAGAACCACTTTCCCTGCATGCTTTTGCTTTTTTTCAGTTTTCCTCTTTACTATCCAAGCAGCTCTTTCTAGTATGCCCCTGTTTAATTAAAATCAATTTCCCAAGAACGACTGGGACCCATTGGGCAAACTTAGTCGTTCTTTTCGCTGCTCCCCTCTGGGATAGGGCAGTGGGGCCACTGGGAAGGATGCCTGTACCTACACTATGGGCCGCCGGACTGAGTAACCCCCTGTACTGATTCCCAGTTTTTGAAGTAGATATAAATGCATGCATTTTCGTACCGTGCGGGCGTCTACCAGGCGTCGCCTCACGGGCACTCATCGCCTGCATGGAGAGTGCACTACAGGAGGCACTCTTGTGCCATTCAAACGGATACACTAAATTATAGTTAGAGTTAGTTTAAGTTTACAGTTTTAAATTGGTATATAGTTAGTTTACTTGCGGTTAAATTTTTAATTTGCAGTTTTAAACCTAGTATAATTGGTTCACTTGCATTTTAAAGTATTAGTTTGCAGTTTTAAATGATTACAATTACATAGTTTATTTACAGTTTTAAATAGTTTCAATAAGTTTGCGTGCATTTTAAAATATTAGTTTATAGTTTTAACTTATTAAATTGTAGTTACACGCACTTGCTTTTGTATTAATTTTGCAAAAACACACACACACACACACACACACATACACAGAATAATATATCTATTAAAGTTAATAGATATATGAAGAAAATTCGTTTTTAGTATTCGCGTTAGCGTTTGAAAAAATTTTCCGTTCGTCGCCGCGATTTCGTCCGTATATATTGTTGATTTCTTATGTATTTATGTACGTATATTATATATTTATGCATGTGTGTTATGTATATGTATATTATGCTTAGGGCGTGAGCAGTTTCAACGGGGCCTCCTGAGCTAACTTTTCCCTTTCAGGTGTCGGGCCGTTAGGCGGTTGGGCGTCTAGCGGTATTCGGCCCCTTTCCTTTCTCGCTGCAACTAAAGTTGTGGGCTTGAAAGAGCGTTAACCGGGCTTGGGTGCTTACTCAGAATGCTTCGGCTTCATTGCACGATAAGCACCCAAGTTCCGGGGCCTGGTCTGCCACACTCGCGGTGGTGCGAACCTAGCCATTTCAATGGCAAGGAAGACCCTAGGGACGTACACACTTTACACAACTCAACACCGTCGTTGAGTACACATTGATAGGTTCCCTCATTTTAATATGTATATGTATGTTTACTTTTCAGTTTTATCAGGAGGCCCACATCATCATTTATTTATTTATTTATTTATGTTTTTCATATGTATGTATTTACTTGTATTTCTTAGCTAAAATGTTAGGTAGGATGTATAGAAACAATAATAATTAATAATAAATTATCTAATTACGGTAAAATATAACTTAAACTGCGTCGAAAACGTCGAAAATTTCAAATAAACTTCAAAAAAATAATATATTTTCTCTTTCAGGATTTCCTCACCTTCACATATAGTTGAAGACAAATATTAACGACATTTTTGTTACAGAATTTCTGGACATCAAAAGTAGATTTATTTTCTTTCTAATAAAAAAAAGAAGGTTTCGAAAACTAGAAGAAATAGGGACTCGTCGTGTTCATAATTGAATTCAGGAGGGACGTTTTCAAAAGAAAAAGTTAGTTTCAGAATTTCAGGATAGCTGAAACATATTTAAATACATCGTTTTCTGCATAAACACTACTGTTATGTTGCGCTCTATATACTAAATTAAGAAATTAGTACACCACTTTTATGCTCTTAATAGTGAATAGTGGAACGCAGCCAATATTCAATAGTTCAGCGTTTTCTTGCGGGATGGCGCTAGGTGTTCAAATCCTAACTTTAAACAATTCAGTAGTCAATTCAGTGACAATATTTTTTGACTTTGACGGACTATAACTTATGAATGGTAAAAGATACTTTAACGGGCGTTGCGCCATTCGATTCTATGGACATTTCTACATATGTTTACCAATTTTGAATAACCGTGTCTAGCTAGTATAGTAAGAGTAAGCAAAAATGAAAAAAATGGTAACTATAAACAATTCAGTAGTTCACTAAAAATTCGATCACCCTGTATTTCAATTTAAAGTATCATTTTCTCTTAATTCAAGCATGCTGATTACGGGAAAAATAATGAAAAAAATCTCTAGGCTTTAGTTTTTAAAATAGAAATTTTTATTTTTAATGCAAAATTGACAATATTTTTTTGACTTTGACGGACTATAACTTATGAATGGTAAAAGATACTTTAACGGGCTTTGCGCCATTCGATTCTATGGACATTTCTACATATGTTTACCAATTTTCAATAACCTTGTGTAGCTAGTATAGTAAGAGTAACCAAAAATGAAAAAAATGGTAACTTTAAACAATTCAGTAGTCCACTAAAAATTCGATCGCCCTGTATTTAAATTTAAAGTATCATTTTCTCTTAATTCAAGCATGCTGATTACGGGAAAAATAATGAAAAAAATCTCTAGGCCTTAGTTTTCAAAATAGAAATTTTTATTTTTAATGCAAAATTGACAATATTTTTTGACTTTGACGGACTATAACTTATGAACGGTAAAAGATTCTTTAACGGGCGTTACGCCATTCAATTCTATGGAGATTTCTACATATGTTTACCAATTTTGAATTACCGTGTATAGCTAGTATAGTAAGAGTAACCAAAAATGAAAAAAATGGTAACTTTAAACAATTCAGTAGTCCACTAAAAATTCGATCGCTTTGTATTTAAATTTAAAGTATCATTTTCTCTTAATTCAAGCATGCTGATTACGGGAAAAATAATGAAAAAAATCTCTAGGCCTTAGTTTACAAAATAGAAATTTTTATTTTTAATGCAAAATTGACAATATTTTTTGACTTTGAATGGTAAAAGATACTTTAACGGGCGTTGCGCTATTCGGTTCTATGGACATTTCTACATTTGTTTACCAATTTTGAATAACCGTGTGTAGCTAGTATAGTAAGAGTAAGCAAAAATGAAATAAATGGTAACTTTAAACAATTCAGTAGTCCACTAAAAATTCGATCAGCCTGTATTTAAATTTAAAGTATCATTTTCTCTTAATTCAAGCATGCTGATTACGGGAAAAATAATGAAAAAAATCTCTAGGCCTTAGTTTACAAAATAGAAATTTTTATATTTAATGCAAAATTGACAATATTTTTTGACTTTGACGGGCTATAACTTACGAATGGTAAAAGATACTTTAACGGGCGTTGCGCCATTCGATTCTATGGACATTTCTACATATGTTTACCAATTTTGAATTACCGTGTATAGCTAGTATAGTAAGAGTAAGCAAAAATGGAAAAAATGGTAACTTTAAACAATTCAGTAGTCCACTAAAAATTCGATCACCTGTATCTAAATTTAAAGTATCATTTTCTCTTAATTCAAGCATGCTGATTACGGGAAAAATAATGAAAAAAATCTCTAGGCCTTAGTTTTCAAAATAGAAATTTTTATATTTAATGCAAAATTGGCAATATTTTTTGACTTTGACGGACTATAACTTATGAATGGTAAAAGATACTTTAACGGGCGTTGCGCCATTCGATTCTATGGACATTTCTACATATGTTTACCAGTTTTGAATAACCGTGTCTAGCTAGTATAGTAAGAGTAAGCAAAAATGAAAGAAATGGTAACTTTAAACAATTCAGTAGTCCACTAAAAATTCGATCGCCCTGTATTGAAATTTAAAGTATCATTTTCTCTTAATTCAAGCATGCTGATTACGGGAAAAATAATGAAAAAAATCTCTAGGCCTTAGTTTTCAAAATAGAAATTTTTATTTTTAATGCAAAATTGACAATATTTTTTGACTTTGACGGACTATAACTTATGAATGGTAAAAGATTCTTTAACGGGCGTTACGCCATTCAATTCTATGGAGATTTCTACATATGTTTACCAATTTTGAATTACCGTGTATAGCTAGTATAGTAAGAGTAACCAAAAATGAAAAAAATGGTAACTTTAAACAATTCAGTAGTCCACTAAAAATTCGATCGCCCTGTATTTAAATTTAAAGTATCATTTTCTCTTAATTCAAGCATGCTGATTATGGGAAAAATAATGAAAAAAATCTCTAGGCCTTAGTTTTCAAAATAGAATTTTTTATTTTTAATGCAAAATTGACAATATTTTTTGACTTTGACGGACTATAACTTATGAATGGTAAAAGATACTTTAACGGGCGTTGCGCCATTCGATTCTATGGACATTTCTACATATGTTTACCAGTTTTGAATAACCGTGTATAGCTAGTATAGTAAGAGTAAGCAAAAATGGAAAAAATGGTAACTTTAAACAATTCAGTAGTCCACTAAAAATTCGATCACCTGTATCTAAATTTAAAGTATCACTTTCTCTTAATTCAAGCATGCTGATTACGGGAAAAATAATGAAAAAAATCTCTAGGCCTTAGTTTTCAAAATAGAAATTTTTATTTTTAATGCAAAATTGACAATATTTTTTGACTTTGACGGACTATAACTTATGAATAGTAAAAGATACTTTAACGAGCGTTGCGCCATTCGATTCTATGGACATTTCTACATATGTTTACCAATTTTGAATAACCGTGTATAGCTAGTATAGTAAGAGTAAGCAAAAATGAAAAAAATGGTAACTTTAAATAATTCAGTAGTCCACTAAAAATTCGATCACCCTGTATTTAAATTTAAAGTATCATTTTCTCTTAATTCAAGCATGCTGATTACGGGAAAAATAATGAAAAAATCTCTAGGCCTTAGTTTTCAAAATAGAAATTTTTATTTTTAATGCAAAATTGGCAATATTTTTTGACTTTGACGGACTATAACTTATGAATGGTAAAAGATACTTTAACGGGCGTTGCGCCATTCGATTCTATGGACATTTCTACATATGTTTACCAGTTTTGAATAACCGTGTCTAGCTAGTATAGTAAGAGTAAGCAAAAATGAAAGAAATGGTAACTTTAAACAATTCAGTAGTCCACTAAAAATTCGATCGCCCTGTATTGAAATTTAAAGTATCATTTTCTCTTAATTCAAGCATGCTGATTACGGGAAAAATAATGAAAAAAATCTCTAGGCCTTAGTTTTCAAAATAGAAATTTTTATTTTTAATGCAAAATTGACAATATTTTTTGACTTTGACGGACTATAACTTATGAATGGTAAAAGATTCTTTAACGGGCTTTACGCCATTCAATTCTATGGAGATTTCTACATATGTTTACCAATTTTGAATTACCGTGTATAGCTAGTATAGTAAGAGTAACCAAAAATGAAAAAAATGGTAACTTTAAACAATTCAGTAGTCCACTAAAAATTCGATCGCCCTGTATTTAAATTTAAAGTATCATTTTCTCTTAATTCAAGCATGCTGATTATGGGAAAAATAATGAAAAAAATCTCTAGGCCTTAGTTTTCAAAATAGAATTTTTTATTTTTAATGCAAAATTGACAATATTTTTTGACTTTGACGGACTATAACTTATGAATGGTAAAAGATACTTTAACGGGCGTTGCGCCATTCGATTCTATGGACATTTCTACATATGTTTCCCAGTTTTGAATAACCGTGTATAGCTAGTATAGTAAGAGTAAGCAAAAATGGAAAAAATGGTAACTTTAAACAATTCAGTAGTCCACTAAAAATTCGATCACCTGTATCTAAATTTAAAGTATCATTTTCTCTTAATTCAAGCATGCTGATTACGGGAAAAATAATGAAAAAAATCTCTAGGCCTTAGTTTTCAAAATAGAAATTTTTATTTTTAATGCAAAATTGGCAATATTTTTTGACTTTGACGGACTATAACTTATGAATGGTAAAAGATACTTTAACGGGCGTTGCGCCATTCGATTCTATGGACATTTCTACATATGTTTACCAGTTTTGAATAACCGTGTCTAGCTAGTATAGTAAGAGTAAGCAAAAATGAAAGAAATGGTAACTTTAAACAATTCAGTAGTCCACTAAAAATTCGATCGCCCTGTATTGAAATTTAAAGTATCATTTTCTCTTAATTCAAGCATGCTGATTACGGGAAAAATAATGAAAAAAATCTCTAGGCCTTAGTTTTCAAAATAGAAATTTTTATTTTTAATGCAAAATTGACAATATTTTTTGACTTTGACGGACTATAACTTATGAATGGTAAAAGATTCTTTAACGGGCGTTACGCCATTCAATTCTATGGAGATTTCTACATATGTTTACCAATTTTGAATTACCGTGTATAGCTAGTATAGTAAGAGTAACCAAAAATGAAAAAAATGGTAACTTTAAACAATTCAGTAGTCCACTAAAAATTCGATCGCCCTGTATTTAAATTTAAAGTATCATTTTCTCTTAATTCAAGCATGCTGATTATGGGAAAAATAATGAAAAAAATCTCTAGGCCTTAGTTTTCAAAATAGAATTTTTTATTTTTAATGCAAAATTGACAATATTTTTTGACTTTGACGGACTATAACTTATGAATGGTAAAAGATACTTTAACGGGCGTTGCGCCATTCGATTCTATGGACATTTCTACATATGTTTACCAGTTTTGAATAACCGTGTATAGCTAGTATAGTAAGAGTAAGCAAAAATGGAAAAAATGGTAACTTAAACAAATCAGTAGTCCACTGAAAATTCGATCAACCTGTATTTAAATTTAATGTATCATTTTCTCTTAATTCGAGCATGCTGATTACGGGAAAAATAATGAAAAAAATCTCTAGGGCTTAGTTTTCAAAATATAAATTTTTATTTTTAATGCAAAATTGACAATATTTTTTGACTTTGACGGACTATAACTTATGAATGGTAAAAGATACTTTAACAGACGTTGCGCTATTCGATTCTATGGATATTTCTACTTATGTATACCAATTTTGAATAACCGTGTATAGCTAGTATAGTAAGAGTAAGCAAAAATGAAAAAAATGGTAACTTCAACAAATCAGTAGTCCACTAAAAATTCGATCAGCCTGTATTTAAATTTAAAGTATCATTTTCTCTTAATTCAAGCATGCTGATTACGGGAAAAATATTGAAAAAAATCTCTAGGCCTTAGTTTTCAAAATAGAAATTTTTATTTTTAATGCAAAATTGATAATATGTTTTGACTTTGACGGAGTATAACTTATGAATGGTAAAAGATACGTTAACGAGTGTTGCGCCATTCGATTCTATGGACATTTCTACATATGTTCCCCAATTTTGAATAACCGTGTCTAGCTAGTATAGTAAGAGTAAGCAAAAATGAAAAAAATTGTAACTTTAAACAATTCAGTAGTCCATTAAAAATTCGATTAACCTGTATTTAAATTTAAAGTATCATTTTCTCTTAATTCAGCCATGCTGATTACGGGAAAAATAATGAAAAAAAACTCTAGGCCTTTGTTTCCGAAATAGAAATTTTTATTTTTAATTACTTAATTTATCTCCGATTAAAAATTACGATTTAATTGTTTATTTCTGTCTGCAGCACAGGCCTTTTGCCGGTTGTTACGTCATTAACAAAGTATTAAATAACTAATTATTTAAAAAAATATACCTCGTAAAGTAGTAAACAGTCATTCACAATTTGTCTTTCATAGTGAAAGGATGGTTGTACTCTTCTGGTTTGCTGGACCGTGCTCGACCATTCTTTTATTATTTTTTGTATTTGTATTTCATAGTATTTAAATCTGTGGTAGTTACCTCTACCCTTAAAATATAAAATTTTAGAATTAAATTCTTTAAATCAAAGTGCGCCTAGACCAACCCAGGGCCCAGAAGGACAACGTGGGGATACTCATATTTGTATAATGGTAGTTTGGTAAAATGTCCAGGTTTATCCTGAGACAAGGTATGTGAAAATAAACTTTCCAGCAAATTGAAAATTTATCAATTTTTACATTTTATATCAATTTTTAAAATATTTCAGGTCAATTAACTTGACATGTTTCTCCATCTAACAATTGTTGCTGTACCCGTAATTTTAGGGTATAAGGCATAACAATACGATATAAATACAATACAATGAATTGTACAACAATTCAAATTTAATATTTTAAAATATAGTATTTGTACTAGTGTTACATAATACATAAAATATCTAAAATACTTATATATTTTTTAAACTATTTAAAACTTACAATTTCAAAATTATTTGAACAAAAAACATTACAATATATGTCTCATAGATTGTGACACGGATTTTTCCATTTATTTAAATATACAAACTATCAATAATAAAAAATAAAGTAAATGACACACCCAACAATGGGTAATAAGCAGTAATGATATAATTATTTACTATTAAACAGGCTTGTATTAAATAAATTTTGATTTCAACTTTAAATAAACGTAAAACTGAGTACAATGCGGCATATAAAGGAATGACAGTGTGTGAGTGATTGGGTAAGCGAAATCTTGCTCTATAAAATTGCCCGGGAAATTTTATAGTGTAAGACTAGCTTTAATTAAGGTTAGCTTAGGATAAGTTAGTTATAAGATAGGGCGCCATATTTGTACTCAGTTTTTTTCATATTAATAAATAGTTAATTATTAATAAAGAATTATTTGAATATATTTATAAAATAATAATTTGGGAAAATCCTGTCTGCAAAATTCATTAAAAATTGTTTAATTTTCAATCATTTCAATTCATTCTTTTAATTGATTTTTCTATTTTTTTTTAACTGTTATTGTATGCCAATTAGTTTTGGGTTCAAATCCCGCATTCAACAATTGCTAAACAGAGGAAATGTTTTAAGTTTTTGACCCAATTTTCTGATACATAATTTTTAATTCAGAATAACGTATTGCATTTTTATTTTGTTAAAATTAAATTCCTAATGGTTGTTATTACTATTTTGTCAAAATTGAATAAAATATTACATAAACTACGAGAGTTAAGAATGTTTATTCAGTCGAGGAAATTAACCAACTCGCCCTTACGGGCTTGTGGGTTAAGCTTTCTTCTCATGAATAAACATTATCTTAGCTCATTTGGTGAATAAATATCTATTAACAAATATATGTTTCACTATATTAAATGCTTTTGAAAACTTGGATTTTTAAAGTCGTACCTATTACAATTTTGCTGGGAAGTTGCTGTACATTGCAATGAACGTCCAATTATTAATAAATGCGAATACAAAAATAATTTAGAATGAAAGGTATGTGTGAGTGTGGATCGTATATATGGGTAAAACATAAAAAAGTAAAAAAAAATTAGAATAATATGAAAATAAAAAACCAATTTTTATTTATGAATGATCCCCTGAATGTTTTGTGTGATTGAGGTTTATTTAGTATTGACAAATATTTGATAAAAGACAGTATTTCAACATTTTTTTCAGACAATAATATTTTACTATATTTATATATCTTTAAAAGAAAATTTTGAATCTATTTCATTCATTTGAAATGAGATTTTCTGGGTCTGAAGAGAAAAGATGTCATACCCAAATAGGGGTAAAGAACATTATAATAAACATCTATTTTGCATTTATACAAATCTTAAAATTAAAATGAAATATTTAATAAGTCAAATAAAAACGTTCATTGCAGTACAGCCTAGTTAAGTTTAGTTTAAGGGGGCACGTCGTCATCCTAACTTTAATTTGTAAATCTAACTTAAATTGTAACTTTCGTCCCGGGTGAATTTGCTCGCGTAACCCGGCATAAGGCTTGGGTCGCTAACTTCCGCATATCCGGCATGAGATCCGGATCGTTTCCGTTCCATTGACATCGTACAGGCCAGGATCCTTTTGGACCTGGATATTACCGTCCTTCTAGACTCCGTGGGATATAATCATCATCCTAACTTTAACTTTTAAATGGTAGATTTCATGCCGGCATTTATTATTAGCTCGTGTAATCCGGTATGAGGTTCGGATCGATTAGGCCAGGAACCCAGGACCTGGACAACGGGGGACAACGAGGGATCGAGAAAGGAGCAAGTCTTCAAGGCGAATTAAAGACGCGAATATATTCGAAATTTGTCGCGAACCGGGTACGGGAAATTTTTAATAAATTTTGATAATATTGATTTTATTTTTTGTTGTGTCGGGAATATTTTTTTATAAACTGTAGTTTGGGGTTTGTAGGGTTAATTTTTGCCATAAATTCGTTCGCGAAAATCGATTTATAATGATATATTTGGGGTGGGATTTTGGGATTGTTTATATTATATTATCTTATATTATATATGCTCGTATATAATATAAATATGATATAATATATTTATTTTGTATGTTATGCTTTTTTCCTAGGGCACTGGGTATTTGGCGTGCCAGTAGTTTGAATACTGTGCAATGAATACTCATCAAATTCCGCCGAAAGTCTCTCGCGGGCATGAAAATGTTCGGTGGACTTTACACATGGTAAAAAAGAGCTTTGTTGCAGATTACTAAAATTAGTACCAGCAGCTAATTTCGTAATCACAATGAAGTTGTTTTTTACCGTGAGGTGAGCAACCCTCGTCCAAGAAAACTTACCCTCCTATATGGATTGCACGGGGTCGGTTTTCACGGAATGGGGAGGGCGCGGTCGTAGGTCCAAACACTGTATGGAATATGACGATGAGCAATAGTTTATCGGCGTATGCATATCAGTGGTTGGAACGCGCTTGGCCCCAGCAGGCCGCGTCCGTGAACAAGCCACAAATAGGTTCATTTCATCTCATTATCATTTTTGTTAGGGTTTCAGGCGCGGGCGATTCTATTTATAGTTGACATGAGATCGTTAGGGTTTTGTAGGACATCCCAGTCGTGGTTTAGGCCGGGGTGGCTCTGTCCTCAACTCCTTTGAATCGCAGGAGGTTTGGACAGGGTTCCCTGCCCACGTGGAGAGACCTTGTCGTGGTGGCAGGGCTTAACCATACCCAAATTGGGGTGGGACCAACGTCTCCACAAACTATCGAATTAATATCTGTGTCTGGTTAATATATTAACAAAATAATTATTTTGGCACATATTAATTCGATATTTTTTATTAAAATGCAATTATTTTAACAAACGAACAAATAAAATATTAATTCTTGCGGAATATAGTTATAAAATTTGATGACCTCCCGCCAATTCTATGTTTAAAATAGCAATGATCTTTAAGTAAAGTATCACTTCCGGTTGATCTAGTTTGTTGTTCCAATAAATAGAAAAGTTTGTAATACCAAATTTTGGATTATATTTTATTATGTTTTTCCTTAAAAATCTTTTAAGAGCTTCATGTAAAGTAGCACTTCCGGTTTATCAAAGTCAAAATCTAAATATGTTTCAAATTATATACGAGTTTTAAATACCAAAATTTTGGAAAAATTGTGTTGTAGGTACCTTAATTCGTGCTTATTTACTAAAAACTTTCTTTCGAATTTTTGCACCGAAAACGTTACCTCCCTTATCTATAGTGTGGCGGGAGGTAAAAATACATAATATATCGAAAATAAACTAATAAAAAAATTGTCAATTTAGTAATTTTTCCAGAAAATAGCCCAATTTAGAGCAGCTGATGTTCCTTTAGCCAGATCTTCTCTCGTGCATTCCTCTTCTAAGTTGGCGCACGTGAGCAGGTGGGTCATTATTTGTTCTTGACTACAACGACATAAAATGGGTTCTACTTGGTACCCCCAGTTGTACCTATGTATTTCATAGGCGATTTAAAAATTTCCAAATGGGCCATTTCTGGTCATTATCTGGTGGTGGTTTTTCATGTTTTGCAAATAAAGTAAAAAGAAAATTATAATAAGTTATTTAACAATGAATTTAAAAATAGAGGTTGGACACTTTAAATTTAAATATTAAAATATATTTTATCTTTTAAATATCGTAATTTTTATTTATTTTGATTGTTACAGGGTTCTATGCAGTATGGCCGATTCACCTTTCGAATGTACCCTCATGAAACCTGATTTCTTCCAGTATCATCGTTGGAGAAGGAATCCCGAGACGTGGAGAAGAATTTCCCGAAAAAAATGCACCCTTATGCCCTCCCCATAAACCCTATTTTAAAGGTATTTATGCCCATTGCCATCTACTTATCAATAAAACCAAATTAATTTGAAATATTTCTTGTATTGTGTTATTATTTATGTATAATTTCCGGTAAAAATTGATGTACGCTGTTGTATGATGAATTTAAATTACAAATTATTATTTAAACATCTTAAATTAATGATTGTTTTCAAATAAATACTCTTCATCCGTTCAAAATTGATAGGATTTTACCGCATTCGAATTCTCGCTGTATTTCCACCAATCAGAAGCTTCGTTATTTTTGCCAATCATAATCGTTGGTTTCACCAATCACATGAGACCACGCCGTAAGCGTCATTGCGTGATCTGATTGCGTGACATGTGTTGCAAACAAGTTGATGATAAGAAGTGGTTTTATGTTTTTGTGATATATTTTGTGATTAAAATAACTTATTTACGTGTTATATTTGTGAAATGGACTTGGAGCAGTTGAATTCGAATGCTTAGCTGTAATTTGAAAGGTAAATTACTTGATTTTCTAATAAATTTAAGGACAAAAATATTGACGTAACCTTACTTACATCTTCAAGTTCTACATAAATATGTATTTGTATATTGTATTCATCATAAAACAGCCTTAATACTTGTAACATATTGTTGCATTTAACATTCTTTTACATTAGTAAAGTATTAATACATTCTTATACGACGCAGAATGTCTAACCTTGCTCTTTGAAGGTCATACATGATTTGCAACTTTCAGTAACATATTTTTAAGAACTTAAACGTAAAATCGTGTAGTGTATATATCTAGCTGCAGTTTGAAAGGTGTATTACGTAATTTTATAATAAATGTAAGGACAAAAATCATATTGAAATATCTAATGACGCTACTTACATCTTCAAGTTCTAAATGTACATTTATATAGGTATCAAATTCATCATTAAACAGTAGCTAATACATTTATACATTTGAGTATTTTTATTCTTGCTTTTTGAATATAATATGCAACTTTATAGATATGTCTATAATGTTATGTAATGTTTATCTATAGAGATGTGCAAAAGTTTTAAGCCAAACAGATTTTTAAACCATTATCATATATTGTAAAGGTGATACAACAATGAAACAGTTATATTAATCAACATATGCATTTGTGCATAAAATATGTTCCTATTATAAACCAGAAACTATGTAGGTAAATAAAATCATGTAGTAACATAATAATTTCTAGTGCTATGCAAAAATATTGCGCCAAAAATATGCGTATTTCAAAACAACTAATAAATTTGTTCAGTCTTATTTTGTTATCCACATTTAATAGTTTATCATCATTCCTTTTAATACAATCACTGCAGAATACTATCGAGACATTGATTTAATTAAATTTGTACTATTGTCTTGTGGTGTACATCTTGTCATTCATTTTCAAAATGGTTCCATAATTCAGGCTTGTTTTTCTTTTCCATCGCGGATGTTTAACTTCTGGTTTAAATGTTTTATTGGATTTAAATTCGGAGATTAGGGTGGTCAAACAAGAATTTGGACTTTTATTGACCTAAAAATTAGTTTATTACTTTAGATTTTAGTTTATTTATTTTATCTGTTCTCTTTGTTGTTTTACGGGGGTCTATTGCATCTTAGCTTGTCAGCTAATGATTTTGGCAATGTATATTTGGTGATAATTCCATTTGCTGTGCTTTTATCGATCATTACGAAGTCTGCTATCTCACGAGAAACCTGTCCTGGACGAGAAAGGTTTATTGCGGATTCTCGTACCTGAAAGTGGGTGTATTTCACCAATTTATTAGACAATAAGTTAATATTGAATTGTGTATTATTTATTTGTAAGTATTTACATTATATTAGAGTTTGGATTACAGTAACCTATATAACTACATTTATGTGTAATTTGGTGAAAAATATTGTGATAGTGAATATGTGATAGTGAATATATCAGTATTATATTATAATTGCTCTACTTTATTTCCTATTGATACAGTTTTTTTCTAAGACATAGTCAGAATATAGCAGTTAATATATTCAAATTAAACATATATTTGTATTAAATTATTGATCTATTTTTAATTGTATCTCTATATATGAATCTTTGCATCACTATTATTTATTTGAAAGTATTTACATAGGTATATTAAAGTAATCTATATCTCGATAAGTCTTAGAAAAAAAAATGTTATACATTATGTTCGCAAAAAACTGTAATATTATGTAACAACTTATACGATACAATTTAATAAATATTTGGCGATATATATTTCATTAATTATTTATTTACAAGTCCTCATAGAATAATATCATTACAGTATGTAACACAAATAAAATGTATTATATAAATGTCCAATAAAAACAGTAAAAAAGAATACAATTTCTCAATTGAAAAACCTATTTTCCTATCCTCAAAAATTTCATTCCAGCAACCAGAAATTCACCAAAATACGAACTAGATCATCAAAATGAGATCAGCAGGATATGAACGATTTACGGCCTATAGGTAAACAACTAGCAAAATTCGATTCGAGAGCACCGCAAAGCGATCGCCGATCTGCAACCTGCATTAATAATTGTAGCGCCTAAATTTCAACCTAGTGCACAACAGATTACAAAAGCAAGTAGCATATACAAAAAAATTCCTAGCCAGCAAAATCCGATCCGCGAGCACCAGCAAGGCTTCTGGCCGACAAAATCGCAACAATCGTGTAAAATCGATGTTTTAGAGCCGTAACGGCCGAAAAGTAGCACTTTACTGCCGCTACGAGCATTTTTGAACTCTCAGGCGGATTTTCAGCCGATCGCAAGGCATTTACCCACCAAAATTCAGAAATCCATCGATCGCAACGCTGTTGCTAGGCTTCTGTCTGACAAACTTTAAAAAATCGTGCAGATTCGGCGATGGACAGCGTGTAGCAAGACTACTAGTCACGAAAACGAGAATTTGTGAGCTCTCTGGCCGAACGGAACGTATTCCCCCACAAAAATTCAAATTTCTGACAATACGGTAGGCTGAAGTAAGGTCTGGTGCGCAAATCATGAATCTCAAGTCTCCCACCACGATTTCTAGCTGTGTATAATACTGGCTGTCTGTTGAATTTAGAGCCATTCGTGCAGCGGGAGCGGTGGCGTCCTACCGTACACTCTTTGTCGTGAAATTACGTAATAACGTCTTTATCGAGCTATATACAGGTTTCTAGAAATTTTTTGCTGGCTCGGCCCCAGGAACCAGCGGAGCGATCCGATCCCAGCTCCCAGCAACCCGCCTAGCACCCATGTGCTCGCCCTCGGCTCGTAGCCTAGGCGCGCTCGTGGATGGCTAGGGCGGGTTGCTGGTAGCTAGGATGGGATGCTCGGCTGGTTCCTGGTGGCTAGTAAGCGGGATTCGAACCTGGATCTTTAGGATGGGAGATTTTTGTTGGTCGTCGTTCTTGTTGTGGATCTATAGGCTGTGAAATGGTTTCTAAGCGGGATATGAACTTAGATCTTTGGATTGCGATTTTTTTGTTTTGGAAATAGGGTGTTAGAATGAAATATTATATAGTATTATCGGTATTTATTGGTCGTAAATATATTACATAATGGTGTACATAATGCATTGCTATATTTTGCAAACATTGTTTTAATACAGAGGTATATGCGAATGACAATTATATACATAAATAAATGTATCTTGATCTGTAACACTTTGAAAGTTGATATTTGATGTATAGGTTTGTTTTAATTATATATGTAAGAACATATGATATAAATTCTTTATTATGATTCGTTGAAATATACAAGTAGGCTAACATACATGATTGACAACAATCGATCGATTAATTGTTGAAAGAACTTTTATAAGGATCATTTGTTTTAACAAATAGAAATAATAGAAGACATTATTTATGTATAAGATGATCATATATTTATTTATAACAACAGAAAATCCTTACAAAGTTTTTCCCTAATATTTTTTGGGTATTGAAAATATATTCTAAGTTTAAAATAATATATTTTATAACTTCAAAATGAATGTCTCTCTTGCTATAAACTTTTGGGATTCAAATTCGAATTCGCACATAGCTAAAAGATATATTTTTTATCCCTTTCCCTATTGTTAATATTTTTTTTCGGGTTTTTGCTAACCCACTAAGTGGGATACGCGTGATTTTATGTATGTATGTATGTATGTATGTATGTATGTATGTATGTATGTATGTAAACGAAAGTTTAAACAAAACGAAAAGAAAATTTTGATGTTTTTTTTAAATTCAATTGTTGAATATGAAAATGAAGTTTAAAAAGTTTTCAATCATGCAAACAGTATTTATAATATATTTGAACTATATTTGTTTTAAAGTGTATCAAACATGTAAATGTTAATATATTGATTAACTCTGTGGAATCGAAATATGAGGCCCAAAATTTTGTGATCTATATAAATAGGGCTAATGTATCAATGTATCAGTTTTATATCTTAATTAATGCATTTCGAAGTTTAAAATGTAATGTTTTTAATTACGTGGAAACTCTTATTACGTCATTCTTACTGGAGAGACAATTATTTTGTGATACAGTTTTAAATTAGAAGACTTGGTACATAGGTGATTTGAAAGCAAAATGTTATATCATCTTTTTCAACGGACGTAGAAAAAGTATGTATGTAAAGTATTATTTTCCGCTCTAGATAGACAAATAACTATTTTTCAATGTGCGAATATGTTATTAAGTGTATTTTAAATATAATAATACAAATTAGGTTTTATCTTACTATGTTTTATTTAAATCGATCAGAGTATTAGATTACATGTGTACTCGTATGTATGTAGGGGATGCAAATGATGGTACAGAAAAATAGAGCTAAGTCCCAATTACTTATATAGTTTCGAGATATTGAAATTTTAAAGTTTTAAATATGTACTATTGATTCATATATTGTGCATAATAACTTTAAAATTAAATACTTCAAGAACTAAGAGTGATAGCAAATTATCCTAATCTTATTTTTATTTGTTGGATTATTTTCTATAAGTAAACGAAATTTCAGCACTTTGGAATCGCTGAAAACATTTTCAGCAATGCTTGTTTCACAACAGGTATATCTATTGACAATAGCAATTTAAAAAAATGAGTATATGAAAAACTAAAAGAAAAAGCTACTTGCATTTCAAAAGTTAGTTGTAGAGGGTTATTTCGTATATTTATACAAAATTTAAAAAGTTTTAAATGACTGAATTTTTTTTCAGTAATGTTTATTTCAAAACGTGTTCATGTTTATTAAAAATAGCAATTTTGAAATTGAATGTGATGAAAATTAAGAGATATAGCGACTTGTACTTTTCAAAGTGATATTAAGGAATTTATTTACTATATGGTAAACTTAATTTTAGAATATATAAATCGCTGAAAAAGTTTTCAGTAATGGTAGTTTCAAGACGAGTACATCTCTATTGAAAATAGCATGTTTAAAAATTAATATCTCGTAAACTAACAGAAATAGCCATTTGTACTTTTCAAATTTGAATGTAGGAAATTATTTTGAATATGCATAATTATTTTCCAAATGTATGAATCGCTGAAAAAAATCAGTAATGTTTAGACTTAGCTCTTTCGTGTCTTGTACCCTTCAAATAATATGTATGTATGTAATGTGTTTGTAATGTATGACAACCTAACGTAATACGCTTTGAGATGTTGAAATATAATTATGAAAATGGGAATTGTATAATGATATGATTTTATTCTCTGTCATTTAAATATGCTTATATGTATGAGAGTTTTCGACATTTGTTTATAAAGATTTTATTAGTAGAGCAGATGATATTTCACGTTAAATGGTTATATAACATAAGTACTTTATAGGTGTGAGGTGGTTTTATTTATTTATTTACATAAATTTTATAAACATGACTTGGGGTGTACAAAATTTATGTTTGGGGTGTTTTAGGGTGCGATGCTCTGCAACAGGGTGACCAACTCCAATGCGGAAATCAGGATTCATGAACTGCAACTCTTTCGGGTACTTCTGCAGTATCGTCTGTTTAAGTGCACAGCTTATCTTTCTGCAACAATAGAAAATATACTCGAAAGTAACAAATATGAATTAGTGGTTAATGGTCATAGAAAATAATATGATTTTATTTGTAGATTATTAAGAATTATTTCAAGTATATATAATTATTATTTAAAAAGATATATTAATGTCAAAGAAAATACGAGATAGGTATTCAATATTACAAAAGAATGAATAAATATTTCAATCGATCAATTATAGATTTTAATGCATAATGTGTACGATATTAAAGTATTTTAATAATGAGGTATAAGCTACGTAATTTCACCAATAAAAAAAGGACGTCACCATTTGTATTATCGTACACATTCATAATTACGTATATATGGAACAAAATATATGTAGTAAAATATATAGGACATACAATGATATGATATATTAAAAATTATATACAGGATGAACACAATTCGTGGCAGATGTTTAACATTAGAAAACATTTTTTTCAAATATCTTTGCCGTAAAAGTATATGGGGCTTTATACATAGTATTTACAGAATAAAATGTTAGAAGACTGTATATGGTAGAAATATTAAATAATTATCAATTAATGCAAACTAATTTCGATATAATATGAACAATTATTTAAATATAGCTTATATCTTGTATCTATACTAGAATAATCCCTCCAAATTAATGGTTAATATATCAAATGAAAATACAACTATGTATGAAGTATTATAAAAGCAAAAAAAAAACTCACTTTGAATAAATGAAATCTATGGATATAACTCCCAAGTTCTGCAGGTATCCTAACGTCCTCTCCAAGCACCAGGAAGTCGTCCTCGTGGTCACGATACACCAGCGCACTACACACACGTCTTTACACTAGCACTGTAACAAACAAACTGAAAGAATTAATCCATGTAATAGTTAGGGTGTTAAATAATTTACCCCGTAAAAATACAAGTCAACAATTAAATAATAATGAGTCATTATAAATAATAATTGCTTCTTATGTATTATGTAATCAGTTCACGGTGTTTTGAATTTTATGAATGTAGAAGTGGCGCGAAAAAATTTGAGTACACAAAATACAAAATTACAATTTTTTTTATTGTAACATTTTATTAAATATGTGTGTTCTTTTCAGATGCAGCCGTGTGAAAAGCCGACATCCTGGTGTTGCAGACTTAGCGACTTGGAGTTCCGGCATTGTAAGCTGAAGCACTCAACAATGGTGAGTTACATTGTAGTAGATATTTTCTTGTAATCTCGCCCATGGGGATTAGCTGTTAAATCTACGTTTTGATGAAAAGTACTAAAATATAATTAAACAATATAATACTATATGTAGTAATCAAATAATATTACTACCAAGTTCATATCACGACCCATTTTTGAATTATTGCCCCAAAAGTCAATATACCCCATTTCAGATAAAAACTTCAAAATTTTCAAAAATCTAATTTTTATGTATCTAGATACTTCTCAATGCGCTGATACCAAATTTTAAAACCGCAGGTCGATATCTCTTTTCGTTCTCGAGATATTTAGATTCAAAGTTTTGCTTAAAACTGCCCATTTTTGGGGAATAACCCAAAAATGGGTCGAGATATGAATTTGGCGACAACACCATTCAATTCTACGGGCAAAATTACATAAGTACACCAATTTTCAGAATTTTTGAACACCGCATACAATCTCTAAAGCAAAATATCTGAAAATGGCCAAAAATCGCAAAAATCGTAAGGGGTACCCCTTACGATTTTTCAGATTTTGGCCATTTTCAAACTTTTATTCATAAAAAATGTACCGGTTGGTCAAAAATGATGAAAATAGGTATACTTATGTATTTTTGTCCGTAGAATCGAATGGTGATGTCGCCAAATTCATATCTCGACCCATTTTTGGGTTATTACCCAAAAATGGGCAGTTTTGAGCAAAACTTTGAATGTAAATATCTCGAGAACGAAACGAGTTATCGACCTGTGGTTTCAAAATTTGGAATCAGCGCATTGAGAAGTATCTAGATACATAAAAATTAGATTTTTGAAAATTTTGAAGTTTTTATCTGAAAATGGGGCAATAATTCAAAACTGAGTAGAGATATAAACTTGGTAGTAATTTTATTTGATTGTACATACAATGTTACGTAAGTGTACGCATTTTTAGAGTATTTGAACAAATGTGTGAATTTTTAGAAAGAAAAGTATTGAAATAAAAATGAATAAATGCTATAAAAAAGTTCCTTGGAAAAGATTCTATATACTTAATGTTTAGGAGGATGACTTTTATTTATTTATTTATTTACATAAATCTTATAAATAAATCTTGAGGGGCACCATTACATGTTGGGGTGTCTTCAGTGTGATGTTCTGCAACAATAGGATCATCTCTGACGCTGAAATTAGGATAGATATCTTTCTGCAACTCACTCACATCCTTCTACGGCTTTGCCAGGACTGTAATTCACATCTGTTACATGTTTCTGTAACAATAAAAATATAATCGAAATAATATGTGGATTAGTTGTTACACATAATAATATGGATGGACTTAGAACTGTTTCAATCGTTTGTAATTATTAAAAATCAAATACCTAATATGAAAGTAAGTGTGAGAAATTTAATATTAAAAAGAATATTTAAATTTTTAATTATCTGAATATAAAATATTTATAGTAAAATATATAGTACGTCCAATAATATATATGTGTATATGGTATTAGCACTATAAATAATTCTAAATTAACTCAAATTCTTTTCCACACAACATCAACAATTATAATTCAAATATAAAGTATATATATACAGGGTGTATCAAGATAATGGAACAGTGCCGTTTATTCGTGTATGTGAAAAGATACAGAAAAAAGTGATTAGGATATTTTGTAAGGGATAGAAGGGGACACATTTTACCATAAACTTTATTATCATAAATCCAGCGGTACTCAAAATATAGGGCAATATTATATTTTTTTAAATGGCATTATATATATTTTAATAACTCATTAAATAGAGAATTTTGTTCTGAATTCAACGATATAATAATATCATACCCTTACATTGCGAAAAAATTTATAAAAATTAATTCAAAGTTAGTATTTCATTTCTACTGTATCTAAGTAATCTGAGCAAACATTATATATATATATATATATATATATATATATATATATATATATATATATATATACAGGGTGTCCCATTTAAGGTACGAATGCATTGGTATCTCGAGAACCGTAAGAGCTACGAGGTTGGTTAAGTTAGACAAAAGTTGCCCCATTAGGAGGCTATTTTAATGGTGTTTTGTTATTTGCAAAAAAATGCATAGGTCACTAGATACAGGTGAAAATGTAAATTTTGCGATTTTCTTTTTTTGCTTATAACTTTGTTATATGAAATAATACGAGATTCTGGTTTGCACTTTCTTAAGGCACTTTTGTCTGGTGAATTTGCAGAAGTTACTCAAATTTTTTTATATCTAACCATTTACGAGTTACTGATAGCAACTTTTATTTTTCATATGGAGGTCATATTAAGCTATGGCATTTTTAAATAGAGATTTTTTTTAGCTTTACAATGATATAAAACAATAATAATTTATTTTTATAATTAACAGAAAAATTAACAAAAATTGTTATTTATACTAAAATTAAATTGAAAAAAATAAATCGAAAGCTGCTATGGAAACAACGAACAACGAAAAAGTACAACAATTGAATTTTGAAATTTTACTTGACAATAGTAGATTATTACGAGTAAAAAACGAACTTTGACAACGAATGTAACAACTCAACATATCATATTTTTCCCACCGAGAAAAATTCATTTTTATTACTCGTAATAATCTACTATTGTCAAGTAAAATTCAGAAATTCAATTGTTGCACTTTTTTGTTGTTTGTTGTTTCCATAGCAGCCTTCGATTTACTTTTTTCAATTGAATTTTAGTATAAATAACAATTTTTATTAATTTTTCTGTTAATTATAAAAATAAATTATTATTGTTTTATATCATTGTAAAGCTAAAAAAAATCTCTCTTTAAAAATGCCATAGTTTAATATGACCTCCATATGAAAAATAAAAGTTGCTATCAGTAATTCGTAAATGGTTAGATATAAAAAAAATTTGAGTACTTCTGCTAATTCACCATACAAAAGTGCCTTAAGAAAGTGCAAACCAGAATCTCGTATTATTTCATATAACAAAGTTATAAGCAAAAAAAGAAAATCGCGAAATTTACATTTTCACCTGTATCTAGTGACCTATGCATTTTTTCGCAAATAACAAAACAAATAACAAAACACCATTAAAATAGCCTCCTAATGGGGCAACTTTTGTCTAATTTAACCAACCTCGTAGCTCTTACGGTTCTCGAGATACCAATGCATTCGTACCTTAAATGGGACATCCTGTATATATATACCCGAAATAGTCGTTAGAAATAATGGCTGATATATCCAATAATGGTTACTAAAAGTAGTTTAAAAATATAAAACTTACTATGAATAAATTATTTCCCTAAGTATAAGGCCAAGACTTGAAGATGTCGAAAAGTCCTCTCCAGGCACTAGGAAGTCGTCCTCGAAGGCACAGTACACGAGCACACCACACGTCTGTTCACTAGCACTGTAACAATGAAACTGACAAACTGACAAAATGATCTATGTAACAGTTAGGCATTAGATAACAATAATACAAAAAATGGTAGTCAACAATCAAAATAATGAGTATTTATAAATTATAGTTGATGTCTATGTATTACATAATTTTGTAGTCGCTCGTACAATTTTTTTTAAATTAATATTTGTAGATAAGGTCTATGGATTACCCGCGAAATATAATTAATGAACTTTAGGGTTGAAAGAAAGGATGCTACTTTTTAATTTTGAAAAATTCAAAATGTTGATATTTGAGAATAAATGATCTATTTAAAAACGCTATTACAAAAAAATATTGTATGCGATACGTTGTGAAATGAGTGTTTTAGGCACTTGACGTGTTGTAGCACTCGCTTACTCTCGTGCGTATAAATTTCACGTCGCGTGTCTAAAACTATCATTTCGCAACTTATTACAAAAATAGTTATTAAAAACTAAGTGAGATAGCGACTTGCAGTTTCCAAATTTGAATTCAGGGGGTGTTTTACTATATGTACACTAAGTTTCAAGAATTCGAATTGCTGAAAAATAAAATTCTGTCAAGTTTGTTTCAAGATAGGAAAATGTCTCTTGTGCAAACCATGATAAAAGTAAAATATTTTAAAAACCAAGTGAGATAGCGACTTGCAGTTTTCAAATTTGAATTCAGGGGGTGTTTTTCTATATGTACACTAAGTTTCAGGAATTCGAATTACTGTAAAAAAAATTCTGTCATGTTTGTTTCAAGATAGGAAAATGTCTTTTGTGTATACCGTGATAAAAGTAAAATATTTTAAAAACTAAGTGAGATAGTGACTTTCAGTTTTCAAATTTGAATTCAGGGGGTGTTTTTCTATATGTACACTAAGTTTCAGGAATTCGAATTACTGAAAAAAAATTCTGTCATGTTTGTTTCAAGATAGGAAAATGTCTCTTGTGCATACCATGATAAAAGTAAAATATTTTAAAAACTGAGTAGCGACTTGCAGTTTTCATATTTGAATTCAGGGGGATGTTTTCTGCAAGTATACTAAGTTTCAGGAATTTGAATTGGAAATTCCAACTTTCAAAATTTCTTAAACTAAATGCGATAGGAACTTGTACGTTTCAAATTGGATTTGTACATGCATCCTTGTATACATAAGTAACGTTTTAAAATTGTAGAAATGTTGACAAATACTTTTCTATAGAATATATCAACTTTACATATTAATATGAATAGAAAAGTGATATTATTAATACAAACACAAAGTGCAGATACAATAAATAAGTTATTACATTTATAATTTTATTAATAAATCATTTCTTTTTGCAGATCATCAAGTTTTCGACGTTCCAGTGGTAAGAGACGCAGACATCGCGACTTGAAGAACCCTTTCGTGTGTCTACAGTATCCTGGGGCTTCTCTCCGGACCTGGTGGACATGATTTCGTTGTCTGGATCAGGAAACCATCCCCTGCGGTATCGTGAAGTCGTGAACCGGTTCGCCTGATCTCCATACTTGAAATTCTATGAAATATAAATGTGAGAGTTAAACTGTATATTCCACTAAACTTTGTCATGCGTTATTTCACATTCTTGTTTATTACTCCTACATGGTTAAAGATAACAACTTGCACAATGAAAATTTGGAATCTACATAAAATTCTCTGTACGATACGTCTGATTATAATTTTTAACTTCGATTGGTTTAGGAGTTACGGGGCGTTAAAATACATGTATTTTCGTCAAATTTTCTCTGTACACTTTTCCATATTTTCATTTATCACGTCTACAAGAATAAAGATAGTAAATAGGGAAGAAAAAATTTATATTTTACATAAAATTCGTTATTGGCATACATATTTGTTTTGTGTTCAACAACTTAGAAGAAATGTAAATGTAATATCAAAGGTTCATACTTACCTATGGTGAATTTTCATAATATATCATCCGCTGTTGTATCATCACTGTAATATATCATCATCGGCGATTTTCACAGATCAGAATACACTTTGTAGTAAATATTACGTAACACTTACTCCAATTAGAATAACTTGTATAACACTTAGTATTAGTAAAACACTTTTACGGACAATTATACACATTTTAATAAAAGGAAAGACTTTTTTTTAAATATACAGCAACTGTATAGTAAACTAACTCACGACACAATATAATTTTGAATAAGGATTAAACAATGAACACTAACGGAAGGACAGAGTCTTTTGCAACATTTTAAATAATATCTAAAATTATAAGAAGCAGAAATACGTTGTATAAGTAAAAATGAATTTTGAATATTTAGATTTTATTGTCAATAATAATGTACATATGAACATTTAAATTTAGTGTACTATTAAATTATTAAATTTAGATTTTTTTTTAAAGTTTAAACAAAATGACAATTATTTAAAGCTATTTAAATATTTTTTAAATATTTATAGAGTAAATCTAACACTTTTAAAATATATAGCGAACTATACGATGTAAATAGAGAACGATTTCAATAAAAATTTCAAACTTTTTCGTTGCTATATGGCACTACACGATTATTCACAAGCACACGATGTTCACATCACCAAAGACTGAAAGGAACTGAAGTCTTTATTGTAAAAACATAATATTAATATTATCACGTAATACCCCCACTCTAATTAAGTGTTTATTTTTTATATCTTTTGTACTTTGGCGCTCAAAGTAAACAATGTTTATGTTTGTTTACAAGTTCTGCGAAGGGCCTAGTACACCCAGCAATAGGATACGGTGACTACAGCACTGGATGATGATAATATATGACTTTTTATAAGAATAAATAAATAAAATAGTAGTTTTCTTACCTTTCCTATGTAATAACAAAAGGGACAGGGAAATATCTTAATATTTAAGGGTTTTTCCGAATTTTTCTATGCTATCTTTTAGTATTAAGTTCTCTAGGTACGAAAATAACCATCCGATAGGAGTCCGCCTTTTTATAAAGGGCTAAGGGCTTATTTGAGCCCTTAGGGAAAATTTGACCACGGATTTCATTTATGCAGCTCCAAATAGGTTTAACAACACTTGTCCGGATTTTCTAGCTCTTTTAGTTCAGGAATTAGCGTAGGCCCTTCGCCACAAACTTGAAGGGCAAATATATTGTAAACCAAAGGGTTTTTATCAATTCTGTGCAAGCCAATGGAAAGCGCGGGTTCGAATCCCCCCGGTTCGCTATTTTCCGGCCCTTTAGCCCTATAAATGAACGAATTTAAGTGTTAGTCCCTTTAAAAAACTTTAAGCGCCCATATCTCGAAAACGGCTGGGTTTTCAGCGTTTTCCTTAAAACGCTGTTCCTTAGGGGAATTCGAATGAGTAATATAGGGTCACATTACATCATACCAAAGTATGAAGGGCGTAGGGCAAAGTTTTTTATAATAAGGGTTTTTGAAAATTTTTGGACATTTTTTGATTTTTTTTTTGTTTACACCAAAATTTTATTATTTATTTTTTAAGCTCTATAAGCAATAAAATAACCATCCGTAGAACTCTGTCTCATTTTTGTTCCCCGGATACCATGGAAAATTATCGACTCAAAATGCGACACTTTTTAATTAAGAAATGCTTTATATCTCCTAAACTACAAAAGATAGAAAGGCCGGACAATGTTTTTTAGACTAATTACGACCCGTAGAACACGAATCCGGTCTCACATTTAAAATATGAGAACTCTTTTCATTCCTGTTATCCGGATACCATCAAAAATTTTCGACTCAAAAACTGAGTAAATTCAGGTCATTGACCCCAAAAATTGGGTTAAGAAAAGTGTTGTAGCTCGTAAACTACAGAAGTTAGAAGGGCCGGACAGGGTTTTTTAGACTAATTACGACCCGTAGAACACGAATCCGGTCTCACATTGAAAATACGAGAACTCTTTTCATTCCTGTTATCCGGATACCATCAAAAATTTTCGACTCAAAAACTGAGTAAAATTAAGTAAAATTGGGTTTAAAAAAAGTGTTATAGCTCCAAAACTACAAAAGCTAGAAAGACCGGACAGGGTTTTTTAGACTAATTACGACCCGTAGAACACGAATCCGGTCTCACATTGAAAATACGAGAACTCTTTTCATTCCTGTTATCCGGATACCATCAAAAATTTTCGACTCAAAAACTGAGTAAAATTAAGTAAAATTGGGTTTAAAAAAAGTGTTATAGCTCCAAAACTACAAAAGCTAGAAATGCCGGACAGGGTTTCTTAGACTAATTACGACCCGTAGAACACGAATCCGGTCTCACATTTAAAATATGAGAACTCTTTTCATTCCTGTTATCCGGATACCATCAAAAATTTTCGACTCAAAAACTGAGTAAAATTAAGTAAAATTGGGTTTAAAAAAAGTGTTATAGCTCCAAAACTACAAAAGCTAGAAAGACCGGACAGGGTTTTTTAGACTAATTACGACCCGTAGAACACGAATCCGGTCTCACATTGAAAATACGAGAACTCTTTTCATTCCTGTTATCCCGATACCATCAAAAATTTTCGACTCAAAAACTGAGTAAAATTGGGTTTAAAAAAAGTGTTATAGCTCCAAAACTATAAAAGCTAGAAGGGCCGTACTAGTTCTATTCGACTAATTACAATCCGTAGAACACGAATGAACATAAAAAAAATCCCATGTCTTATTTCCCTTATAAATGTTACATAACTACATACTTCCCTGTCTCTTTGTTGTGGTACATCGCCCTGAAATAAATGACGGGTTGTTAAATAAAAATGTATTGGTTTAAGAAATATTTATTGTTTATTATGGTCATAGCTTAAGTTGTATGTATTCTTATTTGTATTTTATAAACAAATATGCTTAGGGATGTTTAAATAATAGTCTGTATAGATTTTACTTGTATTTATTGTTTATTTGTACTTTACATTGTTGTATTTCATGTAATTACCCTTAATGTACTTTGTAAATAAATAATATACTTACCCTTATCCTGAAAAATTAGAAATAGGGATGTTTAAATAATAGTTTGTATACATTTTACTTGTATTTATTATTTATTTGCACTTTACATTGTTGTATTTCATGTAACTACCCTTAATGTACTTTGTAAATAAATAATATACTTACCCTTATCCTGAAAAATTAGAAATAGGGATGTTTAAATAATAGTTTGTGTACATTTTACTTGTATTTATTGTTTATTTGCACTTTATATTGTTGTATTTCATGTAACTACCCTTAATGTACTTTGTAAATAAATAATATACTTACCCTTATCCTGAAAAATTAGAAATAGGGATGTTTAAATAATAGTTTGTATTCATTTTACTTGTATTTATTGTTTATTTGTATTTTACATTGTTGTATTTCACTTAACTATTCCTAATGTACAATATTACACAATAAAATATAATTTAAGATATAATTTGTTTTAGTTTTTACCCCTTTACTACCCCTACACATACATAGTTTTTAAAATGGCCGCTAGAGGGCAGCACCTATTAGAAAGTGGTTTGCGCCTAAAATATAGGCAACCAGAAATACTACTCCACTTTGAACATACATACGTACATACATCATTTTAGGGTTATACCTAATGGGAATTTGACCCATTAAATATGGGACGCTTACTATGGGAATTTGAGTAGGTGAATATGGGACGAAAAGGCTCTAAAAAAGATTTATACCTATTGGGAATTTAAACTCAGTATTTTTCGTCCAATTTCACCTGTCAAAATATACATTTGACAGCTTTACCTGTCAAATGTATATTTTGACAGGTGAAATTGGACGAAAAATTTGATGAAAAGTAGTGAGTTAAATTCCCAATCAAGTATACATCCGATTTTCAATGCAAAAACACCAAAAAATAACCGTCCCATTTTAAGAGTAATAAATTCCCATTAGGTATACATCTTTTTAGTAAACGTGCCATATTCAGAGGGTTAAATTCCCATTAGGTATAACCGAAAATGATGTATGTACGTACGTATGTACACAAATGAAATTTTTTTGGTTAAATTTTCCTCTGAGTTGGAACATTTATCAACAGGTGCTGCCCCCTGGTGGCCGTTTTAAAAACTACATACGTGTAGGGACTTAGAAAAAAAATCAAATTTTAAACATAATAATATTTGTATTATATCAAAATTACAAGACTTTTTCTTATAAAAATTAAAGTTTATTGCTATTACGAGACGGTTTAACAATATAATATATAAAAGAAACTTGTGTTTGTAAATTCTGTTCATAATTATTTCTCACTAAGTTTGTTTAACAAATTTGGTGACAATCTTTTAACGTTGTCAAACAGGCTTTAGTTGTAAGTTAGAAATGTGTTTCAGAAAGTAAATCTATCATTATTCTGATTGTAAATACTATAAACTATTCTACATCTTTATTTTGTAATATAAGTTACTTTTATTACAAAATAAAAATGTAGAACAGTTTATAATAATCAAATTGTAATGACAGATATACGTTGTAAAACACATTTCTAATGTACAACTAAGGCCTGTTTGACAACGTTAAAAGATTGTCACCAAATTTGTTAAACAAACTTAGTGAGAAATAATTATGAACAGAATTTTCCAACACAAGTGTCTTTTAAGTTTCTTTTGTGTTATAATTCTGTTCCCAATTGTTACTAAATTTGTCAACAAATCTAATAACAATTTATAATAGTGTCAAACATGATTTAGTTGTGAAACTAAAATGTTTGTTCCCAAATAAAATTATCATTATTATAGTTGTATTATTTGTTGTTAATTATTTTGCATCTTTATTCTGTGACTGAATAAAGATGCAATAGAATTGAACACAAATAATATAACCATAATTTTATTTGGTAACAAACATTTCAGTTTTATAACTAATACGAAACTCTACATTTATATTATTTAAGTTTTAAAGTAAAATGATACTATATTACGTAGAGTTTCGTTTACAATAGTAATTTAACAAATGAAATCTTGGTGGTCCCTAAATAAGATTCCTTGTTCCCATTTTTAAAGGTACAAAGATTTCTTATTCAGTTGAAGACCGTTTGACATTAAAATAAATTGTTATTAGATTTGTTGACAAATTTAGTAACAATTGTGAACAGAATTACAACACAAAAGAAACGTAGAAGATATTTGTGTTTGAAAATTCTGTTCATAATTATTTCCCAACTAAGTTTGTTAACAAATTTGGTGACAATTTTTTAACGTTACCAAACAGGCTTTAATTGTAAAATTGAAATGTTTGTTACCAAGTAAAATTATCATTATTTTGGTTGCAGATATTATAAACTATTTTGAATCTTTATTTTGTAATAAAAGTAGTTTCTATTACAAAATAAAGATACAAAATAATTGGTATTTACAATCAAAATAATGGTAATTTTGCTCGGTAACAAACATTTTAATTTTACAACTAAAGCCTGTTTGACACGTTAAAAAATTGTCACCAAATTTGTTAACAAGAAATAATTATGAACAGAATATTTAAACACTAATGCCTTTTACGTTTCTTTTGTGTTATAATTCTGTTCACAATTGTTACTAAATTTGTCAACAAATTTAATAACAATTTACGACAGTGTCAAACATGATTTAGTTATAAAACTAAAATGTTTGTTCCCAAATAAAATTATCATTATTATAGTTGTATTATTTGTTGTTAATTATTTTGTATCTTTATTCTGTGGACTGAATAAAGATGCAATAGAATTGAACACAAATAATATAACCATAATTTTATTTGGTAACAAACATTTCAGTTTTATAACTAATACGAAATTCTACATTTATATTATTTAAGTTTTAAAGTAAAATGATATTATATTACGTAGAGTTTCGTTTACAATAGTAATTTAACAAATGAAATCTTGGTGGTCCCTAAATAAGATTCCTTATTCCCATTTTTAAAGGTACAAAGATTTCTTATTCAGTTGAAGACCGTTTCCGAAACTTTATATTAATATTATATATTTTGTTACCACCCAAACCTCCCACTTACCAAAATATATAATATTTATTAATACAAAGCTTCGTTTACAATACTTAAAATCTAACTTTGCCCTGACCGCGTCTAAATACTTAATAATAATTACAATTTTTTACTAAAACTACCTACTTTACAACTAAAGGAACATGGGTATTAATTTAAAATAAACGCAATAAAAGTTTGTTTTATTGTACATACATTTTAAACAAATGAAGAAGAAGCCATGGTCTGCGTCTCCAATCGGCACTGCAATCTTGAAGATAGTGGCGGTGGAGAGTTTTTTTTTTTTAACTTTAAAACTATCTTAGAACTAAAAACGAAACCCTTTATTTAATAAATAGTATATATAAGGGAAACACCGCCCTTAAATGCCAAACCCACGTTCCCTTGTATATATATATATATATATATATACCATTTATTAAATACAGTTTCGTGTACAATAATACTTATAATCTAACTTAAATTATTGTAGTTCCCCCCAAATTTAATTTGTGAAGTGCGCAAAAAACCCTATCTTACGTTAAAGATCTATTTCAAAGAAAAACAAATCTAAAAAAGCCTATCTTACGTTAATAACGATTTCAAAGAAAAGCAAGTCTAAAAATGTCAAGTTACGTTAATTTTTCTCTCTCTCTCGAAAAGCAAAAACAACCCTTCCTACTTATATCTAAGCTATCTTATGTCTACGCGAACTATCTTATATCTAGATTAAACTAAGCTATAGGCGTGTGAGAGAGAAAGAGTACGAGCTAAGCAAATGGTGAGAACGCCGTGGCGTCGAACGCCGTTGTTGGTTCTCACGGAAGTTTACGAGGGGGTTAAGCCGACCCCACGCGATGCAGAGCATTTACGGCCTAATACTCGAACTAGGTAGAGAGCACGGCAGCAGTCACATGTAACTACCTAGGGTGCACGCCAACCTACCTAGCTACTCCCGGAGACATTCGCCCGCGCCTCTCGCGGATACCCTACACCGAACGCGGTTATTAACCCGTGTGCTCAACAAAGTTAATTCAAACAAAAACTTTACCTATTCGTTGCCATTACCATTAAATGATGATTACGTTGCCTCTGGATGAGGAGAGCACATAAGGCCATAAGAAAGCTTTCTGTGTCAACTATATGGATTAATGTCCCTAGAAACATTCACACAAGTGTGAAGCGATCCACCATAACAACAGGATTCACATGACGGTGCGTTGTACATATCAGTCCACTCAATTATGGCTATCGCGCACGAACCCTACCTACCCAGCCCCTCTGACCGTGTGAAGTTAATTGAATAAGGAACCCGAACACCCACATCAAAGTTTCGAATCTGTTACCTCCTTCCTGACTCACTCATCCATCCACCTGCAAGCATCCCCCGATACGTCCGTATTTTCTTTTCCCAAGCACTCTCCCTAACTACCGTCTGGGTAAGTCGCGTGTACGGTTACCGTTGCAACCGTAGACGCACGATTTTAGGATGATCGCCACGGACTGCACTTCAAATTAATCAATTTATTATTTTTAATTTTTAAAGAAAACGCGTGTTTGCTCGACGGCGCGATGAGCCAAAGTTTAATTAAAACCTGAAAATACATTTCCAAGAACTTAAAACTATAGTATTCCTCACGTACGAATGGCATTGCACAAGTTCAATTCGCTTTATAATCTGTGCTGACATCTAATAAGAAACTATCTTTTCCTGCATCAAAAAACGCACATGAATTGATAAATCAACACTAAACACAAAAATGTTAAAACACCCGTCAATGTTTACGAACTATGTTGACAGTTTCAAATTATTTCCTAAACGTTACCTTATGAACAGATTTTATAACCTGTGTGTCAAAAAAACTATTTCAATTACGTGTCTTTAACAAGCCTACACTTTATTGCGCGCAATGCCATTCTTACGTAAATAATACTAAAACTTATAAAGCTACTACTTTTTAATCTTCTAGATGTCCGATTCCTGAAAAATAAATGCTAATCATTTGTTCCCAGATATTGATTTTATTGATAAATAGTCAATATTTCAATTTCAAATTGTTTTGATTTTAGAAGAACATTTAAGAAAGTTATATTTCGTTTACGACAGTACTCAAAACTGAATTTGAGTTCAAGATAATATTTAGACATATACCTTTGACTATAAGTTCTCATGGCTGAGAATGAGAACAAAATGATAATTAGGCATATAGTCATATTCCTTTGACTATAAGTTCTCATGGTTGATCATAAGAACAAGATAATATTTTATAAACGTTACAATTATGAGTAAAATAAAGTTTACTACCAGTTTATCCATCGATGGCCGCCTACGTCGAAGATTTGTCTGGTGCTCAGCTATCCTTACAAGATCCTTAAAGTTGCAAACTACAGCAGCTTTTGTAGTGTTAAAATCCAATGCTCGAAAGTTGTATCCAAATTTTCCAAGTTTCTTGACGCACCAGACCAACCAAAGGTCCACCTATTAAATATTAATTATTAGTTTGTGGTATTCTTGAAACCATTTAAAAAACTGTTGGAAAAAATTTCTTATGGCAAACGTGTGTTCATTGCGGAAGACACTTGAGAAAAGTATCGCTTTTTACCTCTCGCTAAGAGAAATATTGGATTTATGCTCAAATGATGTGCATGTATGTGTGTGTAAGTATCTCTCTCTCTCTCTCTGTGTGTGTGTGTGTATATGCGTGTGTGTGCGTGTGTGTGTATGTGTGTGTGTGCGTGCGTGCGTATGTGTTTGTCTGTGTGTGTGTATGTGTGTCTGTGTGTGTGTCTGTGTGTGTGTATTTGTGTGTGTATTTGTGTGTGTCTGTGTGTCTGTCTGTCTGTGTCTGTGTGTATGTGTGCCTGTGTGTGTGTATGTGTGTCTGTGTGTATGTGTGCCTGTGTGTGTATGTGTGTCTGTGTGTATGTGTGCCTGTGTGTGTGTGTGTTTGTGTGTGTCTGTGTATGTGGGTATGTGTTTGTGTGTATATGTGTATACAGAATAATCTATTGCAACAAATCTCACAGTCCAGACTACACTAGTTGTCAAATTCATTTGTTTGTAATTGACAGATAAATGTCAGTGTCAAAAATCAACAGTTTTACTAACATTACTGAAAGCTTTTTCTGGGAAGTAAGTACATTTAATACTTCTTATTGAATTATTATCTAAATAATTAAAATCATAGGTAGGTATGTATATCAATAGTAATAGTTCGTAATATCCTTAAGAAATACTGCCAATTCAGTCAATGAATTGGAACCATCTTGAACATTTTAGAAGAGTAGAACAAGATTCCTTATAGACTGAAAGAATAGATATAATTATTTGTGTGCACAAAATATTAAATTCGATACTCATGTAACAAAATGAAAAGTGCGAGAGGTATTGTGCTGACCACAACAGATTTTTAAAGTGATTTATGTAATGTGAATGTGATATATGTAATGAATCCACGTGTATAATGAGATATTATATCCAACAGTTTTTAAATGGTTTCAAATTTATTTAATATTTGCTTTAATTTGATATTTTTGAAAGAACATTTGATAAAAAATAGTGCAAAGACGGCAACCCTGTTACTATGATGTTAATATATGAATATATCGCAAGTAACGTAAGATAAACATTCATATATTAACATTACAGTAACTGTGTCCGACTTACTTTGCAATATGTTTTAACAAATGTCCTTTTGAAATATCAAATTAAAACAAATATATTTTTAACCCAATTAAATAGATCTATTCCATAATAACCGCCTATTTTGTATACAGGTTTATATAACAGTTTCTAGTAGATTTCAAATGATTTTGATGTAAACATTATTGACTTTGTGATCTGTCTAGATGTTTTAAAATACGACGAATAATTTTCGGTTGTTTTGTAATACGATTATTTGGACATTTTCTTTTGCAATTATTCTAAATACGAGCCCAAACTCATAAATAGTTCGGCCGGTTTAATTTTTCAACAAACAAGTTATAAAACCTACGCAAGTGATGAGAAATTTATACAATTTTATTTCTTTTTTGACTAGTTTAAAATAGATTTTAAACTTACAAAAACTGAATAATTTATAAAAAATATGAGCTTAATTCTTTCAAATTTGAACTCAGCCATGTTTCTTTGATATGTATACACATTTTTATTAAATAAAGTTGATTGGTTTAAAAATTATTAACAAATTTATAAATTTTGAACGATTTTTTTTTATATCTTTGTTAATAGCACGTAAACCACTCAACAGTTATAAATGAAACTTGGTATATACATGCACTATACCTCTCTAAATAATAATTTATATACAATATATTTCCACAGGAAGCGGTTTTTAAATTATTGAATAATTATAGTTGATGTTATCAAAACTACTTTCCGCGGTGGTCCTGAACCATTTATTCAATAACTCTTAAACCAAACAATAGAAATTAATGAAATTTGGTTTATATATCAAAGACACATGGCTGAGTTAAAATTTGAAAGAATTTTGACCGTATCATTTGCGGAAACTATTTTAAATTGTTCTCAACTGTCTAAAATTTATTCAGAATTGACAGAAACTATTTTAAATACTTCTCAACTATTTAAAATTCGTTCGACCAGTCAACATTTTCAACAAATTATAAAACCTATGTAAATTCCTACAAATTTCTTTCGACTAGTTTAAAACATAGATTATATACTTACAGAAACTGAATATATTATTCAAGTATTCTGCCATTTAATATTGGTTTACATCGCCTTTATTAGTAATACCAGCTTTAATTCTATTAGACATTGTATCCCTAAAGCCCTGCACATTTTCCTGTAAGTATTGTCCCATATATCTTGCTAGGTAAATTTTACTGTGCGCACTTCATTTATACGAAGTTGTTTTACATTATACCACAAGTAAAGGGTCTCGGTAGAAGCCAAATCTGGACTATAAGATGACCCTTAAAATACCGGTCGAACTATTATCACCAGTCATTTGGCCCACAGTTTTTCTTAAAGTTTTAAGTTTATATTGAAAGTAGAAATTTATGTAGATTTTTATAATTTGTTAAAAATGTTGACCGGTCGAATTATTATGAATTTGAGCCCGTAAGTAGAAACAATTTATAAAGTACTGAAATTTTCACATTAACAAATATTATACCTCATGACTTTTTGCAAAAGTAACACTTTAACAACATAAATAACTATTAATATAGTTGAAACATTGTTTAAACTTACTATTGATATTAATTTGCAACAATATAAAACACCAAATATATTTATTTTTACGTATTGTGTATCTTTAACTGTGCACGAATGTCAGATGAAAATACGATATTCCACGCACTAGAGAGATAGAACTATTTCAGCTAATCATTCAACTTTAATAGTAATGGCTAGTAACTAGATTTGAACTAGTTAATTTTTATTCTACGATTCGACTCGTACATTATAAAGTATTGTTGCATTGACAATAATATTAGCTGTTCCAACCAAATAAATACATTTAATAATGACCACAGAAATATAAAATAAGAGATAAAGATAAAAATATCCACTTACATTTGATGATTTCTTGCTGTCTGAACCGCCAGGATTTTGTTCTCTACTCCTTCAAATTTCTAGCTCGACTCTGGAAATGATTTCAAGCGATCTGGACACAGCACAATGCCGACTAGGGCACCATTTTGTCCAGTTTTAATTTTTTTAGAGTTGTATTTTATTTACTTTATGAGTTTCTTTCTGTTGTAATTGTTTTTCTGTTCAATTTATGAAATAAATTATATTTTTGGGGTTTTATGTTTAATTCTAGGGCCCCGAAAATTATACCTTAATCCGGCCCTGAACACGACAGATTCACTGATTTCTGCTGAAAAGAAAATATTCATTGTAATATTCAATAAAATTATTATTTCGAATGGGGATAGAATATTGTTAGATAACAATTTTTTTTTATGTTTTAAATCTATATTGGAAGTAGAAATATGGGAAGATTTTTATAATTTGTTGAAAATGTTACCCGGTTGAATTATTATGAGTTTGGGCTCGTAAATAGAAATAATTTATAAAGTACTGAAAATTTCACATTAGCAAATATTTTACCGCATGATTTTTTGCAAAAATAAACACTTTAGCAACATAAACAACTATTAATATAGTTGAAACATTATTTAACCTTACTATTGATATTAATTTGCAACAATATAAAACATCGAATTTATTTATTTTAACGTACTGTACCTTTAACTGTGTACGAATTGCAGATGAAAATATATTCCACGTACTAGAGAAATAGAACTGCTTCAGCTAATCATTCAACTTTAATAGTAGTGGCTAGTAACTAGATTTGAACTAGTTAATTTTTATTCTACAATTCGACTCGTAGATTATAAAGTATTGTTGCATTGACAATAATATTAGCTGTTCCATCCAAATAAATACATTTAATAATGACCACAGAAATATAAAATAAGAGATAAAGATAAAAATATCCACTTACATTTGATGATTTCTTGCTCTCTGAACGGCTAGCATTCTGTTCTCTGGACTTTTAAATTTGTATCTCGACCCTGGATATTATTTCAAATTGTCTGGAACACTGCAGATTCGTCGATTTCTACTGAAAAGAAAATAATTCATTGTAATATACAATAAAATTATCATTACAAATGACATTTGTATATTTGAGAAAGAATATTGATAGATAATTAAGTTGTATAAACTATAAATATAGTTAATATGTTGTTTAACCTCACCATTATTATTAATTTGCAACAATATGAAACCCCAAATATATGTCTTTTAAATGAATAAAACCACATTTACAAATTAAATACATTTACGTACATTTTAACCTTCAAAGTTTGCTGTAAATTTAGTCGAAAATGCGAATAGATACACCACTGACTATTTTACTAATCGAATTTTCATAAAAAGATGAAAAAATTCACCAATTTTCAAGATAATTAATACAGTAATTCAACTTTTATGGATCAAAGTGCGTAGACGAAACGAAAACAAACGTACAACGTGTTCAAAATGGCGATTTAGAAGCTTGTTGTACTACCCAACCTACATAACACTCGCCCTGATATCAGCGCCAAAATATTGAAACTAATTACCGACCGAGTTAATAATAAATTCTAATTAAGGGAAAATGATACTTTTTATTTAAATACAGGGTGATCGAATTTTTACTGTCCTACTGACTATTTGAAGTATCCATTTTTTGGTTTTTCGCTTTGTCTAACTGTACCAGCGGGGCCCGGCAATTGAAAATTCGTACATATATGTACAAATGTCCATAGAATCGAATGGCGCAAACCGCGTCAAGAAATCTTGTACCGTTCATTAGTTATAGGCCGGCAAAGTGAAAAAAACATGAGAGATTTCTAATGAAAATAAAACTTTCTATTTTAGAAACAAAAGGCCAAAGAATTTTTAAATTATTTTTCCCATTATTAGTGTGTCCGAATTAAGGGAAAATGATACTTTTAATTTAAATACAGGGTGATCGAATTTTTACTGTCCTACTGACTATTTGAAGTATCCATTTTTTGGTTTTTCGCTTTGTCTAACTGTACCAGCGGAGCCCGGCAATTGAAAATTCGTACATATATGTACAAATGTCCAAAGAATCGAATGGCACAAACCGCGTCAAGAAATCTTGTACCGTTCATTAGTTATAGGCCGACAAATTGAAAAAAACATGAGAGATTTCTAATGAAAATAAAACTTTCTATTTTAGAAACAAAAGGCCAAAGAATTTTTAAATTATTTTTCCCATTATTAGTGTGTCCGAATTAAGGGAAAATGATACTTTATATTTAAATACAGGGTGATCGAATTTTTACTGTCGTACTGACTATTTGAAGTATCCATTTTTTGGTTTTTCGCTTTGTCTAACTGTACCAGCGGGGCCCGGCAATTGAAAAATCGTACATATATGTACAAATGTCCATAGAATCGAATGGCGCAAACCGCGTCAAAAAATCTTGTACCGTTCATTAGTTATAGGCCGACAAAGTGAAAAAAACATGAGAGATTTCTAATCAAAATAAAACTTTCTATTTTAGAAACAAAAGGCCAAAGAATTTTTTAATTATTTTTCCCATTATTAGTGTGTCCGAATTAAGGGAAAATGATACTTTTTATTTAAATACAGGGTGATCGAATTTTTACTGTCCTACTCACTATTTGAAGTATCCATTTTTTGGTTTTTCGCTTTGTCTAACTGTACCAGCGGGGCCCGGCAATTGAAAATTCGTACATATATGTACAAATGTCCAAAGAATCGAATGGCACAAACCGCGTCAAGAAATCTTGTACCGTTCATTAGTTATAGGCCGACAAAGTGAAAAAAACATGAGAGATTTCTAATGAAAATAAAACTTTCTATTTTAGAAACAAAAGCCCAAAGAATTTTTAAATTATTTTTCCCATTATTAGTGTGTCCGAATTAAGGGAAAATGATACTTTTTATTTAAATACAGGGTGATCGAATTTTTACTGTCGTACTGACTATTTGAAGTATCCATTTTTTGGTTTTTCGCTTTGTCTAACTGTACCAGCGGGGCCCGGCAATTGAAAAATCGTACATATATGTACAAATGTCCATAGAATCGAATGGCGCAAACCGCGTCAAGAAATCTTGTACCGTTTAATAGTTATAGGCCGACAAAGTGAAAAAAACATGAGAGATTTCTAATGAAAATAAAACTTTCTATTTTAGAAACAAAAGCCCAAAGAATTTTTAAATTATTTTTCCCATTATTAGTGTGTCCGAATTAAGGGAAAATGATACTTTATATTTAAATACAGGGTGATCGAATTTTTACTGTCGTACTGACTATTTGAAGTATCCATTTTTTGGTTTTTCGCTTTGTCTAACTGTACCAGCGGGGCCCGGCAATTGAAAAATCGTACATATATGTACAAATGTCCATAGAATCGAATGGCGCAAACCGCGTCAAGAAATCTTGTACCGTTTAATAGTTATAGGCCGACAAAGTGAAAAAAACATGAGAGATTTCTAATGAAAATAAAACTTTCTATTTTAGAAACAAAAGCCCAAAGAATTTTTAAATTATTTTTCCCATTATTAGTGTGTCCGAATTAAGGGAAAATGATACTTTTTATTTAAATACAGGGTGATCGAATTTTTACTGTCCTACTGACTATTTGAAGTATCCATTTTTTGGTTTTTCGCTTTGTCTAACTGTACCAGCGGGGCCCGGCAATTGAAAATTCGTACATATATGTACAAATGTCCAAAGAATCGAATGGCACAAACCGCGTCAAGAAATCTTGTACCGTTCATTAGTTATAGGCCGACAAATTGAAAAAAACATGAGAGATTTCTAATGAAAATAAAACTTTCTATTTTAGAAACAAAAGGCCAAAGAATTTTTAAATTATTTTTCCCATTATTAGTGTGTCCGAATTAAGGGAAAATTATACTTTTTATTTAAATACAGGGTGATCGAATTTTTACTGTCCTACTGACTATTTGAAGTATCCATTTTTTGGTTTTTCGCTTTGTCTAACTGTACCAGCGGGGCCCGGCAATTGAAAATTCGTAAATATATGTACAAATGTCCATAGAATCGAATGGCGCAAACCGCGTCAAGAAATCTTGTACCGTTCATTAGTTATAGGCCGGCAAAGTGAAAAAAACATGAGAGATTTCTAATGAAAATAAAACTTTCTATTTTAGAAACAAAAGGCCAAAGAATTTTTAAATTATTTTTCCCATTATTAGTGTGTCCGAATTAAGGGAAAATGATACTTTTTATTTAAATACAGGGTGATCGAATTTTTACTGCCCTACTCACTATTTGAAGTATCCATTTTTTTGTTTTTCGCTTTGTCTAACTGTACCAGCGGGGCCCGGCAATTGAAAATTCGTACATATATGTACAAATGTCCATAGAATCGAATGGCGCAAACCGCGTCAAGAAATCTTGTACCGTTCATTAGTTATAGGCCGGCAAAGTGAAAAAAACATGAGAGATTTCTAATGAAAATAAAACTTTCTATTTTAGAAACAAAAGGCCAAAGAATTTTTAAATTATTTTTCCCATTATTAGTGTGTCCGAATTAAGGGAAAATGATACTTTTAATTTAAATACAGGATGATCGAATTTTTACTGTCCTACTGACTATTTGAAGTATCCATTTTTTAGTTTTTCGCTTTGTCTAACTGTACCAGCGGGGCCCGGCAATTGAAAATTCGTACATATATGTACAAATGTCCAAAGAATCGAATGGCGCAAACCGCGTCAAGAAATCTTGTACCGTTCATTAGTTATAGGCCGACAAATTGAAAAAAACATGAGAGATTTCTAATGAAAATAAAACTTTCTATTTTAGAAACAAAAGGCCAAAGAATTTTTAAATTATTTTTCCCATTATTAGTGTGTCCGAATTAAGGGAAAATGATACTTTTAATTTAAATACAGGGTGATCGAATTTTTACTGTCCTACTGACTATTTGAAGTATCCATTTTTTGGTTTTTCGCTTTGTCTAACTGTACCAGCGGGGCCCGGCAATTGAAAATTCGTACATATATGTACAAATGTCCAAAGAATCGAATGGCACAAACCGCGTCAAGAAATCTTGTACCGTTCATTAGTTATAGGCCGACAAATTGAAAAAAACATGAGAGATTTCTAATGAAAATAAAACTTTCTATTTTAGAAACAAAAGGCCAAAGAATTTTTAAATTATTTTTCCCATTATTAGAGTGTCCGAATTAAGGGAAAATGATACTTTATATTTAAATACAGGGTGATCGAATTTTTACTGTCGTACTGACTATTTGAAGTATCCATTTTTTGGTTTTTCGCTTTGTCTAACTGTACCAGCGGGGCCCGGCAATTGAAAAATCGTACATATATGTACAAATGTCCATAGAATCGAATGGCGCAAACCGCGTCAAGAAATCTTGTACCGTTCATTAGTTATAGGCCGACAAAGTGAAAAAAACATGAGAGATTTCTAATGAAAATAAAACTTTCTATTTTAGAAACAAAAGGCCAAAGAATTTTTAAATTATTTTTCCCATTATTAGTGTGTCCGAATTAAGGGAAAATTATACTTTTTATTTAAATACAGGGTGATCGAATTTTTACTGTCCTACTGACTATTTGAAGTATCCATTTTTTGGTTTTTCGCTTTGTCTAACTGTACCAGCGGGGCCCGGCAATTGAAAATTCGTAAATATATGTACAAATGTCCATAGAATCGAATGGCGCAAACCGCGTCAAGAAATCTTGTACCGTTCATTAGTTATAGGCCGGCAAAGTGAAAAAAACATGAGAGATTTCTAATGAAAATAAAACTTTCTATTTTAGAAACAAAAGGCCAAAGAATTTTTAAATTATTTTTCCCATTATTAGTGTGTCCGAATTAAGGGAAAATGATACTTTTTATTTAAATACAGGGTGATCGAATTTTTACTGCCCTACTGACTATTTGAAGTATCCATTTTTTTGTTTTTCGCTTTGTCTAACTGTACCAGCGGGGCCCGGCAATTGAAAATTCGTACATATATGTACAAATGTCCATAGAATCGAATGGCGCAAACCGCGTCAAGAAATCTTGTACCGTTCATTAGTTATAGGCCGGCAAAGTGAAAAAAACATGAGAGATTTCTAATGAAAATAAAACTTTCTATTTTAGAAACAAAAGGCCAAAGAATTTTTAAATTATTTTTCCCATTATTAGTGTGTCCGAATTAAGGGAAAATGATACTTTTAATTTAAATACAGGATGATCGAATTTTTACTGTCCTACTGACTATTTGAAGTATCCATTTTTTAGTTTTTCGCTTTGTCTAACTGTACCAGCGGGGCCCGGCAATTGAAAATTCGTACATATATGTACAAATGTCCAAAGAATCGAATGGCGCAAACCGCGTCAAGAAATCTTGTACCGTTCATTAGTTATAGGCCGACAAATTGAAAAAAACATGAGAGATTTCTAATGAAAATAAAACTTTCTATTTTAGAAACAAAAGGCCAAAGAATTTTTAAATTATTTTTCCCATTATTAGTGTGTCCGAATTAAGGGAAAATGATACTTTTAATTTAAATACAGGGTGATCGAATTTTTACTGTCCTACTGACTATTTGAAGTATCCATTTTTTGGTTTTTCGCTTTGTCTAACTGTACCAGCGGGGCCCGGCAATTGAAAATTCGTACATATATGTACAAATGTCCAAAGAATCGAATGGCACAAACCGCGTCAAGAAATCTTGTACCGTTCATTAGTTATAGGCCGACAAATTGAAAAAAACATGAGAGATTTCTAATGAAAATAAAACTTTCTATTTTAGAAACAAAAGGCCAAAGAATTTTTAAATTATTTTTCCCATTATTAGTGTGTCCGAATTAAGGGAAAATGATACTTTATATTTAAATACAGGGTGATCGAATTTTTACTGTCGTACTGACTATTTGAAGTATCCATTTTTTGGTTTTTCGCTTTGTCTAACTGTACCAGCGGGGCCCGGCAATTGAAAAATCGTACATATATGTACAAATGTCCATAGAATCGAATGGCGCAAACCGCGTCAAGAAATCTTGTACCGTTTAATAGTTATAGGCCGACAAAGTGAAAAAAACATGAGAGATTTCTAATGAAAATAAAACTTTCTATTTTAGAAACAAAAGCCCAAAGAATTTTTAAATTATTTTTCCCATTATTAGTGTGTCCGAATTAAGGGAAAATGATACTTTTTATTTAAATACAGGGTGATCGAATTTTTACTGTCGTACTGACTATTTGAAGTATCCATTTTTTGGTTTTTCGCTTTGTCTAACTGTACCAGCGGGGCCCGGCAATTGAAAAATCGTACATATATGTACAAATGTCCATAGAATCGAATGGCGCAAACCGCGTCAAGAAATCTTGTACCGTTTAATAGTTATAGGCCGACAAAGTGAAAAAAACATGAGAGATTTCTAATGAAAATAAAACTTTCTATTTTAGAAACAAAAGCCCAAAGAATTTTTAAATTATTTTTCCCATTATTAGTGTGTCCGAATTAAGGGAAAATGATACTTTATATTTAAATACAGGGTGATCGAATTTTTACTGTCGTACTGACTATTTGAAGTATCCATTTTTTGGTTTTTCGCTTTGTCTAACTGTACCAGCGGGGCCCGGCAATTGAAAAATCGTACATATATGTACAAATGTCCATAGAATCGAATGGCGCAAACCGCGTCAAGAAATCTTGTACCGTTTAATAGTTATAGGCCGACAAAGTGAAAAAAACATGAGAGATTTCTAATGAAAATAAAACTTTCTATTTTAGAAACAAAAGCCCAAAGAATTTTTAAATTATTTTTCCCATTATTAGTGTGTCCGAATTAAGGGAAAATGATACTTTTTATTTAAATACAGGGTGATCGAATTTTTACTGTCCTACTGACTATTTGAAGTATCCATTTTTTGGTTTTTCGCTTTGTCTAACTGTACCAGCGGGGCCCGGCAATTGAAAATTCGTACATATATGTACAAATGTCCAAAGAATCGAATGGCACAAACCGCGTCAAGAAATCTTGTACCGTTCATTAGTTATAGGCCGACAAATTGAAAAAAACATGAGAGATTTCTAATGAAAATAAAACTTTCTATTTTAGAAACAAAAGGCCAAAGAATTTTTAAATTATTTTTCCCATTATTAGTGTGTCCGAATTAAGGGAAAATGATACTTTATATTTAAATACAGGGTGATCGAATTTTTACTGTCGTACTGACTATTTGAAGTATCCATTTATTGGTTTTTCGCTTTGTCTAACTGTACCAGCGGGGCCCGGCAATTGAAAAATCGTACATATATGTACAAATGTCCATAGAATCGAATGGCGCAAACCGCGTCAAGAAATCTTGTACCGTTTAATAGTTATAGGCCGACAAAGTGAAAAAAACATGAGAGATTTCTAATGAAAATAAAACTTTCTATTTTAGAAACAAAAGCCCAAAGAATTTTTAAATTATTTTTCCCATTATTAGTGTGTCCGAATTAAGGGAAAATGATACTTTTTATTTAAATACAGGGTGATCGAATTTTTACTGTCCTACTGACTATTTGAAGTATCCATTTTTTGGTTTTTCGCTTTGTCTAACTGTACCAGCGGGGCCCGGCAATTGAAAATTCGTACATATATGTACAAATGTCCATAGAATCGAATGGCGCAAACCGCGTCAAGAAATCTTGTACCGTTCATTAGTTATAGGCCGGCAAAGTGAAAAAAACATGAGAGATTTCTAATGAAAATAAAACTTTCTATTTTAGAAACAAAAGGCCAAAGAATTTTTAAATTATTTTTCCCATTATTAGTGTGTCCGAATTAAGGGAAAATGATACTTTTAATTTAAATACAGGGTGATCGAATTTTTACTGTCCTACTGACTATTTGAAGTATCCATTTTTTGGTTTTTCGCTTTGTCTAACTGTACCAGCGGGGCCCGGCAATTGAAAATTCGTACATATATGTACAAATGTCCAAAGAATCGAATGGCGCAAACCGCGTCAAGAAATCTTGTACCGTTCATTAGTTATAGGCCGACAAATTGAAAAAAACATGAGAGATTTCTAATGAAAATAAAACTTTCTATTTTAGAAACAAAAGGCCAAAGAATTTTTAAATTATTTTTCCCATTATTAGTGTGTCCGAATTAAGGGAAAATGATACTTTTAATTTAAATACAGGGTGATCGAATTTTTACTGTCCTACTGACTATTTGAAGTATCCATTTTTTGGTTTTTCGCTTTGTCTAACTGTACCAGCGGGGCCCGGCAATTGAAAATTCGTACATATATGTACAAATGTCCAAAGAATCGAATGGCACAAACCGCGTCAAGAAATCTTGTACCGTTCATTAGTTATAGGCCGACAAATTGAAAAAAACATGAGAGATTTCTAATGAAAATAAAACTTTCTATTTTAGAAACAAAAGGCCAAAGAATTTTTAAATTATTTTTCCCATTATTAGTGTGTCCGAATTAAGGGAAAATGATACTTTATATTTAAATACAGGGTGATCGAATTTTTACTGTCGTACTGACTATTTGAAGTATCCATTTTTTGGTTTTTCGCTTTGTCTAACTGTACCAGCGGGGCCCGGCAATTGAAAAATCGTACATATATGTACAAATGTCCATAGAATCGAATGGCGCAAACCGCGTCAAGAAATCTTGTACCGTTTAATAGTTATAGGCCGACAAAGTGAAAAAAACATGAGAGATTTCTAATGAAAATAAAACTTTCTATTTTAGAAACAAAAGCCCAAAGAATTTTTAAATTATTTTTCCCATTATTAGTGTGTCCGAATTAAGGGAAAATGATACTTTTTATTTAAATACAGGGTGATCGAATTTTTACTGTCCTACTGACTATTTGAAGTATCCATTTTTTGGTTTTTCGCTTTGTCTAACTGTACCAGCGGGGCCCGGCAATTGAAAATTCGTACATATATGTACAAATGTCCATAGAATCGAATGGCGCAAACCGCGTCAAGAAATCTTGTACCGTTCATTAGTTATAGGCCGACAAAGTGAAAAAAACATGAGAGATTTCTAATCAAAATAAAACTTTCTATTTTAGAAACAAAAGGCCAAAGAATTTTTTAATTATTTTTCCCATTATTAGTGTGTCCGAATTAAGGGAAAATGATACTTTTTATATAAATACAGGGTGATCGAATTTTTACTGCCCTACTCACCATTTGAAGTATCCATTTTTTGGTTTTTCGCTTTGTCTAACTGTACCAGCGGGGCCCGGCAATTGAAAATTCGTACATATATGTACAAATGTCCATAGAATCGAATGGCGCAAACCGCGTCAAGAAATCTTGTACCGTTCATTAGTTATAGGCCGACAAAGTGAAAAAAACATGAGAGATTTCTAATCAAAATAAAACTTTCTATTTTAGAAACAAAAGGCCAAAGAATTTTTTAAATATTTTTCCCATTATTAGTGTGTCCGAATTAAAGGAAAATGATACTTTTTATTTAAATACAGGGTGCTCGAATTTTTACTGCCCTACTGACTATTTGAAGTATCCATTTTTTGGTTTTTCGCTTTGTCTAACTGTACCAGCGGGGCCCGGCTATTGAAAATTCGTACATATATGTACAAATGTCCATAGAATCGAATGGCGCAAACCGCGTCAAGAAATCTTGTACCGTTCATTAGTTATAGGCCGACAAAGTGAAAAAAACATGAGAGATTTCTAATCAAAATAAAACTTTCTATTTTAGAAACAAAAGGCCAAAGAATTTTTTAATTATTTTTCCCATTATTAGTGTGTCCGAATTAAGGGAAAATGATACTTTTTATATAAATACAGGGTGATCGAATTTTTACTGCCCTACTGACTATTTGAAGTATCCATTTTTTGGTTTTTCGCTTTGTCTAACTGTACCAGCGGGGCCCGGCAATTGAAAATTCGTACATATATGTACAAATGTCCATAGAATCGAATGGCGCAAACCGCGTCAAGAAATCTTGTACCGTTCATTAGTTATAGGCCGACAAAGTGAAAAAAACATGAGAGATTTCTAATCAAAATAAAACTTTCTATTTTAGAAACAAAAGGCCAAAGAATTTTTTAATTATTTTTCCCATTATTAGTGTGTCCGAATTAAGGGAAAATGATACTTTTTATATAAATACAGGGTGATCGAATTTTTACTGCCCTACTCACCATTTGAAGTATCCATTTTTTGGTTTTTCGCTTTGTCTAACTGTACCAGCGGGGCCCGGCAATTGAAAATTCGTACATATATGTACAAATGTCCATAGAATCGAATGGCGCAAACCGCGTCAAGAAATCTTGTACCGTTCATTAGTTATAGGCCGACAAAGTGAAAAAAACATGAGAGATTTCTAATCAAAATAAAACTTTCTATTTTAGAAACAAAAGGCCAAAGAATTTTTTAAATATTTTTCCCATTATTAGTGTGTCCGAATTAAAGGAAAATGATACTTTTTATTTAAATACAGGGTGCTCGAATTTTTACTGCCCTACTGACTATTTGAAGTATCCATTTTTTGGTTTTTCGCTTTGTCTAACTGTACCAGCGGGGCCCGGCAATTGAAAATTCGTACATATATGTACAAATGTCCAAAGAATCGAATGGCACAAACCGCGTCAAGAAATCTTGTACCGTTCATTAGTTATAGGCCGACAAATTGAAAAAAACATGAGAGATTTCTAATGAAAATAAAACTTTCTATTTTAGAAACAAAAGGCCAAAGAATTTTTAAATTATTTTTCCCATTATTAGTGTGTCCGAATTAAGGGAAAATGATACTTTATATTTAAATACAGGGTGATCGAATTTTTACTGTCGTACTGACTATTTGAAGTATCCATTTTTTGGTTTTTCGCTTTGTCTAACTGTACCAGCGGGGCCCGGCAATTGAAAAATCGTACATATATGTACAAATGTCCATAGAATCGAATGGCGCAAACCGCGTCAAGAAATCTTGTACCGTTTAATAGTTATAGGCCGACAAAGTGAAAAAAACATGAGAGATTTCTAATGAAAATAAAACTTTCTATTTTAGAAACAAAAGCCCAAAGAATTTTTAAATTATTTTTCCCATTATTAGTGTGTCCGAATTAAGGGAAAATGATACTTTTTATTTAAATACAGGGTGATCGAATTTTTACTGTCCTACTGACTATTTGAAGTATCCATTTTTTGGTTTTTCGCTTTGTCTAACTGTACCAGCGGGGCCCGGCAATTGAAAATTCGTACATATATGTACAAATGTCCATAGAATCGAATGGCGCAAACCGCGTCAAGAAATCTTGTACCGTTCATTAGTTATAGGCCGACAAAGTGAAAAAAACATGAGAGATTTCTAATCAAAATAAAACTTTCTATTTTAGAAACAAAAGGCCAAAGAATTTTTTAATTATTTTTCCCATTATTAGTGTGTCCGAATTAAGGGAAAATGATACTTTTTATATAAATACAGGGTGATCGAATTTTTACTGCCCTACTCACCATTTGAAGTATCCATTTTTTGGTTTTTCGCTTTGTCTAACTGTACCAGCGGGGCCCGGCAATTGAAAATTCGTACATATATGTACAAATGTCCATAGAATCGAATGGCGCAAACCGCGTCAAGAAATCTTGTACCGTTCATTAGTTATAGGCCGACAAAGTGAAAAAAACATGAGAGATTTCTAATCAAAATAAAACTTTCTATTTTAGAAACAAAAGGCCAAAGAATTTTTTAAATATTTTTCCCATTATTAGTGTGTCCGAATTAAAGGAAAATGATACTTTTTATTTAAATACAGGGTGCTCGAATTTTTACTGCCCTACTGACTATTTGAAGTATCCATTTTTTGGTTTTTCGCTTTGTCTAACTGTACCAGCGGGGCCCGGCTATTGAAAATTCGTACATATATGTACAAATGTCCATAGAATCGAATGGCGCAAACCGCGTCAAGAAATCTTGTACCGTTCATTAGTTATAGGCCGACAAAGTGAAAAAAACATGAGAGATTTCTAATCAAAATAAAACTTTCTATTTTAGAAACAAAAGGCCAAAGAATTTTTTAATTATTTTTCCCATTATTAGTGTGTCCGAATTAAGGGAAAATGATACTTTTTATATAAATACAGGGTGATCGAATTTTTACTGCCCTACTGACTATTTGAAGTATCCATTTTTTGGTTTTTCGCTTTGTCTAACTGTACCAGCGGGGCCCGGCAATTGAAAATTCGTACATATATGTACAAATGTCCATAGAATCGAATGGCGCAAACCGCGTCAAGAAATCTTGTACCGTTCATTAGTTATAGGCCGACAAAGTGAAAAAAACATGAGAGATTTCTAATCAAAATAAAACTTTCTATTTTAGAAACAAAAGGCCAAAGAATTTTTTAATTATTTTTCCCATTATTAGTGTGTCCGAATTAAGGGAAAATGATACTTTTTATATAAATACAGGGTGATCGAATTTTTACTGCCCTACTCACCATTTGAAGTATCCATTTTTTGGTTTTTCGCTTTGTCTAACTGTACCAGCGGGGCCCGGCAATTGAAAATTCGTACATATATGTACAAATGTCCATAGAATCGAATGGCGCAAACCGCGTCAAGAAATCTTGTACCGTTCATTAGTTATAGGCCGACAAAGTGAAAAAAACATGAGAGATTTCTAATCAAAATAAAACTTTCTATTTTAGAAACAAAAGGCCAAAGAATTTTTTAAATATTTTTCCCATTATTAGTGTGTCCGAATTAAAGGAAAATGATACTTTTTATTTAAATACAGGGTGCTCGAATTTTTACTGCCCTACTGACTATTTGAAGTATCCATTTTTTGGTTTTTCGCTTTGTCTAACTGTACCAGCGGGGCCCGGCTATTGAAAATTCGTACATATATGTACAAATGTCCATAGAATCGAATGGCGCAAACCGCGTCAAGAAATCTTGTACCGTTCATTAGTTATAGGCCGACAAAGTGAAAAAAACATGAGAGATTTCTAATCAAAATAAAACTTTCTATTTTAGAAACAAAAGGCCAAAGAATTTTTTAATTATTTTTCCCATTATTAGTGTGTCCGAATTAAGGGAAAATGATACTTTTTATATAAATACAGGGTGATCGAATTTTTACTGCCCTACTGACTATTTGAAGTATCCATTTTTTGGTTTTTCGCTTTGTCTAACTGTACCAGCGGGGCCCGGCAATTGAAAATTCGTACATATATGTACAAATGTCCATAGAATCGAATGGCGCAAACCGCGTCAAGAAATCTTGTACCGTTCATTAGTTATAGGCCGACAAAATCAAAAAAACATGAGAGATTTCTAATGAAACTAAAACTTTCTATTTTAGAAACAAAAGGCCAAAGAATTTTTTAATTATTTTTCCCATTATTAGTGTGTCCGAATTAAGGGAAAATGATACTTTTTATTTAAATACAGGGTGATCGAATTTTTACTGCCCTACTCACTATTTGAAGTATCCATTTTTTGGTTTTTCGCTTTGTCTAACTGTACCAGCGGGGCCCGGCTATTGAAAATTCGTACATATATGTACAAATGTCCATAGAATCGAATGGCGCAAACCGCGTCAAGAAATCTTGTACCGTTCATTAGTTATAGGCCGACAAAGTGAAAAAAACATGAGAGATTTCTAATCAAAATAAAACTTTCTATTTTAGAAACAAAAGGCCAAAGAATTTTTTAATTATTTTTCCCATTATTAGTGTGTCCGAATTAAGGGAAAATGATACTTTTTATATAAATACAGGGTGATCGAATTTTTACTGCCCTACTGACTATTTGAAGTATCCATTTTTTGGTTTTTCGCTTTGTCTAACTGTACCAGCGGGGCCCGGCAATTGAAAATTCGTACATATATGTACAAATGTCCATAGAATCGAATGGCGCAAACCGCGTCAAGAAATCTTGTACCGTTCATTAGTTATAGGCCGACAAAATGAAAAAAACATGAGAGATTTCTAATGAAACTAAAACTTTCTATTTTAGAAACAAAAGGCCAAAGAATTTTTTAATTATTTTTCCCATTATTAGTGTGACCGAATTAAGGGAAAATGATACTTTTTATTTAAATACAGGGTGATCGAATATTTACTGCCCTACTCACTATTTGAAGTATCCATTTTTTTGTTTTTCGCTTTGTCTAACTGTACCAGCGGGGCCCGGCAATTGAAAATTCGTACATATATGTACAAATGTCCATAGAATCGAATGGCGCAAACCGCGTCAAAAAATCTTGTACCGTTCATTAGTTATAGGCCGACAAATTGAAAAAAACATGAGAGATTTCTAATCAAAATAAAACTTTCTATTTTAGAAACAAAAGGCCAAAGAATTTTTTAATTATTTTTCCAATTATTAGTGTGTCCGAATTAAGGGAAAATGATACTTTTTATTTAAATACAGGGTGATCGAATTTTTACTGCCCTACTCACTATTTGAAGTATCCATTTTTTGGTTTTTCGCTTTGTCTAACTGTACCAGCGGGGCCCGGAAATTGAAAATTCGTACATATATGTACAAATGTCCATAGAATCGAATGGCGCAAACCGCGTCAAAAAATCTTGTACCGTTCATTAGTTATAGGCCGACAAAGTGAAAAAAACATGAGAGATTTCTAATCAAAATAAAACTTTCTATTTTAGAAACAAAAGGCCAAAGAATTTTTTAATTATTTTTCCCATTATTAGTGTGTCCGAATTAAGGGAAAATGATACTTTTTATTTAAATACAGGGTGATCGAATTTTTACTGCCCTACTCACCATTTGAAGTATCCATTTTTTGGTTTTTCGCTTTGTCTAACTGTACCAGCGGGGCCCGGCAATTGAAAATTCGTACATATATGTACAAATGTCCATAGAATCGAATGGCGCAAACCGCGTCAAAAAATCTTGTACCGTTCATTAGTTATAGGCCGACAAAGTGAAAAAAACATGAGAGATTTCTAATCAAAATAAAACTTTCTATTTTAGAAACAAAAGGCCAAAGAATTTTTTAATTATTTTTCCCATTATTAGTGTGTCCGAATTAAGGGAAAATGATACTTTTTATTTAAATACAGGGTGATCGAATTTTTACTGCCCTACTCACTATTTGAAGTATCCATTTTTTGGTTTTTCGCTTTGTCTAACTGTACCAGCGGGGCCCGGCAATTGAAAATTCGTACATATATGTACAAATGTCCATAGAATCGAATGGCGCAAACCGCGTCAAGAAATCTTGTACCGTTCATTAGTTATAGGCCGACAAAGTGAAAAAAACATGAGAGATTTCTAATCAAAATAAAACTTTCTATTTTAGAAACAAAAGGCCAAAGAATTTTTTAAATATTTTTCCCATTATTAGTGTGTCCGAATTAAGGGAAAATGATACTTTTTATTTAAATACAGGGTGATCGAATTTTTACTGCCCTACTCACCATTTGAAGTATCCATTTTTTGGTTTTTCGCTTTGTCTAACTGTACCAGCGGGGCCCGGCAATTGAAAATTCGTACATATATGTACAAATGTCCATAGAATCGAATGGCGCAAACCGCGTCAAGAAATCTTGTACCGTTCATTAGTTATAGGCCGACAAAATGAAAAAAACATGAGAGATTTCTAATGAAACTAAACTTTCTATTTTAGAAACAAAAGGCCAAAGAATTTTTTAATTATTTTTCCCATTATTAGAGTGTCCGAATTAAGGGAAAATGATACTTTTTATTTAAATACAGGGTGATCGAATTTTTACTGCCCTACTCACTATTTGAAGTATCAATTTTTTTGTTTTTCGCTTTGTCTAACTGTACCAGCGGGGCCCGGCAATTGAAAATTCGTACATATATGTACAAATGTCCATAGAATCGAATGGCGCAAACCGCGTCAAGAAATCTTGTACCGTTCATTAGTTATAGGCCGACAAAATCAAAAAAACATGAGAGATTTCTAATGAAACTAAAACTTTCTATTTTAGAAACAAAAGGCCAAAGAATTTTTTAATTATTTTTCCCATTATTAGTGTGTCCGAATTAAGGGAAAATGATACTTTTTATTTAAATACAGGGTGATCGAATTTTTACTGCCCTACTCACTATTTGAAGTATCCATTTTTTGGTTTTTCGCTTTGTCTAACTGTACCAGCGGGGCCCGGAAATTGAAAATTCGTACATATATGTACAAATGTCCATAGAATCGAATGGCGCAAACCGCGTCAAGAAATCTTGTACCGTTCATTAGTTATAGGCCGACAAAGTGAAAAAAACATGAGAGATTTCTAATCAAAATAAAACTTTCTATTTTAGAAACAAAAGGCCAAAGAATTTTTTAAATATTTTTCCCATTATTAGTGTGTCCGAATTAAGGGAAAATGATACTTTTTATTTAAATACAGGGTGATCGAATTTTTACTGCCCTACTCACCATTTGAAGTATCCATTTTTTGGTTTTTCGCTTTGTCTAACTGTACCAGCGGGGCCCGGCAATTGAAAATTCGTACATATATGTACAAATGTCCATAGAATCGAATAGCGCAAACCGCGTCAAAAAATCTTGTACCGTTCATTAGTTATAGGCCGACAAAGTGAAAAAAACATGAGAGATTTCTAATCAAAATAAAACTTTCTATTTTAGAAACAAAAGGCCAAAGAATTTTTTAATTATTTTTCCCATTATTAGTGTGTCCGAATTAAGGGAAAATGATACTTTTTATTTAAATACAGGGTGATCGAATTTTTACTGCCGTACTCACTATTTGAAGTATCCATTTTTTGGTTTTTCGCTTTGTCTAACTGTACCAGCGGGGCCCGGCAATTGAAAATTCGTACATATATGTACAAATGTCCATAGAATCGAATGGCGCAAACCGCGTCAAGAAATCTTGTACCGTTCATTAGTTATAGGCCGACAAAATGAAAAAAACATGAGAGATTTCTAATGAAACTAAAACTTTCTATTTTAGAAACAAAAGGCCAAAGAATTTTTTAATTATTTTTCCCATTATTAGTGTGTCCGAATTAAGGGAAAATGATACTTTTTATTTAAATACAGGGTGATCGAATTTTTACTGCCCTACTCACCATTTGAAGTATCCATTTTTTGGTTTTTCGCTTTGTCTAACTGTACCAGCGGGGCCCGGCAATTGAAAATTCGTACATATATGTACAAATGTCCATAGAATCGAATAGCGCAAACCGCGTCAAAAAATCTTGTACCGTTCATTAGTTATAGGCCGACAAAGTGAAAAAAACATGAGAGATTTCTAATCAAAATAAAACTTTCTATTTTAGAAACAAAAGGCCAAAGAATTTTTTAATTATTTTTCCCATTATTAGTGTGTCCGAATTAAGGGAAAATGATACTTTTTATTTAAATACAGGGTGATCGAATTTTTACTGCCCTACTCACTATTTGAAGTATCCATTTTTTGGTTTTTCGCTTTGTCTAACTGTACCAGCGGGGCCCGGCAATTGAAAATTCGTACATATATGTACAAATGTCCATAGAATCGAATGGCGCAAACCGCGTCAAGAAATCTTGTACCGTTCATTAGTTATAGGCCGACAAAATGAAAAAAACATGAGAGATTTCTAATGAAACTAAAACTTTCTATTTTAGAAACAAAAGGCCAAAGAATTTTTTAATTATTTTTCCCATTATTAGTGTGTCCGAATTAAGGGAAAATTATACTTTTTATTTAAATACAGGGTGATCGAATTTTTACTGCCCTACTCACTATTTGAAGTATCCATTTTTTTGTTTTTCGCTTTGTCTAACTGTACCAGCGGGGCCCGGCAATTGAAAATTCATACATATATGTACAAATGTCCATAGAATCGAATGGCGCAAACCGCGTCAAGAAATCTTGTACCGTTCATTAGTTATAGGCCGACAAAATGAAAAAAACATGAGAGATTTCTAATGAAACTAAAACTTTCTATTTTAGAAACAAAAGGCCAAAGAATTTTTTAATTATTTTTCCCATTATTAGTGTGTCCGAATTAAGGGAAAATGATACTTTTTATTTAAATACAGGGTGATCGAATTTTTACTGCCCTACTCACTATTTGAAGTATCCATTTTTTGGTTTTTCGCTTTGTCTAACTGTACCAGCGGGGCCCGGAAATTGAAAATTCGTACATATATGTACAAATGTCCATAGAATCGAATGGCGCAAACCGCGTCAAGAAATCTTGTACCGTTCATTAGTTATAGCCCGACAAAGTGAAAAAAACATGAGAGATTTCTAATCAAAATAAAACTTTCTATTTTAGAAACAAAAGGCCAAAGAATTTTTTAAATATTTTCCCCATTATTAGTGTGTCCGAATTAAGGGAAAATGATACTTTTTATTTAAATACAGGGTGATCGAATTTTTACTGCCCTACTCACCATTTGAAGTATCCATTTTTTGGTTTTTCGCTTTGTCTAACTGTACCAGCGGGGCCCGGCAATTGAAAATTCATACATATATGTACAAATGTCCATAGAATCGAATGGCGCAAACCGCGTCAAGAAATCTTGTACCGTTCATTAGTTATAGGCCGACAAAATGAAAAAAACATGAGAGATTTCTAATGAAACTAAAACTTTCTATTTTAGAAACAAAAGGCCAAAGAATTTTTTAATTATTTTTCCCATTATTAGAGTGTCCGAATTAAGGGAAAATGATACTTTTTATTTAAATACAGGGTGATCGAATTTTTACTGCCCTACTCACTATTTGAAGTATCCATTTTTTTGTTTTTCGCTTTGTCTAACTGTACCAGCGGGGCCCGGCAATTGAAAATTCGTACATATATGTACAAATGTCCATAGAATCGAATGGCGCAAACCGCGTCAAGAAATCTTGTACCGTTCATTAGTTATAGGCCGACAAAGTGAAAAAAACATGAGAGATTTCTAATCAAAATAAAACTTTCTATTTTAGAAACAAAAGGCCAAAGAATTTTTTAATTATTTTTCCCATTATTAGTGTGTCCGAATTAAGGGAAAATGATACTTTTTATTTAAATACAGGGTGATCGAATTTTTACTGCCCTACTCACTATTTGAAGTATCCATTTTTTGGTTTTTCGCTTTGTCTAACTGTACCAGCGGGGCCCGGCAATTGAAAATTCGTACATATATGTACAAATGTCCATAGAATCGAATGGCGCAAACCGCGTCAAGAAATCTTGTACCGTTCATTAGTTATAGGCCGACAAAATGAAAAAAACATGAGAGATTTCTAATGAAACTAAAACTTTCTATTTTAGAAACAAAAGGCCAAAGAATTTTTTAATTATTTTTCCCATTATTAGTGTGTCCGAATTAAGGGAAAATTATACTTTTTATTTAAATACAGGGTGATCGAATTTTTACTGCCCTACTCACTATTTGAAGTATCCATTTTTTTGTTTTTCGCTTTGTCTAACTGTACCAGCGGGGCCCGGCAATTGAAAATTCATACATATATGTACAAATGTCCATAGAATCGAATGGCGCAAACCGCGTCAAGAAATCTTGTACCGTTCATTAGTTATAGGCCGACAAAATGAAAAAAACATGAGAGATTTCTAATGAAACTAAAACTTTCTATTTTAGAAACAAAAGGCCAAAGAATTTTTTAATTATTTTTCCCATTATTAGTGTGTCCGAATTAAGGGAAAATGATACTTTTTATTTAAATACAGGGTGATCGAATTTTTACTGCCCTACTCGCTATTTGAAGTATCCATTTTTTGGTTTTTCGCTTTGTCTAACTGTACCAGCGGGGCCCGGAAATTGAAAATTCGTACATATATGTACAAATGTCCATAGAATCGAATGGCGCAAACCGCGTCAAGAAATCTTGTACCGTTCATTAGTTATAGCCCGACAAAGTGAAAAAAACATGAGAGATTTCTAATCAAAATAAAACTTTCTATTTTAGAAACAAAAGGCCAAAGAATTTTTTAAATATTTTCCCCATTATTAGTGTGTCCGAATTAAGGGAAAATGATACTTTTTATTTAAATACAGGGTGATCGAATTTTTACTGCCCTACTCACCATTTGAAGTATCCATTTTTTGGTTTTTCGCTTTGTCTAACTGTACCAGCGGGGCCCGGCAATTGAAAATTCATACATATATGTACAAATGTCCATAGAATCGAATGGCGCAAACCGCGTCAAGAAATCTTGTACCGTTCATTAGTTATAGGCCGACAAAATGAAAAAAACATGAGAGATTTCTAATGAAACTAAAACTTTCTATTTTAGAAACAAAAGGCCAAAGAATTTTTTAATTATTTTTCCCATTATTAGAGTGTCCGAATTAAGGGAAAATGATACTTTTTATTTAAATACAGGGTGATCGAATTTTTACTGCCCTACTCACTATTTGAAGTATCCATTTTTTTGTTTTTCGCTTTGTCTAACTGTACCAGCGGGGCCCGGCAATTGAAAATTCGTACATATATGTACAAATGTCCATAGAATCGAATGGCGCAAACCGCGTCAAGAAATCTTGTACCGTTCATTAGTTATAGGCCGACAAAGTGAACAAAACATGAGAGATTTCTAATGAAACTAAAACTTTCTATTTTAGAAACAAAAGGCCAAAGAATTTTTTAATTATTTTTCCCATTATTAGTGTGTCCGAATTAAGGGAAAATGATACTTTTTATTTAAATACAGGGTGATCGAATTTTTACTGCCCTACTCACTATTTGAAGTATCCATTTTTTGGTTTTTCGCTTTGTCTAACTGTACCAGCGGGGCCCGGAAATTGAAAATTCGTACATATATGTACAAATGTCCATAGAATCGAATGGCGCAAACCGCGTCAAGAAATCTTGTACCGTTCATTAGTTATAGCCCGATAAAGTGAAAAAAACATGAGAGATTTCTAATCAAAATAAAACTTTCTATTTTAGAAACAAAAGGCCAAAGAATTTTTTAAATATTTTCCCCATTATTAGTGTGTCCGAATTAAGGGAAAATGATACTTTTTATTTAAATACAGGGTGATCGAATTTTTACTGCCCTACTCACCATTTGAAGTATCCATTTTTTGGTTTTTCGCTTTGTCTAACTGTACCAGCGGGGCCCGGCAATTGAAAATTCATACATATATGTACAAATGTCCATAGAATCGAATGGCGCAAACCGCGTCAAGAAATCTTGTACCGTTCATTAGTTATAGGCCGACAAAATGAAAAAAACATGAGAGATTTCTAATGAAACTAAAACTTTCTATTTTAGAAACAAAAGGCCAAAGAATTTTTTAATTATTTTTCCCATTATTAGAGTGTCCGAATTAAGGGAAAATGATACTTTTTATTTAAATACAGGGTGATCGAATTTTTACTGCCCTACTCACTATTTGAAGTATCCATTTTTTTGTTTTTCGCTTTGTCTAACTGTACCAGCGGGGCCCGGCAATTGAAAATTCGTACATATATGTACAAATGTCCATAGAATCGAATGGCGCAAACCGCGTCAAGAAATCTTGTACCGTTCATTAGTTATAGGCCGACAAAGTGAACAAAACATGAGAGATTTCTAATGAAACTAAAACTTTCTATTTTGAAAACTAAAGGCAAAAGAATTTTTTAATTATTTTCCCATAATTAGTGCATCCGAATTAAAGGAAAATGATACTTTTTATTTAAATACAGGGTGATCGAATTTTTACTGCCCTACTCACTATTTGAAGTATCCATTTTTTGGTTTTTCGCTTTGTCTAACTGTACCAGCGGGGCCCGGAAATTGAAAATTCGTACATATATGTACAAATGTCCATAGAATCGAATGGCGCAAACCGCGTCAAGAAATCTTGTACCGTTCATTAGTTATAGCCCGACAAAGTGAAAAAAACATGAGAGATTTCTAATCAAAATAAAACTTTCTATTTTAGAAACAAAAGGCCAAAGAATTTTTTAAATATTTTCCCCATTATTAGTGTGTCCGAATTAAGGGAAAATGATACTTTTTATTTAAATACAGGGTGATCGAATTTTTACTGCCCTACTCACCATTTGAAGTATCCATTTTTTGGTTTTTCGCTTTGTCTAACTGTACCAGCGGGGCCCGGCAATTGAAAATTCATACATATATGTACAAATGTCCATAGAATCGAATGGCGCAAACCGCGTCAAGAAATCTTGTACCGTTCATTAGTTATAGGCCGACAAAATGAAAAAAACATGAGAGATTTCTAATGAAACTAAAACTTTCTATTTTAGAAACAAAAGGCCAAAGAATTTTTTAATTATTTTTCCCATTATTAGAGTGTCCGAATTAAGGGAAAATGATACTTTTTATTTAAATACAGGGTGATCGAATTTTTACTGCCCTACTCACTATTTGAAGTATCCATTTTTTTGTTTTTCGCTTTGTCTAACTGTACCAGCGGGGCCCGGCAATTGAAAATTCGTACATATATGTACAAATGTCCATAGAATCGAATGGCGCAAACCGCGTCAAGAAATCTTGTACCGTTCATTAGTTATAGGCCGAGAAAGTGAAAAAAACATGAGAGATTTCTAATCAAAATAAAACTTTCTATTTTAGAAACAAAAGGCCAAAGAATTTTTTAATTATTTTTCCCATTATTAGTGTGTCCGAATTAAGGGAAAATGATACTTTTTATTTAAATACAGGGTGATCGAATTTTTACTGCCCTACTCACTATTTGAAGTATCCATTTTTTGGTTTTTCGCTTTGTCTAACTGTACCAGCGGGGCCCGGCAATTGAAAATTCGTACATATATGTACAAATGTCCATAGAATCGAATGGCGCAAACCGCGTCAAGAAATCTTGTACCGTTCATTAGTTATAGGCCGACAAAATGAAAAAAACATGAGAGATTTCTAATGAAACTAAAACTTTCTATTTTAGAAACAAAAGGCCAAAGAATTTTTTAATTATTTTTCCCATTATTAGTGTGTCCGAATTAAGGGAAAATTATACTTTTTATTTAAATACAGGGTGATCGAATTTTTACTGCCCTACTCACTATTTGAAGTATCCATTTTTTTGTTTTTCGCTTTGTCTAACTGTACCAGCGGGGCCCGGCAATTGAAAATTCATACATATATGTACAAATGTCCATAGAATCGAATGGCGCAAACCGCGTCAAGAAATCTTGTACCGTTCATTAGTTATAGGCCGACAAAATGAAAAAAACATGAGAGATTTCTAATGAAACTAAAACTTTCTATTTTAGAAACAAAAGGCCAAAGAATTTTTTAATTATTTTTCCCATTATTAGTGTGTCCGAATTAAGGGAAAATGATACTTTTTATTTAAATACAGGGTGATCGAATTTTTACTGCCCTACTCACTATTTGAAGTATCCATTTTTTGGTTTTTCGCTTTGTCTAACTGTACCAGCGGGGCCCGGAAATTGAAAATTCGTACATATATGTACAAATGTCCATAGAATCGAATGGCGCAAACCGCGTCAAGAAATCTTGTACCGTTCATTAGTTATAGCCCGACAAAGTGAAAAAAACATGAGAGATTTCTAATCAAAATAAAACTTTCTATTTTAGAAACAAAAGGCCAAAGAATTTTTTAAATATTTTCCCCATTATTAGTGTGTCCGAATTAAGGGAAAATGATACTTTTTATTTAAATACAGGGTGATCGAATTTTTACTGCCCTACTCACCATTTGAAGTATCCATTTTTTGGTTTTTCGCTTTGTCTAACTGTACCAGCGGGGCCCGGCAATTGAAAATTCATACATATATGTACAAATGTCCATAGAATCGAATGGCGCAAACCGCGTCAAGAAATCTTGTACCGTTCATTAGTTATAGGCCGACAAAATGAAAAAAACATGAGAGATTTCTAATGAAACTAAAACTTTCTATTTTAGAAACAAAAGGCCAAAGAATTTTTTAATTATTTTTCCCATTATTAGAGTGTCCGAATTAAGGGAAAATGATACTTTTTATTTAAATACAGGGTGATCGAATTTTTACTGCCCTACTCACTATTTGAAGTATCCATTTTTTTGTTTTTCGCTTTGTCTAACTGTACCAGCGGGGCCCGGCAATTGAAAATTCGTACATATATGTACAAATGTCCATAGAATCGAATGGCGCAAACCGCGTCAAGAAATCTTGTACCGTTCATTAGTTATAGGCCGACAAAGTGAACAAAACATGAGAGATTTCTAATGAAACTAAAACTTTCTATTTTAGAAACAAAAGGCCAAAGAATTTTTTAATTATTTTTCCCATTATTAGTGTGTCCGAATTAAGGGAAAATGATACTTTTTATTTAAATACAGGGTGATCGAATTTTTACTGCCCTACTCACTATTTGAAGTATCCATTTTTTGGTTTTTCGCTTTGTCTAACTGTACCAGCGGGGCCCGGAAATTGAAAATTCGTACATATATGTACAAATGTCCATAGAATCGAATGGCGCAAACCGCGTCAAGAAATCTTGTACCGTTCATTAGTTATAGCCCGATAAAGTGAAAAAAACATGAGAGATTTCTAATCAAAATAAAACTTTCTATTTTAGAAACAAAAGGCCAAAGAATTTTTTAAATATTTTCCCCATTATTAGTGTGTCCGAATTAAGGGAAAATGATACTTTTTATTTAAATACAGGGTGATCGAATTTTTACTGCCCTACTCACCATTTGAAGTATCCATTTTTTGGTTTTTCGCTTTGTCTAACTGTACCAGCGGGGCCCGGCAATTGAAAATTCATACATATATGTACAAATGTCCATAGAATCGAATGGCGCAAACCGCGTCAAGAAATCTTGTACCGTTCATTAGTTATAGGCCGACAAAATGAAAAAAACATGAGAGATTTCTAATGAAACTAAAACTTTCTATTTTAGAAACAAAAGGCCAAAGAATTTTTTAATTATTTTTCCCATTATTAGAGTGTCCGAATTAAGGGAAAATGATACTTTTTATTTAAATACAGGGTGATCGAATTTTTACTGCCCTACTCACTATTTGAAGTATCCATTTTTTTGTTTTTCGCTTTGTCTAACTGTACCAGCGGGGCCCGGCAATTGAAAATTCGTACATATATGTACAAATGTCCATAGAATCGAATGGCGCAAACCGCGTCAAGAAATCTTGTACCGTTCATTAGTTATAGGCCGACAAAGTGAACAAAACATGAGAGATTTCTAATGAAACTAAAACTTTCTATTTTGAAAACTAAAGGCAAAAGAATTTTTTAATTATTTTCCCATAATTAGTGCATCCGAATTAAAGGAAAATGATACTTTTTATTTAAATACAGGGTGATCGAATTTTTACTGCCCTACTCACTATTTGAAGTATCCATTTTTTTGTTTTTCGCTTTGTCTAACTGTACCAGCGGGGCCCGGCAATTGAAAATTCGTACATATATGTACAAATGTCCATAGAATCGAATGGCGCAAACCGCGTCAAGAAATCTTGTACCGTTCATTAGTTATAGGCCGACAAAGTGAAAAAAACATGAGAGATTTCTAATCAAAATAAAACTTTCTATTTTAGAAACAAAAGGCCAAAGAATTTTTTAAATATTTTCCCCATTATTAGTGTGTCCGAATTAAGGGAAAATGATACTTTTTATTTAAATACAGGGTGATCGAATTTTTACTGCCCTACTCACCATTTGAAGTATCCATTTTTTGGTTTTTCGCTTTGTCTAACTGTACCAGCGGGGCCCGGCAATTGAAAATTCGTACATATATGTACAAATGTCCATAGAATCGAATGGCGCAAACCGCGTCAAAAAATCTTGTACCGTTCATTAGTTATAGGCCGACAAAGTGAAAAAAACATGAGAGATTTCTAATCAAAATAAAACTTTCTATTTTAGAAACAAAAGGCGAAAGAATTTTTTAAATATTTTTCTCATTATTAGTGTGTCCGAATTAAGGGAAAATGATACTTTTTATTTAAATACAGGGTGATCGAATTTTTACTGCCCTACTCACTATTTGAAGTATCCATTTTTTGGTTTTTCGCTTTGTCTAACTGTACCAGCGGGGCCCGGCAATTGAAAATTCGTACATATATGTACAAATGTCCATAGAATCGAATGGCGCAAACCGCGTCAAGAAATCTTGTACCGTTCATTAGTTATAGGCCGACAAAGTGAACAAAACATGAGAGATTTCTAATGAAACTAAAACTTTCTATCTTGAAAACCAAAGGCAAAAGAATTTTTTAATTATTTTTCCCATTATTAGTGTGTCCGAATTAAGGGAAAATGATACTTTTTATTTAAATACAGGGTGATCGAATTTTTACTGCCCTACTCACTATTTGAAGTATCCATTTTTTTGTTTTTCGCTTTGTCTAACTGTACCAGCGGGGCCCGGCAATTGAAAATTCGTACATATATGTACAAATGTCCATAGAATCGAATGGCGCAAACCGCGTCAAGAAATCTTGTACCGTTCATTAGTTATAGGCCGACAAAATCAAAAAAACATGAGAGATTTCTAATGAAACTAAAACTTTCTATTTTAGAAACAAAAGGCCAAAGAATTTTTTAATTATTTTTCCCATTATTAGTGTGTCCGAATTAAGGGAAAATGATACTTTTTATTTAAATACAGGGTGATCGAATTTTTACTGCCCTACTCACTATTTGAAGTATCCATTTTTTGGTTTTTCGCTTTGTCTAACTGTAGCAGCGGGGCCCGGAAATTGAAAATTCGTACATATATGTACAAATGTCCATAGAATCGAATGGCGCAAACCGCGTCAAGAAATCTTGTACCGTTCATTAGTTATAGGCCGACAAAGTGAAAAAAACATGAGAGATTTCTAATCAAAATAAAACTTTCTATTTTAGAAACAAAAGGCCAAAGAATTTTTTAAATATTTTTCCCATTATTAGTGTGTCCGAATTAAGGGAAAATGATACTTTTTATTTAAATACAGGGTGATCGAATTTTTACTGCCCTACTCACCATTTGAAGTATCCATTTTTTGGTTTTTCGCTTTGTCTAACTGTACCAGCGGGGCCCGGCAATTGAAAATTCGTACATATATGTACAAATGTCCATAGAATCGAATGGCGCAAACCGCGTCAAAAAATCTTGTACCGTTCATTAGTTATAGGCCGACAAAGTGAAAAAAACATGAGAGATTTCTAATCAAAATAAAACTTTCTATTTTAGAAACAAAAGGCCAAAGAATTTTTTAATTATTTTTCCCATTATTAGTGTGTCCGAATTAAGGGAAAATGGTACTTTTTATTTAAATACAGGGTGATCGAATTTTTACTGCCCTACTCACTATTTGAAGTATCCATTTTTTGGTTTTTCGCTTTGTCTAACTGTACCAGCGGGGCCCGGCAATTGAAAATTCGTACATATATGTACAAATGTCCATAGAATCGAATGGCGCAAACCGCGTCAAGAAATCTTGTACCGTTCATTAGTTATAGGCCGACAAAATGAAAAAAACATGAGAGATTTCTAATGAAACTAAAACTTTCTATTTTAGAAACAAAAGGCCAAAGAATTTTTTAATTATTTTTCCCATTATTAGTGTGTCCGAATTAAGGGAAAATGATACTTTTTATTTAAATACAGGGTGATCGAATTTTTACTGCCCTACTCACTATTTGAAGTATCCATTTTTTTGTTTTTCGCTTTGTCTAACTGTACCAGCGGGGCCCGGCAATTGAAAATTCGTACATATATGTACAAATGTCCATAGAATCGAATGGCGCAAACCGCGTCAAGAAATCTTGTACCGTTCATTAGTTATAGGCCGACAAAGTGAAAAAAACATGAGAGATTTCTAATCAAAATAAAACTTTCTATTTTAGAAACAAAAGGCCAAAGAATTTTTTAATTATTTTTCCCATTATTAGTGTGTCCGAATTAAGGGAAAATGATACTTTTTATTTAAATACAGGGTGATCGAATTTTTACTGCCCTACTCACTATTTGAAGTATCCATTTTTTGGTTTTTCGCTTTGTCTAACTGTACCAGCGGGGCCCGGCAATTGAAAATTCGTACATATATGTACAAATGTCCATAGAATCGAATGGCGCAAACCGCGTCAAGAAATCTTGTACCGTTCATTAGTTATAGGCCGACAAAATGAAAAAAACATGAGAGATTTCTAATGAAACTAAAACTTTCTATTTTAGAAACAAAAGGCCAAAGAATTTTTTAATTATTTTTCCCATTATTAGTGTGTCCGAATTAAGGGAAAATGATACTTTTTATTTAAATACAGGGTGATCGAATTTTTACTGCCCTACTCACTATTTGAAGTATCCATTTTTTTGTTTTTCGCTTTGTCTAACTGTACCAGCGGGGCCCGGCAATTGAAAATTCGTACATATATGTACAAATGTCCATAGAATCGAATGGCGCAAACCGCGCCAAGAAATCTTGTACCGTTCATTAGTTATAGGCCGACAAAATGAAAAAAACATGAGAGATTTCTAATGAAACTAAAACTTTCTATTTTAGAAACAAAAGGCCAAAGAATTTTTTAAATATTTTTCCCATTATTAGTGTGTCCGAATTAAGGGAAAATGATACTTTTTATTTAAATACAGGGTGATCGAATTTTTACTGCCCTACTCACCATTTGAAGTATCCATTTTTTGGTTTTTCGCTTTGTCTAACTGTACCAGCGGGGCCCGGCAATTGAAAATTCGTACATATATGTACAAATGTCCATAGAATCGAATGGCGCAAACCGCGTCAAAAAATCTTGTACCGTTCATTAGTTATAGGCCGACAAAGTGAAAAAAACATGAGAGATTTCTAATCAAAATAAAACTTTCTATTTTAGAAACAAAAGGCCAAAGAATTTTTTAATTATTTTTCCCATTATTAGTGTGTCCGAATTAAGGGAAAATGGTACTTTTTATTTAAATACAGGGTGATCGAATTTTTACTGCCCTACTCACTATTTGAAGTATCCATTTTTTGGTTTTTCGCTTTGTCTAACTGTACCAGCGGGGCCCGGCAATTGAAAATTCGTACATATATGTACAAATGTCCATAGAATCGAATGGCGCAAACCGCGTCAAGAAATCTTGTACCGTTCATTAGTTATAGGCCGACAAAATGAAAAAAACATGAGAGATTTCTAATGAAACTAAAACTTTCTATTTTAGAAACAAAAGGCCAAAGAATTTTTTAATTATTTTTCCCATTATTAGTGTGTCCGAATTAAGGGAAAATGATACTTTTTATTTAAATACAGGGTGATCGAATTTTTACTGCCCTACTCACTATTTGAAGTATCCATTTTTTTGTTTTTCGCTTTGTCTAACTGTACCAGCGGGGCCCGGCAATTGAAAATTCGTACATATATGTACAAATGTCCATAGAATCGAATGGCGCAAACCGCGTCAAGAAATCTTGTACCGTTCATTAGTTATAGGCCGACAAAGTGAAAAAAACATGAGAGATTTCTAATCAAAATAAAACTTTCTATTTTAGAAACAAAAGGCCAAAGAATTTTTTAATTATTTTTCCCATTATTAGTGTGTCCGAATTAAGGGAAAATGATACTTTTTATTTAAATACAGGGTGATCGAATTTTTACTGCCCTACTCACTATTTGAAGTATCCATTTTTTGGTTTTTCGCTTTGTCTAACTGTACCAGCGGGGCCCGGCAATTGAAAATTCGTACATATATGTACAAATGTCCATAGAATCGAATGGCGCAAACCGCGTCAAGAAATCTTGTACCGTTCATTAGTTATAGGCCGACAAAATGAAAAAAACATGAGAGATTTCTAATGAAACTAAAACTTTCTATTTTAGAAACAAAAGGCCAAAGAATTTTTTAATTATTTTTCCCATTATTAGTGTGTCCGAATTAAGGGAAAATGATACTTTTTATTTAAATACAGGGTGATCGAATTTTTACTGCCCTACTCACTATTTGAAGTATCCATTTTTTTGTTTTTCGCTTTGTCTAACTGTACCAGCGGGGCCCGGCAATTGAAAATTCGTACATATATGTACAAATGTCCATAGAATCGAATGGCGCAAACCGCGCCAAGAAATCTTGTACCGTTCATTAGTTATAGGCCGACAAAATGAAAAAAACATGAGAGATTTCTAATGAAACTAAAACTTTCTATTTTAGAAACAAAAGGCCAAAGAATTTTTTAATTATTTTTCCCATTATTAGTGTGTCCGAATTAAGGGAAAATGATACTTTTTATTTAAATACAGGGTGATCGAATTTTTACTGCCCTACTCACTATTTGAAGTATCCATTTTTTTGTTTTTCGCTTTGTCTAACTGTACCAGCGGGGCCCGGCAATTGAAAATTCGTACATATATGTACAAATGTCCATAGAATCGAATGGCGCAAACCGCGTCAAGAAATCTTGTACCGTTCATTAGTTATAGGCCGACAAAATCAAAAAAACATGAGAGATTTCTAATGAAACTAAAACTTTCTATTTTAGAAACAAAAGGCCAAAGAATTTTTTAATTATTTTTCCCATTATTAGTGTGTCCGAATTAAGGGAAAATGATACTTTTTATTTAAATACAGGGTGATCGAATTTTTACTGCCCTACTCACTATTTGAAGTATCCATTTTTTTGTTTTTCGCTTTGTCTAACTGTACCAGCGGGGCCCGGCAATTGAAAATTCGTACATATATGTACAAATGTCCATAGAATCGAATGGCGCAAACCGCGCCAAGAAATCTTGTACCGTTCATTAGTTATAGGCCGACAAAATGAAAAAAACATGAGAGATTTCTAATGAAACTAAAACTTTCTATTTTAGAAACAAAAGGCCAAAGAATTTTTTAAATATTTTTCCCATTATTAGTGTGTCCGAATTAAGGGAAAATGATACTTTTTATTTAAATACAGGGTGATCGAATTTTTACTGCCCTACTCACCATTTGAAGTATCCATTTTTTGGTTTTTCGCTTTGTCTAACTGTACCAGCGGGGCCCGGCAATTGAAAATTCGTACATATATGTACAAATGTCCATAGAATCGAATGGCGCAAACCGCGTCAAAAAATCTTGTACCGTTCATTAGTTATAGGCCGACAAAGTGAAAAAAACATGAGAGATTTCTAATCAAAATAAAACTTTCTATTTTAGAAACAAAAGGCCAAAGAATTTTTTAATTATTTTTCCCATTATTAGTGTGTCCGAATTAAGGGAAAATGGTACTTTTTATTTAAATACAGGGTGATCGAATTTTTACTGCCCTACTCACTATTTGAAGTATCCATTTTTTGGTTTTTCGCTTTGTCTAACTGTACCAGCGGGGCCCGGCAATTGAAAATTCGTACATATATGTACAAATGTCCATAGAATCGAATGGCGCAAACCGCGTCAAGAAATCTTGTACCGTTCATTAGTTATAGGCCGACAAAATGAAAAAAACATGAGAGATTTCTAATGAAACTAAAACTTTCTATTTTAGAAACAAAAGGCCAAAGAATTTTTTAATTATTTTTCCCATTATTAGTGTGTCCGAATTAAGGGAAAATGATACTTTTTATTTAAATACAGGGTGATCGAATTTTTACTGCCCTACTCACTATTTGAAGTATCCATTTTTTTGTTTTTCGCTTTGTCTAACTGTACCAGCGGGGCCCGGCAATTGAAAATTCGTACATATATGTACAAATGTCCATAGAATCGAATGGCGCAAACCGCGTCAAGAAATCTTGTACCGTTCATTAGTTATAGGCCGACAAAGTGAAAAAAACATGAGAGATTTCTAATCAAAATAAAACTTTCTATTTTAGAAACAAAAGGCCAAAGAATTTTTTAATTATTTTTCCCATTATTAGTGTGTCCGAATTAAGGGAAAATGATACTTTTTATTTAAATACAGGGTGATCGAATTTTTACTGCCCTACTCACTATTTGAAGTATCCATTTTTTTGTTTTTCGCTTTGTCTAACTGTACCAGCGGGGCCCGGCAATTGAAAATTCGTACATATATGTACAAATGTCCATAGAATCGAATGGCGCAAACCGCGCCAAGAAATCTTGTACCGTTCATTAGTTATAGGCCGACAAAATGAAAAAAACATGAGAGATTTCTAATGAAACTAAAACTTTCTATTTTAGAAACAAAAGGCCAAAGAATTTTTTAATTATTTTTCCCATTATTAGTGTGTCCGAATTAAGGGAAAATGATACTTTTTATTTAAATACAGGGTGATCGAATTTTTACTGCCCTACTCACTATTTGAAGTATCCATTTTTTTGTTTTTCGCTTTGTCTAACTGTACCAGCGGGGCCCGGCAATTGAAAATTCGTACATATATGTACAAATGTCCATAGAATCGAATGGCGCAAACCGCGTCAAGAAATCTTGTACCGTTCATTAGTTATAGGCCGACAAAATCAAAAAAACATGAGAGATTTCTAATGAAACTAAAACTTTCTATTTTAGAAACAAAAGGCCAAAGAATTTTTTAATTATTTTTCCCATTATTAGTGTGTCCGAATTAAGGGAAAATGATACTTTTTATTTAAATACAGGGTGATCGAATTTTTACTGCCCTACTCACTATTTGAAGTATCCATTTTTTGGTTTTTCGCTTTGTCTAACTGTACCAGCGGGGCCCGGAAATTGAAAATTCGTACATATATGTACAAATGTCCATAGAATCGAATGGCGCAAACCGCGTCAAGAAATCTTGTACCGTTCATTAGTTATAGGCCGACAAAGTGAAAAAAACATGAGAGATTTCTAATCAAAATAAAACTTTCTATTTTAGAAACAAAAGGCCAAAGAATTTTTTAAATATTTTTCCCATTATTAGTGTGTGAGAGATTTCTAATCAAAATAAAACTTTCTATTTTAGAAACAAAGGGCCAAAGAATTTTTTAAATATTTTTCTCATTATTAGTGTGTCCGAATTAAGGGAAAATGATACTTTTTATTTAAATACAGGGTGATCGAATTTTTACTGCCCTACTCACTATTTGAAGTATCCATTTTTTGGTTTTTCGCTTTGTCTAACTGTACCAGCGGGGCCCGGCAATTGAAAATTCGTACATGTATGTACAAATGTCCATAGAATCGAATGGCGCAAACCGCGTCAAGAAATCTTGTACCGTTCATTAGTTATAGGCCGACAAAGTGAACAAAACATGAGAGATTTCTAATGAAACTAAAACTTTCTATTTTGAAAACTAAAGGCAAAAGAATTTTTTAATTATTTTCCCATAATTAGTGCATCCGAATTAAAGGAAAATGATACTTTTTATTTAAATACAGGGTGATCGAATTTTTTCTGCCCTACTGACTATTTGAAGTATCCATTTTTTGGTTTTTCGCTTTGTCTATTTGTCTAACTGTACCAGCGGGGCCCGGCTATTGAAAATTCGTACATATATGTACAAATGTCCATAGAATCGAATGGCGCAAACCGCGTCAAGAAATCTTGTACCGTTCATTAGTTATAGGCCGACAAAATGAAAAAAACATGAGAGATTTCTAATGAAACTAAAACTTTCTATTTTAGAAACAAAAGGCCAAAGAATTTTTTAATTATTTTTCCCATTATTAGTGTGTCCGAATTAAGGGAAAATGATACTTTTTATTTAAATACAGGGTGATCGAATTTTTACTGCCCTACTGACTATTTGAAGTATCCATTTTTTGGTTTTTCGCTTTGTCTAACTGTACCAGCGGGGCCCGGCAATTGAAAATTCGTACATATATGTACAAATGTCCATAAAATCGAATGGCGCAAACCGCGTCAAGAAATCTTGTACCGTTCATTAGATATATTCCGACAAATTGAAAAAAACATGAGAGATTTCTAATCAAAATAAAACTTTCTATTTTGAAAACTAAAGGCCAAAGAATTTTTTAATTATTTTTCCCATTATTAGTGTGTCCGAATTAAGGGAAAATGATACTTTTTATTTAAATACAGGGTGATCGAATTTTTACTGCCCTACTGACTATTTGAAGTATCCTTTTTTGGTTTTTCGCTTTGTCTAACTGTACCAGCAGGGCCCGGCAATTGAAAATTCGTACATATATGTACAAATGTCCATAGAATCGAATGGCATAAACCGCGTCAAGAAGTCTTGTACCGTTCATTAGATATAGGCCGACAAAGTGAAAAAAACATGAGAGATTTCTAATCAAAATAAAACTTTCTATTTTAGAAACAACAGGCCAAAGAATTTTTTAATTATTTTCCCATAATTAGTGCATCCGAATTAAAGGAAAATGATACTTTTTATTTAAATACAGGGTGATCGAATTTTTACTACTCTACAGACTATTTGAAATATCCATTTTTTGGTTTTTCGCTTTGTCTAACTGTACCAGCGGGGCCCGGCAATTGAAAATTCGTACATATGTGTACAAATGTCCATAGAATCGAATGGCGCAAACCGCGTCAAGAAATCTTGTACCGTTCATTAGTTATAGGCCGACAAAGTGAAAAAAACATGAGAGATTTCTAATCAAAATAAAACTTTCTATTTTAGAAACAAAAGGCCAAAGAATTTTTTAAATATTTTTCTCATTATTAGTGTGTCCGAATTAAGGGAAAATGATACTTTTTATTTAAATACAGGGTGATCGAATTTTTACTGCCCTACTCACTATTTGAAGTATCCATTTTTTGGTTTTTCGCTTTGTCTAACTGTACCAGCGGGGCCCGGAAATTGAAAATTCGTACATATATGTACAAATGTCCATAGAATCGAATGGCGCAAACCGCGTCAAGAAATCTTGTACCGTTCATTAGTTATAGGCCGACAAAATGAAAAAAACATGAGAGATTTCTAATGAAACTAAAACTTTCTATTTTAGAAACAAAAGGCCAAAGAATTTTTTAATTATTTTTCCCATTATTAGTGTGTCCGAATTAAGGGAAAATGATACTTTTTATTTAAATACAGGGTGATCGAATTTTTACTGCCCTACTCACTATTTGAAGTATCCATTTTTTTGTTTTTCGCTTTGTCTAACTGTACCAGCGGGGCCCGGCAATTGAAAATTCGTACATATATGTACAAATGTCCATAGAATCGAATGGCGCAAACCGCGTCAAGAAATCTTGTACCGTTCATTAGTTATAGGCCGACAAAGTGAAAAAAACATGAGAGATTTCTAATCAAAATAAAACTTTCTATTTTAGAAACAAAAGGCCAAAGAATTTTTTAATTATTTTTCCCATTATTAGTGTGTCCGAATTAAGGGAAAATGATACTTTTTATTTAAATACAGGGTGATCGAATTTTTACTGCCCTACTCACTATTTGAAGTATCCATTTTTTTGTTTTTCGCTTTGTCTAACTGTACCAGCGGGGCCCGGCAATTGAAAATTCGTACATATATGTACAAATGTCCATAGAATCGAATGGCGCAAACCGCGCCAAGAAATCTTGTACCGTTCATTAGTTATAGGCCGACAAAATGAAAAAAACATGAGAGATTTCTAATGAAACTAAAACTTTCTATTTTAGAAACAAAAGGCCAAAGAATTTTTTAATTATTTTTCCCATTATTAGTGTGTCCGAATTAAGGGAAAATGATACTTTTTATTTAAATACAGGGTGATCGAATTTTTACTGCCCTACTCACTATTTGAAGTATCCATTTTTTTGTTTTTCGCTTTGTCTAACTGTACCAGCGGGGCCCGGCAATTGAAAATTCGTACATATATGTACAAATGTCCATAGAATCGAATGGCGCAAACCGCGTCAAGAAATCTTGTACCGTTCATTAGTTATAGGCCGACAAAATCAAAAAAACATGAGAGATTTCTAATGAAACTAAAACTTTCTATTTTAGAAACAAAAGGCCAAAGAATTTTTTAATTATTTTTCCCATTATTAGTGTGTCCGAATTAAGGGAAAATGATACTTTTTATTTAAATACAGGGTGATCGAATTTTTACTGCCCTACTCACTATTTGAAGTATCCATTTTTTGGTTTTTCGCTTTGTCTAACTGTACCAGCGGGGCCCGGAAATTGAAAATTCGTACATATATGTACAAATGTCCATAGAATCGAATGGCGCAAACCGCGTCAAGAAATCTTGTACCGTTCATTAGTTATAGGCCGACAAAGTGAAAAAAACATGAGAGATTTCTAATCAAAATAAAACTTTCTATTTTAGAAACAAAAGGCCAAAGAATTTTTTAAATATTTTTCCCATTATTAGTGTGTGAGAGATTTCTAATCAAAATAAAACTTTCTATTTTAGAAACAAAGGGCCAAAGAATTTTTTAAATATTTTTCTCATTATTAGTGTGTCCGAATTAAGGGAAAATGATACTTTTTATTTAAATACAGGGTGATCGAATTTTTACTGCCCTACTCACTATTTGAAGTATCCATTTTTTGGTTTTTCGCTTTGTCTAACTGTACCAGCGGGGCCCGGCAATTGAAAATTCGTACATGTATGTACAAATGTCCATAGAATCGAATGGCGCAAACCGCGTCAAGAAATCTTGTACCGTTCATTAGTTATAGGCCGACAAAGTGAACAAAACATGAGAGATTTCTAATGAAACTAAAACTTTCTATTTTGAAAACTAAAGGCAAAAGAATTTTTTAATTATTTTCCCATAATTAGTGCATCCGAATTAAAGGAAAATGATACTTTTTATTTAAATACAGGGTGATCGAATTTTTTCTGCCCTACTGACTATTTGAAGTATCCATTTTTTGGTTTTTCGCTTTGTCTATTTGTCTAACTGTACCAGCGGGGCCCGGCTATTGAAAATTCGTACATATATGTACAAATGTCCATAGAATCGAATGGCGCAAACCGCGTCAAGAAATCTTGTACCGTTCATTAGTTATAGGCCGACAAAATGAAAAAAACATGAGAGATTTCTAATGAAACTAAAACTTTCTATTTTAGAAACAAAAGGCCAAAGAATTTTTTAATTATTTTTCCCATTATTAGTGTGTCCGAATTAAGGGAAAATGATACTTTTTATTTAAATACAGGGTGATCGAATTTTTACTGCCCTACTGACTATTTGAAGTATCCATTTTTTGGTTTTTCGCTTTGTCTAACTGTACCAGCGGGGCCCGGCAATTGAAAATTCGTACATATATGTACAAATGTCCATAAAATCGAATGGCGCAAACCGCGTCAAGAAATCTTGTACCGTTCATTAGATATATTCCGACAAATTGAAAAAAACATGAGAGATTTCTAATCAAAATAAAACTTTCTATTTTGAAAACTAAAGGCCAAAGAATTTTTTAATTATTTTTCCCATTATTAGTGTGTCCGAATTAAGGGAAAATGATACTTTTTATTTAAATACAGGGTGATCGAATTTTTACTGCCCTACTGACTATTTGAAGTATCCTTTTTTGGTTTTTCGCTTTGTCTAACTGTACCAGCAGGGCCCGGCAATTGAAAATTCGTACATATATGTACAAATGTCCATAGAATCGAATGGCATAAACCGCGTCAAGAAGTCTTGTACCGTTCATTAGATATAGGCCGACAAAGTGAAAAAAACATGAGAGATTTCTAATCAAAATAAAACTTTCTATTTTAGAAACAACAGGCCAAAGAATTTTTTAATTATTTTCCCATAATTAGTGCATCCGAATTAAAGGAAAATGATACTTTTTATTTAAATACAGGGTGATCGAATTTTTACTACTCTACAGACTATTTGAAATATCCATTTTTTGGTTTTTCGCTTTGTCTAACTGTACCAGCGGGGCCCGGCAATTGAAAATTCGTACATATGTGTACAAATGTCCATAGAATCGAATGGCGCAAACCGCGTCAAGAAATCTTGTACCGTTCATTAGTTATAGGCCGACAAAGTGAAAAAAACATGAGAGATTTCTAATCAAAATAAAACTTTCTATTTTAGAAACAAAAGGCCAAAGAATTTTTTAAATATTTTTCTCATTATTAGTGTGTCCGAATTAAGGGAAAATGATACTTTTTATTTAAATACAGGGTGATCGAATTTTTACTGCCCTACTCACTATTTGAAGTATCCATTTTTTGGTTTTTCGCTTTGTCTAACTGTACCAGCGGGGCCCGGAAATTGAAAATTCGTACATATATGTACAAATGTCCATAGAATCGAATGGCGCAAACCGCGTCAAGAAATCTTGTACCGTTCATTAGTTATAGGCCGACAAAGTGAACAAAACATGAGAGATTTCTAATGAAACTAAAACTTTCTATTTTGAAAACTAAAGGCCAAAGAATTTTTTAATTATTTTTCCCATTATTAGTGTGTCCGAATTAAGGGAAAATGATACTTTTTATTTATTTATTTATAATATAATAAAAATAATGATCGAATTTTTACTGCCCTACTGACTATTTGAAGTATCCTTTTTTGGTTTTTCGCTTTGTCTAACTGTACCAGCGGGGCCCGGCAATTGAAAATTCGTACATATATGTACAAATGTCCATAGAATCGAATGGCGTAAACCGCGTCAAGAAATCTTGTACCGTTCATTAGTTATAGGCCGACAAAGTGAAAAAAACATGAGAGATTTCTAATCAAAATAAAACTTTCTATTTTAGAAACAAAAGGCCAAAGAATTTTTTAATTATTTTCCCATAATTAGTGCATCCGAATTAAAGGAAAATGATACTTTTTATTTAAATACAGGGTGATCGAATTTTTACTACTCTACAGACTATTTGAAATATCCATTTTTTGGTTTTTCGCTTTGTCTAACTGTACCAGCGGGGCCCGGAAATTGAAAATTCGTACATATATGCACAAATGTCCATAGAATCGAATGGCGCAAACCGCGTCAAGAAATCTTGTACCGTTCATTAGTTATAGTCCGACAAAGTGAAAAAAACATGAGAGATTTCTAATCAAAATAAAACTTTCTATTTTAGAAACAAAAGGCCAAAGAATTTTTTAATTATTTTTCCCATTATTAGTGTGTCCGAATTAAGGGAAAATGATACATTTTATTTAAATACAGGGTGATCGAATTTTTACTGCCCTACTGACAATTTGAAGTATCCATTTTTTGGTTTTTCACTTTGTCTAACTGTACCAGCGGGGCCCGGCAATTAAAAATTCGTACATATATGTACAAATGTCCATAAAATCGAATGGCGCAAACCGCGTCAAGAAATCTTGTACCGTTCATTAGTTATAGGCCGACAAAGTGAACAAAACATGAGAGATTTCTAATGAAACTAAAACTTTCTATTTTGAAAACTAAAGGCCAAAGAATTTTTTAATTATTTTTCCCATTATTAGTGTGTCCGAATTAAGGGAAAATGATACTTTTTATTTATTTATTTATTTATAATATAATAAAAATAATGATCGAATTTTTACTGCCCTACTGACTATTTGAAGTATCCTTTTTTGGTTTTTCGCTTTGTCTAACTGTACCAGCGGGGCCCGGCAATTGAAAATTCGTACATATATGTACAAATGTCCATAGAATCGAATGGCGTAAACCGCGTCAAGAAATCTTGTACCGTTCATTAGTTATAGGCCGACAAAGTGAAAAAAACATGAGAGATTTCTAATCAAAATAAAACTTTCTATTTTAGAAACAAAAGGCCAAAGAATTTTTTAATTATTTTCCCATAATTAGTGCATCCGAATTAAAGGAAAATGATACTTTTTATTGAAATACAGGGTGATCGAATTTTTACTACTCTACAGACTATTTGAAATATCCATTTTTTGGTTTTTCGCTTTGTCTAACTGTACCAGCGGGGCCCGGAAATTGAAAATTCGTACATATATGCACAAATGTCCATAGAATCGAATGGCGCAAACCGCGTCAAGAAATCTTGTACCGTTCATTAGTTATAGGCCGACAAAGTGAAAAAAACATGAGAGATTTCTAATGAAACTAAAACTTTCTATTTTAGAAACAAAAGGCCAAAGAATTTTTTAATTATTTTTCCCATTATTAGTGTGTCCGAATTAAGGGAAAATGATACTTTTTATTTAAATACAGGGTGATCGAATTTTTACTGCCCTACTGACTATTTGAAGTATCCATTTTTTGGTTTTTCGCTTTGTCTAACTGTACCAGCGGGGCCCGGAAATTGAAAATTCGTACATATATGTACAAATGTCCATAAAATCGAATGGCGCAAACCGCGTCAAGAAATCTTGTACCGTTCATTAGTTATAGTCCGACAAAGTGAAAAAAACATGAGAGATTTCTAATCAAAATAAAACTTTCTATTTTAGAAACAAAAGGCCAAAGAATTTTTTAATTATTTTTCCCATTATTAGTGTGTCCGAATTAAGGGAAAATGATACATTTTATTTAAATACAGGGTGATCGAATTTTTACTGCCCTACTGACAATTTGAAGTATCCATTTTTTGGTTTTTCACTTTGTCTAACTGTACCAGCGGGGCCCGGCAATTAAAAATTCGTACATATATGTACAAATGTCCATAAAATCGAATGGCGCAAACCGCATCAAGAAATCTTGTACCGTTCATTAGTTATAGTCCGACAAAGTGAAAAAAACATGAGAGATTTCTAATCAAAATAAAACTTTCTATTTTAGAAACAAAAGGCCAAAGAATTTTTTAAATATTTTTCCCATTATTAGTGTGTCCGAATTAAGGGAAAATGATACTTTTTATTTAAATACAGGGTGATCGAATTTTTACTGCCCTACTCACTATTTGAAGTATCCATTTTTTTGTTTTTCGCTTTGTCTAACTGTACCAGCGGGGCCCGGCAATTAAAAATTGTACCGTTCATTAGTTATAGGCCGACAAAGTGAAAAAAAACGAGAGATTTCTAATCAAAATAAAACTTTCTATTTTGAAAACTAAAGGCCAAAGATAGCTATTTTGGAAACTAGAGGCCAGAGAATTTTTTAATTATTTTTCCCCTAATCAGCATGGTCAGATTAAGAGAATATTAAAAATACCCCATTGTTAAAATGGCGCTTACGTCTTTATTATATCATTACTGATAACTATGTAAATTAACACACGCACAATTTGTGACATATTCGAACCGTGATGATTTATTTATTATCAAAAGAGAAAAATGAATTTGTTTAGCATGACTTACATTAGAAGATGTCAGCTACCCGGCATCTCTGCAATCTCGTACTCAACTGCTCGGTATTTCTGCAAACTCGTTTCCATTTACTCGGGAACTCGGCAATTTACATTCACCTACAAATTGACAAAAACATAAAAATTAAATAATTGTTTGCATCTGAATCGATTTCTAATAAATATATTACTTAAAAACATATATTATTATTTAAATTTTAGTTTGTTACCAATATTTTTGCTATGAAATATTTAATAATTTATAAAATTAAACACAAAGTTTAATTATAATTACGAAACATTTTATTCTCATACAGACACAGTTTATCAACTTATATAACCATTAATAAAGTTAGGTTATTATTTAAACTTACGATTGTTATTAATTTGGAACAATAGTTAACAATATTTCACTATTAAAACAATAATATATCAACAATAAATGCATTTTAGCAGTAAAATCAAATAGATATTTGCTTGAAAACGACTGCTACACAAGTGACGAGAGAAAACATTACAGGCGAACACAAACGAGTTTAATTTGGAATGCCGAACGTAATTATGCTCGATTTTGTTAATACAATGCAGATAAAAAAGAATACAAAATAAGAGATGTACTTTAAAATGCAATTATTCATGAATATTCGAACGTAAAATTACATACCAATAAAATTTATTAAGAATTGCCAGAAACTATTTTAAATTGTTCTCAACTGTCGAAACTTTAAATTAATATAGTTGAAACATTGTTTAAACTTACTATTATTATTAATTTACAACAATATGAAATACCAAATACATCATATTTTAACGACTAGATATTTTTACATTATGTGCACAAAATACGCCATTTTCTAAACAAACCCACGCTAAAATTGTATGCACATAATTATGAAAACACCTCAAAGTACATATAAAATCATGTAAAATATAAAGAAAAATACCACTTTGCAGTATATTTCCATACATAAATAAAGTTGTACTCACGATTCCAACATTGTAATTCGCCAGTAATTTTCTCGTACAAATATATCGCCTTCAGTAACAAATATTGTCTCAAACGTAAAACCAGCACTTTATCTCACTTTTGTACATGATTTTTCATACGTTTCCAAAGTTTTAAACGAAGAAAATAAATATCCACTACACTAAAATGCAAACTGGTCCCTTTGTACATGTACCAAGAGCTGTGTTCATATTTACGTAATTTTCTTGCACAAATAGTCGACCCCGGTAACAATTATTATCTCAAACGATGAACACTCACTTTATAAAACTTTTCTACATAATTTTTCTTGTGTGTCCTGAGATTTAACGAGGAAAATAAACGTTTTATCACAGCAAAATGCAAGTTGGCGTCACCTCGCCATTTTGTTCTAACATGTAGTTGTGAACTTGTTATGTGGCCGCGTACGCGTAGGAATATCAAGTACTACGTGATTCAAGTTGCAATTTATTTGAAAATAAATTGCGCAAAATATAAAATTTATCGTGGAATTATTTAATATTTAATTATTTTAATATCAATTTTGAATTTATTTACGTGTTTTAAAGATACATACCTTATTTTGTCTGATGTACATAAAATTCGATGGGATTACTTTTTCAACAAATCATAAACTCTGGACAAATAATTAAAAATTCCTACAAAATTCTTTAAATATAGACTTAAAACTATAAAAAAATTGTGGGACAAATAATTCTTCGACCGATATTTTAATTCAAAAACCCTAAAAAGCCAATTTTTCAATTGATTTTTTTTCATTATTTTCTTTCTAAAAATTGTTTTATATGCTTAATAACTCTGAAAATTCGCATAATTATGTAGTTATATTCGCAGAATCAATTTGTGATATCGCCAAGTATGTATTTCCACCCGTTTTAGGGTTATTACCCAAAAATAGGGAACTGTTTTAACGGAAAATACTTTTCATTTAAATACAGGGTGATCGAATTTTTAATAGACTACTGTCTATTTGAAGATCTCATTTTTTGGTTTTTCGCTTTGTCTGACTGTACCAGATGAGCACGACAATTGAAACACATATGTACAAAAGTCCATAAAATCGAATGCCGTAAAGCGCGTCAATATATCTTTAACCGTTTCATTAGTTATAGCCCGGCAAAGTGAAAAAACTATGAGAGATTTCTAATCAAAATAAAAATTTCTATTTTGGAAACTAAAGCCCTGAGAATATTTAGATTATTTTCCTGTAACCAACGTAGTCGGATTAAGTAGAAATTAAAATTACCCCGTTATTAAAATGGTGCTTACGCCTTTATGAGATCATTGCCCCTGATATTATCATCATTACTGATAACTGTTTTGATTGACACACCCACAAATTGTGAAATATTCAAACCGTGATGATTTATTTATTTATTATCAAAAGAGAAAAATGAATTAATTTAGCATGACTTACATTAGAAGACCTCAGCTACTCGGCATCTCTGCAATCTCGTACTCAACTGCTCGGTATCTCTGCAAACTCGTTTTCAATTACTCGGGAATTCAGCAATTTCCATTCACCTGCAAATTGACAAAAACATAAAAATTAAAGTGTTGTTTGCTACTGAATGCATATTGTTCGATTTCTAATAAATAAATTACTTAAAAGCATTTGTTTTTATTCAAATTTTATATTTATGAAACCCTAAATACATGTCTTTTAAATGAATTAAATTACACTTACAAATCAAGTACGTCTCTTGTCCGTTTTAACCTTCAAAGTTTGCACTATATTTAGTCAAAAATACGAATAGATACACCACTGACTATTTTACTAATCAATTATTCCCAGCAACTATTACCGGCTTGGCATTGTTCGTAAACATCAATAAATGTTCTTAAATTTGATCACTTATTTCACCAAATGTTATTCAACAACACAATGTTCCTTCAAAATACACGTACACTTTCTCAATTTCATTATAAAATGTCATTAAAATATCGTAATAGTTATTTATGTATTAAGAGCGTAAGGAGGCTTTTATGGCCTGTGGCGGGATTTTGAGCCCGAGGCGTAAGCCGAGGGATAAAAACACGTCAAAGGCCATAATAGTTATTTATGTATTAAGAGCGTAAGCCGGCTTTTATGGCCTGCGGCGGGATTTTGAGCCCGAGGCGTAAGCCGAGGGATAAAAACACGTCAAAGGCCATAAAAGCAAGTTACGCTCGTGGTACATACAAAACTTTATGCACGGACAAAAATTTTCAAATTATGAGTGTTAGAAAAATTGTATCGAAAAAAATTTGCCCTCGTACATACAGTATCTAGTGTTGCTATGAAAGCGGAGAACAACAGTTAATTGTTTGTTTATTAGTTATGTCATTTGAGTTTTATTTTGTGTATATCCGTGCTTTCCATATAAATATCACAAAATTAATTTTCATTTTTCATTAAAGAATATAAAAAATTTCGATTTGTAATAAAAAATTTTCATGTAGCCTGTTTAAATTGTTTATATTGTAGGTTATAATTTGGTTTGACGTTTCATTATAGCCCGGCGGGCTATAATGAGTCCCGCGGGCTATAAAATTACGTTTATGTCAAAGAAATTCGTGTATAATTGTCAAATTATGATACGTCCGTGCATAAAAGCAAGTTACGCTCGTGGTACATACAAAACTTTATGCACGGACGAAAATTTTTAAATTATTAGTGTTAGAAAAATTGCAGCGAAAAGAATTTGTCCTCGTACATCCAGTATCTAGTGTTGCTATGAAAGCGGAGAACAACATTTTATTGTTTGTTTATTAGTTATGTCATTTGTCATTTGAGTTTTATTTTGTGTATCTCCGTGCTTTCCAGATAAATATTACAAAATTAATTTTCATTTTCATTAAAGACTATAAAATTTTTCGATTTGTAATAAAAACTTTTCATGTTGCCTTCTTAAATTGTTTATATTGTACGTTATAATTTGGTTTGACGTTTCATTATAGCCCGGCGGGCTATAATGAGGCCCGTGGGATATAAAATGACGTTTATGTCAAAGAAATTCATGTATAATTGTCAAATTATGATACGTCCGTGCATAAACACTATTTAAATAATTATTTGTGTTGATAAATACCCATTTACGGTCAATGAACACGAGATAACTTGGAATCTTGTGCAAAATTTTCACAAAGTGAAACTAGATAGCGCCTTCGCGGAGCAGCGCGACGTGGACTCATCGCGAGCTGAATCTAGACTGAATCATGGAGTCGACTCGCGTACAGTGTTGCCAGATATATGAAAAATATTTACGCCAATTTTTTATATTAAAAGCGCTACTTTGCGCCAAATTTGAATAAGAACTGTGTTATAATTATTATAATCTGTTACGTAGTTAATATGATAATAAAAACTTGTTTATTATAATAAACCAGGTTCGATCCCGACCGACGTCAAATATTTCGAATTTTAAATGGCACAAAAGTGACCCCTGTGGTGCACTCTCCACGCCAGCAATGAGTGCCTATGAAGTGACGCCTGATAAACGCCCGCACGGTACAAGTATGTCATTATCATTACCGATATCTGCAATAAAGCAGATTGTGGCACACTCAGAAATTGGTAATATACCGTGATGATATATTTATTTATTTATTTTATCTTTTTTAATAAGAATAATAAATTATTCTGAAATTGACAAAACCGGATAATTATCAGCATCGATTATATATTTATATATATATATTTCAATATATTTCAATAATTTCGTCAAATGCTTGATCATTCTCATTTTCTTCAATTACAGATTTTCTTAGTTTTTCAGTTTTACCCATTTCACATATCATTTTATTTGTATTTAACCTAACAAAATGTTATGGATGCTCTCGCTGTTGATGAATTGATGTGTTTGTTATCACGCTATTACGCAAGAAGGCTTTACATCTATGTATGTTGGGCTGAACATGTAAATAACCAATGGGAAGTAGATAAATAAAAACTTTATAAATACAAGAAAAGAAAAGTTGTCTGGAAATGGCATTGCCTATTAAAGTTTGTAAAGCGCCACTTTTAAACGCCAAGCGCCAAATAAGTATTTTATGCGCCCTTCTTGACAAGAAAACGCCACTTTGGCGCAATTGCGCCACATCTGGCAACACTGCTCGCGTAACTTACATAAGAGGACGTGTGTTGAAGAGAAATAGAAGATAACCAACGTCAGATTGATGAGTGATGATTAGGAATTATCAATTATCATTAAATGATAAATAATCTTTATAAAAACATGCCATTTTATATGCCATTCATGAAAAAGTACTTAAAACATTTGTAGATTTTCGTATTTCCGAGAAATCGGCGAAAATTCAACGACTTGAAGTTGGAATTGTCAGCTGTTAACCAAGAAAATGATTCTTATTAATCCTATTTTAATATTCCATGCTTGCTTTTACTGTAATTAATAATAAATTGTTGTATTATGTTAGAGTTACATAATACCTTTACCTAGTATTTATGTATTTGTTTTAATAACTTTGAAATATATTTTTATCAAAAAATGATGCTTATTATTCATATTATAATATTCTATAAACAATTTTCTAATATTTATTTATATATTGTCAAAATTTGCAATGTTTTCATTATAGATTTGGCTCCGGGAATAAGGGCACATATTGAACTATTTCATTAAATATTTCTATAACTTATTTCCAATTACTATATTGCCGTAATTGTTACATAAATGTAATAATTTCATTCTAAATGTTATTGCAAAAACAGCTGATTCCAAGATGTTACTGTTTCAAAGTATATATCTTTAAAAATATAAAATATTTGGAACTATATATTGTTGTTAAATAGTCTCAAATACTTGTAAATTGTTGTACATTAACTTTATTGATATATAAATAAAAATATGTACGCAAAATACAGTTTAAGATATGTACAAAATCTGATAAAATGATTCCAGAATCTTATGTTTAATCATCGTTCTTTTGGAAGAATATTATATATTTCTTGAATAATAAACTTATTTTCTTATCAATTTAAATTATAACACATTCTACATATATATATATATATATATATATATATATATATATATATATATATATATAATTTGTTGTACATTAACCTTTATTACGTTGCTGGAAAACGTTTCATTTTAAATGATGAGTTATTTTTCTATTAAGAACTCTGATGAAAATGCAAATGCATGGTTTAACTTTGAGACTATTCGTGATGAAGAAGAACCAAGAAGAATAAACACGTTTTGGGATCCCTAGAATACGATTTTATTAGTTTCACGATGATGTCTGTATGTGTGTCTGTCTGTGTGCATGTGTCTGCGTGTCAAAAATTTCTCTGACGATAACACCAACACTACAATTTTAAAAATTATAATTTCTTTCGTATTCCTCTTCTTTACACCCATATGAACAGCTGATAAGATTTTGGTTATAAATGGAGAACCAGAAGAACCCGTATTTGAAGTTTTTAAGTACTCCAAAAAAATTAGTGAAACCATTTTTAAATAGCGGTATAAATACCATTGTTGATAACTTACATTAAAAAATGGAGCATTCAAAATACATATGTATACCAAATTTTATTAAAATATTTAAACAAATGGCCATTTAATTAAAAAAATCTTAAAGGTCGTTGACCCCAAAATATTTACGGTTTTAAATCGTTTTTTACTAGGCTTAAACCACTAGTACAATAATTATGAAAATATGCAAAAAATTCCGGCTAAACGATTTACTTGAGAATAAAATTTATTTGAAAAAAGTTTCTTATAATTAAATTACAGGAAGGGTTAGTTTCAAACTTTTTTAAAAATTCTTACATTTTTGAAAATAGGATCTTTGAGTAATTTTATTTTAAAAGAAAATTTTTCAAAAAAAACTTTTTTGTTTATTATTATTAATTGACCAAATTTTAAGTACATATATAACTCGAGCCGTAGATTTCAAAAATCGATAAGCCAATTTTCTAACACCACCCATTTTTGGGTAAAGAGCAGTCACCCTAAAAATTAGTAAACCTACGAAGTCGACACATTGATTTTTGGAATCTACGGGTTAGGTTGCATATAAACCCAAAATTTGGTTAAGAAATTTTTATAAGTACAGCCCTGGCGAATTTTTAAATGTAATTGCATAATTAGGAAAAAAATCATTTCCGGCTAAACGGTTTACTTGACAACAAAATTTATTTGAAAAAAGTTTCTCAAAATTAAATTCTAGGTGGGATTAGTTTGAAACTTTTTTTAAAATTCTTACATTTTTGAAAACAGGATCTTGGACTATTTTAATTTGATTTACTGCGCAAGATCAATATTATTGATTTTTCGATCGAGCAATCTTACACATTCCAAACCATGCCTGTCGGTACACAGTTTTTGCCATGTATTATTTATATGAGTGTTTGGGGACATTTAAAGAAACAGGCCCCCTAAAGAAGGCGTCTGCACTGGAAAAACTAAAGAATTTCAAGGTTGTGTGGGTGGATTTTACATATGGTGCCATCTGCCATAAAAAATTTAATCTAGGAAAACAAGTGTCATATTTTGTTTGTATTTAAATGATTTTAAATAGTTTTCTTATTATGGCTTAAACCATTCATACAATAATTCTAAAAATTAATATACTTGTATTAAAAAATACGTAGAATTTAGCGGTGAAGTTGACAGGTTTGTATCCCCACCCAGTTTTGGGTAACATATATGTACCCATTTAAGGGTTTTAGATATGGTTTCAATTTTCAATCAAAAATCGATTTATCATGTCAATGTACATATGTGTACCAATTTTTGTTAATTTTCTGCAAAGGATATACTAAATATTTGAACTTGTATTTGCCCTAAATTTCAGGAATCTTGTCGGCGTCTGACGCGTAGCTTGCGCACAAAAAATACAAAGTTTTGCGGTAAAATTCAAAGTGTGTTTATTTGGAATTCCTTGAACAAAAAAATATGAAAATTGGTATACTTATGTAAGAACATACGTAAAATTTGATGGTGAAGTCTAAAATTGTTTATCTGTACCCAGTTTTGGGTGGTGAATATCTACTTATTTAAGGGTTGAGGGTGCGAATTTAATTTTAGGAAAAATCGATTCCTTAGGTTATAGTACACATGTTTACTAATTTTTGTTAAAATATTACAACAGAGAATATAATATCAAAACAAAATTTTCAGAGGTCATTGACCCTAAAGATATAGCATTCAGAATCTTTTATTACTATAATTATGCCAACAGTACAATAATTCTGAAAGTTGTTATTTATGTACAGTACCCAGTTTTGGGTAGCATATATATACCCACTTAAGGGTTGAAGATAGAGGCTTATTTTAAATAAAAATTGATTCCTCGGGTCAAAATTCATATATACAATGATTCTTTATCAAATTCTTTTGAGTGGTCCAATATTAATTGTAGCATTTATCAACATCGCTGCTCAAAAATGGTTTTACTAATTGATTTATGGTACTTAGACCAATTAAGTAAAAATTTTGAAAACTGGGTTTTTTATATAAGAAAGTTCATAGAATCTAACGGTGTTACAGAAAAAAATCCAGCTCCACCCATTTTTGGGTGGTAAATATATACCCATTTTTGGGTAAGGTACATGGGTTTATTTTAACAAAAATCGATTTCTCGGTTCATAATATATATGTGTACCAATCTTCATTTGAATATTCCTAAGAACACAAAAGTTATTTGTTTTCATGCTCATGTTAAAAAAATACGGGTCCATAAATCTTTTTTACTGGGCTTAAACAACTAGTACAATAATTCTGAAAATTGACAAACTTATGCTGCTGTACTCTATGATAAAACTTATGAACTATATATGTCATTTAATTATTAATCAAATTACAAATGGAAAACTTGCTAAATTTATCATTTTCAATAAATTAATAATTAATATATAGTTTGATACATGATTTTATGTTTATTATAATTCTTTTCTTTGTCAATTTTATTTGACGTTTGTTGTATCTGCTGCAAGATGTCTCCACGTGTATTTCAGCAAATCTGACCTTCATAAAATCCAGGACTGTAATTAAAAATTATTGTTTACAGAACATATTTAACAGTTTTTTGGGCCAAAATTTATATATATTTCAACAAGGATAACACAATAGTTTATAAAAAATACAAAATAAATGATCAAACTTGTTTATTTAAGAATGAATACGGAAATATTGAATAGCAGAAAATTTCCTGAATACGTCTTGTGTGATAGCAACAAATTATTTATGGAATGCAAAATATGACTGGCGCTGGCGCTTAAATACCATAAAATGTACATTGGAATTTCTTCAAAATTTGACCACATACAATAATTTTTCAATTAAATATTATTATTATATGTAATTAAGAGGTTAAATAAATATAATATTGTACATATTATCCATTTTTATTATAACAAATACCATATTTTGTTATATACTGTACAGAATAAAAGTATTTCATTGTTTATTAATATTATATACAATAATCGTTAACTATATCATATTGTAAACATTATGCTAATTATACAGTTTACAGAAATAAATATATAATACAAAATAAATAAAAATTATTATGTATAACACTGACATGGAACCTACATTTTTTTGTTTTTATTTTTCTTCACTAAATTTTCATAAAAAGTTAATGTGTTATACATCAGAAGATTCAGCACAAAATTCTGAGTATAAAAATATAAAATTTATAAATTAGAACTATAATATATCGCTAATATCTTATACATTTCATCTGACATTTTTGGGTTTTTTTCAGTTACAATTTTCAATACAAAATTTTCATTAAAAGTTAATAAATTATACATCACCAGATTCAGCGTGAAGCACTGAATAAAACTATACTAAATACTTGTACTAAAATATTAATGTAACACTAACATTATCCATCTAGTCTTATTAAAGGTTATTTATCATTAATTTGTTGTTTGATGTCATCTCTTTGTGTTTTGTCTTCTTTGACTCGTCCCACATTCTTCGTCTACATAAAACAACCCCCGGAGTTTAGTCCTGCGATATTTCATCCCTTAAACAGCAATATTCTTCGCTAGACAACTCCAAACATTTGTAATGTTTGCATTTAATAGGATCTTGTAATCATCTGATTCAGCATTCTGTAAAAGAACTTATACAGTGATAATAATAATGCTATGTATTGATTATTATATAGGTACTAATATACATATCGTAATATAATACATGAAATATTGCTATGTCCATTTGGTTTAAGAGGCATTGAAAGCTGTAGCATCTTTGCAAAAATCTATAAAATGAACCAAAACTGTTGTTATTAAATTTGTAAAAATTATTGCCTGAAGCTCTACGTAACAGCTAATAAACCTTGTTGTCTCTAAACCTGTTTCGAAACCCGGTTTTTATAACTAGTTTCAATTCAAACCGGTTTCGGTACTGGTTTTCATGAACAGTTTCTTTCCAAACCGGTTTTTCAAGTTCAATACTCGCTCAAAATCTGGTTTATTTTACTGAAAAACCGGTTTGATGCTCTGAAATACAATTTATTTACATATCCATTGTTTAAACAAATGTTTACTAACCAAATATCACTTTGTAACAAAATAAAAACTGAATAAATTACTTTTGTTTTCAGTTCCAATTATATACATTTGTTTATCCATAATTGTTGTCAGCTGTCATTTGAGGTTATAACAATTGTTATTAACAATTGATGAAATATTAGTTGTCCACATATTACTTGGTATTGTTTACTTAATATTTTAATTTAATATACGAATATACCGCATATAATCGATTGTATTGATTTTTACTAAATCATTGTTCAAAACTGCCACTCATCGCTCATTAAAATACAGTCACTCTCACGCACCATTCATTAAAAAATAATTTGATTTACTGCGCATGATCAGAATTATTGATTTTTCGATCGATCAATCTTACACATTCCAAACCATATCTGTCGTTGCAAAGTTTTTGCCATGTATTATTTATATAAGTGTTTGGAGGCATTTAAAAAAACAGGCCCCCTAAAGAAGGCGTCTGCACTGGAAAAACTAAAGAATTTCAAGGTTGTGTGGTTGGATTTTACATATGGTGCCATCTGCCATAAAAAATTTAATCTATCTCTTTTATTTGTATTTAAACCATTTTAAATAGTTTCCTTATTATGGCTTAAACCATTCGTACAATAATTCTGAAAATTGCTACACTTATATTAAAAAATACGTAGATTTTAGTGATAAAGTCAACAGGTTTGATCTCCACCCAGTTTTGGGCAGCATATATGTACCTATTTAAGGGTTAAAGGTAGGGGTTTAATTTTATAAAAAATCGATTCCTTGTGTCAAAATACATATGTATACCAATTTTTGATAATTTTGACTAAAGGATATACCAAATATTTGAACTTGTGTTTGCCCTAAATTTCAGGAATCTTGTCGGCGTCTGACGCGTAGCTTGCGCACAAAAGATTTGCGGTAAAATTCAAAGTGCGTTTATTTGAAAATCCTTCAACAAAAAATTTGAAAATTGGTATACTTTTGTAAGAATATATGTAGAATCTGATGGTGAAGTCTAAAATTGTTTATTTGTACCCAGTTTTGGGTGGTGAATATCTACTCAATTAAGGGTTGATGGTACGACTTTAATTTTACGAAAAATCGATTCTTTGGGGTCTAACACACATATTTATTTTGTTAAAATATTATAAGAGGTAATTTAATAATATCAAAATAAAATTTTCAGAGCTCATTGACCCTAAACATGTAGGATTCAGAATGTTTCATTTCATTACTATAATTATAACAAAAAAAATCATTTCCGGCTAAACCGTTTACTTGAGAACAAAATTTATTTGAAAAAAGTTTCTCATAATTAAATTCTAGGTGGGGTTAGTTTGAAACTTTTTTTAAAATTCTCGCATTTTTGAAAACAGAATCTTTGAGTAATTTTAATATAAAAGAAAATTTTTGAAAAAAAACTTTTTTGTTTATTATTATTAATTAAACAAATTTTGGGTACATATATATCTCGAGCCGTAGATTTCAAAAATCGATAAGCCAATTTTCTAACACTACCCATTTTTGCTTAAAGGGCAGTCACCCAAAAAATTGGTAGACCTACGAAGTCGATATATCGATTTTTGGAATCTACGGGTTGAGTTCCATATAAACCCAAAATTTGGTTGACAAATTTTTATAAGTACAGCCCTGGCGAATTTTTAAATGTCGTTGCACAATTAGATAAAAAATCATTTCCGGCTAAACAGTTCACTTGAGAACAAAATTTATTTGAAAAGAGTTTCTCAAAATTAAATTCTAGGTGGGGTTTGTTTAAAACTTTTTTTAAAATTTTTATATTTTTGAAAACAGGATCTTTGAGTAATTTTATTTTAAAAGAAAATTTTTCAAAAAGAACTTTTTTGTTTATTATTATTATTTAACCAAATTTTGGGTACATATATAACTCGAGCCGTAGATTCCAAAAATCGATAAGCCAATTTTCTAACACCACCCATTTTTGGGTAAAGGGCAGTCACCCAAAAAATTGATAGACCTACAAAGTCAACATATCGATTTTTGGAATCTACGGGTCGAGTTGCATATAAACCCAAAATTTGGTTGACAAATATTTTTGAGTACAGCCCTGGCGAATTTTGAAATGTAATTGCACAATTGGAAAAGAAATCATTTCCGGCTAAACAGTTCACTTGAGAACAAAATTTATTTGAAAAAAGAGTCTCAAAATTAAATTCTCGGGAGGGTAAGTTAAAAACTTTTTTTAAAATTCTCACAATTTTGAAAACAGGATCTTTGAGTAATTTTATTTTAATAGAAAATTTTTGAAAAAAAACTTTTTTGTTTATATTAATATATATATTTATATTAATATTTATATTAATTAACCAAATTTTGGGTACATATATAACTCGAGTCGTAGATTCCAAAAATCGATGACAATTTTCTATCACTACCCATTTTTGGGTAAAGGGCAGTCACCCAAAAAATTGGTAGACCTGGCGAATTTTTGAATGTAATTGCACAATTGGAAAAAGAATCATTTCCGGCTAAACAGTTTACTTGAGAACAAAATTTATTTAAAAAAAGTTTCTCAAAATTAAATTCTAGGGTGGGTTAGTTTGAAACTTTTTTTATAATTCTCACATTTTTGAAAACAGGATCTTGCACTATTTTAATTTGATTTACTGCGCATGATCAATATTATTGATTTTTCGATCGAGCAATCTTACACATTCCAAACCATGCCTGTCGGTACAAAGTTTTTGCCATGTATTATTTATATGAGTGTTTGGGAGCATTTAAAAAAACAGGCCCCCTAAAGAAGGCGTCTGCACTGGAAAAACTAAAAAATTTCAAGGTTGTGTGGGTGGATTTTACATATGGTGCCATCTTCCATAAAAAATTTAATCTAGGAAAACAAGTGTCATATTTTATTTGTATTTAAACCATTTTAAATAGTTTTCTTAATATGGCTTAAACCATACCTACAATAATTCTGAAAATTGATATACTTGTATTTAAAAATACGTAAAATTTAGCGGTGCAGTTTACAGGTTTGTATCTCCACTTAGTTTTGGATAGCATATATGTACCCATTGAAGGGTTTCAGATATAGTTTTAATTTTATCAAAAATCGATTCATCATGTCAAAATACATATGTATACCAATTTTTGTTAATTTTCTGCAAAGGATGTACTAAATATTTGAACTTGTATTTGCCCTAAACTTCAGGAATTTTGTCGGCGTTCGACGCGTAGCTTGCGCACAAAAAATTCAAAGATTTGCGGTAAAATTCAAAGTGAGTTTATTATGAATTCCTTTAATAAAAAATTTGTAATTTGGTATATTTACGTAAGGATATACGCAGAATCGGATGGTGAAGTCGAAAATTGTTTATCTCCACCCAATCTTGGGTGGTAAGTGTCTACCCATTTAAGGGTTGAAGATAAAGGTTTAATTTTATGAAAAATCTATTCCTTGGGTCAAAATATATATGTGCAGTAATTTTTATTAAAATATTTTGGGTGGTCCATTTTGTTTTTTTATGACATATTTGTACATTAACTTGTAAATAAATAATTATTAAGAATTGTTATTTAATACAAAATCCCTATTAAAATTAATTTATACTAGAACAATAACTTTAAATAAATTTATAAAAAAGGTCCTTATATCTTGTACTAATGAATAAATCGATATTTTATAAATTATCTGGTATAAAATAATGATTCAGTAAAATATGTATTTAATACAAATGAAATCTTGAAACATGTAACGTTAATAACATTTATTAAACAATAAAATTTTCAAAAATGATTGTATTATTGATTTAAACAAAAAAAAATCGATATATTTGTGTTTCATTAGCCCAAAACGATATTGGTAGTGACATCTGTGTCAATATCGTGGAACTACTATTTATTTATTTATTTAATAAACAATCCAACGAATTTATTAATTATATTTTTTTGATTATATTTTTCAGATTCAGGTATTAGAAATTAATAACAACCAATGTTTTATGAATTGTTAATAACAATTTTATAACCTTAAACGTCAAATGACATATGATGAACAATTGTTAATAACAAATGTACAACATGAGAAGAACGGGAAACAATTATAATTGAGACTTTTTGTTTTATTGTAAAGTTATATTTGGTAAGAAAACATTTGTTTAAACAATGGATATACGAATAAATAATATTTCAGATCCTGACAACTAGTTTCTAGTAAATATATAAAACAAACCGGTTTGTGAACAAGAATCGCACTTCAAACGGGTTTCGGATCAAATATTGAGCTTTAACCGGTTTGGGATTTAGTACTAAACTTTAAAACTGAGAACTAGTCAAGTTAACCGGTTTCGTAAACCGGTTTTCGAGGAAGTATCGATATTAAAACCAGTCTGCCATCAAATACTAAATAACCTTTAATAAGACTAGATGGATAATGTTAGTGTTACATTAATATTTTAGTACAAGTATTTAGTATAATTTTATGTATAATTTATTAACTATTAATGAAAATTTTGTATTGAAAATTGTAACTGAAAAAAATCCAAGAATGTCAGATAAAATGTATAAGATATTAGCGATATATTATAGTTATAATTTATGAATTTTATATTTTTATACTCAGAATTTTGTGCTGAATCTTCTGATGTATAACACATTAAATTTTTATGAAAATTTATTGAAGAAAAATTAAAACAAAGAAATGCAGGTTTCATGTCAGTGTTATACATTATAATTTTCATTTATTTTGTATTATATATATATATTTCTGTAAACTATATTATTAGCATAATATTTACAATATGTTATAGTTAACAATTATTGTATATAATATTAATAAACAATGAAATACTTTTATTCTGTACACTCTGTAAAGTATATAACAAAATATGGTATTTATTATAATAAAAAATGGATAATATGTACAATATTATATTTATTTAACCTCTAAATTACATATAATAACAATATTTAATTGAAAAATTATTGTATGTGGTCAAATTTTGAAGAAATTCCAATGTACATTTTATGGTATTTAAGCGCCAGCGCCAGTCATATTTTGCATTCCATAAATAATTTGTTGCTATCACACAAGACGTATTCAGGAAATTTTCTTCTATTCAATATTTCCGTATATATTCTTAAATAAACAAATTCGATCATTTATTTTGTATTTTTTATAAACTATTGTATTATCCTTGTTGAAATACATATAAATTTTGGCCCAAAAAACTGTTAAACATGTTCTGTAGACAATAATTTTTAATTACAGTCCTGGATTTTATGAAGGTCAGATTTGCTGAAATACACGTGGAGACATCTTGCAGCAGATATAACAAACGTCAAATAAAATTGACAAAGAAAGGAATTATAATAAACATAAAATCATGTATCAAACTATATTTTAATTATTAATTTATTTGAAATGATAAATTTAGCAAGTTTTCCATTTCTCATTTGATTAATAATCAAATGACATAGTTCGTAAGTTTTATCATAGAGTACAGCAGCAGTATTGTTTTGGTATTAATAATGTTGAGAAAATCCATTTTTTGGCTAAACTTATAACATTTCGCCCAAGTTTGTCATAAGAAAAAATATTTGTAATTAAAAATAAAAGGCAGTTTGGTTGAAACTTTTTTTTATATTCGTTTTAATTTCAGAGATAATGAATAAAAATTAAAATCAATTTATTTCTCGCAAACAAAATTTTTTACAAAATAATTTTTGTAATAAACTCTATTTATTATTTAATTCTAAATATATTTTATCTAATAAATTATTTTATTTACGAATAGTTCTTGAGAAAATGTTTTTCATATATATCTCCTACCCAAAAATGGGTATATATTGACTACACGAAAATGGGTCGAGATGTATATATAGAGATACAAAAATGTCGACTTCATCATTAGAATCAATATTTTTTATACATGTATACCAATTTTCAGAATTATTGTACTACTGGTATAATTATATTAGTAAAAGATTCTGAATGCTACACATGCTACAATGACCTCTGAAAACTTTATTTTGATATTAATAAATTATCTCTTGTAATATTTTAACAAAAATTAGTAAGTATGTGTATTATGAAACAAAGAATCGATTTTTCGTAAAATTAAATTCGCACCCTCAACCCTTAATTAAGTAGGTATTTACCACCCAAAACTGGGTACAGATATATAATTTTAGACTATACCATCAGATTTTCCGTATATTCTTACATAAGTCTACTAATTTTCAAATTTTTTTGTTCAAGGAATTCCAAATAAACACACTTTGAATTTTACCGCAAATCTTTGAATTTTCAGTGTGCAAGCTACGCGTCAGACGCCGACAAGATTCCTGAAATTTAGGGCAAATACAATTTTAAATATTTAGTATATCCTCTGCAGAAAATTAACAAAAATTAGTATACATATGTATATTGACAAAGGAATCGATTTTTAATAAAATTAAACCCCTATCTTCAACCCTTAAATGGGTAGATATATGCTTCCCGAAACTGGGTAGAGATACAAACCTGTCAACTTGACCATTAAATTCTACGAATTTTTTTATATAAGTTTGTTAATTTTCAGAATTATTGTACAAGTTGCTTAACCCAATAAAAAAAAAAAAAAAATGATGAAAACCGTATAATGGAAACTATTTTAATTTGTTCTCAACTATGTGCAATTTATTCAGAATTTTAAATTATTTTCAATTATTCTCTAAAATTTAATCAGAATTAAATATTTTCAACTTTTCAGCCACATCAATTACGCCTGCTTTGCTAGAATCATTTATATTGATTTTATGATCTCAATCAATTTATTAGTTAAAATTTTTAAATACAGTTGTCAGCACATGTTAAATTCTTGTACAAAATTCTTAACATTCTTTGTAAGATTCCAGTGCAGACGCTTGTTTAAGGGGTACGATTTTAATGTGTCCCCAAAAGCCTATATAGTTTAAACATAACAAAAAATCTATACCGACACATATGGAATAACAAAATCCAAAAAATCAATAAATGCGAGCATGCGCAGTAGATCAAAATAATACTTTCGTAATTATCTCATAGATGGCACTAAAGTATAAAGCTGCATTTACACATGTATATAAAGCTTGATTTACAGAAACATAAAATGTGATTTTATATATGATCAATAGATGGCCCTAAATTATAAAGCTTTATTTACATATGTATATAAAGCTTGATTTACACAAACATATAAAATGTAATTTTATATTTATGGTCAGACTGCACGCTCGTAAAAGCAATTTTCAAATCTTTTCTATGTAATTAAAAAAAAAATAAAATACTATGTGATAATTTTATAGAAGTCGAACGGAGACGTGCGCATAGAGAAGAAAATCAGTGCTTCTCATGATACAGCACAAAGTTATTAATCGGAAGGCATATATTGTTGTCATTGTTGTAATTAATTATTGTCTATTATTTCCTCTTTATTTAATATAAATTTATTATTTCTCGGTTAAGTGTTTATAATGGAGTGCTGGTGCCTGCTTTGATGTATGGAAGTGAATGTTGGGCATGGACGAGAAAGCATAAAAGGAAAGTGACTGCTGTGGAAATGCGGTATTTACGTGGTGTTTGTGGGTATACAAGACGGGATCGCGTGAGGAATAATTTGGTGTATGAAGAATGTATGGTTAGGAAGAATGTAGTTAAGAGAGTTGGAGTGAGTCAGTTGAGATGGTTTGGTCATGTGGAGAGAATGATAAGTGAACGACTTGTAAAACGCATATATGTTGGTAAAGTTGAGGGTGTTCGATTGCGTGGCCGTCCAGTGTGTAAGTGGATGGATGTGATTGGTAGTGTTTTGAAGGAGCGTAAGTTTCCGAGTGGAAAGAGAAGAAGAGCATGTATGAATACGATTATGAATGTGGCTGAGGCGAAAGAAGTTTGCCAGGATAGGAATGTGTGGCGTAGGATGATTGTTTCGTAATTATTGTGGTGTAAAGATGAATGGTTAGTAAGAATGTTTTGTGAGAATGGAGAGACAGCTGAACTTTTATGTGGACGAGAAGAATGAACTATGTATGTACAGGAGTGTGTAGCGAACGATGATTTTTGTGTAACTATTATTGTGGTCCGGATGCGGTTATTCGCTACCGAAAATCGGTCACTTTAATATGTTATTATGTATGAATACGTTTATGAATGTGGCTGTGGTGAAAGAAGTATGCATGGATAGGAATGTGTTGCGAAGGATGATTGTTTCGTAATTATTGTGGTGTAAAGATAAATGGTTAGTAAGAATGTTTTGTGAGAATGAAGAGACAGCTGAACTTTTATGTGGACGAGAAGAATGAAGTATGTTTGTACAGGAGTGTGTAGCGAAAGATGATTGTTGCGTAACTATTATTGTGGTCCGGATGCGGTTATTCGCTACCGAAAATCGGTCACAATAATATGTTCTTGAATGAATGTTATGATGATTTTGGGCAAGGCGGAAGAAGAATGTTTTTAAAGAGTTAAGTGATTCTGTGGAGCTCTTGCTTTCATCCCTTTTCTTATTATTTTCGGGTTTTTGCTAACCCACTAAGTGGGAAATGCGTGATTTTATGTATGTATGTATGTATGTATTATTTCTAAATAATTGTAGTAGTAAATAGATCATAGATTTTTAAAATTCGAACATTTTTTTTTATAAAAAAATAAAAAAAATAGCTGGTCGGGGAATCGAACCCAAAACCTTTGGGTCCATAGGCCGTTATGCTAACTATTATACCACGGTAGATATTTAGAGATCGTTTCATATTACATGATAAAAAGCTGAAATCATCATCGCATATGGAATAGCAAAATCCAAAAAATCAATAAATGCGAGCATGCGCAGTAGAACAAAATAATACTTTCGTAATTATCTCATAGATGGCACTAAAGTATAAAGCTGCATATACACATGTAGATAATGCTTAATTTACAAAATCATAAATGTGATTTTAATGTCATCAATAGATGGCCCTGAATTATAAAGTTTTAGTTACATATGTATATAAAGCTTGATTTACACAAACATATAAAATGGTTGTATTATTGATTTAAACAAAAAATCGATATATTTTTGTTTCAGTAGCCCAAAACGATATTGGTAGTGACATCTGTGTCAATATCGTGGAACTACTATTTATTTATTTATTTAATAAACAATCCAACAAATTTATTTAATTATATTTTTTTGATTATATTTTTCATTTTCATGTATTAGAAATTAATAACAACCAATGTTTTGTTAATTGTTAATAACAATTTTATAACCTTAAACGTCAAATGACATATGATGAACAATTGTTAGTAACAAATGTACAACATGAGAACAACGGGAAACAATAATAAAGACTTTTTGGTTTATTGCCAAGTTATATTTGGTAAGAAAACATTTGTTTAAACAATGGATATACGAATAAATAACATTTCAGATCCTGACAACTAGTTTCTAGTAAATATATAAAACAAACCGGTTTGTGAACAAGAATTGCACTTGAAACCGGTTTCGGATTAAGTTCTAAACTTTCAAACCGGTTTCAGACGAGAACTAGTTAAGTTACCCGGTATTGTAACGTAATAAACCGGTCTTCAAGGAAGTATCGATATTAAAACCGGTCTGACATCAAATACTAAATTTGAAACCGGTTTCACAGCAAGTACTAGACTTGAAAAACTGGTTTTTAGATGAAATCAGTTAAAATAACGAGTTCTCATAACACTACAGAAAATCTGGCGAAGAGAATACCAACTGCTCTATATTGTGCTATTTTCTGGAAGCATACAATTAAACTAGGCCACTTTACTAGTGCTTGTTTTGCACTTTAATTTTTACAAATTTTGTTGAAACTTTTTTTTATATTCGTTTTAATTTCAGATATAATGAATAAAAATAAAAATCAATTTTTTTCTCACAAACAAAATTTTTTACAAACTCTATTTATTATTTAATTCTAAATATATTTTATCTAATAATTTATTTTATTTACGTATAGTTCTTGACAATATGTTTTTTTCATATATCTCCTACCCAAAAATGGGTATATATTGACCACACGAAAATGGGTGGATACGGAATTTTTTCTATAGCACCATTAGATTCCACGTACTTTCTATATAAATATCCCAGTTTTCAAAGTAATACAAGATTCTGAATGCTACACCTTTAGGGTCAATGACCTCTGAAACTTTTATGTTGATATTACTAAATTATCTCATGTAATATTTTAACAAAAATTAGTTGACATGTGTATTATGACCCAAAGAATCGATTTTCCGTAAAATTAAATTAGCACCTTCAACCCTTAATTGAGTAGATACTCGCCACCCAAAATTGGGTAGAGATAATCTATTTTCGACTTCACCATCAGATTCTACGTATATCTTTACACAAATACACCGAATTTCAAATTTTTTTATCAAAGGAATTCCAAATAAACACACTTTGAATTTTACCGCAAATCTTTGAATTTTCAGTGCGCAAGCTACGCGTCGGACGCCGATAGAATTCCTGAAATTTAGGGCAAATACAAGTTCAAATATTTAGTATATCCTTCAGCGAAAATTAACAAAAATTAGTATACATATGTACTTTGACACGAGGAATCGATTTTTAATAAAATTAAATTCCTATCTTCAACCCTTAAATGTGTAGTTATATACTACCCGAAACTGGGTAAAGATACAAACGTGTCGATTTGACCATTAAATTCTATTTTTTTATGTAAGTTTGTTAATTTTCAGAATTATTGTACGAGTTGCTTAACCCATTAAAAAAAATTTAAATGATGAAAACCGTATAATGGAAACTATTTTAATTTGTTCTCAACTATGTGCAATTTATTCAGAATTTTAAATTATTTTCAATTATTCTCTAAAATTTAATCAGAATTAAATATTTTCAACTTTTCAGCCATATCAATTACGCCTGCTTTGCTAGAATCATTTATATTGATTTTATGATCTCAATCAATTTATTAGTTAAAATTTTTAAATACAGTTGTCAGCAAATGTTAAATTCGTGTACAAAATTCTTAACATTCTTTGTAAGATTCCAGTGCAGACGCCTTGTTTAAGGGGCACGATTTTAATGTGTGCCCAAAAGCCTATATAGTTTACATATAACAAAAAATCTATACCGACACATATGGAATAGCAAAAACTAAAAAATAAATAAATGCGAGCATGCGCAATAGAACAAAATAATACTTTCGTAATTACCTAATAGATGGCACTAAAGTATAAAGCTACATTTACACATGTATATAAAGCTTGATTTACAGAAACATAAAATGTGATTTTATATATGATCAATAGATGGCCCTAAATTATAAAGCTTTATTTACATATGTATATAAAGCTTGATTTACACAAACATATAAAATGTAATTTTATATTTATGGTCAGACTGCACGCTCGTAAAAGCAATTTTCAAATCTTTTCTATGTAATTAAAAATACAATAAAATACTATGTCATAATTTTATAGAAGTCGAACGGAGACGTGCGCATAGAGAAGAAAATCAGTGCTTCTCATGATACAGCACAAAGTTATTAATCGGAAGGCATATATTGTTGTCATTGTTGTAATTAATTATTGTCTATTATTTCCTCTTTATTTAATATAAATTTATTATTTCTAAATAATTGTAGTAGTAAATAGATCATAGATTTTTAAAATTCGAACATTTTTTTTATAAAAAAAATAGCTGGTCGGGGAATCGAACCCAAAACCTTTGGGTCCATAGGCCGATATGCTAACCGTTATACCACGGTAGATTTTTACAGATCGTTTCATATTACATGATAAAAAGCTGAAATCATCATCGCATATGGAATAGCAAAATCCAAAAAATCAATAAATGCGAGCATGCGCAGTAAAACAAAATAATACTTTCGTAATTATCTCATAGATGGCACTAAAGTATAAAGTTGCATTTACACATGTACATAAAGCTTAATTTACAAAATCATAAATGTGATTTTAATGTCATCAATAGATGGCCCTGAATTATAAAGCTTTGTTTACATATGTATATAAAGCTTGATTTACACAAACATATAAAATATAATTTTATATTTATGGTCAGACTGCACGCACGTGAAAGAAATTTTCAAATCATTTCTAAAAAATTAAAAATACAATAAAATACTATGAGATAATTTTATAGAAGTCGAACGGAGACATGCGAATAGAGAAGAAAATATTTTTTTAAAATCAGTGCTTCTCACGATACAGCACAAAGTTATATTTGTTTTCATCGGATGGAATGTATTGTTGTAATTAATTATTGTCAATTATTTCCTCTTTATTTAATATAAAGTTATTAATATTTCTAAATGATTGTAGTTGTAAATAGAACGTACATTTTTAAAATTTAAAAAATAAAAAAATTAGCTGGTCGGGGAATCGAACCCAAAACCTTTGGCTCCAAAGGCCATTATGCTAACCGTTACACCACGGTAGATATTTAAAAGTCGTTTCATATTACATGATAAAAAGCTGAAATCATTAATTCTACATTTGCAAATCTTTATGTTAATGGCTTATGTTTAGTTTTATTTTCAAGAGCTGTGAACACTTTCATAAGAATCTATTGTTCATATCGTTATTTTTATTATTATGTATAATTTTATTTTTATTTTCGGAGTTGTGAATGAGGTTTTAAGATGCAAATTAAATAGAACATACTTTAGCAATGGAATAAGCCTAAAAATTTACGCTAGCCTATTAAAAAAATATAACTTTGCGTTGTATCTTGTGAAGCACTGATTGAAAACAAAATTTTTTTTCTTTATTCGGATGTCTCCGTTTGACTTCTATACAATTGTCTCATAGTATTTTATTGTATTTTAATAACAGAAAATATTTGAAGATTGTTTTTATATGAGTGTGGAAATTAAGCTTTATATTACAGTGCCATCTGATCATTTACATAAAATTACATTTTATATGTTTGTGTAAATCAAGCTTTAGATACATGTGTAAATCAAGCTTTATAATACAGGGCCACCTATTGATCATATATAAAATCACATTTTAAGTTTTTGTAAATTAAGCTTTATATACATGTGTAAATGAAGCTTTATACTTCTGTGCCATCTATTAGATAATTATGGAAGTATTATTTTGATCTACTGCGCATGCTCGTATTTATTGATTTTTTGGATTTTGCTATTCCATATGTGCCGATATAGATTTTTTGTTATGTATAAACAATATAGGCTTTTAGGGGCACATTAAAATTTCAAAATGGAAGAACGGGAAACAATAATAATTAAGACGTTTTGTATTATTGCAAAGTTATATTTAGTAAGAAAACATTTATTTAAACAATGGATATACAAATAAATAACATTTCATACATGTGCAGTAATTCTTATCCAAATATTTTGAATGGTCCGTTTTGTTTTTTTTATTAAATGACATATTTGTACATTAACTTGTAAATAAATAATTATTAAGAATAGTTATTTAATACAATATCCCTATTAAAATTAATTTATACTAGAACAATAACTTTAAATAAATTTGTAAAAAAGGTCCTTATGTCTTGTACTAATGAATAAATCGATATTTTATAAATTATTTGGTATAAAAAAATTATTCAGTAAAATATGTATTTAATACAAATGAAATCTTGAAACATGTAACGTTTATAACATTTATTAAACAATACAATTTTCAAAAATGGTTGTATTGATTTAAACAAAAAATCGATATATTTGTGTTTCATTAGCCCAAAACGATATTGGTAGTGACATCTGTGTCAATATCGTGGAACTACTATTTATTTATTTATTTATTTAATAAACAATCCAACAAATTTATTTAATTATATTTTTTTGATTATATTTTTCATTTTCATGTATTAGAAATTAATAACAACCAATGTTTTGTTAATTGTTAATAACAATTTTATAACCTTAAACGTCAAATGACATATGATGAACAATTGTTAGTAACAAATGTACAACATGAGAACAACGGGAAACAATAATAAAGACTTTTTGGTCTATTGCCAAGTTATATTTGGTAAGAAAACATTTGTTTAAACAATGGATATACGAATAAATAATATTTCAGATCCTGACAACTAGTTTCTAGTAAATATATAAAACAAACCGGTTTGTGAACAAGAATCGCACTTGAAACCGGTTTCGGATTAAGTACTAAACTTTCAAACCGGTTTTCAGACGAGATCTAGGTAAGTTAACCGGTATTGTAACGTAATAAACCGGTCTTCAATGAAGTATCGAAATTTAACCCGGTCTGACATCAAATACTAAATTTGAAACCGGTTTCCACAGCAAGTACTAGACTTGAAAAACTGGTTTTTAGATGAAATCAGTTAAAATAACGAGTTCTCATAACACTACAGAAAATCTGGCGAAGAGAATACCAACTGCTCTATATTGTGCTATTTTCTGGAAGCATACAATTAAACTAGGCCACTTTACTAGTGCTTGTTTTGCACTTTAATTTTTACAAATTTTGTAACAACACTATTGGTTCATTTTATAGATTTTTGCAAAGATGCTACAGCTTTCAATGCCTCTTAAACCAAATTGACATAGAAATACTTCATGTATTATGTTACGGTATGTATATTTCTATATAATAATGAATACAAAGCAGTATTATTATCATCGTATAAGTTTTTTTTTATAGAATGCCAAATGAGATGATTACAAGGTCCTATTAAATGCATACATTGCAATTGTTTGGAGTTGTCTAGCAAAGAATATTGTTGTTTAAGGGATGAAATATCGCAGGACTAAACTACGGGGGTTGTTTTTATGTAGACGAAGAATGTGGGACGAATCAAAGAAGACAAAACACAAACAGATGACATCAAACAACAAAATAATGATAAATAACCTTTAATAAGACTAGATTGATAATGTTAGTGTTACATTAATATTTTAGTACAAGTATTTAGTATCATTTTACTCAGTGCTTCACGCTGAATCTGCTGATGTATAATTTATTAACTTTTAATGAAAATTTTGTATTGAAAATTGTAACTGAAAAAAATGCAAAAATGTCAGATGAAATGTATAAGTTATTAGCGATATATTATAGTTCTAATTTATGAATTTTACATTTTTATACTCAGAATTTTGTGCTGAATCTTCTGATGTATAACACATTAACTTTTTATGAAAATTTAGTGAAGAAAAATTAAAACAAAAAAATGTAGGTTCCATGTCAGTGTTATACATAATAATTTTTATTTATTTTGTATTATATATTTATTTCTGTAACCTGTATAATTAGTATAATGTTTACAATATGTTATAGTTAACAATTATTGTATATAATATTAATAAACAATGAAATACTTTTATTCTGTACAGTATATCACAAAATATAGTATTTATTATAATAAAAAATGGTAATATGTACAATATTATATTTATTTAACCTCTAAATTACATATAATAACAATATTTAATTGAAAAATTATTGTATGTGGTCAAATTTTGAAGAAATTCCAATGTACATTTTATGGTATTTAAGCGCCAGCGCCAGTCATATTTTGCATTCCACAAATAATTTGTTGCTATCACACAAGACGTATTCAGGAAATTTTCTTCTATTCAATATTTCCGTATATATTCTTAAATAAACAAATTTGATCATTTATTTTGTATTTTTTATAAACTATTGTGTTATCCTTGTTGAAATACATATAAATTTTTGCCCAAAAAACTGTTAAACATGTTCTGTAAACAATAATTTTTAATTACAGTCCTGGATTTTATGAAGGTCAGATTTGCTGAAATACACGTGGAGACATCTTGCAGCAGATATAACAAACGTCAAATAAAATTGACAAAGAAAGGAATTATAATAAACATAAAATCATGTATCAAACTATATTTTAATTATTAATTTATTTGAAATGATAAATTTAGCAAGTTTTCCATTTGTTATTTGATTAATAATCAAATGACATAGTTCATAAGTTTTCTCATAGAGTACAGCAGCAGTATTGTTTTGGTATTAATAATTTTGAGAAAATCCATTTATTGGCTAAACTAATAACATTTCGCCCAAGATTGTCATAAGAAAAAATATTTGTAATTAAAAATAAAAGGCAGTTTGGTTGAAACTTTTTTTTATATTCGTTTTAATTTCAGATATAATGAAAAAAAATAAAAATCAATTTTTTTCTCACAAACAAAATTTTTTACAAACTCTATTTATTATTTAATTCTAAATATATTTTATCTAATAATTTATTTTATTTACGTATAGTTCTTGAGAATATGTTTTTTTCATATATCTCCTACCCAAAAATGGATATATATTGACCACACGAAAATGGGTGGATACGGAATTTTTTCTATAGCACCATTAGATTCCACTTACTTTCTATATAAATATCCCAGTTTTCAAAGTAATACAAGATTCTGAATGCTACACCTTTAGGGTCAATGACCTCTGAAACTTTTATGTTGATATTACTAAATTATCTCATGTAATATTTTACAAAAATTAGTTGACATGTGTATTATGACCCAAAGAATCGATTTTCCGTAAAATTAAATTCGCACCCTCAACCCTTAATTGAGTAGATACTCGCCACCCAAAATTGGGTAGAGATAATCTATTTTCGACTTCACCATCAGATTCTAAGTATATCTTTACACAAATACACCGAATTTCAAATTTTTTTATCAAAGGAATTCTAAATAAACACACTTTGAATTTTACCGCAAATCTTTGAATTTTCAGTGCGCAAGCTACGCGTCGGACGCCGATAAAATTCCTGAAATTTAGGGCAAATACAAGTTCAAATATTTAGTATATCCTTCAGCGAAAATTAACAAAAATTAGTATACATATGTATTTTGACACGAGGAATCCATTTTTAATAAAATTAAACCCCTATCTTCAACCCTTAAATGTGTAGTTATATACTACCCGAAACTGGGTAAAGATACAAACCTGTCGATTTGACCATTAAATTCTACGAATTTTTTTATGTAAGTTTGTTAATTTTCAGAATTATTGTACGAGTTGCTTAACCCATTAAAAAAAATTAAAATGATGAAAACCGTATAATGGAAACTATTTTAATTTGTTCTCAACTATGTGCAATTTATTCAGAATTGCCGGAAACTGTTTTAAATTATTTTCAATTATTGTCTAAAATTTAATCAGAACTAAATATTTTCAACTTTTCAGCCACATCAATTACGCCTGCTTTGCTAGAATCATTTATATTGATTTTACGATCTCAATCAATTTATTAGTTAAAATTTTTAAATACAGTTGTCAGCACATGTTAAATTCTTGTACAAAATTCTTAACATTCTTTGTAAGATTCCAGTGCAGACGCCTTGTTTAAGGGGCACGATTTTAATGTGTCCCCAAAAGCCTATATAGTTTAAACATAACAAAAAATCTATACCGACACATATGGAATAACAAAATCCAAAAAATCAATAAATGCGAGCATGCGCAGTAGATTAAAATAATACTTTCGTAATTATCTCATAGATGGCACTAAAGTATAAAGCTGCATTTACACATGTATATAAAGCTTGATTTACAGAAACATAAAATGTGATTTTATATATGATCAATAGATGGCCCTAAATTATAAAGCTTTATTTACATATGTATATAAAGCTTGATTTACACAAACATATAAAATGTAATTTTATATTTATGGTCAGACTGCACGCTCGTAAAAGCAATTTTCAAATCTTTTCTATGTAATTAAAAATACAATAAAATGCTATGTGATAATTTTATAGAAGTCGAACGGAGACGTGCGAATAGAGAAGAAAATCAGTGCTTCTCATGATACAGCACAAAGTTATTAATCGGAAGGCATATATTGTTGTCATTGGTGTAATTAATTATTGTCTATTATTTCCTCTTTATTTAATATAAATTTATTATTATTTCTAAATAATTGTAGTAGTAAATAGATCATAGATTTTTAAAATTCGAACATTTTTTTTATAAAAAAATAAAAAAATAGCTGGTCGGGGAATCGAACCCAAAACCTTTGGGTCCATAGGCCGATATGGTGGACAAGTTATTTTATTAATTACATAATTTATGATATATACAATGTTTACATACTACGATTATATATAAGGTTCCCATATTTACAATATTTTACCTATAAATACTAGTTATATATACATGTTACATATTTCAAATAATTAATTACATAATATTATATTTATATTAGTCTAGTTAGAATTATTATTAGTAGCATTAATTTCAACTAAAAAACATTATTTCACGTTTTAAGAAAAATATTTACAAATAAAACTTACAAACTAAATAAATAAATAATAATATATATGTACAATATTTACAAAAATATAAGTGTGTTACTATGATTGTTTTATTTCAATAAATGTGTCATGGAACTGTTCTACTCGTCGTCGTCCAGTTCAAATGGCTCTTCAAATAAATCTAAATACTGATATGGCAATTTGTGTCGTTTGTCAAAGTCTGTTGTGTTGTTTGTTCTAATTTTCGTAATGTTTTTAATTATGTCGCTGTCGGTATTGCAGCTCAGTTTAGTGTAAAATTTGGTGGCTAATTTTCTGATGTAATCTGTAATGTACGGTATGTTCGTTTCTTCGTGTAGTGTTGTTATGCGTGTGTATCTGTCCTTTCCGGTGATCAGACGTAGAACCTTGTTTTGAAACACCTGCAGTGGTTTCAGTGCTGTTTGAGATAGGTGTGCTATGATTGGCGCGCAGTAAGTGATCAGTGGACGTATCAGTGCAGTGTAGATATGTTTCTTTGTTTTAGGTGTTAGGGTACTGTGTTTTGAAAGTAAAGAGTAATTTTGCTTTAAGGCAAAGTGTAATTTTTGGATCGTTTTCTGGATGTGTGTGTGTAAGTTTAATCTATTGTCAATGTGTATACCTAAATATTTGATGTTGTTTTTGATTTCAATGTTTGTGTTGTGTGCCTTGACGGGTGTGTATATTTTCGTGTTTGTGAATTTTCGTGTTACTATTACAATGTTTGTTTTTTCGCAATTGATTTTAATCCTCCATTTGGTCCAGTATTTTTCTAGTATGTTTAAGTGAATTTGAATTTGCCTCCCGGCTACTTCAGCACTGTGGCTGCTTGCGTAGATGGCAGTATCGTCTGCGAATAGTGCCGTTTCCGTATGGGAAAAAGTAGGCAAATCGTATAAATATATAATGAACAGCAAAGGGGCTAGTATGCTTCCCTGTGGCACCCCTGCTTTTATTGATTTTTCATTGGAAAGTACGTTATTGATTTTTACTGTGAATTTCCTATTGGTTAAGTATGAATGTAAAAGTTTGATAATATCTACTGGATACTTTAGTGTTATTAGTTTGTATAATAGCCCGTTGGTCCAGACCTTATCGAACGCTTTCTCTATATCTAGTGAGCACATGACGCTCACTTTCTTTTTGTTAAAGTTCTGTATGAAGTCAGACATGATTCGTGCTAGTTGCTGTGTGGTTGACCGTTGCTGCCTGAAGCCGAATTGAAAATCTTGTAGTATGTTGTTGTCTACAGTGAAATTTAAAATGTTTTCAAATATGACGCGTTCCGTTAATTTAGACAGAGAATTTAGAAGTGATATGGGCCGAAAACTAGTAGGAAGTGTTTTATTTTTGTTTGGTTTCAAGATAGGAATAATGTTGGCTATTTTCCATTTTTCTGGGAAGTAATTCAACTTAATAATACTGTTTATAATATAAGAGAGCTGCACGACAGCTTTTCTTGGTAGGTTTTTTAAAATTCTATTTTCGATAAGGTCTGGACCAGGAGCTTTATTATTTGGGAGTTTTTTAATAATATCTGATAATTTTGTGGGTGTAGTGTAATATGTGTGTAGTGTCTTTTTGTCTGTGTTGTGTACAGTGTTGAGATAGTTGTGTACTGTTTGTGTTACGTGTTCGTAGTGTTGAGTGTCTGTGTGTGGGTCTAGTATGTGTACTTTTTCAAATGTTGTGGCTATGATGTCTGCTTTTTCGTAGTCTGTAAAGTATGTGTTGTTGTTGTCTGTGAGTGTTGGAATGCTGGTGTTTCTTCTTTTTAGGGATTTTGTGAATCGCCACAGGGAATTGTCTTTAATGTTCAATGAGTTTAATTTGTCTGTCCATTTTTGATTGGACCAAATGGAGATTTCTTTTCTTATTTCGTTATTTAATTGTTTCATCGTGTCTCTGTACTGTATGTTTTGTGTTCTTTGCCAGTGTTTTCGTGTGTTGTTACGTTGTGTAATTAATTGTTTAATGTGTTCCGGTATTGGGTCTTTCTGTGTATTTATTGTAACTTGTTTTGTGTATTTATGTTTTAGCGTGTTTATATTGTCTGTAAGTGTTTGTATTTCTGTGTCTATGTCTTGTGTTGTTTGTATTTGGTTGTTTATTGTGATGAGTGTGTTTAGTTCTTGTCTGAATGCGCGCCAATCTGTGTTTTTGTAGGATGTAATTGTTTTCGTGTGATTTTCTGTGTACTGGTTATAAAGTGTGAATATGACAGCTGTGTGGTCTGAACTGAGTAAGTCTAAGTTGTCTAAGTCTGATATGTGTGGAATGTTTTTATGAATATATAAGTCTATTGTAGAGGGTGTAGTGCCATTTTGTGGATAGTGTGTAGGTCTTGGTGTGTGTAGTAATTGTGCATTGTGTATTTGTATGTATGTGTATAGTGTTCTGCCATTTGCATTGTTTCTATTATTGTTCCACGTCTGATGCACCGCGTTCAAGTCACCTATGAGGATGACCTTGTGGGAAATGTTGAAGAGTGTATACAGTTCTTGTTGCGTGTATGTGTTTAGTGGGCGATTGTAAACTGTTATGATGTGTGTATTGTCGAGTAGACGTATGCATAGTGTTTCTAGTGTGGTGTCTGGTGTGTCTATGAGTTGGTGTGGTATGTTTGTTTTAACTAGAGCTGCAATACCGCCAGCAAGATAATGAGTCCTTGGTCTGTCTTTCCTGTGAATTGCATATCCTTTTATTCTCAAATTAATTACCGGTTCTAATTTAGTTTCGTTTAGAAACATTATATCTATGTCGTGAGTGTTTAGAAAATTTATGAGCTCGCCTTTTCTACTTTGAAGAGTAGAACAGTTCCATGACACAATATTTAAGGGCCTAAAAGTCATAGCTTTCTAGATTTTGTGTAAACTCGAGAAGGATAAGTCCTTTCTCTGTTTTTGTTTTTGCTTGTGATAATTGTTGATTTAATTGTCTAATAATAATTAGGAATTTGCTGATATTTACTTGGCTGTTTAAAATTTTAAGTTCATTACAAAGACTATTAAAATTATTAGTGTTTTCTGTGGGAAGTGATGGTGTAGGTGTAGGTGTAGGGTTTAGTGATTTATTATTATTATACAGAGTTTGTGTTACCGGTGGAAGGGCAGGGAAGTCTTCAGTTCTTGCGGAATGGGCAGGGAGGGGGACGGGTTGCGAGGCTCTTGAGGCTTGCGACTGCCAGGCGTTCGAAGTGGGAGGAGGAGCTGGGATGTATTTCTGGATCAGTTGGGGGGCTGCCCGCTGCAGGTCTTCAATTTTCTTTATGTACGCTGTACATTGCGTGTAGTTTGCGGGGTGCGCCCCGCCACAGTTGACACATCTCGGAGGTTCTTCTGCCGTCTTAGGGCACTCGCGGGTTAAATGTCCATATCCGCATTTTAGGCACTGCGGTGCCGCGAAGCAGTTTGCCGTCGCGTGCCCCCAAGTTTGGCAGCGATGGCATTGAATTATAGTTCTCTTATTGAGATGTCTCTCCCATGTTACTTTGGTGTAGCACACATGTTTTACATTTTTCTCTAAGTGAGAAAGTGTTGTTTTGTTATTTGTAATAACTAGATATAAAGGTCTTTTAGTATTCTTCATGGTGTAAATGTTTTTGATTTCGATGTTATTTTTCACAAGATCTTCTCTTATTTCGTCGATAGTTGGTTCGCTATCTAATCCACGAATAACGAAGCCGTGGGTTTTCTCATTTTTTTCAGTGAACGTGAAAAAGTCTATTTTGTCATTAATTAATAAATTTTTGATATTAATTTTGTCCTCCAATTTAGTGAAAAATATATTGGTAGTTGTGTTCGTGAATTTCAGGTAAAATCCTCCTGGAGCATTTTTTGATAGTAAACTGATTAATTTTGTGTGATCTCCGAAAGTCTTCTTAATTATTAAAGGTGTCGGTTTTAAATTTGTAATTGGTGTCTCGTTACTTTCTTCTACTGGTAAATTTTGAAATCGGTTGTTAATTTTAATAGGATTACTTGCCGGTAATTGCCTTTTCATTGAGTTAAGTTTCGCTGCTTTCCTTTCCCTGATGACAGTAAAACTGTCGTCGTCACTAGAGCTGGCCATGGCTACACTTTCAACTGCAGAAAAAAGCGCATCGCCTGTCATCTCAAGCGAGCGCGGTTTCTTTGCTTCTGGCGGCCCTTCCTCCGAAGATATCTTCTAATTTTATATTAATAATGCTTCTTCGGACACTTATATACACTTATTCACTAACCACCGTATTTAAATCGAAAAATTTACTTGATTTTTTGGCGATCAAAAATGGGAGATCTGGGAGCGCGTTCAACTTATTTCACGGCACACTGCCTACCAGGCCGATATGGTAACCGTTATACCACGGTAGATATTTAGAGATCGTTTCATATTATATGATCGCATATGGAATAGCAAAATCCAAAAAATCAATAAATGCGAGCATGCGCAGTAGAACAAAATAATACTTTCGTAATTATCTCATAGATGGCACTAAAGTATAAAGCTGCATATACACATGTACATAAAGCTTAATTTACAAAATCATAAATATGATTTTAATGTCATCAATAGATGGCCCTGAATTATAAAGCTTTATTTACATATGTATATAAAGCTGGATTTACACAAACATGTAAATGTAATTTTATATTTATAGTCAGACTGCACGTATATAAAAGTAATCTTCAAATAATTTCTACGTTATTAAAAATACAATAAAATACTATGAGATAATTTTATAGAAGTCGAACGGAGATATGCGAATAAAGAAGAAAATATTTTTTTTAATCAGTGCTTCTCATGATACAGCACAAAGTTATATTTGTTTTAATCGGATTGCAAGTATTGTAATTAATTATTGTCAATTATTTCCTTTTTATTTAATATAAAGCTATTATTATTTCTAAATGATTGTAGTAGTAAATAGAACATAAATTATTTAAATTTAAAAAATATAAAACTTAGCTAGTCGGGGAATCGAACCCAAAACCCTTGGGTCCAAAGGCCGGCATGCTAACCGTTATACCACGGTAGATATTTAGAGATCGTTTCATATTACATGATAAAAAGCTGAAATCATTAATTCTACATTTGCAAATCTTTATATTTATGGCTTATGCTTAATTATATTTTTGAGATCTGTGAACACTTTCATAAGAATCTATTGTTCATATCGTTATTTTTATTATTATGTATAATTTTATTTTTATTTTCGGAGCTGTGAATGAGGTTTTACGATGCAAATCAAATAGAACGTACTATAGCTAAGGAATATGTCTAAAAATTTATGCTATCCTATTAAAAAAATATAACTATGTGTTGTATCTTGCGAAGTACTGATTGAAAAAATATATTTTTCTTCTTTATTCGGATGTCTCCGTTTGACTTCTATACAATTGTCTCATAGTATTTTATTGTATTTTAATAACAGAAAATATTTGAAGATTGCTTTTATATGAGTGTAGAAATTAAGTTTTATATTACAGTGCCATCGGATCATTTATATAAAATTACATGTTATATGTATGTGTAAATCAAGCTTTAGATACATGTGTAAATCAAGCTTTATAATACAGGGCCACCTATTGATCACATATAAAATCACATTTTAAGTTTTTGTAAATTAAGCTTTATGTACATGTGTAAATGAAACTTTATACTTCTGTGCCATCTATTAGATAATTATGGAACTATTATTTTGATCTACTGCGCATGCTCGTATTTATTGATTTTTTGGATTTTGCTATTCCATATGTGCCGGTATAGATTTTTTGTTATGTATAAACAATATAGGCTTTTAGGGGCACATTAAAATTTCAACATGGAAGAACGGGAAACAATAATAATTAAGACTTTTTGTATTATTGCAAAGTTATATTTAGTAAGAAAACATTTATTTAAACAATGGATATACAAATAAATAACATTTCATACATGTGCAGTAATTCTTATCCAAATATTTTGAATGGTCCGTTTTGTTTTTTTATTAAATGACATATTTGTACATTAACTTGTAAATAAATAATTATTAAGAATTGTTATTTAATACAATATCCCTATTAAAATTAATTTATACTAGAACAATAACTTTAAATAAATTTGTAAAAAAGGTCCTTATGTCTTGTACTAATGAATAAATCGATATTTTATAAATTATTTGGTATAAAAAAATTATTCAGTAAAATATGTATTTAATACAAATGAAATCTTGAAACATGTAACGTTAATAACATTTATTAAACAATACAATTTTCAAAAATGGTTGTATTATTGATTTAAACAAAAAATCGATATATTTGTGTTTCATTAGCCCAAAACGATATTGGTAGTGACATCTGTGTCAATATCGTGGAACTACTATTTATTTATTTATTTAATAAACAATCCAACAAATTTATTTAATTATATTTTTTTAATTATATTTTTCATTTTCATGTATTAGAAATTAATAACAACCAATGTTTTGTTAATTGTTAATAACAATTTTATAACCTTAAACGTCAAATGACATATGATGAACAATTGTTAGTAACAAATGTACAACATGAGAACAACGGGAAACAATAATAAAGACTTTTTGGTTTATTGCCAAGTTATATTTGGTAAGAAAACATTTGTTTAAACAATGGATATACGAATGATAACATTTCAGATCCTGACAACTAGTTTCTAGTAAATATATAAAACAAACCGGTTTGTGAACAAGAATCGCACTTGAAACCGGTTTCGGATTAAGTACTAAACTTTCAAACCGGTTTCAGACGAGAACTAGTTAAGTTAACCGGTATTGTAACGTAATAAACCGGTCTTCAATGAAGTATCGATATTAAAACCGGTCTGACATCAAATACTAAATTTAAAACCGGTTTTCACAGCAAGTACTAGACTTGAAAAACTGGTTTTTAGATGAAATCAGTTAAAATAACGAGTTCTCATAACACTACAGAAAATCTGGCGAAGAGAATACCAACTGCTCTATATTGTGCTATTTTCTGGAAGCATACAATTAAACTAGGCCACTTTACTAGTGCTTGTTTTGCACTTTAATTTTTACAAATTTTGTAACAACACTTTTGGTTCATTTTATAGATTTTTGCAAAGATGCTACAGCTTTCAATGCCTCTTAAACCAAATTGACATAGAAATACTTCATGTATTATGTTACGGTATGTATATTTCTATATAATAATGAATACAAAGCAGTATTATTATCATCGTATAAGTTTTTTTTTATAGAATGCCAATGAGATGATTACAAGGTCCTATTAAATGCATACATTGCAATTGTTTGGAGTTGTCTAGCGAAGAATATTGTTGTTTAAGGGATGAAATATCGCAGGACTAAACTATGGGGGTTGTTTTTATGTAGACGAAGAATGTGGGACGAATCAAAGAAGACAAAACACAAACAGATGACATCAAACAACAAAATAATGATAAATAACCTTTAATAAGACTAGATTGATAATGTTAGTGTTACATTAATATTTTAGTACAAGTATTTAGTATCATTTTACTCAGTGCTTCACGCTGAATCTGCTGATGTATAATTTATTAACTTTTAATGAAAATTTTGTATTGAAAATTGTAACTGAAAAAAATGCAAGAATATCAGATGAAATGTATAAGTTATTAGCGATATATTATAGTTCTAATTTATGAATTTTACATTTTTATACTCAGAATTTTGTGCTGAATCTTCTGATGTATAACACATTAACTTTTTATGAAAATTTAGTGAAGAAAAATTAAAACAAAAAAATGTAACTACCATGTCAGTGTTATACTAAATCATTTTTATTTATTTTGTATTATATATTTATTTCTATAAACTATATTATTAGCATAATGTTTACAATATGTTATAGTTAACAATTATTGTATATAATATTAATAAACAATGAAATACTTTTATTCTGTACAGTATATCACAAAATATAGTATTTATTATAATAAAAAATGGTAATATGTACAATATTATATTTATTTAACCTCTAAATTACATATAATAACAATATTTAATTGAAAAATTATTGTATGTGGTCAAATTTTGAAGAAATTCCAATGTACATTTTATGGTATTTAAGCGCCAGCGCCAGTCATATTTTGCATTCCATAAATAATTTGTTGCTATCACACAAGACGTATTCAGGAAATTTTCTGTTATTCAATATTTCCGTATATATTATTAAATAAACAAGTTTGATCATTTATTTTGTATTTTTTATAAACTATTGTGTTATCCTTGTTGAAATACATATAAATTTTGGCCCAAAAAACTGTTAAACATGTTTAGTAGACCATAATTTTTAATTACAGTCCTGGATTTTATGAAGGTCAGATTTGCTGAAATACACGTGGAGACATCTTGCAGCAGATATAACAAACGTCAAATAAAATTGACAAAGAAAAGCATATTTTAATTATAATAAAAATAAAATCGTTCATCAAACTATATTTTAATTATTAAATTATTTAAAATGATCAATTTAGCAAGTTTTCCATTTGACATTTGATTAATAATTAAATGACATAGTTCATAAGTTTTATCATAGAGTACAGCAGCAGTATTGTTTTGGTATTAATAATTTTGAGAAAATCAATCAAAACTAATAACATTTCGTCCAAGTTTGTCATAAAAAAAATATTTGTAATTAAAAATAAAAGGCAGTTTTGTTGAAACTTTTTTTTATATTCGTTTTAATTTCAAATATAATGAATAAAAATAAAAATCAATTTTTTTCTGGCAAACAAAATTTTTTCCAATAATTTATTTTAATTTCGTATAGTTCTTGAGAAAATGTTTTTTTCATATATCTCCTACCCAAAAATGGGTATATATTGACCACACGAAAATGGGTGGATACGGAATTTTTCTATAGCACCATTAGATTCCACGTACTTTCTTATATAAATATCCCAGTTTTCAAAGTACTACTGGTATAATTACAGTATTACAAGATTCTGAATGCTACACCTTTAGGGTCAATGACCTCTGAAACTTTTATTTTGATATTACTAAATTATCTCTTGTAATATTATAACAAAAATTAGTTGACATGTGTATTATGACCCAAAGAATCGATTTTTCGTAAAATTAAATTCGCACCCTCAACCCTTAATTGAGTAGATACTCGCCACCCAAAATTGGGTAGAGATAATATATTTTCGACTTCATTATCAGATTCTACGTATATTTTTACACAAATAAACCAAATTTCAAAATTTTTTATTAAAGGAATTCCAAATAAACACACTTTGAATTTTACCGCAAATCTTTGAATTTTCTGTGCGCAAGCTACGCGTCAGACGCCGGCAAGATTCTTGAAATTTAGGGCAAATACAAGTTCAAATACTTAGTATATCCTTTAGCGAAAATTAACAAAAATTAGAATACATATGTATTTTGATGCAAGGAAACGATTTTTTATAAAATTAAACCCCTATCTTCAACCCTTAAATAGGTAGATATACGCTACCCAAAACTGGGTAAAAATACAAACCTGTCGACTTGATCATTAAATTCTACGATTTTTTTTATGTAAGTTTATTGATTTATAGAATTATTGTACCAGTTGTTTTAGCCCAGTAAAAAATGATTTTTGAAACCCGTATTTTTTAACATGAGCATGAAAACGAATAACTTTTGTGTTCTTAAGAATATTCAAATGAAAATTGGTGCACATATGTATCTTGGACCGAGGAATCGAGTTTAAAATTAAACCCATATCCTTTACCCAAAAATGGGTGTATATTTACCACCCGAAAATGGGTGGAGCTGAATTTTTTTCTGTAGCATCATTAGATTCCACGAAATTTCTTATATAAACAACCTAGTTTTCAAAATTTTTGCTTGATTGGTCTAAGTACCATAAATCAATTAGTAAAACCATTTTTGAGCAGCGATATATGTAAATACTATTGTTGATAAATGTTATAATTAAAACTGGACCACTCAAAAGAATTTGATAGAAATCACTGTACAAATGAATTTTGACCCGAGAAATCGATTTTTAATGAAATTAAACCTCTATCTTCATCCCTTAAATGAGTAGATATATGCTACCCAAAACTGGGTAGAGATACAGACAGGTCGACTTCACCATTAGAATCTATATATTTTTTGTACCTATATACCAATTTTCAGAATTATTATACTATTGGTATAATTATAGTAATAACATATTCTGAATCCTACACATTTAAGGTCAATGACCTTTCAAAATTTTATTTTGATATTACTAAATTATCTTTTGTAATATTTTAATAAAAATTAGTAAATATGTATATTATGACCCAAAGAATCGATTTTTCGTAAAATTAAAATCGTACCCTCAACCCTTAAATGGGTAGATATTCACCACCCAAAATCGAGTAGAGATAAACAATTTTCGACTCCACCATCAGATTCTACGTATATTCTTACACTAGCGTACCAATTTTCAAATTTTTTTGTTCAAGGAATTCCAAATAAACACACTTTGAATTTTACCGCAAATCTTTGAATTTTCTGTGCGCAAGCTACGCGTCAGACGCCGGCAAGATTCCTGAAATTTAGGGCAAATACAAGTTCAAATATTTAGCATATCCTTTAGCGAAAATTAACAAAAATTGGTGTACAAATGTATTTTGACACGAGAAATCGATTTTTTATAAAATTAAACCCCTATTTTAAACCCTTAAATGGGTACATATATGCTGCCCAAATCTGGGTGGAGATACAAACTTGTCGACTTCATCACTAAAATCTACGTATTTTTTAATATAAGTATAGCAATTTTTAGAATTATTGTATGAATGGTTTAAGCCGTAATAAGAAAACTATTTAAAATGGTTTAAATACAAATAAGAGAGATAGATTAAATTTTTTATGGCAGATGGCACCATATGTAAAATCCACCCACACAACCTTGAAATTCTTTAGTTTTTTCCAGTGCAGACGCCTTCTTTAGGGGGCCTGTTTTTTTAAATGCCCCCAAACACTCATATAAATAATACATGGCAAAAACTTTGCAACGACAGGTATGGTTTGGAATGTGTAAGATTGATCGATCGAAAAATCAATAATTCTGATCATGCGCAGTACATCAAATTATTTTTTAATGAATGGTGCGTGAGAGTAACTGTATTTTAATGAGCGATGAGTGGCAGTTTTGAACAATGATTTATTAAAAATCAATACAATCGATTATATATGGTATATTCGTATATTAAATTGAAATATTAAGTAAACAATACCAAGTAATATGTGGACAAATGTATTTTAACACGAGAAAAAGATTTTTTATAAAATTAAATTCCGATCTTAAACCCTTAAATGGGTACATATATTCTGCCCAAAAGTGGGTGGAGATACAAACCTGTCGACTTTATCACTAAAATCTACGTATTTTTTAATGTAAGTACACAAATTTTCAGAATTATTGTAAGAATGGTTTAAGCCGTAATAAGAAAACTATTTAAAATGGTAAAAACCGAAATTTTTCTGTTCAACGACATTTAAAAATTTATTAATTAAATGGCCTTTTGTTGAAATATATTAATAAAATTTGGTACACATATGTATTTTAACCCATGGAATCTATTTTTAATAAAATTAAAACCGTACCACCCGCTAATTAATTGGTAGATTTTTGCTACCGAATAATGGGTTGAGAAACAAATTTGTCGATAGCGCCTTTGGATCCTATGTACTTCTGACGATCTTACGAATACAATATTTAAATGAAAAATTATTGAGTGTGGTCAAATTTTGTAGAAATTTCAATGTACATTTTATGGTATTTAAGCGTCAGCGCCAGTCATATTTTGCATTCCATAAATAATTTGTTACTATCACATAAGACGTATTCAGGAAATTGTCTGCTTGTCAATATTTCAGTATATATTCTTAAATAAACAAGTTTGATCATTTATTTTATATTTTATATAAACTATTGTCTTATCCTTATTGAAATACATATAAATTTTGGCCCAAAAAATTGTTAAATATGTTCTGTAGATAATAATTTTTAATTACAGTCCTGGATTTTATGAAGGTCAGATTTGCTGAAATACACGTGGAGACATCTTGCTGCAGATATAACAAACGTCAATCAAAATTGACAAAGAAAAGCGTATTTTAATTATAATAAACATAAAATCGTGTATCAAACCATATTTTAATTATTAATTTATTTAAAATAATAAATTTAACAAGTTTTCCATCTGTCATTTGATTAATAATCAAATGACATATATAGTTCATAAGTTTTATCATAGAGTACAGTAGCAGTATTGTTTTGGTATTATAATTTTGAGAAAATCCATTTTTTGGCTAAAGTAATAACATTTCGCCAAAGTTTGTCATAAGAAAAATATTTGTAATTAAAAATAAAAGGCAGATTGGTTGAAACTTTTTTTTTATATTTGTTTTAATTTCAGAGATAATGATTAAAAATAAAAATCAATTTTTTTCTCACAGACAAATTTTTTTACAAAATAATTATTGTAATAAACTCTATATATTATTTAATTCTAAATATATTTTATCTAATAATTTATTTTATTTACTTATAATTCTTGAGAAAAAATGTAAATTTAATATAAAAAAAATTATAATTTTGTTTTTTTGTTCACCGCTTTGCCAAATTTTTACCGCTTGTCCAAAAGAGTTGAAATTTAGATCAAATATATTCCAAACCTTTGCTAATCCATCCCTGAAAACAGATTTAAAATATTTTTCCCCATTTTGATATTATAACTTTTTAAAGACAGGGCCGTCATAAAATGAAATTAACTAACAAAAAATTACAACTTTTATTTTGACATGGGTGAATAAAAAAATATATAAATCCAAAATGGAGGCAGATATTTCAATTCTGTTTTCAGTGGTAGATAAAGAAAGGATTGAAGTATATTTATGTCAAATTGCAACCCTTTTGGTTAAACCATAAAAAATGAGCAAAGCGGTAAATTTGATACAAAAAATTTTATATTTTTTTTGTGTTTACCACTTTGCCAAATTTTTACCGCTTGTCCAACAAGGTTGAAATTTAGTTTAAGTATACTCCAAACCTTCTCTAATCCATCTTTGAAAACAGATTTAAAATATATGTTTTCATTTTGAAATTATAACTTTTTAAAGACAGGGCCGTCATAAAATGAAATTAACTTACAAAAATTACAACTTTTATTTTGACATGGGTGGATAAAAAATATATAAATCAAAAACGAAGGCAGATATTTTAATTCTGTTTTCAGCGGTAGATAAATAAAGGATTGAAGTATATTTGAGCCAAATAATAACTTTTTTGGTTAAGCGATAAAAATTTGGCAAAGCGGTAAATTTGATACAAAAATTTTATAATTTTTTTTGTGTTTACTGTTTTGCCAAATTTTTACCGCATATCGAACAAGGTTAAAATTTAGGTCAAGTATACTTCAAACCTTTCCTAATCCATCTCTGAAAACAGATTTAAAATATCTGTTTACATTTTGAAATTATAACTTTTTAAAGACAGGGCCGTTATAACATAAAATTAACTAACAAAAAATTACAACTTTTATTTTGACATGGGTGGATAAAAAAATATATAAATCAAAAAGAAGGCAGATATTACAATTCTGTTTTCAGCGGTAGATAAAGGAAGGATTAATGTATATTTGAGCCAAATTTCAACCTTTTTGGTTAAGCGATAAAAAATGAGCAAAGCGGTAAATTTGATACAAAAAATTCTATAATTTTTTTTGTGTTTACCGCTTTGCCAAATTTTTACCGCTTGTCTAACTAAGTTTAAATTTGGGTCAAATATACTCCACACCTTTCCTAATATATCTCTGAAAACAGATTTAAAATACCTGTTTTGATATTGAAATTATAACTTTTTAAAGACAGAGCCGTCATAAAATGAAATTAACTAACAAAAATTACAACTTTTATTTTGACAATGGTGGATAAAATAATATTTAAATCAAAAACAAAAGAAGATATTTTAATTCTGTTTTCAATATTAGATAAAGAAAGGATTGAAGTATATTTGAGCCAAATTTCAACCTATTTGGTTAAGCGGTAAAAAATAGGCAAAGCGGTAAATTGGATACAAAAAATTTTATATTTTTTTTTGTGTTTACCGCTTTGCCAAATTTTTACCGCTTGTTCAACAGAATTCAAATTTGGGTCAAATATACTACAAACCTTTCCTAATCTATCTTTGAAAACAGATTTAAAATATCTGTTTTCATTTTGAAATTATAACTTTTTAAAGACAGGGCCGTCATAAAATATAATTAACTAACAAAAAATTACAACTTTTATTTTGACATGGGTGGATAAAAAAATATAGAAATCAAAAACGGGGACAGATATTTCAATTCTATTTTCAGTGGTAGATAAAGAAAGAATTGAAGTATATTTAAGCCAAATTTCAACCCTTTTGGTTAAGGGATAAAAAATGAGCAAAGCGGTAAATTTGATACAAAAAATTTTATATTTATTTTTGTGTTTACCGCTTTTCCAAATTTTTACCGCTTGTCCAACAGGGTTGAAATTTGGGTCAAATATGCTTCGAACCTTCCCTAATCGACCATTGAACACAGATTTAAAATATCTGTCTCCATTTTGAAATTATAACTTTCTAAAAACACGGCTGTCATAAAATAAAATTAATAACTAAAAAACTTATATTTTGACAAGGGTGAATAAAAAAATATGTAAATCAAGAACGGGGGCAGATATTTTAATTCTGTTTTCATCGGTAGATAAAGGAAGGATTGATGTATATTTGTTTCAAATTTCAACCCTTTTGGGCAAGCAGTAAAAATTTGGCAAAGCGGTAAATTTAATATACAAAATTTTATAATTTTGTTTTTGTGTTCACCGCTTTGCCAAATTTTTACCGCTTGTCCAAAAGGCTTGAAATTTGGGTCAAATATACTTCAAACCTTCCCTAATCTATCCCTGAATATAGATTTAAAATAAAATATCTGAATTTTTGATATTCTAAGTATGTGTGTGTGTAAAGTCTGTAAGATATTTGTAAAGAAATGGATATTAATAATTAATTACAAAATATCCGCGTATATTTTTATTCTTTTTAATGTAATACATGATTTTTAAAGATGTTAGAGTATTATATTATTCCTGGGGCACAATTTATATTTTAAAAAAATATGTTTTTTTAACATTTATTGTGTCCTACAAAGTATTTTATTTTATATTTTTATATTTATTGAATAAAAATACAGTAATTAACTTCAATCAACAAGCTTGGTAACGGAACGAAACCTGTCCGTTCCTTTAAAACTATAGGCAAGCTAGCAGCGTGCGACCTGTTTCTGACTCATTTCCTTCCCAGCCTTCGTCCGTATCGCGTGTTCCTTGTGTGCGGAGAGCATGGTATTCCAGACCCAGATCCACCTACGAGGGATGGACTCCAACCCCTGCAGCTGAGCCCAGCAGTAGAGCACCAGGTATTCCTTGAGTAGAAGCAGTATTTCTCCCCAGCACGTGGAAAACGTTATCGTTTATATTGTTGTAGTAAAGGACGCCCGCTCATATTCGTCACAATAAGCTCAGCGAAAGTATATACCTGCTACAAATAGGCTCGCCCTTAAAGCGAAAGTCTGTAGCTGTAAATATATACTAGTAGCTTTGTGGTTTGGGGCGAAAGGTTAACTATTATTATATTATTATTATTATATTATTATTATTGAGCGAAGCCCAACTGCAGTTCTTATTATAAAAACCCTGGCCAGGTGGCTGCAGTTGGGTGGATCCGGGGGCGGCGATAACGCAGAGTACACGTGTACGTAAGCGAGAGAATGTAAATCTGCCTAAGCAGGGGGTACTTGGTGCGCGACCATCGCTCCACGGCAGTTACAGTCAAGTAAGGCCCTAGCGGCCGAAATAGGACTGGTGGTCGCGAAGCAGACGATCCCTTGGACAGCGGCCGAAAGTGGATCGAAGACGGGACATGACGCACAACAAAATGGCCGACAATCTGGCACGGCCAGGTAAGTATCGTTCCAAATAAAAATAAAGATGTAAATATTTGATTTTATATTGATAAATGTTTTGTTCAGGTTTCCACTGCGAGTTCGAGTTTGGAGTTGACTGCAGCCAAAAGGGCCTCAAGTACCAGGCAACACGGCCCCAAAACAACAGCCAAAAGAGCATCCGGTTCCAGTGAACACGGCCTCAAAACAACAATCAAAAGGGCCTCCACTTGCAGTCAACACGGCCACAAAACAACAACCAGAAGGGCCTCCACTTGCAGTCAACACGGCCCCAATACAACAACCAGAAGGGCCTCCACTTCAAATTAATCCAGCCCCAAAGCAACGGCGGTGAGAATAATTTTCTGTAGTCAAAATTTATTAATTATAAATAGTTTATTAAAGTCTTTTATAATCTACAGACTTTAATCATCATTAAAACTGTTGTTCACATTGTTATTAATTTTTGGGAAAAAATAACAAAGTTAACAGCTTAATCACTCGTACACCGTTAAAAATAGGGCCTTAATTGATTTATATTTGAATTCTATAAAATTGAAATTGTATGTAACCATCAAAAAACTCGTAAAAACCAGTTTAAAAATGCATTAAATTCGAGTTGAAAAACTTACTCTTTCTCAAAAAATTGACAAAATTTAAGAGCGTACCACTCATACACAGTTAAGATAGGGCCTTAATAGATTCAAATTTGAATTCTACAGGGTTGAAATTATATGTAACCATTAAAAAAGTGGTTGAAACGTAATTAAAAATGCATTAAATCCGGGTTCAAAGACTTGGTATTTTTTCTCAATAATTTTACAAAGTTTAGCGACTTACCACTCGTACACAGTTGAAAATAGGGCCTTAATTGTATCAAATTTGAACACTACAGGGTTGAAATTATTTGTAACAATTAAAAAAGTGGTTAAAATGCAATTAAAAATGCATTATATCCATGTTTAAAACTTGTAATTTTTTCCCAAAAATTCAATAATATTTAACAGCATACCACTCATACACAGTTACAAATAAAGCCTTAATTGTATCAAATTTTAATTCTACAGGGTTGAAATTATATGTAACAATTAAAAAAGTGGTTGAAACGTAATTAAAAATACATTAAATCCGGGTTCAAAAACTTGAATTTTTTCTCAATTATTTTACAAAGTTTAGGGACATTCACTCGAACACAGTTGAAAATAGGGCCTTAATTGTTTCAAATTTGAACTCTGTAGGGGTGAAATTATATGCAGCCCTTAAACAAGTGATTAAAACACGATTAAAATTGTATTAAATCCGGTTTTAAAAACATATTTTTTTCCCAAAAATTTGACAAAATTGAACGGTATACCACTCGTTTACAGTTACAAATAGGTCCTTAATTATTTCAAATATAAACTCTAGAGGGGTGAAATTATATATAACCATTAAACAAGTGATTAAGACACGATTAAAATTGCATTAAATCCGGGTTTAAAAACTTGTAATTTTTTCCCAAAAATTTGACAAAATTTAACGGTGTACCACTCGTTTACAGTTACAACTAGGTCCTTAATTATTTCAAATTTAAACTCTAGAGGGGTGAAATTATATGTAACCATTAAACAATTGATTAAGACACGATTAAAATTGCACTAAATCCGGGTTAAAAACTTGTAATTTTTTCCCAAAAATTTGACAAAATTTAACGGTATACCACTCGTACACAGTTACAAATAGGTCCTTAATTATTTCAAATTTGAACTCTATAGGGGTGAAGTTATATGTAACCATTAAACAATTGATTAAGACACGATTAAAATTGCATTAAATCAGGGTTTAAAAACTTGTAATTTTTTCCCAAAAATTTGACAAAATTTAACGGTATACCACTCGTACACAGTTACAAATAGGTCCTTAATTATTTCAAATTTGAACTCTATAGGGGTGAAATTATTTGTGACCATTAAACAAGTGATTAAATACGATTAAAATTGCATTAAATCCGGGTTTAAAAACTTGTAATTTTCCCCCAAAAATTTGACAAATTTAACGGCATACCACTCGTACACAGTTACAAATAGGGCCTTAATTCTTCCAAAATCATATTCCCCCGATGTTTAAAATTCTTTTAACAATGATTAAAGTTTATTAAAGCCTTTTGATGATGATTAAAGTATTGTAGAATAAGTTTAAATTGTTGTTGACATTGTTACTGACTTATTAGTGTTTTTTCAGGGCACCAGCGTCATGTCCCGGGTTCCAGAGCAACGGGGTCCAGCGGCAGAGTATGAATGTTGTGTGTGAGGGCCCTCAGACTGAAAGGTGTGTGCTGTATGTTGCATTAATCATTAATCATTTTCCTTTCCTTCCTGGTCGGCCGGCCCCTCTGCCTAAGTGGAGGGACCTTGACGCGGTGGCAGAGCTTAACCATCCCCTAAATTGGGAGTGGGACCAACGACTCCACAAATCTTTCAATCATTTCAATGTTTTAAATGTTTTATGTATTCTTATGTTCACAGGAAAGAAAAACAACAACAAGAAATAAATATATTGTATAATAAATAAAGCATTGTTAAATTAATATGTATTTATTTCCCTATCCTAAACCGCCCTAAAATAAGGCCCCTTCAGGGTAGAAAAGGGTCGGTGAACAACTAGCGGCACCATACCCTAATTTGGGGTGTGTGTCCATGCTAAATTGCTAAGCGGTTGCTGTCCGCGCTACGTAGTTCGCCGTAAGCAACCCGCATTACACATGTTAAGTGGGTCGCGTGCTATTTAAATAAATGTCATCCTGGCGTCATTTTACCCATTTCTGGATGTGCCAATCTGCTTTGTACATGTCAAAATAGGCCTTCCGTACATCGTGTGGACCTCCCTAAACGTTATTTCATTTCTAGGGGCTTGTTCAACGTGTCTGTTTCACTTTCTTCAAACCTATATGTAAAGGGTATGTTTCATTATTTTTTAAAATGTTTATTTGTAGGATAGTATAGGTATATAACATCGATTATTGGGGCCCTGAAACACGATTTTAAAGCTGTATTGTTCATCATTTTTCGTTAGTGTTACAACAATGATTTTGCATATAAATCTTGTGATATTTGTTGTGAAACTTGTGTAAATTCATCAATGGCATATCTTTTGACTATTATAACACTAAATGCGATGCAGCAAATGCGCCCAAATTCTTTTCATTTATTTTCATTTTACATTTTTTTAACAATTTTACAGCTCAATAATACTGTAACAATCTAATATTTCATTATTTACAGCACTTCAAGACTTCTGCTGAGACTTGGTTATATTTGGTTAGAGGTTACAAATAAATACAAACCAGACAACAAAGTAAGTATAAAAATTAATTTATTTTATTACAAATACATGATATACTGTTATATATATTTAAATATTAATATTTTACAATTTAAATTAATATATTTCAATAATATTTTTACTAATTCAATGTATTTTCTTTACAGTTTGGTGGCAACACTGAATCAATCCGATGTTCAGTCCTACGCTGACAGTTGAACAACGCTACTCCGCGAAGTCGCGTTCGGTGTTTTAAAATATTAAAATGTGCGGAAATATTGCAAGAACAATAGAAAATTTATGTGAAAATCAAAGATAAAGTATTAAACTAACGTTTATAATAATAATTTTTACGGGAATCGCAATTTAAATGAGTGAAAATAATGAACTATGTGTGCCGTCTTTGGGAATCGTCGAAGCAGCAAATGTAAGTTTGTATTAGTTGTTTATTTATATTTAAATAATTCTAAATGTATTTCAAACTATGAAAAACATTTCTTTCGTGGTAATTCTTATAATTTAAATTGTATTTCTCATGATTTCATACATTTTAAGGTGATTATAATATCTTATAAATGTGTTTGTATGTATATCTCAAGCATAAATTCAATCAAAATGGCAAATTTTGTATGTAAAACATACAAAAATGTCTATATTTTACGTTGAAATACATATATTGCTATTTTATAGTGATTTTCCATATAAAATCCAAGATTTAGTTTGTTGAAAACCGTCTCAAACTTGTACGCTCCGTAGATTGTTGCATGATTGCAAACTTTGGAAAAGTTCGTACGGTTTTATTTCTTTATATTGTAAAAATATTATTTTAATAGTGAAATATTGTTGTATATTGTTGCAAATTAGCAACAATGGTAAGTTTAAACAATAGTTTAACTATTTTAATAGTTATTTTTGCTGATAACATGTTCTTATTGCAATATTTCAATTTTAAAATATTGTTTTCTTTGTTCCAGTGGCGTACCAGAGCTGTTTTGGGGGTCGCTGTTTGCTGGTAGCCGAGCTGTGTTCATCAATGTAAGTCTTTATAATATGTGCCTCTCTTCACTGTCGCTTTTTTGCTATTTTTTTCAGCTTAACACAAAAGTAAATTCATTTTTCTCCTGAAAATATGATTTATGTTGTTGAATTTAATTCAAATAATCATATTTTCTTCTTTATTTCTTTTCCGAGGCACATTGTGAATGTCTATGTTATTAACATCGGGCGTCGTTACTCGTTACAATATCGTAAATATATCGACGAAACTTATAGAAATAATTAACTTTTCTAATTTTTGAATTAGTTTAATTGAATATCCGTTCGTTCAGTGATAGGTTTCTTCCCCAAAAAAATGTATTTGTTTAAATTAATATTTAACCAAGTACAGTTTACAATACAGAGGGTTCCAGTGAAGTTTCCAAGGGGTGTAAAGGCTGGTTTAAGTCTTTGATTCTACAACAGGGCTTTTCTAAAGCTTTGTCTAAGGCTTTAAGAACTTTAAGGCCAATATACAACCACCAGAAGGCAGCAAATAGTTAGAATTATTTTAGTTATTAAAATCGCGATTAATTTTTTGCTAATATTAGATTCAATTTAAATTCACTTGCATTTTAAAGTAAGGATTAAATATAATTAAAGTTTCGTCGATACTTTTTCGGGTTCGGATCGGTTTCCGCGATATTTAAGGACAGGGTAGCGTAGTTTTTATTTGAAGTGTCTACCCCATTATTTACATTATTAAAGATATGTTGAATGACGTAGCTGCCAGTGGCAATCAAAACGTGAACTATTGTATTAAAAAATACAAAATAGTGAAGGACCTCATTGTATAATTTATTTAAAGACGTACACATATTTTAATATTTAAATTTATTTAATTTTGATTCAATAATTTTATTAATTTTGTAGTAAATAATTAAAGAATGGACACTTCATTTAGAAACGAAACTACATTTATCAATGATCTATAGCACCGGCTGTAGATCGAAAAAACATTAGATTTTTCGCGATTTCAGGTGAAGAAAACATCAGTTGAAGAAAGAAGAACCCCCTTTCCCTGCATGCATTTGCTTTTTTTCAGTTTTCCTCTTTACTATCCAAGCAGCTCTTTCTAGTATGCCCCTGTTAGATTAAAATCAATTTCCCAAGAACGACTGGGACCCATTGGGCAAACTTAGCCGTTCTTTTCGCTGCTCCCCTCTGGGATAGGACAGTGGGGCCTCTGGGAAGGACGCCTGTACCTACACTATGGGCCGCCGGACTGAGTAACCCCCTGTACTGATTCCCAGTTTTTGAATAGATATAAATGCATGCATTTTCGACGCCTCACGGGCACTCATCGCTGGCATGGAGAGTGCACCACAGGAGGCACTCTTGTGCCATTCAAACAGATACACTAAATTATTGTTAGAGTTAGTTTAAGTTTACAGTTTTAAATTGGTATATCATTAGTTTACTTGGGGTTAAATTTTTAATTTGCAGTTTAAACTTAGTATAATTGGTTCACTTGCATTTTAAAGTATTAGTTTGCAGTCTAAAATGATTACAATTACATAGTTTATTTACAGTTTTAAATAGTTTCAATAAGTTTTGCGTGCATTTTAAAGTATTAGTTTATAGTTTTAACTTATTAAATTGTAGTTACACACACTTGCTTTTGTATTAATTTTGCAAAAACACACACACATACACAAAATAATATATCTGTTAAAGTTAATGGATATATGAAGAAAATTCGTTTTTAGTATTCGCGTTAGCTTTTGAATAATTTTTCTGTTCGTCGCCGCGATTTCGTCCGTATATATTGTTGATTTCTTATGTATTTATGTACGTATATTATATATTTATGTATGTGTGTTATATATATATGTATATTATGGTTAGGGCGTAAGCAGTTTCAACGGGGCCTCCTGAGCTAACTTTTCCCTTTCAGGTGCCGGGCCGTTAGGCGGTTGGGCGTCTAGCGGTACTTGGCCCCTTTCCTTTCTCGCTGCAACTAAAGTTGTGGGCTTGAAAGAGCGTTAACCGGGCTTGGGTGCTTACTCACGAATGCTTCCGGCTTCTTTGCACGATAAGCATCCAAGTTCCGGGGCCTGGTCTGCCACACTCGCGGTGGTGCGAACCTAGCCATTTCAATGGCAAGGAAGACCCTAGGGACGTACACACTTTACACAACTCAACACCGTCGTTGAGTACACATTGTTAGGTTCCCTCATTTTAATATGTATATGTATGTTTACTTTTCAGTTTTATCAGGAGGCCCACATCATCATTTATTTATTTATTTATTTATGTTTTTCATATATGTATTTACTTGTATTTCTTAGCTAAAATGTTAGGTAGGATGTATAAAAACAATAATAATTAATAATAAATTATCTAATTGCGGTAAAATATAACTTAAACTGCGTCGAAAACGTCGAAAATTTCAAATAAACTTCAAAAAAATAATGCTTATTTTCTCTTTCAGGATTTCCTCACCTTCACAAATAGTTGAAGATAAATATTAACGACATTTTTGTTACAGAATTTCTGGACATCAAAAGTAGATTTATTTTCTTTCTAATAAAAAAAGAAGGTTTCGAAAACTAGAAGAAATAGGGACTCGTCGTGTTCATATTTGAATTCAGGAGGGACGTTTTCAAAAGAAAAAGTTAGTTTCAGAATTTCAGGATAGCTGAAACATATTTAAATACATCGTTTTCTGCATAAACTCTACTGTTCGTATGTTGCGCTCTATATACTAAATTAAGAAATTAGTACACCACTTTTATGCTCTTGAAAGTGAATAGTGGAACGCAGCCAATAGTCAATAGTTCAGCGTTTTCCTGTGGGATGGCGCTAGGTGTTTAAATGCTAACTTTAAACGATTCAGTAGTTCACTAAAAATTCGATCACCCTGTATTTAAATTTAAAGTATCATTTTCTCTTAATTCAAACATGCTGATTACGGGAAAAATAATGAAAAAAATCTCTAGGCCTTAGTTTTCAAAATAGAAATTTTTATTTTTAATGCAAAATTGAAAATATTTTTTGACTTTGACGGACTATAACTTATGAATGGTAAAAGATACTTTAACGGGCGTTGCGCCATTCGATTCTATGGACATTTCTACATATGTGTACCAATTTTGAATAACCGTGTCTGGCTAGTATAGTAAGAGTAAGCAAAAATGAAAAAAATGGTAACTTGAAACAATTCAGTAGTCCACTAAAAATTCGATCACCCTGTATTTAAATTAAAAGTATCTTTTTCTCATAATATAAGCATGCTGTTTACGGGAAAAATAATGAAAAAAATCTCTAGGCCTTAGTTTTCAAAATATAAAATTTTTTTTTTAATGCAAAATTGACAATATTTTTTGACTTTGACAGACTGTAACTTATGAATGGCAAAAGATACTTTAACGGGCGTTGCGCCATTCGATTCTATGGACATTTCTGCATATGATTACCAATTTTGAAGAACCGTGTCTAGCTAGTATAGTAAGAGTAAGCAAAAATGAAAAAAATGGTAACTTTAAACAATTCAGTAGACCACTAAAAATTATATCACCCTGTATTTAAATTTAAATTATCATTTTCTCTTAATTCAAGCATGCTGATTACGGGGAAAATATTGAAAAAAATCTCTAGGCCTTAGTTTTTAAAATAGAAATTTTTATTTTTAATGCAAAATTGAAAATATTTTTTGATTTTGACGGACTATAACTTATGAATGGTAAAAGATACTTGAACGGGCGTTGCGCCATTCGATTCTATGGATATTTCTACATATGTGTACCAATTTTGAATAACCGTGTCTGGCTAGTATAGTAAGAGTAAGCAAAAATGAAAAAAATGGTAACTTGAAACAATTCAGTAGACCACTAAAAATTCGATCACCCTGTATTTAAATTTAAAGTATCATTTTCTCTTAATTCAAGCATGCTGATTACGGGAAAAATAATGAAAAAAATCTCTAGGCCTTAGTTTTCAAAATAGAAATTTTTATTTTTAATGCAAAATTGACAATATTTTTTGACTTTGACGGACTATAACTTATGAATGACAAAAGATACTTTAACGGACGTTGCGTCATTCGATTCTATGGACATTTCTACATATGTTTACCAATTTTGAATAACCGGGTCTGGCTAGTATAGTAAGAGTAAGCAAAAATGAAAAAAATGGTAACTTGAAACAATGGGGGATTACGGCTCAATCGAATTAAAGGAAAATAGTAAAAAATTACGAATGTATATGCTGAAAAACGAATATTAATAAAAAAAAAATGAAATGGTATAATTGAGATATTTCGGAAATAAAGGGTTTTTTGTTATAGCGCTTCGACACTAATATGAAAATATTTTGATTGGCTACCGAGAAACCGCCTATACATGCATTACAAATAGCGTGTTAGGAGGTGGGGATTACTGCCAATGGAAGTTAAGAAATTCAAATTCGAAAGGAGGGGCTAACATTCCTGTACTACAGTTTCCAAACAGTTTTTATTGTAACATAAATTTCTTGCATTAAATTTAATAATTTAAATACACCTGCAATTATAAAGTATGTAGACTTATACAGTGTTATAATATTCATTTATTTTTATGTAAATATAACTTAAAATAACATATATTTCAAGAACATTTAGGTCCATGATGAAAACAGTTTGATATAAAAACACATAAATGTGACGTCACGTCAATCTTTTCAAAATTCGGGAGACCATAACTCGCTTATTAATAGGAATTTTTTCACCGGATTTTCATCAATAGTCTTAGTTTTCCTAATATTTTCAGATAAAATTATAAAAAAAAAATGGCGTAACCCCCCATTCAGTAGTCCACTAAAAATTCGATCACCCTGTATTTAAATTTAAAGTATCATTTTCTCTTAAATCAAGCATGCTGATTACGGAAAAAATAATGAAAAAAATCTCTAGGCTTTAGTTTTCAAAATAGAAATTTTTATTTTTAATGCAAAATTGACAATATTTTTTGACTTTGACGGACTATAACTTATGAATGGCAAAAGATACTTTAACGGACGTTGCGCCATTCGATTCTAAGGACTTTTCTACATATGTTTACCAATTTTGAATAACCGTGTCTGGCTAGTATAGTAAAAGTAAGCAAAAATGAAAAAAATGGTAACTTGAAACAATTCAGTAGTCCACTAAAAATTCGATCACCCTGTATTTAAATTTAAAGTATCATTTTCTCTTAAATCAAGCATGCTGATTACGGAAAAAATAATGAAAAAAATCTCTAGGCCTTAGTTTTCAAAATAGAAATTTTTATTTTTAATGCAAAATTGACAATATTTTTTGACTTTGATGGACTATAACTTATGAATGGTAAAAGATAATTTAACGGACGTTGCGCCATTCGATTCTATGGACATTTCTACATATGTGAACCAATTTTGAATAACCGTGTCTAGCTAGTACAGTAAGAGTAAGCAAAAATGAAAAAAATGGTAACTTGAAACAATTCAGTAGACCACTAAAAATTCGATCACCCTGTATTTAAATTTAAATTATTATTTTCTCTTAAATCAAGCATGCTGATTACGGGAAAAATAATGAAAAAAATCTCTTGGCCTTAGTTTTCAAAATAGAAATTTTTATTTTTAATGCAAAATTGACAATATTTTTTGACTTTGACGGACTATAACTTATGAATAGTAAAAGATACTTTAACGAGCGTTGCGCCATTCGATTCTATGGACATTTCTACATATGTTTACCAATTTTGAATAACCGTGTATAGCTAGTATAGTAAGAGTAAGCAAAAATGGAAAAAATGGTAACTTTAAACAATTCAGTAGTCCACTAAAAATTCGATCACCTGTATCTAAATTTAAAGTATCATTTTCTCTTAATTCAAGCATGCTGATTACGGGAAAAATAATGAAAAAAATCTCTAGGCCTTAGTTTTCAAAATAGAAATTTTTATTTTTAATGCAAAATTGACAATATTTTTTGACTTTGACGGACTATAACTTATGAATGGTAAAAGATACTTTAACGGGCGTTGCGCCATTCGATTCTATGGACATTTCTACATATGTTTACCAGTTTTGAATAACCGTGTATAGCTAGTATAGTAAGAGTAAACAAAAATGAAAAAAATGGTAACTTCAACAAATCAGTAGTCCACTAAAAATTCGATCAACCTGTATTTAAATTTAATGTATCATTTTCTCTTAATTCGAGCATGCTGATTACGGGAAAAATAATGAAAAAAATCTCTAGGGCTTAGTTTTCAAAATATAAATTTTTATTTTTAATGCAAAATTGACAATATTTTTTGACTTTGACGGACTATAACTTATGAATGGTAAAAGATACGTTAACGAGTGTTGCGCCATTCGATTCTATGGACATTTCTACATATGTTCCCCAATTTTGAATAACCGTGTCTAGCTAGTATAGTAAGAGTAAGCAAAAATGAAAAAAATTGTAACTTTAAACAATTCAGTAGTCCATTAAAAATTCGATTAACCTGTATTTAAATTTAAAGTATCATTTTCTCTTAATTCAAGCATGCTGATAACGGGAAAAATAATGAAAAAAATTTCTAGGGCTTAGTTTCCAAAATAGAATTTTTTATTTTTAATTACGTAAATTTATCTCCGATTAAAAATTACGATTTAATTGTTTATTTCTGTCTGCAGCACAGGCCTTTTGCCGGTTGTTACGTCATTAACAAAGTATTAGGTAACTAATTATTTTAAAAAATATACCTCGTAAAGTAGTAAAAAGTCATTTACAATTTGTCTTTCATAGTGAAAGGATGGTTGTACTCTTCTGGTTTGCTGGACCGTGCTCGACCATTCCTTTCTATATTTTTGTATTTGTATTTCATAGTATTTAAATCTGTGGTAGTTACCTCTACCCTTAAAATACAAAATTTTAGAATTAAATTCATTAAATTAAAGTGCGCCTAGACCAACCCAGGGCCCAGAAGGACAACGTGGGGATACTCATATATGTATAATGGTAGTTTGGTAAAAAGTCCAGGTTTATCCTGAGACAAGGTATGTGAAAATATACTTCCCAGCAAATTGAAAATTTATCAATTTTTACATTTTATATCAATTTTTAAAATATTTTAGGTCAATTAACTTGATATGTTTCTCCATCTAACAATTGTTGCTGTACCCGTAATTTTAGGGTATAAGGCATAACAATACGATATAAATACAATAAAATGAATTGTACAACAATTCAAATTTAATATTTTAAAATACAGTATTTGTACTAGTGTTACATAATATCTAAAATACTTATATATTTTTTAAACTATTTAAAACTTACAATTTCAAAATTTATTTGCCCAAAAAACATTACAATATATGTCTCATAGATTGTGACACGGATTTTTCCATTTATTTATTTAAATATACAAACTATCAATAATAAAAAATAAGATAAATGATACACCCAACATGGGTAATAAGCAGTAATGATATAATTATTTACTATTAAACAGACTTGTATTAAATATATTTTGATATCTACTTTAAATTAACTTAAAACTGAGTACAATATGGCATATAAAGGAATGACAGTGTGTGAGTGATTGGGTAAGCGAAATCTTGCTCTATAAAATTGCCCGGGAAATTTTATAGTGTAAGACTAGCTTTAATTAAGGTTAGCTTAGGATAAGTTAGTTATAAGATAGGGCGCCATATTTGTACTCAGTTTTTTTCATATTAATAAATAGTTAATTATTAATAAACAATTATTTGAATATATTTCTATAATAATAATTTGGGAAAATCCTGTCTGCAAAATTCATTAAAAATTGTTTCATTTTTAATAATTTCAATTCATTCTTTTAATTGATTTTTCTATATTTTTTAACTGTTATTGTATGCCAATTAGTTTTGGGTTCAAATCCCGCACTCAACAATTGCTAAACAGAGGAAATGTTTAAGTTTTTGACCCAATTTTCTGATACATAATTTTTAAATTTTACAAATTCAGAATAACGTATTGCATTTTTATTTTTTCAAAATTAAATTCGTAATGGTTGTTATTACTATTTTGTCAAAATTAAATAAAATATTACATAAACTACGTGAGTTAAGAATGTTTATTCAGTCGAAGAAATTAACCAACTCGCCCTTACGAGCTTGTGGGTTAAGCTTTCTTCTCATGAATAAACATTATCTTAGCTCACTTGGTGTATAAATATCTATTAACAAATATATATTTACTATATTAAATGCTTTTGAAAACTTGGATTTTTAAGGTCGTACCTATTACAATTTTGCTGGGAAGTTGCTGTACATTGCAATGAATGTCCAATTATTAATAAATGAGAATACAAAAATAATTTAGAATGAAAGGTTTGTGTATGAGTGTGGATCGTATGTTTGGGTAAAAAATAAAAAAAAAATAAGAATAATATGAAAATTAAAAACCAATTTTTATTTATGAATGATCCCCTGAATGTTTTGTGTGATTGAGGTTTATTTAGTATTGATAAATATTTGATAAAAGACATAGTATTTCAACATTTTTATTCAGACAATAATATTTTACAATATTTATATATTTTTGAAAGAAAATTTTGAATCTATTTTATTCAGTTGAAATAAGATTTTCTGGGTCTTTAGAGAAAAGATGCCACACCCAACTAGGGGTAAAGAACATTATAATAAACAGATATTTTGCATTTATACAAATCTTAAAATTAAAATGAAATGTTTAATAAGTCAAATAAAAACGTTCATTGCAGTACAGCCTAGTTAATTTTAGTTTAAGGGGGCGCGTCGTCATCCTAACTTTAACTTGTAAATCTAACTTAAATTGTAACTTTCGTCCCGGGTGAATTTGCTCGCGTAACCCGGCATGAGGTCCGGGTCGCTAACTTCCGCATATTCGGCATGAGATCCGGATCGTTTCCGTTCAATTGACATCGTACAGACCAGTATCCTTTTGGACCTGGATATTATCGTCCTTCTAGACTCCGTTTGATATAATCATCATCTTAACTTTAACTTTTAAATGGTAGATTTCATGCCGGCATGAGGTCCGGATTGTTTTAGTTTTTTTAAATTATTATTAGCTCGTGTAATCCGGTATGAGGTTCGGATCGATTAGGCCAGGAACCCAGGACCTGGACAACGGGGGACAACGAGGGATCGAGAAAGGAGCAAGTATTCAAGGCGAATTAAAGACGCGAATATATTCGAAATTTGACGCGAACCGGGTACGGGAAATTTTGAATAAATTTTGATAATATTGATTTTATTTTTTCTTGTATCGGGAATATTTTTTTATAAATTGTAGTTTGGGGTTTGCAGGGTTAATTTTTGCCATAAATTCGTTCGCGAAAATCGATTTATAAAATATTTGGGGTGGGATTGTTTATATTATATTATCTTATATTATATATGCTCGTATATAATATAAATATGATATAATATATTTATTTTGTATGTTATGCTTTTTTTCTAGGGCACTGAGTATTTGGCGTGCCAGTATTTTTAATACTGTGCAATGAATACTCATCAAATTCCGCCGAAAGTCTCTCGCGGGCATGAAAATGTTCGGTGGACTTTACACATGGTAAAAAAGAGCTTTGTTGCAGATTACTAAAATTAGTACCAGCAGCTAATTTCGTAATCACAATGAAGTTGTTTTTTATCGTGAGGTGAGCAACCCTCGTCCAAGAAAACTTACCCTCCTATATGGATTGCACGGGGTCGGTTTTCGCGGAATGGGGAGGGCGCGGTCGTAGGTCCAAACACTGTATGGAATATGACGATGAGCAATAGTTTATCGGCGTATGCATATCAGTGGTTGGAACGCGCTTGGCCCCAGCAGGCCGCGTCCGTGAACAAGCCACAAATAGGTTCATTTCATCTCATTATCATTTTTGTTAGGGTTTTAGGCGCGGGCGATTCTATTTATAGTTGGTATGAGATCGTTAGGGTTTTGTAGGACACCCCAGTCGTGGTTTAGGCCGGGGTGGCTCTGTCCTCAACTCCTTTGAATCGCAGGAGGTTTGGACAGGGTTCCCTGCCCACGTGGAGAGACCTTGTCGTGGTGGCAGGGCTTAACCATACCCAAATTGGGGTGGGACCAACGTCTCCACAAACTATCGAATTAATATCTGTTTCTGGTTAATATATTAACAAAATAATTATTTTGGCACATATTAATTCGATAATTATTACATAAAATATTAATTCTTGCGGAATATAGTTACAAAAATTTGATGACCTCCCTCCAATTCCATGCTTAAAATAGCAATGAGTTTTAAGTAAAGTATAACTTCCGGTTGATCTAATTTGTTGTTCCAATAAATAGAAAAGTCTATAATACTAAATTTTGGATTATATTTTATTATGTTTTTCCTCAAAAATCTGTTAAGAGCTTTCAGTAAAGTACCACTTTTGATTTATCAAAGTCAAAGTCTAATATGTTTCAAATTATATACGAGTTTTAAATACCAAAGTTTTGGATCATATTTTAGTAGATTTTAAGGAAAAATCGTCACACACATTATACCTTAATTCGTGCTTATTCACTAAAAACTCCCTAACAAATTTTTGGACTGAAAACGTTACCTTCCTTACCTATGGTTTGACGGGAGGTAAAAATACATAATATATACAAAATAAATTAATACAAAAATTGTCAATTTAGTAATTTTTCCAGAAAATAGCCCAATTTAGAGCAGCTGATGTCCCTTTAGCCAGATCTTCTCTCGTGCATTTCTCTTCCAAGATGGCGCACGTGAGCAGGTGGGTCATTATTTGTTCTTGATTACAATGACATAAAGTGGGTTCTACTTGGTACCCCCAGTTGTACCTATGTACAGGGTGGGGCAGAAAAACCTATCCGATTTCAAATCCCTTTTTCTCAAAAGAGGGAGCAGGTAGAGTAGTGGGGTAAAAACCGTTAGAAAGCCGGTTTTATGCCATTTGTCAGTCAGAAAAAATGGTAATAGTCTGTAAATATATTTTTAAGAAAATTTTATTTGAAATTTGGGTATTTCACTAAAAATATTTCAAATACCAAATAATGCAAGTAAAATGTATCTTTGTCCCCTTATTACTAAATGGTCCAAACAAGTAATTAAATATATGTAACAGAACCCAACATCTTCTCCTATACTCCTGACTGCTGTACCTGTGAAAAATTTTTCATCTACTTAACTGATCAGTCGTGATCATATCTAACAAAAAAAAAACCTATATATACAGTGTGTCCCATTTAGAGGTGCCACCATTGGGATCTCGAGAACTATAAGAGATACGATGTCGGTTAAATGGAACTTTTTGTGCGCCTTTGGGAGGCCATCTCAGATGTGCTTTTGTTTTTCCAAAATTTCTCATAGGACACTAGATAATGACGAAAAACAGAATATTGTTGATTTTTTCTTTTTCAAATAACTTCTAAACTATTAGTAATTGAGAAAAACGTTTCAAATATAAAAGATAGTCAGTCTTTAGATTTCTGGTCGGTGGTCAGTAGTCAACATGCCTTGGTCTGGTGAACATCGTGCTTTTGTTATTGAGCGGTTTATCGAATGCGGCGGTTCGATAATTGCTACACAACGTGCTTTTCGAATTCATTTCGGACTCGGGCGTCATGATCCTGTTCCACATCACGCTACGATTAAAGTGTGGGTGTCAAATTTTAGACAGACGAGTTCAGCATTGAAAAAGAAGTCGCCTGGACGTCCCAGGACAGCAACAGGACCTGAAAACGTGGCCAATGTGAGAGCCGCGATTGAACGTTCCCCGCGTCGTTCGGCGCGAAAACATTCGCTCGCTTTGGCGATTTCCAACCGCAGTATTCGGCGCATTTTGCACCGGGACCTCAAAATGCATCCCTACAAAATGGTTGTTGCACAGGAATTAAGTGAAAGGGATTTTGAAACCCGTACGAACCTGTGTCGCGATCTCCGAGAACTCCCAAACGACGATGTTGTGCTCTTCACGGACGAAGCCCATTTTCACCTTTGTGGTGCCGTTAACAGGCAGAATTTTCGATATTGGAGTGACGAAAATCCTCGAGAAATCCATCAGGAACCCCTCCATAGCCCAAAAGTGACTGTGTGGTGTGCTCTTTCCCGCCTAGGCGTCTGGGGGCCTTACTTTTTTGAAGAAAATGGGAAAACCGTAACGGTCAACAGCGAGCGCTATTGTTTCATGCTGGAAAATTTTCTTAGACCCAAAATGGAAGAAAATGGCGTGGAAAATGTGTGGTTTCAACAGGATGGGGCAACCGCCCACACATCGCGACGATCAATGGACATTCTCAGGGAACTGTTTCCCGGTCGCCTCATTTCCCTGAGAGGTGATCTTGGCTGGCCGCCGCGCTCACCGGATCTCACTCCATGTGACTTCTTCCTTTGGGGTTACCTCAAATCGAAGGTTTACCAGCATCGACCAAGGACCCTTCTTGCTTTACGAAGGGAAATTGCTCGGGCAATTGAAGAAATTCCTGTGGAAATGACGGTGAAAGTCATGGAAAGCTACCGCGAGCGCCTAAATCAGTGTATCCGCTCCCAAGGACGACATTTGAGTGATGTGTTTTTCAAAACTTAAATTTAAAAATGGCATAAAATTTGCGATATGTTAATAAAAATTTTTTTTGACAAGTTGAGTGGTTTTAATTTTATAACGTTTTGAAATCGGATAGGTTTTTCTGCCCCACCCTGTATTTTACATTTTCCTACTTAACTTCATAGGCGAATTAAAATTTTCCATTTTTGGTCATTATCTGGTGGTAGCTCCTCATCTTTTACAAATAAAGTAAAAAGAAAATTATGATAAGTTATTTAACAATGACTTTAATTCAAGCAATTTGAAATAAAATATTAGATATCTTTATAAGTATTTTGAATGTGTCTTTACTTATTACACAAAAAATAGGGTTTGTACACTTTAAATTTAAATATTAAAATATATTTTATCTTTTAAATATCCTAATTTTTATTTATTTTGATTGTTACAGGGTTCTATGCAGTATGGCCGATACACCTTTCGAATGTACTCTCATGAAACCTGATTTCTTCCAGTATCATCGTTGGAGAATGAATCCCGAGACGTGGAGAAGAATATCCTGAAAAAAATGCACCCTTATGCCCTCCCCATAAACCCTATTTTAAAGGTATTTATGCCCATTGCCATCTACTTATCAATAAAACCAAATTAATTCGAAATATTTCTTGTATTGTGTTATTATTTATGTATAATTTCTGGTAAAAATTGATGTACGCTGTTGTATGATGAATTTAAATTACAAATTATTATTTAAACATCTTAAATTAATGATTGTTTTCAAATAAATACTCTTCATCCGTTCAAAATTGAAAGGATTTTACCGCATTCGAATTCTCGCTGTATTTCCACCAATCACAAGCTTCGTTATTTTTGCCAATCACAATCGTTAGTTTGACCAATCACATGAGACCACGCCCTAAGCGTCACTGCGTTACATGTGTTGCAAGCAAGTTGATGTTAGGAAGTGGTTTTATGTTTTTGTGATATATTTTGTGATTAAAATAACTTATTTACGTGTTATATTTGTGAAATGGACTTGGAGCAGTTGAATTCGAATGCCTAGCTGTAGTTTGAAAGGTAAATTACTTGATTTTCTAATAAATTTAAGATAAAAATCTTGACGTAACCTTACTTACATCTTCAAGTTCTACATAAATATGTATTTGTATATTGAATTCATCATAAAACAGCCTTAATACGTGTAATATATTGTTGCATTTAACATTCTTTTACATTAGTAAAGTGTTGATACATTCTTATACGACGCAGAATGTCTAACCTTGCTTTTTGAAGGTCGTACATAATTTGCAACTTTCAGTATCATGTTTTTAAGAACTTAAACGTAAAATCGTGTAGTGTATATATCTAGCTGAAGTTTGAAAGGTATATTATGTAATATAATATATGTAAGCACAAAAATCATATTGAAATATCTAATGACGCTACGTACATCTTCAAGTTCTAAATGTACATTTGCATAGGTATCAAATTCATACATTTGAGTATTTTTAATTTTGCTTTTTGAATATCATATGCAACTTTATAGAAATGTCCGTAATGTTTATCTATAGAGGTGTGCAAAAGTTTTAAGCCAAACAGATTTTTAAACCATTATCATACCGTGAGTATTTTTTAACGTAAAACATTAGGTTTGTCATATCCAGGGTTACGACTTGACATTTGATTGACAGCAATGTATTTACCCGTTCCATTTAAAATGAAACATAGGGAACGAATCTGACAGAAGTATTATATTTAAATATTGTAAGATATTTAGCGCTCGATAGCACTAATGCCCGTATTCATAGTCGATTCTCAATCTCGTACTTGAGTATTACTTCGCCAAGCATTACTCCGGTCGTTCTCGACCTCAAGCACATCATATGTTTCATAGTCGAAGCTTCGTGAATTCTCGGTTTTCTAGGGAGGATTTTAGAGAATTTGTAATAACTATGTTGGTATATTTGTAAATTTTAATATTTTTCTCTCAAATCGTATATTTGGCATCTACATATATGTCACAGGTTACAGATACATGAGTCATATCACGGATATATCTTCTTGAAGCAATCTTTTTTCAATGTTATTATTAAGGCTTCTTCTTCTATGTCTACAAATTCTAAAAATTGTTGATTATCTTCATGATATATTATTTAACTTAGATGTCATATGTGATGGAAATGACAGTTTGACAGTTTTTTGAAATATTGATCAAGTGTACCTAAATTTTTTGAAAAAAGCATCAAACAGTACTTGAGCATTACTCAAGGTTGCTTGGAACCTGCCTCAAGTAAACCTTCGATCGAAGTACGAATGAAGAAACAAGTAGCGACTATGAAACGAAATCTCGTACTCAAGGCATACTCAAGTATGAGTCGAGGCGAAATACTGACTATGAATACGGGCATAAATATATATTTCGGGGACAAGGGGCACACAGTATTATTTCAACATCTAAATTTAATTTTTAGAAAACAGGTATGATTATTTAGACAAAATAAACCTCTAATGACATCTTGTCAATATGACAGATAACCGTTGAATTTTTAAGTTATGATTTGACATTTGATTGACAGAAATGTATTTGTCTGTCTCATTTAAAATGACACATGGGAAATGAATTTGACAGAAGTATTATAAGATAACACAATATTTGGGTATAAGTTCTGTATTATTTATTGAAAAAATACAGAACTTATACCCAAATATTGTGTTATCTTATTAAAATGAGTTCTGAAAACATCTTTCAATATATTAGAAGTATTATATTTAAATATTGTAAAAAATTTAGCCGAGTCAGAAAACCACTCGGGCACAAGGTGCACACTATATTTTTTCTACAACTAATTTTAATTTAGAATGCAGATATAATTATTTAAACAAAATTAACCTCTTTTGACGTCTTATCAAATGTCAAATTCGTTCCCTATGTTTTATTTTAAATGGAACGGGCAAATACATTGCTGTCAAGTCGTAACCATGGATATGACAAACCCAATGTTTCACGTTAAAAATACTCACGCTATATTGTAATGGTGATACAACAATGAAACAGTTATATTAATAAACATATGCATTTGTGCATAAAATATGTTCCTATTATAAAACAGAATGTAGGTAAATAAAATTATGTAGTAGCAAAATAATTTCTAGTGCTATGCAAAAATATTGCGCCAAAAATATGCGTATTTCAAAACAACTAATAAATCTGTCCAATCTTATTTTGTTATCCATATTTAATAGTTTATCATAATTCCTTTTGATACAGTCACTGCAGAATACTATCGAGACATTGATTTAATTAAATTTGTAATACTGCCTTGTGGTGTCCATCTTGTCATTCATTTTCTAAATGGTTCCATAATTCAGGCTTGTTTTTCTTTTCCACCGCGGATGTTTAACTTCTGGCTTAAATGTTTTATTGGATTTAAATTCGGAGATTAGGGTGGTCAAACAAGAATTTGGACTTTTGTTGACCTAAAAATTAGTTTATTACTTTAGATTTTAGTTTAATTATTTTATCTGTTCGCTTTGTTAATTTACGGGGGTATATTGCATCTTAGTTTGTTAGCTAATGATTTTGGCAATGTATATTTGGTAATAATTCCATTTGCTGTACTTTTATCGATCATTAGGAAGTCTGCTATCTCACGAGAATACTCTCCTTGTCGAGAAAGGTTTATTGCGGATTCTCGTACCTAAAAGTGGGTGTATTTCACCAATTTATTAGACAATAACAAGTTAATATTGAATTGTGTATTATTTATTTGTGTATTTACATTATATTAGGGTTTGGATTACAGTAACCTCTATAACTTACATTTGTTTGTAATTTGGTGAAAAATATTATGATAGTGAATATGTGACAGTGAATATATCAGTATTATATTATAATTGCTCTACTTTATTTCCTATTGATACAATTTTTTTCTAAGACGTAGTCACAATATAGCAGTTAGTATATTCAAATTAAACATATATTTGTTTAAAAAACTGTGTTAAACTATTGATCTATTTTTAATTGTATCTTTGCATATAAATCTTTGCATAACTATTATTTATTTACATAGGTATATTAAAGTAATCTATATCTCGATAAGTCTTAGAAAGAAAATGTTATACATTATACTCTCAGAAATCTGGAATATTATGTAACAACTTATACGATACAATTTAATAAATATTTGGCGATATATATTTCATTATTTATTTATTTTCAAGTCCTCATAGAATAATATCATTACAATATGTAACACAAATAAAATGTATTACATAAATGACCAATAAAAACAGTAAAAAAGAGTAAAATTTCTCAATTGAAAAACCTATTTTCCTATCCTCAAAAATTGCATTCCAGCAATCAGCAATTCAGCAAAATACGAACTAGATCATCAAAATGAGATCAGCAGGATATGAACTATTTACAGCCTATAGGTAAGCAACCGGTAAAATTCGATTCGAGAGTACCGCAAAACGATCGCCGATCTGCAACCTGCATTAATAATTTTAGCGCCTAAATTTCAACCTAGTGCACAACAGATTACAAAAGCAAGTAGCCTACACGAAAAAATTCCTAGCCAGCAAAATCCGATCCGCGAGCCCCAGCAAGGCTTCTGGTCGACAAAATAGCAAAAAACGTGTAAAATCGACGTTTTAGAGCCGTAGCGGCCGAAAAGTAGCACTTTACTGCCGTTACGAGCATTTTTGAGCTCGGATTTCAGCCGATCGCAAGGCATTTACCCACCAAAATTCAGATATCCATCGATCGCAATACTGTTGCTGACTTCTGGCTGACAAAATTTAAAAAGTCGTGTAGATTGGGCGATGTTCAGCGTGTAGCAAGACTAATAGTCACGAAAACGAGAATTTGTGAGCTCTCTGGCCGAACGGAACGTATTCCCCCACAAAAATTCAAATTTCTGACAATACGGTAGGCTGAAGTAAGGCCTGGTGAGCGAATCATGAATCTCAGGTCTCCCACCACAGATTTCTAGCTGTATATAATACTGGCTGTCTGTTGAATTTACAGCCATTCGTGCAGCGTGAGTGGTGGCGTCCTACCGGTCACTCTTTGTCGTGAAATTACGTAATAACGCCTATTTCAAGCTATATACAGGTTTCTAGAAATTTTTTGCTGGCTAGGCCCCAGGAACCAGCGGAGCGATCCGATCCCAGCTCCCAGCAACCCGCCTAGCACCCCCATTCTGCCTTCGGCTGTAGCCTAGGCGCGCTCGTGGATGGCTAGGGCGGGTTGCTGGTAGCTAGGATGGGATGCTCGGCTGGTTCCTGGTGGCTAGTAAGCGGGGTTCGAACCTGGATCTTTAGGATGGGAGATTTTTGTTGGTCGTCGTTCTGGTTGTGGATCTATAGGCTGTGAACTGGTTTCTAAGCGGGATATGAACTTAGATCTTTGGAATGCAATTTTTTTTGTTTTGGAAATAGGGTGTTAGAATGAAATATTATATAGTATTATCGGTATTTATTGGTCATAAATATATTACATAATGGTGTACATAATGCATTGCTATATTTTGCAGATATTGTTTTAATACAGAGAAATATGCGAATGACAATGTATCTTGATCTGTAACACTTTGAAAGATGATATTTGATATATAGGTTTTTTTATTTTTATATATATAAGAACATATGATATAAATTCTTTATTATGATTCGTTGAAATATACAAGTAGGCTAACATATATGATTGACAACAAACGATCGATTAATTGTTGAAAGAATTTTTATAAGGATCATTTGTTTTAACAAATAGAAATAATAGAAGCCATTAATTATGTGTAAGATGATCATATGTTTATTTATAACAGAAAATCCTTACAAAGTTTTTCCCTAACATTTTTTGGGTATTGAAAATATATTCTAAGTTTAATATAATATATTTTATAACTTCAAAATGAATGTCTCTCTTGCTATAAACTTTTGGGATTCAAATTCGAATTCGCACATAGCTAAAAGATATATTTTTTATCCCTTTCCCTATTGTTAATATTTTTTTTGGGTTTTTGCTAACCCACTAAGTGGGATACGCGTGATTTTATGTATGTATGTAAACGAAAGTTTAAACAATATGAAAAGAAAATTTTGATGTTTTTTTTTTAATTCAATTGTTGAATATGAAAATGAAGTTTAAAAAGTTTTCAATCATGCAAACAGTATTTATAATATATTTGAACTATATTTGTTTTAAAGTGTATCAAACATGCAAATGTTAATATATTGATTAACTCTGTGGAATCGAAATATGAGGCCCAAAATTTTGTGATCTATATAAATAGGGATAATGTATCAATGTATCAGTTTTATATCTTAATTAATGCATTTCGAAGTTTAAAATGTAATGTTTTTAATTACGTCGAAACTCTTATTACGGCATTCTTACAGGAGAGACAATTATTTTGTGATACAGTTTTAAATTAGAAGACTTGGTACATAGGTGATTTGAAAACAAAATGGTTTATCATCTTTTTCAATGGACGTACAAAATGTGTGTGTGTAAAGTATCATTTTCCGCTCTAGATACACAAATAACTATTTTTTCAATGTGCGAATATGTTATTAAGTGTATTTTAAATATAATAATACAAATTAGGTTTTATCTTACTATGTTTTATTTAAATCGATCGGAGTATTAGATTACATGTGTACTCGTATGTATGTAGGGGATGCAAATGTTGGTACAGAAAAATAGAGCTAAGTCACAATTACTTATATAGTTTCGAGATATTGAAATTTTAAAGTTTTAAATATGTACTATTGATTCATATATTGTGCATAATAACTTTAAAATTAAATACTTCAAGAACTAAGAGTGATAGCAAATTACCCTAATCTTATTTTTATTTGTTGGATTATTTTCTATAAGTAAATGAAATTTCAGCACTTTGGAATCGCTGAAAACATTTTCAGCAATGATTGTTTCACAACAGGTATATCCTATTGACAATAGCAATTTAAAAAATGAGTATATGAAAAATTAAAAGAAAAAGCTACTTGAATTTTCAAAATTTAGTTGTAGAGGGTTATTTCGTATATTTATACAAAATTTAAAAAGTTTTAAATCGCTGAAAATCTTTTTAGTAATGTTTATTTCAAAACGTGTTCATGTTTATTAAAAATATCAACTTTGAAATTGAATATCACGAAAACTAAGAAAAATAGCGTCTCGTACTTTTTAAATTTGTATATAGAAAGTAATTTTCTATATGTATAATTTTAAAATGTTTCAATCAGTGGAAAAGAAAGTCAGTAATGTTTATTTTAAGATGTGTATATGTTTATTGAAAATAGTAAGTAACTTTAGAAATGAATGTCACGAAAATTAAGAGATATAGCGACTTGTACTTTTCAAAGTGATATTAAGGAATTTATTTACTATGTGGTAAACCTAATTTTAGAATATATAAATCGCTGAAAAAGTTTTCAGTGATACTAGTTTCAAGACGAGTACATCTCTATTGAAAATAGCAAGTTTAAAAATTAATATCTCGTACACTAACAGAAATAGCCATTTGTACTTTTCAAATTTGAATGTAGGAGATTATTTTGTGTATGTATATTTATTTTCCAAATGTATGAATCGCTGAAAAAAATCAGTAATGTTTAGACTTAGCTCTTTCGTTTCTTGTACCCTTCAAATAATATGTTATATGTGTTTGTGATTTATGCGAACCTAAAGTAATACGCTTTGAGATGTTGAAATGCTTATATGTTTTCGACATTTGTTTATAAAGTTTTTATTAGTAGAGCAGATGATTTTTCACGTTAAATGGTTATATTATATAAGTACTTTATAGGTGTGTGGTGGTTTTATTTATTTATTTACATAAATTTTATAAACATGACTTGGGGTGTACAAAATCCATGTTGGGGTTGTTTTGGGGAGCGATGCTCTGCAACAGGGTGACCATCTCCAATGCGGAAATCAGGATTCATGAACTGCAACTCTCTTGGGTACATCTGCAGTATCGTCTGTTTAAGTGCACATCTTTTCTTTCTGCAACAATAGAAAATATACTCGAAAGCAACAAATATAAATTAGTGGTTAATGGTCATAGAAAATAATATGATTAAATTTGTAGATTATTAAGAATTATTGCAAGTATATATAATTATTATTTAAAAAGATATATTAATGCCAAAGAAAGTGAGAGATATTCAATATTACAAAAGAATGAAAAAATATTTCAATCGATCAATTATAGATTTTAATGCATAATGTGTACGATATTAAAGTATTTTAATAATAAGGTATGTTACGTAATTTCACCATTAAAAAAATGACGTCACCATTTGTATTATCATACACATTCATAATTACGTATACATGGAACAAAATATGTGTAGTAAAATATATAGGACATACAGGATATTAAATTATATACAGGGTGAACACAATTCGTGACATCGATGTTTAACATTAGAAAACATTTTTTTTTTCAAATATCTGTGCCGTAAAACTATATGGGGTGTTTAATACATAGTATTTACAGAATAAAATATTAGAAGATTGTATATGGTAGAAATATTAAATAATTATCAATTAATGCAAACTCTTTTCGATATAATATGAGCAATTATTAAATATAGCTGATATCTTGTATCTATACTAGAATAATCCCTCCAAATTAATGGTTAATATATCAAATGAAAATACAACTATGTATGAAATATTATAAAAGCAAAAAAAAAAACTCACTTTGAATAAATGAAATCTATGGATATAGCTCCAAGTCCTGCAGGTATCCTAACGTCCTCTCCAAGCACCAGGAAGTCGTCCACATGGTCACGATACACCAGCACACTACACACACGTCTTCACAGTAGCACTGTAACAAACAAACTGAAAGAATTAATCCATGTAATACTTAGGGTGTTAAATAATTTACCTCATAGAAATACAAGTCAACAATTAAATAATAATGAGTCATTATAAATAATAATGGCTTCTTATGTATTATGTAATTCGTTCACGGTGTTTTGAATTTTATGAATGTAGAAGTGGCGCGAAAATATTTGGGTACACAAAATACAAAATTACAATTTTTTTTTATTGTAACATTTTATTAAATATGTGTGTTCTTTTCAGATGCAGCCGTGTGAAACGCCGACATCCTGGTGTTGCAGACTTAGCGACTTGGAGTTCCGGCATTGTAACCTGAAGCACTCAACAATGGTGAGTTACATTGAAGTAGATATTTTCTTGTAATCTCGCCCATGGGGATTAGCTGTTAAATCTACGTTTTGATGAAAAGTACTAAAATTAAATTAAACAATATAATACTGTATATAGTAATCAAATAATGTTACTACCAAGTTCATATCTCTACCCATTTTTGAATTATTGCCCCAAAAGTCAGTATACCCCATTTTCAGATAAAAACTTCAAAATTTCCAAAAATCTAGATACTTCTCAATGCGCTGATTCCAAATTTTGAAACCGCAGGTCGATATCTCTTTTCGTTCTCGAGATATTTAGATTCAAAGTTTTTCTCAAAACTGCCCATTTTTGGGTAATAACCTAAAAATGGGTCGAGATATGAATTTGGCGACCACACCATTCGATTCTACGGGCAAAATTACATAAGTACACCAATTTTCAGAATTTTTGAACACCGCATACAAGCTCTAAAGCAAAATAACTGAAAATGGCCAAAAATCGCAAAAATCCTAAGGGGTACCCCTTAGGATTTTTTCAGATTTTCGCCATTTTCAAACTTTTATTCATAAAAAATGAACCGGTTGATCAAAAATGATGAAAATTGGTATACTTATGTAATTTTGCCCGTAGAATCGAATGGCGTTGTCGCCAAATTCATATCTCGACCCATTTTTGGGCTGTTACCCAAAAATGGGCAGTTTTGAGCAAAACTTTGAATGTAAATATCTCGAAAACGAAACGAGTTATCGACCTGCGGTTTCAAAATTTGGAATCAGCGCATTGAGAAGTATCTAGATACATAAAAATTAGATTTTTGATTATTTTGAAGTTTTTATCTGAAAATGGGGTATATTGACTTTTGAGGCAATAATTCAAAAATGGGTAGAGATATGAACTTGGTAGTAATTTTATTTGATTGTAAAAACAATGTTACGTAAGTGTACGCATTTTTAGAGTATTTGAACAAATGTGTGAATTTTTAGAAAGAAAAGTATTGAAATAAAAATGAATAAATGCTATAAAAAAGTTCCTTGGAAAAGATTCTATATACTTAATGTTTAGGAGGATAACTTTTATTTATTTAGTTACATAAATCTTATAAATAAGTCTTGAGGGGCACCAATACATGTTGGGGTGTCTTCAGTGTGATGCTCTACAACAAAATTATCATCTCCAACCTGAAATCAGGATAGATATCTTTCTGCAACTCACTCACATCCTTCTACGGCTTGGCCAGGACTGTAATTCATATCTGTTACATGTTTCTGTAACAATAAAAATATAATCGAAATAATATTTGGATTAGTGGTTACAGATAATAATATGGATGGACTATATGATATGTGTATATGGTATTAGCACAAAAATCTCTAGGCCTTAGTTTTCAAAATAGAAATTTTTATTTTTAATGCAAAATTGACAATATTTTTTGACTTTGACGGACTATAACTAATGAATAGTAAGAGATACGTTAACGGGCGTTGCGCCATTCGATCCTATGGACTTTTCTACATATGGTTACAAATTTTGAATAACCGTGTCTAGCTAGTATAGTAAGAGTAAACAAAAGTGAAAAAAATGGTAACTTTAAACAATTCAGTAGTCCACTAAAAATCCGACCACTCTGTATTTAAATGAAAAGTATCATTTTCCCTTAATTCGAGCATGCTGATTACTGGAAAAATAATGAAAAAAATCTCTAGGCCTTAGTTTTCAAAATAGAAATTTTTATTTTTAATGCAAAATTGACAATATTTTTTGACTTTGCCGGACTATAACTAATGAATAGTAAGAGATACGTTAACAGGCGTTGCGCCATTCGATTCTATGGACTTTTCTACATATGTTTACCAATTTTTAATAACCGGGTCTAGTTAGTATAGTAAGAGTAAGCAAAAGTGAAAAAAATGGTACCTTTATACAATTTGTTAAATTTTATTAGGAAATGTTTGAACTTAGCCTTTTGTTTTTCTGTACCTTTTAAATGTTATGTATGCATGAATGTATGGTACATGAATTTCTTATTTAATAAACTGTAATATATATGAAAATGAAGATATGTGTTAATGTCATGAATTGATTATGTGCCAATTTTTTTCGCCATATATTAGTTATTCGAGTACTTAATGTTTAGGAGGATAATTTTTATTTATTTATTTATTTACATAAATCTTACAAATAAGTGTTGAGGGGCACCAAAACATGTTGGGGTGTCTTCAGTGTTATGATCTGCAACAATCATCTCCAACGCTGAAATTAGCGTAGATATCCTTCTGCAACTCACTCACATCCTTCTACGGTTCGGCTAGAACTGTAGTTCACCTCTGTTACATGTTTCTGTAACAATAAGAATAATATATTCGTATTAATATTTGGATTAGTGGTTACAGATAATAATATGGATGGATTTAGAACTGTTTCAATCGTTCGTAATTATTTAAAATAAAATACCTAATATAAGTATGTGTGAGAAATTCAATATTGAGAAGAATATTTAAATTTTTAATTATTTAATAATATATGACATTTGTGTATGGTAGTAATACTATAAATAACTCTAAATTAATTCAAATTCTTTTCCACACAACAACAATTATAATTCAAATATAAAGTATATATACACCCGAAACAATCTTTAGAAATAATGGCTGATATACCCAATAATGGTTACTAAAAGTAGTTTAAAAAGTTATAAAAAGAAACTTACAATGAATAAAATATTTCCCTAAGTATAAGTCCAATACTTGAAGATGTCCAAAAGTCCTCTCCAGGCACTAGGAAGTCGTCCTCGAAGGCACAGTACACGAGCACACCACGCGTCTTTGCACTAGCACTGTAACAAACAAACTGAAAGAATTAATCCATGTAATAGTTAGGGTGTTAAATAATTTACCCCGTAGAAATACAAGTCAACAATTTAATAATAATGTGTCATTATAAACAATAATTGCTTTTTATGTATTATGTAATTCGTTCACGGTGTTTTGAAATTTATGAATGTAGAAGTGGCGCGAAAAAATTTGAATACAAAAATACAAAATTACCTCTTTTATTAAATATGTGTTCTTTTCAGATGCAGCCGTGTGAAAAGCCGACATCCTGGTGTTGCAAACTTAGCGACTTGGAGTCCCGACTTTGTCACCTGAAGCACTCAACAATGGTGAGTTACATTTTAGTAGATATTTCTTTCCATAAGGATTAGCTGTTAAATCTTCGTTTTCATGAAGACTATCCCTGTAAAATTAAATTAAACAATGTAATACTATATGTAGTTCACTAAAAGTCCGACTATTTTCCCTTAATTCGTACACGTTGATTACTGGGAAATTAATGAAAAAAATCTCTAGGCCTTAGTTTCCAAAATAGAAATTTTTATTTTGAATGCAAAATTGACAATATTTTTTGACTTTGCCGGCCTATAACTAATGAATGGTAAAAGATACATTAACGGGCGTTGCGTCATTCGATTCTACGGACTTTTCTACATATGTTTACCAATTTTGAATAACCGTATCTGGCTAATATAGTAAGAGTAAGCAAAAATGAAAAAAAAATGGTAACTTTAAACAATTCAGTAGTTCACTAAAAATCCGACCACCTGTATTTAAATGAAAAATATCCTTTTCTCTTAATTCAAGCATGCTGATTACGGGAAAAATAATGAAAAAATTCTCTAGGCCTTAGTTTCTAAAATAGAAATTTTTATTTTTAATGCAAAATTGACAATATTTTTTGACTTTGACGGCCTATAACCAATGAATGGTAAAAGATACATTAACGGGCGTTGCGCCATTCATTCTGCGGACTTTTCTACATATGTTTACCAATTTTGAATAACCGTGTGTAGCTATTATAGTAAGAGTAAGCAAAAATGAAAAAAATTGTAACTTTAAACAATTCAGTAGTTCACTAAAAATCCGACCACCCTGTATTCAAATGGAAACTATCATTTTCTCTTAATTCAAACATGTTGATAACGGGAAAAATATGGAAAAAAATCTCTAGGCCTTATTTCCTAAAATAGAAATTTTTATTTTTAATGCCAAATTGACAATATTTTTTGACTTTGTCGGCCTATAACTAATGAATGGTAAAAGATACCTTAACGGGCGGTGCGCCATTCGATTCTACGGACTTTTCTACATATCTTTACCAATTTTGAATAACTGTGTCTAGCTAGTATAGTAGGAGTAAGCAAAAATGAAAAAAATGGTAATTAAACAATTCAGTAGTCCACTAAAAATTCGATCACCTGTATTTAAATTTAAAGTATCGTTTTCTCTTAATTCAAGCATGCTGATTACGGGAAAAATAATGAAAAATATCTCTAGGCCTTTGTTTCCAAATTGAAATTTTTATTTTTAATGCAAAATTGACAATATTTTTTGAGTTTAACGGACTATAACTTATGAATGGTGAATGAAACTTTATCGGGCGTTGCGCCATTCATTTCTATGGACATTTTTACATATGTTTACCAATTTTGAATAACCATGTCTAGCTAGTCTAGTAAGAGTAAGCGAAAATGAAGAAAATGGTAACTTTAAACAATTCAGTAGTCCACTGAAAATTCCACCACCTGTATAACTTTAAAATGAAATTATTGAAAAACTTAGTGAAATAATTGTTTTCTACAGCTACGTAATGTTGCAGGAATTCGAATTGCTGAAAAAAATTCAGTCATGTTTGTTTCAAGATAGGTAAATTATCTATTGTGTATACCATGATAAAAATAAAATAAATTAAATACTAAGTGAGATAGCGATTTGCAGTTTTCAAATTTGGATTCCGGGGATTGTTTCAAATATGTATACATAGTTTTAGAAATTTGAATCGTCGGATACAGAGTTAAATTTCAGTAGGAAATATTTGAACTTAGCTTTTTGTTTTTCTGTACCTTTTAAATAGTATGTATGCATGGATGAATAGTATGTGAATTTCTTATATAATGAACTGTAAAATATATGACAATGAAGATATGTGTTGCATAATGACATGAATTGATTATGTGCCAATTTTTCTTGCCATATATTAGTTATACGAGTACATAAAGTTTAGGAGGATAATTTTTATTTATTTACATAAATCTTATAAATAAGTCTTGAGGGGTATCAATACATGTTGGGGTGTCTTCAGGGTGATGCTCTACAACAATATGATCATCTCCAACGCTGAAATCAGGATAGATATCTTTCTGCAACTCACTCACATCCTTCTACGGCTTGGCCAGGACTGTAATTCATATCTGTTACATGTTTCTGTAACAATAAAAGTATAATCGGAATAATATTTAGATTAGTAGTTACAGATAATAATATGGATGGACTTAGAACTGTTTCAATCGTTTGTAATTATTAAAAATAAAATACCTAATATGAAAGTAAGTGTGAGAAATTTAACATTAAAAAGAATATTTAAATTTTTAATTATTTAAATATAAAATATTTGTAGTAAAATATATAGTACGTCCAATAATATATGATATGTGTATATGGTATTAACACTATGAATAATTCTAAATTAACTCAAATTCTTTTCCACACAACACCAATTATAATTCACCCGAAATAGTCGTTAGAAATAATGGCTAATATATCCAATAATGGTTACTAAAAGTAGTTTAAAAATATAAAAATAAACTTACTATGAATAAATTATTTCCCTAAGTATAAGTCCAAGACTTGAAGATGTCGAAAAGTCCTCTCCAGGCACTAGGAAGTCGTCCTCGAAGACACAGTACACGAGCACACCACACGTCTGTTCACTAGCACTGTAACAATGAAACTGACAAACTGACAAAATTGATCTATGTAACAGTTAGGCATTAGATAACAATATAAAAAAATGGTAGTCAACAATCAAAATAATGACTATAAATTATAGTTGATGTCTATGTATTACATAATTTTGTAGTCGCTCGTACAATTTTTTTTAAATTAATATTTGTAAACAAGGTCTATGGATTACCCGCAAAATATAATTAAAGAATTTTAGGGTTGAAAGAAAGGATGCTACTTTTTAATTTTGAAAAATTCAAAATGTTGATATTTGAGAATAAATGATCTATTCAAAAACGCTATTACAAAAAATCTTGTATGTAATAAGTTGTGAAATGAGTGTTTTAGGCTCTTGACGTGTTGTAGCACTCGCTTACTCTCGTGCGTATAAATTTCACGTCGCGTGTCTAAAACTATCATTTCGCAACTTATTACAAAAATAGTTATTAAAAACTAAGTGAGATAGCGACTTTCAGTTTTCAAATTTGAGTTCAGGAGGCGTTTTTCTATATGTACGCTAAGTTTCAGGAATTCGAATTGCTGAAAAATAAAATTCTGTCATGTTTGTTTCAAGATAGGAAAATGTCTCTTGTGCATAGCATGATAAAAGTAAAATATTTTAAAAACTAAGTGAGATAGTGACTTTCAGTTTTCAAATTTGAATTCATGGGTGTTTTTCTATATGTACACTATGTTTCAGGAATTCGAATTACTGAAAAAAAAATTATCGTTTGTTTTAAGATAGGAAAATGTCTTTTGTGCATACCTTGATAAAAGTAAAATATTTTAAAAACTGAGTGAGATAGCGACTTGCAGATTTCAAATTTGAATTCAGAGGATGTTTTTCGATATGTACACTAAGTTTCAGGAATTCGAATTACTGAAAAAAATTCTGTCATGTTTGTTTCAAGATAGGAAAATGTCTTTTGTGTATACCATGATAAAAGTAAAATATTTTAAAAACTGAGTGAGATAGCTACTTGCAATTTTCAAATTTGAATTCAGGAGGTGTTTTTCCATATGTACGCTAAGTTTCAGGAATTCGAATTACTGAAAAAAAGAAAATCTGTCATGTTTGTTTCAAGATAGGAAAATGTCTTTTATGTATACCATGATAAAATTAAATTTTTTAAAAACTAATTGAGATAGTGACTTTCAGTTTTCAAATTTGAATTCAGGGGGTGTTTCTCGATATGTACACTAAGTTTCAGGAATTCGAATTACTGAAAAAAATTCTGTCATGTTTGTTTCAAGATAGGAAAATGTCTTTTGTGTATACCATGATAAAAGTAAAATATTTTAAAAACTGAGTGAGATAGTGACTTGCAGTTTTCAAATTTGAATTCAGGAGGTGTTTTTCTATATGTACGCTAAGTTTCAGTAATTCGAATTACTGAAAAAAAAAGATTCTGTCATGTTTGTTTCAAGATAGGAAAATGTCTTTTATGTGTACCATGATAAAAGTAAAATATTTTAAAAACTAAGTGAGATAGCGACTTGCAGTTTTCATATTTGAATTCAGGGGGATGTTTTCTGCAAGTATACTAAGTTTCAGGAATTTGAATTGGAAATTCCAACTTTAGAGCTCAAAATTTCTTAAACTAAATGAGATAGGAACTTGTACGTTTCAAATTGGATTTGTACATGCATCCTTGTATACATAAGCAACGTTTTAAAATTGTTGAAATGTTGACAAATACTTTTCTATAGAATATATCAACTTTACATATTAATATGAATAGAAAAGTGGTATTATTAATACAAATACAAAGTGCAGATACAATAAATAAGTTATTACATTTATAATTTTATTAATAAATCATTTCTTTTTGCAGATCATCAAGTTTTCGACGTTCCAGTGGTAAGAGACGCAGACATCGCGACTTGGAGAACCCGTTCGTGTGTTTACAGTATCCTGGGGCTTCTCTCCGGACCTGGTGGACATGACTTCGTTGTCTGGATCAGGAAACCATCCCCTGCGGTATCGTGAAGTCGTGAACCGGTTTGCCTGATCTCCATACTTCAAATTCTATGAAATATAAATGAGTTAAACTGCATATTCCACTAAACTTTATCATGCGTTATTTCACATTCTTATTTATTACTCCTACATGGTTAAAGATAGCAACTTGCACAATGAAAATTTGGAATCTACATAAAATTCTCTGTACGATACGTCTGATTATAATTTTTAACTTCGATTGGTTTAGGAGTTACGGGGCGTTAAAATACATGTATTTTCGTCAAATTTTCTCTGTACACTTTTCCATATTTTCATTTATCATTACTACAAGAATAAAGATAGTAAATAGGGAAGAAAAAATTTATATTTTACATAAAATTCGTTATTGGCAGACACATTTGTTTTGTGTTCAACAACTTTGAAGAAATGTAAATGTAATATCAAAGGTTCATACTTACCTATGGTGAATTCTCATAATATATCATCCGCTGTTGTATCATCACTGTAATATATCATCATCGGCGATTTTCACAGATTAGAATACACTTTGTAGTAAATATTATGTAACACTTACTCCAATTAGAATAACTTGTATAACACTTAGTATTAGTAAAACCCTTTTACGGACAATTATACACATTTTAATAATAGGAAAGACTTTTTTTAAAGTATACAGCAACTGTATAGTAAACTAACTCACGACACAATATAATTTTGAATAAGTATTAAACAATGAACACTAACGGAAGGACAGAGTCTTATGCAACATTTTAAATAATATCTAAAATTATAAGAAGCAGAAATACGTTGTATAAGTAAAAATGAATTTTGAATATTTAGATTTTATTGTAAATAATAATGTACATATGAACATTTAAATTTAGTGTACTATTAAATTATTAAATTTAGATTTTTTTTTAAAGTTTAAACAAAATGACAATTATTTAAAGCTATTTAAATATTTTTTAAATATTTATAGAGTAAATATAACACTGTTAAAATATATAGCGATCTATACGATGTAAATAGAGAACGATTTCAATAAAAATTTCAAACTTTTTCGTTGCTATATGGCACTACACGATTATTCACAAGCACACGATGTCCACATCACCAAAGACTGAAAGGAACTGAAGTCTTTATTGTAAAAACATAATATTAATATTATCACGTAATACCCCCACTCTAATTAAGTGTTTATTTGTTATATCTTTTGTACTTTGGCGCTCAAAATAAACAATGTTTATGTTTGTTTACAAGTTCTGCGAAGGGCCTAGTACACCCAGCAATAGGATACGGTGACTACAGCACTGGATGATGATAATATATGACTTTTTATAAGAATAAATAAATAAAATAGTAGTTTTCTTACCCTTCCTATGTAATAACAAAAGGGACAGGGAAATATCTTAATATTTAAGGATTTTTCCTAATTTTTCTATGCTATCTTTTAGTATTAAGTTCTCTAGGTACGAAAATAACCATCCGACAGGAGTCCGCCCTTTTATAAAGGGCTAAGGGCTTATTTGAGCCCTTAGGGAAAATTTGACCACGGATTTCATTTATGCAGATCTAAGTAAGGTTAACAACACTTGTCCGGATTTTCTAGCTCTTATAGTTCAGGAATTAGCGCAGGCCCTTCGCCACAAATTTGAAGGGCAAATATATTGTAAACCAAAGGGTTTTCATCAATTCTGTGCAAGCCAATGGAAAGCTCGGGTTCGAATCCCCCCGATTCGCTATTTTCCGGCCCTTTAGCCCTATAAATGGACGAATTTAAGTGTTAGTCCCTTTAAAAAACTTTAAGGGCTCATATCTCGAAAACGGCTGGGTTTTCAGCGTTTTCCTTAAAACGCTGTTCCTTAGGGGAATTCGAATGAGTAATATAGGGTCAAATTACATCATACCAAAGTTTGAAGGGCATAGGGCAAAGTTTTTTATAATAAGGGTTTTTGAAAATTTTTGAACATTTTTGAATTTTTTTTTTTGTTTACACCAAAATTTTATTATTTATTTTTTAAGCTCTATAAACAATAAAATAACCATCTGTAGAACTCTTTCGCATTTTTGTTCCCCGGATACTATGGAAAATTTTCGACTCAAAATGCGACACTTTTTAATTAAGAAATGCTTTAGATCTCCTAAACTACAAAAGGTTGAAGGGCCGGACAATGTTTTTTAGACTAATTACGACCCGTAGAACACGAATCCGGTCTCACATTGAAAATATGAGAACTCTTTTTATTCCTGTTATCCGGATACCATCAAAAATTTTCGATTCAAAAACTGAGTAAATTCAGGTCATTGACCCCAAAAATTGGGTTAAGAAAAGTGTTGTAGCTCGTAAACTACAGAAGTTAGAAGGGCCGGACAGCATTTTTTATACTAATTACGACCCATAGAACACGAATCCGGTCTCACATTTAAAATATGAGAACTCTTTTCATTCCTGTTATCCGGATACCATCAAAAATTTTCGATTCAAAAACTGAGTAAATTCAGGTCATTGACCCCAAAAATTGGGTTAAGAAAAGTGTTGTAGCTCGTAAACTACAGAAGTTAGAAGGGCCGACAGCATTTTTTATACTAATTACGACCCATAGAACACGAATCCGTCGTCACATTCAAAATATGAGAACTCTTTTCATTCCTGTTATCCTGATACCATCAAAAATTTTCGACTCAAAAACTGAGTAAAATTGAGTTTAAAAAAAGTGTTATAGCTCCAAAACTATAAAAGCTAGAAGGGCCGGACTAGTTCTATTAGATTAATTACAATCCGTAGAACACGAATGAACATAAAAAATTTCCCATGTCTTATTCCCTTATAAATGTTACATAACTACATACTTCCCTGTCTCTTTGTTGTGGTACATCCCCCTGAAATAAATGACGGGTTGTTAAATAAAAATGTATTGGTTTAAGAAATATTTATTGTTTATTATGGTTATAGTTTAAATTGTATGTATTCTTATTTATATTTTATAAACAAATATGCTTAGGGATGTTTAAATAATAGTCTGTATAAATGTTACTTGTATTTATTGTTTATTTGTACTTTACATTGTTGTATTTCACGTAACTACCCTTAATGTACATTGTAAATAAATAATATACTTACCGTTATCCTGAAAAATTAGAAATAGGGATGTTTAAATAATAGTTTGTGTTCATTTTACTTGTATTTATTGTTTATTTGCACTTTACATTGTTGTATTTCATGTAACTACCCTTAATGTCCATTGTAAATAAATAATATACTTACCCTTATCCTGAAAAATTAGAAATAGGGATGTTTAAATAATAGTTTGTATACATTTTACTTGTATTTATTGTTTATTTGTATTTTACATTGTTGTATTTCATGTAACTACCTTAATGTACAATATATTACACAATAAAATATAATTTAAGATATAAATTGTTTATTTTTACCCCTTTGCTACCCCTACACGTATATAGTTCTTAGAATGGCCGCTAGAGGGCAGCACCTATTAGAAAGTGGTTTGCGCCTAAAATATAGGCAACCAGAAATACTACTCCGCTTTGAAAATACATACGTACATACATCATTTTAGGGTTATACCTAATGGGAATTTAACCCACTAAATATGGGACGCTTACTATGGGAATTTGAGTTGGTGAAAATGGGACGAAAATGCTCTAAAAAAGATGTATACCTATTGGGAATTTAAACCCAGTATTTTTCGTCAAATTTTTCGTCCAATTTCACCTGTCAAAATATACATTTGACAGGTAAAGCTGTCAAATGTATATTTTGACAGGTGAAATTGGATGAAAATTTTGATGAAAACTAGTTTGTTAAATTCCCAATCAAGTATACATCCGATTTTTAATGCAAAAACACCAAAAAATAAGCGTCCCATTTTAAGAGTAACAAATTCCCATTAGGTATACATCTTTTTAGTAAACGTGCCATATTCAGAGGGTTAAATTCCCATTAGGTATAACCGAAAATGATGTATGTACGTACGTATGTACACAAATGAAATTTTTTTGAGTTAAATTTACTCCAAGTTGGAACGTTTATCGACAGGTGCTGCCCCCTGGTGGCCGTTTTAAAAACTACATACGTGTAGGGACTTAGAAAAAAAAATCAATTTTTAAACATAATATATTTCTATTATATATCAAAATTACAAGACTTTTTCTTATAAAAATTAAAGTTTATTGCTACTACAAAAGACTGTTTAACAATATAATAAAGTGTTATTAGATTTGTTGAAAAATTTAGTAACAATTGTGAACAGAATTATAACACAAAAGAAAAGTAAAAGACATTTGTGTTTAAAAATTCTGTTCATAATTATTTCCCAACTAAGTTTGTTAACAAATTTGGTGACAATTTTTTAACGTTACCAAATAGGCTTTAATTGTAAAATTGAAATGTTTGTTACCAAGTAAAATTATCATTATTTTGGTTGCAGATATTATAAACTATTTTGAATCTTTATTTTTGTAATAAAAGTAACTTCTATTACAATATAAAGATACAAAATAATTGATATTTACAATCAAAATAATGATAATTTCGCTCGGTAACAAACATTTCAATTTTACAACTAAAGCCTGTTTGACACGTTAAAAAATTGTCACCAAATTTGTTAACAAGAAATAATTATGAACAGAATATTTAAACATTAATGCCTTTTAAGTTTCTTTTGTGTTATAATTCTGTTCACAATTGTTACTAAATTTTTCAACAAATCTAATAACAATTTATGACAGTGTCAAACATGGTTTAGTTATAAAACTAAAATGTTTGTTCCCAAATAAAATTATCATTATTATAGTTGTATTATTTGTTGTTAATTATTTTGCATTTTTATTTTGTGGACTGAATAAAAATGCAATAGAATTGAACACAAATAATATAACCATAATTTTATTTGGTAACAAACATTTCAGTTTTATAACTAATACGAAACTCTACATTTATATTATTTAAGTTTTAAAGTAAAATGATACTATATTAAGTAGAGTTTCGTTTACAATACTAATTTAACAAATGAAATCTTGGTGGTCCCTAAATAAGATTTCTTGTTCCCATTTTTAAAGGTACAAAGATTTCTTATTCAGTTGAAGACCATTTCCGAAACTTTATATTAATATTATATATTTTGTTACCACCCAAACCTCCCACTTACCAAAATATATAATATTTATTAATATAAAGCTTCGCTTACAATACTTAAAAACTAACTTTGCCCTGACAACATTTTAATTTATTACATCAGAAATTTAGGCGAACGCCAATAATTTCTCAAAGCAACACTTTGTCCTGAATACGTCGGAATCCACCTAGTGCAATTACACCATCCCTAATTCCCATCCTGAATCTAAAGAACAACACGTGTTGTCCGCAAATCTAAATGACTCTAATATAAAAAACGGTGGAATCTGTGCCGATGATTCCCGCCCATTCGGGTTGGTCTCGCCTATACACGAGCAGGAGTCAAAGATTTCACGCCTAGCCGAGGCGCCATGGTACACACTATATACCTACCACCTAAGTAATAAGTATATGTCTCTCACGACGTCGACTTAAAGCCTACGTCCCCAAACGAACTCCAGCATTCCCGACAACACCGGCATAGGCACATGGGTTCCGTCTGCCCCGTACGAGGACGAGGGGGGGTGCCCATGGAGGCCTATGGTCGTGCACCGTGTTCCAACGTTGGCCCCAATGCAAAGGACATGCTAATTGATAAACAATAACTAATGACCCACAGTATAAATGCAAAAGATGAATTCAGACGCAACAGAAACGAAGTATTCACTTGTATTGAAGTCACTACCGTTCTGTCCTAAATATCTGTAGTAATTACAACTTTTACTAAAACTACCTACTTTAAAACTAATGGGACATTGTATTTAAATTAAAATAATATATTGTTTTATTGTTGTACAAACATTTTAAACAAATGAAGAAGATTAGACGTGGTCTGAGTCTCCAATAGGCACTGCAATCTTAACGATAGTGGCGGTGGGGATTTTTTTTAACCTGAAAACTATCTTAAAACTAAAAACGAAACCCTTTATTTAATAAATAGTATATATAAGGGAAACACCACTCGCAATGCCAAACCCACGTTCCCTTATATATACCGTTTATTGAATACAGTTCCGTGTACAATAGTACTTATAATTTAACTTAAATTATTGTAGTTCCCCCCAAATTAAGTTAGTGAAGTGCGCAAAAAACCCTATCTTACGTTAAGATCTATTTCAAAGAAAAACAAATCTAAAGAAGCCTATCTTACGTTAATAACGATTTCAAAGAAAAGCAAGTCTAAAAATGTGAAGTTACGTTAATTTTTCTCTCTCTCGAAAAGCAAAAACAACCCTTCCTACTTATATCTAAGCTATCTTATGTCTACGCGAACTATCTTATATCTAGATTAAACTAAGCTAAAGGCGAAGTGAGTGTGAGGGAGAGAGAGTACGAGCTACCGTCTGGGTAAGCCGCGTGTACGGTTACCGCTGCAACCGTAGACGCACGATTTTAGGATGATCGCCACGGAATGCACTTCAAATTAATCAATTTATTATTTTTAATTTTTAAAGAAAACGCGTGTTTGCTCGACGGCGCGATGAGCTAAAGTTTAATTAAAACCTGAAAATACATTTCCAAGAACTTAAAACTATAGTATTCCTCACGTACGAATGGCATTGCACAATTCAATTCGCTTTATAATCTGTGCTGATATCTAATAAGAAACTCTTTTCCCGCATTAAGAAACGCACATGAATTGATAAATCAACACTAAACACAAAAATGTTAGAACACCCGTCAATGTATATGCACTATGTTGACAGTTTCAAATTATTTCCAAAACAGAGTTACATATGTTGTCTCATGAACAGATTTTATAACCTGTGTGCCAAAAAAACTACTTCAATTACATGTCTTTAACAAGTATACCCTTTATTGCGCGCAATGCCATTCGTACGTAAATAATACTAAAACTTATAAAACTACTATTATTTTAATCTTCTAGATGTCCGATTCCTGAAAGATAAATGCTAATCATTTGTTCCCATATATTGATTTTATTGATAAATAGTCGATATTTCAATTTCAAATTGACTGGATATTATAAGGACATTTATGAAAGTTATATTTCGTTTACTACAGCACTCAAAACTGAATTTGAGCTCAAGATAATATTTAGACATATTCCTTTGATTTTAAGTTCTCATGGTTGAGTATGAGAACAAAATAATAATTATGCATACTCATATTCCCTAGACTATAAGTTCTCATGGCTGAGTATGAGAACAAGATGATAATTAGGCATATAGCCATATTCCTTTGACTATAAGTTCTCATGGTTGATCATACGAACAAGATAATATTTTGTAAACGTTACAATTATGAGAAAAATAAAGTTTCCTACCAGTTCATCCATCGATGGCCGCCTACGTCGAAGATTTGTCTGGTGCTCAGCTATCCTTACAAGATCCCTAAAGTTGCAAACTAAAGCAGCTTTTGTAGTGTTAAAATCCAAAGCTCGAAAGCTGTATCCAAATTCTCCAAGTTTCTTGACGCATCAGACCAACCAAAGGTCCACCTATTAAATATTAATTATTAGTTTGTGGTATTCTTGAAACCATTTAAAAAACTGTTGGAAAAAATTTCGTATGGCAAACGTGTGATCATTACGGAAGACACTTAAGAAAAGTTTCGCTTTTTACCTCTAGCTAAGAGAAATATTGGATTTATGCTAAAATGATGTGTATGTGTGTATATATATATATATATATATGTGTGTGTGTGTGTGTGTGTGTGTGTGTGTGTGTGCGTATGTGTGTGTGTGTGTGCGTATGTGTGTGTATTTGTCTGTGTGTACGTGTGTCTGTGTGTATGTGTGTATGTGTCTGTGTGTCTGTTTGTATGTGTGTATGTGTCTGTGTGTATGTGTGTATATGTGTCTGTGTGTTTGTGTGTCTATGTATGTGTGTATGTGTATATAGAATAATCTATTGCAATAAATCGCACAGTCCAGACTACACTAGTTGTCAAATTCAAATGTTTGTAATTGACAGATAAATGTCAGTGTCAAAAATCAACAGTTTTACTAACATTACTGAAAGCTTTTTCTGGGAAGTATGTACATTTAATATTTCTTATTGAATTATTATCTAAATATTTAAAATCATAGGTAGGTATGTACATTATAGTACTTATATCCTTAAGAAATACCGCCAATCCCGTCAATGAATTGGAACCATCTTGAACATTTTAGAAGAGTAGAACAAGATTCCTTATAGAATGAAAGAATAGATATAATTATTTGTGTGCACAAATATTAAATTCGATACTCATGTAACAAAATGAAAAATGCGAGAGGTATTGTGCTGACCACAACATATTTTTAAAGTGATTTATGTAACGTGATATATGTAATGAATCTAGGCGTGCAATGCGATATTATATCCAACAGTTTTTAAATGGTTTCAAATGTATTTGATATTTATTTTGCTTTAATTTGATATTTTCGAAAGCTCATTTGATAAAAATATTGCAAAGAAGGCCACCCAGTTATTATAATGTTAAGATATGAATGTTTATCTCAAGCAAATATTAGATGTTACAACCAAATAAATAAACATTTAATAATGACCACAGAAATATAAAATAAGAGATAAAAGATAAATATCCACTTACATTTGATGATTTCTTGCTGTCTGAACCACTGGGATTCTGTTCTCTGCTCCTTCAAATTTCTAGCTCGACTCTGGATATAATCTCAAGTAGTCTAGGACACGGCTGCTTGACTAATTTCTGCTGAAAAGAAAATAATTCATTGTAATATACAATAAAATTATCATTTCGAGTGATATTTATATATTTGAGAAAGAATATTGATAGATAAAAATAATTAATAAAGTTGTATAATCTATGATTATTGTTGAAACATTGTTTAAACTCACCATTATTATTAATTTGCAACAATATGAAACCCCAAATATATGTATTTTAAATGAAAAATATTACACTTACAAATTAAGTACATCTTTAGTCCGTTTTAACCTTCAAAGTATGCTGTAAATTTAGTCAAAATAAGAATATATACGCCACTGACTATTTTACTAATCGATTTTTCATAAAATGATGAACAAATACACAAATTTTCAAAATAATTACTTCAGTAATTCAACTTTTATGGATCAAAGTGCGTAGACGAAATGAAAACAAACGTACAACGTGTTCAAAATGGCGATTTAGAAGGTTGTTGTACTATCCAACTTACATAACATTCGCTTTGATATCAGCGCTAAAATGTTCGAACTAATTACCGACCGAGTTAATAATAAATTCCAATTAACGAAAAATGATACTTTTCATTTCAAAGAGTGATCGGATTTTTAATAGACTACTGTCTATTTGAACCAATCCATTTTTTGGTTTTTTGCTTGGTCCAACTGTACCGGTTGGATACGACAATTGCAAATTCCCTCACATATGCACAAAAGTCCATAGAAATAAATGGCGCAAAACGTGTCAATGTATCTTTAACCGTTCATTAGTTATAGGTCGGCAAAGTGAAAACACTATGGGAGCTTTCTAATCAAAATAAAAATTTCTATTTTGAAAACTAAAGGCCAAAGAATTAAGGGAAAATGATACTTTTTATTTAAATACAGGGTGATCGAATTTTTACTGTCCTACTGACTATTTGAATTATCCATATTTTGGTTTTTCGCTTTGTCTAACTGTACCAGCGGGGACCGGCAATTGAAATATCGTACATATATGTACAAATGCCCATAGAATCGACTGGCGCAAACCGCGACAAAAAATCTTGTTCCGTTCATTAGTTATAGGCCGACAAAGTGAAAAAAACATGAGGGATTTCTAATCAAAATAAAACTTTCTATTTTGAAATATAAAGGCCAAAGAATTTTTTAATTAGTGTGTCCGAATTAAGGGAAAATGATACTTTTTATTTATATACAGGATGATCGAATTTTTACTGTCCTACCGACTATCTGAAGTATCCATTTTTTGGTTTTTCGCTTTGTCTAACTGTACCAGCGGGGCCCGGCAATTGAATATTCGTACATATATGTGCAAATGTCCGTAGAATCGAATGGCGCAAACCGCGTCAAAAAATATTTTAGCGTTCATTAGTTATAGGCCGACAAAGTGAAAAAACATGAGAGATTTCTAATCAAAATAAAACTATCTATTTTGAAAACTAAAGGCCAAAGAATTAAGGGAAAATGATACTTTTTATTTAAATACAGGGTGATCGAATTTTTAATGTCCTACTGACTATTTGAAGTATCCATTTTTTGGTTTTTCGCTTTGTCTAACTGTACCAGCGGGGCCCAGCAATTGGAAATTCGTACATATATGTACAAATGTCCATAGAGTCGAATGGCGCAGACCGCGTCAAAAAATCTTGTACCGTTCATTAGTTATAGGCCGACAAAGTGAAAAAAACATGAGAGATTTCTAATCAAAATAAAACTTTCTATTTTGAAAACTAAAGGCCAAAGAATTAAGGGAAAATGATACTTTTTATTTAAATACAGGGTGATCGAATTTTTACTGTCCTACTGACTATTTGAAGTATCCATTTTTTGGTTTTTCGCTTTGTCTAATTGTACCAGCGGGGCCCGGCAATTGGAAATTCGTACATATATGTACAAATGTCCATAGAGTCGAATGGCGCAGACCGCGTCAAAAAATCTTGTACCGTTCATTAGTTATAGGCCGACAAAGTGAAAAAAACATGAGAGATTTCTAATCAAAATAAAACTTTCTATTTTGAAAACTAAAGGCCAAAGAATTAAGGGAAAATGATACTTTTTATTTAAATACAGGGTGATCGAATTTTTACTGTCCTACTGACTATTTGAAGTATCCATTTTCAATTGGAAATTCGTACATATATGTACAAATGTCCATAGAATCGAATGGCGCAAAACCGCGTCAAAAAATCTTGTTGCGTTCATTAGTTATAGGCCGACAAAGTGAAAAAATCATGAGAGATTTCTAATCAAAATAAAACTTTCTATTTTGAAAACTAAAGGCCAAAGAATTTTTTAATTAGTGTGTCCGAATTAAGGGAAAATGATACTTTTTATTTATATACAGGATGATCGAATTTTTACTGTCCTACTGACTATTTGAAGTATCCATTTTTTGGTTTTTCGCTTTGTCTAACTGTACCAGCGGGGCCCGGCAATTAAAAATTCGTACATATATGTACAAATGCCCATAGAATCGACTGGCGCAAACCGCGTCAAAATATCTTCTACCGTTCATTAGTTATAGGCCGACAAATTGATAAAAACATGAGAGATTTCTAATCAAAATAAAACTTTCTATTTTGAAAACTAAAGGCCAAAGAATTTTTTAATTATTTTTCCCATAATTACTGTGTCCGATTTAAGCGAAAATGATACTTTTTATTTAAATACAGGGTGATCGAATTTTTAATGTCCTACTGACTATTTGAAGTATCCATTTTTGGTTTTTCGCTTTGTCTAACTGTACCAGCGGGGCCCAGCAATTGGAAATTCGTACATATATGTACAAATGTCCATAGAACCGAATGGCGCAAACCGCGTCAAAAAATTTGTACCGTTCATTAGTTATAGGCCGGCAAAGTGAAAAAAACATGAGAGATTTCTAATCCACATAAGACTTTCTATTTTGAAAACTAAAGGCCAAAGAATTTTTTAATAATTTTTCCCATAATAACTGTGTCCGATTTAAGCGAAAATGATACTTTTTATTTAAATACAAGGTGATCGAATTTTTACTGTCCTACTGACTATTTGAAGTATCTATTTTTTGGTTTTTCGCTTTGTCTAATTGTACCAGCGGGGCCCGGCAATTGGAAATTCGTACATATATGTACAAATGTCCATAGAGTCGAATGGCGCAGACCGCGTCAAAAAATCTTGTTGCGTTCATTAGTTATAGGCCGACAATGTGAAAAAATCATGAGAGATTACTAATCAAAATAAAACTTTCTATTTTGAAAACTAAAGGCCAAAGAATTTTTTAATTATCTTTCCCATAATAAGTGTGTCGGAGTTAAGGGAAAATGATACTTTTTATTTAAATACAGGGTGATCGAATTTTTACTGCCCTACTGACTATTTGAAGTATCCATTTTTTGGTTTTTTGCTTTGTCTAACTGTACCAGCAAGGCCCGGCAATTGAAAATTCGTACATATATGTACAAATGTCCATAGAATCGACTGGAGCAAACCGCGTCAAAACAATCTTGTTCCGTTCATTAGTTATAGGCCGACAAAGTGAAAAAAACATGAGAGATTTCTAATCAAAATAAAACTTTCTATTTTGAAAACTAAAGGCCAAAGAATTAAGGGAAAATGATACTTTTTATTTAAATACAGGGTGATCGAATTTTTACTGTCCTACCGACTATTTGAAGTATCCATTTTTTGGTTTTTCGCTTTGTCTAACTGTACCAGCGGGGCCCGGCAATTGGAAAATCGTACATATATGTACAAATGTCCATAGAATCGAATGGCGCAAAACCGCGTTAAAAAATCTTGTTGCGTTCATTAGTTATAGGCCGACAAAGTGAAAAAATCATGAGAGATTTCTAATCAAAATAAAACTTTCTATTTTGAAAACTAAAGGCCAAAGAATTAAGGGAAAATGATACTTTTTATTTAAATACAAGGTGATCGAATTTTTACTGTCCTACTGACTATTTGAAGTATCCATTTTTTGGTTTTTCGCTTTGTCTAACTGTACCAGCGGGGCCCGGCAATTGAAAATTCGTACGTATATGCACAAATGTCCATAGAATCGACTGGCGCAAACCGCGTCAAAAAATCTTGTACCGTTCATTAGTTATAGGCCGACAAATTGATAAAAACATGAGAGATTTCTAATCAAAATAAAACCTTCTATTTTAAAAACTAAAGGCCAAAGAATTTTTTAATTATTTTTCCCATAATAAGTGTGTCGGAGTTAAGGGAAAATGATACTTTTTATTTAAATACTGGGTGATCGAATTTTTACTACCCTACTGAATATTTGAAGTATCCATTTTTTGGTTTTTCGCTTTGTCTAACTGTACCAGCAAGGCCCGGCAATTGAAAATTCGTACATATATGTACAAATGTCCATAGAATCGACTGGCGTAAACCGCGTCAAAAAATATTTTAGCGTTCATTAGTTATAGGCCGACAAATTGAAAAAAACTTGAGAGATTTCTAATCAAAATAAAACCTTCTATTTTGAAAACTATAGGCCGAGAATTTTTTAATTACTTTTCCCATAATTAGTGTGTCCGAATTAAGGGAAAATGATACTTTTTATTTAAATACAGGGTGATCGAATTTTTACTGTCCTACCGACTATTTGAAGTATCCATTTTTTGGTTTTTCGCTTTGTCTAGTTGTACCAGCGGGCCCCGGGAATTGGAAATTCGTACATATATGTACAAATGTCCATAGAATCGAATGGCGCAAACCGCGCCAAAAAATCTTGTACCGTTCATTAGTTATATGCCGACAAAGTGAAAAAAACATGAGAGATTTCTAATCTAAATAAAACTTTCTATTTTAAAAACTAAAGGCCAAAGAATTTTTTAATAATTTTTCCCAAAATTAGTGTGTTCGATTTAAGGGAAAATGATACTTTTTATTTATATACAGGTGTTCGAATTTTTACTGTCCTACTGACTATTTGAAGTATCCATTTTTTGGTTTTTCGCTTTGTCTAACTGTACCAGCAAGGCCCGGCAATTGAAAATTCGTACATATATGTACAAATGTCCATAGAATCGACTGGCGCAAACCGCGTCAAAAAAATCTTGTACCGTTCATTAGTTCTAGGCCGACAAAGTGAAAAAATCATGAGAGATTTCTAATCAAAATAAAACTTTCTATTTTAAAAACTAAAGGCCAAAGAATTTTTTAATCATTTTTCCCAAAATTAGTGTGTTCGATTTAAGGGAAAATGATACTTTTTATTTATATACAGAGTGTTCGAATTTTTACTGTCCTACTGACTATTTGAAGTATCCATTTTTTGGTTTTTCGCTTTGTCTAACTGTACCAGCAAGGCCCGGCAATTGAAAATTCGTACATATATGTACAAATGTCCATAGAATCGACTGGCGCAAACCGCGTCAAAAAAATCTTGTACCGTTCATTAGTTATAAGCCGACAAAGTGAAAAAATCATGAGAGATTTCTAGTCAAAATAAAACTTTCTATTTTAAAAACTAAAGGCCAAAGAATTTTTTAATTATTTTTCCCATAATTACTGTGTCCGATTTAAGCGAAAATGATACTTTTTATTTAAATACAGTTGATCGAATTTTTACTGTCCTACTGACTATTTGAAGTATCAATTTTCAATTGGAAATTCGTACATATATGTACAAATGTCCATAGAATCGAATGGCGCAAAACCGCGTTAAAAAATCTTGTTGCGTTCATTAGTTATAGGCCGACAAAGTGAAAAAATCATGAGAGATTTCTAATCAAAATAAAACTTTCTATTTTGAAAACTAAAGGCCAAAGAATTAAGGGAAAATGATACTTTTTATTTAAATACAAGGTGATCGAATTTTTACTGTCCTACTGACTATTTGAAGTATCCATTTTTTGGTTTTTCGCTTTGTCCTAACTGTACCAGCGGGGCCCGGCAATTGAAAATTCGTACGTATATGTACAAATGTCCATAGAATCGACTGGCGGAAACCGCGTCAAAAAATATTTTAGCGTTCATTAGTTATAGGCCGACAAATTGAAAAAAACTTGAGAGATTTCTAATCAAAATAAAACTTTCTATTTTGAAAACTAAAGGCCAAAGAATTTTTTAATCATTTTTCCCATAATAAATGTGTCGGAATTAAGGGAAAATGATACTTTTTATTTAAATACAGGGTGATCGAATTTTTACTGTCCTACCGACTATTTGAAGTATCCATTTTTTGGTTTTTCGCTTTGTCTAACTGTACCAGCGGGGCCCAGCAATTGGAAATTCGTACATATATGTACAAATGCCCATAGAATCGACTGGCGCAAACCGCGACAAAAAATCTTGTTCCGTTCATTAGTTATAGGCCGACAAATTGATAAAAACATGAGAGATTTCTAATCAAAATAAAACTTTCTATTTTGAAAACTAAAGGCCAAAGAATTTTTTAATAATTTTTCCCATAATAACTGTGTCCGATTTAAGCGAAAATTATACTTTTTATTTAAATACAGGGTGATCGAATTTTTACTGTCCTACTGACCATTTGAAGTCTCCATTTTTTGGTTTTTCGCTTTGTCTAACTGTACCAGCGGGGCCCGGCAATTGGAAATTCGTACATATATGTACAAATGCCCATAGAATCGACTGGCGCAAACCGCGTCAAAAAATCGTGTACCGTTCATTAGTTATAGGCCGACAAATTGATAAAAACATGAGAGATTTCTAATCAAAATAAAACCTTCTATTTTAAAAACTAAAGGCCAAAGAATTTTTTATTTTTCCCATAATAAGTGTGTCGGAGTTAAGGGAAAATGATACTTTTTATTTAAATACTGGGTGATCGAATTTTTACTACCCTACTGAATATTTGAAGTATAAATTTTTTGGTTTTTCGCTTTGTCTAACTGTACCAGCAAGGCCCGGCAATTGAAAATTCGTACATACATGTACAAATGTCCATAGAATCGACTGGCGCAAACCGCGTCAAAAAAATCTTGTACCGTTCATTAGTTATAGGCCGACAAATTGAAAAAAAAAACATGAGAACTATACCAGCAGGGCCCGGCAATTGAGAATTCGTACATATACGTACAAATGACCATAGAATCGAATGGCGCAAACCGCGTCAAAAAATATTATAGCGTTCATTAGTTATAGGCCGACAAATTGAAAAAAACTTGAGAGATTTCTAATCAAAATAAATCCTTCTATTTTGAAAACTAAAGGCCAAGAATTTTTTAATTACTTTTCCCATAATTAGTGTGTCCGAATTAAGGGAAAATGATACTTTTTATTTAAATACAGGGTGATCGAATTTTTACTGTCCTACTGACTAATTGAAGTATCCATTTTTTGGTTTTTCGCTTTGCCTAGTTGTACCAGCGGGCCCCGGGAATTGGAAATTCGTACATATATGTACAAATGTCCATAGAATCGAATGGCGCAAACCGCGCCAAAAAATCTTGTACCGTTCTTTAGTTATATGCCGACAAAGTGAAAAAAACATGAGAGATTTCTAATCTAAATAAAACTTTCTATTTTAAAAACTAAAGGCCAAAGAATTTTTTAATAATTTTTCCCATAATTAGTGTGTTCGATTTAAGGGAAAATGATACTTTTTATTTATATACAGGGTGTTCGAATTTTTACTGTCCTACTGACTATTTGAAGTATCCATTTTTTGGTTTTTCGCTTTGTCTAACTGTACCAGCGGGGCCCAGCAATTGGAAATTCGTACATATATGTACAAATGTCCATAGAATCGACTGGAGCAAACCGCGTCAAAACAATCTTGTACCGTTCATTAGTTATAGGCCGACAAAGTGAAAAAATCATGAGAGATTTCTAATCAAAATAAAACTTTCTATTTTGAAAACTAAAGGCCAAAGAATTTTTTAATTATTTTTCCCATAATAAATGTGTCGGAATTAAGGGAAAATGATACTTTTTATTTAAATACAGGGTGATCGAATTTTTACTGTCCTACCGACTATTTGAAGTATCCATTTTTTGGTTTTTCGCTTTGTCTAACTGTACCAGCAGGGCCCGGCAATTGAAAATTCGTACATATATGTACTAATGTCCATAGAATCGACTGGCGGAAACCGCGTCAAAATAATCTTGTACCGTTCATTAGTTATAGGCCGACAAATTGAAAAAAAACATGAGAGATTTCTAATCAAAATAAAACTTTCTATTTTGAAAACTAAAGGCCAAAGAATTTTTTAATTATTTTCCCATAATTAGTGTGCCCGAATTAAGCGAAAATGATAACTTTTTATTTAAATACAGGTGATCGAATTTTTACTGTCCTACTGGCTATTTGAAGTATCCATTTTTTTGTTTTTCGCTTTGTCTAACTGTACCAGCGGGGCCCGGCAATTGAGAATTCGTACATATATGTACAAATGTCCATAGAATCGACTGGCGCAAACCGCGTCAAAAAATATTTTAGCGTTCATTAGTTATAGGCCGACAAATTGAAAAAAACTTGAGAGATTTCTAATCAAAATAAAACCTTCTATTTTGAAAACTAAAGGCCAAAGAATTTTTAAATAATTTTTCCCATAATAACTGTGTCCGATTTAAGCGATAATGATACTTTTTATTTAAATACAGGCTGATCGAATTTTTACTGTCCTACTGACTATTTGAAGTATCCATTTTTTGGTTTTTCGCTTTGTCTAACTGTACCAGAGGGGCCCGGCAATTAAAAAATTCGTACGTATATGTACAAAAATCCATAAAAACGAATGGCGCCAAGCACGTCAATGTATCTTTAACCGTTCATGAGTTATAGGTCGACAAAGTGAAAAAACTATAGGAGATTTCTAATCAAAATAAAAATTTCTATTTTGAAAACTAAAGGCCAAACATTTTTTTTTTATTATTTTTCCCGTATTCAGCATGTCTAAATTAAGGGAAAATGATACTTTTTTTTAAATACAGGCTGATCGGATTTTTAATGGACTACTGTCTATTTGAACATACCATTTTTTGGTTTTTTGCTTGGTCTAACTGTACCAGTCGGACGCGATAAATGAAAATTCCCTCACATCTGTACAAAAGTCCATAGAAACGAATGGCGCAAAACGCGTCAATGTATCTTTAGCCGTTCATGAGTTATAGGTCGACAAAGTGAAAAACTATGGGAGATTTCTAATCAAAATAAAAATTTCTATTTTGAAAACTAAAGGCCAAAGATTTATTTTATTATTTTTCCCGTATTCAGCATGCCTGAATTAAGGGAAAATGATACTTTTTATTTAAATACAGGGTGGTCGGATTTTTAATGGACTACTGTCTATTTGAACATACCTTTTTTTGGTTTTTTGCTTGGTCTAACTGTACCAGTCGGACGCGACAAATGAAAATTCCCTCACATATGTACAAAAATCCATAGAAACGAATGGCGCAAAGCACGTCAATGTATCTTTAACCGTTCATGAGTTTATAGGTCGACAAAGTGAAAAAACTATGGGAGATTAATAATCAAAATAAAAATTTCTATTTTAAAAACTAAAGGCCAAACATTTTTTTTATTATTTTTCCTGTATTAAGCATGTCTGAATTAAGGGAAAATTATACTTTTTTTTAAATACAGGGTGATCGGATTTTTAATGGACTACTGTCTATTTGAACATACCATTTTTTGGTTTTTTGCTTGGTCTAACTGTACCAGTCGGACGCGATAAATGAAAATTCCCTCACATCTGTACAAAAGTCCATAGAAACGAATGGCGCAAAGCGCGTCAATGTATCTTTAGCCGTTCATGAGTTATAGGTCGACAAAGTGAAAAAACTATGGGAGATTTCTAATCAAAATAAAAATTTCTATTTTGAAAACTAAAAGCCAAACATTTTTTAAATTATTTTTCCCGTATTCAGCATGTGTGAATGAAGGGAAAATAATACTATACATTTAAATACAGGGTGGTCGGATTTTTAATGGACTACTGTCTATCTGAACATTCCATTTTTTTGTTTTTTGCTTGGTCTAACTGTACCAGTCGGACACGACAATTGAAAATTCCCTCACATATTTACAAAAGTCCATAAAAACGAATGGCGCAAAGCGCGTCCAGGTATCTTAAACCGTTCATTAGTTATAGATCGGCAAAGTGAAAAAACTATGGGAGATTTCTAAACAAAACAAAATTTTCTATTTTGGAAACTAAAGCCCAGAGATTTTTTTAATTATTTTTCCCGTATTCAGCATGTCTGAATTAAGGGAAAAGGATACTATTCATTTAAATACAGGGTGATCGGATTTTTTATGGACTACTGTCTATCTGAACATTCCATTTTTTGGTTTTTTGCTTGGTCTAACTGTACCAGTCGGAGACGACAATTTAAATTTCCGCCACATATGGACAAAAGTCCATAGAAACGAATGGCGGAAAGCGCGTCAACGTATCTTTAACCGTTCATTAGTTACAGGTCGGCAAAGTGAAAAAACTATGGGAGATTTCTAATCAAAATAAAAATTTCTATTTTAAAAACTAAAGCCCAAAGATTTTTTTTATTATTTCTCCCGTATTCAGCATGTCTGAATTAAGGGAAAATGATACTTTTTATTTAAATACAGGGTGGTCGGATTTTTAATGGACTACTGTCTATTTGAACATACCATTTTTTGGTTTTTTGCTTGGTCTAACTGTACCAGTCGGACGCAACAAATGAAAATTCCCTCACATATGTACAAAAATCCATAGAAACGAATGGCGCCAAGCACGTCAATGTATCTTTAACCGTTCATGAGTTATAGGTCGACAAAGTGAAAAAACTATGGGAGATTTCTAATCAAAATAAAAATTTCTATTTTGAAAACTAAAAGCCAAACATTTTTTAAATTATTTTTCCCGTATTCAGCATGTCTAAATTAAGGGAAAATGATACTTTACATTTCAATACAGGGTGATCGAATTTTTAATGGACTACTGTATATTTGAACATACCATTTTTTGGTTTTTTGCTTGGTCTAACTGTACCAGTCGGACGCGACAAATGAAAATTCCCTCACATATGTACAAAAATCCATAAAAACGAATGGCGCCAAGCACGTCAATGTATCTTTAACCGTTCATGAGTTATAGGTCGACAAAGTGAAAAAACTATGGGAGATTTCTAATCAAAATAAAAATTTCTATTTTGAAAACTAAAGGCCAAACATTTTTTTTTATTATTTTTCCCGTATTCAGCATGTCTAAATTAAGGGAAAATGATACTTTACATTTCAATACAGGGTGATCGAATTTTTAATGGACTACTGTCTATGTGAACATTCCATTTTTTTTGGTTTTTTGCTTGATCTAACTGTACCGGTCGGACACGACAATTGAAAATTCCCTCACATATGTACAAAAGTCCATAGAAACGAATAACGCAAAGCGCGTCAACGTATATTTAACCGTTCATTAGTTATAGGTCGGCAAAGTGAAAAAACTATGGGAGAATTCTAATCAAAATAAAAAATTCTATTTTAGAAACTAAAGCCTAGAGATTTTTTTTATTATTTTTCCCGTATTCAGCATGTCTGAATTAAGGGAAAAGGATACTATTCATTTAAATACAGGGTGATCGGATTTTTTTATGGACTACTGTCTATCTGAACATTCCATTTTTTGGTTTTTTGCTTGGTCTAACTGTACCAGTCGGAGACGACAATTTAAATTTCCGTCACATATGGACAAAAGTCCATAGAAACGAATGGCGCAAAGCGCGTCAACGTATCTTTAACCGTTCATTAGTTACAGGTCGGCAAAGTGAAAAAACTATGGGAGATTTCTAATCAAAATAAAAATTTCTATTTTGGAAACTAAAGCCCAGAGCTTTTTTTATAATTTTTACCGTATTCAGCATGTCTGAATTAAGGAGAAATGATATTTTCCATTTAAATACAGGGTGATCGGATTTTTAATAGACAACTGTCTAACTCAACATTCCATTTTTTGGTTTTTTGCTTGGTCTAACTGTACCAGTCGGACACGACAATTGAAAATTCCCTCACATATTTACAAAAGTCCATAAAAACGAATGGCGCAAAGCGCGTCAAGGTATCTTTAACCGTTCATTAGTTATAGGTCGGCAAAGTGAAAAAACTATGAGAGATTTCTATTATCTAATCAAAATAAAAATATCTATCTTGAATACTAAAGCCCAGAGATTTTTTTATTATTTTTCCGGTATTCAGCATGTCTGAATTAAGGGAAAAGGATACTATTCATTTAAATACAGGGTGATCGGAGTTTTTATGGACTACTGTCTATCTGAACATTCCATTTTTTTGTTTTTTGCTTGGTCTAACTGTACCAGTCGGAGACGACAATTGGAAATTCCCTCACATATGTACAAAAGTCCATAGAAACGAATGGCGCAAAGCGCGTCAAGGTATCTTTAACCGTTCATTAGTTATAGGTCGGCAAAGTGAAAAAACTATGGGAGATACCTAATCAAAATAAAAATTTCTATTATAAAAACTAAAGCCCAGAGATTTTGTTTATTATTTCTCCCGCATTCAGCATGTCTGAATTAAGGGAAAATTATACTTTTCATTTAAATACAGGCTGATCGGATTTTTAATGGACTACTGTCTATCTGTACGTTCCATTTTTTGGTTTTTTGCTTGGTCTAACTGTACCAGTCGGACAGGTCAATTGAAAATTCCCTCACATATGTACAAAACTCCATAGAAACGAATGGCGCAAAGCGCGTCAACGTATATTTAACCGTTCATTAGTTATAGGTCGGCAAAGTGAAAAAATTATGGGAGATTTCTAATCAAAATAAAAATTTCTCTACTGACTATTTGAAGTATCCATTTTTTGGTTCTTCGCTTTGTCTAATTGTACAAGCGGAGCCCGGCAATTGAAAATTCGTACATATATGTACAAATGTCCGTAGAATCGAATGGCGCAAACCGCGTCAAAAAATCTTTTACCGTTCATTAGTTATAGGCCGACAAAGTGAAAATACCATAAAAGATTTCTAATCAAATTAAATAAATCTATTAAAATTGTGCCAGAGAATTTTTTAATTATTTTTCCCCTAATCAGCGAGGTCAGATTAAGAGAATATTAAAAATACCCCATGGTTAAAATAGCACTTACGTCTTTATTATATCATTACTGATAACTATGTAAATTAACACACGCACAAATTGTGAAATATTCGAACCGTGATGATTTATTTATTATCAGAAGAGAAAAATGAATTTGTTTAGCATGACTTACATTAGAAGATCTCAGCTACCCGGCATCTCTGCAATCTCGTACTCAACTGCTCGGGATTTCTGCAAACTCGTTTCCATTTACTCGGGAACTCGGCAATTTCCATTCACCTGCAAATTGACAAAAACATAAAAATTAAATAATTGTTTGCATCTGAATCGATTTCTAATAAATAAATTACTTAAAAACATATATTATTGTTTAAATTTTAGTTTGTTACCAATATTTTTGCTATGAAATATTTGATAATTTATAAAATTAAACACAAAGCTTAATTATAATTATTATGAAACATTTTATTCTCATACAAACACATTATCAACTTATATAACCATTAATAAAGTTGGGATATTATTTAAACTTACGATTGTTATTAATTTGGAACAATAGTTAACAATATTTCACTATTAAAACAATAATATATCGACAATAAATGCATTTTTAGCAGTAAAATCAAATAGATATTTGCTTGAAGGCGACTGCTACACAAGTGACGAGTAAGAACGTTACAGACGAACACAAACGAGTTTAATTTGGAATGCCGACCGTAATTATGCTCGATTTTGTTAATTCAATACAGATAGAAAATTTATTTACAAAATAAAAATAATACAAAATAAGAGATGTACTTTAATATGCAATTATTCATGAATATTCGAACGTAAAATTACATACCAATAAAATTTATTAAGAATTGCTAGAAACTATTTTAAATTGTTCTCAACTGCCGAAACTTTAAATTAATATAGTTGAAGCATTGTTTAAACTTACTACTGCTATTAATTTGCAAAAATATGAAACACCAATTTTAACGAATAGATATTTTTACATTATGTGCACAAAATACGCCATTTTCCAAACAAACCCAAGCTAAACTTGTATGCACATTATTATGAGAACACTTCAAAATACATATAAAATCATGTAAAATATAAAGCAAAATAACACTTAGCAGTATATTTCCAATTTCTATGCACAAATAAAACTGTACTCACGATTTCAACATTATACTTCGCCAGTAAATTTCTCGTACAAATATATCGACTTCAACAACAAATATTGTTTCAAACGTTCAACCAACACTTTATCTCACTTTTCTACATGATTTTTCATACGTTTCCCAAGTTTTAACGAAGAAAATAAACGTCTATTACACTACAATGCAAACCAGTCACTTTTGTACAACATGTACCAAGAGCTGCGTTCATATTTACGTAATTTTCTTGCACAAATAGTCGACCCCCGTAACAATTATTATCTCAAACGATGAACAGACACTTTATAAAACTTTTCTATATAATTTTTCTTATGTGTCTTGAGATTTAACGAGGAAAATAAACGTTTTATCACAGCAAAATGCAAGTTGGCGTCACCTCGCCATTTTGTTCTAACATATAGTTGTGAACTTATGTGGCCGCGTACGCGTAGGAATATCAAGTACTACGTAATTCAAGTTGCAATTTATTTGGAAATAAATTACGCAAAATATAAAATTTATAGTGGAATTATTTAATATTTAATTATTTTAATATCAATTTTGAATTTATTTATGTGTTTCAGGCGTTTTAAAGAAACATATCTTATTTTGTCTGATGTGCATAAAATTCGATGGGATTACTTTTTCAACAAATCATAAAATCTGGACAAATGATTAAAAATTCCTACAAAATTCTTTAAATATAGACTTAAAACTATAAAAAAATTGTGGGACAAATAATTCTTTGACCGATATTTTAATACAAAAACCCTAAAAAGTCAATTTTTGAATTGATTTTTTTTTTCATTATTTTCTTTCTATATTCGTACAATCGATGTGATGTCGCCAAGTATGTATTTTTATCCGTTTTAGGGTTATTACCCAAAAATGAGTAACAGTTTTAAGGGAAAATACTTTTCTTTTAAATACAGGGTGATCGAATTTTTATTAGACTACTGTATATTTGAAGATCTCATTTTTTGGTTTTTCGCTTTGTCTGACTGTACCAGATGGGCACGACAATTGAAAATTGATACACATATGTACAAAAGTCCATAAAATCGAATGCCGTAAAGCGCGTCAATGTATCTTTAACCGTTCATTAGTTATAGCCCGGCAAAGTGAAAAAACTATGAGAAATTTCTAAACAAAATAAAAATTTCTATTTTGGAAACTAAAGCCCTGAGAATATTTCGATTATTTTTCTTGTAACCAACGTAGTCGGATTAAGCGGAAATTAAAAATACCCCATTGTTAAAATGGTGCTTACGCCTTTATGAGATCATTGCCCCTGATATTATCATCATTACTGATAACTGTGTTGATTGACACACCCACAAATTGTGAAATATTCAAACCGTGATGATTTATTTATTATCAAAAGAGAAAAATGAATTAATTTAGCATGACTTACATTAGAAGATCTCAACTACTCGTCATCTCTGCAATCTCGTACTCAACTGCTCGGTATCTCTGCTCGTTTTCAATTACTCGGGAACTCGGCAATTTCCATTCATCTGCAAATTGACAAAAATATAAAAATTAAATTGATGTTTGCCACTGAATGCATTTTGTTCGATTTCTAATAAATAAATTACTTAAAAGCTATTTTGTTATTATTCAAATTTTAGTTTGTTACCAATATGTTTGCTATCAAATATTTAATAATTTATAAAATTGTACACAAACCATTAATAAAGTTGGGATGTTATTTAAACTTATGATTGTTATTAATTTGCAACAGTAGTTAACAATATTTTACTATTAAAACAATAATATATCAACAATAAATGCATTTTTAGCAGCAAAATAAAATAGTTATTTGCTCGAAGACGGCAGCTATACAAGTTACAAGTAAGAACATTGCAGACGAACACAAACGAGTTTAATTTGGAATGCCGACCGTAATTATGCTTGATTTTGTTAATTCAATGCAGATAGAAAATTTATTTACAAAATAAAAATAAAACAAAATAAAAGATGAACTATAAAATGCAATTATTTATGAATATTCGAACGTAAAATTTTATATCAATAAAAATGATACCAAATTTAGTTACAGAAATACCTATGGGTTTTTAATTTATAGTACAAATACACAAAGCTCAGATTCAATGATTTCTACTGAAAAGAAAATAATTCATTGTAACATACAATAAAATTATTATTTCGAATGATATTTGTACATATGTATGGGACAGAATATTGTTAGATAATAATTATTATAGTTGTAATTAAAAATGTGAGATTTTTAATCAAATTAAACATTTCTATTTTGGAAACTAAAGCCCAGAAAAATTTTTCGTTATTTTTCGCGTAGTCAGTATGATCGATTTAGGAGAAAATGATACTTTTCATTTAAATACAGAGTGATTGGAATTTTACTGTACTACTGACTATATGAAGCTTCCATTTTTTGGATTTTTGCTTTGCATGACTGTACCAGCTTGGAACGACAATTGAAAATTCATACACATATGCACAAAAAGTCCATAGAAACGAATGGCGTAAACCCCGTTAATGTATCTTTTACCGTTCATTAGTTATAGACCGGCAAAGTGAAAAAAACGTGAGATTTTTAATCTAAATAAAAATTTCTATTTTGGAAACTAGAACCAAGAGAATTTTTTCGTTATTTTTCCCGTAATCAGTATGACCGAATTAGGGGAAAATGATACTTTTCATTTAAATACAGAGTGATTGGATTTTTACTGTACTACAGACTATATGAAATTTCCATTTTTTTGTTTTTTGCTTACTCTGACTGTACCAGCTGGGAACAACAATTGAAAATTCATATACATATGCACAAAGGTCCATACTTATAGGGACTTTTAAGAAAAAGTAGCACATATTCCAGTTTTTCTTTAAAAGTCTATTTGTTTGTTTCTCTTGCACTCATGTAATTGTGCGAGAGAGAAAACTTTTCAAGTCACTTGAAAAGAAAAACTTGATCGTGTGATGCACGCTTAAGATTGCTTGACATAAGGGCGAATAAATTACTCATGATTTTTAAAACTATGATAATTGTATATTAAACTAAAGATAAGTTGTAAAAATCAATGTTCCAAATGCTTTCAAGTAGATAAAGATTTAAAAAATTAGCATAATCACAGACGCCAAAAAGTAATTATGAAAATTACATAATATAATATACTTTATATTATTAATTATGGAAATAATTGAACAATTAATGTCTCTGGAGTCTCACAGAATCTATGCCTCCGTAAAACAAAGTATTAACTCCATTCTACATATCAATTTTAGAAAACATATCTTGCTATATGTCATTAGAACGACAAAATGTCTAATATTAATAAAAATTGGCGATAATTTATAGTAGTTATTACCTAAATCATATATTAACTAATTAAAATAAATTGGGTGGGCCAACTAATATGCGACGGGGCTCGTATTTATACATAAACAAACGTAAAATAAATATGAAATGAATAATAATTTCACATACCTTTTGAGGTTAATCCAGGACCAATGTAAAACGAACAGCTAATAAAACTGGCAGCAAACAGCATGTTAAAATTGCAACAAAGTTCTCAGCAACTATTATCGGCTCGGCATTGTTCGTAAACATCAATAAATGTTCTTAAATTTGATCACTTATTTCACCAAATGTTATTCAACAACACAATGTTCTTTCAAACACACGTACACTTTCTCAATTTCATAATAAAATGTTATTAAAATATCATAAACACTATTTAAATAATTATTAGTGTTGATAAACACCCAGTTATGTTCAATGAACACGAAATAACTTGGAATCTTGTACAATATTACCACAACGTGAAACTAGATGGCGCCTTCGCGGAGCAGCGCGACGTGAACACACCGTGAGCTGAATCTAGACTGAATCATGGAGTCGCTCGCGGAATTTACATAAGAGGAAGTGTGTTGGACAGAGATAGGAGATATCCAACGTCAGATTGATGTTTGATGATTTGGAATTATCAATTATCATTAAATGATAAATAATCTTTATAAAAACATGCCACTTTATATGCTATTCATGAAAAAGTACTTAAAACATTTGTAGATTTTAGTATTTCCGAGAAATCGGTGAAAATTCAACGACTTGAAGTTGGAACTGTCAGCTGTTAACCAAGAAGATTGTTAAAATGTTGATTATAGTTATTGGCTTTGTTTAAACATTATTGTAATATTTTTTTGAATAAAAATGATCCTTATTAATCCTATTTTAATATTCCATGCTTGCTTTTACTGTAATTAATAATAAATTGTTGTATTTTGTCAGAGTTATATAATACCTGTACCAGTCATTTATGTATTTGTTTTAATAACATTGCAATATATTTTTATGAAAAAAATGATGCTTATTATTCATATTATAATATTCTATAAACAATTTTTCATTATTTATTTATAAATTGTCAAACTTTGCAAAGTTTTCATTGTAGATTTGGCTCTTGGAATAGGGGCACATATTGAACTATTTCATTAAATATTTCTATAATTTATCAGTAAAAAATCAATATTCAAACATTGTTTCACATATTTCCAATTACAATATTGCCCTAATTGTTCCATAAATGTAATAATTTCATTCTAAATGTTATTGCAAAAACAGCTGATTCCAAGATGTGACTGTTTCAAAGTATATATCTTTAAAAATATAAACCATTTGGAACTATATATTGTTGTTAAATAATCTCAAATACTTGTAAATTGTTATACATTAACTTTTATTGATATATAAATAAAAATATGTACGCAAAATACAGTTTAAGATATGTACAAAATATGATAAAATGATTCCAGAATCTTATGTTTAATCATCGTTCTTTTGGAAGAATATCATATATTTCTTGAATAGTAAACTTATTTTCTTATCAATTTATATTATAACACATTCTACAAAAAGATATAATTTGTTGTACATTAACCTTTATTACGTTGCTGGAAAATGTTTCATTTTAAATGATGAAATATTTTTCTATCAAGAACTCTGATAAAAATGCAAATGCATGGTTTAACTTTGAGACTATTCGTGATGAAGAAGAACCAAGAAGAATAAACACGTTTTAGGATCCCAAGAATACGATTTTACTAGTTTTACGATGATGTCTGTATGTGTGTCTGTCTGTGTGTCTGTGTGTGCGTGTCAAAATTGCTCTGACACCAACATTACAATTCTAAAAATTATAATTCTTTCGTATTCCTCTTCTTTACATCCATATGAGCAACTGATAAGATTTTGGTTATAATTGGAGAACCGGAAGTACCCGTATTTGAAGTTTTTAAGTACCACAAAAAAATTAGTAAAACTATTTTTGAATAGCGATATAAATACTATTATTGATAAATGTTACATTAAAAAATGGACCATTCAAAATACATATGTATACCAAATTTTATTAAAATATTTAAACAAATGGCCATTTAATTAAAAATTCTTAAAGGTCGTTGACCCCAAAAAAATTTCGGTTTTAAATCGTTTTTTACTAGGCTTAAACCATTCGTACAATAATTCTGAAAATTTGCAAACTTTTATTAAAAAATACGTAGAATTTAATGGTAAAGTCGACAAGTTTATATCTATACCCAGTTTTGGGTAGCAAATATTTACTTATTTAAGGGTTGAACATACGATTACAATTTTATCAAAAATCGATTCCTCGGGTCAAAATATATATGTATACTAATTTTTGTTAATTTTCTGCAAAGGATATACTAAATATTTGAACTTGTATTTGCCCTAAATTTCAGGAATCTTGTCGGCGTCCGAAGCGTAGCTTGCGCACTAAAAATTCAAAGATTTGCGGTAAAATTCAAAGTGTAATTATTTGGAACTCCGTCAACAAAATAATTTGAAAATTGGTACACTTATGTAAGAACATACGTAGAATCTAAAATTTGGTTGAGAAATTTTTATATGTACAGCCCTGGCGATTTTTTAAATGTAATTGCATAATTGGAATAAAAATCATTTCCGGCTAAACAGTTTACTTGAGGACAAAATTTATTTGAAAAAAGTTTCTTAAAATTAAATTCTAGATGGGGTTAGTTTGAAACTTTTTTTAAAATTCTCTCATTTTTGAAGACAGGATCTTTGTGTAATTTTAAATTAAAAGAAAATTTTTGGAAAAAAACTTTTTTGTTTATTATTATAAATTAACCAAATTTTGGATACATATATAACTCGAGCCGTAGATTCCAAAAATCGATAAGCTAATTTTTTAAAACCACCCATTTTTGGGTAAAGGGCAATCACCTCAAAAATTGGTAAACTTACGAAGTCGATACATCTATTTTTGGAATCTACAGATCAAGTTGCATATAAACCCAAAATTTGGTTGTGAAATTTTTAAAAGTACAGCCCTGGCGAATTTTTAAATATAATTGCACAATTGGAATAAAAATCATTTCCGGCTAAACAGTTTACTTGAGGACAAAATTTATTTGAAAAAAGTTTCTCAAAATTAAATTCTAGGTGGGGTTAATTTGAAACTTTTTTTAAAATTCTCACATTTTTGAAAACAGGATCTTGGACTCATTTTAATTTGATTTACTGCGCATGATCAATATTATTGATTTTTCGATCGAGCGATCTTACACATTCCAAACCATACCTGTCGGTGCAAAGTTTTTGCCATGTATTATTTATATGAGTATTTGGGGGCATGTTAAAAAACAGGCCCCCAAAGAAGGCGTCTGCACTGGAAAAACTAAAGAATTTCAAGGTTGTGTGGGTGGATTTTACATATGGTGCCACCTGTCATAAAAAATTTAATCTAGATAAACAAGTGTCATATTTGTATTTAAACCATTTTAAATAGTTTTCCTATTATGGCTTGAACCATTCGTACAATAATTCTAAAAATTGGTATACTTGTATTAAAATATACGTAGAATTTAGCGGTGAAATTGACAGGTTTGTATCTTCACCCAGTTTTGGGTAGCATATATGTACCTACTTAAGGGTTTCAGCTATGGTTTCAATTTTATCAAAAATCGATTCCTCAGGTCAAAAGACACAAGTATACCAAGTTTTGTTAATTTTCTGCAAAGGATATACTAAATATTTGAACTTGTATTTGCCCTAAATTTCAGGAATCTTGTCGGCGTCCGACGCGTAGCTTGCGCATTAAAAATACAAAGATTTGCGGTAAAATTCAAAGTGTGTTTATTTGGAATTCCTTGAACAAAAAAAAAAAATGAAAATAGGTACACTTATGTAAGAATATACGTAGAATCTGACGGTGAAGTCAAAAATTGTTTATCTCTGCCCAGTTTTGGGTGGTGAATATCTACCCATTTAAGGGTTGAGGGTACGACTTTAATTTTACGAAAAATCGATTCTTTGGGTCTTAATACATATGTTTACTAATTTTTGTTAAAATATTGCAACAGGTAACTCAGTAATACCAAAACAAAATTTTCACATGTCATTGACTTTAAAGGTGTGTGATTCAGGACCTTATACTGTAGTACAATAATTCTGAAAATAGGTATACATGTATAAAAAAATATGTAGATTCGAATGGTGAAGTCGTCAGGTTTGTATCTCTACCTAGTTTTGGGAAGCGTATATCTACCCATATAAGGGTTGAAGATATGGTTTCAATTTTATCAAAAATCGATTCCTCGGGTCAAAATACATAAGTATACCAATTTTTGTTAATTTTATGCAAAGGATATACTAACTATTTGAACTTGTATTTGCCCTAAATTTTAGGAATCTTGTCGGCGTCCGACGCGTAGCTTGCGCACTAAAAATTCAAAGATTTGCGGTAAAATTCAAAGTGTGTTTATTTGGAATTCCTTGCACAAAAAAATTTAAAAATTGGTTCACTTATGTAACAATATACGTAGAATCTGATGGTGTAGTCAAAAATTGTTTATATTTACCCAGTTTTGGGTGGTGAATATCTACCTATTTAAGAGTTGAGGGTACGACTTTAATTTTACGAAAAATCGATTCTTTGGGTCGTAATACATATGTTTACTAATTTTTGTTAAAATTTTGTAACAGGTAATTTAGTAATATCAAAACAAAATTTTCAGAGGTCATTGACTCTAAAGGTGTGTGATTCAGAACCTTATATTACTGTAGTACAATAATTCTGAAAATTGGTATACATGTATAAAAAAATATGTAGATTCGAATGGTGAAGTCGACAGGTTTATATCTCGACCCAGTTAGGGTACTATATACCCAACCATTTAAGGGTTGAAGGTAGGGGTTTAATTTTAACAAAAATGAATTCCATGATTCAAAATATATATGCACTGTAATTTTCATCAAAATATTTTGAATGGTCCAGTATTAATTGTAACATTTATTAACAATGGTATCTGAATCGCTATTCAAGAACGGTTTTACTAATTTATTTATGGTACTTAGACCAATTAAGCAATTGAAGACTGATTTATTTATATAAGAAAGTACGTAGATTCTAATGGCATTATAGAAACAATTTCATCTCCACCCATTTTTGGGTCGTGAATTTATACTCACTTTTGCGTAACAAATGTGGATTTAATTTTATCGAAAATCGATTCCACGGGTAAAAATACATATGTGTACCAATTTTCATTCAAATATTCCTCAGGATACAAAAGTTATTTAAGTTTTCATGCACGTGCAATGTGTAGTTAAAGTTAAAAAAATATAATATATCGATATACAAATACAGTATTATGTAACTTTCAATTGTGAATATATATCTTCAAATAAACTTTTTTTAAAAATGAGAAATAAAACCGTTATTTAATAATTTATATATCAATAATTTCAATAAAATATTGGTATAGCCACCTATTGACAAGAATTATAAACACTGGTGGGACAGTATTTATTTTCAGAAATTATTATCTCAAACCTGGGGCGTTAAATAGAAAAAAGTTTCAAATAAAATTTGCTCAAAATATTCTATATTAATTACTTATATAACAATCTTAATTACATAGTTTGTATTTTTAGAGATATAAATGTTTAAATAAATAGAACATTTTCTCAAGAACTATACGTAAATAAAATAAATTATAAGTTAAAATATATTTAGAATTAAATAATAAATAGAGTTTGTTACACAAATTATTTTGTACAAAATTTTGTTTGCCACAAATAAATTGATTTTTATTTTTATTCATTCTCTCTGAAATTAATAGGAATATAAAAATTTTTTTAAAACAATCTACCTTTTATTTTTAATTATAAATATTTTTACTTATGACAAACTTGGGCGAAATATTATTAGTTTAGCCAAAAAACGGATTTTCTCAAAACAATAATGCTGCTGTACTCTATAATGAAACTTATGAACTATATTTTTATGTTGTGTTGTAAGAGAGTACGTTGATGTATCTTGTAAATGGGAGAAAATCAATAATAACGACAAATCAATTAACCAATCAAGCTCGTGGAAATGTGCATGGGACGTAAGCGGGAAGAAAAATTGTTTAAACAAATGTCATTTGATTATTAATCAAATGACAGATGGAAAACTTGCTAAATTTATCATTTTATATAAATTAATAATTGAAATATTGTTTGATACACAATTTTATGTTTATAATAATTAAAATATCCTTTTCTTTGTCAATTTTATTTGACGTTTGTTAAATCTGCAGCAAGATGTCTCCACGTGTATTACAGCAAATCTGACCTTCATAAAATCCAGGACTGTAATTAAAAATTATTGACTACAAAACATGTTTAACAGTTTTTTGGGCCAAAATATATATGTATTTCAACAAAAATAAGACAATAGTTTATAAAAAATACAAAATAAATGATCAAACCTGTTTATTTAAGAATATATACAGAAATATTGATTAGCAGAAAATTTCCTCAATACGTCTTGTGTGATAGCAACAAATTATTTATGGAATGCAAAATATGACTGGCGCTGGCGCTTAAATTCCATAAAATGTACATTGGAATTTCTACAAAATTTGACCACATACATTAATTTTTCAATTAAATATTGTTATTATATGTAATCTGGATGTTAAATAAATATAATATGTGCAGCAATTTTTATCAAAATATTTTGAATGGTCCATTTAGTGTTTATTAAATGACATATTTGTACATTAACTTGTAAATAAATAATTATTAAGAATTGCTATTTAATACAATATCCCTATTAAAATTAATTTATACTAGAACAATAACTTCAAATAAATTTGTAAAAAAGTTCCTTATGGCTTGTACTAATGAATAAATCGATATTTTATAAATTATCTGGTATAAAATAATGATTCAGTAAAATATTTATTACATTTAATATTTAATACAAATGAAATCTTGAAACATGTAACGTTAATAACATTTATTAAACAATACAATTTTCAAAAATGATTGTATTATTGATTTAAACAAAAAAATCGATTTATTTTTGTTTCATTAGCCCAAACCGATATTGGTAGTGACATCTGTGTCAATATCGTGGAACTACTATTTATTTATTTATTTAATAAACAATCCAACAAATTTATTTAATTTTATTATTTTGATTATATTTTTCAGTTTCACGTATTAGAAATTAATAACAACCAATCTTTTGTTAATAACAATTTTATAACCTTAAACGTCAAATGCTAGTTGATGGGCAATTGTTAATAACAAATGTACAACATGAGAAGAAAGGGAAATAATAATAATTGAGACTTTTTGTTTTATTGCCAAGTTATATTTGGTAAGAAAATATTTGTTTAAACAATGGATATACGAATAAATAACATTTGAGATCCTGACAACTAGTTTTTAGTAAACGTATAAAACAAACCGGTTTGTGAACAAGAATCGCACTTCAAACCGGTTTCAGATCAATTATTAAGCTTAAACCGGTTTGGGATTAAGTACTAAACTTTAAAACCAGCTTTTAGACGAGAATTATTGATGTTAACCGGTTTTGTAACGTAATAAACCGGTTTCGTGGAAGTTCGACCTTAAACCGGTTTGCAGAGCAAGTACTTGACTTGAAAAACTGATTTTTAGATGAAACCAGTTAAAATAACGAATTCTCGTAACACTACAGAAGATCTAGCGAAGACAACTGCTCTAAATTGTGCTATTTTCTGAAAGCATGCAATTTAGCTAGGCCATTTTACTAGTGCACTTTAATTTTTATAAATTTAATAACAGCACTTTTGGTTCATTTTATAGATTTTTGCAAAGATGCTACAGCTTTCAATGCCTCTTAAACCAAATGGACGTAGCAATATTTCATGTATTATATTACGGTATGTATATTAGTATATTATAATCAACCCATAGCATTATTATTATCATTGTATAAGTTTTTTTTATAGAATTCCAAATGAGATGATAGAAGATCCTATTAAATGCAAACATTACAATTATTTTGAGTTGTCCAGCGAAGAATATTGTTGTTTAAGGGATGAAATACCGCAGGACTAAATTCCGGGGGTTGTTTTTATGTAGACGAAGAATGTGGGACGAATCAAAGAAGACAAAACACAAACAGATGACATCAAACAACAAATTAATGATAAATAACCTTTAATAAGACTAGATGGATAATGTTAGTGTTACATTAATATTTTAGTACAAGTATTTGGTATCATTTTACTCAGTGCTTCACGCTGAATCTGCTGATGTATAATTTATTAACTTTTAATGAAAATTTTGTATTGAAAACTGTAACTGAAAAAATCCAAGAATATTAGATGAAATGTATAAGTTATTAGCAATATATTATAGTTATAATTTATGAATTTTATATTTTTATAATCAGAATTTTGTGCTGAATCTTCTGATGTATAACATATTAATTTTTGGTGAAAATTTAGTGAAGAAAAATGAAAACAAAAAAATGTAGGTGCCATGTCAGTGTTATACATAATAATTTTTATTTATTTTGTATTATATGTTTATTTCTGTAAACTGTATAATTAGCATAATATTTAAAATATATTCTAGTTAACGATTATTGTATATAATATTAATAAACAATGAAATACTTTTATTCTGTACAGTATGTAACAAAATATAGTGTTTATTATAATAAAAAATGGATAATATGTACAATATTATATTTATTTAACCTCGAAATTACATATAATAACAATATTTAATTGAAAAATTATTGTTTGTGTTCAAATTTTGAAGAAATTCTAATGTACATTTTATGGTATTTAAGCGCCAGCGCCAGTCATATTTTGCATTCCATAAATAATTTGTTGTTATCACACAAGACGTATTCAGGAAATTTTCTGCTAGTCAATATTTCAATATATTTTCTTAAATAAACAAGTTTTATAATTTATTTTGTATTTTTTATGAACTATTGTCTTATCCTTGTTGAAATACATATAAATTTTGGTCCAAAAAACTATTAAACATTTTCTATAACCAATAATTTTTAATTACAGTCCTGGTTTTCATGAAGGTCATCATCATAATACATGATTCTGAATCCTACACCTGTAGGGTGAATGACCTCTGAAAATTCTGGTTTGATATTACTAAATTACCTATTGTAATATTTTATCAAAAATTCGAGGACATGTGTATTATGACCCAAAGAATCGATTTTTCGAAAAATTAAATTCGCACCCTCAACCCTTAACTAAGTAGGTATTCACCACCCAAAACTGGGTACAGATAAATAAGTTTAGACTTCACCATCAGATGCTACGTATACTCTTACATAAGTGTACCAATTTTTAGCCACATCAATTACGCCTGCTTTGCTAGAATCATTTTTATTGATTTTATGATCTCAACCGATTTATTAGTTTAAATTTTTAAATACAGTTGTCAGCACGTGTTGAATTCTTGTACAAAATTCTTAACATTCTTTGTAAGATTCCAGAGCAGACGCCTTGTTTAAGGGGCACGATTTTAATGTGTCCCTAAAAGCCTATATAGTTTATAACAAAAAATCTATACCGACACATATGGAATAGCAAAGTCCAAAAAATCAATAAATGCCGGCATGCGCAGTAGAACAAAATAATACTTTCGCAATTATCTCATAGATGGCACAAAAGTATAAAGCTTAATTTACACATATACATAAAGCTTAATTTACAAAATCATATATGTGATTTTAAATGTTATCAATAGATGGCCCAATATTATAAAGCTTTATTTACATATGCTTCTAAAGCTTAATTTTCACAAACACATAAAATGTAATTGTATATTTATGGTCAGAATGTACGCATATAAAAGTAATCTTCAAATAATTTCTGTTATTAAAAAACAATAAAATACTATGAGATAATTTTATAGAAGTCGAACGGAGATATGCGAATAGAGAAGAAAATATTTTTTTAAATCAGTGCTTCTAATGATACAGCACAAAGTTATACCGTGAGTACTTTAACGTGATACATTGGGTTTGTCATATCCATGGTTACGATTCGACATTTAATTGACAGCAATGTATTTGCGTGTCCCATTTAAAATGAAACATAGGGAACGAATTTGACAGATGTATTATATTTAAATATGATAAGAAATTTAGCCAAGTCAGAAAACCAGTAGAGAGCACTAAACCAATTTTTTTATTGTGGAAATTCCAAATAAACACACTTTGAATTTTACCGCAAATCTTTGAATTTTCAGTGCGCAAGCTACTCGTCAGGTGCCGACAACATTTCTGAAATTAGGGCAAATACAAGTTTAAATATTTAGGATATCCTTTGCAAAAAATTAACAAAAAATAGTATACATATGTATTTTGACACGAGGAATCGATTTTTAATAAAATTAAGCCCCTATCTTCAACCTTTAAATTGGTAGTTATATGCTACCCGAAACTGGGTAGAGATACAAATCTGTCGACTTGACCATTAAATTCTACGAATTTTTTTATATAAGTTTGTTAATTTTCAGAATTATTGTGCTAGTTGTTTAAGTCCAGTAAAAAAAAATTATGAAAACCTTATAGTGGAAACTATTTTAATTTGTACTCAACTATGTGCAATTTATTCAGAATTGCCGGAAACTGTTTTAAATTATTCTCATTTATTCTCTAAAATTTATTCAGAACTAAGTATATTCAGTTTTTCAGCCACATCATTTACACCTACATTGCTAGGATCATTTTTATTGATTTTATGATCTCAACCGATTTATTAGTTTAAATATTAAATAGTTGTCAGCACGTGTTACATTTTTGTACAAAATTCTTAACATTCTTTGTAAGATTCCAGTGCAGACGTCTTGTTTAAGGGGCACGATTTTAATGTGTCCCGCAAAGCCTATATAGTTTATACATAACAAAAAATCTATACCGACACATATGGAATAGCAAAATCCAAAAAATCAATAAATATGAGCATGCGCAGTAGAACAAAATAATACTTTTATAATTATCTAATAGATGGCACAGAATTTTAAAGCTTAATTTACACATGTACATAAAGCTTAATTTACAAAAACAAAATGTGATTTTATATGTGATCAATAGATGGCCCTGTATTATAAAGCTTGATTTACACATGCATCTAAAGCTTGATTTACACAAACATATAAAATGTAATTTTATATAAATAATCAGATGGCACTGTAATATAAAGCTTAATTTCCACAATCATATAAAAGAAATCTTCAAATATTTTCTATGTTATTAAAGATTCAATAAAATACTATGAGACAATTGTATAGATGTCAAACGGAGACATCCGAATAAAGAAGATTTTTTTTCAATCAGTGTTTCGCAAGATATAACACAAAGTTATATTTTTTTAATGGGATGGCATATATTTTTAGGCCTATTCCATAGCTAAAGTATGTTCTATTTGATTTGCATCGTAAAACCTCATTCACTGCTCCGAAAATAAAAATAAAATTATACATAATAATAAAAACAACGATATGAACAATAGATTTTTATGAAAGTGTTCACAGCTCTCGAAATTAAAATTAAGCATAAACCATAAACATAAGGATTTGCAAATGTAGAAATAATGATTTCAGCTTTTTATCCTGTAATATGAAACGATTTTTAAATATCTACCGTGGTATAACGGTTAGCATAACGGCCCTTGGACCCAAAGGTTTTGGGTTCGATTCCCCGACCAGCTATTTTTTTATTTTTTAAATTTTAAAAATCTACGTTCTTTTTACTACTACAATCATTTAGAAATAATAATAACTTTATATTAAATAAAGAGGAAATAATTGACAATAATTAATTACATTGCAATACATACCATCTGATTAAAAAAAAATACCGAGAGTATTTTTTAACGTAAAACATTGGGTTTGTCATATCCGTGGTTACAATTCGACATTTGATTGACAGCAATGTATTTGCGTGTCCCATTTAAAATGAAACATAGGGAACGAATCTGACATTTGACAAGACGTCAGTAGAGGTTAATTTTGTTTAAATAATTATACCTGCTTTCTAAATTAAATTTAGTTGTAGAAAAAATATTGTGTGCACCTTGTGCCCGAGTGATTTTCTGACTTGGCTAAATTTCTTACAATTTTTAAATATAATACTTCTGTCAAATTCATTCCCTATGTTTTAATTAAGACTGGCAATTACATTGCTGTCAATCAAATCTCAAGTAGTAACTAATAGGAAAATTCAGCTGTTATCTGTCATATTGACAAGATGTCATTATAGGTTAATTTTGTTTAAATAATTATACCTGTTTGCAAAAAATTAAATTTAGTTGTAGAAAAAAATGTGTGTGCACCTAGTGCCCGAAATATGTTTAGTACTCTCTACTGGTTTTCTGACTTGGCTAAATTTCTTATCATATTTAAATATAATACATCTGTCAAATTCGTTCCCTATGTTTCATTTTAAATGGGACACGCAAATGCATTGCTGCCAATTAAATGTCAAATCGTAACCATGGATATGACAAACCCAATGTTCCACGTTAAAAAGTACTCACGGTATAACTTTGTGCTGTATCATTAGAAGCACTGATTTAAAAAAATATTTTCTTCTCTATTCGCATATCTCCGTTCGACTTCTATAAAATTATCTCATAGTATTTTATTGTTTTTTAATAACATAGAAATTATTTGAAGATTATTTTTATATGCGTGCATTCTGACCATAAATATAGAATTACATTTTATGTGTTTGTGAAAATTAAGCTTTAGAAGCATATGTAAATAAAGCTTTATAATATTGGGCCATCTATTGATAACATTTAAAATCACATTTATGATTTTGTAAATTAAGCTTTATGTGTATGTGTAAATTAAGCTTTATTCTTCTGTGCCATCTATGAGATAATTGCGAAAGTATTATTTTGTTCTACTGCGCATGCCGGCATTTATTGATTTTTTGGACTTTGCTATTCCATATGTGTCGGTATAGACTTTTTGTTATAAACTATATAGGCTTTTAGGGACACATTAAAATCGTGCCCTTAAACAAGGCGTCTGCTCTGGAATCTTACAAAGAATGTTAATAATTTTGTACAACAATTTAACATGTGCTGACAACTGTATTTAAAAATTTAAACTAATAAATCGGTTGAGATTATAAAATCAATAAAAATGATTCTAGCAAAGCAGGCGTAATTGATGTGGCTAAAAATTTGTACACTTATGTAAGAGTATACGTAGAATCTGATGGTAAAGTCTAAAATTATTTATCTGTATCCAGTTTTGGGTGGTGAGTACCTACTTAATTAAGGGTTGAGGATGCGAATTTAATTTTACAAAAAATCTATTCTTTGGGTCATAGTACATATATTTACTAATTTTTGTTAAAATATTACAACAGAGAATTTAATTTTCAGAGGTCATTGACCCTAAAGGTGTAGCATTCAGAATCTTTTATTACTATAATTATGCCAATAGTATAATAATTCTGAAAATTGGTATATATGTACAGAAAATATGTAGATTCTAATGGTGACCCGTGTGGGGTAGGTATCCCCCATAGGGCGCCTCCCCAGGTGGCGGATAGGGGAATGCCTACTTGATAAAGTAGGTACCGGGGAAATAGCGATGGCTGCCCTGGCCTCCCGCTGGGAGGAGGATGCGGACTGTGGCCATATCGGGGTTGAGAGTCGGCCTGGCTGCTTCAGTGTTGCCAACCCAAAAGAAGTTCAATTCCCTCAAATTATGTCTGAAATTTCCTTTTTGAATAAAAATTCCCTCCCTTACTTATTTTATAATGAAACGTGAATAAAACACATTAAAAAACCATAGTAACTGAAAGTTAGTTCCTAAATAATGATAAGGAATTTCTATAATTATATATATATATATATATATTATTGTATATATGTATATATATAATTTAAAAATGTGTTAAAATGTATTTTGAAATAAGATAATGATAAGGAATTTCTATAATTATATATATACTTTATTTGTTAATATAATTTAGTTCACCTGCATGTCTGAAATATATATTTTGTATTATTTTGCTGTACCATTTGGATTTTATATCCGTAGTGTACCCATGCTAAATAAATAAATATATTACTAGATGGCAAGGGCAAGCTAAAATTTCGTATAATAAAATTGTTAAATTTCTTTAATTGTGTCTGCTCCTAATGGTAAAATGGATAAAAATAAGAATGGGGGGTTACGGCTCAATCGAATTAAAGGAAAATAATAAAAAATCACGAATGTATATGCTGAATAACGAATATTAATAAAAAAATGATATTGTATAATTGAGATATTTCGGAAATAAAGGGTTTTTTGTTATAGCGCTTCGGCACTAATATGAAAATATTTTGATTGGCGACCGAGAAACCGCCTAGACATGCATTACAAATAGCGTGTTAGGAGGTGGGGATTACTACCAATGGAAGTTAAGAAACTCAAATTCGAAAGGAGGGGCTAACATTCCTGTACTACAGTTTCCAAACAGTTTTTATTTTAACATAAATTTCTTGCATTAAATTTAATAATTTAAATACACCTGTAATTATAAAGTATGCAGACTTATACAGTGTTATAATATTCATTTATTTTTATGTAAATATAACTTAAAATAACATATATTTCAAGAACATTTAGGTCCATGATGAAAACAGTTTGATATAAAAACACATAAATGTGACGTCACGTCAATCTTTTCAAAATTCGGGAGACCATAACTCGCTTATTAATAGGAATTTTTTCACCGGATTTTCATCAATAGTCTTAGTTTTCCTAATATTTTCAAATGAAATTATAAAAAAAATGGTGTAATCCCCCATTAAGTAAATTTGTTAAGTATTTACTAAAATTCCTTCAAACTATCAAAAAATCCCTTTTTCCCTCAGCATAACCAAAAATACATAAAAAAGGGAAAAATCCCTCCGGTTGGCAACACTGGGCTGCTTGCGCCTAGTTGCGTGTTGGACTGATGCCTATAAGAAGCGGCAGAAACGGAGAGCGATCTACTCAGCATTGTGGCGGGTCGTTGGCAGCGGCAGGGGCGGGGGCGCGAGGTAGATCTGCGGGAAGAGGGTCGACGCGCTCAAGCTCTCGACCATAGACAAAGAAAGATATATACTAGACCGAGCTTCCATCATGGCGGCAATGTCCAGCTTTGTGCCGAATTGAATAAATATCGAGACGCTAATTCTAGTGTAAATTCTACCACATAATAAAAAAAAGTAACTATGCAGTAACTTAAAATGCGTATTTTACATCATTTCTTCATTTCAAGATAATAAAGCTCAGTCGCCCAATAAAAAGTACGAACAATATTTAATTTACATTATTTTTACAATAATTATAATAAATATTTTCTTCAGTTGTAGTGAATTTTATTTATTTATGTTGGCAGCCCAGCAATCTGTCATTTCTGTTAGTGAGAGGTTTTCAAGTTTATTTATTTTGTTAGTATTTGTTTACAAGCTTGTTTCGGGATTTGTTTCATGTAGAAATATATTTTATTATTGTATTTGATTGTTTTCAGCGTTTACGGTATATATATGTCTATATTTTGTTAGTTTCAGAAAACATATTTTTCCTATTTTTAAATTTCCCGCCTTTCTATTAGCGTCTCGTTATGGCGCCCATCGATTCTATTTGGCACAAACTCCTAACATTGTAAACTCGGTCTAGTATATATCTTTCCTTGTCTATGCTCTCGACCTTCCACCCAGCCAGTGAAGCCGTGGAGTTGGCTGAGCTGCGGGAGGGGCACCAAGACGCTCAAGCTCTTGGCCGCGAGGCCCTCGCCACTGCCGCGGCCTTCGGGCCGGCGCTAGTGCGGGGGACGACTGCTGGCTCGGACGCTGGAAAGAGGTGCTTCTGGGCGCGGGGGGTCCGGCCGGCTCCGATCTCGGGCTCTGGTTCTTGCTTCGCGCACTACCTGGAGGGAGGCTGAGACAGCTAGCGTAAATCCCCGGGGCGGACCAAAACCGGCTAGGGGGGAGTCGAAAGCTAATGGAGGCAGCCCGCCTAAGGGTATGTTCAGAGAGAAAGCAGGTTACCTGTTTCTGATTTACCCGCTTTACCTGCTTTAAAAATGTTCACATGTTATTAGTAGTAGGCGTTCAGAGTAAAAGCAGACAACTGCTCAACAAGCGCTTGTCAGGCAGGTACTACCCGCTTTCCGATTTTCCCGGAACGAGACCAATATTCTTATTGAGCAGGTTAAACTAAACAAGCCCAGAATGTATTCAGAAAATAACTTTGATATGGATATTCTAATATCCGAAGTTCAAAAAAGGGATGCAATTTGGAACAAATTTCACAAATGTCATTCTATAGAAAAATTATTGAAATAATATGGGGAGATATTTCTATCAATATGATTCATACCACTATGACCAATACAAAATCAAAATGTTATCATGTAATGGTGCCGCACTTAAAACGAACAACGCCCCGCGTAGAGGCAATGTGAAAGTATGAGACATAAATATCACCAGAAAATACGATTTCTGTTATATTAATTACATAAATACATTTAACTTTTCATTTAATATTTTAAAGAAGAAATGAAAATATTTGAGAGACCAGTTTTCGGTTTCTTATTAAACAGCCTTCCACTTTATGTAAAATATAGTCGAAAGTGTCTTTCGTCATCCTCATATACGCGAAAAAACTATCTTCGTACAATTTGAATCCTTGGAATAAGTGATGATACTCTTCGTATTTTACTCTATTCTTATTAATTGCGTGGATCCCTATTTTCTTTCTACGTCGTTTCAAATTATTATCACAACAGAGAATAAAATCTGCATCCGTGGAGCTTTAGTATTAAGACATTTTTTGTATTCATCAGTGACACTGACACTAAGTTTGGCACTTGACAGTACGAGCAATATGGGCTGTTTTCTGTGTGAACACAACCTGTACCAGCCTGCTTCGGCTTAACCGGTTTTTCACGCGCTTGTTAAGCTGAAGCGGGAAACCTGCTTTCCCTCTGACCGTGGCCTAAGAGAAGGAAAACTCTGAACACAAACCACGGGTAGACAAGGACTCGATAGTCTTGGGAGACAACCTGTCTAGGAGAAGGAAAACTCCAAAATAAAACCATTGGACGGTATATTTGGAAGACGACATGGCAAAGCCACATGGACATGAGATCGGATCTCCCGGCTTCACGTGGGAGTGCCCGGATTGTTCAACTCTTAGGTAGGCTTATGGGAGGGAATCCCCCAAGCTGCAGCATGAAGGGCTGATGTGTGCCTGCACTGCCGAAGCGTGGAGTTTGGAGAGAACCAGGAACCAGCCACTTCGGACCCTGATCACGAACACAGACCATCTACACTATATATCATAGACAAGGAAAGATATATACTAGACCGAGTTTACAATGTAATGTGTTTGTGCCAAATAGAATCGATGGGCGCCATAACGAAACGCTAATAGAAAGGCGGAAAATTTAAAAATAGGAAAAGTATGTTTTCTGAAACTAACAAAATATAGACATATGTATACCGTAAAGGCTGAAAACAATCAAATTCAATAATAAAATATATTTGTACATGAAACAAATAGTGAAACAAGCTTTGTAAACAAATACTAACCAAAGAAATAAACTTGAAAGACTCTCACTAACAGAAATGACATATTGCTGGGCTGCCAATCTAAATAAATAAAATTCACTACAACTGAAGAAAATATTTATTATAATTATTGTAAAAATAATGTGAATTAAATATTGTACGTATTTTTTATTGAGCAACTGAGCTTTATTATTTTGAAATGAAGAAATGATGTAAAATACGTGTTTTAAAATACTGCATAGTTACTTTTTTTTCATTATGTTGTAGAATTCACACTAGAATTAGCGTCTCAATATTTTTCAATTCGGCACAAAGCTGGACATTGCCGCCATTATGGAAGCTCGGTCTAGTATATATCTTTCTTTGTCTATGCGCCTGATCAGGAAGCAGTGACCTCTATATACAAAATGGACCGGCGACTCCTATCTCTTTACAACGGCGCGAGCTGTATCCACTCAACTGTCATGGTGGGGTAGCTATCTCTTTCTAACAGTTAGAAGTACGCATGCGTCAGCTAGTACCAGTACGACGAATTAACGATGAACATGAAGAAGAAAGCTTAAATACATTTTCGCATATCTGCTTGGTCCAACTATACACGAAAGTTAGAGAGAGATAGTCATCCCACCAGTCAGGCGGGTGGTATTCTCGGTGGATACACGCAAGTTATTCAAGTCGCCGGTCCATTTTGTATATAGAGGTCACTGTCAGGAAGTGGGCGGTGGGTAGGAGTGTCTCTGGTCCGTGGGGGTGTCGGACTCCTACTACTAAGAGCGAGCCCGGCCCGTCCGTGTATTCCGGGGCCGGTTAAACGTATTGGTTTGGCCCCAGAGAACTGGGGTAGGACTACTAGTCCGAGGGTATACCCGTTCCAAACCAGCGGCCCGCTCCGCCCCACACGATGCGCTGGCAAAATAAAACTCATGGGGGATGAAAACAACGCAAACGGACATGGACTTACGCGAGACAACCTCGACAAAAAACAAGGAACAAAGGTAACAACCCTGGCAACGGACAGTAGCGCTGACTCCTCTAGAGGAAACACGATACTGAAAATGTTATTTGATCCAAAAGGCGATAAAAAAGGTAAAACCGATGACCCAGAACCAGGGCATCGAACCCGAACCTGAACCGAGCCAAAACCGGAACCAAACCGTAACATTTTAGGGAACCCAAACCGAGAACCGAACCTCAGATACATTTTTAATTGAACCTGAGTCGAAACCGAACCGAGTATTAAAATTCAGGTTCAACTCCAGTTCAGGTTAATTTTTAGTTCGAAAAGAAAATACAGCCAATAATCGACGTCTTAGGCGTTTGCGTTGCAGTCTGGGCTGACTTTTCGTGAAAATTGTGTTCATTTCTTGTTGTGTTTTGCGTAAATTCCGGCTCTCATTTTACATTATTTCGAACCTGAACCGAGAACAAAACCGCAAATTTTATTAATGCTTGAACCAGAACCGCACCCGGGCCCATCTTTCAAAAAACAAATTAACCTGAACCTAAACCGAACCAAGTTTTTAGCGGGTTCGATGCCCTGCCCAGAACAGATCGGAACGGAATGGATAACTATCGAAGATAGCGATATAGTTGATCAGAGCGAGCCCGGACCGAGCAAGACCAGAGACGAGGAGGATATCATTCTCCACTCTCTCTCGGAAGTCCATATGAGTTTTATCAACATCGAAAACCTAATGGCAGAAATGAAAAAATCCGAGGAGAAAGAAAAGATAACATCTAGCCCAATCCATTGAATGTAAACTGACAACCAAGTGACAATAGTGACAGGATAGATATTCGATCGATATAAAATTTAATGTAAACATTGTCATGCCAACGTACCGGTATAAAAATGAACTACAATTATTTCAAATAATTTCAAATTGCGTAAAAGAAAAAGAGATTAACTTAAAAATACTTGCAAATTTCATTAATACTACAGGGTGTCTCAATAAGCTTGCTCACTATTAGTAACTTTTTTATTTGAAGAGATACGAGGTTGGTTAAATTAGCAAAATTGTGCCATTTTATATTAGAAAAATGGTCATGTAGACAAAATAAAAATTGTGTCAGCGGTTCCCAAAATTTGGGACAGAATGTATATTTTTTAAATGGAATTATATATTTTTTATTATCTTATTAGAAAGAGTATTTTTTCTCTTTCCAGTAAGGTAATGTTGTTTATGTACAATTTTTTCAAATAAACGAGTTATTTACGTTTAAAGATAAAAATTATCTTTTATTAGTTTAGGTCAAGTAAACTATGGAAACAATTGTCTTTTATAAAATTATTATTTTATTAATTTATTTTACAGTAATAACAAAACAAAGAAAATATTCAAATTGAAAGCCATTATTTCTTCCGCACATTTAAACTCTTTTGGAAAGAGAGCCGACCGTTCTACGTAACTGCTGTCTAGATATAACTTTCCACATAGCACGATCATATCTAACTTTTCTTCATTTGTAAAGTTATTAAACATTATTAAACACAGAGAACTTTACGGGAGAAATTAATAAACGTCAAACAAACAAAAAATCAATTGTTTCCATGGTTTACTTAGCTAAAAAACTAATAAAATAGTTCACAAAATTTGAATTTTTAATCGTAAATAACTCGTTTATTTGAAAAAATTGTACATAAACAACATTACCTTATTGGAAAGAGACAAAAATACTCTTTCCAATAAGATAATAAAAAATATATGGTTCCATTTAAAAAATATATATATTGTCCCAAATTTTGAGAACCGCTGACATAAATTTTATTTTGTCTACATGACCAATTTTCTAATATAAAATGGCACAATTTTGCTCATTTAACCAACCTCGTACCTCTTCAAATAAAAAAGTTACCAATAGTGAGCAAGCTTATTGAGACACCCTGTATATACGTTTCTTAATACTAATATTTTTCTTTCTTCTGTATTTAAAAATAAATAATTTTTACAAGTTATATTTGATTTTATAAAGTTTTTTTCAGATCTATGACGTAGGTCTTCTGCCATTTCATTTTCACTATATCACAATATGCAAAATTAATTTTAATTAATAAAATTATGTCCAGAATACTTTGTTTCAAAATAAATCAATTATTTCTGAGGAATACGTATTGTAACGTTTAAAAAGTAACAAAATTTATAATATGATTATACATACACAATGTAATTATTTCATATCATTAAAGAGCGTCTTCAGTAGCATGTAATTTTACAATATGCCTCTTCAAGCTGCTAGACGTTGTAAACGCCTTTTGGCAATTTTTACAATTATACGGCTTTTCTCCTGTATGTGTTCTCATGTGACTTATTAAATTTGTACTTTTTGTCGCTTTATAGGAGCAAAGCTTACACTGGTGGGGCTTTTCCCCCGTGTGGATGCGGATATGTGACTTAAGAGCATTATTCTTTGTAAATGTCTTATTGCATTTTGGACACTGGTATGGCCGTATATTATTATGGAGGCGTTTGTGCGTTATTAAATCACCTTTAAGAGTAAACGCTTTTGGACAGATTTTTCGCAATCTACATTTATTTTTCAATCCTTCATTGCATCTATCAACACTGGATGTTTCGTTGGCATCTGTAACAAAGGTAAAAATATACAGGGACATGGCTTAACCACAGATTCCTGAGGCTAAAATAAGACGATTTAACCAAACTTACTTCTACCGGAAAGCAGGGATGTTAAAAAAGCCGTTTTTTGAATTTTGGACGGGACAGTGGTTAATTTGGTTTTAACCGTCCAAAATTGGCCAGAAATGGTCAAAACTGGTCAAAATTACTAATAATTCATTTTAAATCATTTGACTAGTTGATTTTACATGTATTATTCATATTTAAATAAACTGTTCCATAAATAAACAGAAGACATGATGTTAAAATTATTTTGGTATAACTCATTTATTAATTTAATCCGACGCATATTGGTGCTTGTAGGCAAATTTTCGGTTTTGTTTTATTAAAATAAATAAATAAATATATCATCACGGCATATTACCCATTTCTGGGTGTGCCAGTATCTACAACACATGTAGACATCGGTAATGTTGACGATATATTTTACCGTGTGGGAGCTTACCAAGCGTCACCTCACGGGCACTCATAGCTGGCGTGGAGAGTGCACCACAGGGGTCAAAATACCTACAACCCTGCCGGAAACTGTACCATTTAGTCAGAATTCTGCTTCAAAGTTCTTCGAAAAAAAATTAATTTTGCTTATAATAATCGGACGCTTTATTCGATTTGGATGAAATTTGGCATGACAGTTCATATGGTTATAAGTCATCTTTTAAGGTGTTACTTGTTATTATTAGTGAACCACTAGTGTATGAAACTTAGGGGTCCCAACATTGATTAGACCGTAACTTTTTAATGGCCACGCCGATAACGTAAAATTATTTTTTTTCAGAAAGATACATTCAATAGTAAACTGTTCTCTCTCTTATAAAAATAAATATATCATCACGGCATATTACCCATTTCTGGGTGTGCCAGTATCTACAACACATGTAGACATCGGTAACGATGACGATATATTTTACCGTGTGGGCGCTTACCAGGCGTCACCTCACGGGCACTCATAGCTGGTGTGGAGAGTGCACCACAGGGGTCACTTTTGTGCCATTTAAAATTAGAAATATTTGGCGTCAGTCGGGATCGAACCCGGTTCCCCCAGGTTCGCGACCAAACACTCAGGCACGCGGCCAGCATTTTACCCTACAAAAGGTCGTTCTGAATTTTTGATATGTTGTATAGAATTGGTTAGTGAAAAATCCAAATTTCTACAATACCCCCTCCACCGCTTCCTCCGCCATCTTGTAAAAACCACCGAAAATCGGCACTTTTTTCAGTTTATTGCCTATAACTTCTTTCTGGTGCATTTTAGCACAACAAAAGTTATTTGCCGATTTGTAGAAGACAAAATTTCCTACAAAATAGTTATGTGAAGTTATTTTGTACGATTAATAGCAACGGAGTTACTTAGCAAAATTTTGAGTTTCTTTCCACTTTACATCGCAATAGCTCCGTAACACATCATTTTAGCGTAAAAGTCCTCATAGTCAATCTTGTAGAGAATTTAATTACCTACATAATCCAATTATTTTTACGATTAATGCAACGGAGTGGGGGTCAATTTGCAAAAAACGATAAAAATATTTTTTTTTAGTTTAGTACAGCAACACTTTTTGGTATTATTCAAACAAAATAATCTGTATAGATACAAAATAAACGCAATTATGTGTTGATAAACGTCAATGAGTCTCATGGGACTATTAAACAGCACTTCCTTCTTTCATTTGTCTGCGACTTCTTTCTACTGCTCTTCAACTCAGAATCAGTTATTTGCCAAGTATTGTATATATTCTAAGACTCAATTTTCTAAGACTTTGGCGTATTATGTCTTTTGTGAAACCAATAGCGGTGGAGCCAAGCCGCTCCCAACATGGTGAAAGTAGCGATCTTAGAAAAATATTGAGTTTTTTATAACTTTTCCTAGCTATAAGTAATTAATTACATATATATATACATACAGGATGTCTCAATAAGCTTGCTCACTATTGGTAACTTTTTTATTTGAAGAGATACGAGGTTGGTTAAATTAGCAAAATTGTGCCATTTTATATTAGAAAATTGGTCATGTAGCGGTTCCCAAAATTTGGGACAGAATATATATTTTTTAAATGGAACTATATATTTTTTATTATCTTATTAGAAAGAGTATTTTTTTCTCTTTCCAATAAGGTAATGTTTATGTACATTTTTTTCAAATAAACGAGTTATTTACGTTTAAAGATAAAAATTATCTTTTATTAGTTTAGGTCAAGTAAACTATGGAGACAAATGTCTTTCATAAAATTATTATTTTATTAATTTATTTTATAGTAATAACAAAACAAAGAAAATATTCAAATTGAAAGCCATTGTTTCTTTCGCACATTTAAACTCTTCTGGAAAGAGAGCCGACCGTTCTACGTAACTGCTGTCTAGATATAACTTTCCATATAGCAAGATCATATCTAACTTTTCTTTACTTGTAAAGTTATTAAACATTATTAAACAGAGAATTTTACGGGAGATATTATTAACCGTCAAACAAACAAAGAATCAATAATTTCCATGGCTTACTTGACTAAAAAACTAATAAAATAGTTTACAAAATTTAAATTTTTAACCGTAAATAATTCGTTTATTTGAAAAAATTGTACATAAACAACATTACCTTATTGCAAAGAGAAAAAAAATACTCTTTCCAATAAGATAATAAACAATATATGGTTCCATTTAAAAAATATATATATTGTCCCAAATTTTGAGAACCGCTGACACAAATTTTATTGATTTTTCATTGACCATTTATTATTAAAGATACAAGAAAAATTATGTAACTCAGTAGTTAATTTTTAACAAATAAACAATTATTTCAACCAGTTGTTAAAAATAAACAACTGAGTTACAAAATAGGCCTGAATGTCTGATTTTCGTAAAAACCATTTTTTACATTCATTAGACCGAAAATCTTTTATTTCACTATATAATTTCATATATGTGGCCCAAGTTCATTTTTGTGAAATTCATTTTTTACATTTATTACATAGAAATTTTTTTAATCCTAAATGAATTTTCATATGAAGAACTTTTAAATACGATATATTCTTAAAATGCTTCTTACAAATTAAACAATTATAAATCTTACCAGTAACTAAAATATTTTCATCTGAGTTAATTTCATTGTTAACAGAAACAATATTGTCAGGGTCATCATAATTCTTCTCACTTTTGTCGTCTATGTCAACGCAGCTGTTTTCTTGAAGAAGATTGTCTGTTTGCGATGGACTTTCCTCTTTCATTATATCACCAAATTCACTGTCGTAGGGATTTTCTGGCAGCGGGTCTTCTTTAATGAAAATTTCGTCTACCATTGCATATTTTACTTCTAGGTTATCACTCTCATTTAAGACTTCTTCTTTAATATAAATATCATCATTTTTATTAATATTTGTTTCTAATGTCGTACACTTTTCTATCACGTCTGTATTGATCCTTGCTTCCAGACGTAGGCTGTTCTCCACGCATTCTTTCTTAAATTTACTAAGAAACTCAAGATTGTTTTTGCAAATTGAACAGATGCGCAGCGGAATGCTCCACTTGATAATAGTCTGTAACATAAATTTTAATTGAGAAAAAAACCTAAAGGATGAACAATATTTGTTCGACATAATTTTAGGGTCCCTATAATACACTTTGACAAAGAAGCATTTTTAAATACCTATTCACTGCGTCTGCTTTGATTTTCATTTAGGAAGCGCATTAGGCCATCACACGACGGAATTTTATATTATTTTAGTGAGAGCCGATATTTCGGTCTCTCAACTAAGTTGATAATTAAAAACTTAATCACACCTATTCTGTAAGAAAGTTGCTAAATCTTAGCAACATTACTATTGGCTATTTGCTACAGCAATGTTGCTTAGAGTTAGCAACTATGTTACAGAATTGGGCTGATTGTCTTCGTAACAAATAAAAAATATAGCATTGAAAATTGTAGTTTAAAAAATTATTTCAACCCCTTTTTACCTCTCGCTAAGAGAGGTATTGGATTCATGCTAAAATTCGCATACCCAGATTTTATTGAATAAGCACGATTTAAGGTCCCTACAATCCGATTATAACATTTTTAAAATGATATCTGTGTGTGTGTGTGTGTGTGTGTGTGTGTGTGTGTGTGTGTGTGTGTGTGTGTGTGTGGATGTGTGTGCGTGTGTGTATGTGTATGTATGTATGTATGTATGTATGTCTGGATGTTGTAGTCACGATTCCTCAAAAACTATAAGACTTAAAAAAATATTTAACTGCAGTTTCCTCAATCTGACATTCCTGGGAAGAGCTGAAAAGGTTTTGGTAACAATTGACCAACCGAAAGTAGTAGTTTCTTAGAAAAAATCTTCTAAATATAATTTTTTGGTAGTTTTTTTTTATTAAATATTGAAGAACACACAATTATCCATCTAATACACTTAAAATTTTTATTATATCTTGTATAGATTTAGAGATAAAGACTCTATAATTTATAGAGTAAACTAATCGCAGAGGCCAAGGCACTAAGGAAACCAGTTGACAAATTCCAATGTTTATAACATGACACATGTCATTGTCAAATATCAGCAGTTTTAGTGACATTCTGATAGCTTTTTCTGGGAAGTATATTTAACTTTTCTTATTGTTTTATTAATTAAATATTTGAAATTATAGGTAAAATTGTGGTAAAATGCATAAATCCATCAGAAATACCGCCAATCTGGTTAATGAATTGGAACAATCTTTGACATTTAGAAACTTCCTCATACAATGAAAAATAGATATAATTAGAATTATATGTGTGCAGAAGACATGTTAAATATAATAAAAAAACAATATTTGGGTAATGTTCTGTAAGATTTTGTTATAAAACGACGGTTCGAAAGCGAAGTGCAATACAATACTCATATATCCTAATTTGGAAATGGCGAGAGGTCTTGTGCTGGCCACAACAGATTTTTTTCGTTTATTTCAGGGACTTTATAAGCAACTTTTGTTCAAAGATTGAAATATCGGTCCTCACTATACTAACAATAACATCATGAAATTGATTCAACTGTCGAATTATCACGTATACGGTAAAATTTTTGAAAGAAGTCAGATCAAGGCCATCTACAAATTGTATCTATGAATTAAGATTTTGTGCTGTCAAATTTAGTAGTGTCTTTTACTTTGTTTTTTATGAGGGTACATAATATCTTGTGTACCTCATACAAACTATGTAAACGACACTACTAAATTTGACAGCATAAAATCTTAATTCATAGTTGCAATACGTAGATGGCCTTGATCGGACTTCTTTCAAAAATTTTACTGTACAAAAAAAAAAACACAAACGACTTGACATAAAAATATTTCATAAACACTCGATAAGACAGAAGTAAACTGAAATATAATTAAATTAACAAATTGTTGTACTATTTATATCAAATACTTATCCCTTCTCTACTCAAATTTTAATTTTTCTCTGTTTGGAAACGTATGGAACATCATTGCGATGTACACAACTACATAAGACAATTAGACCTAATGGATAAGGCTGTAATAACATAAGTAATCCTAAGTCGGTGTAATGTAAAATTTCAGTTGAACTACATCTTTGATCTCTTCTGGTATTAACTTTAATCTTTTTCGGGTACAACATATGGGTAAATTGTTTGTTAGATATTAATCTGCAAAGCATAGTACAGTTTCTACATTCTTCTTAATACATTTATATTTAAACCTAGAAATACACCGGATATGTTGATTAATCATGATACTTCAAATGATACATTTTCATTATAATTAAACGTCAGAACATAACACGAACGACACTGGCATATCCATGAACAAGCTATTCCGTTGCTATGACAACCAAGGGCAATGACAAAAATTGGTTTCTGCGCTGATGACGTAAATGGCTTTTTCTTAGCTGACGAGCACTCTAGTGCACACTGGTCTTATTGGAGATTTCATTTCATAATTTGTTCTTGCCGTAGCACAGTTGAAAATAATTTTATTTCTAGATTTATACGTGGTACATTATAATATCTAGACAACATGGATCATCTATATAACCATTAAGTAATTTAAATAAATAGAAACAAGACTGTTTTTTTCTGCGATTATACAGGTGTCTCAGGATGAGCTTACGCTATCTATATTTTAAATACTATTTAATATAATTTAACGAAATTTGGTATCTAGGGGTTATCGAACATGCCCGTTTTAACTAAAATATTTTCAAAGCAGTAGCACTTCCGGTTTGACCGGAAATTGACCTCAACTTTCTTATTTTAAATGGAATACGCTATATTTTATTTTACCATTGAATGCAGCGGAAAATTTTACATATGAAGCAATAAAAACATTTTACTCATGATCAACTACTTCCGGCGTTATTCAACTTTTTTTGATTAATAAAATAATTATACCCAGATTACATGTTTTTCTAATTTACTGAAATTCTATCAACTTTCAACATAGGACATGTTACATAAAGTACCCTTATTTTTTGTCGTAGTACACATTTATGTAATAAAAAAGGGGGGGTTTTATTTAAAAAAAATTGTCTTTTTTGAAGTTTGTCAACTGTAATTTTGATGTAACGTACCCGTCATATTTTTATAAATAATCGAGGATTCTTCTATGAATAATGTAGCTTAAAGTCTCCTTTATAAAAGGCTTTTTTCAGATTACAAAAATTCGATCTCGTTCCCGATATACAGAGTTTTGAAAATGTGCCGGATTTCAGACAAAAAATCAAAAAAAGTTGAATAACGCCGGAAGTAGTTGATCATGAGTAAAATGTTTTTATTGCTCCATATGTAAAATTTTCCGCTGCATTCAATGGGAAAATAAAATATAGCGTATTCCATTTAAAATAAGAAAGTTGAGGTCAATTTCCGGTCAAACCGGAAGTGCTACTGCTTTGAAAATATTTTAGTTAAAACAGGCATGTTGGATAACCCCTAGATACCAAATTTCGTTAAATTATATTAAATAGTATTTAAAATATAAATATCGTAAGCTCGTCCTGAGACACCCTGTATATTAAACTAAGCCAACAAATTGTTATAACTATGATCAAAAATGAAATCATGCCTGTTAAGTTTGCAATAGCAGTATTTTATGATTTTTTTTGCAATGATTCGAGAAGGGAATTCTATTTGTTATAGATAGGATTCCAAATATGATAACAATATTTCAGTTTGGATCGAACGAAAACAAAATATAATCTTTTCGTGTTGACAGTTTATGAAAAGATTGTGAATTACGAATTACAAATCCCAGGCTTCTATAAGATGCTTCTACAATATTGTTGATGTTGATGTGTGAGTAAAATGTAAATTTGTCATCAAATAATACACCAAGCTCTTTAAACTACGTAACTCTATCAAGCTCAATATTTACCATGTTATAACGAAAAATATAAATAATTTTTTTTACAAACTAGCTCATTATCTTACATTTATTGAAATTAAAAAATAATTTTTTTATCTAGCTTACTCAAGAGAACATTGTGATTAGTGATGCCGCGAGACGAGATATGGCGAAAAACGAGGTGTATGTGTAGGGATTTTGTCTTCGCTCTAACTCAAATACTATCATTCAGAAAATTCTAAAACCTTGTATTTCTATCCTATTCTAATATGAAAAGAAGCCATTAGATTTTGGTGTAAATCGGATAACCGGAAATGGCACTTTACCTGAAGCTCATAATGGCTTTTCTTCAAAAAATATCATTAAATACCATTTTTTCGCATTTTAAGTCTTATGAAAATTAAAGATTATAGAATTTTCTATAGGAATACATTAATAATTTTTCTATATATTTTGCAGATAAATTTAAAAATAATTTTTTTTATTAGTCCCGAAGCCTAAGATAAACACAATTCCTTTGTTACACAGGTCATATTTCAAATGAATGTAACTTAACAGTAAATGTCACTGTCAAAAAACTAATCACTTCAAATTAATAATAATGACATTTTAAAAAGAAAATAGTAAATAAATCAATAGTTTTATGCAATGGAACAGTCTGCAGGGTTAGTAAATACGTATGTATTTAAATTAATATAAATGGATAGGAAAGTGTGGCGAAGGATGATTGTTGTGTAACTATTATTGTGGTCCAGATGGGGTTATTCGCTACCGAAAATCGGTCACTTATGTATGAATGCTATGATGATTGTGGACAAGGCGAAAGAAGAATATTGTTAAAGAGTGAAGTTACTATTGTTTCCGGGTATTTGCTAACCCCCTAAGTGGGAATCGCGTAATTTTATGTACGTATGTATGTAAAAATTAAATAACGGGAGGTTTTGTGCTGGCCACATCAGATTTTTTACATATGTTCTTCGTTGCACCTCTCAGTCTCTTCGGGTCACTTCAGGTGTACCACAGGGCTCGAACCTGGGTCCCTTACTTTTTCTTATTTTTATAAATGATATAACGGAGTGCATTCTTAACAATAAACTTCTCTTCGCTGATGATTTAAAAATCTTTAAAAATATAGATAATATTGATTATTGCTTTTCCCTTTAACAAGATCTAAATAATTTAAGTAACTGGTGTGATTGTTAATATTTCAAAATGTAAAGTTATGACGTTCACTAGAAAGCAGCAAAATATTACTCACAACTGCACTGTGTCATTCAGTTCTATTGAAAGATACATGAAATCGACTGATTTAGGAATCATATTTGATCCCCAACTTACTTAAATTTTCCATGGGTACATAATTTATAAATGACTAATTATAAATTATAATTAATTACTAAATACTCGACTAAATATAACTACTTAGAATTGAAACAAGAACAAAGGCAGAAAAATGATTGCTAACCCTTGATCTATAGTGAACACAAATTAACTCATATTCAATAAAACTAAATTCCTACAATATGTCACAAGAAATCTATAAATGATAATTAAAAATCTGTTGTAGCCAGCACAAAACCTCTCGCCATTTCCATATTAGGCTATATACCTAAGTATTGTATTGCACTATGCTATCGAACCGTCGTTTTATAACACAATATTACACAACTTTACCCAAATATTGTCTTTTATTGTATTTAACATGTGTTCTGCACACATACAATTCTAATTATATCTATTTTTCATTGTATGAGGAAGTTTCTAAATGTCACAGATTCTTCCAATTCATTAACCAGATTGGCGGTATTTCTGATGGATACATGCATATTACCTATAATTTCAAATATTTAATTAATAAAACAATAAGAAAGATTAAATGTACTTCCCAGAAAAAGCTATCAAAATGTCACTAAAACTGTTTATTTTTGACACTGAAATATGTCATTTACAAATTATGTTATAAACATTTGAATTTGTCAACTGGTTTCCTTAATGTAGTTTCACCTACTCGACTTGTTATATCCCGATTTTCTATATATTATAGCGTCTTTATCTCTAAATTTATAGAAGATATAATAAAAAATTTAAATGTATCAGGTGTAGAATTTTGTTCTTCATAATTAGTAGTATCAAAAATTTTCAAAAATTAATATTTGGAAGAATTTCTTTTAACAACTAGTACTTCCGGTTGTTCAATTGTTACCAAAACCTTTTCAGCTCTTCCCAGGAATGTCAGATTGAGGAATTCATAGTTAAACAGGTCTTATGTCTTATAGTTTTTGAGGAATCGTCCGTCCAACATCCAGCCATACACACACACACACACACACACACACACACACACACATACACACATCCACACACACACATCATTTTTAAAATGTTATAATCGGATTCTAGGGACCTTAAATCGTGCTTATTCAATAAAATCTGGATATGCGAATTTTAGCATGAATCTAATACCTCTCTTAGCGAGAGGTAAAAAGTGGCTGTATCTATATTTATTGTCATTTGTTATCTGTTATGTAGAATTAATATCACGAATATGAAAGTTAGAGGGTTCAAACATTTTTATGTTCCCCTAATTTTGCCATTAAGTCATCATTCTCTGCTGGTTTGGTTTAGGTAAAACCGGTAAAACATCTGCAAAATTTTGGAATTTTTGTTATGTATTCCTCATTACATCTTTTACATATTTTATAAACAATTGAACACCGAAGTATTTAAAAGTTAGTAGCTTTACATAAGAAGGATGGCCAAAACAATTTTACTTATAGACTAATCACTAATCAACTTTTTCATAAAATCTTTGAAAAAGTTGTTAAAAGTAGAATGTTCTGTTTTCTCAAGATGACATTTTAATTCCAGAGCAGTGTGGCTTTAATGGATTCAGAGATATTGTACACAACAACTTGGACATAAATGACTTCATATTTCAATATAAGTTCTTATGTTATTAAATTCAATACTTTTAAAGAAAAATGAAAAGGTTACTTACAATTTCAGGCATAAGATATTGTACTTCAGTAACAATTTTGTTGTCCACTACGATGGATTTGTTATCATTTGAGCACATAAAACACAAATCAATCATAGAACGCATGTTTAATGAATAACACTCTAATCACTTTCACTACACAATAACAAGAATATAATTATTTACAAACAGTTAGTTCTAGTAGGCGGAAAAGAGGTTAACACTAACAACAGATGACAGGTATAAACAAACAGTTCAAGCAGTGTTGCCATCCGGGTGAAATAGTAATCAGCAATATTTTTATTAGTGGTCTACCGTTCACTAAAGTGCTGGGAACATACAATAGCTATGCCAACTTCAGGTTGTCGACAAATATGTACGATTTTAAAATAACAATGTGATAGAAAGGTAACTGCAGTACAGCAATAATAATTTTAAAAAATAAAAATTCCAATATGAATTATACCACAATATGGATAAAAACAAAAAGCCCATCGTATAATATTATAACATATTACAAAAGGCGTCGAAAGTAATATTATAGAAATACATTTCAAGTCAAAAAAAATAGTTTAACAATGAAAACTCGTTCCGCGATTAAAAAATTACTGATGTTTATTTGTTTTTATTTGACATCAAATTTTTGACAAATTATTTTAAATGTTATAATAATATGCCAATCTTGAATCATTTTATATTTTTTGTGTTTAATTACAATTTTAATAATTGTATAAAATTATTTTCTGGCAAGACTAAAATTATTAGATATCAGATCAGTTGCATAAAATATTTTATGGAAATTTATAAGACGTTCATTTATAGACTTTCCGTAAGCTATAGATTTATGAAATTATAGAAATTTAAGAGAATGCCTAGAATCCAAGCATAAGCTTTATTACTATTGTACCATCTATTATAGATTATTATAAACATAGTTATAGTTCTTTATTCTACAAGACGATAAAGCGAAAATTTTAAATTTATCGACAAGTAGTCGGTGTTGGTTCACGAGTCGTACTTTCAGGCTCTTTTACTCGGGGGGGTTCATAATTGTTTTGGGGGGAGTTTTTTTCTCTAAATTCACGACGATGTTCTTCAGCCCAAATGTGCTCATTATTTCTATTAAATAATCCATTATTTGAAAATTTAGATTCATCTGTCCACAGAATTTTTCTAAGAATATTATTATCGTCCTGATACTGCACCAAAAACCATTCGCAAAACACTATTCTGCGTTCATTGTCATTATTATGTATAGCATGTAATAGTTTGTATGAATATGATTTTAAATTATGCTTTTTCAAAATGCGCCATACGGACATATTAGAAATAAAATGTTCTTGAGCAATTTCGCGTGTGGATGAATTGGGATTACGCGCAATAGAAGCTAAAACTGCGATTTCTATTTCTTCATTGTTTCTCACCGGATGTTGCCTTTCACGTTTTTGTGAAAATGATCCAGTGATTTTTTTTTCATTCAAGGTCAAATGCCTTATAATTAAAAGTTATATTTTTTCAAGGGATATGAAACTGCGTGTTTTTTCCCTTTTATGTAAAAAAATAAATTGCCAGATCTCAGAACATTTTAGAAAATAAAATATAGTTAACGGATTGTTGATTTTCGTGCCCATACAGGTTATTTTTATGTTCGAATGCAATATGCACTTATGTATTTTGTATCGTACCATGTTAATTTTTACTGCCTGTTAAAATTTGTAGCCCCTAGGAACGAATGTATACCTGTCATTTAAATTTTTTATTCAGTGTCTACTATTAGTAGCGAAAAATTTAAACAGTATGTTAAAATTAATATGAGTTACAGATTGCACCCCAAATATTTAATCTGGCTTGCAACAATGTATGGTAGGCTAAAAGCAAAGAATTCCGTAAAAAAGCTAAATTACTTGATTATTAATTTTTAAAATATTACTGTTATTACAATCTTATATTTAACTTTCCTTGTCTGTCAAGCAATTTTTAAACCGATTTTGTAATCACTTCACTATCTTCCCATCACTATTTTCTTCCGTGAATGAAGTATGTATATGGTTAAGAGTGTAAATATGCTATAGAAACTCTCATTCAATTAAAATGAATATTTTAAGCCTATGGCACACTTATCGATGAGCATCAGAGAGCATCGATGAGCTCATTGATGAAACAACAGAACGCACCCGTCATCGACGAAATATAGCGGCGCTGCTATTTTCATTGAAGATCATCAATGAAACGAACGTATCTCATTTCACACGTATCTTTTGTGCCTCACGTCACTTTGACTTGTGTCAAACAACAATAAACTAGGGAAATATGAATTTAAAAACCGACGGTGTAGGAACATTTCATTGGTAATATTACCAACTTTTCTGTTTTTCGTCAGAGAAAAAATTTATGTATTTGTCATTGATGAAACACAAAATTATCGATGACGGATGCGTACTGTTGTTTCATTGATGAACTCATTGATGCTCTCTGATGCTCATTGATAAGTGTGCCATAGGCTTTAGCATTGCTACGATTTTTTTACAAGACAGAAATTACACACAGAGATCGAAACGTCAAAATTAAAAAAAAATAAATATCTTACTCTAAGAATGTAACTGAACTATTAAAGTCTTAAAATTAATTTATATATTATCATTTACATCAAAATCAATAAAATATAGACTGAAAATCTTTTTATTTGAGAAATATTATGCATGATTTCATATAAACCAGAGCTGGGCAAGTTACTTTTAAAATGTAACTAGTTACAGTTACAGTTACTTCCAAAAAAAAGTAACTAAGTTACTTAAGTTCCAGTTACTTTGGTGAAAGAACTAAGTTATTTACTAGTTACTCATTAAAAGTAACTTAGTTACCTTGAGTTACTTTCTAACTACTTTTAATGGCGTGAAGTGTAGACTTAGACTGTTGACTTAGTTATTGTGTAGTATTATATATCAGGGAGTTTTTGCACTAACTACGTTAATCTAAATTTTAACGTTATTGCTTAGCAACACCCAATCAGATTATTATTGTTAATGTTAACGGACCTACAGGTCCTTATTACCGCCTAAGCCCACGAGGCCACGGCCTAGGGCCCGCAGGGCTCGGTTGCTGTGATTTTTTAAAAATTTATTAATTTATTTTTCAATTTTGATTTCTTATACCAAGATATATAGAATCTACTTTATTTCTAACATGACATGACCATTATAATGTATAAAATATGCAGACATTATTGCCTAAACTTATTAGTGGATAATGATTAATTTATTGGAAACCTCGGATCAGACGTCGATTTTCAATCTGAGGCCCCGCGCTCACATGGGCCCCGCACATTCAAATATCTAAGAATATTTGATGAAAAAGTATCTTTTTATAAATATTTGGGGCCCCGCTACGCTAATAACATATTCTTGAGACCCGGTAAAATCGCCAACCGGCCCTAGAGAGGAGTAATAAAATATTACGCTAAAATTTCACCTCAAACTAGAATCGAGCATGCGGTACTGTATAATTGATCAGCTTTTCTCTCAGCAGGCAATTTAATTTTTTTCTTTAATAAATAAACTTACATTATACCTATAATTATACAAATATTTGTACATACTTGTTTTTTACTATAAAGAGAGAGGGGGGCCCGAAAAAATATTTGACCTATGGCCCAAAAATCTGATAAAAAGGCCCTGCGGACCTACATTATAATATAAAAATTTAAAGTGACATTTTATCATGTGAGAAGGGAATTTGCAAAAATGATATGTATAACCTGAAAATTGGAATAATTTTGATGATTTAGTGGCAGTTTAATTATAATTTATTAAAACGTATCATTTGTACGTCAAGTAACTAGTAACTAAAAACCGTAAAGTTACCAACTACTTTTCCAAAGCAAGTTAAGTTACAGTTACAGTTACCATATTTTAAAAAGTAACTAAGTTACGTTACAAGTTACGTAAAAGTAACTAGTTAGTAACTAAGTTACTAAAGTAACTAGTTACTGCCCAGCTCTGATATAAACTATTGGCTACTTGAACTCACGGAGTTGAGATAACCATATTATGATAACTATAATCTTTGTAGAAGTGTTTTTGTGTTTTCTTCATGTTTTTTACACTAATAAAGCTTCGGCAGCAACAGACCCTGCTTAAGAATGCAATACATTTTCAACATGAAATATTAGTTTTATTTTTTCTATAATTTCTTGCAAATAATCGAGAATTTCGACTACTGCTAGTGGAAGGTTTGACTTCATGCTTTATAGTGGGCAAATTTTTGGAAGGTACAGCAGTTTTTTTTAAACATTTTCGTTTATTTGTATTAACATTTAAAAAAGAACATATACTTATTGCAAATAAAACTTTTCCTCTTGCAGTATACATACCTCTGGTAAAATAATCACTATCAGCCAAATGTAAAGACCTTCATAAATTTAGAAACTGGTTTCCCTATTTTTACCTCCCGCTACCCTTGGTAAGGGAGGTATAGGGATCGTGTTAAAAATCACATATCGAGATTTTAGTAAATGACCACGTTTTAAGGTCCCTAGAATCCAATTTTAACATTTTCACGATGATGTCTGTATGTGTGTGTGTGTGTGTATGTGTAAGAATTTTGTTTGCACTCTAACTCAAATACTATCATTCAAAAAATTCTGAAACCTTGTATTTCTACCCTATTCTAATGGGAATAGAAGCCATTAGATTTTGGTGTAAATCGGATAAACGGAAATGGTACTTTACTTGAAGCTCATAATGGTTTTTCTTCAAAAAATACCATTAAATGCCATTTTTCGCATTTTATCATTATGAATAATATAGATTATTGAATTTTGTACAGGTATACATTAATACTTTTTCTATATATTTTACAGATAAATTTAAATTTTTCTTTTTTTAATCCCGAAGCCTAAGATAAACACAATGGGGTATTCCACCATAACAACAAAATTAAGAAAATTTCAATTTAACATAAAGTATGGCTCAATAAATAATAGTTAAAACAATGAAAACATTTTTTAAATAATTACTTTACGAGATATTTCACATTTGCTAAAAGGGAAAATTGACGTCATACAATTGTTATCCTTCTCTCGCAGCGCACTCAGAGCAGTGTGTGTGAGAAAGACAAGTATAGAGGAAATGTGACGTTACACTGATTTTTCGAAAATAAAATACTTTGAAACTAGGAACAATTAAGATTTTTTAATACTATGAATTGCTTCAAAACTGAATAAAGTTTTATTTAAAATAATAAAAAAAATTGAGTGGAATACCCCATTCCTTTGTTAGACAGTATTTTTTTTCAAATGAATGTAAATGACAGGTAAACGTCATTGTCAAAAGACTAATCACTTCAAATTAATAATAGTGACATATTAAATAATAAAGAAAATCGTAAATAAAGCAATAGTTATATGCAATGGAACATAATATAGTTTGAAGCTTTACTAAATACGTAAGTATGTATTTAAATTAATAAAAATTAAATAGCGGGAGGTTTTGTGTTGGCCACATCAGATTTTTAATTTTATTATCCAGGTTTTTCGCCGGTCAATTTTCTCTTTATCTCCAAATTTGTTCTCGTTGATAACATAATCTTTATTTTTTTGAGAGAAAGAATGGTAACTTACATATTATGTTTTTTTAAATAACGAGTTGCATTGGGGTACAGAACAGTAAATATTACTCATTTTAATATAAAAAAATCTGTTGTGGCCAGCACAAGACCTTCCGTCAATTCCATGTATTTTGTACAAATCCCATACCAAATGGTCCTTGGAGCAGATCCTATAAAATATCATGTAAAAACACATACTATTTTTTACAAATTCCATACCAAAAGTTCATTTGAAAATGTTCTATAAATCCAATAAAATTATAACATAAACTACACTAAGTAATGTCCTTCCATCTTCTCTTTGGCCTTTCTCTGCGTGTCACTTGCGAGCAACACTAAGACATACCAGTTTTAGATCCTATACTTTTTTCCATATTTGGTTTTGCACTTGCTACTGACATCTGTCAATTAAATTTTTTTTGAATAATTATGTCAGCTGTTTCCATGATAAATAACAAAGCTGACTAATTTTTGAAAATTAATTTCTTTATAATGCTTTAAATTTACATCTATTGAATATGAAGGAAAATGTATAATCAAACTGTATAGAGAAGAGTATTTTCTTTAATATATATAATAACAAAATGTCAAAAAATAATATTTAACTGCGTTTTTTTAAGAAAAACTGTTAAAATCTTCAAATAAGGGTACTTCCGGTGGATCAATTATAACCAAAATCTAATCAACTCTTCATATGGATGTACAGAAGAGGAATACGAAAGAATTATAATTTTTAGAATTGTAGTATTGGAGTTATCGTCGGAGAAAAATTTGTCACACACGGACACACACACACACACACGGATACACACACACACACGGACACACACACACATACAGACATCATCTTAAAAATGGTATATTCGTATTGTAGGGACCCTAAATCGTGCTTATTCATTAAAAACTCATCACCGAATTTTTTGACCAAAGACAATACCTTCCTTACCTAAAGGTGACGGAAGGTAAAAACAATTATGCAAAAATTAACGAAACTTCGAAAACAAACTTGATTTAAAGGTTAGAATGCAATTATTTGTATATTAATACAATAAGTTAATTATTATACATACAATACACTATCTGCAAAACAGATCTACGATGGCAAATTTCACAATTTATTATAATAGAAAGCAAGAAATAATTAAATAATATGAATTTTTTCAGATACGACAATGTTTTATATACAGAGCGCGCCAAATCTATCTCAACTCCTAGAGTTCGAATTTTTGCCACTAGTTAGCGTATCGCTTAAAGTCAGTTGCCAAACTGATCTTCTGTCTCTCTCATCGCTCGGCGATAAGAAAGTGTGCCGCTTTCCACTGCTTCGTTGCAACTCCTGTAATAGTAGTTATATTATACTCCGTGGCTGCGTGCTGTGTGTGCTTCCCCTATGTAGTTGAACTCGTATCGATCCATGTTTTTCCTCATTCGCACTGGCTTGTGTTACTTTCCGACTATTATAACATTCATTGACGAGTAGTTGTGTTTAATTTCCTTATCGTATTAACTATTTGAAAATAAAGTGCATATTTGATATTGAAGTACAGGAATACAATTAATTATTAAAGGTAAGTCGTATCAAAAATATACGTATTTATGTAAAAGAGATAAAAAAAGAGATTATCAATGTAACTGTAATAATAATATGTGTATAATTGATTTGTGTGGAAAAATATTTTTTTTCCTCCAACCTCGAATATGTTAAAATCCTTGTTTTGTAAAAGTCAGTTTTACAATCAATTAAAAATTATTTTTTTCTATTTAGGTTCCGTTGATTCATTAATAAGTACGTTCTATCTCAATTTGAATAATTTGATGAAATTTTGGGTAATATTGGCCAACCATGGTATTTTACTAGTAAAGTTCTTATGAATGGGGGATTCCACCATTTTTTTTTTATAATGGGGGATTACACCATTTTTTTTTATAATTTCATCTGAAAATATTAGGAAAACTAAGACTATTCATGAAAATCCGGTGAAAAAATTCCTATTAATAAGCGAGTTATGGTTTCCCGAATTTTGAAAAGATTGAAGTGACGTCCCGCTTTTGTGTTTTTATATCAAACTGTTTTCATCATGGACCTAAATGTTCTTGAAATATATGCTATTTTAAGTTATATTTACATAAAAATAAATGAATATTATAACACTGTATAAGTCTACGTTCTTTATAATTACAGGTGTATTTAAATTATTAAATTTAATGCAAGAAATTTATGTTAAAATAAAAACTGTTTGAAAACTGTAGTTCAGGAATGTTAGCCCCTCCTTGAATTTGAATTTCTTAACTTCCATTGGTAGTAACCCCCACCTGCTAACACGCTATTTGTTGTGTATGTATAGACGGTCTTTCCGTCGCCAATCAAAATATTATAAATTGATTTCATATTCGTGTCGAAGCGCTATAACAAAAAACCCCTTATTTCCGTAATATCTCAATTATACCATTTCATTTTTTTATTAATATTTGTTATTCAGCATATACATTCGTATTTTTTTATTATTTTCCTTTAATTCGATTGAGCTGGAATCCCCTATTTTGAGTATTAGAAATTATTGTATTATCATTGTGACATAAAGTTTAGATTCAGTATGTAAAAATATTGTTTTGTTAACTTTTAATTTTGTACAACCGGAAGTGCTGTTTTACTATCAGTTTTACATATTTTAAATTTTTAACGTAGATATCTATTAATATTGTAACATGAAATTATATTTAAGTAGGTACGGGGATGATTGAGCCTGGAAAAATTTTACCTAGCGTGGGAATTTTCGGTTTCTTTGATGTTTGCCGACTTCCCTTTGATAATGCCTTCCGGACAGATTTACAATTGACCACATAAGTATTGTTTTTATCTAGTTGTGCTTTCTAAGCTGCTGTAGAGAGAGAATCACAAGACCAATATCTCTGTAAGGAATTTCGAAAAAATAAATCGGCACTCCCTCTGACGTATTTTGGCTTAAAATATAATTTCAAACTGCTAACGCCCTTTAAACACGAAATAAATTTTGGTAAGTGCCCAATATCTCTGGTTAGAAATTTTATGCAATAGATATTAATTTGACAACAAAAATTCATTTTTTTGTTATACAGGTGTCTCTTAAATAGGGGGACATGGCTTAACCACAGGTTCCTGAGGCTAAAATAAGACGATTTAACCAAACTTGCTTCTACCGGAAAGTGTACCATTTAGCCAGAATTCTGCTTCAAAGTTTTTCGAAAAAAAAATAATTTTGCTTATAATAATCGGACGCTTTATTCGATTTGGATGAAATTTGGTATGACAGTTTATATGGTTATAAGTCATCTTTTAAGGTGATACTTGTTATTATTAGTGAACCACTAGTGTATGAAACTTCAGAAAGATACATTCAATAGCAACCTTTTCTCTCTCTGTTTAATTTTTGATATCTGTTACGGTTCAGACAGAAAAAAATAAAACTTGAATGACTGCATCGTGAATTTTATTAAAATAAATTTAATCTGGCAGTCTATCCGAATGTCAAACATCTAATTTTTAATGACAGTAACGAGTTTTCAATCTTCACAACTTGTTTTGGAGTAAGCTCAGATATGTAATCGTCTTATTTATAATAATGGTAGTAAAATATTATTAGGCCGAACAAACGGATGTTATTAATTTTAGAATATTGCGAAGAAAATTTTTGACAACCCGTAAAACACTTGTTACTGTCATTAAAAATTACTTGTTTGACATTTGGATAGACTGCTAGATTAAATTTATTTTAAAAATTTAGCAGTGCAGACACTCAGATTTTATTTTTTTCTGTGTGAACCGTAACAGATATCACAAATTACACAGAGAGAGAGAAAAGTTTACTATTGAATGAATCTTTCCGAAAAAAAATAATTTCACGTTTTCGGCATTGCCATTAAAAAGTTACGGTCTAATTAATGTTGGGACTCCTAAGTTTCATACACTATTGGTTCACTAATAATAACAAGTATCACCTTAAAAGATGACCTATAACCATATAAACTGTCATACCACATTTCATCCAAATCAAATAAAGTGTCCGATTATTATAAGCAAAATTATTTTTTTTCGAAGAACTTTGAAGCAGAATTCTGGCTAAATGGTACACTTTCCGGTAGAAGCAAGTTTGGTTAATTTAAGAGACACCCTGTTTATCAACATTACTTGATTGGTTAATTTTTTAACCAGATGTTAAAAATTAACCACTGATTTACAGAATAAGCCCGAAGAATGATGATAATAATAATAAATTAACCCTGAGATATATCTTTACACTAAAATTCATATAATTTTTTTTTTATTTAGATGGAGTTATCCAATATTCTGAAAACGCCGAACACATGGTCTTCTCAGTCTTCAGAAGTAGAAGAAGTAGAAGTTGATCCTTATTGTTCCGAATATAACTACGTGGAATCCAAACTAGACGGTGTTGCATTGAGATATTTAAACCGTATCACCCGGATTCAAAACCCGTACTTATATCACCGATATCAAATTCGAAAACTTGAATACGAGCAGTTTGATTTTTCCGATCCTGAAATGGAATTGGTACATGCAACAGCAGAGTCTAATATACCGTCCATTATAGAGAACAACTTAGACTGGAGGTAATAATAAATATAGATCTCTACCACAAAGCACAAATTAATTGATGTAATTAATGTACTAGTCTGTGCCTCTAACTACTTTCGTATAGGCCGCAAGCAGAAACGTGACTCGAGCGACTTGCGTGCGCTCGTCAGTGACAAGAACAATGTTTTGACTTATTTTGAGGTTGAACTCAGCGTAGCCAACTTGTAGATGTGTAATATCCCTAGGCGGCCAAGAAAATTTCCCTAGATTGATTATTTTTTCCCTAAATCTCTCGTCAGCGTTAATATATTCGTTTTTGGAAGGAAACAACAAAAAATAGGTTTAAAAAATACAATTTCTTTTTAGTATATGTATTTATAAGAACAAATGTACATTGACAAATAATAATAAATATAATATACGTATGCTGATTCTGGCTACAATTAATCGCTATCACTAAATTCTTTTTTATGATCAAACAAGATGTTTGTTTTCATGTTGTTTATCATCACAGATATAATTTTCAAATTAAAACAAGATGCATTTTCAAAAAATCGTTTAGTAGGTAGTATCCCACAAGTGTATTGTAAGGTACAAAAAATTGGCTTGGAATTAATCAAATTTTAAAATAAATATTTAAAATTCCCTAGAACAACGGAAAATTCCCTATGTCCCTATATGGATTTAAAATTCCCTAAAATAGGGAAATTTCCCTATAGTTGGCAACATTTTGAACTGCTAAAATAGCTATTTGTGTATTAAGAGTGCAAAATGCGACATTGTCGATTGAGAGGTTGTTGCCGCGCGACGAAGGAGCGCGGCATTCTCGAAATCGACAATGTCTATTTGCGCTCGAAACACACAAGATTTTTTCTACAGTCGCCACAATGGGGTCCTCCACCATAACAAAAATTAATAAAATGTACACTTTATACTTACAGTACTGCTCAGTAAATAACGATTGGCTAATACAAAAGATACGGTTTAAACTTAAAAAGGCTTTTAAATGATTATATCGTTACATTAGCCATCTATTCCATAAAAAAAAAACCAAAATTAGAGCGTGGAAGCAAGGATTTGTGATGATTTGATGAGTTTTTGTAGCAAAATGTGTGGTTAGTTGTCACGCCTGTCACACTGAAAAAATTAACAAATATTTCAAGGAATTTGTTATTATATAGACATGTATGTGCATTGACTGACTTTTCGCAATTATTTAAGTAACGAAATAACTAATAACTTTATTGTAATCAAAATAAATAGTTAACTAGAGATCAGATGTCAGTACGACTCGCAACTATCCTACCGCCATTTGTGTACAATCATTCCTATTACAAAATATAACTGTTCACACAATTTATTTTGTGTATTAAGAGCGCAAAATACGACATTGTCGATTGAGAGGTTGTTGCCGCGCGACGAAGGAGCGCGGCATTCTCTCGAAATCGACAGTATCCATTTGCTCAGTAAATAACGATTGGCTAATACAAAAGATACGGTTTAAACTTAAAAAGGCTTTTAAATGATTATATCGTTACATTAGCCATCTATTCCATAAAAAAAAAACAAAATTAGAGCGTGGAAGCAAGGATTTGTGATGATTTGATGAGTTTTTGTAGCAAAATGTGTGGTTAGTTGTCACGCCTGTCACACTGAAAAAATTAACAAATATTTCAAAGAATTTGTAATTATATATATCTACATGTATGTGCATTGACTGACTTCTCGCAATTATTTAAGTAACGAAATAACTAATAACTTTATTGTAATCAAAATAAATAGTTAACTAGAGATCAGATGTCAGTACGACTCGCAACTATCCTACCACCATCTGTGTACAATCATTCCTATTACTAAACATAACTGTTCACACAATTTATTTTATATTTAATTTTATTTTATCGTTATTTTCCATTCTTCTTCAGTTTTTATTCAATCTAATCTAAGCATTTTATACTTTTGTTTTTGTAAATGAATGCCCTATTTCATTTTCACAGCAGTGTGGCATTTTGTTAGGTTATGTTAAATACCGACAGAACGTATCTCAAATTGGCTTGTGAATGTGATAAATGTGTAATTACAGTGCCATTAGTTGCTAACTAAACATTTTCATTAAAAATGTAGACAAGTCAACATTGTATACTTAGAAATTTGGACAGCGAGCGTTTTTTCTACTTTGTCGCGCATGAGCGGCAAAGTGACATTTTGCGTTGATAAAAGAGAGCGCAAATGGCTACTTTCTATAGTGACTGTAGAAAAAATTCTTTTACGCTTGTTGCCATGGGAGACACGCGAAAAAGAACTTTGTTGCTCCATACTTAAAAGAAATCATCTGTACGATAACAAATGAAAGCTCAAATGTCTGTTTTCTTTTACAGAATGGCGAACCGTGTAAAATTCGGACAAGGTGTGAGCTTTTCAACATGTCCAATTTACGCAAATAAGGAGTGCTGTAGAAACAATGGTAGAGAGAGGGCGATGATACTAGCCAAAGTTCTTGTAAGAAATACTTGTGTTGGGTGTGATTACTTGACAATTCCTGAAGAGGGTTATGATACTACAACTGGAAATGGAAATTATGTATATGTGAAATATTACGACGATGAGTTTTATCCTGCTTATGTGGCGTACTACGATGACGATTAAATTTATTATTTAAAATAGTTAAGCTGCGTTCAGATCCAATTTCCAATTTGAATTTCTACTCTATAATTTTTACTTTGAAATTGTCGCATTCACAACAGCATGTAATTTCAATTTGACGCATGTGCAAATTATCAAATTCTGCGTGCGTATTTTAGGTTTCTTATCACATTTCTGTACTCATTTGTTTCCATCGAGACTTTTGACAAAAGATAACTGAAGCTGAAGAGCTTCTTTGGGATTAATTTCTAATATTTCACAATAACCTCAAAATAATGACAGCTGAGCTTGACATTCGACGTTTAGCAACATTGAAGGTTCGAATTAAAAGCTGAAATTGGAAAGTAAAATTAATATGTTGTGAACGAGTACATTCTAATACATGTTCCAAGCTTTGACGCAAAGTAGAATTTCAAATTGGATATTGAAATTACTTGGTTGTGAACGCCGCTTAAATATACTAAATTTAAGCTTATTAAATTTGTGTTCGTATTATTATTTTGTAATGGAATATAGAATAGAAATTATGTTATGTTATAATTATAAGAATAATAATTATTTTGTCAAATAATATGTTTCTTAAAAATGGAATCTCAGGTTAAAATTGTATCCAAACAATAAAGTTTAGGTCTCCTTTCTCCTATTCGCCTCATTTAATTCAAAATATTATTTCCAAGAAGTAATCCAAGTTGCTTTTAAAACAGTTTTATACCCCATCCATACCAAACAAAGAAATTACAAAAATCTGTTGTGGCCAGCACATGACCTCCCGCCAATTCCATGTTTAAAATAGCAAAGAGCTTTAAGTAAAGTATCATTTCCGATTGATCGTTTGTAAACAAAATCTACTTTGTTGTTCCAATAAATAGAAAAGTTTGTAATACGAAATTTTGGATTATATTTTGTTATGTTTTTCCTGAAAAATCTGTTAGAGCTTCAAATTAAGTACTACATCCGGTTTATCATATATAATCAAAATTTAATATGTTGTTTCAAATTATATAAGAGTATTATATACCAACTTGGCGAACTTTTGGATCATTAATATATTTTAAGGAAAAATCGCCACACACACATTGTCAAAATCATCACCAACTTCCTTATGCTCTAAAACGCAATCTGTTTAAATTCTTCGCCGTACATTATCCATTTCGTAAATGTGTAGTTGCCAGCGGCGTCTCGTGCATTTTATAAGAAGGCAAGCAGTAATGGCGTAGGTAAGGTATAAAAAAAAATGCGCCGCAGGCGAATTTTTTTTTCATTCAAGGTCAAATGCCTTATAATTGACTTACATATTTCGAAGGGATGTGCAAATGCATGTTTTTCCCCTTTCATATGCAAAAAACAAAAATTGCCAGATCACAGACTTGACGTGATATTGCGTATGTATATTATTTAAGTCGCAAAAGCTTCGTTTAATATCATTCCATACTGATTTTTCTTTATTAAATAATAAACATGGTCAACAATATAATTTTAGTAATGTTTCACTATCACATAGCCACACATGTTTGTCATATAAATCGGTATTAAAATGCCTTGTTATATGTTTAACAGTTGTTGTTAATAACTTCATAGGAGGAACTGGTCTGCCATTTGCAAAAAGGTTTTTTTTCTTCAAAATTGCCAAATGGCTTTTCTTGTAATTTTTTTATTATTATTGTACAAATGTTATCCATTCTGTATAAAAATATGAGTATTATTATTTTCAAAATTTAATTGAAACAAAATAAATGTAGAAATATAAAATATAGATACCTTATAAATAAATTTTACTTTTATTCGTATCCTATTTTAACATTTACTATCTATTTCACTTAAATTTTGTTCGTGGAAGCAATATAAAAACTGCTTGCAGATGAACCTAAACAGCGAAATATTTTCAGTATAGAAGGCTACATGTTCGGCAATGTTCGGTATAGTGCAGGTATAGGCGGTGTAAGCACTCGAAGTTCTGCTTACCAGCACGTTTTGTACAACATGGTAAGATCGTAATAGTGTATTAGATTAACGGTGCGGCAGGCAACAGCAAATACATTTGTGTCTTTGCTTTTAAATTTTGCTATATTAAAGTTCTAAATATATAAATATAATTGTAAAAATATATTAAAAGTAACAAAATATAAAGGCAAGCACTGCTTGCCTTGCTTGCATGGAGAAAACGCCACTGGTAGTTGCAAACTATTATTTGACACTTTGAAATCTTGTTCTTATTGAGAGCTGTTTGATATATAATGCTGCAAACATCAAACTTAAATCGAATTATCCTGTATATCTAATATTTATGTATGATGGAAAATATATTATTTTTACAAACCTTAATTTCATTAGAATCGTATTTAAACTACTAAATTCTTCTTAACACGGTTTCATTATTAATTTTAATGAAAATTGCTTCGTGACAGTGACATTTGTTTAAATATGTCAAATTTGTTATTAAAGTATTGTTTTTGTTTGACGCAGAGGCAAAGTGATGTCCAAAAATAAATTATTTTATAATATAATATAAAGTTATTTCAAGTTATTTACTAAATGCTATTATCGTAGAATTGAAGATTGTGCCATTATATTCAATTTGTATTGGTAAAAGTTGCTAAAAAAATATATTCAATGAATTTTTTACAAGAAAAACTGTTAAAAGCTTGTATAAATGATACTTCCGGTTATCCGATATACACTAAAAACTAATGAGCTCTTCCCACATTAGTATGGAATGGATACACAAAATTTCAAATTTTTCTGATTGATAGTATTTGAGTAATCGTGTCCACAAGATCCATACACACACACACACACACAGACACACACAGACACACATACATACCTACAGACATCATTGTAAAAATGTTAAAATCGGATTCTGGGGACATCAAAACGTGCTTATTCACTGAAATATCTATATCCGATTTTTAGCACGATCCCTATACCTCCCTTACCTAGGGTAGCGGGAGGTAAAATATGTTCTCTCATATGATTGTGCCAGAGATTGTCGTATTTATTTACGCTGTATTCATAAAAAGGAAACAATTTCAAAAGTTGTATTGCCACCATATTTATAATAGATTATTTACATATATAAGTTTTATTACACCATAGTACTTTCTACATACGTACATATTTTTACAATTACAAAATAATTATGAAATTCTTAAAGATAATATGCTAACACACAGCTGTTAGGTTTTTTATATGAATCTTTACATGTCGATTCAACGCACTCTTTTCAGTGAATTGTTTATTGCAAACTGAACATTCATATTTTTTGATACCACTATGAATCAATAAATGTTTCGTTAAATTTGTTTTTTGTCTGAATTCTTTACCGCAAACAGAGCACTTAAAGTCCTTAATATCTCTATGAATTTTTTCATGTTCTTGCAAATATCTTTTTCTAAGAAACTTTTTATTACAAACAGAGCACTGAAATTTTTTAATTCCAACATGACCTTCTATATGTTGAGCTAAATATCTTTTAACAGAAAATGTCTTTGAACAAATAGCACACTGAAAATTTTCTGCACTTGTATGTATCCGTTTGTGAATCATTAATGCAGATTTAGAAGCAAAGGATTTATTACAAGTTGAACAATCATATTGTTTCACAATGATATGTCTTTCCATGTGTAAATTAAAAAAATATTTTCGACGGTATATTTTATAACAAATACAACATTTATAAAAATTTTCAAAAACTTTCGTTTGAACATTGCTAGTAAATATTTGGTTTTCATCTTGATTAAAACTACACAAAATACTTGTATCATTTAGAATACAATCAATATCATATTTCGGTAGAGGTGTCTCCATAGGTACTTCAGTTGTTTCGAATTGTTGTTCAGCACATTCTTCCTTTATTTCTTGTTTTAAAGAGAGGATCTCTTCTTCGTCGTATTCACTGTCCTTCGTGGATAGCTCGCCCTGTTCGTCATTTACTTCTATTTTAATTTCGGATGATATTTTATATCTCTTTTTATTATTTTCCATGCACATTTTCTTAAATTTGTAAAAAGATTGAAGAGAAAACTGACAAATGGAACATATGTGCAGGGAGTCGTCCTTTTCTGGAATTATCTGAAATAAAAATGTTGTTCTTAAAAAATGCAAATGAATGAAAAGAACATTTCAAATTCTATAATAAATGGAAGATTATTGAAAATATAGAAGAACGCTAAGAAAATGGGGAATATCAAATACGTTAATAACAGGAATTCAGAGCCTATATTCAAAGACTAAGAGCTATGTAAGAGTGAAACAAGACACCTCCAATGCATTTGAAACTACAGCCGGAGTAAGACAAGGATGCATTTTGAGCCCGCTTCTGTTTACGCTAATTCTTGACGAAGGAATAAAAGAGACAAAGAAAGAAGTAAAGAAATACTACATAGGAAATTGGAAATTGAGAAGAGTGGAAATAGCAGAATTATGCTATGCAGATGACATGGTCATCATAGCAGAAGACGAAAAAACCTTAATAAGGAATATAGAAATATATGATAAAGCGCTACAAAAATTAAACATGAAGATCAATAAAGAAAAAACGAAAACCATGATACTAGGAAGAAATGAACAACACCACACGATACAACTAAAAAACGAAAATCTACAGCAAGTGCAAAAATTTAAATACCCGGGGGGCAATGATCTCAGAAGATGGAAGATTTGATGAAGAAATAAAAGAAAGAAGAACAACAGGAGGCAAAATATTCAATAGCATCAAACACAGCTTCTTAGGAAAGAAAGAAATACCGAAAGAGACCAGAGTACAAATATTTAAGAAAGTAGTGACGCCTATACTCATACACGGAGCTGAAACATGGACATTAACGCAAAGACAAAAAGAAAAAAATACGGCTATCGAAATAAGATTCTTGAAAAAATAGAGGGGAAAACAAGACTGGACAGAATTAAAAACACAACCTACAGACAAAACTTAAAAGTAAAAGCAATAGAAGATAAGATAGCAGAAGGACAGATGAGATGGTATGGGCATGTAGAAAGGATGGGAGAGGAGAGAATAGTTAAAAAAGTGTTTGAAGCAAAAATTGGAAGAAAGAAACCACGAGGACGACCAAGAAGAACGTGGTGGAAGAAGTAAAGGAGGCAGCGCAAAGAAGAGGTCTAACTTGGGAAGAAACGAAGACAGCAACACAAGATAGAGCAGAGTGGAAAGAAATATGGAGAAGACCAACGAATGAGAATTCAACCCCCTCCCCCGCAGGCCGGGGGAACGCCTTACACCCGTGAGGGTAGAAAGGTGCAGGATTAAGAAAGTAAGTAGAAGTAGTTATTTATTGTTTGAAGAATCATCCTGGGATACAAAGACATACTAGGTTAAAAAAACAGGCGTTTTGCTATGAATGGCTCGTATTTTACAGGGTGGGGCAGAATGACCTCCCTGATTTGAACGGTTAATTGTAAGAAAACGGTTCAAGATACATCAAAAAAGTTTTTATTGCTCGAAAGTACATATAATGCCGGTTTATTTTCACGTTTTTTGGAAAATGATATCCAAGTGGCGGCCTTATTATTATAGTGGCAAATTTAAATTATATACTTAACACCTTTCTTGAGTTTAATGAGTTAAATAATATTTGGATTTGGAGGCTTGAGTTTGATTGAAAAGTGACAGTTTGCATTATAGACCAAGGTTAATAACAAATTATTATTGACCTAGGTTACCATGGTTACAAGCAAGCGGTAGTGAAAAACAATTTCTCATGTCAAATAAAGGTAAATAATAGTGGGTTCCTAGGCTAGTAGTGAAAAAAAAAAATGTTATTTTTCTCAATTTTTTTTAAAGTGGATATTATTCGTTTTGAAATGTTGCTCCTCATTTGTTTTCTTTTTTTCTGGTGTTCGTAAAATATTTATAAATGTCAAACTATCATAAAAGAAAATAAATCCCGGGTTCTACAATTAGTATTTTCACCACCCACTATGATAATATAAAAACACGTTCCTCATTCGAATAAATAGTCTTTATTTAGTTTATTTTATACAAACAAATAACAATATAAAATAATATTGTTTCTAGAACGCATTAAGTCCTGACTATTGCCAAAAATTAATGGAACTTTTGACAATTCTTTTTAAAATTGTGAAGATACCAAAAACAACTTTACATTTTGCCATAAAATGAACAAGAGAGTAGCAAATTGCATAAAACTAAAATATCATGTTAAATCCCTATGTACACTCCTATACCGGATGGTATAATCATTTATAGCCCGATTCACAAAACAGTTTAAGCTAATCCTCATTTTTGGATTAGCGACTTATACTCTAATTTTGACCGTTTATATGTTAAAATATAGTCTAATCTATTCCTAGCATCTACCTTTATTGATAATATCATGAAAATTAAATTTTAAATACCGGAATAGAATAGAATTCACTAATCCAAAAATGAGGATTACCTTAAACTTTTTTGTGAATCGGGCTGATAAGTTTTATATTTAAACATATAACAAAAACGGCAATCATAAATTATGTCAGTGTTAATATTTATTAGATATAAAGAAAAGATACTTACATAATCGGGAAGAACATATTTAACAAATTTGTTAAACAGACTGTCTTGCTCAGCAAAAGAAAGCTTTCTTAGATTTCCGTCTCGTAGACACATGAAACATATGTAAGGCAAATATTGCATTTTGTAAAATAAATATCACTATTTTCACAAAAGTATCACCAATGCACGCTCTGGGAACTTCATATCTACACTATGGCTGTACTCTGGCTGTACTAACTACTAATAAAGTGAAGCTACTGTTTCCCAGATGTAAGAGAAAGAGTGGGGGAAGCGGGCCTAGTTTTGTATAGTGTGTTATGTGTGTTGGACGTGTTTTTGAAAGTTTGTGTTATTTTAACTATTTTTACCTTTCGTCACCTTTAGGTAAGGAAAGTATTGTTTTTGGTCAAAAAATTCGGTGGTGAGTTTTTAATGAATAAGCACGTTTTAGGGTCCCTACAATACGAATATACTATTTTTAAGATGATGTCTGTATGTGTGTGTGTGTGTGTGTGTCCGTCTATTTCATATATGTAGTGATTATTTTCACAATTTTGTTTATTTTATTTAAAGAATAGGTTTTTGTTATTGTATTTTATATGTTTTATTTTTTGTATACGTTATTATTGTCATAATAAAATATATAATTTAATTTTCACTATTTTCGTTTTTATGTATCTATCTACCTACCTTGCTACTTTTTCAATGCAGTTACATTTTTCATATTAATTGTTATTTATTATCGTAAAATATAACAAAATAAGGATTCACAGTAAAAATTCTTAAATTATATTAATTTATCAATAGTTTCACATCATCCATATTATATATCTGTGAAACTAAATATGTATTAATTTATTTATTTATTTATTTCGAAATATGATATATGTCAATAAAACTTTTCGCCACAAATTGTATTATTTACATTTATAATTGCAATATAGAAGTTAAATTATTTCGTTAAAAATAATTGAGAAATATTACTGGTAGGCTCCAACCTGCCTGGTAGGTTATAGTAGACATGGCGTCCAATTGTGTACGGCCAGCAGCGCTCATCCGCCACTCTATATTTACTTATAGCTCGTTGGTTCCCGCCATCATTCTTTTTAACAGATTACCTTCCTCTTAATTTCTTAGCCCTCAAATTTTGTTGCTAACTTGCCACTTTCAATTTTTATGTTATATCTCTTTGTTTCCTCTAGCAATATGTACGTGGGGGTATTACGGTCTACCCCTAAAATCCAGCGAAAAATCGTTCTATACACATAAGGGTGAAATTAAATATTGAAATTTGAATTTGACATTTTTAAAACAGTGTTTTAGTTAAAACAAGGCTTGTGCTACCAGCCACTGTCTTTAAAATGTCTCGAACATACTCTCATATACTTGGAAATTTGTTTTATAGAACGTAAAACATACTTCCAAGCTTGAAATCTATCTAATGTTTGTTGAATGCCTGCATTTGTGGTTATAGTCACTTTATTTTTACCTATTTTTGGAAAAATGTGGAAACTTAAATGAGTTTCCCTACTCATAAGCGAATGACACCCGTATACGCAACACATAATATTGGTTTTACCGCGTTTTGCAACATTCATTTTCGTATAAAAGAAATACTTTTAAAAAAATGTATGCTAACTCGCACCTACCGTCATGCACTAGTTTAAAATTTAGTCACCAGATGTCATATCGATTCTCTACAGTTGTCAATATACGTCTTGTTAGTTCATATCATTAAAGAGCGTCTTCATTAATATGTAATTTTATAGTATGCCTCTTCAAGCTACTAGATTGCGTAAATGTCTTTTGGCAATTTTTACAAGTATACGGCTTTTCTCCTGTATGTGTTCTCATATGCTTTGTTAAATTTGTTCTTTTCGTCGTTTTATAGGGACAAAGCTTACACCGGTAGGGCTGTTCCCCCGTGTGGTTGCGTATGTGTTCTCTGAGATGACTATTTTGTGTAAATGTCATATTGCATTTGGGACACTGGTATGGCCGTATATTATTATGGGTGCGTTTGTGAACTATTAAATCACCTTTAAAAGTAAACGCTTTTTGACAAATATCACACACGTGTGGTCTTTCTCCCGTGTGTATTAGTATGTGTGTGTTTAGATTGTCTTGCCGTGAAAATGTCTTCTTGCAAGTCTCACACTTGAAAGGTTTCTCGCCAGTGTGAACACGACTATGGCTTTCTAATTGGGATCTAAATGAGAAAGTTTTACTACACTCGGTGCACTTAAATTTTCGCAATCTATATTTATTTTTCAATTCTTCATTGCAACTATTAACACTGGATGTTTCGTTGGCATCTGCAACAAAGATAAAAATATATTCAATTGCTTTATATTGTTTTTACCTTCCGTCAAAAGGAAGGTATTGTTTTTGGTCAAAAAATTCGGTGGTGAGTTTTTAACGTATAAGCACGTTTTAGGGTCCCTACAATACGAATGTACTATTTTTAAGATGATGTCTGTATGTGTGTGTGTGTCCGTGTGTTTTACAGCAATTTGTTTAAATTCAATACGTTAGTCTCACTGGGTTGGAAAGGGCACCACGGAAGCCCTTCAAAAACTTGTATACACTAAAATATAGTATAATCTGTCATATTCTGCCTTAAGTCAGCATATTCCATTAACACATAAGAAAAAACACGTGTCCAAAGATTTTACTCAAAAATGCTTTTTACACCGCAAAACGACGATTTCTGATGTTTGTAGATATTGTTACCCTTTTTACCTTCCGTCAAAAGGAAGGTATTGTTTTGGTAAAAAAATTCGGTGGTGAGTTTTTAATGAATAAGCACGTTTTAGGGTCCCTACAATACGAATGTACTATTTTTAAGATGATGTCTGTATGTGTGTGTGTGTGTGTCTGTCTGTGTGTGTGTGTGTGTGTGTGTCAAATTTTTCTCCGACGATAACTCCAAAACTACAATTCTAAAAATTATGATTTTTTCATATTCCTCTTCTTTACAACCATATGAAGAGCTGATTAGATTTTGGTTATAATTGGTCAACCGGAAGTATCCTTATTTGAAGTTCTTAACAGTTTTTCTTGAAAAATCGCAGCTAAATATCATTTTCGACATTTTATGTGATTATCAATAGAAAGAATATCTTATTCTCTATACGGTTCGATTATGCATTTTCCTTCATATTCAATAGATATAGAGTTATAGAGAGATTAACTTTCGAAAATCAGTCAGCTTTGCAAAAATTATGAAAACAATAAATATAATAAAAAATCTGTTGTAGCTAGCACAAAACCTTCCGTCAATTCGATGTATTTTGTATATATCCCATACCAAAAGTTCCTTGAAAAAGATTCTGTATATCCTATAAAATTGTAACACGAACACACTATTTTTTACAAATTCTATACCGAAAGTTCCTTTCCCTATTATTAGGGGTCGCTGTTTCTTACTCTTCTCTTTTAATCATTCCTGTCCAACGCACCTTCTTCACACAATTCTTCCTCTCTCTAATCTTCTGCTACACAGTCCTTCCATCTTCTTCTCTGTGGAGGGACACTCTATCACATTCACACATAACTTTCTGACCCTATACTTTCAACTTTGGTTTTGCATTTGACACTGACATCTGTCAATTAAATTTTTCTGAATATATCTGTTGTTTCCATAATTTTAACAAAGCTGACTAATTTTTGAAAGTTAATCTCTCTTAATGTCTTTATAACTCTATATCTATTGAATATGAACGAAACTGTGTAATCGAACCGTATAGAGAATAAGATATTCTTTCATATTGATAATCACAAAATGTCGAAAAATAATATTTAACTGCGTTTTTTCAAGAAAAACTGTTAAAAACTTCAAATAAGGGTACTTCCGGTGGATCAATTATAACCAAAATCTAATCAACTCTTCATATGGATGTACAGAAGAGGAATACGAAAGAATTATAATTTTTAGAATTGTAGTTTTGGAGTTATCGTCGGAGAAAAATTTGACACACACACACACACACAGACAGACACACACACACACATACAGACATCAGTTATCGTCGGAGAAAAATTTGTCACACATGACCATACATACACACGGACACACACACACACACACACACACATACAGACATCATCTTAAAAATAGTAAATTCGTATAACTACAACTACTTAAAACGTAATAATCTATTACCAAATTCTGCTTTCCTTACCTTAGAATTGGGCGTAAGCCTGTTAGGTATTGTAATTAATAATAATAATAATAATAATAATTAAGATTTATAGCAACGTTGCTAAGACTTTACAACTTTCTTACAAAATTGGGCTGAATATCTCAAATTACAATATTTATTTAAAGACAAAAATAATGAAGGTGTTTGCTAGCTAATGATGTTATAGTCTATTTGAGAATGACTGGCAGTAATAAATAATTCTGTCAAAGACATTCCAGTGGCGCGCCAATAATTGTTTGCACAGGGATAGTCGAAATGACTAAATTCGGTAGAGTTATGGACAACGCCAGTTATCATTCGCGAGTAAGTGAAAAACTTCCAACAAGTGCGTGGAGAAAACATGACATAGAACAGTAGCTATCGTCAAAAAATATTGATTTTGAGATGGGAATTGTCAAAACTGAGCTTTTGGCTATAGCTAAATTACATAGACATAAATTTATTCATCATGTTATTGATGATATGGCAGCGAATCGCGGTATTACTGTCCTTCGTTTACCGCCCTATCACTGCGAGCTCAATCCAATTGAATTAGTTTGGGCTCAAGTTAAAGGTGAAGTAGCGCGAAACAACACCACTTTTAAATTGGACAATGTGAAAAAACTTTTTATGGATGCATTAAAACATGTGACTGCCGATAATTGGAAAAACTGTATTCAACATGTCATAAAGGAAGAAGACCAAATGTGCAAACTTGACCATCTGATAGACGAAACGATCGAGCCATTTATAATTTCAGTAGGACAAGATTCAGAATCAGATTCTGATTTTTAATAATTTATGTATAAATATATAAGTATATGTAATGTAATATGTATATTTAATAGAAATATGACAGGTATCAATATCTTGACAACACACATGAAATAAGTATAAATTTTAGTACGTAACAAATAAAAATGTAAATATTGAATGTATGTATGTAAATATTAAAAACTTTTATTTTTAGTAAATGTATAAACAGATCACTCTACAAATCCTATCTACGTGTATGACACAGTCCGACGGGGATTATCGGACGGCATTTCTATTGTTCGACAAGTAAGTTTCGTTCCAGGTACAAAGCGTGCGGCTTATTTTGACCATCCTAGTGTAGTTACAACTGATTTTTCTGGTAGTTTTATTTGCCGCATTGCTGGCAAAAATCCAATACTACTCTTGCAAATAATGATTTATTACTGCCAGTCATTCTCAAATAGACTATAGCATAATTTAGAACAGACTTTAAGTTTAAATATACTCTTCTCAAAGTTTTTCGCTGAATCCCTAAATTGCAAAAATAAATTAACAAATGCAATTTTATATTTATTACAATATGTACAATTTTTATTATTTAATAAATTTATATCCAGAATACATTAACTTAACGTTTAAAAAGTAACAAAATATATACACAACGTAATCACATATTTGGAAATGATATTATGTTCTGTTAGTTCATATCATTAAACAGCGTCTTCATTTGGATGTAACCTTACTATATGCCTCTTCAAGTTGCTAGACCTTGTAAATGCATTTTGACAATGTTTGCAGTTATACGGCTTTTCTCCTGTATGTGTTCTCATATGATCTGTCAAATGTATTCTTTGTGTCGCGTGATACGCGCATAGTTTACACTGGTATGGCTTCTGTCCTGTGTGTGTTCTCATATGAGTTGTTAAATTTGAATTTAAAGTTGCTTTATAGGGGCAAAACTTACATCGGTAGGGCTTTTCCCCCGTGTGGATGCGGATGTGTCTAGTGAGATCATCATTCTGTGTAAATGTTTTATTGCATTTTGGACACTGGTATGACCGTATATTATTATGGATGCGTTTATGCTTTATTAAATCACCTTTAAGAGTAAACGCTTTTTGACAAAAGACACACACGTGTGGTCTTTCTTCCGTGTGTATTAGTATGTGTGTGTTTAGTTTGTCTTGCCGTGAAAATGTCTTCTTGCAAGTCTCACACTTGAAAGATTTCTCGCCAGTGTGAACACTACTATGTGTTTCTAATTCATATCTAGATAAGAAAGCTTCGTTACACTCGGCGCACTTAAATTTTTGCAATATACATTTATTTTTCAGTTCTTCATTGCAACTATCAACACTGGATATTTCACTCACATCTGCAACAAAAACAAAAAGTATTGACATTTTTTTCCAAAATTCGATATTTCATCCTTTATTTCATTTAAAAAATGATCCAGAATGACTAGTAGTCACGTGACTTGAAAAAGTTCTGATAATGATCAAAATTATGTTACCTATATTACCGACATTTTGGAAAAGTCAGCGGCGTTACGAATGGGGGATTACACCATTTTTTTTTATAATTTCATCTAAAAATATTAGGAAAACTAAGACTATTGATGAAAATCCGGTGAAAAAATTCCTATTAATAAGCGAGTTATGGTTTCCCGAATTTTGAAAAGATTGACGTGACGTCACATATATATGTTTTTTTATCAAACTGTTTTCATCATGGACCTAAATGTTCTTGAAATATATGCTATTTTAAGTTATATTTACATAAAAATAAATTAATATTATAACACTGTACAAGTCTACATACTTTATAATTACAGGTGTATTTAAATTATTAAATTTAATGCAAGAAATTTGTGTTAAAATAAAAACTGTTTGAAAACTGTAGTACAGGAATGTTAGCCCCTCCTTTCGAATTTGAATTTCTTAACTTCCATTGGTAGTAATCCCACCTCCTAACACGCTATTTCTAATGCATGTATAGGCGGTTTCTCGGCCGCCAATCAAAATATTTTCATATTAGTGTCGAAGCGCTATAACAAAAAACCCTTTATTTCCGAAAAATCTCAATTATACCATTTCATTTTTTTATTAATATTCGTTATTCAGCATATACATTCGTAATTTTTTACTATTTTCCTTTAATTCGATTGAGCCGTAATCCCCCATAATGAAATTTTTGTCATACTGTTTTTTACCTTCCGTCACCTTTAGGTAAGGAAGGTATTGTCTTTGGTCAAAAAATTCGGTGGTGAGTTTTTAATGAATAAGCACGTTTTAGGGTCCCTACAATACGAATTTACTATTTTTAAGATGTCTGTATGTGTGTGTGTGTGTGTGTGTGTGTGTGTGTGTGTGTGTGTGTGTGTGTGTGTGTGTGTGTGTGTGTGTGTGTGTGTGTGTGTGTGTGTGTGTGTGTGTGTGTGTGTGTGTGTGTGTGTGTGTCCGTGTGACAAATTTTTCTCCGACGATAACTCCAATACTACAATTCTAAAAATTATAATTCTTTCGTATTCCTCTTCTGTACATCCATATGAAGAGTTGATTAGATTTTGGTTATAATTGATCCACCGCAAATACCCTTATTTGAAGTTTTTAACAGTTTTTCTTAAGAAAACGCAGTTAAATATTGTTTTTTGACATTTTGTTATTATACATATTAAAGAAAATATTCTTCTCTATACAGTTTGATTATACATTTTCCTTCATATTCAATAGATGTAGATTTAAAGCATTATAAAGAAATTAATTTTCAAAAATTAGTCAGCTTTGCTATTTATTATGGAAACAGCTGCTCATTCAAAAAATTCTAATTGACAGATGTCTGTTGCAAGTGCAAAACCAAATATGGAAAGTATGAGATCAAAAATTAGTATGTCATAGTGTTCCTCGCAAGTGGCATGCAGTGAAAGGCTAAAGAGAAGATGGAAGGACTGTATCGCAGAAGACTTGAGAAAGGAAGGACTGTGTGAAGAAGATGTGTTGGACAGGAATGAGTAGAAGAGAAGAGGAAACAGCGACCCCTAAAAAAATCGGGGAAAGCTGAAGAAGAAATGAAGGAAGTGTCAAGTGCATTTTACTTAGTGTATGTTTATGTTATAATTTTATTGGATTTATAGAACCTTTTCAAATGAACTTTTGGTATGGAATTTGTAAAAAACAGTATGTGTTCGTGTCCGATTTTACATGAAACTGTTCCACGGTCCTTTTGGTATGGGATTTGTACAAAATACATCGAATTGACGGAAGGTCTTGTGCTGGCCACAACAGATTTTTTTAGTTTAGTTTGTAGTTTCACATGTTTGGCCTTTTGTACATTCATTACATTGAAAATCTTTTATTCCTAAATGAATTTTTAAAATCCTTACAAATTAAACAAGTATAAATCTTATCACTAACTAAAATATTTTCATCAGTGTTAATTTTATTGTTACCTACCGGAAACTATATTATCGTCAGGGTCATCATAATTCTTCTCACTTTTGTCAATTATATCAACGCAGCTGTTATTTTCAAGATGATTGTTTGTTTGCGATGGACTTTCCTCCTTCGTTATACCTTGTACATCACCAAATTCACTGTCGTACGGATTTTCTGCTAGCGGGTCTTCTTTAATGAAAATTTCTTCTACCATTGAATATTTTACTTCTAGATTATCACTCTCATTTAAGACTTCTTCTTTAATACAAATATCATCATTTTTATAAATATTTGTTTCTGTCATACACTTGTCTACCACGTCTGTTGTGATCCTTGCTTCCAGACGTAGGCTGTTCTCCACGCATTCTTTCTTAAATGTACTAAACAACTGAAGATTTTTTTCGCAAACAGAACAGATACGCAGCGGAATCCTCAACTTGATGATAGTCTGAAACATAAATTTTAATTGACAAAAAAAAAACACGTAATGAATGTACAATATTTGTTCGAAATAATTTTATATTTATTTTTAACTTTCGCCACAAAAGGTGAGAGAAATATAGCGATTGTTCTAAATATTGCATATTAAGAATTTGATAAATAGGTAAATGCCGTCCCTAGAATCTAATTTTATTATTTTTATTATTTATTTTGTATGTGTTTGTAAATATTGTTACTCCTGTAGCTCAAATACTATCATTCAGAAAATTTTGAAACCATCTATTCTTTTTACTTCCTTGTACGAAGTAAAGGAAGTATTGTAATCGCGAAAAAATTCGGTTTCCAGATTTCAACGGAAATATCCATTTTGACCATCCCTGAATCCATTTTGACTAATTTCGTTGTGACGTCTGTACGTACGTACGTATCTCGCATAACTGAAAAACGGGAAGCCGTAGAAAGTTAAAATTTTGTATTTAGGACTGTTATAACATCTAGTTGTGCACTTCCCTTTTTGGTCATTGCATAACTTTCAGAAGTAGTACTTTACTTGAAGCCCATAATAGATTTTAATGGAAAACTATATTAAAATATAATCCAAAACTTTTCAAATTTGGTATATAAGACTTTTATATCAATGGGAATAACATAATAGATTTCAGTAAAAATGGTCTACCCGGAAGTGATACTTTACTTGAAGCCTATAGTTGATTTTAATGAAAAACTATATTAAAATATAATCCAAAACATTTCAAATTTGGTATATAATACTTTTATATCAATGGAAATAACATAATAGACTTTGGTTAAAATAGTCTAACCGGAAGTGATACTTTATTTGAAGCTATTATCAGTTTTTCTTGAAAAAAATAGTGTGTTATTTTGAATTTAACAATAAATGCTTCAAATAAAAGTTTTAGAGAATTGAATTTTGCGTCGAAAACTGCAAGATGATTAAATTAGTTCTTTGTATAAGCGAGTTATGTAAATTTAAACATTATGTACTTTTTGGTTTCTGTAATTAAGTTTGCTATGAATTAGGACAAGAAATAACAAAAAAAATAAAGAATTTAATATCAATGTCAAATTATGTCAAATACGTGCAATTTTATGATTGGGTCTGTTATTATACATATTTTAATTATTAACAAAATATGTATAGTGTAACAGGTGTACAAGGAAGTCATGTGGTGTCCACATCAGATATTTTTACCTCTCGCTACGAAAGGTACTGGATTCATGCTAAATATCGCAAATTCAGATTTTAGTGAACAAGCACCTTTTAAGGTTCCTAAAATACGATTTTAACATTTTTACGATGTGTGTGTGTGTGCGTGTGTGTGTGGATGTGAGTGTGTGTATATGTGGATGTTGAGAGGACGTTTCCTCAAAAACTCTAATACTTAAGACCAATTTAACTACGTATTCCTCAATCTGACATTCATGGGAAGAGCTGAAAAGATTTTGGTAATAATTGGACAACCGGAAGTAGTAGTTTCTTAGAAAAATTCTTCTAAATATTATTTTTTGGAAATTTTTGTTATTACAAATATTGAAGAACATAAAATTCTCTATCTAATACACATAAATTATCTTATTATATCTTCTATAGATTTAAAGATGACATGATTTAATTTTTCTACAGTCAATGGGAGATGCTGGGCAAAGCTAATCGTAGATGGCAGCAGGTAACTAGGTTATGTTGCCGCGCGAAATTTGAAAGCAGGTGTCATGAAACTGATGACTGACAGTTCGAATTTGTTTGTGTTTGGGGTAGGTTGGGGCTGATTGGGTCACGATTAAAAATGTATAATACGTGGAAATTAAAAGCAATAAAAACTGAATTAATAAATCGGGGAGTTAGTCTACGTAGCAATAAGCAAGTGTTAATGGACAGGTATTTGTTATTTTCAATATCTAATCACAAGTGAATAAATATTGGTTTTTTATTTGTAGGTTGAAGGTCTATGACAGAAATAATAATTTTGATACTATTATACACAACTTTAGGAATAAAGAGTTCTTTTACAGCATCATCTTCATATTCATATAATAAACATACATTATGGCAATGGGCGCTTGTTCCATAGAAGTTTAAAAGGCCTAAAACATTATATTTAAAAATTATAATTTTCGAAAATTCATGTCCGTGATTCATGTGCATTTTCAAAGTGTTGCCACACATCCCATAAGTAACTAAGTAAAAAACAAATATTCCAATGTCAAGAATTTGACAGCTCGGTCGGCTTTTGTTTTTTGCATAAAGTTGTGAGAAACATGTCGTGTTTGGTATCAAATGAGAGGTATCGACAAGGGCTGCCATGCAGAAATGTCAAAATTTTGACAGCTCGATCAGCTTTTGTTTTTTGCATAAAGTTGTCAGAACCATGTCGTGTTTGGTATCAAATGAGAAGTATCGTCGAGGGCTGCCATGCAGAAATGTCAAAATTTTGACAGCTCGATCAGCTTTTGTTTTTTGCTTAAAGTTGTCAGAACCATGTCGTGTTTGGTATCAAATGAAAGGTATTGTCGAGGGCTGCCATGCTGAAATGACAAAAATTTGACAGCTCGATCAGCTTTTGTTTTTTGCTTAAAGTTGTCAGAACCATGTCGTGTATGGTATCAAATGAGAGGTATCGTCAAGGGCTGTCATGCATAAATGTCAAAATTTTGACAGCTCGATCGGCTTTTGGGAGGGGCAAGTTGCGTAGGCAGTTTGAGTGAGCAGGTTGCGTGGGCATTTTGGGTGGGCAGGTTGCGTGGGTCGTTTGGGTGGGCATATTGCGTGGGCAGGTTGCGTGAGTAGTTTGAGTGGGCTGTTTGGTTGGGCGGGAAAAAAATATTTTGAAAGACTCTTAGCGGTAGCACTTTGCGTTTAAATTGTTCCTAGACGGATTAGACATACGTAAAACTATTATATAACACTACCGGCGGAGCCGAGTTTTCGCTAGTTATTATACTATGTTGTAAATTTGTTATGTATAGTTATGGAAGCCTATTATTGGATATATCCGTTGGTTTCCCGAATATAAATAAATAAATAAATACCTCTATGATAACTTTCAACCATAAAATCACTCCGCTCAAAATGATCCGAACAAATACGTGTTTGTGGAGTAGCACAGGCCTTGTTTTTACTAAAACACTGTTTTAAGATATGTCAAATTCAAATTTCAATATTTAATTTCACCCTTATGTTTAAAGCACGATATTTTTTTTTTGAAATGTTTGTGTAAATATAAACTGTGTTCTGCGTTAAAATCATATTTTGATAAATTTGATATTATTTATTTTTATTATTAAATAATGAAATTTGACATTTGATAAATAAAAAGTAGCTATATTTATTGTCATTTGTTATCTGTTATACATGTAGAATTAATATCACAAACATGAAAGTTAGGGGGATTAAACGATTAAACCTTTTTATGTTCCCTTAATTTTGCCAGTCAACAGCTCATTCTCTGCTGGTTTGGTTTAGATAAAATCTCTACAAAATTTTTGAAACAATGTTATGTATTCCTCATTACACTGAGGTATTTAAAAGTTAGTAGCTTCACATAAGAAGGGTGACAAAAAAATGTTACAGACCAGTCAGTAATCAGCTTTTTCATAAAATCTATGAAAAAGTTGTTTTAAGTAGAATGTTCTGTTTTCTCAAGGAGATGAGATTTTAATTCCAGAGCAGTGTGGCTTTTGTAATAATTGATTCAGAGAAATTGTACATGAACATAAATGACTTCAGATTTCAATATAAGTTCTTAAGTTATTCAATTCAATACCTTTAAAGAAAAATAAAATGTTAGGTACTTACAATTTCAGGTATAAGATATTGTATTTGAGTAACAATTTTGTTGTCCACTACGATGGATTTGTTATCATTTGAGCACATAAAGCACAAATCAATCATAGAACGCATGTTTAATAAATAACACTCTAATCACTTTCACTACACAATAACAAGAAAATACTTATTTACAAACAAATGACTTTTATTTGACAGAAAAGAGGTTAACACATGTAAGCAAAGAAGCAAACAGTTGAAGCAGTGTTGCCATCCGCGTGAAATTAAAAACAGCCTTCCACCAATATTTTTATTAGTGATCTACCGTTTTGTAAAGTGCTGGGAACATACATTGGCTACGCCAACTTCAGGTTGTCGGCATATGAGTACGATTTTAAAATAACAGTGTAGAAAGGTAATTGCAGTACAGCAATAATAATTTTAAAAGATTTTGATTCAGTAATTTTAACAGTATGTGTATGTGCTATTATAAAATATAGTTATTTATGTACCTAGTACAAAAAATTGCATATTACAGCAGAGCTTGAGTTTGCTTTCCGAGGCGAAGCCGAGGTAAAGCAAACAAGCGAGGCTATAATATGCATTTTTTGCCGAGGTACATATTACATTTTTCTGTCTACCTTACTTTACGTAATAGATCTAGAAATAAATACACGTTTTTTTAAATTCGTAAAATCTTATTATTTATTATATGAATAATGATTGGATAATATATATCTTCTGCCATTTTCACAAAATTTTAATTCTTAGCTCTGTTTTAGTTTAAAGGAAGATACACTACACTCACAGACACATCAACACTATTTGACAGGTGAAAATAAACAAAACCAACAAAATTACCTCGAAAACAACTCTATCCAGCAGCATCTTAGATTAACAATTCAATTAGTCATGTCAAAATTAATAATTTTTAGTATAGTTAATTTCATTATTAATTGCGCACATATTTAAATTAAATTTATTATTAAAATAATATTTTTATTTGCTCGTTTGATATTTGTTATTTACAACTCCGGTGGTACACACAATTGCAATAATCATAAAATCGTAGTAGGCTTAGCGTACGAAAAAGGTTTGCGGACGAAAAGTTATAACGTTCAGAAAAGTGTCATTTCTCGTCCGAAAATAAGTACGTAAAATTTCACTTTTCGTATAGGTAGACAGAAAAATATTTTAAAACACTTTTATATTACGAGTATATCATGTCATTCAGCAAAAAATATATAAAATAAAAATTCTAACACAAAATATGAAGTACCCCACTCTAACATTGGTGTTAGCTAGAACCGTGCTAACTATTTGACACATACTTCAGGGTTATAAAGAAAATCAGTGATGCCACTATACTAATTAAACCGAAAATGTACCGATATGCATATTTAATACATTTGGTTTCATTATTTTAAATTGTTTAATATGATTTGTCTCTGGACTTGTTTTTAAGATAAATTATTTAGAATATTGAAGCCAAATGTATTGAATATGCCTGTCAATACATTTTCGGTTTAATCAGTATAGTGGCATCACTGATTTTTGTTGATAACCCTGAAGTATGTGTCAAGTCGTAGTCAAGGTTTTAACTAATACCGGTCTTATGCCCATATTCATAAACACTCGTAAAGTTTCAAAACGGTTTGTTATAATATTTGACAAATAGAATCAAACTTGACAAATAAAATTTCGATTTTTCTTTCAATGTCGACTATTTTCATTGGATAAAAATTATAACAAACCGTTTAAAATTTTTACGAGTGTTTATGAATACGGGCATTAGAACCGTGATCGTGGTACGAGCTATTATGGATAAAAAGCCCATCATATAATATTAGGCATTTACGAAAATTCTATCGGTAGATACCAACCACACCTACCGAATGCATTCGGAAACACAATTGGTTAATAGTTACCGTCTTCGAAAATTGTATCATATCTACCAGATCCATCTACTTGATCCATGAATTGTGGATCAAGTAATTCAGCCGGTAAATGCGGTAAATGAAGAATGTAACCTCAAAAAAGGTAGAGATGCCAAGCGAAGTTGGAATCAGAAGTAGATTTCAGAAGTTAATTATGTTAATACAGAAAACAAAACGAGATAACGTTTAACTACGTCAAATTTCAAATATGTTTCATCTTTCAACTGCATTTCATAGGTTATAAATCTACCCTGTTTACCACTTGCGTTCTTAAAGTATCTATCCCGGTAGCTGTAATCTGATGAACAGCTGTTTACCGGTATATACCGGTAACAGTTCACCGGTAGAATTTTCGTAAATGCCTATTATAACATATTACAAAAGGCGTCGAAAGTAATACTATAGAAATACATTTCAAGTCAAATTATAAAAAAAAAAATAGTTTAACAATGGAAATTACCGATGTTTATTTGTTTTTATTTGACATTAAATTTTTGACAAATTATTTTGAATATTATAATAATATACCAATCTTGAATCATTTTATACTTTCTTTTTGTGTTTAATTTCACTTTTAATAATTATATAAAATTATTTTCTGATAAGAGTAAAATTATGAAATCTGTCAGATCAGTTGTACAGAATTTCGTTTTATGGAAATCTATAAGACGTTCATTTATTGACTTTCCGTACGCTATAGGTCTATAAAATTATAGAAATTTAAGAGAATGGCTAGAATTCAAGCATAAGCTTTATTACTTGTGCGCGATCTATAATAGATTATTATAAACATAGTTATTTGTTATACAAGACAATAAAGAGAAAATTTATCGACAAATGGAAGGTACGAGTCGTAAAGACTCTTTACCGTCATGTACAATATATTATTTTATTTTGTACTTGATTTTTTTCTTTACTTATGCATTATTATTATTTTTATAAGGTGTAGATAAAAATTCAAAGTCTATATAAAAAATTACTTTTTCTACAGTCACTATAGAAAGTAGCCATTTGCGCTCTCTTTTGTCAACGCAAAATGTCACTTTGCCGCTCATGCGCGACAAAGTAGAAAAAACGCTCGCTGTCCAAATTTCTAAATATACAATGTTAAGAAATGTCACTTGTCTACATTCTTAATGAAAACGTTTAGTTAGGAACTAATGGCACTGTAGTTACACATTTACCACGTTCACAAGTCAATTTGACATATGCTCTGTCGGCAGTGAACTCTATTCTACGTATTTGGAATGGAAACGTGTATACCTATAGCATTGTAAGGGGCTGGTCATGCGAACTGTCACTAATTCCACCAGTTTCACGCATGCGCAGAGCACAGCTCATGATTTTCCAGAGGTTTTAATATATTTCGGAATGGGTACTTTTACTAATTATTCACTGAACAGTGGTTATGAAAACATCGTTCTTTGAACAGTTTGATTGTACTTTGCGTTCGTTTTAATTTTTTTGGAAAAATCTATTTGTACTGCGGGTTGCGTACAAATTTGAAGTACCACGCCAGCAACGTTCGTTTCCGTTCCATAGTAATATAGAGTTCACTGTCTGACTCAATATATACTCTCTTTTCTATGCTGTCGGTATTTAACATAACCAAACAAAATGCCACACTGCTGTGAAAATGAAATAGGGCATTCATTTACAAAAACAAAAGTGTAAAATGCTTAGATTAGATTGAATAAAAACTCAAGAAGAATGGAAAATAACAATAAAATAAAATTAAATATAAAATAAATTGTGTGAACAGTTATGTTTAGTAATATTAATAATTGTACACAGATGGCGGTAGGATAGTTGCGAGTCGTACTCTGACATCTGATCTCGAGTTCACTATTTATTTTGATTACAATAAAGTTATTAGTTATTTCGTTAATAAATAATTACGAGAAGTCAGTTAATGCACATACATCTATATAATCACAAATTCCTTGAAATATTTGTTAATTTTTTCAGTGTGACAGGCGTGACAACTAATCACACAGTTTGCTACAAAAACTCATCAAATCATCACAAATCCTTGCTTCCATGCTCTAATTTTGTTTTTTTTATGGAATAGATGGCTAATGTAACGATATAATCATTTAAAAGCCTTTTTAAGTTTCAACCGTATCTTTTGTATTAGCCAATCGTTATTTATTGAGCAGTACTGTACGTATAAAGTGTACATTTTATTATTTTTTGTTATGGTGGAGGACCCCATTATGGTGACTGTAGAAAAAATCTTGTATGTGTTTCGAGCGCAAATGGACATTGTCGATTTCGAGAGAATCCCGCGCTCCTTCGTCGCGCGGCAACAGCCTCTCAATCGACAATGTCGCATTTTGCGCTCTTAATACACAAATAGCTATTATGTTCGACTGCAAAAAGTCATAAAAATAGATTTTTAGTCATTCTCTTTCTAATACAAAATGCTACTAAGGTAGGTACTGCTATATGAAATACTGTATATTCTTTCTTCGAACATGTGACCCTGAATCGTGATCTTTCGTGAATCAAATCTTACATTTGTAATTTTATATTTATCACAATATGTAAATTCGTTATTAATTAATAAAATTATGTCCATAACATTTGGTTTCAAAATAAATATATTATTTATGAGGAATACTTATTGTAACAACGTTTAAAAAGTAACAAAATTTATAATATGATTATACATATACAATGTAATTATTTGTACATCATATTACGCCTGTTAGTTCATATCACTAAAGTGCGTCTTGATATGGATGTATTCTTACCATATGCTTTTTCAAGTTATTAGATTGTGTAAATGCCTTTTGGCAATGTATACAAGTATACGGCTTTTCTCCTGTGTGTGTTCTCATATGAGTTGTTAGATTTGCACTTTGTGTCGCTTGATATGTGCACAACTTACACCGGTAGGGCTTTTCCCCCGTGTGGATGCGGATGTGTACAGAGAAGTCACGATTCTTTGTAAATGTCTTATTGCATTTTGGACACTGGTATGTCCGTATATTATGATGGACGCGTTTATGAACTATTAAATCACCTTTAAGAGTAAACGTTTTTTGGCAAAAATCACACACGTGTGTTCTTTCTCCCGTGTGTATTAGTATGTGTGTGTTTAGATTGACTTGCTGTGAAAATGTCTTCTTGCAAGTCTCACACTTGAAAGGTTTCTCGCCAGTGTGAACGCGACTATGTGTTTTTAATTTAGATCTAGATGGAAAAGCTTTATTACACTCGGCGCACTTAAATTTTCGCAATTTATTTTTCAATCCTTCATTGTAACTATCAACACTGGATGTTTTGTTGGCATCTGTAACAAAGATAAAAATATACAGGGTGTCTCAATAAGCTTGCTCACTATTGGTAACTTTTTTATTTGAAGAGATACGAGGTAGGTTAAATGAGCAAAATTGTGCCATTTTATATTAGAAAATTGGTCATGTAGACAAAATAAAAATTGTGTTAGCGGTTCTCAAAATTTGGGACAAAATATATATTTTTTAAATGGAACCATATATTTTTTATTATCTTATTGGAAAGAGTATTGTTGTTTATGTACAATTTCTCTCGTAAAGTTCTCTGGCTCGTACCACGATCACGGTTCTAACATCGGTATTAGTTAAAACCTTGACGACTTGACACATACTTCAGGTTTATAAACAAAAATCAGTAATGCCCCTATACTGATTAAACCGAAAATGTACTGTCAGGCATATTCAATACATTTGGATTCAATATTCTATATAATTTATCTTAAAAACAAGTCCAGAGACAAATCATATTAAACAATTTAAAATAATGAAGCCAAATGTATTAAATATGCCTATCGATACATTTTCGGTTTAATTAGTATAGTGGCATCACTGATTTTCTTTATAACCCTGAAGTATGTGTCAAATAGCACGGTTCCAGCTAACACCAATTTTAGAACCGTGATCGTGGTACGAGCCTCTGTGTTTAATAATGTTTAATAACTTCACAAATGAAGAAAAGTTAGATATGATCTTGCTATATGGAAAGTTATATCTACGAGCCCAGGCTCATAATAGTTCGGCCGGCTTACATTTGCTACTAGATGTCTTAACAATTTATTCTCTTACCCAAATGGTGAGTAATTTCTAAAAATCTTTTTCGTCTATTTTAAAATATAGACTTTAAACTTGCAAAAACTGAATACTTTATTAAAATCGCTTAATAAACTAAATTTATATAACAAAAAGTATGGTCCAACTGATGGGTCATAATAGTTCGGCCACTTATCCACAGACCATATACACTATTTTAGATTGGAAACGTACATGTTAAGCACCGATACCACATCATTGTCGCCATCTGGTGTATGGAAGCAAAAGTAAATATAAAACTCGGTCGGTATTATCATTACCTACAATTAATATTGGTATATTCGGTTTATTAATTACCCATAATTTGCAGCTGAAGCATTTTTTTCACAAAATACTATCATTGCATATAAAAGGACAGTCGGAGTCGAAGAAAAACCGAAACCGGCCGACCGTCTACTATTACAAAAGTAAACAACCTAGCTTTACGTAGAATAGTAAAAAAAAAATCCGCGGTCAAATACTAAAGAAATAACTATGCTATAGAGGGAGAGTATAGCAAAGCAAGTTTTGTTGTCTACAACGAAGAGAACTGTCCGAAATATAGGATACAAGTTCTATAAGGTAATATTCTACTACCTTTTTTTGTACAATTTGTTAATAGCTTATTTAATTTTTGCAATAGGCAAAAGAAAAACTATTATTAACAAAATTACAAAATAGTATTAGACAGAAATGGGTTCGAGAACATCGACACTGGACTCAAAGACAATGGCACAGCGTAATTTGGAGTGACGAAGCCAAATTCGACGTTTACGTAGAAAATTCGCCGAAACGAATGTTACGTACATCTGCGGAGACTTAGCAAAACGACTGTGTAGTGAAAAAAAGTCAAGTTCTCAGCGTCTATTATGGTCTGGAATGGGGTCCTATACCATTTTTATTTTATTTATTTTTTCTGTAAGAACAGGATAAAATAAGAATTTTAGTGCAAACGCAACTTAAAAATTTTACGTAATAAGCGAGAAATGAATTTTTAAAGTTCAAGAATTTGTGCGTGACGTAGCAGGTACTAACAAGTGATCGACAAACAATGGGACAAACTGTTAGTTATAGAGGGAACAATTTTTTTCATATTTCCATAGCTGAAATGTTTGTATATAAAAACTTATACGTTATAATCATGAAGAAATTATTAAGTATAAATAACGTAAATAATAAGCATTTTTTTCCTAATAAATTATAGAACATTGAAACAGTTTGATAATATTATTACACAAAGTATGACGACGGATGGCGCTAGTGTTGGCTGTTTCGAAGTTTCAATATTAATTTAATTAATATTATTATTAATTTAATTAATATTGCAAATTGATTTAATTATAAATATATTATTATTGTTAATATTACTAGATGTTATAATTAAATAAATTCATCAAACACAAAATTGTTAAATGTTTTGTTAGGTTATAGAACAACATGACATTTCATATTCTTTTAAAGGTGACTCAAAGGTGACCGTTGCAGACGCGCGAATCTCCTTTTTAAAATCAGGCGACCAATCAAATTCTTAGTACCTAACGCGTCATACCCAATTAGTAATCAGCTTCAATCGCTTATAGTTTGTGACTTAGTCAATATTTAAAGAAAATTTTTTCACTAATACTCATTAATTTATGTATATTTTCGTCTTCTTATTTAAGATAGTTAAAATATGACTATGGTATAGGACCCTATTGTATGTCTGGAAGGAGTGTGGGTAAATACACTTTATTAATTGAACAGTGAATCGCTAATTGCGAAACGACCGAAGGTGAGTTCATCTTCCAGCAGGACGGCGCACCGTGTCATATGGCAAAAAATGTTCAAACATGGTTCAAGAAGCATGAAATATCCGTTTAAAAATGGACATCTAGTCTAGATTTATCTCCTATTGAGTCCCTTTGGCGATATATGAAGAAACATCTTCGGAAAAATCCGGCGCGTACAGTATCCCAATTAAAAGATACATTGCAACACATATAAGATAATATTCTACCAGAAGAATGTGCACAGCTAGTGGACACAATACCTAGCAGAATAAACAGTGTTATAAGTAATAAAGGCGATGTAACTCAATATTAAATTCCGGCCGAACTCTTATGAACCGACTATTGGACCACAGTTTTTGTTTTATAACTTGTACTTAGTTAGTTATTTTAATAAAGTATTCTGTTTTAGTATGTTCAAAGCATATATTTTAAAGGAGTAAAAAAAAAAAATTCTAGAAATTTCTCACTATTCGTGCAGGTTTTATCATTTGTTAAGGCGTTTAATTGAAATTGTAAGCCGGCCGAACTATTGACAACTGTAGAGAATCGATATGACATCTGGTGACTAAATTTTAAACTAGTGCATGACGGTAGGTGCGAGCAAATACAACATATGTTAGCATACATTTTTTAAAAGTATTTCTTTTATACGAAAATGAATGTTGCAAAACGCGGTAAAAGCAATATTATGTGTTGCGTATAGGGATGCCATTCGCTTATGAGTAGGGAAACTCATTTAAGTTTCCACATTTTTCCAAAAATAGGTAAAAATAAAGTGACTATAACTACAAATGCAGGCATTCAACAAACATTGGATAGATTTCAAGCTTGGAAGTATGTTTTACGTTCTGGAAAACAAATTTTCAAGTAAATAAGAGTATGTTCGAGACATTTTAAAGACAGTGGCTGGTAGCACAAGCCTTGTTTTAACTAAAACATTGTTTTAAAAAATGTCAAATTGAAATTTCAATATTCAATTTCACCCTTATGCGTATAGAACGATTTTTTAAAAAATATTTGCTTGAAATAAACTATGTTCTGCTTTAAAATTATATTTTGATAAATTTGATATTATTTATTTTTATTATTAAATAATGAAATTTGACATTTCTTAAAACAGCGTTTTAGTTAAAACAGGGCTTGTGCTACCAGCCAATGACTTTATTCTTCCAGGTATTATTATTAATAATTATATTTGAAACATATTTATGATTATTTATATTTTTAGAAATTCCTTCTCAACGGAGAAATTAAAAAAAAATGCTGTACCATATTTGTGACGACAGAGCACTTGCTTGAAGACAGAGTGATATTATATTTATAATTTCTCGTTAACTATCGGTAATTCTACATAATATAATGTGATTCGCATTCAGAACTTCTTCGCCTGTTTACAAGATTAATATTTTAAAAAAAGTAGTAAATGAACATTATATACAATCATACCTTCAACAATATTCCTAGAATGATGAGTAGCCTTTAGAAAGTCAAATATCTGAACAATACTTAGCTTCATTTTGAAGAAACACAAGCAAAATTGTATCATATGACAGTGACAGATTGTACACCTACCGTCATGCATCCGACATATTGAAAATGCTTGCAGCGCCTCTATCGGTTATTTCAGTTGAGAATTATGAGCCTGGGCTCGTACTTTCATGTCTGGCTAAATGTGATTTGTGTGTAATCCATTTTCACCTCCCGCTAAAATCGCATGTCAAAAATTTGGCAAATGACCACGTTATAAGGTTCCTAGAATCCGATTTTAACATTTTCGCGATGATGCATATGTATGGATTTTATCAACGCTCTAATTTAAATACTATCATTCAGAAAATTCTGAAACCTTGTAGTTCGACCCTATTCCAATATGGAAAGAAATCATTAGATTTTGGTGTAAATCGGATAACCGGAAATGGCACTTTACTTAAAACTCATAATGGTTTTTCATCAAAAAATACCATTAAATGTCATTTTATATCATAATGAAAATTAAAGATTATTGGATTTTCTGCAACAACTTCCGGGACCTATGTTTTAAAGATAAACACAATTCCTTTGTTACACAGTTCATATTTCAAATGTATGAGGGTACTGTGTTGGCCACATCAGATTTTTTACATTTATTACATTAAAAATCTTTTACTCCTAAATGAATTTTCATATGAAGACATTTTAAATTCGATAAATTTTTAAAATCCTTCTTAGAAATTAAACATGACAAATCTTACAGCTAACTAAAATATTTTCATCAGAGTTAGTGGCCTATTCAGAGAAACACAGTCATAACGGTTGTTACGGATATAAAGATTGTTATCATAAAGACATTTGTAACAATCTTTATGAATTTGTCAATTCAGAACCTACGTCGGTATTATTGACAATCTTTACAAAATAATACTTGTGAATGAACCAGATTATTTGACAATAGCTAACTTCATTATGCATATATGAACAGAACCTAACCTTATATGTCAACGCTTTATTTTTTACCTCCCGCTACCCTTGGTAAGGGAGGTATAGGGATCGTGCTAAAAATCACTTATAGAGATTTTAGTAAATGACCACGTTTTAAGGTCCCTAGAATCTAAATTTAACATTTTCACGATGATGTCTGTATGTGTGTATGTGTGTGTGTATGTGTGTGTGTGTATGTATGTATGTGTGTGTGTATGTGTAGGGATTTTGTCTTCACTATAACTCAAATACTATCATTCAGAAAATTCTGAAATCTTGTATTTCTATTCTATTCTAATAAGAAAAGAAGCCATTAGATTTTGGTGTAAATCGGATAGCCGGAAATGGCACTTTACCTGAAGCTCATAATGGTTTTTCTTCAAAAAATACCATTAAATGCCATTTTTTCGCATTTTGTCGTTATGAAAATTAAAGATTATTGAATTTTCTACAGGAATACATCAATACTTTTTCTATATATTTTACAGATAAATTTAAAAATAATTTTTTTTACTAGTCCCGAAGCCTAAGAAAAACACAATTCCTTTGTTCCACAGTTCATATTTCAAATGAATGTAACTGACATTAAATGTCACTGTCAAAAAACTAATCACTTCAAATTAATAATAGTGACATTTTAAAAAGAAAATAGTAAATAAAGCAATAGTTTTATGCAATGGAACCGTTTGCAGCGTTAGTAAATCCGTAAGTATGTATTTAAATTAATAAAAATTAAATAGCGGGAGGTTTTGTGTTGGCCACATCAGATTTTTTAATAATGTGTTGCCAATTATATTTAAAATGCAAACATTCTGCCAAAACAACTAAAGAAGAATATGACATTTCTGTCATATTTGAAAACTTCTAAATTATTTAGAACGGGTATGTTAATTCCTACCAGTGATCCCAACGTGACTGAAAACTTATGGAAAGATTTTTTTTTATTTTGATTGAAGAAAAAGCACACATTAGCACCACAATAAATAACTAGGTTTTCACGAATACCTACCACAGAATATAATATTTTCAAAGAAATATGTATTTACGTCAAAAGTAACTTTCGTCCACGACGGTTTATCGTTCTTATTATCATTATTTAAGTCGAAACAGGATCCATGCGAATAATCAACTGCATCCTGCTAATATTTAACAAAAAGGGCATTATTAATAATACATGATTGATGTAATAATCTGTCACATGTCAAATATTAGAAATAACAACGTGATAACAACCATAAATACATAGTTTTAGCAGTCGTTATGATAAAGACTGTCAAAACACGTAACAATTGTTGACGGTAACCACCTTAAGTACTGAGAATACCAAATTTGATTTTAACAATCTTTACAGTACATAACAACCATAAAGACCATAACGACTACACAAATATTGAGTTCTGAATAGGCCCCTTAATTTCATTCTTAGAAACTATATCATCAGGGTCATCATAATTCTTCTTACTTTTGTTTTCCATATCAACACAGTTGTTTTCTTGAAGATGAGTGTCTGTTTGCGATGGACTTTCCTCTTTCATTATATCTTGTAGTACATCACCAAATTCACTGTCGTAGGGATTTTCTAATAACGGGTCTTCTTTAATGAAAATTTCTTCTACCATTGAATATTTCACTTCTAGATTATCACTCTCATTTAAGACTTCTTCTTTAATATAAACTTCATTATTTTTATTTATATTTGTTTCTATTGTCGTACACTTTTCTTTCACGCCTGTATTGATCCTTGCTTCCAAACGTAGGCTGTTCTCCACGCATTCTTTCTTAAATGTATTAAAAAACTGAAGATTTTTTTCGCAAATTGAACAAATGCGCAGCGGTATCTTCAACTTGATGATAGTCTGAAACATAAATTTCCATTGAAAAAAAAAAAAAAAATCCTTAAGGATGTACATATTTGATCGACATAATTTTATATTTATTTTTAATTATCGCCACCAAAGGTGAGAGAAGTATAGCGATTGTGCTATATACCGCATATCAAGATTTTAGTAAATAGGTAACTGACCATGTTCTAAGGTCCCTAAAATCTAATATTATTTTCTCGATGATGTCTGTCTATATGTGTTTGTAGATATTGTTACCCTTTTTTAATATGGAAAGAAGTCATTAATGAAGTTATTAAGTATAGAGATTGGACGATAATTTGAAATATTAAATTTCTCACCTTTCTTAAATACTGGACCCCTATTCTGTAACTTATCACTAGTGACAAGTCATATTTTTATGACGTCATCATGTTGGTTTGGTTAGAAATGATATTTTAGTAACTTTAAGTTATCTATGTTTTTAATGGATTATAAAAGTGGTGGTACTGTATTTAAAAGTTATAAAACTTTGAATCATTTATATTTACTCTTAAATGAGCAGATATTCTGGTGCTTCTTCGGCTGTTAGGCATGTGCGGTCTCAATATATTTAATAAATACAAACATGCCTCCGTCGTTAGCCTAAAATTTGCCAAAAATTCTGCATCTCTTATTGCAAATGGATCTTGCATATCCCGTACATGTCTTCTAGTTAACCGATTTGCTTGCCTATTTTAATTTTTCTCTAATTCTTCTACTACAATCAGTTGATTATATAGGAACGCCATAACCTATATAATAAATTAATTATAATTTGTAATAAATAGTACAAACAAGCACTATTAATTTCTAAATTATTTTTATTATGTTCTCATATTATAAACTTACCTTATGAACAGGTAATTTGACTTTGAAAAAAAAAATAGTCTTAGTACAATATTCAAACTATTAAATTAAACGAAGCCGAAAACAAGATAAGACTAGTGATACGATCGTAATACTACCTCTACTGCTAGTGAAGTTTTCCCTACTCTTATCTAAATCTGTGACGTCATATACGACGTTTCAGGAGCAAATACACTAGATGGCTGTCTTAAATATAATACTAGTAAATGCCTATCACTAGTGATAAAAGTTACAGAATAGGGGTCCTGGTGTAATTCTCGTTTTCTTCCACTTTTCGGGAAATTTGCAAGAAGAAATAGATAAATTAATTATGAAAGCAAGTGGATTAGCGAGAGCAAACCGAGTGTCTCTGATTAAAAAGCTTGGAATCAAATCCTCACCAGCCGTAAACTTATTTTTAAAAGTTGACAAAAGATATCATCCTCAATTACCGGATTTAGGGAGAATGACGAGTAATATGTATTTTCTTCAGATTTTTCATTATATCCAAAGCTCATTGCGAAATAGCTTACAAAAGAGGAAGCAAAGGCATTAACTATTGCCTGCGGGTTATCCATTTCTCCTATCTCATTATACATTTTTCCCGGAATTCTAGAAGTTCCCTGCTTTTGATTTGCAAATTTCCATAATTCAGATGGATTTGTTTTCATATTATTTTCTATAGATAAAATGTAGGCTTTATATGCTTCATTTATTTGATTTTTTATTAATTTTCGTAGGCGTTTAAATTCGGATAGATAAAATTGTTTTTTGTATTTAATCCATTTATTTCTAAAATAAGTCTTGGTTTTTAAATTACACATTCGGCATATAATGTTGTATAAAAGTTGTCAAGTGCCGCATTTACATCTTGAATATTATCCAAACAGGTCCAATCTAAATTGCATATATCATCATAAAGTTGAATGAAATTGGCTTTGCGAAAATTGTATTTAGTATTTAATGCTGAAGGAAATTTATTTTCGCCGAGACTAAATTAAATTTAAATGAAAGTGTTGGATGATAACGATCTTCTGGGACCAAGACGAAATCGGAACGTTCAACCACCATGGAATCTAAGAAATTTGATAAAACAAGGTCCAATTTATTTGAATTACAATTTAGCACGTTATTGTATTGAGTGAGATTTAGTACGTTCATGAAGTTCTTAAACAAGAGCGATTTAGGTGTTAACCGAATCATCATATAAATGAGGAAGATTGAAATCGCCTAATATAAGTACACGTTCATTAATAAGGATTAATTCTAACGCTTCTAGAAACGTGTTAAGATCGTCAATATCTGTATCAGGTGGTATGTATATGGCACATATAATAAATGAAAGGTTGGAAAAATAACATCTACATACAACTATATCAATAAGTGGTGTTAACTTTTTAAATTAGATACATCTAAAATATTAAATTTGATATCATTCATTAATGAAATTAAAACCCCACCGCCTGTAGAGCGGCCTACTAGAACTAGAACTGCCACCATTGGGATCTCGAGAATTACAGAGTGATCAAAAAAGGCAGAAGCGTGCCGCTCCATACGATTTTAACATTTTCCGCTTACTTTCATGGGCATGCCTTTCGAATTTTGCTACACATATATCATAAGAATAATTCTAAGAACCATCTTCTTTACGTTGGCCCAAACGAAAGTATGCTTCAAGAAAAAATTTGTCACGCTCTTCATTAAAAGTCCTAATGAAGAGAAATTACTTAACGATTTTTCACAAACGTAAGCGAAACAAATATCAAATTAATCAACGTACGGCAATGATATTAATCAAATGTCATACATCTGTCAAATATGGAATATAGTGTTGACGGATTATGGAAAATTGAAATATAATTTATATCACGAGACCTTGAACCATTTTTTATCACTTTGTATAAGAGATACGATGTCGGTTAAATGGAACTTTAGGGGACCATCTCGGATGTGCTTTTATTGATTTATTTTTTTCTTTTGCAAATAATTTCTAAACTATTAATAAACGAGTAAAAAATTCCAAATGAAGAAGTTATAGTATACTTCACGTAAGACTGACATTGCGCAATATTATTTCGTTTATAGATAGTTCAAATAGCTCTATAATCTGCGCTGACAACTACTAGTAGGTACCTTTTTCAATGAAGCTGTAGTTAAAAAACTAAATGGGGTCCGGTACTAAAAAAAAGTAGCATATATTTTGCCGTATGACAAATTTTAAATTATTTTGTAACAAAATATATAACTATTATTTTGGTCCGCGTGCGACATTTCGCTAGCGAAAATCGATCACTTTAAATTCTTTAACTACCTATATATCCATTGAATATGAAGTATAAAATGCAATCAAATCGTATGGAGAATAAAATGTTCTTTAATATTTATAATAACATAAAATGTTAAAAAAATTCACTTTTTCATTTGGATGTAAAGAAGAAGAATACGGAACAATTATAATTTTTGGAATTGTAGTATTGGAGGCGAAATTATCAATACACACACACAAACATTGTAAAAATAGTAAAATCGTATACTACGGACCCTTAAATATACTTATTTATTAAAAACTCATCATTGAATTTTTTGACCAAAAATAATATGACGTCACAACTTCAATGCTGTTATAGTACTACTAAGCAAAAGAATGTAATTTTAAATTATTCAAAATTTGTGAAAATAAAATCAACACATTGCTTCTTTTCTATGTACGTCACTCCTGTCGCTACGAACGTGCAAAATCAAATATGTATATTTAGACGTAGAATTTTATTATCTAGAATTTTTATTTGATTTTTTTTTGTCTAAAATTGGTTTTCATGTATGGGCTATCCAGCGAATCAAGCGGTTTACGTCATCGTTTAGGGATTTTTGAAATTTTCTTTATTTTTTTAAATATATTTTATTAACGGTATTTTATTAGTTTTTTTTATTATTATTATGTATTTGCACCTTTAATAGATATAATTATTTTTGAATATATTATTATTAAGTAAAATTTTGTAAATTTTTGCAAAATGACGTTTGATTATATTTTTTAATATTGGTAATTCTGAGCATGTATATTACTAAATATTATATATCTATATTATACTTTTCAACCTGTATTGTGATTTCATTTTGTTTTTGGTTTCGTTGGTCATTGACAAAATGTCAAATGCTCTGTCATGTCAAATTCAAGAGCTTGTAGTTAATTTATTGCCTTATTTTGAAAATGAAAAATAAATTGGTGGAGTCTTACTTTCACTGAATTGTAATATTGAGGTAATTATTTTATTCTATTTGTTAGTAATAATTTGAAAATTAAATCTATATGTACAACGTGTGGCAAACGCTATACGCAATGTACAGAAACAATGAGAAATTGTATGGTATGCAGTATTTTGTATTTTTTTAAGGATCTCACATAATACTAGATAATTTGTTGCATATATACCACAAGAATGAAGTATTTATACCGGCGTAAGGAGTATCGTTCAGAATATTTTAAATAAAATTGGATTTTGCTGCAAAAAAATGATACCAGACGTGTTACCTTTTTAAGAAAGATTTGGATTTATGAAGGCAACCCACAGATCATATTTTAATCCGTTTTACATGCTCTTGTAAACATTTTAACATATGACATCATTGTTTCTAGTGATATTGGGCCGAATTCTGCACTCTTCACTAACTAAAGAAGCTTATCTAAAAATAACAAAATAAAGAGGGACATATATAATGATGCATTAGTAAGAAAGAGATGCAGGATGTTTCCATAGTTACTAGAGACGATCACTAAACCTAAAGAAGAGTGCTGAATTCGACCCATTGTATTTATGACGTAAACCGCTTGTTTCGCTGGATGGGCCATAGTTATACATAAATGCATATATGGGCCATGCCATATATGCATTTATGTATAAGTATAATTGGTATTCTATGGCAGTATAATCTCAGCTTTCCTTAAAATCTATGAGAAAGTTGTATTAGAATGTTATTTATAAAGGAGAATGAGATTTGAATTTCAGAGCAATTTGGTTTTCATAAAACTATAAACAACTTTAGAAAACTTGTATACAAGAATGTGTAGACCATACAGTATATTTGAGGTTAATTTTTTATACGACTTTTGTATGTCAATATTAGTTTCTTAGTTATGCATCTCTATTAAGAAAATTAAATGTACAAATTACTTACAATTTCAGGCATAAGATATTCTACTTGAGTGATAACTTTGTTGTCCAAAATGTTGCATTTGTTATCATTATTTGAGCACATAAAGCACAAATCAATCATGGAATGCATGTTTAATAAATTCTGTTGTCTCCGTTACTAAATAATGTCTACAAACTATATATTTACAAACACCATTATAACTTGAAGCTACGTAACAGGTTATAAGTAAACAGTGTCAATAATAAATAACAAATCCGAATCCGAAATGTGTGTGAAAACAGCAACACACTGTTCAATAAGGTGCATTCTTTTTACACACAATCTCAGTTCATCTCAGCTCACCTCAGTTGACTCAGTAATTTTGACAGTTCTATTTGTCCCAACTGAGATGAGATGAAGTGAGGCGGATTCCTCCCCCCTTGCCGATACTGAGCTACCTAGCGGGGTGATGCTTGTTGAGTGTCTCACCCGTCTCACCTCAGTTGAGGAGTGGGGGTCTTTTTTCAATATTATTTTTTATTTAAAAATGAATATTTAAGAAAGTGTTAATGTTGATGATTTAATATTAATAAGTGAAATTGTATTTCTTTAATTATAAATTTAATAAATAAATTGAATTGTTTTATAATGTTATTTGCAATGAAAATTCGTACAAGGCAGATTTATTCTTTGACATTTCATCGTCTTAGCAGGTCCACCTTGTTAGATATTTAAAATAAATTCAAAAACAAAATGAAAATGTCAAGATACTGATAAATAAAACATATGATAAACAGATATTCCGTTAATATATTGAAAGATGTTTTCAGAACTCATTTTAATAAGATAACACAATATTTGGGTATAAGTTCTGTATTATTTATTGAAAAAATACAACGTTTCGACAGCTAGGTGCTGTCTTCTTCAGGCAAAAAATTATAATAATAATAATAATAATAATAATAATATTAATAATAATAATTATAATTTTTTGCCTGAAGAAGACAGCACCTAGCTGTCGAAACGTTGTATTTTTTCAATAAATAATACAGAATTTATACCCAAATATTGTGTTATCTTATTAGATATTCCGTTCTTTCTCTAAATTGCGTTCTATTTGCTAAGCAACTATCTCAGCTCACCTCACTTCAATCTCACCTCACTTTGAGAACAAGTGAGGTGAGATCATAGACAAAGAAAGATATATACTAGACCGAGTTTCCATCATGGCGGCAATGTCCAGCTTTGTGCCGAATTGAATAAATATCGAGACGCTAATTCTAGTGTAAATTCTACAACATAATGAAAAAAAGTAACTATGCAGTCACTTAAATTACGTATTTTACATCATTTCTTCATTTCAAAATAATAAAGCTCAGTCGCCCAATAAAAAGTACGAACAATATTTAATTTACATTATTTTTACAATAATTATAATAAATATTTTCTTCAGTTGTAGTGAATTTTATTTATTTATGTTGGCAGCCCAGCAATCTGTCATTTCTGTTAGTGAGAGTTTTTCAATTTTATTTCTTTGGTTAGTATTTGTTTACAAAGCTTGTTTCGCTATTTGTTTTATGTACAAATATATTTTATTATTGAATTTGATTGTTTTCAGTCTTTACCGTATACATATGTCTATATTTTGTTAGTTTCAGTAAACATATTTTTCCTATTTTTAAATTTCCCTCCTTTCTATTAGCGTCTCGTTATGGCGCCCATCGATTCTATTTGGCACAAACTTCTAACATTGTAAACTCGGTCTAGTATATATCTTTCCTTGTCTATGGGTGAGATATTGGTAAAAAGAATGCAGCTATTGTATTCACTGTGAAGAGCAAAAGTAACGTGTCTTGTGTCATAATATTATTAGATCTAATAATATTCTGCCTATCTTAAATTACGAATTAACTGTCAAAACTTTCTGCTATGAAATAAAATTATGACTTCGCAATCTGTATGCATTAGTGTAGTAAATATAATAATAATTGGAGTAACCTTTGGGAATATTCGAAGTCGAGTGAATTTGGTCTTAATGTTCCATACATTTATTTCAACATTTTTTACGTTTGTACGTTTCGGGCAAAAAAATAGCCCATCTTCAGCTATATAAAAAAAAATAATTTGTTACAATAATATAAAATGTATACAATGTTTTCAACTCACCAATAGGTAAAAATAAAATTTCATTTTTTTAAATCCAATTGTATAAAATGTGCAAGATCTGTGGATTCGCTCAAAGGATCTTGGTTTTAAATATCTACTAACAAGATATTTAATCCAAGATCCTTTAGAGAATTATTTTGCTGTGATCAGGGGTTTGTGTGGCTGTAATACTAACCCCACATGTGCACAGTTTGTTTCAGCTTTCAAAACCACTTTAACCTTTACCTGACATAAATAATTACAAAACTTTACTTACCAAAACAGGGTCAACATTGACATCTAACATTCCTGGGAAGAGCTGAAAAGGTAGAGATGTATGAATATAAAAAATGTCTGCAAATAATGTATACTTAATATTATTAATATTAACTTTAATTTAACTAGAGGATAGTCCGCTAGTAATGAATAACAATGTGTAAACTATATTATTTTTTATATATTTATATCTTAGCTTCGATTTTCACGGCGAAAACAATAATATAAATATGAGACAAAGGTTTTCGTCGTTGTTAATATAATTTAATTTAACTACTATTACAATGATACGTCAATGTTTCACCGAGCGAGAATAACTTTCCCCATTGAAATTATCATATATTATTATATTTTACTATACAGATTGTGAAATCATAATTTTATTTGATAGCAGTACGCTTTAAAACAGTTAATACGTAATTTAACACAGGCAGAATATTATTAGGACTATTTATATTATGACACGGTACGTGTGCTCTACAAGGCGAATACTTTATTAAACGGTAGGACTATACAATGTGTTGCTGGTTTTGGGTTTTCACAAACGTTAATAAAATTATTGCTGTTTTAGTTTCACCCGGATGGCAACACTGCTTCAACTGTTTGCTTACCATCTGTTGTTAGTGTTTAACCTCTTTTCTGCCTACTAAAAGTCATTTGTTTGTACATAATTATTTTCTTGTTATTGTGTAGTGTAAGTGATTAGAGTATTATTTATTAGACATGCGTTCTATGATTGATTTGTGCTTTATGTGCTCAAATGATAATAAATCCATCGTAGTGGACAACAAAATTGTTACTCAAGTTCAATATCTTATGCCTGAAATTGTAAGTAACCTTTATATTTCTCTTTAACGGAATTGAATTTAATAACTTGAGAACATATTGAAATATGAAGCATGTCCAAGTTGTTATGTACAATTTCTCTGAATCCATTTTTACAAAAGCCACACTGCTCTAGAATTAAAATCTCATCTTGAGTAAACAGAACATTCTACTTAAAGTAACTTTCATAGATTTTATGAAAGAGCTGATTACTGATTGGTCTATAAGTAAATTTTTTTTGGCCATCCTTTTTATGTAAAGCTACTAACTTTTAAATAAATACTTCAGTGTTCAATTCATTTGTTTGTAAAATGTGTAATAGGAGTAATGAGGAATATATAACATTGTTCCGCAAATTCTGTAGAGGTTTTATCACTAAACCAGCAGGGAATGAGCTGTCGACTTAATGGCAAAATTAGGGGAACATAAAAAGATTTGAACCCTCTAACTTTCATGCAGTGAACTCTGTACTACGTACCTGGAATGGATTCGGTTCTATCTCCCCTATACACAGTGTTGCCAACCTATAGAAGCAAAAATTCCCTTTATTTTATTAAAAAAAAATACCTTTTTTCCCTTTTTGATTAAAAGTAAATCATTATTCAGTAGAATTTTTTTTCAGACAATGTAAACAAGAAATTTATTTCTAGTTAATAGGTACCTACATATATATTTATTTTGAAATGTAAAAAAATGCATTATATGTAAATGGGGGATTACGGCTCAATCGAATTAAAGAAAAATAGTAAAAAAATACGAATGTATATGCTGAATAATGAATATTAATAAAAAAATGAAATGGTATAATTGAGATATTTCGGAAATAAAGGGTTTTTTGTTATAGCGCTTCGACACTAATATCAAAATATTTTGATTGGCGACCGAGAGACCACCTATACATGCATTACAAATAGCATGTTAGGAGGTGGGGATTACTACCAATGGAAGTTAAGAAATTCAAATTCGAAAGGAGGGGCTAACATTCCTGTACAGCAGTTTTCAAACAGTTTTTATTTTAACATAAATTACTTGCATTAAACTTAATAATTTAAATACACCTGTAATTATAAAGTATGTAGACTTATACAGTGTTATAATATTCATTTATTTTTATGTAAATATAACTTAAAATGGCATATATTTCAAGAACATTTAGGTCCATGATGAAAACAGTTTGATATAAAAACACATAAATGTGACGTCACGTCAATCTTTTCAAAATTCGGGAGACCATAACTCGCTTATTAATAGGAATTTTTTCACCGGATTTTCATTAATAGTCTTAGTTTTCCTAATATTTTCAGATGAAATTATAAAAAAAATGGTGTAATCCCCCATTGTTTAAAGTTACCATTTTTTCATTTTTGCTTACTCTTACTATAATAGCTAAACACGGTTATGCAACGCCCGTTAATGTATCTTTTACCATTCATTAGTTATAGTCCGTCAAAGTCAAAAAATATTGTCAATTTTGCATTAAGAATAAAAATTTCTATTTTAGGAAATAAGGCCTAGAGATTTTTTTCATTATTTTTCTTATTATCAGCATGCTTGAATGAAGAGAAAATGATACTTTCCATTTAAATACAGGGTAATCGGATTTTTAGTGGACTACTGAATTGTTTAATGTTACCATTTTTTTCATTTTTGCTTACTCTTACTATACTAGCTAGACACGGTTATTCAAAATTGGTAAACGTATGTAGAAATGTCCAGTGTTGTACAAAATACTTGAAAAAACGTATTTCAAATAGAAAATATAAAATACTAAATAAAAGTATTTCATATGTTTGGTAAAATACGATTATTTTTTTAGTATTTCAAATATACTAATATTTCAAATACTTTCAAATATTTCAAATACTTTTACTTTTAAATATATTTAAATAAATAAGATATATTATGATATTGTAAAAATGTTTTTCGAATTCAACTTCTTCGCGTATTTTTAATAATATTAAAAATAAATTCCTACATTAACATAGGCATTTGTTTTTTTAAGAAAAAAAATAGTTATATTACTAACAGACCACACATGACTGAGGGTTTTTATTTCAAATACATAAATCTATTTCAAATACTTGTGTATTTTAAATACAAAAATATATTTCAAATAAAAAATGTATTTCAAATACAAATATAAAATACTCGTGAAAAGTATTTAAACCAAAAATACAAAATACCTTTATTTTGAAGTATTTCAAATAATTACTTAAAATAGTTAATCTAATTCAAATACTTATTTCAAATACATATATTTCAAATACTATACAACACTGGAAATGTCCATAGAATCGAATGGCGCAACGTCCGTTAAAGCATCTTTTACCATTCATAAGTTATAGTCCGTCAAAGTCAAAAAATATTGTCAATTTTACATTAAAAATAAAAATTTCTATTTTGGAAACTACGGCCTAGAGATTTTTTTCATTATTTTTCCCGTAATCAGCATGCTTGAATTAGGAGAAAATGCGAGAGAAAATGATACTTTCTATTCACATATGTAGAAAAGTCCGTAGAATCGAATGGCGCAACGCCCGTTAAGGTATCTTTTATAAAATCAAAATCATTGCTGAAATTGTTATTTTGTTTTGGTTTCTGGCCTATATTTTCATTAATTCGAACGTCTTTAACAACCAAAGTCACTATTTTAGTAACTTAAAAGTTTAAAAAACTACTTCTGAAACTTATTTCGTCTAGTGCTACAAGAAAATCATATACGTATTTTTAATTCAAGTTAAATACTTTACGCTTATTTTACAAAATTTCATAACAAATAATCTGATAGATTATAACATTCTCTACTGTTAAACACCTAGTGCCATCCCACAGGAAAACGCTAAATTATTGAGTATTGGCTGCGTTCCACTATTCACTATTAAGAGCTTAAAAGTAGTGTACTAATTTCTTAATTTAGTATATAGAGCGCAACATACGAACAGTAGTGTTTATGCAGAAAACAATGTATTTAAATATGTTTCAGCTATCTTGAAAATATGAATCTAACTTTTTCTTTTGAAAACCTCCCTCCTGAATTCAAATATGAACACGACGAGTCCCTATTTCTTCTAGTTTTCGAAACCTTCTTTTTTTATTAGAAAGAAAATAAATCTACTTTTGATGTCCAGAAATTCTGTAACAAAAATGTCGTTAATATTTGTCTTCAACTATTTATGAAGATGTGGAAATCCTGAAAGAGAAAATGTACATTATTTATTTGAAGTTTATTTGAAATTTTCGACGTTTTCGACGCAGTTTATGTTATATTTTACCGCAATTAGATAATTTATTATTAATTATTATTGTTTTTAAACATCCTACCTAACATTTTAGCTAAGAAATACAAGTAAATACATACATATAAAAAACATAAATAAATAAATGATGATGTGGGCCTCCTGATAAAACTGAAAAGTAAACATACATATACATATTAAAATGAGGGAACCTAACAATGTGTACTCAACGTCGGTGTTGAGTTGTGTAAAGTGTGTACGTCCCTAGGGTCTTCCTCCGCCACGGATGCATCCACCGCAATGGCTAAGAGGTTCGCACCACCGCGAGTGTGGCAGACCAGGCCCTGGACTTGAGTAAGAAATGTGCAAAGTCCAGTTAACGCTCTTTCAAGCACAACTTTAGTTGCAGCGAGAAAGGAAAAGGGCCAAGTACCGCTAGACGCCCAACCGCCTAACGGCCCGGCACCTGAAAGGGAAAAGTTAGCTCAGGAGGCCCCGTTGAAACTGCTCACGCCCTAACCATAATATACATATACATAACACACATGTATAAATATATAATGTACATACACAAATACATAAGAAATTAACAATATGTACGGACGAAATCGCGGCGACGAACGGAAAAATTATTCAAAAGCTAACGCGAATACTAAAAACGGATTTTCTTCATATATCTATTAACTTTAATAGATATATTATTTTGTGTATGTGTGTGTGTTTTTGCAAAATTAATACAAAAGCAAGTGCGTGTAACTACAATTTAATAAGTAAAAACTATGAACTAATATTTTAAAATGTACGCAAACTTATTGAAACTATTTAAAAATGTAAATAAAATATGTAATTGTAATCATTTAAGACTGCATACTAATACTTTAAAATGCAAGTATACTAATTATAAATATCTAAAAATTTAAAATATAAGTAAACTAATTGTAATGTTTTAAACTAATACTTTAAAATGCAAGTGAACCAATTATACTAATTTTAAATTGCAAATTGAAAATTTAACTGCAATTAAACTAATGATATACCAATTTAAAACTGTAAACTTAAACTTTAACTGCAAATTGAATTAAATCTAACTATAATTTAGTGTATCTGTTTGAATGGCACAAGAGTGCCTCCTGTTTTGCACTCTCCATGCCAGCGATGAGTGCCCGTGAGGCGACGAAATGCATGCATTTACATCTACTTGAAAAACTGGGAATCAGTACAGGGGGTTACTCAGTCCGGCGGCCCATAGTGTAGGTACAGGCGTCCTTCCCAGAGGCCCCACTGCCCTATCCCAGAGGGGAGCAGCGAAAAGAACGACTAAGTTTGCCCAATGGGTCCCAGTCGTTCTTGGGAAATTGATTTTAATCTAACAGGGGCATACTAGAAAGAGCTGCTTGGATAGTAAAGAGGAAAACTGAAAAAAAGCAAAAGCATGCAGGGAAAGGGGGTTCTTCTTTCTTCAACTGATGTTTTCTTTACCTGAAATCGCGAAAAATCTAATGTTTTTACGATCTACAGCCGATGCCATAGATCATTAATAAATGTAGTTTCGTTTCTAAATGAAGTGCCCATTCTTTAATTATTTACTATAAAATTAACAAAATTATTGAATCAAATTTAAATAAATTTAAATATTAAAATATGTGTATGACTAATAAATTTTACAATGAGATCCTCCGCTATTTTTTATTTTTTAATACAATAGTTCACGTTTTGATTGCCACTGGCAGCTACGTCATTCAACATATCTTTCACTTATAAAAATGCGATAGCTGAAGGCTTGAAGTTAAAAAGAATTTAGAATTGAGCACAATTTTCGTGGTCAATAATTGGAAATATACAGGGTGTATCAAGATAATGGAACAGTGCCGTTTATTCGTGTATGTGAAAAGATACAGAAAAAAATGATTAGGATATTTTGTAAGGGATAGAGGGGGACACATTTTACCATAAACTTTATTATCATAAATACAGTGGTACTCAAAGTATAGGGCAATATTATATTTTTTTAAATGGCATTATATATATTTTATTAACTCATTAAATAGAGAATTTTGTTCTGAATTCAACGATATAATAATATTATACTCTTACATTGCGAAAAATTTGAGAAAAATTAATTCAAAGTTAGTATTTCATTTCTACTGTATCTAAGTAAGCTGAGCAAACATTCAATCAATAAAACAAAAAAATTATTTTAAAAGTTGAATTTATTGCCAAAATCGTAGCTTACTTGCATGTAATAAAACTAAAATAAATTTTATTTTGTTTTATTGATTGAATGTTTGCTCAGATTACTTAGATAAAGTAGAAATGAAATATTAACTTTGAATTAATTTTTATCAAATTTTTCGCAATGTAAGGGTACGATATTATTATATCGTTGAATTCAGAACAAAATTCTTTATTTAATGAGTTAATAAAATATATATAATGCCATTTAAAAAAATATAATATTGCCCTATAGTTTGAGTACCACTGGATTTATGATAATAAAGTTTATGCTAAAATGTGCCCCCCTCTATGCCTTACAAAATATCTTAATCACTTTTTTCTGTATTTTTTCTCATACACGAATAAAATGCACTGTTCCATTATCTTGATACACCCTGTATATGGATAATAAACAATTTAATAAAATGATTTAAAAAAATAAATATATTATACAATACTTTGTTCATTGCCACTGGCAGCCTGTCATTCAACATATCTTTTACCTTCAAATAAGGCTTGAAGTAATAAGAATTTGGAATAGAGTGGATATGTGACGTAGATGTTAATGGCATTAAAAACTAGAATATTTTAATAATTAATAATTTTTTAAACATTGATAATCCCTATCATACAGTTTCAAGAACAAATTTTAATATAAATTACCCGTAGTTTTATTTTTTAGTGTAGTGGAAGACCCATTAATAAAAACTGAAATATAAGAGTAGCAAACCACTCTAAACAATAATAAATATACAATACATTTTTACTGTAAGTCTAATGAACACTTTTGAATCTGAACTTAAAAAAACATAGTTTTGAACCCGAGTATTTTATATTTCTAGCCATTTATTTAACAACTAATGATGTGAAGTATTAAATCAAATAATGGGGTAGACACTCCAAATAAAAAGTACGCTACCCTGTCAAATATCGCGAAAACCGATCCGAACCCGAAAAAGTATCGACGAAACTTTAATTATATTTTATCCTAACTTTAAAATGCAAATGAATTTAATTTGAATGTAATATTAGCAAAAATTAATCGCGATTTTAATAACTAAAATAATTCTAACTATTTGCTGCCTTCTGGTGGTTGTATGTTAAAGCCTTAGACAAAGCTTTAGAAAAGCCCTGTTGTAGAATCAAAGGCTTAAACCAGCCTTTACACTCCTTGGAAACTTCACTGGAACCCTGTATTGTAAACTGTACTTGATTAAATATTAATTTAAACAAATACATTTTTTTGGGGAAGAAACCTATCACTGAACGAACGGATATTTAATTAAACTAATTCAAAAATTAAAAAAGCTAATTATTTCTACAAGTTTCGCTGATTTATTTACGATATTGTAACGAGTAACGACGCCCGATGTTAATAACATAGATAGACATTCACAATGTGCCTCGGAAAAGAAGTATAGAAGAAAATATGATTATTTGAATTAAATTCAACAACATAAACCATATTTTCAGAAGAAAAATGAATTTACTTTTGTGTTAAGCTGAAAAAAAATATCAAAAAAGCGACAGTGAAGAGAGGCACATATTATAACGACTTACATTGATGAACACAGCTCGGCTACCAGCAAACAGCAACCCCCAAAACAGCTCCGGTACGCCACTGGAAAAAAACACAATATTTTAAAATACACAAAACATGTTATCAGTAAAAATAACTATTAAAACAGTTAAACTATTGTTTAAATTTACCACAATACAACAATATTTCACTAATAAAATAATATTTTTACAATATAAAGAAATAAAACCGTACGAACTTTTCCAAAGTTTGCAATCATGCAACAATCTACGGAGCGTACAAGTTTGAGACGGTTTTTAACAAATTAAATCTTGGATTTTATATGGAAAATCACTATAAAATAGCAATATATGTATTTCAACGTAAAATATAGACATTTTTGTATGTTTTACATACAAAATTTGCCATTTTGTGATTGAATTTATGCTTGAGATATACATACAAACACATTTATAAGATATTCTAATCACCTTAAAATGTATGAAATCATGAGAAATACAATTTGAATTATAAGTATTACTACGAAAGGAATGTTTTTCATAGATTGAAATACATTTAGAATTATTTAAATATAAATAAACAACTAATACATAATTACATATGCTGCTTCGACGATTCCCAAAGACGGCACACATAGTTCATTATTTTCACTCATTTAAATTGCGATTCCCGTATAAATTATTATTAGAAGCGTTAGATTAACACTTTATCTTTGATTTTCACATTAATTTTCTATTGTTCTTGCAATATTTCCGTACATATTAATATTTTAAAACACCGAACGCGACTTCGCGGAGTAACTTCGTTCAACTGTCAGCGTAGAATAACGAACAGATTGTTTCAGTGTTGCCACCCAACTGTAAAGAAAAAACAGTGAATTAGTGAATATTATTGAAATATAATAATTTAAGCTGTAAAATATTAATATTTAAGTATATATAACATTGTATCATGTATTTGTAATAAAATAATGAAATAAATTTTTATATTTACTTTGTTGTCTGGTTTGTATTTATTTGTAACCTTTATGCGAAATGATTGTTGTAACACTAGCGGAAAATGATGAACAATACAGCTTTAAAATCGTGTTTTAGGGCCCCAATAATCGATATTATATACCTATACTATCCTACAAAAAAACATTTTGAAAAAAAATAAAACATACCCTTTACATATAGGTTTGAAGAAAGTGAAACAGACACGTTGAAGAAGCCTCTAGAAATGAAATAACGTTTAGGGAGGTCCACACGATGTACGGAATAGATATAAGTCAAGCCTTTGACAAAGTGTGGCACATTGGACTATTGTATAAGATTAAACAAAGATTACCCTACCAATATTTTCTTTTATTCCAATCATACCTGAAAGAAAGATTTTTCCAAATAAGTGACGATGGAGTCACTTCAAAAATATACCCAATCAAAGCCGGAGTACCTCAAGGGAGCGTACTTGGCCCAGTCTTGTACCAGCTCTTCACAGCAGATATGCCCTGCCCAGAAAACGTGTTTACAGCTACGTACGCAGACGACACAGCATACATTGTTTCACACACTGATCCAGTAGAATCATCAGCCTTACTCCAAGAAACCCTAGATGATATGCAAACATGGGCAACAAAATGGTGAATCAAAATCAATGAAGACAAATCCACCCACATAGTATTTACAACAAGGAAAGTTACCTGCCCACAAGTAGATATCAACAACAAAACATTGGACACTAAAGAGGAAGTAAAATATCTAGGCATGCACCTAGACAAAAGATTAACCTGGCGAAAACATCTGCAAGCTAAGAAAAAACAAATAAACATAAAACTCAAAAAGATGTATTGGCTACTAGGGCGCAAGTCACAAAGGTCGCTGCAAAATAAATTACTTCTCTATAAAGTAGTCATTATACCAATATGGACATATGGTATACAACTCTGGGGCTGTGCAAAGAAATCAAATATAAATATAATCCAAAGAATACAAAATAAAACACTACGCATGATCACCAACGTACCATGGTATATCAACAACTATACCATTAAACAATATTTGGGTTTAGTTCTGTAGATATTTTATTAAATTAACAACGTTTCGACAGCAAGGTACTGTCTTCTTCAGGTTTAAATAACAATAACATAAATAAATAAATATGTAGTCAAGACTACAAGTATATAAAATTAAAGGTACATTGATAAATGGTTAATATAAAACATACAAATGAAAAAGAAAATTATAAACGAATAACAGGGTACCATGATTTATTTAGTTCATAGCCTGTGTTAAGATTGATATTATTAGGAGACTTCTGAATTTCAATTGCTTCTCTTATCAATCAGATAAGATAATTGAAATAATAATAATAATAATCTTACACTTGGAAAACTCGGCCCGGTCTGTTTGTTATTACATGCTTTTAAGTAGGCTGTACAACAACGGCCCCGCGTTCGGATTTTCTTTTATTTTGCATAGTTCCAGTGTTCCGGACGTGTCTATTTCTTTACTTCGTTTCGCTTAAGAAAATAAGAGATGCGACTGAGTGACGATACATTATAAAAATAAGTAAGGATAGAGATAGAGGAACTATCATATATGTATAATCAAAATCTAATATTTTGTTTCAAAGTAATACGAGTTTTAAATATAAAATTTGAGAAGTTTTGGATTCTACAGATCTTAAAACATAGTCTTTTACCTATTTACCAAAATCTCTATATGCGATATTTAGTACAATCGCTATTCTTCTCTCACCTTTGGTGGCGAAAGTTAAAAATAAATATAAAATTATGTCGAACAAATATTGTATATCCTTTAGGTTTTTTTTTCAATGAAAATTTATGTTTCAGACTATCATCAAGATGAGGATTCCCCTGCGCATCTGTTCAATTTGCGAAAAAAATCTTCAATTGTTTAGTACATTTAAGAAAGAATGCGTGGAGAACAGCCTACGTCTGGAAGCAAGGATCAATACAGACGTGATAGACAAGAGTACGACATTGGAAACAAATATTAATAAAAATGATGAAGTTTGTATTAAAGAAGAAGTCTTAGATGAGAGTGATAACCTAGAAGTAAAATATGCAATGGTAGAAGAAATTTTCATTAAAGAAGACCCACTACTAGAAAATCAGTACGAGAGTGAATTTGGTGATATACAAGATATAACGAAGGAGGAAAGTCCATCGCAGACAAATAATCATCTTCAAGAAAACAGCTGCGTTGACATAGAGGACAAAAGTGAGAAGAATTGTGATGACCTTGACGATATAGTTTCTGTTAACAATGAAATTAACTCTGATGAAAATATTTTAGTTTGTGGTAAGATTTATAATTGTTTAATTTGTAAGGATTTTAAAAATTTATCGTATTTAAAAATTCTTTATATGAAAATTCATTTAGGAGTAAAAGATTTCCAATGTAATGAATGTAAAAAATGGTTTTCACAAATATCAATAGCCATGTATACCAAACTACACGCTTGAAAATATTTTCAATGTATTGAATGTAAAAGTTTTCATAAAAATCAAGCGTGGCCAAACATGTGAAACTACACACTCTATCCAAATGTCAAACAATTAATTTTTAATGACAGTAACAATTTGTTATGGGTTGTCAAAAATTTCTTTCGCAATATTTTAAAATGAGAAACATCTGTTTCTTCAGTCTAATATTATTTTACTACCATTATTGTAAATAAGACGATTACATATCTTAGCTTACTCCTAAACAAGTTGAGAAGATTGAAAATTCGTTTCTGTCAATAAAAATTAGATGTTTCGCATTTGGTCAGACTGCTAGATAAAATTTATTTTAAAAATTTAGCGATGCAGACACTCAAATTTTATTTCTTTCCGTGTGAACCGTAACAGATATCACAAATTACACACAGAGAGAGAAAAGTTTACTATTGAAGGTATCTTTCCAAAAAAAAAAAAAAAAAAAAATCACTTTATCAACGTGGTCATTAAAAAGTTACGGTCTAATCAATGTTGGGACATCTAAGTTTCATACACTAGTGGTTCACTCACTAATAATAACAAGTATCATCTTAAAAGACGCTTTAGAACCATATGAACTGTCATACTAAATTTCATCCAAATCAAATAAAGCGTTCTGTTACTATAAGCAATTTTTTTTCTAAGAACTTTGAAGCAGAATACTGTATAAATGGTACATTTTCCGGTAGAAGCAAGTTTAGTTAAATCGTTTTACTTTAGCCTCAGGGATCTGTGGTTAAGCCATGTCCCCCATTTTTAGAGTCCTGTATATTATATATATATATATATATATATATACATTATGAAATGTACATAGTGATCCAGAATGACTGGAAGGTACCGCCTCGTTCTGATTTTTTGTTTGCCGTATCGGTATGAAAGTGAAATACAATTGAGAGATTATATTGGCGTACAGTGAATATATGAAATATTTGAATATTCAGGATATTTATAGTAGAATCAATTTATTTACGAAAATAAGTTTCCAAAATTGTCATGTTCTTCATTAAACACTATTCTAATGGATTTGAATAAATAACAGTTTGATTTTAAAAGATAAAATAACAGTATGACGAAAAATTCATAATTCGTAACGCCGCTGACTTTTGCAAAATGTCGGTAATATAGGTAACGTAATTTGATATTGCCTGTAAATTGTTGCTAATTTTTTCCGTGGAACATAATTTTGATCATTATCAGATCTTTTTAAGTAACGTGACTTCTGGGTCACTCTGTATATGAAATAAAGGATGATACTTATATCGAATTTAGGAAAAAACTGTTAATATTTTTGTCTTTGTTGCAGATGGGAGTGAAATATCCAGTGTTGATAGTTGCAATGAAGAATTGAAAAATAAATGTAGATTGCGAAAATTTAAGTGCGCCGAGTGTAATGAAGCTTTCTTATCTAGATATAAATTAGAAACACATAGTCTTCTTCACACTGGCGAGAAATCTTTCAAGTGTGAAACTTGCAAGAAGACATTTGCACATCAAAATATTCTAAACACACACATACTAATACACACGGGAGAAAGACCACACGTATGTGACTTTTGTCAGAGAGCGTTTGCTCGCAAAGGTGATTTAATAAAACATAAACGCATCCATAATAATATACGGCCATACCAGTGTCCAAAATGCAATAAGACATTTACACAGACTGATGATCTCACTAGACACATCCGTATCCACACGGGGGAAAAGCCCTACCGATGTGAGTTTTGCCCCTTTAAAGCGACAATAAGTTCAAATTTAACAACTCATATGAGAACGCACACAGGACAGAAGCCATACCAGTGTAAACTATGCACATATCAGGCGACACAAAGAATACATTTAACAGATCATATGAGAACACATACAGGAGAAAAGCCATATAACTGCAAACATTGTCAAAAGGCATTTACAAGGTCTAGCAACTTGAAGATTCATATAGTAAAATTACATCCAAATGAAGTCGCTGGTTAATGATATCAACTAACAGGGCATAATATAATTTCCAAATATGTGATTTCGTTGTGTATAAATTTTGTTACTTTTTAAACGTTAATTACAATAAGTATTCCTCAGAAATAATTATTGATTTATTTTGAAACAGTATTCTGGACATAATAGGGGTTTCCAAGTTTTTTTCATTTTTTAATATGTTAATCTCTATATAAAAATATTAGCCCCGTGTTTTTTATTTTGGCCGAAAAGCGTCTAATAAGCCAGAAAAAAATTATTAAAGTTTCTATTCTCAACTGAAATGACCGATAGAGGCGCTGCAAACACTGCCAATATGGCGGATGCATGACGGTAGGTGTACAATCTGTCACTGTCATATGATACATTTTTGCTTGTGTTTCTTGAAAATGAAGCTAAGTATTGTTGAGATATTTGACTTTCTAAATACTATTCATCAATCTAGGATTATTGTTGAAGGTATGATTGTATATAATATTCATTTACATACTACTTTATTTAAAATATTGTATTGTAAACAGGCGAAGAAGTTCTGAATGCGAATCACATTATATTATGTGGAATTACCGATACTTATCGAGAAATTATAAATGTAACATCACTGTCTTCAAAAAAGTGCTCTGTCGTCACAAAGATGGTACAGCACTTTTTTTTAATTTCTCCGTTGAGAAGGAATTCCTAAAAATTTAAATAATCATAAATATGTTTCAAATATAATTATTAATAATATTACCTGGAAGAATAAAGTCACTGTCTTTGAAATGTCTCGAACATACTCTCATATATTTGGAAATTTGTTTTCCAGAACGTAAAACATACTTACAAGCTCCAATGTTTGTTGAATACCTGCATTTGTGGTTATACTCACTTTGTTTTTACTTATTTTTGGAAAAATGTGGAAACTTAAATGAGTTTCCCTACTTATAAACGAATGACACCCGTATACACAACACATAATATTGTTTTTACCGTGTTTTACAACATTCATTTTCGTATAAAAGAAATACTTTTAAAAAATGTATGCTAACATTATGTTGTATTTGCTCGCACCTACCGTCATGCACTAGTTCAAAATTTAGTCACCAGATGTCATATCGATTCTCTACAGTTGTCAATAAATGAGGATCGAGAAAATCATCGGTGCGTGTGACGTCACCGACACCGCGAAAACATACGTTTCTAGAGCTGAGTGAGACGGATATATAACAAACACGGTGGGTATGTCGTTTGAACATTGAACATGTAAGATCTGTAAGATGTAAACAAATGATACATAACCCAAAAAAGTAACTAGTTGTTAAATTCTGTTCCTCAACATATTTTGTAGTACTTATCGAAGATATTTTTAAAGAAATTGTACATACAAATCAGGTAAAACTTGAGTACTTATAGTAATTTTGGAGATAATTAAATATTATTTTTCTATTATTTTGTGGTGGTGATGAAATGCTGTTTCGTACCGGGCTGCTCTAATTCCTCAGCAAATAATCCAAAGAAAATATGTATATGTAACGGTTCCAAAAAATGAAGAAACACGTGCAAGTTATAATGACTAAATATAAATATTCCGTATTATAATGGAGTTAAATCTAAACATGTTAATTAATTTACTAATTAATTATTTGTGTATTCAATTTACAGCCAGATAGTAAAAACGCTGCTCCTGATTCTTGTCCTATCCTGTTATCATTAGAATGATAAAATTAGCACATGTTTAACTTTCTAATTAATAATAAATTAAATTAATGGTAAAATGATGTTTTATTTAAGACAAAAAAATAACAAAATAACTATGAAACTATTTATTTGATTTCATAAATTAATTTAGGGAATACTGCAATTTTCCAAAATGTTGTTGCCTCCTCCATCAACTGCTGACACAGTTCTTTGTCGACTGTCTGCTTTCAACAATTCAGGATCCATATTCTAAAGGAAGTGAACAGTTTTAATATAAACAGCATTATTGGTTATTTACTTCACTTACTTGTTTTTTCAAAAGATTTTTTAAAAAACTAACAGGAAATTCATTAAAAATTTCTTGTAACCTTAACTTTCGTCAAAATAACACTTGTTCTGGCTCGCTCAAATGTCATGTCAGAACCAGCGCGAACATGATCTGCGCGCTCGAAAAGCCATTAGCCAATCAAAATTTTCAGAGTGCAGTTGACGTCACAAAGATGGCCGACACTGAATTTTATGCACTCAATTTAAATGCATTACATTTTAATTTTGATTCTAGAGTAATAAAAATAAGCAAATCAACGATTTTATTCACTTTAATTTAATATTACTTATACATGCTGAACTCTGATATCCAATAAGTATTTCTTAAAAAGCTGTAGCATTGGAAACCCCTATTACAGTCATTTACAAGTAGGTATACTAGACCTAGTACGTATCATACGCATGTGCATGAAAGTAGAAAATTGCGGCTGTACGGAAGGAACCGAATTAACCTGAATGTAGTAAGTAAATTAAGTAATAAACACGTTTTTTTTGCTTTACTATTTCGTTTTTATAAATATCAACTATTCTAATTAAAAAATCTGATGTGGCCAACACAAAACCTCCCGCTATTTAATTTTTACATACATACATACATACATACATACATACATACATACATACATACGTACATAAAATCACGCGATTCCCACTTAGGGGGTTAGCAAAAACCCGGAAACAATAGTAACAATAAGAAAAGGGATAAGAGTAAGAGCTCAGCTGACTCACTTCACTCTTTAACAACATTCTTCTTTCGCCTTGTCCACAATCATCATAGCATTCATACATTAGAACATATTAAAGTGACCGATTTTCGGTAGCGAATAACCGCATCCAGACCACAATAATAGTTACGCAACAATCATCCTTCGGCAAGCATTCCTATACATTTTTATAAATTTAAGTACATACCTTACGTATTTACTAACGCTGTAAACTGTTCCATTGCATAAAACTATTGATTTAGTTACTATTTTCTTTGTGATTAGTTTTTTGACAGTGACATTTACTGTCAGTTACATTCATTTGAAATATGAACTGCATAACAAAGGAATTATTGTGTTTATCTTAGGCTTCGCGACTAATAAAAAAAAATATTTTTAAATTTATCTGTAAAATATATAGAAAAAGTATTAATGTATTCCTGTAGAAAATTCAATAATCTTTAATTTTCATAAGACATAAAATGCGAAAAAATGGCATTTAATGGTATTTTTTGAAGAAAAACCATTATGAGGTTCAGGTAAAGTGCCATTTCCGGTTATCCGATTTACACCAAAATCTAATGGGTTCTTTTCATATTAGAATGGGATGGAAATGTAAGGTTTCAGACTTTTCTGAATGATAGTATTTGAGTTAGAGTGTAGACAAAATCCCTACACATACACACACATACAGACATCATCGTGAAAATGTTAAAATTGGATTCTAGGGACCTTAAAACGTGGTCATTTACTAAAATCTCAATATGTGATTTTTAGCACGATCCCTATACCTCCCTTACCAAGGGTAGCGGGAGGTAAAAACAATATATTAGATTTTCGCTTGGGAATGAGATATTTTCCTGCGGTAAAAAGTATAAAGAGTTAAGAAAGACGCCACATAGTAATAAGGAGAGTGAATGAACTGCATTATTATTTATCACTAGACGTCATTTATGATCTCATTAAATGACTGTGCTTAGTTCAGGTGGAAGGCTGCCCCCCCACCCTAAAAAATTCTTAGCTACGCCAATGCCTGTTAGTTTTGGAGGGTTTGCCCGCAACCTATTTGTCTCACAGTCATTCTGCCGGTGATAGTGTAGATGGTCTGTGCGGTGATCGTATCGAACTCCAGTGCGGGACCCACCTTCGCGGTAACTGCAAACCATGGTACGACCTACGAAGGTGGTGTTTCTCCGACCTTCGCAGATGGAACTAACTCCAACACGGGACCCACCTTCGTGTTAGGGATTACACAGATACCCACCGGGGTCACACAGATACCCGTCATCGAATGGGATCACCAGCGGACAATAGACACTTACAAAATTGACGTCACAGCAAGAGAGAGATAGAAGATCATGCATCCAAACAAACCTCCCCTCGTTGTCTTGCGTCCCGTTCCCTGTTCCTATCTGTCATTGTGTTCGCATCTGTTATTCAGTGTTAAACCTAATTCTTTACTGTGATTTGTACGTTGTGTTTAATAAAAATGAGTTTAAAACCAGAAGATGTGTCTGGGGCAACTTTTTACCTTCCGTCAAAAGGAAGGTATTGTTTTTGGTAAAAAAAATTGGTGGTGAGTTTTTAATGAATAAGTACGTTTTAGGGACCCTACAATACGAATGTACTATTTTTAAGATGATGTGTGTATGTGTATCCGTGTGTGTGTGTGTGACAAATTTTTCTCCGACGATAACTCCAAAACTACAATTCTAAAAATTATGATTCTTTCATATTCCTCTTCTTTACAACCATATGAAGAGCTGATTAGATTTTGGTTATAATTGGTTAACCGGAAGTACCCTTATTTGAAGTTCTTAACAGTTTTTCTTGAAAAATCGCAGTTGCAGTTTTATATCATTTTCGACATTTTATGTGATTATCAATAGAAAGAATATCTTATACTCTATACGGTTCGATTATACATTTTCCTTCATATTCAATAGATATAGAGTTGTAAAGAGATTAAGAGAGATTAACTTTCGAAAATCAGTCAGCATTGCAAAAATTATGAAAACAACAGATATATTCTAAAAAATCTAATTGACAGATGTCAGTGGCAAGGGCAAAACCAAAGTGGAAAGTATATGATCTGAAAGTGATATAAGTGACAGAGTGTCCCTCGCCAGTGACTTGCATTTGCGGCCTCGCCTAAAGATAGGAACTTATAATGCCAGAAGTACGAGAAAGGCAAAAGAGAAGATAGAAGGACTGTATAGCAGAAGATTTGAGAGAGGAAGAACTGTGTCACGAAGGTGCTTTGGACAGGAATGAGTAGAAGAGAAGAGTAAGAAACAGCGACTTCTAATAAAATAGGGCAAAGTTGAAGCAGGAGGAAGTGTTAAGTGCAATACATAATGTACGTTCGTATTCGTATTAAAATTTTATTAGATTTTAGAATCTTTTCAAAGGAACTTTCAGTATGGATATATAAAAAATAGTGTGTTCTTGTTACAATTATACAGGATATATAGAATCTCTTTTAAGGAACTTTTGGTATAGGATATGTGCAAAATACATCGAATTGACGGAAGGTTTTGTGCTGGCCACAACAGATTTTTTGTTTGATAATATTGAAGATCATTCGATTATTCAACTAAAACGATGGCTAGAGTGTAGAGTCTACGGCTGATGACAGGTCTTTGTTTGGACGGGGTAACCATAGCAACCTTGATTCATTGATTCATCACTTTGCAGTAATCTGTACCTGAAATCAGAAAACTCCGCACACCAGCACTGCACATTTATAAACGTCACGACCAGTCACGACAGACGGCAAATCCGTACTGCTCCCTGGTACTGCTATAAGATATTAGCTCTGTTCGATGAGAAGTGCTTGAAGTGTAGAGCAGAATAGTGCAGTGCAGTGTAGTGTACACTAGTACAGTCTAATTCTTGTGGTTTCATAAAACACACTAGTGTATATTTGGGCAAGTATGCTCAGCTGTGTGTAATCAAGCCAAGCATAGCCAAAGGTGTAAAAGGTTTGGTTGTTTATAAACACAGTCATATCATAAAGCTGCAAAAAAGTGACTGCAGATATGTCTGTTTTAAAGAGAATAGTGAACTAATAAACGATTCTGACGAAGATCAATCATCACTTGATTCTTCATCAGATATATTAATTAATTCTTTATATAGCAAAACAAAATTTTAGGTTAAATAAACAGATGTGTAGATAGGATAGAATTAAAATGTCTACCGAACAACATTTAGCTACCCCCACTCCTAGTCTGCACTTTCTACACTACCTGGCGAGTCAGGTCAGAAAAGTGAGCACTAGTTCTTAAAATTTTTGTCATCGAACAGCCTGCCAGAAGCTGCCCGTTTCTCATAAAACATGTTAGTGCAAGAAAGTTAACACTAGGGCGGCCTAGTGCATGTCATCGAACAAAGCTAATGTAAAATTGAAGAGATGTAACAATATAGCTATTACCTAATACACTTTAATATCATTTAGCGATTAATACACAATAATTACAATTCTTAAATACCCACAAGAAAACAAATATGTTCTTATTAATGGGGTCCTATACCATTTTTCTTTTATTTTTTTTTTTCTGTGAGAACAGGATAAAATAAGAATTTTAGTGCAAACGCGACTTAAAAATTTTACGTAATAAGAGAGATATGAATGTTTTAAGTTTAACAATGGGACAAACTGTTGGTTCTAGAGAGAACAATTTTTTTCATGTTTGCATAGTTGAAATGTTTGTAAATATAAACTTTTTTTCCTAATAAATTATAGACTATTGAAACAGTTTGACAATATTATTACACAAAGCATGACGACGGATGGCGCCAGTGTTGGCCTGTTTAATAATATTATTATTAATTTAATTAATATTACAAATTGATTTAATTATAAATATATTATTATTGTTAATATTACTAGATGTTAACAAATTCATCAAACACAAACTTGTTCAATGTTTTGTTAGGACCGCTCAAGAAGCGCGAATCTCCTTTTTAAAATCGGGCGACCAATCAAATTCTTAGTACCTAACGCGTCATACCCAATTAGTAATCATCTTCAATCGCTTATAGTTTGTTACCTAGTCAATATTTAAAGAATTTTTTTTCACTAATACTCATTAATTTATGTATATTTTCGTCTTCTTATTTAAGATAGTTAAAATATGACTATGGTATAGGACCCCATTGCACACAATCTTAACTAAAGTTTTTGAAATAAAAAGCACTAGAAAAAGAAAAGAAAAAAATAAATTTGGTTAAATTTACACTTCTTTCCATTCATTCCGCGAATTTTATGACTTCTCGTATTATTTATTTAATTACAACTAATTCAAACTAATTTTTATAAATTCTTTTGTTACTTTTCATTAATTGTTTCTCTTGTATATGTATCCAGTTAATGTAAGCAGAAATTTTCGTAAAAACGGTCGGACCAATACCACATTCTGTCATTATGTCTCCCACTGTTATATCCTTGCCCCGTGATACGATTCCAGCGAGGTGACCACGGTATATAAGAGGTCCTCCTGAGTCACCTGAACAGCTACCTGTTCCTGGTTTTACATCAGTGCAAAGTTCGGTTGAGGCAAAGACTGGATCTGGTTTCATCTTTTGGGCGCAGATGGTCATGTTTAGGTTTTTCATTGATAGATACTGCGCGTTGTCGGATGCTGAAACAACATCGGAAATAATGCGGGCAGAAATCGTTCCCGATAACCATAATTTCCGATAATGCGTGGTAATACAATTTTTGAATATAATCTTGATAAATATTTCACTACAATATGTAAAATAAATTTTTAAATTTTACGTGGATTTTTCACATTTTTACCTCTCGCTAAGAGAGGTATTGGATTCATGATAAAATTCGCATACCCAGATTTTATTGAATAAGCACGATTTCAGGTCACTAGAATCCGATTATAACATTTTTCAAATGATGTCTGTGTGTGTATATATGTATGTATGTATGTATGTGTGTGTGTGTGTGTGTGTGTGTGTGTGTGTGTGTGTGTGTGTGTGTGTGTGTATGTATGGATGTTGGAGGGACGATTCCTCAAAAACTATAAGACTTAAAAAATATATAACTGCAGTTTCTTCAATCTGACATTCCTGGGAAGAGCTGAAAAGGTTTTGGTAACAATTGAACAACCGGAAGTAGTAGTTTTTTAAAAAAATTCTTCTAAATATAATTTTTTAGGAATTTTTTTTTATTAAATATTGAAGAACATAAAATTCTCCATCTAATACACTTAAAAATTTTATTATATCTTGATAGATTTAGAGATAAAGACACTATAATTTATAGAGTAAACTAATCGCAGAGGCCAAGGCACTAAGGAAACCAGTTGACAAATTAGAATGTTTATAACATGACACATGTCATTGTCAAATATTAACAGTTTTAGTGACATTCTGATATAGCTTTATCTGGGAAGTATATTTAACTTTTCCTATTGTTTTATTAATTAAATATTTGAAATTATAGATTATAGGTAAAATTGTGGTAAAATGCATATATCCATCAGAAATACCGCCAATCTGGTTAACGAATTGGAAGAATCTATGACATTTAGAAACTTCCTCATACAATGAAAAATAGATATAATTAGAATTATATGTGTGCAGAAGACATCTTAAATACAATAAAAAACAATATTTGAGTAAAGTTCTGTAATTTTTTGTTATAAAACAACGGTTCAATAGCGAAGTGCAATACAATACTTATATAGCCTAATATGGAAATGGCAAGAGGTCTTGTGCTGGCCACAACAGATTTTTTTATTAAGATTAAACTATAACTTTACTGTATACTGATAAAAACTTTATTGTCATCAATGCTCGGCTTGTTATCAATTCTTCTCATTATTGTAATCAAAATCAATTATTATAAGAAGCGGACATAATAATAACACAGTACTCATACATATGTTTATATCATTGGAAATATTAGTACTCTCCAAATACATACACACAGTAGTATTTTTGCTAAATTTTAATCTTAAAAAAATCATCCTGTCACTCCATAAGTCAATAAGATCTGATCAACGTCTTACAGTGTAGTCTTTGATACACTACATTAACAAAATATACCAATTTTTCCTTGTTATTCGGGCCTATTCTGTAACTTAGTGGTTAATTTTGAACAACATATTAGTTGTGTTTTACACATCAGATTGGAGACTGTGGATCATGAAGCCATGCTGATTAACTGAGATCATATTATTTACATGGTTATAGATTTTGATCTGTAAGACTGTTTCAAAAATTTTGCTAAAGTTGCACAGTATAGCAATAGGTCTGTAATTTGTTAAATAATTTTTGTTGCCTTTTTTATAGATCGGTCTGATTCTAGATGTTTTCCAAACTTCAGGGAATGTTGAACTACTTAAAATTCTGTTAAATAAAATGGTTAAAGGTTAAAGGTTTAACAAATATGGATGAGCGGTCTTTAATTATGAATGCAGGTATTAAGTCAGGCCCAGTTGTCATGTTAGCTTTTAGTTTGCACATGGCTGACATAACCTCATTTTCAGAAATTGAATTGATGATTAAAGTATTATAATAGTCAGGTATGGAATACTCAGTAGAGTTATTTTGTGAAGTGTCATTGAACGAACTTGAGAAATAGTCGGCAAACTTATTTGTACGTTGTGTTTAATAAAAATGAGTTTAAAACGAGAAGATGTGTCTGGGGCAACTTTTTTGTTTGATAATATTGAAGATCATTCAACTAAAACGATGGCTAGAGTGTAGAATCTACGGCTGATGACAGGTCTTTGTTTGGACGGGGTAACCATAGCAACCTTGATTTCTATGCTTTGCCGTTAGAGACGCTCGTGCAAATTGTAATTTTGTAAGTGTCTAGTCATCACTTTGCAGTAATCTGTACCTGAAATCAGAAAACTCCGCCAACCAGCACTGCACGCTTATAAACATCACGACAGACGGCAAATCCGTACTGCTCCCTGGTACTGCTATAAGATAATGTAAAATTGAAGTGATGTAACAATATAGCTATTACCTAATACCCTTTAATATCATTTAGCGATTAATACACAATAATTACAATTCTTAAATACCCACAAGAAAACAAATATGTTCTTATTAATGGGGTCCTATACCATTTTTCTTTTATTTTTTTTTTTCTGTGAGAACAGGATAAAATAAGAATTTTAGTGCAAACGCGACTTAAAAATTTTACGTAATAAGAGAGATATGAATGTTTTAAGTTTAACAATGGGACAAACTGTTGGTTCTAGAGAGAACAATTTTTTTCATGTTTGCATAGTTGAAATGTTTGTAAATATAAACTTTTTTTCCTAATAAATTTTTTTTTTTTTTTTTTTTTATTTCTAATTATGGTCCTGACGTGCGTCATGCGACCTAGATTACAAGTATGTACATTTAAAGATATATATTACAATTTGTTAGGAATTCGATTATTTCGTGGTAATATTTTTGTGGATTCTTGAGGGTGTTTATCAGGGTCTTCCTCGTTTGTTGCTCTAGTGTTGTTCTGTGCTGATCGTATTTTGGACACTGATTGACTATATGCTCCATAGTTTCGGGTGTATTGCAAGTTTGGCAGTCCGGTGAAGCACTGATTTTTATTTTATGCTTTAAATAGTTGGTTTGTCCGTGTCCGATTCTCATTCTTATTACGTTCTTTATGTTTTGCCTACTACTTTGAAGGTTGTTGTACCATGGTTTTCTTTGTATTGTGGGTTGGAGGTCGTGATACCATTTTCCTTTTGTTTGTGACTCACTATTATATTTTTCTTGCCATTTGTTGAGCATAGTTATTTTTATTATGTTGAGTATGTCTGTGCTTGGTATTTTTATTTCTGTTATTGGTTGTTGCACGTCTTTTGCTGCTGCATCTGCCATCTCATTTCCTAGTAGTCCTATGTGTCCTGGTATCCATTGTAATTTGATGTTCATTCCTTTCTTCGTTTGTTCTTCTATTTGGAGGTATATGTCATTAGCTATTTTGTTTTTTATCAATAAGTTATTAGTTGATTGTAGTATTTGTAAGGCAGTTTTCGAATCTGTTAGAATCACATAGTTTTGATCCTTGTTCTCTTGAATATAATAGAATGCCAGTTCTATTCCTTTTAGTTCTGCTGTTGTTATTGTTGCTTCATTCGGTAATCTTATTTCTGCTGTTCTATTTTCTGTTTTATTGTAACATGCTGCACCTACATAATCGTGATATTTTGATCCATCTGTGTATAAGTGAGTATAATTCTTGTATTCTGTTGTAATGTACTTTAATGTATCTTGTTTTAATATTTCTGGGTGCGCGTCTTGCTTTGACGTAAGATTTGGTATCTCTGGGCGTATTTGCAATTTTCTTCTAAAGGGCGGGAAATCTGTTGTGAACGGAATATGTTTTGTTGTTATGGTTTTCTCTAAAAGTGGTAGTATTGAGTTTATAGTTGCTATATCTATCGGCGTTTCTTTTTTAATCCAATATGATTTGTTTTGTACCATGTATTGTAGATTGATAAGTTTTATTTTCAATTCTTCTTTTTGTTGAGCTTGTATTTTTATTAAGTGTTTCGCTGTTAGGTGATTAATTCTAATTTCTATTGGCGTTTCTGCAGCTTCATTTAGAATAGTGTGTATTGGTGATGTTCTGAACGCTCATATACAAGTACGTATAGCTGTGTTTTGTATAACTCTTAATACCTGTAAATTAGTATTTGATAGTTGAGAACCGTATATCACTAAACCATATTCCATTTTTGTTCTAATTAATGCTCTGTATACTTTGAGTAATATTTCCTGTTTGGTACCAAAATTTCGTGCTGCTAGTGCTTTTATGATGTTGAGGTTGGCGTTACATTTTTTCTTGATCTCTTCTAAGTGTATTTTAAATGTTAGTTTTGAGTCTATCCATAATCCTAGAAATTTGTGGCTTGTTTTTGTGGCGATTTCCTTGTCATTGATTTTTATGTTTTGATTTATGTTTAGTATTCTTTTTCTTGAATAATGTACTGTTATGCATTTGTCGGGGTTTATTTCAAGATTTAGTTCGTTGAGGTGTTTGTTAATATTTGCAACTGCCCTATCTAATTTAGTTATGTTACTGTTCAGGTTTTTATTTGTGCTGTACACGACGATGTCGTCGGCGTATTGTAACGTAGAGACTGATTCTGGAATGTATTCGTTTAGCTTACGTACATATATAGAAAATAGGGTGGGTGAAAGGATTGATCCTTGTGGTAGTCCTTTGCTACATTTTCTTTTGATTGTTATGTTATTAGCTGTTATTGTGAAGGTTTGTTCTACTAGAAAGTTATGTATCCATTCTATAAAGAGTTTTGGTAGGTTTATTTCTTCCAAAGTTTTTATGAGTGTTGGAATGTGCACATTGTCATATGCTTTGGTTATATCTAGGTATAGCGCAGTTAACGTTTTCTTTTCGCTGAAAGATATTTTAATATCGGTGGTTAGGGAGTGTAGGCTGTCAATGGTGCTTCTATTTTTTCTGAAACCATACATTGTGTCAGGTAATATCTGGTTCTTTTCTATGAAGTGTTCCAGTCTGTTAGTAACCATGGTATTTAGTGTTTTTGTTATGCAAGGTATTAAAGATATTGGTCTGTATGATTTAATGTCTTCCGCATCCTTGTTCGGTTTCTTGATGGGTATTATTTTAATTTGTTTCATGTCTTCCGGTATGGTACTTGTTTCCCACCATGTATTTAAATGATAAAGGAGTACTTCTTTAGCTTTTTGTGGTAGGTGTTTTATCATACTGTAGTTGATGCTGTCGTGACCAGGTGCACTAGCCTTTTTCTTTTGTAAGGCGATGTTTAGCTCTTGCATATTGAATGGGATTGTATATTTTGCCGAGTTTTCATTGTTATTTTCGTTTTCATTGGATCTCGTTTCTGTGGATATCTCATCCTTGTTGTTTACGTAAGTTGGTGCTAGAGAATTTAAAAATAATTCTGCCATTTCTTCATTTTGTTGTATTAAATTTAATTCTGTTTGGTTATTTGCACATTTTTTAATTTTGTTCCATAGTGCTTGGGGGCTTTCATCATTTAGATTTTCGCAGAATTGTTCCCAACCTTTTTGTTTATAGTATCGGATTGTTTTGGAAGTTTCATTCGCGACGTTTTTATAATTTTCATAATTTTCTCTGTTCATGTGTTTCTTGTATTCTCTCAGTGCCAGTCTTCTTTTTGCTATGGCTTTGTTACATTCTGGGGTCCACCATTGTTGTGGTCGATGTTTGGGGTCTTGTAGGTTTGGTTTTGTCTTTGGTATTGTTTTGTCTGCCGCTTCTTGAATTGTATTAATAAATTCAGTAAATGAGATATATGTGTGTTCTTGTATCTTGTTTTCAATGTATTCTTTGTAGCTTTTCCAGTCTGCCAATTTGAAGATTCTTCGTGGTTCTCTATTTTGTTTCGTTATTTTATGGGTTGTTTCGAACATTGTCGATATTATAAAATGGTCGCTTCCCATTGTGTCTGTTTCTACTTGCCAGGTACTTTTTAGTGCCATGTTTGGCCTAATAAATTATAGACCATTGAAACAGTTTGACAATATTATTACACAAAGCATGACGACGGATGGCGCCAGTGTTGGCCTGTTTAATAATATTATTATTAATTTAATTAATATTACAAATTGATTTAATTATAAATATATTATTATTGTTAATATTACTAGATGTTATAATTAAACAAATTCATCAAACACAAACTTGTTCAATGTTTTGTTAGGACCGCTCAAGAAGCGCGAATCTCCTTTTTAAAATCGGGCGACCAATCAAATTCTTAGTACCTAACGCGTCATACCCAATTAGTAATCATCTTCAATCGCTTATAGTTTGTTACCTAGTCAATATTTAAAGAATTTTTTTTCACTAATACTCATTAATTTATGCATATTTTCGTCTTCTTATTTAAGATAGTTAAAATATGACTATGGTATAGGACCCCATTGCACACAATCTTAACTAAAGTTTTTGAAATAAAAAGCGCATTAATGAAAATATATTAACACTAGAAAAAGAAAAGAAAAAAATAAATTTGGTTAAATTTACACTTCTTTCCATTCATTCCGCGAATTTTATGACTTTTCGTATTATTTATTTAATTACAACTAATTCAACCTAATTTTTATAACTTCTTTTGTTACTTTTCATTAATTGTTTCTCTTGTATAAGTATCCAGTTAATGTAAGCCGAAATTTTCGTAAAAACGGCCGGACCAATACCACATCCTGTCATTATGTCTCCCACTGTTATATCCTTGCCCCGTGATACGATTCCAGCGAGGTGACCACGGTATATAAGAGGTCCTCCTGAGTCACCTGAGCAGCTACCTGTTCCTGGTTTTACATCAGTGCAAAGTTCGGTTGAGGCAAAGACTGGATCTGGTTTCATCTTTTGGGCGCAGATGGTTATGTTTAGGTTTTTCATTGATAGATACATTGCGTTGTCGGATGCTGAAACAACATCGGAAATAATGCGGGCAGAGCTCGTTCCCGATAACCATAATTTTCGATAATGCGTGGTATAGTCTATTTAAGAATGACTGGCAGTAATAAATCATTCTGTCAAAGACATTCCAGTGGCGCGCCAATAATTGTTTGCACAGGGATAGTCGAAATGACTAAATTCGGTAGAGAACTATAGTTTACCGCCCTATCACTGCGAGCTCAATCCAATTGAATTAGTTTGGGCTCAAGTTAAAGGTGAAGTAGCGCGAAACAACACCACTTTTAAATTGGACAATGTGAAAAAACTTTTTATGGATGCATTAAAACATGTGACTGCCGATAATTGGAAAAACTGTATTCAACATGTCATAAAGGAAGAAGACCTAATGTCTGATAGACGAAACGATCGAGCCATTTATAATTTCAGTAGGACAAGATTCAGAATCAGATTCTGATTTTTAATAATTTATGTATAAATATATAAGTATATGTAATGTAATATGTATATTTAATAGAAATATGACAGGTACCAATATCTTGACAACACACATGACATAAGTATAAATTTTAGTATGTAACAAATAAAAATGTAAATATTGAATGTATGTATGTAAATATTAAATGTATGCAATATAATAATAATGACTGAGAAAGTTATATTTAAATATTAAAAACTTTTATTTTTAGTAAATGTATAAACAGATCACTCTACAAATCCTATCTACGTCTATGACACAGTCTGACGGGGATTATCGGACGGCATTTCTATTGTTCGACAAGTTTCGTTCCAGGTACAAAGCGTGCGGCTTATTTTGACCATCCTAGTGTAGTTACAACTGATTTTTCTGGTAGTTTTATTTGCCGCATTGCTGGCAAAAATCCAATACTACTCTTGCAAATAATGATTTATTGCTGCCAGTCATTCTCAAATAGACTATAATACAATTTTTGAAGATAATCTTGATAAATATTTCACTACAATATGTAAAATAAATTTTTGAATTTTACGTGGATTTTTCACATTTTTCCTCTCGCTAAGAGAGGTATTGGATTCATGCTAAAATTCGCATATCCAGATTTTATTGAATAAGCACGATTTCAGGTCCCTAGAATCCGATTATAACATTTTTAAAAGGATGTCTGTGTGTGTGTATGTGTGTGTGTGTGTGTGTATATATATATATGGATGCTGGAGGGACGATTCCTCAAAAACTATAAGACTTAAAAAATATTTAACTGCAGTTTCCTCAATCTAACATTCCTGGGAAGAGCTGAAAAGGTTTTGGTAACAATTGAACAACCGGAAGTAGTAGTTTTTTAAAAAAATTCTTCTAAATATAATTTTTTGGGAGTTTTTTTTATTAAATATTGAAGAACATAAAATTCTCCATCTAATACACTTAAAATTTTTATTATATCTTGTATAGATTTAGAGACAAAGACACTATAATTTATAGAGTAAACTAATCGCAGAGGCCAAGGCACTAAGGAAACCAGTTGACAAATTCCATTGTTTATAACATGACACATGTCATTGTCAAATATTAACAGTTTTAGTGACATTCTGATAGCTTTATCTGGGAGGTATATTTAACTTTTCGTATTGTTTTATTTATTAAATATTTTAAATTATAGGTAAAATTGTGGTAAAATGCATATATCCATCAGAAATACCGCCAATCTGGTTAACGAATTGGAAGAATCTATGACATTTAGAAACTTCCTCATACAATGAAAAATAGATATAATTAGCATTATATGTGTGCAGAAGGCATATTAAGTACAATAAAAAACAATATTTGAGTAAAGTTCTGTATTTTTTTGTTATAAAACGACGGTTCGAAAGTGAAGTGCAATACAATACTTATATAGCCTAATATGGAAATGGCGAGAGGTCTTGTGCTGGCCACAACAGATTTTTACTTCCTTGTACGAAGTAAAGGAAGTATTGTAATCGCGAAAAATTTCGGTTTCCAGTTTTCAACGCAAATATCCGTTTAGACCATCCCTGAATCCATTTTGACTAATTTCGTCGTGACGTCTGTTCGTACGTACGTATCTCGCATAACTGAAAAACGGGAAGCCGTAGAAAGTTAAAATTTTCTATTTAGGACTGTTATAACATCTAGTTGTGCACCTCCCTTTTTGGTCATTACATAACTTTCGGAAGTGGTACTTTACTTGAAGCCTATAATAGATTTTAATGAAAAACTATATTAAAATATAATCCAAAACTTTTCAAATTTAGTATATAGTACTTTTATATCAATGGGAATAACTTAATAGATTTTGGTTAAAATAGTATAACCGGAAGTGATACTTTACTTGAAGCTGTTATCAGTTTTTCTTGAAAAAAATGTTGTTGTTTTGATTTTAATAATAAATGCTTCAAATAAAAGTTTTAGAGAATTAAATTCTGCGTCGAAAACATCAAGTATGATTAAATTAGCTCTTTGTATAAGCGACATATGTAAATTTAAAAATTATGTACTTTTTGATTACTGTAATTAATTACAGAATTAATTAACAAAAAATAAAGAATTTGATGTCAATGTCAAATTATGTCAAATACGTGCAATTTTATGATTGGGTCTGTTATAATACATATTTTAATTATTAACAAAATATGTACATTCAGTGTAACTGGCGTACAAGGAAGTCATGTGGTGTCCACATCAGATATTTTTTATTAAGATTAAACTATAACTTTACTGAATACTGATAAAAACATTATTGTCATCAATGCTCGGCTTGTTATCAATTCTTCTCATTATTGTAATCAAAATCAATTAAGCGGACATAATAATAACACAGTACTCATACATATGTTTATATCATTTGTGACGATGGTCACTAGATTTGAATTTATTCTTCATGTTTAACGTTGTAGCCTTGTGGTTAGCACGTCAGTTTTTTGCTAAACTTCGATTATTTAAATCAAAGTTCAAATCCCACAAGTAAAAATATTATTTTTCATTTTTTATTGGTTTGTATTGTTTTGATTTACGCATACAGTATAATTGTTTGGTTATATTGTATGTCGTTTGTTGTAAAATGTATTGTTGTATTTTGGTTATAGCTGCTAATGTTTATAAAATTGTTGTTTATCTGTCAGCTATTGTGTGGTTGAGTGGCTAGTGCGCTTGACCAGCACGCTAGAGATCGTCGGTTCGATCCTACATAAAACTGTATTTTTTTTTTATATTTTTATTCAAACTTAGCGAGAATTTGCAGGATGACTAAAAACGTGTTTGAACCTTTTTTGATACTTTTAACGGTTTTTCGGGGTATAAATAGAAGCTCGAGCATTAGTTTCAGGAGAAAGTGTGTGCTTTCTCAAGAGAGAGTGTGTGCTCTCTCAAGGGAGCGCCAGCTCTCCAACGAGCCTAAGATGGTGTGTGCCGTCTTCTGCGAACCTGGTGAGGGCCAGGTGAGCGGGTTGTGGATGACCTTGGCTGCCTCTGACTCAGTGCTGTTGGTGTGTGCCGGCAGCTCGTGAGAGAGTGCAGCAGGTGGACCGTACCGGTGTAGCCGGTTGTTTTGTGCAGTGGTGTTGGCCGCTGTACGCCGTAATCGCGATTGTCAATGAGTGTTGGTGTGTGCCAACATTGTTAGATTGACATCGCGATTGTTAATGAGTGTTGTCAAAGTGACAACACTGTAACCGTACCGTGTTCCCGTAACTTTGGTGTGTGCCATTGTTACTCGTTCATAGCGTGTTCCCGCAACCTTGGTGTGTGCCATTGTTGCCCGTTCATTGTTGATCGTGCGTAGTAGAGAGAATATCCTGCAAGTATCGCTGATTCATTGTTACTTTGCTTTGTTATATTTATTACTTTCTCATTTTAATTTATTTTAATAAAATATTAAAAATGATTACAATTGATTTCATTGTCAAAAGCCGAACTCTGTCTCCACTAAGCTACCCGAGCACTTTTTGGCGTTCCAGCCATCCTTTTCAGCGACGCTATGAGAGCGTCCTTTACAGGATCGACCATCTCTCCTTATGCTGTGTTTCCGAATTATTGGCGCCCGAGCAAACCCTTTGACAGCATGGAGAACGAGCAGGGACGTCATTACAAAATGGCGACCGAATAGGGACAACAGCGTCCTTCTTTCTTTATTTTGGCGTCGTTACACATTGGAAATATTAGTACTCTCCAAATACATACACAGTAGTATTTTTGCTAAATTTTAATCTTAAAAAAATCATCCTGTCACTCCATAAGTCAATAAGATCTGGTTGACGTCTTACAATGTAGTCTTTGATTAACTACATTAACAAAATATACCAATTTTTCCTTGTCATTCGGGCCTATTCTGTAACTCAGTGGTTAATTTTTAACAACCGATGAAGTATGCTAATATATAACAAAAACTTGAATTTTTAATTGTCAAAGCAATCCCTATTGGATAAATTTTGTAACCAGTTAAAAATTAACCACTTTGTTACAGAATGTACCTGATAGGTACTTTTAAAAACACTACATACGTCAATTATATCCATATTTCCACATTTTTCTACTGATATTATTTAATTGTGAATGTCAATTATGTCAAAATTTAAGCTAGTGCTAATAAACAATATTTTACATTCGGTTTGATGAATTTATCCTACTGGTGAAATTTTATATGTAGCTACAAGTAGCTGTTATGTTAACCCAACGAGCTATAAGTAAATATAGAGTGGCGGATGAGCGCTGCTGGCCATGTCTACTATAACCTGCCAGGCAGGTTGCAGCCTACCAGTAATATTTCTGAATTATTTTTAACGAAATAATTTACCTTTTATGTTAGAATTATAAATATAAATAATGCAATTTGTGGCGAAAAGTTTTATTCTGACATATATCATATTTCGAAATAAATAAATAAATTAATACATATTTAGTTTCACAGATATATAATATGGATGATATGAAACTATTGATAAATTAATATAATTTAAGAATTTTTACTGTGAATCCTTATTTTGTTATAATATTTTACGATAATAAATAACAATTAATATGAAAAATGTAACTGCATTAATATAATATATTGAAAAAGTAGCAAGGTAGGTAGATAGATACATAAAAACGAAAATAGTGAAAATTAAATTATATATTTTATTATGACAATAATAACGTATACAAAAAATAAAACATATAAAATACAATAACAAAAACCTATTCTTTAAATAAAATAAACAAAATTGTGAAAATAATCACTACGTATATGAAATAGAAAATAATGTTTTTATTGACCTTTAAATGATTGTTTTGGTCAAAAATTGTCGAATGTTAGTTCCTTGAATATCTGTAGAAACAGTCCTACTATTTACACAAAAAATTGATTACCTATAATAATTGTTCTTGTATTTATTTTAATTACAACAGAAATTTTTGTTTCAATAAAGAAAATTTGGTTGTAATAATAAATATCAGTAATTACATAAAAATAAATTGATTATATTCGTTGTTGGATTTAGGCGAGAAACTATTATCAGACTACAGGCGGTAAAATCGTAAATCCGTCGCTAATTAAAACTTTGAGTTAAAATTTTTGAATATAAAATTTACCTGTGAAACGACTTGCAACTATTTCTAATTTGTCTGTTTCCACACTGAGGAACAACACACTTTGCGGGCATTTTTAATAAATAGTGCAATAAGCGCTGAGAAAAACAACGTATAGCGTCTGAGCTGAGCGCTCAGTTATAGTAATGGCCGCTGGCCTAAGCATTCAACTGTGTACGGGTAAAGTACGCGTTCAGCATGCGATGCGCCACTCTATATTTACTTATAGCTCGTTGTGTTAACCTCTTATTTACCTAAGACTTATCCTGTTGCTAAAGCTAGCACGGGATTGAAAAATTGAAATAGCTGTTTACCATGAGGATTAATTTTACAGAGACTTAACAGACACTTGCCAGTGCATTGAAAAACTAGCCTTAAATGGATCATGTTCACCAGTTAGAAGTGTTTTCAATGGAAAAAATCTGTTGTGGCCAGCACAAGACCTTCCGTCAATTCGATGTATTTTGTACATATCCTATACCAAAAGTTCCATGAAAAATATTCTATATATCCTGTATAATTGTAACAAGAACACACTATTTTTATATATCCATACTGAAAGTTCCTTTGAAAAGATTCTAAAATCTAATAAAATTTTAATACGAATACGAACGTACATTATATATTGCACTTAACACTTCCTCCTGTTTCAACTTTGCCCTATTTTATTAGAAGTCGCTGTTTCTTACTCTTCTCTTCTACTCATTCCTGTCCAAAGCACCTTCGTGACACAGTTCTTCCTCTCTCAAATCTTCTGCTATACAGTTCTTCCATCTTCTCTTTTTGCCTTTCTCGTACTTCTGGCATTATAAGTTCCTATTTTGAGACGAGGCCGCAAATGCAAGTCACTGGCGAGGGACACTCTGTCACTTATATCCCTTTCAGATCATATACTTTCCACTTTGGTTTTGCACTTGCCACTGACATCTGTCAATTAGATTTTTTTGAATTTATATGTTGTTTTCATAATTTTTGCAAAGCTGACTAATTTTCGAAAGTTAATCGCTCTTAATCTCTCTATAACTCTATATCTATTGAATATAAAGGAAAATGTATAATCCAACCGTGTAGAGAATAAGATATTATTTCTATTGATGATCACATAAAATGTCGAAAATGATATTTAACTGCGATTTTTCAAGAAAAACTGTTAAGAACTTCAAATAAGGGTACTTCCGGTTGACCAATTATAACCAAAATCTAATCAGCTCTTCATATGGTTGTAAAGAAGAGGAATATGAAAGATTCATAATTTTTAGAATTGTAGTTTTGAAGTTATCGTCGGAGAAAAATTTGTCACACACACACACACACGGACACACATACACACATACAGGCATCATCTTAAAAATAGTGCATTCGTATTGTAGGGACCCTAAAACGTGCTTATTCATTAAAAACTCACCACTGAATTTTTCGACCAAAAACAATACCTTCCTTTTGACGGAAGGTAAAAATGAAAAAGTAAAAAGTACCAAAAACACAAAATTATAATGTGAATGAAACAAATTTGTTAAATTTACCTTTGATATTTAAAGTTTGATTATTATTCTTGAGCAAAATAATTACTTGAGTGGTGGAACCCCAACCAGCAACCGTGAGTTTGGAACCTATAGGAATTTCTTGGAACAAAAGTCTGATGGGTTGAACTCGCTCAGAAAACTGAATACGTGACTTGGTTTTTAAAAGACCGATGTCATGCTGCCCTGTAGGATTGTACTTTTCATGGAAGACGAATTTTTCGATTGGATAAATTACGCCGCCTTGGGAATGTTTAAGCGATCCAACTACTACGTCTATTTGGGTAGGGCTGCAAAAAAAAAGAAAAAAAACATTAAACGAATTTTTTTTTTTTTTTGGTAAAAACCATTTTAAACGTCATTTGGTTAGAGTAAGTAAATAACTGTAAACTAAAGTTCTTTGCAGACCATTACTAATGGGTACTTTACATAACTCAGACAGTGTTTTGTTTCACTAGTTCACTACATTCAAAATTATACGTTTCGCGGATGAGTACCCTTATTTGAAGTTCTTAACAGTTTTTCTGGAAAAAACGCAGTTAAATATCATTTTTGCCCTCCTGAAGTGTAATGTGAACTTTACAATTGTATACACAGCAAGTGTAACCTACAATTTATGCTTACTGTGTTGTAATTTGTCTAACTATGCGGTAAAATAATCAAAATACACTGGACGTTTATGGGCATTTAGAAAAGAAATCATCTTTACTATAATAAAGTTCATGTAAAAAAGTACTACCTACTTAAGTTATTTTTACCTCCCGCTACCTTTGGTAAGGGAGGTATAGGGATCGTGCTAAAAATCACTTATCGAGATTTTAGTAAATGACCACGTTTTAAGGTCCCTAGAATCCAAATTTAACATTTTCACGATGATGTCTGTATGTGTGTATGTGTGTGTGTATGTATGTATGTGTGTATGTATGTATGTGTGTGTGTATGTGTAGGGATTTTGTCTTCACTCTAACTCAAATACTATCATTCAGAAAATTCTGAAATCTTGTATTTCTATCCTATTCTAATAAGAAAAGAAGCCATTAGATTATGGTGTAAATCGGATAACCGGAAATGGCACTTTATCTGAAGCTCATAATGGTTTTTCTTATTGAATTTTCTACAGGAATACATTAATACTTTTTCTATATATTTTACAGATAAATTTAAAAATAATTTTTTTTTATTAGTCGCGAAGCCTAAGATAAACAATAATTCCTTTGTCACACAGTTCATATTTCAAATGAATGTAACTGACAGTAAATGTCACTGTCAAAAAACTAATCACTTCAAATTAATAATAGTGACATTTTAAAAAGAAAATAGTAAATAAAGCAATAGTTTTCTGTAATGGAACAGTTTGCAGCTTTAGTAAATCCGAAAGTATGTATTTAAATTAATAAAAATTAAATAGCGGGAGGTTTTGTGTTGGCCACATCAGATTTTTTTACTTTAACATTTCCTATATTTAAAATTAATTTATATAAACCAAAATCACGGCAGCAACATCTGTCATTATTGTAAAAATCCACCGTTACCGACATAGTCACCGATCGATATACCTGTCAAATACGCGAGGCGAACATTGCTGAAATGTCAAATATCGATACCTACCTATTATTTATTACGAAGAAAACATGAGCAAATAAATATATTATCAGTTATAAACAACGTCTATTATTACAGATAAATTTTCGCTAGAAGAAGTACTCTAATGAAGGTAAGTAAAATCAAATTTGGAAATTGACTTAACCCCAGTATTTTAAACTAACCCTTTTCAGAAGTACAACCTATCTCATTAAAAAAAATGATTTTCATTATCGTCGGCCAAAAAATTTGATACAATTCTCGTGCGTGAAGTATTTTACAGCGCGACAGCTTTGTTTAAGGCACGAGCCCTTAAGGCGAGTGCCTTATTAGCTGGAGCAACTTACACGCACTCGAATGTACATAACTATTTTCGACATTTTATGACCATTAATATGAAAGAAAATCTTATTCTCTATACGATTTGATTATACGTTTTCCTTCATATTCAATAGATATAGAGCTATAGAGAGATTAAGAGAGGTTAACTTTCAAAACCCAGTCAGCTTTGCAAAAATTATGGAAACAGCAGATAATATTCAAAAAATTCTAATTGACAGTGCAAAATCAAAGTGGAAAGTATAGGATCAGAAAGTAATTTAAGTGACAGAGAGTCCCTCGCAATCTCGCAAATGTCTTGCAGTTTCAATGCCGGGAGTACAAGAAAGGCCAAAGAGAAGATGGAAGGACTGTGTAGCAGAATATTTGAGAGAGGAATAACTGTGTGAAGAAGATGCGTAGAATAGGAATGAGGAAGTGTGACGTGCAATTTACAGAATGTACATTCGTGTTACAATTATACTGGATTTATAGAATCTTTTCAAAGGAACTTGCAATATGGAATATGTAAAAAATAGTGTGTTCGTGTTACAATTTTACAGGATATATAGAATCTTTTCCAAGGAACTTTTGGTATCGGATTTATACAAAATACATTGAATTGACGGAAGGTTTTGTGCTGGCCACAACAGATTTTTTCTTATAAAATGTTATTATAAATTGTCAAATTCGTAATTTTAATTACATTTTAAATCATAAAAATAAATGTTAAATAAAATTCTCTATGGCACACGTTTGTTAATTACATAAATCAGTTGACAAAAATACCCCTCGTGAGTTAACTCGTTTCTGAATTATGATACAAAATTAAAACTTTTAAATTGATCATACAGGGTGTCTCAATAAGCTTGCTCACTATTGGTAACTTTTTTATATGAAGAGATACGAAGTTAGTTAAATTAGCAAAATTGTGCCATTTTATATTAGAAAATTGGTTATGTAGACAAAATAAAAATTGTGTCAGCGGTTCTCAAAATTTGGGACAGAGTATATATTTTTTAAATGGAACTATATATTTGTTATTATCTTATTAGAAAGAGTATTTTTTTCTTTTTTCAATAAGGTAATGTTGTTTATGTACAATTTTTTCAAATAAACGAGTTATTTACGTTTAAAGATAAAAATTATCTTTTATTAGTTTAGGTCAAGTAAACTATGGAAACAATTGTCTTTTATAAAATTATTATTTTATTAATTTATTTTACAGTAATAACAAAACAAAGAAAATATTCAAATTGAAAGCCATTATTTCTTTCGCACATTTAAACTCTTTTGGAAAGAGAGCCGACCGTTCTACGTAAATGGTGTCTAGATATAATTTTCCATATAAGCACGATCATATCTAACTTTTCTTCATTTGTAAAGTAATTAAACATTATTAAACACAGAGAACTTTACGGGAGAAATTATTAAACGTCAAACAAACAAAGAATTAATTGTTTCCACGGCTTACTTGACTAAAAAACTAATAAAATAGTTTTATCTTTAAACGTAAATAACTCGTTTATTTGAAAAAATTGTACATAAACAACATTACCTTATTGGAAAGAGAAAAAAATACTCTTTCCAATAAAATAATAAAAAATATATGGTTCCATTTAAAAAATATACATATTGTCCCAAATTTTGAGAACCGCTGCCATAAATTTTATTTTGTCTACATGACGAATTTTCTAATATAAAATGGCACAATTTTGCTCATTTAACCAACCTCGTACCTCTTCAAATAAAAAAGTTACCAATAGTGAGCAAGCTTATTGAGACACCCTGTATATTTTATTTATACCTGAAAGGTTGTTTTTATTTAAATTTAATTACTATTTTTCTTAAACTTGTTTATTTTTCTTGAAATTTAATACTGTCATCGAAGTATTTGCAGTAATTTTCCACAGTAACTTATTAAATATTTTGTTTGTGAAATGAAGCAATATTATTCAATAAAATTCTATTATTTATAAATACAAAGTTTTCGAGAACCCATGGTGCAGTAATTTGAGAAAAGCAATTGCTAAACAATAAAAGTATTTACCTCGTAACTACGTGAGGCTGTAGACAGTGGGCAGCGGAAAGCACTAGATGTGGTGATATTATACTTGCTCCACAAATGTATAGCTTTATCAATTTGTGGTATAGGCTGACAAGGAAACGGAATTGTCCCGGTTTTGCTGTCTTGCCTCTAAGGATTAGGTTTTGAGGGTTTTGAGCTGAAACAAAACATGCGTGCAATGGTGGCTTGTGATTGATGTAGAGTATGTATATACCGGGAGTTTATTTTATCAGTAAACATGGGGTATATCATTGCCATAGTTACGGTATGAATGTTTGACAGCAATGTATTGAAGCGTTTATTTTAAGAGTAAACATGGCGTTTAACATGGGAAGCAGTTTTTGTAAATACAAAGTGTTCGGCAAGAATTCAAGCCATGCTATTAAACATGATAATAGTACATTATATCTTGTACATTATTTAATATTAATTACATAATAATATTGCAAAAATTGCAATAATTTACAGAAATTGTCAAATAAATAATTGTTTCAATTTTTTATTATGCAATATGAAAAGATTTACAAATGTCTCCGGTGGCACAGTGGTTATAAGATTGGCGTCTCTGTCTCCTAGCAACGTGGTAATCATCAAACATTACCCCTGTTAGTGCTCTGCAGTGAAATACATTTTTCATAAGTAAAATTCATAAAATAAATATTATAAATAGTGAAAGAGTGAATATAAAGTGCCAGTGCATCGATTAGAAAAGAACATAGGAGCGAAGGAGGGAATCCTTTCAACGAAAAAGCGCAAGAGATCGCCGGTGACAGGCGATGCGCGTATGCAAACAGACGACGTAGTCATGGCCAACATCAACGAAAACGAAAATTCATTTAAATTAATTAATGACAGGAAAGCTGTCAAATTAAGTAAGGTTAACAAAATTCATACAATTAAGGAAATTGAAACTCAAAACCGTTACGAAAATCTGGAAATTGAAGAAACCAAAGATAACCCTCAAGGTAAACCGACTCCTCTTATCATTAAAAAAACTTTCGGCGACCACTCAAAATTAGTAAATAACTTGAAGAAAAATGCACCGGGAGGTTTTCACCTCAAATTTTCTAACAACACTACAAATATATTTTTCAACAAGATTGAAGACAAAACCAAAATCAAAAACCAGTTAATCGAAGACCAAATTGAATTCTTTACTTTCACCGAGAAAAGTGACAAAACCCATGCGTTCGTCATCAGAGGTTTAGATAGTGAACCTGACCTAGAAGAGATAAAATTAGATTTAGAAGAACACAAAATTCCAGTTAAAAATTTGTACGTAATGAAAAACACAAGACGGCCATTATACTTATTGATCACCGATAATAAAGTAACATTAAGCCATTTGGAAAAAAACATAAGACACTTGTGTCATACAAAAATTACGTGGGAAAGGCACATGAACAAACGATTAATTATTCAGTGCCACAAATGCCAGACCTGGGGCCATGCTACAGCCAACTGTTTTGCTAACGCGCGTTGCCTGAAATGCGGAAAAGACCACTTAACTCGCCTCTGCGAGAAACCGATAGAAGAGCCTGCGAAATGCGCCAACTGCAGCGGTGCCCACCCTGCTAACTCTGTGGAATGTTCCGCCTACCTTAAAAAACTGCGAGAACTCCAGCGTGGCCCGCAACAGCTGATCCAAGAACCGAGAAGCTACGTACCAGCCCCACCTCCAACCAGAAACGCATGGCAGCCAATGAGCGCATCGCAGCCTGCCCCTCTCCTAGACTTCCCCGCCCTTACTCCCGTAAGAAAACGCCCACCACCCCCCCTCCCTACACCCACAGCTCCCACTACACTACACACCAACAACTTTAATGAACTATGCAATGAACTCAAACAACTAAACACATACGTAAACATTAACAAATTCCTTGAAATAATTAAAAACTTAAACTTACAACTGGCACAAGCCAACAGCAAAACAGAAAAAGGTTTAATCCTACTTTCTTTCACACAAAATTTGGACAACTATGACTTTTAGGCCCCTTAACATCGTAACATGGAACTGTTCTACTCTACACAGTAGACAAGGTGAACTAATAAACTTTTTAAATACACACGACATTGACATTATGCTACTGAACGAGACAAAACTAAAAGCAGACATAAATTTTAGAATAAAAGGATACGAAATCTACAGAAAGGACAGACCAATCGTTCACTATGCCGCTGGCGGTATAGCAGCCATCATCAAAACTAACATTCCACACCAATACATAGACACACCAGACACTTCACTTGAAACACTTTGTATCAGATTAGTTGACAACACCCACATAATTGCAGCTTACAACCAACCATTAAATACTTTCACACAACAAGAACTCGACACAGTACTCAACATTTCACACAAAGTCATCTTGATGGGAGACCTAAACGCCGTTCACCAAGCATGGAACAATAATAGGAACAACGCAAATGGAAGGACACTCTACACGTACATTCAAGCACAAAACGCACAATTGCTATACACTCCAACACACACACACTATCCACAAAATGGCACAACACCTTCTACAATAGACATATGCATTTACAAAAACATAATACACATCTCCTACTTGGAAAGCATGGACTTACTAAGCTCTGATCACACACCAGTCACACTCACACTAAACGATCAATACACAGAAGAATACACAAGAACCATCACATCTTATAAACATACGGATTGGCGCGCTTTTCGAGAAGAACTGAACGCACACATCACAATCAACAGTCAAATAAACACTACAGAAAACATAGACACAGAAATACAGAAACTCACTGACACTATAAACGCGCTAAAACACAAACATACAAAACAAAAAACTATAAACACAAACCGAGACCCATTTCCACAACACATCACACAACTAATAACACGACGAAACAACACACGCAAACATTGGCAACGAACACAAGACCTACACTATAGAGACGAAATGAAACAACTAAACAAAGAAATAAGAAAAGAAATCTCTGCCTGGACTAACGAAAAATGGCAAAACAAATTAAACTCCCTAAACACAAAAGACCACTCACTATGGAAATTTACAAAATCATTAAAACGAAAAAACATAAACATACCGACACTAACAGAAAACAATGTCACATACTTCACAGACCAGGAAAAAGCCAATGCCATTGCACACACATTCGAACAGGTACACATTCTAAACGGACACACGGACGCACAACACTTTGAACACGTAACACAAACAGTACATAACTACATAGACACACCACAGACAAAAGAACAATACATACATTCTACACTACACCAACAAAATTGAAAAACATAATTAAAAAACTGCCAGCCAATAAAGCCCCCGGTCCAGACCTTATCGAAAATAAAATTGTAAAAAACCTACCCCGCAAAGCCATCGTACAACTGTCCTACATCATCAACAGCATAATTCGGCTAAATTACTTCCCAGAAAATTGGAAAACCGCCACAATAATACCCATATTAAAACCCAAGAAAAACATTAACCAACCCACAAGCTTTCGGCCAATTTCACTCCTAAATTCAATTTCTAAATTAACGGAAAAAGTAATTTTTGAAAATATACTAAATTACACAGTAGATAATAACATTTTGCCTGATCACCAATTCGGTTTCCGTCAACAGCGTTCGACGACACAACAACTAGCAAGAATATTAAATGACACCATCCACAACTTCAACATGAGCAAAGTGACAGTTATGTGTCTTTTAGACATCGAAAAAGCATTCGATAAGGTCTGGACCGACGGGCTCTTATACAAACTCATACAATTAAACTATCCAGTTGATTTAATCAAGCTATTAAACTCTTACTTGAAAAACAGAAATTTCAAAGTCAAAATAAACAATACATTTTCAACACAAAAACAAATAAAAGCAGGTGTACCTCAGGGGAGTATACTTGCCCCACTACTATTCATTATCTACTTACACGATCTGCCTACCTTTGCAAAAACCAAAACTGCACTATTCGCAGACGACACTGCCATCTATGCGCACAGTCACAGTGCAGAGGTTGCAGGTAGGCAGATCCAAATACATATAAACATTCTACAAAAATACTGGGCAAAATGGCTGATTAAAATCAACTGTGATAAAACAGACATCATAACACTCACACGAAAGTTCACAAACACCAAAATTTACACACCAATTAAAATACACAACGAAAAAATACACGTAAAAGACAACGCCAAATATTTAGGAATCCAACTAGACACAAGACTAAATTTCCACAAACACATCAACACTTTAATACAAAAATTACACTTTTCACTCAAGCAAAACTACTCACTACTGTCAAAACGAAGCACACTATCATCACAAACGAAAAAACTCATCTACACATCACTGATAAGGCCAGTGATTACGTATAGCGCACCAATCCTAGCCCACTTGTCACACACCACACTACAGCCACTGCAAGTGTTCCAAAATAAAATTCTACGCTTGGTGACCGGCCACGACAGATACACAAGGATAACCACACTCCACGAACTCACAAACATACCATACATCACCGATTACATAAAACACATAGCCACCAAGTTCTACACGAAACAAAACTATTATACCGACAGCGACATAGTGAAAAACATATCAAAGTACAGAGCAGACAACACAGACTTTAAAATCAAACATAAATTCACTTACCAGCTACTAGACATTTTTAATGAACATTTTGACGACGACAACGAAGACGAAGTAGAGTAGAACAGCTCCATGTAACATAACATTTCAAAATTAAAATCAAAATTCAAAATTTAATCAAAATATAAACAAATTGTAAATATTGTATATAGTGTAAATAGTAGGATAGGCTTTTTCTTTTAACCTTTTACTTTACTTTAGTTTGTAAGTTTTATTGTAAATAAAATCAAGTATTTGTATTTAGTTTCTAATCGGAAACTAAAAAAGATAAAATCAAAAACTTAGAATAGAATAGTTTAAATTATGTATAGTTTAAAAAAAATTTTTGAAACATTTATGTATATAAAAAATTAAACTTTTAGGTTAAATATTACTGTAATATAGGAACCTAGGCATTAATTTAGTTATAGCAAACATTGTATATATAATTATAATCATTGAATAAATAATTGTTCAACGATTGGCGTCTGAAATTTTTGGTTGGGGTTCGATTCCCCGTTGGGGTAAATATTTTATTTTTTTTACATAAAAATTGTTGAACTTTTTAAAATCTCTGTTATATTTCGTATTACAGTCATTTAAAAATAATAATAACATTGTAATAAATAAAGAGAAAATAGTTGACAATAATTGATTACAATAATCAAAACATTCATGTAATAACAATGCATTTTATTTTCTTTTGATAAATACAGTAAAAACATAAGTACTCAAATTTATTATATTTTAGTTATTTTTATTAATATCAAAAGAAAATACAATGCATTGTTATTGTATCAATATTTTGATTATTGTAATCAATTATTCTCAATTATTTTCTCTTTATTTATTACAATGTAATTATTATTTTTAAATGATTGTAATATGGAAATTGATTTTTAAAAGTTCAACAATTTTTACGTAAAAAAAGTAAAATAATTACCCCAACGGGGAATCGAACCCCAACCAAAAATTTCAGACGCCACTGTTATAACCACTGCGCCACCGGAGACATTTGTAAAGCTTTTCATATTGCATAATAAAAAAGTGAAACAATTATTTATTTGACAATTTCTGTAATTTACTGCAATATTATTAAAGCAGTTCATATTAAATAATGTACAAGATGTAATATACTATTATCATGTTCAATAACATGGTTTGATTATTTGGCGGACACTTTGTATTTACAAAATACAGCTTCCCATGTTAAACGCCTATGTTTACTCATAAAATAAACGCTTCAATACATTGCTGTCAAACATTCATATCGTAACTATGGCAATGATATACCCTATGTTTACTGATAAAATAAACTCCCGGTATATACCGAGTGTAACACGAAAACCGGACCGTTTAACATGGGAAATCAGTTTTTCTTGTGCAAAAATGGCCTACTAATTTTAGATAAAAATGCTTCAAAGAAATGTTGTGGAGAATTAAATTCTGCATCTAAATCAATAATCACGTTTTCTTTTGAACGTTTAGTAATTAAAGAAACTGAATTTAAAATTTGATAAAAGTTACTTTTTTATAGTGTTAGCCATGGTAATGAAATAAAATCTCAAACAAATTTTACCTGTAAGAAATAGGCTATTCCACCGTAATCAAAAATAGTAAAAGTTTATTGAAAATATGAATGATAATAGTTATAGGATAAGGAAAACTATATTTCTTTTATTATAAATTATTCCTTCTAGAAAACACGGGGAGTTTTCTTTTGATGATGCAGGACATGTGCACGAGTGTTTGAGCAAATAGAATCCAAGATGACCTCCGATTTTGAGAAGCCCCGCTCTAACTAAGAATATACTTTTTCGGGTGTGTCGGATCTGTTCGGTTGCTGTTCGGGTGACGTTCTAATTTCTTTATCTTTATAAAATGAAAAGTAAAAAAAATAGCATGGCTGACATCATAAAGATGTAAGTTTTATAAAATTTTAAATTCAATTTTCTCGGTTGGCTATTATTGGTTTAGATGCAGAATTTGAATTGACTACATTTATTTAAAGCATTTTTGTCTAAAATTAATCGGCCATTTTTGGGCAAGGAAAAACTGTTTTCCCATTAAATTGAAATTGTACAAATATTGCTCATTTGTAGCGATAACCATGAAATTGAAACAAAATTACAAAGAAATTTACATCGTTTGAACTGTCAGAAATTTAATTTTGGAATAATAATAATAATAATAATAATAATAATAATAATAATAATAATAATAATAATAATAAAAGTTATTTAAGTGTTACATTTTTAAAATAATACCTGTGTAGTGATTTAGGTGCAGAATGGGGGATTACGGCTCAATCGAATTAAAGGAAAATAGTAAAAAAATACGAATGTATATGCTGAGTAACGAATATTAATAAAAAAATGAAATGGTATAATTGAGATATTTCGGAAATAAAGGGTTTTTTGTTATAACGCTTCGACACTAATATGAAAATATTTTGATTGGCGACCGAGAAACCGCCTATACATGCATTACAAATAGCGTGTTAGGAGGTGGGATTTCTACCAATGGAAGTTAAGAAATTCAAATTCGAAAGGAGGGGCTAACATTCTTGTACTACAGTTTCCAAACAGTTTTTATTTTAACATAAATTTCTTGCATTAAACTTAATAATTTAAATACACCTGTAATTATAAAGTATGTAGACTTAGACAGTGTTATAATATTCATTTATTTTTATGTAAATATAACTTAAAATAGCATATATTTCAAGAACATTTAGGTCCACGATGAAAACAGTTTGATATAAAAACACATAAATGTGACGTCACGTCAATCTTTTCAAAATTCGGGAGACTATAACTCGCTTATTAATAGGAATTTTTTCACCGGATTTTCATCAATAGTCTTAGTTTTCCTAACATTTTCAGATGAAATTATAAAAAAAAATGGTGTAATCCGCCATTTCAAATTAAATTTTACAAGTTACCAAACGTGCAAAATTAAAACTGTTTACTGATTTAGGCGTAGAATATAATTATCTACAATATTTATTTGAAACATTTTATCTAAAATTAATTGGGGACTTTTGCGCAAAGAAAAACTGTTTTCCCGTGTTAAACGCCTATGGCCAGATTTTTAATTATTATATAAATATTAATAACTAAGAATTGAAATTTGGCAGTTGATTTGGAAAGCATATTTTATATAAAATATTAATAGATTTTTATTGGAAAAATTTCAAATTTTTTAATGTAAAAGCACACATCTAGAAAGAGTAGAGGCAAATTTCCCTAAACGTTTGCAACAACGCTTCAACGAATATAGACATTCGGCCCGATTCTGTAAGAAGAGTTACTAGAATAAAGTTACTAAAATAGTCTCTAAAATGAAGGTCAGTTACTACTACAGTAACTTGTTATTTTTTGTATTCTATAAGCACAAAGTCATTACAGTTTTAGATACTTAGTTGCTAAACAAGTTATTACGCTAGAGACTAGCCAAACGTAGTATTTAAGGTGTAGTAACCTTTCAGAATGGCTGGAATTTGGATGAATTTTGAATTTCATAGAGCATTGGCAGATTTGGAAAATTGGTATGTATAAATAAGTAACTGTAAATAATTTTCGGTAACGTTTATTTATGAAATTGGAAAATTTATTTGATAAATTTATATTAACATTTTTATTGCACAGAAGAAGAAATAGGTTAAAAAATAGATTGGTAAAAGACGAGAGTAATCCTTTCTTAATTTCGGATATAAAATTTAAAAAATTGTTCTTACCATAACAATTTAACCTCATTAGTTTTCAGGGGATGGGTTTTCATTTCGAGCATTATTTTGTGGTTTTCTAAATAAGTTAATAATATTTCCAACAGTTCGTTGGTTGTTCTTGAAGCCCTAGGCTTGTTATATACCGTGATGCAAAAAAGTATAACACTTGTTCACATGTAAACACTAAGAAATGTCACTTGTCAGATTAGAACATACGCAGAAGAAGAAATACGCATGCGCACCACAATTCATGTTCCTCATTTCACTCTGATTTCACTGCTATCTTAGTAACTAAGTTTGTTTAGTTACTCTGGTAGTAACGTTCCTAAACATATAAATACAAAATACGATATATGTATTCAGTTACTAGGATAGTTGCTATCAGAGTAACTTCATAGTAACGTTGCTAACAAGTTACAATGTTAGATACTTTTTACAGAATCGGGCTGATTATTTACAAGATGTTATAGGGTCCTATACCATAGTCATATTTTAACTATCTTAAATAAGAAGACGAAAATATACATAAATTAATGAGTATTAGTGAAAAAAATTTCTTTAAATATTGACTAGTTCACAAACTATAAGCGATTGAAGCTGATTACTAATTGGGTATGACGCGTTAGGTACTAAGAATTTGATTGGTCGCCTGATTTTAAAAAGAAGATTCGCGCGTCTATAGCGGTCACCTTTGAAAGAATATGAAATGTCATGTTGTTCTATAACCTAACAAAACATTTAACAATTTTGTGTTTGATGAATTTATTTAATTATAACATCTAGTAATATTAACAATAATAATATATTTATAATTAAATCAATTTGTAATATTAATTAAATTAATAATATTAATTAAATTCATATTGAAACTTCAAAACAGCCAACACTAGCGCCATCCGTCGTCATACTTTGTGTAATAATATTGTCAAACTTTTTCAATGTTCTATAATTTATTACGCAAAAAAGTGCTTATTATTTACGTTATTTATGCTTAATAATAATTTCTTCATGAATATAACGTATAAGTTTTTATATCCAAACATTTCAGCTATGCAAACATGAAAAAAATTGTTCCCTCTATAACTAACAGTTTGTTCCATTGTTTGTCGATCACTTGTTAGTACCTGCTACGTCATGCACAAATTCTTGAACTTTAAAAATTCATATCTCGCTTATTACGTAAAATTTTTAAGTCGCGTTTGCACTAAAATTCTTTTTTTATCCTGTTCTTACAGAAAAAAAAAAAAATAAAATAAAAATGGTATAGGACCCCATTGATTATCCATACTTGAATATCATGAAATTCCATGTTCTCACGAATGTTTTTCTTCCGGTAAAATATTTTTCAAGTAAAAACTAACGATTTTATGATTATTTCTAAAATTTTTGGTTCCCATGTCCCATCTGTATAATGTAAAGTCAAAATTTTTCAATCTTTCATTACTTATAAATTAGAAATAAATATATTAAAATGAACTTACCATTAATTTTTGTACTCGCATACAGGCATATTAGTAGTATTAGAACGTAACGCCACATGTTTATTACAATCCAAGAAACCGGCGTGCTTAATGAAAAATCGAGTAGCACTGATTTTTCTGAATTAATAACAAGTTCAAAAAATGTTTTGAAATAGAAAAAAACAAATGTTTATAAATCACTGAAAAAATGCAAATATTGTGATTGATTTAGAAAAGTTGTTTAGCATTTCATTTTAAACTCAAATGTAAAATATTTTGCAAATTTCTTATTTTTTGACTTAAGATTTATTGCATTCAAAATATTAGGACGTTTTATACAATAAATTCTGGTTTTGAACGAGAATAAATTGTTAGTATAACGAAGGATTGATTTTGACTTTTAATATTAAAGTTGAAACGTAGGTAATAAAACTATTATAACAAAAAATATAAATTACTATAATAAAAATCTATTGTGGCCAGCACAAGACCTCTCGCCATTTCCATATTAGACTATATAAGTATTGTATTGTACTTCGCTTTCGAACCGTCGTTTTATAACAAAATATTACAGAACTTTACTCAAGAGATTCGTCCAATTCATTAACCAGATTGGCGGTATTTCTGATGGATATATGCATTTTACCTATAATATCAAATATTTAATTAATAAAACAATAAGAAAGATTAAATACACTTCCCAGAAAAAGCTATCAGAATGCCACTAAAACTGTTAATTTTTGACACTGACATGTGTCATTTACAAACTATATTATAAACATTGGAATTTGTCAACTGGTTTCCTTAGTGCCTTAGCCTCTGCGATTAGATTACTCTATAAATTTATAGTGTCTTTATCTCTAAATCTATAAAAGATGTAATAAAAATTTTAAGTGTATTAGATGGAGAATTTTATGTTCTTCAATATTTAATAAAAAAAACTCCCAAAAATTATATTTAGAAGAATTTTTCTAAGAAACTACTACTTCCGGTTATTCAATTGTTACCAAAACCTTTTCAGCTCCTCCCAGGAATGTCAGATTGAGAAAACTGCAGTTAAATATTTTTTAAGTCTTATAGTTTTTGAGGAATCGTGTCTACAACATCCAGACATACACACATCCACACACATACACAGACATCATTTTAAAAATGTTATAATCGGATTCTAGGGACCTTAAATCGTGCTTATTCAATGAAATCTGGATATGCGAATTTTAGCATGAATCCAATACCTCTCTTAGCGAGAGGTAAAAATTAAATATACAAAAAATCCTACAACAGAGAAATATTAGTTTAGTTAGTTTACAGTATGTTACCTTAATAAATTGTGGAAATCAGAGTGATAATATTTCTCTTTTACTAGTATAACATGATATATTCTGAGTTAAATTTATGTTGGGAACCGCCTTTTTATTTTGCAACGAAAACATTATTTAAGTCTTAATGTTCCAAGTTTTTATTAAAAAGATTATTCATACAGGTCATTTCGGGAGTAAAATTAGCCCATCATTATTTATAACTTTAAATATAAAGTAAAACGTTTTGTTTTACGTTATATTAAGTTATCTCAATTGGTTTTGCAGACTATTTTTCGTTTTCCAACGTGAAAAAGGATCTCAATGGAAGGCGATTTGAGGATGAAATATCGTTGCAAGCTGCCGTAAACGAGCATTTTCAGAGCAAAAGTTCGTTTTCAAAAGAATTGCCGAAACAGAAGTGTGGGGGGTCGAGGGGAAATGTTTGGCTTGCCGCATGTACGTATACAGGGTGTAACACGTACACCGACCACCGCCATTTGTGACGATGGTCACTAGATTTGAATTTATTCTTTCTGTTTAACGTTGTAGCCTTGTGGTTAGCATGTCAGTTTTTTGCTAAAGTTTGATTATTTAAATCAAAGTTCAAATCCCACAAGTAAAAATATTGTTTTCCATTTTTTATTGGTTTGTATTGTTTTGATTTACGCATACACTATAATTGTGTGGTTATATTGCATGTCGTTTGTTGTAAAATGTATTGTTGTATTTTGGTTATAGCTGCTACTGTTTATAAAATTCTTGTTTATCTGTCAGCTATTGTGTGGTCGAGTGGCTAGTGCGCTTGACCAGCACGCTAGAGATCGTCGGTTCGATCCCACATGAAACTGTATTTTTTATATATTTTTTATTCAAACTTAGCGAGAATTTGCAGGATGACTAAAAACGTGTTTGAACCTTTTTTGATATTTTTAACGGTTTTTCGGGGTATAAATAGAAGCTCGAGCATTAGTTTCAAGCAGAAAGTGTGTGCTTTCTCAAGAGAGAGTGTGTGCTCTCTCAAGGGAGCGTTAGCTCTCCAACGAGCCTAAGATGGTGTGTGCCGTCTTCTGCGAACCTGGTGAGGGCCAGGTGAGCGGGTTGTGGATGACCTTGGCTGCCTCTGACTCAGTGCTGTTGGTGTGTGCCGGCAGCTCGTGAGAGAGTGCAGCAGGTGGACCGTACCGGTGTAGCCGGTTGTTTTGTGCAGTGGTGTTGGCCGCTGTACGCCGTAATCGCGATTGTCAATGAGTGTTGGTGTGTGCCAACATTGTTAGATTGAAATCGCGATTGTTAATGAGTGTTGTTAAAGTGACAACACTGTAACCGTACCGTGTTCCCGTAACTTTGGTGTGTGCCATTGTTACTCGTTCATAGCGTGTTCCCGCAACCTTGGTGTGTGCCATTGTTGCCCGTTCATTGTTGATCGCGCGTAGTACAGAGAATATCCTGCAAGTATCGCTGGTTCATTGTTACTTTGCTTTGTTACATTTATTACTTTCTCGTTTTAATATATTTTAATAAAATATTTAAAAAATGATTACAATTGATTTCATTGTCAAAAGCCGAACTCTGTCTCCACTAAGCTACCCGAGCACTTTTTGGCGTTCCAGCCATCCTTTTCAGCGACGCTATGAGAGCGTCCTTTACAGGATCGACCATCTCTCCTTATGCTGTTTCCGAATTATTGGCGCCCGAGCAAACCCTTTGACAGCATGGAGAACGAGCAGGGACGTCATTACAAAATGGCGACCGAATAGGGACAACAGCGTCCTTCATTCTTTTCGCCGTTACACATTATTACCTTTATTATTATAATTACAAAAAAATACTATAGAACAAAGTTGTAGGGGACCAAAGGGGACATCCTTTCAGAGAAGAAAATTTAAATGTATCAGATGTAGAATTTTGTTCTTCCAAATTAGTAATATCAAAAATTAATATTTGGAAGAATTTCTTTTAAAAACTACTACTTCCGGTTGTTTAATTGTTACCAAAACCTTTTCGGTAATGTCAGATTGCGGAATTCATAGTTAAACAGGTCTTATGTCTTATAGTTTTTGAGGAATCGTCCGTCCAACATCCAGCCATACACACACACACACACACACACACACACGCACACACACACAGACATCATTGTAAAATGTTAAAATCGGATTGTAGTGACCTTGAAACGTGCTTATTCATTAAAATCTGGATATGTGATTTTTAGCATGATTCCAATACCTCTCTTAGCGAGAGGTAAAAAGTGTTAAACTTTATTGGACTCGAGTTGAACATATTTTAAGTCTTGTGTTGTATTTATTCATTTGTCGTGTTTTTACTCGTAACTCATCTTCATGAAATATTTCTAAACATACATATTTTAATGTGTTTGTAATTGTAACTTTTTTCTGCACATTTATTTATTTGTAATATTTTTTTTATGATCATATTTTATTGTAAAGGCAAGGCTAAACATTTCATGTACCTATTTGTAGTATGCCGAATAAAATAATTTTGATTTATTAATAATATGTAATTATTTGTAAATTATATTCGCTGTGTTGTCCGTTGTGACCGTGAGGACGTTATATATTGAAGGAACTTTCTAAATTGCCTAGTTATTCACACAGTATAACCGGTCATCAAGACAGAAACTCAGAGACTGCGAAACCAGTGTAAAATCATGCATTTATTACTATTTATGTCATTAAATTTGTCGTTAATGATATGCATTTCATCTGAAAACATACCCATCAATGTTGTACGAACGGTAAGACAAATAGACATTTAAAAAAATCGATTATTTCGTGACTATAATATTAAAAAATTATGTTGTGGCCAGCACAAGACCTCTCGCCATTTCCATATTAGGCTATATATGTATTATATTGCACTTCGCTTTCGAACCGTCGTTTTATAACAAAATATTACAGAACTTTACCCAAATATTGTTTTTTTTTTTGTATTTAACATATCTTCTGCACACATATAATTCTAATTATATCTATTTTTTTTATCATTTTCATGTCAGAGATTGTTCCAATTCATTAACCAGTTTGGCGGTATTTCTGATGGATATATGCATATTACCACAATTTTACCTATAATTTCAAATATTTAATTAATAAAACAATAAGAAAAATTAAATATACTTCCCAGAAAAAGCTATCAGAATGTCACTAAAACTGTTGATATTTGACAATGACATGTGTCATGTTATAAACATTGGAATTTGTCAACTGGTTTCCTTAGTGCCGTAGCCTCTGCGATTAATTTACTCTATATATCACAGTGTCTTTATCTCTAAATCTATACAAGATATAATAAAAATTTTAAGTGTATTAGATGGAGAATTTTATGTTCTTCAATATTTAATAACAAAAATTTCCAAAAAAAATATATTTAGAAGAATTTTTCTCAGAAACTACTACTTCCGGTTGTTCAATTGTTACCAAAACCTTTTCAGCTCTTCCCAGGAATGTCAGATTGAGGAATCGTGTCTACAACATCCAGACATACACACATACACACATACATACATACACACACACACACACACACATACACACACACACAGAGACATCATTTTAAAAATGTTATAATCGGATTCTAGGGACCTTAAATCGTGCTTATTCGCTGAAATCTGGATATGCGAATTTTAGCATGAATCCAATACCTCTCTTAGCAAGAGGTAAAAATGCAGTGGAGTACCCCATTTCCATTATAATGATGTTTGTTCTCGATACAATATGCAATGTGTTGCAAAACCAGTTGCATGTTTATTATTTTCTATGGATTTTCGGTGTTCCTAAAGTCTGGTTTTTATGGCTCTAGCACTTTGCTCTGTACAAAAGCAATCACAATCTGAATACTCGATTTTTTTCATTTCACTGCATATTACCTATTTCCGGGTGTACCAATCTGCTTTATGTAGAAATATCGGTAATGATGATTTCATTTTCGTACTGTATAGGGTGTCTCATTTTCGATGTTTTTTTAGGGTATCTCGGCAAATAGATAGAGCAAAATCGTTTGCACATTTCTGGGTTAACTTTTTGAGAAAAGTTTAATAGTTACCATAGGAATTTTCGATCTTCTTTTGTTTCTGAGCTCCAGGCAAAAACTTGTTTTTCGCTCATTTCGAAAATATCTCATAACTTATTTATTATGGTAGTTAGAGAAAAATTATTTTAACAAATTTTGTACCGTTTTGTAGGTAAAATAAAATGGCGTAATTAGATTTTTTAGAAACTTCATAATTCTTGAGATATAACACAAACTTATGATTTTTTAAATGGCAACCTATGTTGAAAATAGTCTCATCTTTTTTCTTATTTTTTAAGCTTTTCAATGATATATAACAAGTCTACATTCTTTTGTTTTACACATGAATAAAATATGATTTATTAATTTTTTGGGGGGAAAAAATTGAAAATTGTTAAGAAACAAATGAAAAAACTGTAATAGTTCATCATTTGTTTATTTTGATTCCATATCTACTAATTATGTTCTCAAAATTATTCTAAACCAATTATTTTCGGATTTGTTAAATTATTATTTATCGGCGTCACAGTTGGCTTTGACACATTTCGAAAAAAATATATTTTTAAAGTAGGTAAATAAATTAAAAATATTTGTTTCTTAATAATTTCAAATTTTTTCACCCCAAAAAATTAATAATTCATCTTTTATTTATGTGTAAAACAAATGAATGTAGACTTGTTATATATCATTGAAAAGCTTGTAAAATAAGCAAAAAAGTGAGAATATTTTCAACATAGGTTGCCATTTAAAAAATCATAAGTTTGTGTTATATCTCAAGAATTATAAAGTTTCCAAAAAATCTAATTATGCCGTTTTATTTTACCTAAAAAACGGTAAAAAATTTGTTAAAACAATTTTTCTCTAACTACTATAATAAATAAGTTATGAGATATTTTCGAAATGAGCGAAAAACAATTTTTTGCCTGTAGCTCAGAAACAAAAGAAGATCGAAAATTCCTGTGGTGACTATTAAACTTTTCTCAAAAAGTTGACCCTGGAATGTGCAAACGATTTTGCTCTATCACTAATATTTCCCGAGATACCCTGAAAAAAACATCGAAAATGAGACACCCTGTACAGGCATTTACCAGGCGTCACTTCACGGGCATTCATTGTTGTGTTTAGAATACACCACAAAGATCATTTTTATAACTCGGTCGGAATTGAACCTGTGTATCCAGATACACTTACACGGTAAATAAAAACTTTGTTGTGATTACCAAAAATAAGTTCCAGTAGCAAATTTTTTTTGTCAATATAGGACCAGCAAATATATTTGTTACAATTATCAAGGTAAATTTGCTAGTAAAAAATTGTTGTGGCAACAAATACAGTTTTGTTATATATAACAAAAGACATTTGTTATGCGAACAAATAAAATAAGTTACCATTAAGAAGTATAAATAAGTTATGCGAACAAATAAATTAAGTTACCATTAAGAAATATAAATTTGTTATGCGAATAAATAAAATACGTTACCATTAATAACTGTAAATTTATTTAAGAAACTAATTAATTTTGTTAGATATACAAATGCGTTAATGAAGTAGTAAGGTTAAAATTAAATACATGCGTATTATATTAATTTTATTTATTTACAATTATAATCTATATACATGTAACAAATATTATATAAATAATAACATATGACACAATAGTAACTTAAATTATATAGATTTATCAGTAATTGATACATACAAAATTTATTGACGGGCACAAGAAACAAGCACTTTTAAAATACAATTTTCGACAGGCTAAACTTAACTGGGCAAACAAATGCGACACGACGTAGTATAGTATAACACGAACAGTGAATTATGCTGTATACCAAGGAATACCCTGCCTACACAAAAGTTTTAGTTACCTGTACAAAGTATATGGCGGAAAATGATATAATTTGTAATCTTTACAAAATATAATATGTCACAGGAAAAAAAAAAATTTGTCCCAGTAACAGATGAAATATTTTTAATAGTTGCAAAATGAGTTTGTAGTCGGAACAAAATAACAAAATGACTGCTTAGTACTACTAATAATAATTGCTACCATGACTAATATTTTGCAGCAAATAATACGAGGTGTGTTCAAAAAATATCGCGAATTTTGTGTTTTTTCAAAAATTATTTATTTATTCATGAATATCTATTTTGTCCCCTTCAAAGTAATCCCCATGAGATATTATACACTTGTGCCAACGGTTTTTCCAATCTTCAAAGCACTTCAAAAAATCATTTTTTTTTATCTTGTTCAGCTCCTCCTTCGATGCCGTCTTTATCTCGTCAAGCGTAGCGTAACGTCGTCCTTTCATGGGCCTCTTCAGTTTAGGGAACAAGAAAAAGTCACAGGGAGCCAGATCTGGGGAATACGGTGGCTGCGGCATCATTAGTGTGTTGTTTTTGGCTAAAAAGTCGCGCACAAGCAACGATGTGTGAGCAGGGGCGTTATCGTGGTGCAAAAGCCAATTTTTGTTCTTCCACAAATCCGGGCGTTTCTGGCGGATTGCTTCGCGCAAATTGCGCATAACTTGCAGGTAATATTCCTTATTGACCGTTCTACCCTGTGGCAAGAACTCATGATGCACCACGCCCCTGCAATCGAAGAAAACTGTCAGCAAAACTTTCACATTCGACCGAACTTGGCGCGCTTTTTTCGGTCTTGGTTCGTGCGGCAGCTTCCATTGAGATGATTGAACTTTGGTTTCCACGTCATAACCATAAACCCACGATTCGTCACCAGTTATGACCCTCTGGAGCAAATTTGGGTCGTCGCGGACAGAGTCCAACATCTCATTAGCAATGTTCATGCGATGCTGTTTTTGGTCGCAATTGAGCAATTTTGGTACAAATTTCGCGGCGACCCGTCTCATGCCCAAATCATTGATAAAAATCGAATGGCACGAGCCAATCGATATGTTTAGGTCCTCAGCAACTTCTCTAACGGTGATTCGACGATTGGCCAATATCATTTTCTCCACTTCATTAATTTTTTCGTCTGTTGTTGAAGTGCTCGGGCGTCCGGCACGCTTTTCGTCGTTCACATCTTCTCGGCCTTCTGAGAACATTTTGTACCACCGATAAACGTTGCTTTGGTCCAAGGTAGCTTCTCCGTATGCCACAGTCAACATTCGGAATGCATCCGCGCACTTAATTTCGTTTTTCACACAAAATTTGATACAGGTTCTTTGTTCCATTTTTTTGAATAGGTAAAAATCGAAGACGATCCAAAACACGTGCAAGCAAAGCAGCTGTCAACAATTAAGTGAACATTCAAAATGGCCGAGCTTGTCGACATAAGTGAGAGACATGAGTACCAACATAAAGCCACAAAAAGATCGAAATTCGAATATACGTAACCCGCGAAAATTCAAAATTCGCGATAGTTTTTGAACACACCTCGTACTTGTTATATACAACAAAAATTGTTTAGTTTTGGAAACTTAAAATACAAAGTTCTTCGTATACACGGCAAGAAGTTATTGTTGAAATAACAAAAATAATACAGCTAACTATATTTTGTCCGGAATAACAATGTAATTTTTTACCGTGTAGACAATATTTAAATGATCGTAAATATTATTACAATTATTTTATCTTTCAGAAAATGGAGGAACACAAAATAGTCCCTGATATTATTGACAAGGCGCCAACTGAAAAAATCGAAATATCATACAGCCAAAACGACGTAAATTTGGGAAACGAACTCACACCATTACAAGTAAAAGAAGTGCCCTTAGTTAAATTCTCCGGTGACGAAAATACATATTATACACTTTTAATGATCGACCCAGATGCCCCAAGTCGATCTTCTCCAACTGTTAGCGAAGTACGCCACTGGTTCGTTGGAAATATAAAAGGAACCGATTGGAAAACAGGAGAAGAAATTACTGAATACATTGGTTCTGGCCCATCAAAAGATACTGGGCTCCACAGATACACATTTTTGTTATATGAACAAAAAGATAGAATTGATTTTGATGAACCGAAAACAGCAAAATATTCGAAAGCTCATCGAATAAAATTCAAGACCAGAGATTTTGTAAAGAAATATAATTTGGGAAATCCGATTGCTGGTAATTTTTTCCAGGCCCAGTGGGACGAATATGTGGAAATTCGCAACAAGAATATTACAAATTAATGATTTTTTTGAAAGAAACATTTGGTGGCGTAGAGTTTATGTTAGAGATTCACGAGCTTGGCTTCAAGCTTGAAAGCTTGGCTTAGCTTGAAAAATCAAGCCAAGTCTGTCGCTCAAAAAAGATTGATTTTTCAAGCCAAGCCTGTCGTACAAGAAAGCTTGATTTTTCAAGCCAAGCCAAGCCTCTGCTTCATCAAGTCCAAACCAAACCAAGCCTAACACTAAATAAAGCTTGAATTTTTAAGCCAAACCAAACCTTCCGCTACCAAGTAGCTTTGTATTTATATCATGTTCTTGTATATAACAAAATATCGGTCTTTACCGTTCTTGGCACATATTAAGAAATTACATATTATTATAAACTTATAAGTATTCTATACAGGTTTGTTTGTAAGTATATAAAAGTATGTACTATACAGGTGTCTCAGGACGAGCTTACGCTATCTATATTTTAAATACTATTTAATATAATTTAATAAAATTTGGTATATAGGGGTTATCCAACATGCCCGTTTTAACTAAAATATTTTCAAAGCAGTAGCACTTCCGGTTTGACCGGAAATTGACATCAACTTTCTTATTTTAAATGGAATACGCTATATTTTATTTTACCATTGAATACAGCGGAAAATTTTACATATGAAGCAATAAAAACATTTTACTCATGATCAACTACTTCCGGCGTTATTCAACTTTTTTTGATTTTTTGTCTGAAATCCGGCACATTTTCAAAACTCTGTATATCGGGAACGAGATCGAATTTTTATAATCTGAAAAAAGCCTTTTATAAAGGAAACTTTAAGCTACATTATCCATAGAAGAATCCTCGATTATTTATAAAAATGTGACGGGTACGTTACACCAAAATTATAGTTGACAAACTTCAAAAAAGACAATTTTTTTAAATGGAACCCCCCTTTTTTATTACATAAATGTGTACTACGACAAAAAATAAGGGTACTTTATGTAACATGTCCTATGTTGAAAGTTGATAGAATATCAGTAAATTAGAAAAACATGTAATCTGGGTATAATTATTTTATTAATACGGATAAGTAAGCCTATGAAAAACAATGTTTGTTCTTACTTTTACTTGATTTCTTAGATAATTTACCGTTGGATCAAAGGAATTTAATATGGTACTAGCATGATGGCGCTCCACCCCACAATAGCCATAGAATAAATACTTTTTTGGAAACAATTTTTGAAGATAGGTGGCTGGCAAATAATAGACCACATAGGTTGCCTCCTCGTTCACCCGATTTAACTCCACTTGATTTTTTTGTTTGGGGTTTGGGTGTTGGGTTTGGGATTTCAGACAAAAAATCAAAAAAAGTTGAATAACGCCGGAAGTAGTTGATCATGAGTAAAATGTTTTTATTGCTTCATATGCAAAATTTTCCGCTGCATTCAATGGTAAAATAAAATATAGCGTATTCCATTTAAAATAAGAAAGTTGATGTCAATTTCCGGTCAAACCGGAAGTGCTACTGCTTTGAAAATATTTTAGTTAAAACGGGCATGTTGGATAACCCCTATATACCAAATTTCGTTAAATTATATTAAATAGTATTTAAAATATAGATAGCGTAAGCTCGTCCTGAGATACCCTGTATACATAAACTAACTAATTAAGTAATCAAATTTTAAGCATAAAGTTTTGAAAAAAAATCGTGAATATTCAAAATGAATTTATTTATTAAAAATATATGATTAAATTTTACACGTAAAATAAATAATTACTTATTCGTACCGGGCACCACACGTTTTAAGATATAGGCTTAAATTATCAAAATAAAAGAATTTCTTTAATTTATCTGATTATAATTGACGAAAAACTAATTAATGTTCATGAAAATTGTCATCCAAACAATCTTTAAAAAATAAGTTTGAATCTTTATTTTATCTTTATTAAATTACGAAAATTTGACAATTAAGTTCATTGTTACAAAAAATGTAATATTCAGTGTAATTGCATCAAAATCTCTAACTACCAGAATTGTTTCAAAGTCATTTTATCCCAACAGTAGAGTTCAATGAGGCTAGCAAAACTAGCGAACCGGAAGTATCTTCTATTGAACGCTCTGCTAGTCTAGCGTTCGCTAAATTTGCTAGCTAGCGAATGCAGCGAGAATTTATATGCTACCTCTGCTAGATTTACATGTATGGCGGGAATATTTAAAAATCAGTTGTAATTTGATGCGTAAATTAAAATGTTTATATATTGCATAGCTCATATTTCATCATAATAATAAAAGAAAAATATTTCTAAATATAAATCTCTATTTTATTTATTAAATTTTAATTTTCTTGTACATGTTAAACAGGAGCACGTGAAAACATGGAAAATTATAATATATTAATATTCTGTATTATTTAATATTTCATTAAGAATATTTTTCTCTTTATATCTGTGTACAAGAACCTACAAAATAAAATATTATATGAATTAAAATATGTCGCAATTATATGTATGTACATTTATTCTTAAACTGCTACTAATTTTTTGTCCATATTTATTTATTTTCACGTAATTTCACATCAAATAGGTAGGTACTCCCTGCATTCAAAACATGAAACCGCCAAGTAAGTTAGCAAACCGTTTAATGTGACTGTGATTTGACAGCTTAGCGCAGGTTAGCAAATGCTAGATTTGCTAGCTTCATTGAACACACCTAGTGACCTTGTTATCAGCGAAAATCCAAGGTTACAGAAATATTTTTAAAAGAATTTACACAATACGTTATTGTTCTTGTAAAGTTCCTTATTTGTTTATCTCTTAAAATGTATATAAGAATTTTGTAGTATATTTGTACTGGTTGTAGTTGAAGGATCAAAAACAAATCATTTATATATGAAGGTAGGCCTTAATGATTTATTTCGGACGTTTCGAGCCCAAGTGGTTCATCATCAGCTTCAAATAGTTAAGTAAAACATTTTTGTATTAATGTCATCAATGTAAAATGTTGTTTTTAAACTATTTTTATTAACACAAATTTTTCTGGGATCATTAATGCCTACCTTCATATATAAATAATATATATGTAAACAACAAAATGATTGTAAAAGACTGATTGAAAACAATAAATGTAATTTCAAAACAGGTCTTATAGAACATCTCAAACTATGATATTTAAACAAAACAAATTCAAATAAAGGTTTTCATTTTTTAGATTTTTTTAATTACATTGGTAATACGAAAACCCTAAGCTGAGATGAATGAATACTCAGGGAATTATTCAACTTACAGGAATCATTATCAAGCTTGCCATGCAAAACTTTCCATTTATTTAAGCAATGAAACATATTTCTTTTCTAAAATAAAATAAATAAATATATCATCACGGCATATTACCCATTTCTGGGTGTGCCAGTATCTACAACACATGTAGACATCGGTAATGATGACGATATATTTTACCGTGTGGGCGCTTACCAGGCGTCACCTCACGGGCACTCATAGCTGGCGTGGAGAGTGCACCACAGGGGTCACTTTTGTGCCATTTAAAATTGGAAATATTTGGCGTCTGTCGCGATTGAACCCGGTTCCCCCAGGTTCGCGACCACGGGACCCCATAATAATGAACCTGTTTCACATTTTTCAAAAACTATTTTAAATGAAAGTTTATGGACTGATTTTCTTATTTTATATTTTACTACACTAACATGTACAGATTTCGATATCATAATTTTATTTGATAGTAGAAAGCTTTATAACGATTAATAAGTAATTTAAAATAAGCATAATATTATTAGGATTAAATATATTATGACACGTTATTTGGGCTCTACACTGTGACTGTGAATACTAATACTTTATTGAACGGTAGATTATACAATGTGTTAATGACATTACTGACTGGTGTTGTGTGTTGCTGTTTTCACAGACATCTCGGATTTGTCTCTAATTATTGAAACTGTGTTTATTTATAACCTGTTTTTCGTAACTTCAACAAGTTAATTGTGTTTGTAAATATAGTTTGCAGACATTATTTAGTGACAGTGACAACAGAATTTATTAAACATGCATTCCATGATTGATTTCTGCTTTATGTGCTCAAATAATGATACGAAATTCAACAGTTTGGACAACAAAATTATTACTCAAGTAGAATATCTTATGCCTGAAATTGTAAGTAATTTTTACATTTTACTTTTATTAATAGGGATTGCATAACTGAGAAACTAATATTGGAATATAAAAGTCGTATAAAAACTAACCTCAAATATACTGAATGGGTCTGCACCAATGATCGCCAAACTCAACAAGCACGGGAACTACTTTTGAAATTTAATCTGGCGAGCTACTTACCGGCATTTTTCTAATAATTATTCATTTTGACTAGAGAGGTACTAGGTGACCAGAATAACATGTTCAAATACGTAGTATATAAACAAATTGAAATATTGGATTACCAGCACAACAAAATTATGAAAACTGGATAGTGGGTTTGACAGTCAAAATTATATGGATTTAAGTGAAGTACACACTTTTTAATTTGTCAAGTTTTCGGTTATTTTTTAACCATCTTCAGGACAATAGACAGTTGCACAATAGGGCTGTTGCAAGAATTTTTATATGACTTCTAAGTATTAAATTTTAAAAGATATTGTTCTTTAAAGAGCCTCAAATTTAAAAATATCACGAAATATCCTTTAGATATTTTACAATTAATTTTTGAAATTTGGATAAAATTTTGAATAAGTCACGTGATCTGAAACAGAATGTGACGTCAGAACACATACATCTTCAGCGGTTCTAATTGGTCCGTTTATAATGTAAAAATTTTTGTGTTTGGTGTCAAGTGTATTGTCAAAGTTGTCAAACAAATGTCAAATTTTTAAGATTGGTTCAAGTTGTATAATATGTAGGTAATAAAAAGTTCAAAATAAAATGAGTAATTTACGATATTGTATTGTGCCTTCTTACAAAAATACCGTTAGGAACAAACCTACTATAGAGTTTATAAATTTGTCAAAAGATGCGATGGAAGCAATAGGTTGAAGAGCTGATAATGTCAGAAAAATCGTGTTTTCATGTTTGTAAAGATCATTTCAACTTTCATCCACCTTCAAGATAACAGTATATTTTTGTTGCTTCACTTTATGTTCAGGGCAAACTTTACATCTACTATACAGATATTTTTTGTCGACCAGAACCTTAAAGTAAAATATATTATCAATTTATATAGTAAATTCAGTTCTTATATTTTATTTTATCTCAGATCTTTAACACCCCTTATTTCGGTAGCAATAAAACAATCATTCTCTGATATAAATTCAGCCACCATCCAGCTACTGACCTTCGGTAAATTGTCCGACTTAGCTTGAGTGTAATTATTATTCATTTACAATGAGCAATGTCAGCGTCAAATGTCAAATTAAAAGATTTTTTATTAACATGTGACAAACTGTAAGCCTACGTTTATTTATGTAAATAATATGAATAAACCTAGGTGATGGAAAAACTATTTTCCTATTGGCTATTAATGATGTAATGTATGTGCTTCTACGTCACAGGAGTGGGGGGGGGGGCTAGTTTTTCAGGACGCCAATCTTTTTATTTAATTATTTCCACAAATAACAGCAAATTATTAAAATAAAAATTATTACTAAGAAAATCATTGCATAAACTTTCATTTAAAATAGTTTTTGAAAAATGTGAAACAGGCTCATTGCAATTTGCAAGAGCGCATCTATCGGGAAAGCATAGAACTAAACGTTGCTATGGTTACCACGTCCAAACAAAGACCTGTCATCAGCCATAGAATTCTACACTCCAGCCATCGTTTTTGTTGAATAATCGAGTGATCTTCAGTATTATCATATATAATATCATAAGTGGTAAATTTTTGCCGGGTAAATTTTCAGATTGTTATGAGAGCCGGTTGCCTAGTGATTTTTGATCAATGTCACGAGATAAATTAGCAAAAGCCTCGAGTAACAATCTGAAAATTTTGCCAGGATAAAATTTAACCACGAATGGTATTTGGATGACTATTTCAAAAAATAAAAATAAGCGGACAGGACTTTGACAGGTATATAAACAATATTTCCTAGGCAAAATGATACTTGGTAACTAGGTAGAATCCTGAATTTGGATTGGTTTATAAATGTATGAGTGAAATAGTCAAACAAAAAAAGGTTCCCCATGCACATCTTGTGGTTTTAAACTCATATTTATTGAACACAACGAACAACGAGAATTTGGTTTTGTTACAGTGAATATTACGGGTTGTAAGGGTGGTTAAATTTATCAATCCTACTATTGAATTTAGTAAATAATATATGTTGTAATTTACCCCCATCCCTTGAAATTCAATACTTTTAATGTTGCTTTATATTAAGGGATGTATTCTAAATAAACCCTGCAAATTTGGTTTTCTTACAATAATGTTACGGGTTGTAAGGGTGGTTAAATTTATCAATTCTACTATATTGTATTTATTAAAGAATATAATATGTTAGAAGTTAGTCTCATCCACTGAAATTTGAAACTTTCGATGTTTCTCTATATTAAGGGATGTATACTAAATAACCCCTTCGAATTTGGTTCTGTTACAGTTAATATTTTGCGGGTTGTAAGAAAGTTTAATCTTCTCAATTCTACTCTTGCATTCTACTCTTGTGTTGTAAATTACCCTCTTCCCCTGAACTTTGAAATTTCTGATGATGTTGTATACAGAATGTCTCAATAAGCTTGCTCACTATTGGTAACTTTTTTATTTGAAGAGATACGAGGTTGGTTAAATGAGAAAAATTGTACCATTTTATATTAGAAAATTGGTCATGTAGACAAAATAAAATTTGTGTCAGCGGTTCTCAAAATTTGGGACAATATATATATTTTTTAAATGGAACCATATATTTTTTATTGTATTATTGGAAAGAGTATTTTCTTCTCTTTCCAATAAGGTAATGTTGTTTATGTACATTTTTATTAGTTTTTTAGTCAAGTAAGCCATGGAAACAATTAATTCTTTGTTTGTTTGACTTTTAATAATTTCTCCCGTAAAGTTCTCTGTGTTTAATAATGTTTAGTAACTTTACAAATGAAGAAAAGTTAGATATGATCGTGCTATATGGAAAGTTATATCTAGACACCAGTTACGTACAACGGTCGGCTCTCTATCCAAAAGAGTTTAAATGTGCAAAAGAAATAATGGCTTTCAATTTGAATATTTTCTTTGTTTTGTTATTACTGTAAAATAAATTAATAAAATAATAATTTTATAAAAGACAATTGTTTCCATAGTTTACTTGACCTAAACTAATAAAAGATAATTTTTATCTTTAAACGTAAATAACTCGTTTATTTGAAAAAATTGTACATAAACAACATTACCTTATTGGAAAGAGAAGAAAATACTCTTTCCAATAAGATAATAAAAAATATATAGTTCCATTTAAAAAATATATATTGTCCCAAATTTTGGGAACCACTGACACAATTTTTATTTTGTCTACATGACCAATTTTCTAATATAAAATGGCACAATTTTGCTAATTTAACCAACCTCGTATCTTTTCAAATAAAAAAGTTACCAATAGTGAGCAAGCTTATTGAGACACCCTGTATTAAGGGATGTATGCTGAATAAACTCTGTGAATATAGTTTTGTTACAGGTAATATTACCCGCTCTAAATGTGATTAATCTGGTCAGTTTTACTCTTAATGGCATGTATTTAATATTATTATGTGTTATAAGTTACTGTTACTCCCTGAAATTTGGAAGTTTTGGTGTTGTTCTATATTAAAGGATGTATGCAGAACAACCACTGTGAATATCACTTTATTACATTTGATATTAGGTGTACAGTGTTACATTTTATAAGTAAATACAGCTTTGTACTTGTTACGAATTTACGGCACCAGGGTTGTCCAAAGTATTTTACTCAACGAATCGGCTGCTAGCCAGTGTCATTATAATACACTGACAATATTGGGCTACTAAAGCTACGTTTCCACCTCTTTACATAGTCTTTGTTTTTGTTTTAAGTCATAGTCACGAAAGTTTGTCATACGGCGACACAGCTGAGCGTTTCCAGCTGATGATTTTGTTTTAGTCTTTGTCGCTGTCGTAGCGCATAGTCAGAAAGTTTGCAAGCTCCAAACATTTTGTCTTTGTTTTTGTCATTTGTCGTTGTTTTGTGGAAGAGAGATAAGGACATCTCTCTCTACTATGTAAGGTTATGTGCTCTGCTTGTAAACAAACATTTTGCTACTTTGAAAACTGAGATCTGATCTATCATTGTTGTTACTTTTATTATTGTTTGGTATGGATAATAGAACTCTAGCAGTAATAAGTTCAGTGGTGAAGAGAAGAAGGCTTGCTGCAGTTGCAGCAATACTATATAAACAGCGTCGTAGAGTTCACCGGTGGTGGATACATCCAATAAATCAAAAACGATTAGAGCAAGGAGATTGGAACAACTTATTAATTGAAATGAGGCTATGTGATGAAGAAAAATTCTTCAATTACACGAGGTTAACTGTTGAACAGTTTGATTTTTTATTGAATTTGGTAAAAGCACCACTAACAAAGCAAGATAAGTTTAGGAAACCAATTCCACCAGGGGCAAGACTGGCTGTTACTCTGAGGTAATACATCGGATAATAAATAACAATTAGTTAATTAATCAAATTTTTGTAGATTTTTAGCAACCGGTGACTCTTTGGCTTCAATTGCGTTTGCATTCCGGATTGGAAAAGCGACAGCATGCAAAATTATAAAAGAAACTTGCGAAGTGCTGTGGGCAGTGTTGTCTCCAATTTATTTGAAGTTTCCAAATGAAACAGAATGGAAAAAAATCGCAGAAGATTTTGATATATTGTGGAATATGCCCCATTGCTTAGGTGCCATCGATGGGAAGCACGTTGTCATCCAAGCACCAAAATGTAGTGGCTCCCAATTTTATAATTATAAAAAGTCATTTAGCATCGTACTATTTGCAATATGTGATGCTAATTACTTGTTCACATACGTGGACGTAGGTGCTTATGGGTCACAGAGTGATGGCGGTGTACTTCGAGAATCAAGTTTCGGAAGAAAGTTTTTTCGCGGAGAAATAGATTTACCCAACGACACACAAATGAAAGATACAAATATAAGCATGTCTTATTACTTCGTTGGTGATGAAGCATTTCCACTGCATCAAAATTTGCTTCGACCATATGGAGGGTCAAATTTATCAGAAGATAAGAGAATTTTTAATTACAGACTATCTAGAGCACGTCGATGTATATAGCTTTTGGTATTTTGGTAGCACGATTTAGGATTTTTCATCGAACTATAAATGCTTATCCCGAAACTGTAGACTCTATAGTGAAAGCTGCCATTTGCCTACATAATTTTATAAAATACACGTCCAGTACAGGCAACAAATACTGCCCTGCGAATTATATCGATCGCTATGACAATGATGGCAATATCATTCCAGGCGATTGGCGCCAAGATGTCCCTAAAAATCCGGCATTAGCAAATGTCAGGCAATTGAAAAGAAGGTTGGGATCCAGAAATGCAAGCAGAACAGCTGAGCAGTACCGTACAGCATTCAAAAATTATTTAAATAGTCCAGATGGTGCCGTACCGTGGCAACAAGCCATGATTTAAAATATTTTCTAATTAATATTTCGTTTAAGAAACAACAATAGACAACTTTGCTTCACAATATATTTTTTAATTCAAAATGTACAATTCAACTGTCGTGCAGTCATCATCAGTTGTACACAAAAACAAGTTATATTTTTTGTACAACTGATAATGGCTGCATGGCAGTTGAAATGTACATTTTGAATTAAAAAATATATTGTGAAAGAGTTTTCTATTGTTGTTATTTACAATAATATCTTCACGTAAACTCAATTAAATACTTTAGTAATATTTCGTTGTATATATTCATAATTTAATTTAGAACTACATGTTATTTCATTTTGTTATTCTAGGAGTATTATTTCATTTTACTTAGGTATTTATAATTAGTTTATTTGTAATTTGATAATGTTTATAAAGTTTAGGAGTAGTATGTAAGGTATAACTAAAATAAAAAATGTATACATATATTTGAAATATTTATTCATCTTCAATTTCTTTTATAACTGTCATTATAGACATTTCAGCTTTATGTAGTTTTTCTTTTGGCAGCTGATTTAAACGGTAGCTTATAAATTTACAATAATTCTTAACTTCTTCGGAAACTGCCCACGATTCCGAAGAGATTGTTTGTATCTGGACCGGAGCACTCATTGCTTCGGCAATCTTGTCCAGTGCATCTTCCCCTTTCTTCCTCTTCGAAGGTTTCATTGTCGATTTTGGAGTTGACAATGATGTAGTTGCAGCTTGTGTAGGCTGTGGGGCAGGGCTTGCTGAAGTACTGGGCTCATTAAATGATGGCGACAATACCGAATCATCGGATAAAATTACGGACATCCCGCTGATGTCCATTTCCTCCGATAATACTACTTCTACCGCCTCCAACGCAGCCGGGAACGCTGCAGTCGATGTCGATGGTTTACTAAACAAAAAGAATCATATCACATAAATATTTTGAAAGTAAATTTTTCACGAAAAATTACTTTTCTTTTTCTAGCGACTGCTCCCTGATAATTTTCGGTTGTTCCATTGCCCACTGTTCCCTGGAACACTGTCCCCTGGCTGACTGGGCCGACTCTTCCCTTACAGACTGTTGCCTAGCCGACTGCACAATACTGGACACAGTTCTGAAATTAAAGATTACAAATTTAATAACTGTAGAAATTTATGATAACATTCTCATACTTTCTGGGTATTATCGTATCATCCAGAAACTTCAATTGATCCTGAAGAGACCAAGGTTTTAAAGTTTTCGCCGCTGCACCACTTCTGGTCATATTCTCCAGCTCCTTCTTTCTTCTGATGTATTTCAGCCGAAAATTATTAAACAATGTACTTGCTTCTACGGCTGGAATGAAAATAGGTTTTTATAGAAATTATTCGCATGAATAGAAAATAATTAATAAAAAACTTACGTGTAATGTTACATAGATCGCCTATTTCTGTCCACAGCTTTTCTTTTATATTATGATTTTTATAATATTTGTCCGCCTTATCCCACAGCGGACGTCGGGCCTCGACGAGGGAAACAAAAAATTCCTCAGAGAACGACATAGATAATTAAAATAGAAAAGAAGTGGCCAAAGCAAAGAAGGGAATTGAAGTTGAGGAAAGTAGCCTTAAAAAAGGCTGTTTATTATATTTAAAATTAAATAAATAAACGAAGGAATATAGGGTAACAAGAAGAATTGGAAAAGAAGGATATAACAAATACCGGGAAAGTTGAACAAACGCAAAGAAACAATAAAACACAACGCCAAACAAACACCGCCAAAAGCCAAATACAAAATGGCGAAAGGCATGCCGCGTGGGGGCGTTACTATGGCGAAACATCAAACCTACGTTAAAAAATATTATTTTTTTATTTTCTTTTAGATTTTATAATTTTAATTACAATCTTATTATATTATATCAATATAAATAATATTTTTTAAATTTAAAATGTTCCCTGTAATAATTATGGCATGTTCAACACAATTTTTATAAAATTTCTATTTAAATTATTTTTAGTTTATATACATTGATAAAATTGTAAAATCGTTATATATGTGAGTATCAATTAATTACATAAATAAAAAAATTGTAAACAATTTATAATGTCTAACTTAATTGTCTTTTCATTTAAATGTGAACAGTCAAGAACAAAACAATAATCGTGTATTACGAGGTGGAAACGCTTTGAATTTTTGTGACAAAAACAAATGAAAGTGACAAAAACAAAGACAAAAACAAATACTATGTTAAGAGGTGGAAACGTAGCTTAATAGCGCTCAAAACGCCAGATACACGACTCGCATCGAGCAGGGCAAATCCACGTGTGTCATGACGAGTGGGGAGCCTTACACTACGCACTCTTCCCCCTCCTTTTCGGTATTAGTACGCATGGCTCCTTCTCTTGACCGCTAGGCCCCGAAGTTGTCATCGCGTTTGATTCGCTGCTAGAGATGCACTCGATCTCGAGCTTTGGCCCGGCCCGGCCCGAAGCCCGCCTCGATTTCGAGTCTATCATCGAGCCGGGCCGAAGATATTTTTTTATCGGGCCGAATTAGGCTAATCATTTGCAAAAGTTGAGGCGAGTCGGACTTTTGATTTTGGCCCGACTCGAAAATTCGAGCTTTTCGGGCCGGCCCGAAAAATGTTATAGTTCAATCAAGTGCACAGTTTCCTTAATATTTTAATGAAAATGGATGAAGTTGAAAGGGTCAAAATGATTTAATAACAACATACTTCACATCTTAATAATAAAAATGTTATTTTACTTCAAAAATTCAAGGTTATTCATTAAAGTACAATAATTATATTGTCACGTTGTTATTATTACTATTGTTACTATTCGTATACTTAAATAAAAGTGATTTTTATTTCTACTGGAATGATTTCTTGTTTTATTTTTGAGTAGAAATAAAGTTAGATAAAAAAATCCTTACGTAAATGATATCTTTTTGTATAAGATTTGTGAAACAGTTTAAACTTTCGAACGCCTTTGGGAAACAAAGTGTTAAATACTTGTAGGTCTGTAATTTTTATAACAAACTTACACTAGAAGTGTTTCTTTTTTTAACACCTTATGTTAACTAATGTCGAAAGTTATAAGGATGTAGAGGTTTTTTTTTTATAAATTTGTCACGAAAAAAAGTTAAACATTTCGCCTCACATAAAAATCAAAGTTAAGAATGTCGGATGCACCCAATTTCGAGCTTTGACCTGGCCCGGCCCGAAGCTCGGCCCGATTTCGAGTCAATTTTCGAGCCGGGCCAACTAATTTTTTGTCGAGTCGATCTTCAAATCGGGCCGGCAATTTTTATTTTCGGGCCGAGTCAATCTAAACTTCAAAGCTCGGTCGGGCCGGCCCGAATGCATCTTTATTCGCTGCTAACATAGATATCCCGATATAGATAATTCCGAACTTTTTCCATCTAATTCCTACACTGTCTTCAGGAAGGACAGAGATTTTGCTGCGCTCAACGTCACTAGAGGAGGCGGAACCCTCTTAGCATGCCGACTAGACTTCAAGATCGAACATATTGACTTGAGTGATCTACAAAGTGAATTAGTGTCTTTTGATATGGTCGCCTGCAAATGTCTTTTGGACTCATGCACACTTTTTATCTTTGTTTGTTACATACCTGAAACACCGAAACTTACTGATTTAGAAAAACTAACTACATATTTAGAAGTGTTGTTATTTCTTTCAAAATGTTATTATAATGGGTGATTTCAATGTACCAAACTATATTTTGAGTGGATTGGATGGTGTACATATTGGTGAAAGTATTGTGCCTGCGTTAGCGTATGCGGATGATGTAGTTGTCTTAAGTGAAAATGAAGAGCAACTGAGAAGAATGATAGAGAGAATAAACGAAGTTGGAAAAAGTATGAATTTAATGTTGAATGTTGATAAATCTAAGGTGTAAGTATTTGAAAGGAGTGAATTGGTGACTGAGTGCAATGTGTTGGTGAATGGAGTAAAACTGGAGCAGGTGAATGAGTTTGTATATTTGGGTAGCATGATGTCGAAGGATGGACGAATTGACCGTGAAATTGATAGGACGGTGAGTGCGGGATGTAAGGTAATGGGTGCTCTGGGCACGTTTGCTCGTAACGTAAACGTATCTAGAGAAGCTCGGTTAAGTGTATATAATGGAGTGCTGGTGCCTGCTTTGATGTATGGAAGTGAATATTGGGCATGAACGAAAAAGCATAAAAGGAGAGTGACTGCTGTGGAAATGAGGTATTTACGTGGTGTTTGTGGGTATACAAGACGGGATCGCGTGAGGAATAATTTGGTGTATGAAGAATGTATGGTTAGGAAGAATGTAGTTAAGAGAGTTGGAGTGAGTCAGTTGAGATGGTTTGGTCATGTGGAGAGAATGATGAGTGAACGACTTGTAAAACGCATATATGTTGGTAAAATTGAGGGTGTTCGATTGCGTGGCCGTCCAGTGTGTAAATGGATGGATGTGATTGGTAGTGTTTTGAAGGAGCGTAAGTTTCCTAGTGGAAAGAGAAGAAGAGCATGTATGAATACGATTATGAATGTGGCCGAGGCAAAAGAAGTTTGCCTGGATAGGAAAGTGTGGCGAAGGATGACTGTTTCGTGATTATTGTGGTGTGAAGATGTATGGTTAGTAAGAATGTTTTATGAGAATGGAGAGACAGCTGAACTTTTATGTGGACGAGAAGAACGAAGTATGTTTGTACAGGAATGTGTAGCGAAAGATGATTTTTGTGTAACTATTATTGTAGTCCGGATGCGGTTATTCGCTACCGAAAATCGGTCACTTTAATATGTTATTATGTATGAATACGTTTATGAATGTGGCTGAGGTGAAAGAAGTGTGCATGGATAGGAATGTGCGGCGAAGGATGATTGTTGCGTAACTATTATTGTGGTCCGGATGTGGTTATTCGCTACCGAAAATCGGCCACATTAATATGTTCTTTGTATGAATGTTATGTTGATTTTGGACAAGGCGAAAGAAGAATGTTTTTAAAGAGTTAAGTGATTCAGTGGAGCTCTTACTTTCATCCCTTTTCTTATTGTTTTCGGGTTTTTGCTAACCCACTAAGTGGGAAACGCGTGATTTTATGTATGTATGTAAAAACGTGATTTTCAATTACGTGAAAATTGATATATTGAATAAGTATTTTATAAATTCATATTTTAGTATTTTCTTTTTAAAACACTACCGTTTCTAATTTGAAATGATAATTTATTGATAGAGACATTTATCTATGAGTCACACAGAATTGAGATCTAAAATGCGTAACCAAAAAGTGTTTTTTCTTAAAGCAAAGACCCTGGGATTTATAAAATAGATTAGTATAAACATACCTGATAATAAAATATTTTTATAATATACATTGCGAAAAATTACATTTAAAAGTATTTTTCTAAGAAAACCTATTTTGAGCTTCAAGGAAAGTACCGCATCCGGTTATTCGATTGACCAAAACTTATGGCTTCGCCCCATATTAGGAAAGAACAGGAATCCATGGTTTTAAAATTTTCCGAATGACAGTATTTGAGCTAGAGGGGTAACAATATCTACAAACACATACAGACAGACATCATCGAGAAAATAATAAAATTGGATTCTAGGGACCTTAAAACATGCTCATTTACCTATTTACCAAAATCTCGATATGCCATATTTAGCACAATCGCTATACTTTGATGGCGAAAGTTGAAAATAAATATAAAATTATGTCGAACAAATATTATACATCCTTAATGATTTTTTTTTTGAATGAAAATTTATGTTTCAGACAGTCATCAAATTGGGGATTTCGCTGCGCATCTGTTCAATTTGCGAAAAAAATCTTGAGGTTTTTAGTACATTTAAGAAAGAATGCGTGGAGAACAGTCTCCGTCTGGAAGCAAGGATCAATACAGACGCGATAGAAAAGTGTACGACATTAGAAACAAATATTAATAAAAATGATGAAGTTTGTATTAAAGAAGAAGTCTTAAATGAGAGTGACGACCTAGATATAAAATATTCAATGGTACACGAAATTTTCATTAAAGAAGACCCGCTAACAGAAAATCCCTACGACAGTGAATTTGGTCACGTACTACAAAATATAAAGGAGGAACCTCCATCGCAAGGAGACACTCATCTTCAAGAAAACAGCTGCGTTGACATAGAGAACAAAAATGAGAAGAATTATGAAGACCTTGACGATATAATTTCTGTTAACAATGAAATTAACTTTCATGAAAATATTTTAGTTAATGGTAAGATTTATACTTGTTTAATTTGTAAAAATTTTTAAATTTATCGTATTTAAAAATTCTTCATATGAAAATTCACTTAGGAGTAAAATATTTTCAATGCAATGAATGTAGAAAATTTGATGTGCCGAACACAATTCCTCCTTCATACATTTGAAATATGAACTGTGTAACAAAGGAATTGTGCTTATCTTTAAAACTTAGGCTCCGGGATTTATAAAAGTTTATTTTTTAAATTTATTTATAAAATATGCAAAAAAAGTATTAATGTGCATCTGAAGAAAATTCAAATAATTTTTGATGAAAAGCCATTATGAACTTTAAGTAAAGTGGCTCTTCCGCTTATTCTTACATTAAAATCTAAAGGTTTCTTTACATATTATTAAAATAAGGTCGAAATACATGGTTTCAGAACTTTCTGAATGACAGTATTTGAGTTAGAGCGTTGACAAAATCTATACACACAAACATACAGACATCATCGTGAAAATTTAAAATCGAGTTCTAGGGACCTTAAAACGTGGTTATTTACCAAAATCTTGCCATGCGATTTTTAGCACGATCTCTATATTTCCCTTACCAAGGGTAGCGGGAGGTAAAAATATTTTACACACAAATCGCACTTAGCCAGACATATGAAAGTACACAATGGGGTCATTTCAAAAAAAATAATTGTCGATTTTTTTTATAAAATCATGAAATCCATCTCATTTAATAAATATAGTAATAGAAAATAATTTGAAATATGCGACTTTTCATTCATAAATTTGCTAATAAACTTTCTCGCTTTTAAACACGGACTAAATTTGTGACGACACAAATTCATACTCACACAAAGACAATTCTCTCTCACACACACACACACACTTCACAACATGAAACAGTAACCTAACCTAAAAGTGTGACAGCTGACAGCAAAATATACAAGAGAGAAGATTATTATTACTTTCTATTTCTTTAAAAGTACTAGTGCAGTGTAAGGTATGTAAATAAACCATTTATTTAAATAAATACCAAACCAAATAATCATAGTTCTAAATTAAACTGGTAGAGCTCGACTGTCGTATCCGTGAATATGTGTCGTCAACCGTTGAAATATTTGAAATTGAACGCAACTTTTTAAAAATCATATCTCTGATTCTAAAGACTTGTAAGATGTAAAACATACACATACATGTTTAATTTGACCTATTTTTTCAAGAAAAAAAATAATCAGAAAATGTGAAATGATCCCATTGAGTGAAAGATTTTCAATGTAATGAATGTAAAAATGTTTTTCAGAAAAATCAAGCTTAGCAAAACATATGATACAACACAATGGTGGATAAGATTTTTAATGCAACAAGTGACAAATAAAGCTATGCTTGAGCATATTTGATAAAAAATAAAATTTGCAACAATCAATTTTTTAACCTATAAATTAAATAATTGTTGTGTTTTCGTATCTTTGAAACACGGGTGACCCGGGTTCGATCTCGACCGACACCAACCCCGCTATATAGTAAAATATGATTCCCATTAAATTTTAATTGCTCATTTTAAAGAAATGTTTTATTATAATATCGAATAAGAAGAATAAGATGATCTCAACATACATTATATATTTCTATCTTTGTTACAGATCCCAACGAAACATCCACTGTTGATAGTTGCAATGAAGAATTGAAAAATAAATGCAGATTGCGAAAATTTAAGTGCGCCGAGTGTAATAAAGCTTTTCCATCGGGATATAAATTAAAAAGACATAATCTCGTTCACAGTGGCGAGAGACCTTTCAAGTGTGAGACTTGCAAGAAGACATTTACACTACAACATCATCTTAACAGACATATTCTAATACACTCGGGAGAAAGACCACACGTTTGTGACATTTGTGAAAAAGCGTTTACTCTTAAAGGTGATTTAATAATTCATAAACGTATTCATAATAATATACGCCCATACCAATGTTCAATATGCAATAAGACATTTAGACAGAATAGTGTCCTCATCTCACACTTCCGCATCCACACGGGGGAAAAGCTCTACCGGTGTAAGCTGTGCAAATATCAAGCGACACAAAGTACAAATTTAGCAACTCATATGAAAACACACACAGGACAGAAGCCATACCAGTGTACACTATGCACATATCAAGCTACAGTTATTTCAAATTTAACGGATCATATGAGGATACATACAGGAGAAAAGCCGTATAACTGCAAACATTGCCAAAAGACATTTACAAGGTCTAATAACTTGAAGGCGCATATAATAAGGTTACATCCAAATCAAGATGCTGTTTAGTGATATGAACTAACAGGGCGTAATATCATTTACAAATATGTAATGAGGTCATGCAAAAAAAATAATTGTACCTTTTTTCTGTTTAAATCGAAAAAGGATAGTCTAATTCATCGATCAGTATCATTATAGTACATTAAAACACAAGTATCATAAGGCAATCTGTTAACATACGAGTCCAAGTTTTACAAAGGACGAGTGCGTTAACAGGCCTTATGATACATGTTTTTTATACTATTTTTTCTATTGAGGTAATTTTACAATTAATTTTTTAAAAATGGTACGTCAAAAGTTTGACTTGGTGTTTTTTTGTCACTTATGTTTATGTTGGTAGCGCTTCCCGCTAACAATTGAAATTTCAAATTTTGACAACTGATTAGTGTATTGTGTATATTAGGAAATACGGTGTGCATAGTGACCTTGTGGCGGACGGTTCTCGGCACCGTGCTATTTGCTCGACCTCGAAGGCGGACGGTTGGCAGGTCTTGTCGTCACCGTGCCTCTGTTTGCTCGGCCTCGTGATTCTTTTCTCTGGATATGCGTTCTTGCCTGAGGCTAAGGGACATCTGAAGGTTTACATGTGTCTCTTACGCTCTCCGCGTGCTGACTGACCACACCCTGCTATCCTTCTCATTGTCCGTTACACTGTGTACTCATCTACTGCGCACATTCCACACTTCAATTTCACTCGCACAGAGCCGTATTCACATCTTAACTATAATTTACATAAATTCTAAGAAAATACTGCACGTTACAAATAATATGTTGAAATATTACCAATAACTTGACATTTTGAGGTTAGATGTAATTATTCATTAATATGACAGTTATAAAATCATGACTACCAACTGTACAACACGAAAGGCGCCACAAATAGAACTCTTATAGATCTTCTAAACGTCGTGTTTTCAGTGATAAACAATGCTTTTATAGACTGGTAAGAACACCGAAATAGAAAAAAATATTTTTTATTCATATTTTTTGTTGTATAAAATCGTTTTAAAGTATGATATTTTTAAAAAGTTGCAAAAACCAGCCATGTTTTGTCGTCACAACGTTACGAACCAAGTTCAGACTCATTTCAAACAGACATTTTATATGGACACATAATTTCTAAAAGAAAAATATATATAAACTATAAATTGAGGTTTACATATTTGAATATGCTATAATATATTTAAAATAATATCGTTCTATTTATTTTTATAAATATAATTATCATTTGGCGTGAAATTATCTACGTTACATCAGATGTTTCTTTCACTTTTGAATCTTTGATTTAGACGGTAAAAGGTTATAAACGCATGTGAGACATTGAATATATTGCAGAATATTATTTTTGCCCTCCTGAAGTGTAATGGGAACTTTACAATTGTATACACAGCAAGTGTAACCTACATTTTACGCTTACTGTGTTGTAACTTGTCTAACTATGCGGTAAAATAATCAAAATACACTGGACGTTTATGGGCATTTAGAAAAGAAATCATCTTTACTATAATAAAGTTCATGTAAAAAAGTACTACCTACTTAAGTTATTTTTTTACTTTAACATTTCCTATATTTAAAATTAATTTATATAAACCAAAATCACGGCAGCGACATTGTCATTATTGTAAAAATCCGCCGTTACCGACACAGTCACCGATCGATATACCTGTCAAATACGCGAGGCGAACATTGCTAAAATGTCAAATATCGACACCTACCTATTATTTATTACGAAGAAAACATGAGCAAATAAATATATTATCAGTTATAAACAACGTCTATTATTACAGATAAATTTTCGCTAGAAGAAGTACTCTAATGAAGGTAAGTAAAATCAAATTTGGAAATTGACAACCCCAGTATTTTAAATTAACCTTTTTCAGAAGTATAACCTATCTCATTAAAAAAAGTGATTTTCATTATCGTCGGCCAAAAAATTTGATACAATTCTCGTGCGTGAAGTATTTTACAGCGCTCCAGCTAATGAGGCACTCGCCTTAAGGGCTCGTGTCTTAAACAAAGCTGTCGCGCTGTAAAATACAACTTACACGCACTCGAATGTAAATAACTATTTATTCTTTATTTTGGCACGAAACAACGTTCCATCGACATGTTTACATTCATAAATTTTAGGTTATCTTTAATCTAGCAGCCTCATTTTAAAGAATGTCATTTTCAATTACAATTTTTTCATGATTAAAGATCGATTTGAGGAAAAATAAAAAATACGGGTCTATTATTTTTCACTACTCTATCGATTAAAATTTAAAAAAAAAAAGTCGTTAATGACCACATTGTCGTTATTTCTAAAGCCAACTTTAGTTACTATCTGACAAAAAGAAAATATTTATATAATTCTTATTTCTTACTTGATATTACTGTTTTTGAGTGTAAGTAAAAGTAATTAAACTCTTATTGATATAATTAAATTCTCCATAATTCATTTATTAGTACGCCCGCCGTCGCTGCCACTATACTTTTATTCTGTATGTACTTATGCGTTCGCGGCAAAATTCTTAAATGTTATTGGTTGAGTATTTACGCCAGCGCATGCATTCCGCGTCAAGGCTAGGAGCACATATCGCTTGGTAGCACAATAATTTTGTTTATGATTTTAATTTATATGTTTTGAATACTACTTTCCTTTGCTGGCGTTATGGTTTACTGGTATTGCGCACGACTTTGTGTAACGGTGCACTTTCATCTACTCGTCGGTTGTCGTTGCTGTTTTCACACAGGTTATTTACTTAACCTCTTTTGTAACTACTACAATACTTGTTTGTAAATATATAGTTTGTAAACATTATTTAGTGACAGTGACAACGGAATTTATTAAACATGTATTCCATGATTGATTTGTGCTTTATGTGCTCAAATGATAATAACAAATGCGACATTGTGGACAATAAAATTATTATTCAAGTAGAATATCTTATGCCTGAAATTGTAAGTAATTTTTATGTTTTACTTTCCTTAAGGGATTGAATTAATAAGAAACTAATATTGAAATACAAATTCTCAAATATAATTTATCAAAATTAGTTTATAGTTTTATGAAAGTCACATTGCTCTGCAATTAAAATCTCATTCTCATCTATAAATAAAATTCTAATTAATACTTCCGTGTCTGTGTGCGTATAGTGTCTGGTTACCAATATTGTGCCCCGGGTTCGATCCCGACCAGTGCAGACTTTTAATCGCACAAAAGTGATCCCTGTGGTGCACTCTCGACACCAGCTGTGAGTACCTGTGAGGTGAAGCCTAGTAAGCGCCCACACGGAAAATATATCATCATTACCGATGTCTACATGTGTTGTAGAACTGGCACACCCAGTAATGGGTAATATGCCGTGATGATACATTTATTTATTAATACTTCCATAGATTTTAAGAAAAGCCACTAATAGTTTCTGAGATTTGAGGCAGTGAAAAATGAGTTTTTCCGGTGTTTATCTTATCTCTAAAACTAAAGAGTTATAACTTCGATTAAATAAGAGTTTTTGTTTATCTTTCAGAAGTTTTCTTAAAAAATTGAAATAATTGCTTTAATTTAAATAATGTGGCGACTTTGGCCAATATTTTATTTTCTAATAATTTCCTATTAGAAATTGAGAAAAATGTTTCATATAAAATTTAATTTTTTTAAAGTCTTTTTACTGGCATAGTTATTAGATTTTTATGGTTCTTCAGAATTTTAACAAACTTCATATACCGAGGTTTTAGCTCTCGCTAAGAGAGGTATTGGATTCATGCTAAAAATCGCATATTATTATTATTATTATTATTATTATTATTATTTGTTACAATTTCCAACAGGCCATTGTCCAATTCAATTACAGGGAAAGGGAAAACGTATAAATAAAAATCATATAAAACGATTAGAACATTTATAATATCAATTATATTATTAAAAAGATCTGGAGTAGGATCACGTAAAAGTGAAAACGATATTGTGATTATCGAGAAGTGAAAACGACATTCGTTTCCTTAGCGATCACGTAAAACTAGTCACTCACTACGTTTTCAACTTCGGTTATTTCCGTAAAGTGACTACGTTTTGTGAAAACGATATCGTTTACAGACTAATGTTTTTGTATTAAATAGTAGTTTTGACAGATAATTTATATGAATGTCACTAAAATTTGTAATCTAATGTCAAAAATCTGTTGTGGCCAGCACAAGACCTCTCGCCATTTCCATATTAGACTATATAAGTATTGTATTGCACTTTGCTATCGAACCGTCGTTTTATAACAAAATATTACAGGACTTTACCCAAATATTGTTTTTTATTGTATTTAACATGTCTTCTGCACACATATAATTCTAATTACATCTATTTTTCATTGTATGAGGGAGTTTCTAAATGTCACAAATTCTTCCAATTCATTAACCAGATTGGCGGTATTTCTGATGGATATATGCATTTTACCACAATTTTACCTATATTTCAAATATTTAATTAATAAAACAATAAGAAAGATTAAATTTACTTCCCAGAAAAAGCTATCAAAATGTCACTAAAACTGTTTTGACACTGAAATCTGTCATTTACAAATTATCTTATAAACATTTGAATTTGTCAACTGGTTTCCTTAGTGTACCTAGTTTCGCCTACTCGACTTGTTATATCCCGATATTCTATATATTATAGCGTCTTTATCTCTAAATTTATAGAAGATATAATAAAAAATTTAAATGTATCAGGTGTAGAATTTTGTTCTTCAAAATTAGTAATATCAAAAATTTTCAAAAATTAATATTTGGAAGAATTTATTTTAAAAACTACTACTTCCGGTTGTTCAATTGTTACCAAAACTTTTTCAGCTCTTCCCAGGAATGTCAGATTGAGGAATCCATAGTTAAACAGTTCTTAAGTCTTATAGTTTTTGAGGAATCGTGGCTACAACATCCAGACATACACACATACACACATACACACATCCACACACACACACAGACATAATTTTAAAAATGTTATAAACGGATTATAGGGACCTTAAATCGTGCTTATTCACTAAAATCTGGGTATGCGAATTTTAGCATGAATCCAATACCTCTCTTAGCGAGAGGTAAAAAGTATTATTCTCGCCCCAGGCGTCCTTCGTTTTTATTTCGTTCATAATAGCAATGCTGTAAGAATTGAAAAAGGATACAAGTTAAATTATCATTTAGTTACAGATGCCATGTATCATCTAATTTTGTTCCTTTTGATATTCCAGAAGAAAAATTTATGGAGTAAACAAAAATATTTCTAAATATATAATTAAAACTTCAAGAGACCTTTTAAGACCGCAAGTATACAAGATTGTTATTTTAAAGTAATCTAGTTTTTTTATTAAGTGTTGTATTTCAAGTAAATAAAGTATGGGCTACATTTAAATAAACCTTCGACGGGCTGCAGAAAATGATCAATTCAGAAATTTTAATTTGATGTAAAAACTACAATATATTAATCACAAAATACAAGCTAGAATCGTTATATTTGATGCTTCGCAGAATACAATATTATTAAAATATTAATAAAATTTTCTTTCTTGGATTTATTCTTGTAATCAATCAAAATATGCTTTGTTGTAATCAACAGTTTTACAGTTATTGGAATATCAATATTGCCCGAAAATATTTCTTTTGGGTAGTTCTTTCACTAAATTTTAATAGTAAATCAGGGAAATTTCAGTAGAAATAAGAAAATATCTAATCACCAAGATATCAATTTTCTATCATAGATTTCAAAAGAGTAAAAATATATAGTAAATCATAAGCAATCTAGGGGCGTAAGGTCAGGTGACCGTGCTGGGCACGGAACAGGGCCGTATGTGCCAATCCATTTTTGAGGGAATCTATCATTCAAATAGTGCCTCACTGCTAGCGCATTGTGTGCTGGAGCACCATCCTATTGAAAGAACTTCATATTTCGTGCAACGTTTAATGGCATATTATCAAGATGGTTCTCGAAAGTATCTTGAAGAAAATGTAAATATACTTCTTGAGTCAAACTTCTTTCAAGAAAATAAGGGCCAATCAAATATGTATCTAATACACCTAACCAAACGTTAACACCGAAATGACCTTGAAAACTTGTCTCTTGGGTCCAAAAATTATTTTGATCGCTCCACCGATAATGAATATTACTGCTAAAGAAGCCATTTTGCGAAAAATAAGATTCATCGGACCATAATATTTGAGGGCTAATTCTAAAATCCCGTCGATGCTCGTTTAATATCCACTGGCAAAATTCAAGCCTTCTATCTATATTTTAAATACTATTTAATATAATTTAACGAAATTTGGTATCTAGGGGTTATCCAACATGCCCGTTTTAACTAAAATATTTTCAAAGCAGTAGCACTTCCGGTTTGACCGGAAATTGACCTCAACTTTCTTATTTTAAATGGAATACGCTATTTTTTATTTTACCATTGAATGCAGCGGAAAATTTTACATATGAAACAATAAAAACATTTTACTCATGATCAACTACTTCCGGCGTTATTCAACAGTTTTTGATTTTTTGTCTGAAATCCGGCACATTTTCAAAACTCTGTATATCGGGAACGAGATCGAATTTTTATAATCTGAAAAAAGCCTTTTATAAAGGAGACTTTAAGCTACATTATCCATAAAAGAATCCTCGATTATTTATAAAAATGTGACGGGTACGTTACACCAAAATTACAGTTGACAAACTTCAAAAAAGACAATTTTTTTAAATGGAATCCCCCTTTTTTATTACATAAATGTGTATTACGACAAAAAATAAGGGTACTTTATGTAACATGTCCTAGGTTGAAAGTTGATAGAATTTCAGTAAATTAGAAAAACATGTAATCTGGGTATAATTATTTTATTAATACGGATAAGTAAGCCATGGAAAAAACAAATAAATTCTAAATACAAAACTATGATTAATACATATTCAAACTGTCCTCCATTCAATACTTCTTCTTGTGTAGCATTTTTTATCATCCGAGGACAGATGTTGTTAAATGCTGTTCGTACCCTATGTTGGCAATCTTCTTTAGTAGTTAAAGGTTTTTGATAGACGACGTTTTTAATGTAACTCCAAACAAAAAAATCAAGTGGAGTTAAATCGGGTGAACGAGGAGGCCACCTATGTGGTCCATTATTTGCCAGCCACCTATCTTCAAAAATTGTTTCCAAAAAAGTATTTATTCTATGGCTATTGTGGGGTGGAGCGCCATCATGCTGGTACCATATTAAATTCCTTTGATCCAACGGTAAATTATCTAAGAAATCAAGTAGATGAGTTTGTAAAAACAAACATTGTTTTTCCATGGCTTACTTATTCGTATTAATAAAATAATTATACCCAGATTACATGTTTTTCTAATTTACTGAAATTCTATCAACTTTCAACAAAGGACATGTTACATAAAGTACTCTTATTTTTTGTCGTAGTACACATTTATGTAATAAAAAAGAGGGGGTTCCATTTAAAAAAATTGTCTTTTTTGAAGTTTGTCAACTGTAATTTTGGTGTAACGTGCCCGTCACATTTTTATAAATAATCGAGGATTCTTCTATGGATAATGTAGCTTAAAGTCTCCTTTATAAAAGGCTTTTTTCAGATTATAAAAATTCGATCTCGTTTCCCGATATACAGAGTTTTGCAAATGTGCCGGATTTCAGACAAAAAATAAAAAAAACGTTGAATAACGCCGGAAGTAGTTGATCATGAGTAAAATGTTTTTATTGCTTCATATGTAAAATTTTCCGCTGCATTCAATGGTAAAATAAAATATAGCGTATTCCATTTAAAATAAGAAAGTTGAGGTCAATTTCCGGTCAAACCGGAAGTGCTACTGCTTTGAAAATATTTTAGTTGAAACAGGCATGTTGGATAACCCCTAGATACCAAATTTCGTTAAATTATATTAAATAGTATTTAAAATATAGATAGCGTAAGCTCGTCCTGAGACACTCTGTATATATATATATATATATATATATATATATATATATATATATATATATATATATATATATATATATATAAAAATTTCGTTATTTTTGTATTTGGTTATGGAAGACTGGTAGTCCTTGTTGTAAGAGATTAAAAACCAGATCGCAGTATAAATCGTATAAACATGTAAATTTATAATAAGCATTTATAATGTAGGACAATAATAAGAACTACATAGTATTTAAAAATTAAAACTAGGGATGGACGGGTACCCGGCGGTACCTCTAAATCCGCCTGATCCGGCTTTTGCTCCATCGTTAATATTGTTAAAAAAAACCTGTAAAATGAGAAATCCTGTACATAATCATTGGCTTCATACTAGACTTGTTTAGGGTGAAGCATATCGACCGTCGGAGATGATTTGACTAGGTAGAAAAAGTAAAATATAAAATTCAGCGAAATAAAAATATTATGAGGACTACTAGGAAAATAAGAAAAACGAAGTATGAAACTAAACACTCCTTTTATTCTGAATACTGTTCCTCTTGTCACATGTCGAATACAACTAACTCGCAAATTATTATTTCCAACCTATATAAACAATGTACGAGGGTCATTCAATAAGTAAAGAGACAAATGGCTATAGCTCAAAAACGGTTTATTTCAATCTTTCAAAATTAAGGCTATTTTTCAACATAATCACCCCCCACAGTTATGCACTTGTCCCATCTTTCTTGCAGCTTCCTAATTCCCTTGGCGAAGAATTCTTTCGATTTACCGCGAAGCCACTTTTGCACTGCTTCCTTAACTTCCTCATTGTTAGCAAATCTTTTTCCACGTAGGGCGTCTTTAGGTAAGACCTCCCAACCCAATTCTTGAAGCTTATCTCGGGTCAGCTGGGCTGTATGAGGGCGGGCGTTATCGTGCTGAAGAATGACTCCTTTTGACAAGAGTCCACGGCGTTTGCTCCTGATAGCTGGTCTAACTTTGTGTTCTAGCATCTTAGAGTAGTATTGGCTATTGATAGTTCGCTGATCTTCAAGGAAATCGCAATAGACTGGACCCACTCCATACTCTGCCTTTTGGTCTCAGGGTCGTAGTGATGGATCCAGACGTCGCCGCTGGTCACTATTCTTTCAAAAAAAGCGTCTCCTTCAATCAAACTTCGTTGCTTTAAGTCTTGACTAATGGAAAGCCTTGATTCTTTATGAGCGTCAGTAAGCTGTCTGGGAACCCATCTGGCACACGTTTTTCTGTACTTTAAATTGTTCTGAATGACATTGTGAACAGTTCCAACACTTACTTGAACTTCCTCAGCTATCATTTCAACAGTAATTCTTCTGTTATCACGAATAAGTCCGTCAATCCTCGATTCCAACGAGGGACCAGAAACTTCCACTGGACGTCCACATCGGGGTTCATCACCTACACTTGTTCGGCCACTTTTAAACCGATCAACCCACTTGTAAAAATTCGCACGGTTCATACAACTTTTACCGTACTGTATCAACATTCTAGAAAAAATTTCACTTGGTTTTACACCTTCTGCGACTAAAAATCTAATGACAGCGCTGCTCTTCTAAGGTGCAATCTTCTAGTGGACTTGCCATGGTGAATTGAAAATTTTGAGGTTATGTTGACATAAAATGACGAAACAGCTGATCAGAGCATATCCCAAGGTTGCCAACTAACACCCCTGAAAAGATTGTACACATTCAGTGAATAGTTTTAAAATTATAGAATTTGTCTCTTTACTTATTGAATGACCCTCGTATATCGCATACACATACAAATTAATTAACTACGGTAAATCCTTGCGTAACAAGATTATACCTATATCCTTCATGAGCATATTTTTACAATAACAATTTATGTTTCAGACAATCATCAAGTTAAAGCATCCGCTGCGCTTCTGTTCTATTTGTGAACAAAACCTTCAGTTGTTTAGTGCATTTAAGAAAGACTGTGTGGAAAACAGTCTACGCCTGGAAGCGTGGATCAAGGAGGCACAGCACAACACAGATGTGACAGAGACGTTTTCGACATCTAAAACAAATATTAATAAAATCGATGAAGTTCGTATTAAAGATGAAGTGTTAGATAAGACTGATAAACTAGAAGTGAAATATTCATTAGTAGACGAAATTTTCATTAAAGGCCCGTTACCAGAAAATCCATCCGACAATGAATTTGGTGGTTTACATCAAGAAATACGGAAGGAGGAAAGCTCACCGCAAACAGGCATTCATCTTCAGGAAGACAGCAGCGTTGACACGGATAACGATAGTGATCAGAATTCTGATGAACCTGACGATGTAGTTTCTGATAATAGTGAAATTAACTATGATGAGAATATTTTAGTTACTGGTGGTGCAAGTTTAATTTGTAATAAAGAGTTTAAAGATGAAGAGCACTTATCCAAAATGCATATGAAAATTCGTATCGGTTACAAAGAATATCGATGTAATAAATGTAAAACATGTTTTTTACAAAAATCAGACTTAACCAGACATATGAAACAACACACGGACATTAAAAATTTTCAATGCTTTCAATGTAAAAAATGGTTTTTACATAAATCACATTTAGCTAGACATATGAAAATACACAGTAACGTAAAAGATTTTCAGTGTAATGAATGTAAAAAATGGTTTTCAGATAAATCAAACTTAACCAGACATATGAAACAACATACCAGCGTTAAAGATTTCCAATGTAATGAATGTAAAAAATGGTTTTTACACAAATCAACCTTAAACAGACATATGAAAACACACACTGGCGTTAAAGATTTTCAATGTACTGAATGCAAAAAATGGTTCTCACAAAAATCAAACTTAACCATGCATATGAAGACACACACTGGAATAGAATGTTTTCAATGTAATGAATGTAAAAAAATGTTTTCACGGAAATCAACCTTAGCCATGCATATGAAACAACACACTGAATTAAAAGATTTTCAATGATATAAATATAAAAAATCTGTTGTGGCCAGCACAAAACCTTCCGTCAATTCGATGTATTTTGTACAAATCCCATATCAAAAGATCATTGGAACAGATTCTATATAATATTATGTAAAATCAAACACGAACACATACTATTTCTATTCTATAAATCCAATAAAATTATAACATAAACATACACTAAGTAAAATGCACTTGACACTTCTTCTTATTCTTCAGCTTCCCCTATTTTATTAGAGGTAGCCGTTCCCTCTTTTCTTCCACTCATTCCTGTCCAACACATCTTCTTGACACAGGCATTCCTTTCAGTCTTCTGCGATACAGTCCTTCCATCTTCTCTTTGGCCTTTCTCTGCGTGTCACTTGCGAGGAGCACTATGACATACCAATTTTGTGATCCTACACTTTCCATATTTGGTTTTGCACTTGCAACTGACATCTGTCAATTAGAATTTTTTTAATATATCAGCATCAGCTGTTTCCATGATAAATAGCAAAGCTGACTAATTTTTGAAAATTAATTTCTTTATAATGCTTTAAATCTACATCAATTGAATATGAACGAAAATGTATAATCAAACTGTATAGAGAAGAATATTTTCTTTCATATGTATAATAACAAAATGTCAAAAAACAATATTTAACTGCGTTTTTTTAAGAGAAACTGTTAAAAACTTCAAATAAGGGTACTTCCGGTGGATCAATTATAACCAAAATCTAATCAACTCTTCATATGGATGTACAGAAGAGGAATACGAAAGAATTATAATTTTTAGAATTATAGTATTGGAGTTATCGTCGGAGGAAAATTTGTCACACACGGACATACATACACACACATGGAAACACACACACACGAACACACACATACACACACATGGAAACACACACGGACACACACACACACACATACAGACATAATCTTAAAAATAGTAAATTCGTATTGTAGGGACCCTAAAACGTGCTTATTCATTAAAAACTCACCACCGAATTTTTTGACCAAAGACAATACCTTCATTACCTAAAGGTGACGGAAGATAAAAAAAAAATAGTATAGGTTGTATTGAACTTTACAAAGTTGATGTCACTTCTGGTTGTAATTATAATTTTTATACATTTCAATTGCAAATATTGCACTGATTAAATCATGTCCTGTGAGCAATATGTGTATCCACAATAATAAGCGAGAAAAAAATGTGTGTCCACTTTTTTAAACAGACTGTATAAAGTTTTATATTAATTTGATTAAAATATGTCATTAATAAGAGTACCATGAATGGAAAAACTGAATACAAGTAATTACCTTCCGTCAAAAGGAAGGTATTGTTTTTGGTCAAAAAATTCGGTGGTGAGTTTTTAATGTATAAGCACGTTTTAGGGTCCCTACAATACGAATGTACTATTTTTAAGATGATGTCTGTATGTGTGTCCGTGTGTGTGTCTGTGTGTGTGTCTGTGTGTGTGTGTGTGACAAATTTTTCTCCGACGATAACTCCAAAACTACAATTCTAAAAATTATGATTCTTTCATATTCCTCTTCTTTACAATCATATGAAGAGCTGATTAGATTTTGGTTATAACTGGTCAACCGGAAGTACCCTTATTTGAAGTTTTTAACAGTTTTTCTTAAAAAAATGCAGTTAAATATTATTTTTTGACATTTTCTTATTATATTTATTAAAGAAAATACTCTTCTCTATATGGTTTGATTATTCATTTTCCTTCATATTCAATTGATGTAGAGTTAAAGCATTACAAAGAAATTAATTTTCAAAAATTAGTCAGCTTTGTTATTTATCATGGAAACAGCTGACATAATTATTCAAAAGAATTTAATTGACAGATGTCAGTTGCAAGTGCAAAACCAAATATGGAAAAAAGTATGGGATCTAAAATTGGTATGTCATAGTGTTGCTCGCAAGTGACACGCAGAGAAAGGCCAAAGAGAAGATGGAAGGACATTACTTAGTGTAGTTTATGTTATAATTTTATTGGATTTATAGAACCTTTTCAAATGAACTTTTGGTATGAAATTTGTAAAAAATAGTATGTGTTCGTGTTCGATTTTACATGATAGTATATAGAATCTGTTCCAAGGACCTTTTGGTATGGGATTTGTACAAAATACATGGAATTGACGGAAGGTCTTGTGCTGGCCACAACAGATTTTTTTTTACTGTGATAAAAAGTGATAAGAATGAAATAAGATTTAAAAATGTATAATTTTACGCACATTGAAAAAGTTGAGATGTTTGAAATATACATTTTATCAAGAAAAAATTCACGCGTTGTAGTTAATATCTATGGGGAAAGATATCCTGAAAGAGTAGTACCGTCGCGGAAATATTTCCGAAAACTTGACCTATTATTGGGTGGTAAAACTACTGCATTTATAAATAAACTCAGAAGACCGAAAGATGTAAAGAATAAAATAAATAATTTGGCATATTTTAAAGCCAACCCAAGAGATTCTGTACGAATGGTCTCTGATGAATGTAGATTAAGTGTAGGGACGGTGCATAAAATCTTAAACCGACACAAGTAAAAACCAGGGCATCGAACCCGAACCTGAACCGAACCATAACCGGAACCTAACCGTAACATTTTACCGAACCCAAACCCAGAACCGAACCTCAGATATATTTTTCAATTGAACCCGAGTTGGAAACGAACCGGATATTAAAATACGAAAATTGCGGCTTTCATTTTATATTATTTTTATTTGTTAGTCATACAAAAAACCTGGTTTATAATTTTAATGTTTTTATTATCGTTCGGAATTTTGTTGTAATAAAATTATGAATACTTTCAATAATTACTAAGTAAATAAAATAATTGTATGTTTCTCTATTTTTTATGTTTAATATACGAAATAATGCTTTTAATTTTGAATTAAAACAAAATATATTATAGACTCTCCAAACATTCATTAAACTATTATCGTATACCTACTGCTACGTATTTTTGTATCAATGTAACCTAACCTAACCTTTTGTTACATTAAAAATATATAGTTTTAAATAAAATAAGCTATGGAAATATTGTTATTTTTATGAAAACATTTATAATAAACAAATTTTAAAACAAAATACAATATCTAACCTTTACGAAGTCCGTCTTTGCTTCTTTCCTTGGACTGCAAGCTACGGATCATAACCACATTTCACTATTAAATAAACAAATATAGTATAAATAACACATAAAACACTTGATAAAGTTTATAATAATAAATAAAACGTTCAAATTGTTCGTAAATAGCAACAAAAACACTCATTTCACGTCACAAAAACATTGGGAACTGAGGACTGACGCTATCACGCGTACGAATACAAGAATAAACCAGAGAAACAAATGAATGAACAGACAACAGGCAGAATTAATGTTTAAATAAAATAACTATATTGAACTGTTTTTATCGCGGTAAATTTAAATGTTTGAATATGTAAAAAAATATTAAAAACATTTTTTCATTTTAAATTATTTTTATTTGTTTGTCATTCAAAAAAACTTTAATTCAATTTTCATTAAGTCGAACCGAACCTGAACCCCGAACAAAACCGCAAATTTTATTAATGGTGAACCAGAACCGCACTCGAACCCATTTCTCAAAAAACATATTAACTTGAACCTAAACCGAACCCTGTTTTTGACGGGTTCGATACCCTGGTAAAAAATCTGTTGTGGCCAGCACAAAACCTTCCGTCAATTCGATGTATTTTGTACATATCCTATACCAAAAGTTCCTTGAAAAAGATTCTATATATCCTGTATCATTGTAACAAGAACACACTATTTTTTACATAACCATACTGAAAGTTCCTTTGAAAAGATTCTAAAATCTAATAAAATTTTAATACGAATACGAACGTACATTATGTATTGCACTTAACACTTCCTCCTGCTTCAACTTTTCCCTATTTTATTAGAAGTCGCTGTTTCTTACTCTTCTTTTCTACTCATTCCTGTCCAAAGCACCTTCGTGACATAGGTCTTTCTCTCTCAAATCTTCTGCTATACAGTCCTTCCATCTTCTCTTTTGCCTTTCTCGTACTTCTGGCATTATAAGTTCCTATCTTGAGGCGAGGCCGCAAATGCAAGTCACTGGCGAGGGACACTCTGTCACTTACATCACATTCAGATCATATACTTTCCACTTTGGTTTTGCACTTGACACTGACATCTGTCAATTAGAATTTTTTGAATATACATATCTGCTGTTTCTATAATTTTTTCAAAGCAGACTGATTTTTGAAAGTTAACCTCTGTTAATCTCTCTATAACTTTATATTTATTGAATATGAAGGAAAATGTATAATCAAATCTTACAGAGAATAAAATTTTCTTTCATATTAATGATCATAAAATGTTGAAAAATGATATTTAACTGGGTTTTTTCCAGAAAAACTGTTAAGATCTTCAAATAAGGGTACTTCCGGTTGACCAATTATAACCAAAATCTAATCAGCTCTTCATATGGTTGTAAAGAAGAGGAATATGAAAGAATCATAATTTTTAGAATTGTATTTTTGGAGTTATCGTCGGAGAAAAATTTGTCACACACACACAGACACACACACAGACACACACACGGACACACACACACATACAGACATCAATGTAAAATTAGTAAAATCGTATTCTAAGGATCTTAAAACGTGCTTATTCATTGAAAACTCACAACCGAATTTTTTGACCAAAAACAATACCTTCCTTTTGACGGAAGGTAAAAATGAACATTATTGGAGCTCTGAAAATTTTATTATAGTACGTGAAAGAAGTTTTCAAATAAAACTTAATATAAATGTATGGTGTGCTATTTTTGCACGTTACAATGTTTTTTTACGTGTACTCGTATGAATGTACTCCAATTGGCCATCGAACAGACTTGATGATATTTTGGATGATCTGCCATTAAATGTTGTTAGAGATCTACACTTTTAATAGGCTGGAGCACCGGCTCATTATTTTCGTCAAGTAACCAAATACCTTAAATGAAACATTTCCAAATCAATGGATTGTTACCAAAGGACCCATTGCATGGTCTGCAAGATCAGCCGATTTAAACCCTTTACAACCGAATTCACCATCCCTGAATCAAATTTGATTCTCTGATCAACAAAATTTGACACTGTTGCTTTGTTAAAACTGTTGATCTCCAAGGTAATCCAGAACTTGATTTACAGATCAGTGTTGATCAGAGAATCAAGACTTGATCAACGGTTGGTGAATTTGGTGGTTAGACTTTTTCTTATGAGGTTATTTAAAAGATAAAGTCATATAATAGCATTGAAAATATTTTGAACAATATTGATGAAAGAAAATTAAGATTAGTTAGAAATAGTTTATTTCATAGAGTAGAAATATGTATAAATGAAAATGGAGGCAATTTTGAACAGTACTTATATAGTTATTTTTATATTAAATGCGTGAAATAAGTGTTTTAAGGGTGAGAAGGGAAATTCTTTGTCTCGACCTGCGGTCTTGACAAAGAACCATTCGAACCCTTAAAAAACGCTTCACGCATGAAGTATAAACAACGTTTTTTCTACAACTGTTTTTAAATGGCTAAACGAAGTATATTAAAAAACAATTAAAAAATCTGATGTGGCCAGCCCATAACCTCCCGCTGGGTATTTAACCATGCAGTATAAGTAAAGCAATCATTATGTGCAAATATTTTTACATTCACTCATAACAATTTATATTTTACATTTAACAAATATGTCATACACAAAATAAATTTCACAAATATTGACAAAAATAATAGAAACACTTAACAAAAATCAAAATAGTACTCGCATCTTGACACAAAGTCTTTTCAAACCCGTATTCTGGAAGCCAATGAAGCAAATCAATAGTAATTCTAATATATATGTACGATTGAAAATATATTATTTTTACTAACCTTAATTTTATTAGATTCAAATACATATATTATTACTACATTCTCCTTAACACGGTTTCACTCATCGACCGTTAAACTAATAGACGCAGCTTATGAGCAAAATGCTTGTCCCGCCATAACGGTGCAGACACAGTATCTCTATCCTTCAACAATACGGAAGTTAAGAAAACGCGGTAAAATGAAAAATTTGATTTGTCCCTAACTTGTTATACTTGGTGCATAATCGCTAAGACTATAGATTTAATTTCTTTGTGCATAGTTTTGTTATATATTTTTAATACAATATATTATATACATATTATATTATAGGGGACAAGTTTAATAAGAACTTACATATGAAATGACAAAGGTGAACCGCTTACGTACCTACTGCACGAAATACACCGTTTCCCCATTATTTTGTCGCATACGCACCTTACAATACAAATACGTATGTATTGACAGAAATAATTGTAAATGTTTTCCAAAAAAGTAAATAATGCACAAACAGTCACGAAACGTCAAATGTAGATTTTGACAACTATTTAGTAATAGAGAGCGATGTATAGAGGTTTACATATGGCTGAAAAAGATGTACAATGAGTACGAACGTATGCGCAATATACTTTAACTGAGAACTTCCGTATTGTTGAAGGACAGAATATATATTTCTATCCTTTTATGTTGGAGCATTATTCTAACAATAAAAGAATAGGAGACACTTGGTCCATTAGTTTAAAGGTCGATGGTTTCACTATTAATTTTAATGTAATTGGAACCTGACAGTGACATTTGTTTAAATATGTCAAAATTGTTATTAAAATATTGTTTTTGTTTGAGGCATAGGCAAAATGATATATGAAAATAAATTATATTATAAATTTATATTTAATGTTATTTAGAGTTATTTACATTACCATAGAAACAACACATAATGCCCTCGAGCGTTATTTGTTATATAATTACCCTGGAAACAGGGTTAATATGAAAATATACAATATACTTGTTGGATATTAAAATAATTAAATTTCAGTGACTATGAAAAGAATAACCTACAACTTGTCAATCAAACGAATTACAAGTAACGGAAACAAAGGTAACAAATCGGAATGAAAGTTCGTTTAATTTTGAAGCAATTCGTGGTATCAAAAAGTCATAATTGTTTTTACCTCTCGCTAAGAGAGGTATTGGATTCATGCTAAAATTCGCATACTCAGATTTTATTAAATAAGCACGATTTAAGGTCCCTAGAATCCGATTATAACATTTTTAAAAAGATGTCAATGTGTGTGTGTGTGTGTGTGTGTGTGTGTGTGTGTGTGTGTGTGTGTGTGTGTGTGTGTGGATGTGTGTATGGATGTTGTAGACACGATTCCTCAAAAACTATAAGACTTAAAAAATATTTAACTGCAGTTTTCTCAATCTGACATTCCTGGGAGGAGCTGAAAAGGTTTTGGTAACAATTGAACAACCGGAAGTAGTAGTTTCTTAGAAAAATTCTTCTAAGTATAATTTTTTGGGAGTTTTTTTTTATTAAATATTGAAGAACATAAAATGCTCCATCTAATACACTTAAAATTTTTATTATATCTTGCATAGATTTAGAGATAAAGACACTATAATTTATAGAGTAAACTAATCGCAGAGGCTAAGGCAGTTGACAAATTCCAATGTTTATAACATGACACATGTCATTGTCAAATATCAACAGTTTTAGTGACATTCTGATAGCTTTTTCTGGGAAGTATATTTAATTTTTCTTATTGTCTTATTAATTAAATATTTGAAATTATAGGTAAAATTGTGGTAAAATGCATATATCCATCAGAAATACCGCCAATCTGGTTAATGAATTGGAACAATCTATGACATTTAGAAACTTCCTCATACAATGAAAAATATATATATAATTAGAATTATATGTGTGCAGAAGACATGTTAAATACAATAAAAAAAACAATATTTCTGTAATATTTTGTTATAAAACGACGGTTCGAAAGCGAAGTGCAGTACAATACTTATATAGCCTAATATGGAAATGGCGAGAGGTCTTGTGCTGGCCACAACAGATTTTTTTTTTTTTTGTATAAATGCATTTGATTTTTAAAGAAACCTATAGCTATCTTTCTCACACCAGTTTCTGTAGAGAAAGATAACAATAGCGTGACGTCATCTGAGGCCCTGGAAATAAATTCAAATATCTCGCAAAGTAATTATTAAAAAAAATGTTTTTTATCTTAATCGTTATTTATTGAGTAGTACTTTAAGGATAAAGTGTACATTTTATTATTTTTTGTTATGGTTTATGGGCCCATAATGCGATTATGTATCAGTATCTCTGTTGATCTGGCCGGACACATGAGAAGAATAACATACTCTATCCAGTAGTTAACAAATCCCTGGGAACAACACATCGGACCTTTAAACTAATAGACGCAGCGTACCAGCAAAATGCTTGTCCCGTCATAACGGTGCAGACACAGTATCTCTATCCTTCAACAATACGGAAGTTAAGAAAACGCGGCAAAATAAAAATTTGATTTGTCCCTAACTTGTTATAATTGGTGCATAATCGCTAAGAGTACATATTTAATTTTTTTGTGCATAATTACTTTCAGTATATATTTTTAATACAATATATTGTATACACATATTATATTATAGGGAACAAGTAATAATTAATAACAACTTACATATGAAATGACACAGCTAAACGGCGTACGTACTGCTGACTGCACAAAATACACCGTTTCCCCATTATTTTGTCGCATATACACCTCACAACACATATTCGTATATGTTGACAGAAATAATTGTAAATGTTCTCCAAAAAAATAAAATAATACACAAACAGTTACGAAACGTCAAATAGATTTTGACAACTATTTAGTGATAGAGAGCGATGTATAGAGGTTTACATATTGCTGAAAAAGATGTACAATGAATACGAACGCATGCGCAGTATACTTTAACTGAGAACTTCCGTATTGTTGAAGGACAGAATATATATTTCTATCCTTTTATGTTGGAGCATTATTCTAACAATAAAAGAATAGGAAACACTTGGTCCATTAGTTTAAAGGTCGATGGACAACATTATCAATTATGTAATTACATAAAGTAGATAACAATTTTCACATTTTGATAAAATTAACTCATTAAAAAATTGAACAATTTCTGAATTGAAAGATTAATTAATAGTTAATCATAAAATATAAAAGATAAAACAGATACCGATGAACACTTGTAGTTCATCAAAAACACCTGATAATATGATAAAATTGAACCATAAATAAGTTATTGTCACTATAAAAATCACATATCGAGACCATTACAGGTCCATGATCTAGGAATAAAGAAGTCCATAAAATCTGAATTAGTTTTTGGACAGTTAATCCTCGCAAACGCTTCCATACTGTATAAACATATCTGAAGCGATATTCCCAATACCATAGTTACAAAAAGTAAAATATTGGCAATTTTCCCAGTTCCCATTATTCCTTTAACAAATGCTAGCACTGATCCTATCACCGCGTACTCAAAAAATAGTACAGGATAGCAGAACCCTAACATTAGAGCCAGGATGTATTCGTGAACAATAGCAGAAACTGACAAGACTACTAGCTTAGCAACATTTGCATTCCCTGTGTAAGCACGAACGTCTTTATAGATGTAAGTATGAAGATAATCATACACAATACCGTTCCATGTACGGTAGTACTCAAAATATGACGTCGAATTCCACCAAGGTCCGTAAAATCGACGATCTGCGAACCGTAAAAGTTCGGCCCATATATTTGACCATGCCTGCAAGAATAAGAAAAAGCCGCACAACGTGAATAATGAAGAGGGAAGCATCATGCGAAATATTAACGCAACCAAACTACTTTTTGTTTGTTTTTTCAGACCAAATTTAGAAAATTCTGGCAGAATATTATGTTTTACAATACAACTTAGCATAAGAACAGCTCCAAAAAAATCTAATACCCATCCACAAATCTTATTCCATCTTATTTGGGAAGTTCTAGGATACGTATCTCTATATATGAGTGTCGGAGCAAATAAAAAGTACAAATACGTCTTAAATGAAGGCATAAAAGGGCTCCTCCCTGCACTTGCCCTCACATAAGCGTGAATTTTCATGAAAAATCTTGTTTGTTCTAGAAACAAAAACGCTGCACTACATGGAGCCAAATAATCCCCCATACATTTTAGAACGATCGTACCAGCTATACCCATGTATGCGAGTAGTAACAAAAGGCAAAAGCGATCATAACACCACATTAGAAATGTGGAGGTTATGTTACTGCGTATTTGGTTCCAAATTATTAAAAGAGGGTGGATGAAACACGATGCAACAAATAACAAAATCCATAAAAGGAAAGCTCGGTCGAAGTTGCCGAATGAACCGGGGATGTGACGAAATCCAGTGTAAACTGCTCGCCACCCTCCTGAAAAGAAATAATATAATTTATATAGCACTTACTAAATGTAATTTGATACAATATAGCTAGTTGTGTATTAAAAGCTCAAAATAGTACAGTGTGTCTGTTTAAAAGATTTTTTCTGTCTACCTTTACGAAAAGTGAAATTTTACGTACTTATTTTCGGACGAAAAATGACACTTTTCTAAACCTTATCACTTTTCGTCCGCAAACCTTTTTCGTACGCTAAGCCTACTACGATTTTATGATTATTGCAATTGTGTGTACCACCGGAGTTGTAAATAACAAATATCAAACGAGCAAATAAAAATATTATTTTAATGATAAATTTAATTTAAATATGTGCGCAATTAATAATGAAATTAACTATACTAAAAATTATTAATTTTGAGATGACTAATTGTTAATCTAAGATGCCGCTGGATAGAATTGTTTTCGAGGTTATTTTGTTGGTTTTGTTTATTTTCACCTGTCAAATAGTGTTGATATGTCTGTGAGTGTAGTGTGTCTTCCTTCAAACTAAAACAGAGATAAGAATTAAAATTTTGTGAAAATGGTAGAAGATATATATTATCCAATCATTATTCATATAATAAATAAGATTTTACGAATTTAAAAAAACGTGTATTTATTTCTAGATCCATTACGTAAAGTAAGGTAGACAGAAAAATGTAATATGTACCTCGGCAAAAAATGCATATTATAGCCTCGCTTGTTTGCTTTACCTCGGCTTCGCCTCGGAAAGCAAATCTCAATCTCTGCTGTAATATGCAATTTTTTGTCCTAGGTACATAAATAACTATTATTATCTGAATATAAAAGTTCATTATCACTATGTCTCTAAAATCAAAAACAAAAAAGTTATTTCAAGTTGAAATTTAAATATTTTATTCAATTTTGACGTTTTAAACTGTCATTATTAACTCCATAGCAACAACTATAAGTAACACTTTTTTCACATGTGAATTAAAAAAAAATTTAAATCTCTCACAAAATTTTAACTCACTCTGCAACAAAATTATACATTTAAAATAACGTCAGGTACGTAAATAACACTCACCATAATATTTAACAGACATTATCAGCCATTTTCATTATTTTTCACGGCACAAATGACATGTAATAAAGCATTTTAAATACATGACTTGACGTCTATCAGCGACGATTGTCATATGCTCAGCCTACTAACTGATCAGTTTTTTATTTTGTCAAAATTAAATATTATAATGGTTTTTATTAGTATTTCGTCAAATTTGAATAAGGTATTGTACAAACCACGTGAGCTAAGAATGTTTATTCACTCGAAGAATTTAACTAAACTTTCTTCTCATGAATAAACATTACCTTAACTCACTTGGTGTGTAAATATCTATTATTTCATATTTTACAAATATAATATTGTTGCTATGGAAAGAACAAAAACTAGTAAACTTAAAAAAAATGTTCAAAATTTGACTATTTCTTTCACAACAAATTCGTGCTCTTTTTATCACAGACTTCATTGTTTTAGTCAACATCCTTTTTGATATTAGAGCACAGGCAGCAGTAATTCTGTTTTTTAATTCATCAACCGTATTCACTGGTCTTTGATATACTTTATCTTTAATAAAACCCCAGACAAAAAAATCTAGGGGCGTAAGGTCAGGTGACCGTGCTGGCCACGGAACAGGGCCATATGTGCCAATCCATTTTTGAGGGAATCTATCATTCAAATAGTGCTTCACTGCTAGCGCATTGTGTGCTGGAGCACCATCCTGTTGAAAGAACTTCATATTTCGTGCAACGTTTAATGGCATATTATCAAGATAGTTCTCGAAAGTATCTTGAAGAAAATGTAAATATACTTCTTGAGTCAAACTTCTTTCAAGAAAATAAGGGTCAATCAAATATGTATCTAATACACCTAACCCAACGTTAACATCGAAATGACCTTGAAAACTTGTCTGTTGGGTTCAAAAATTATTTTGATCACTCCACCGATAATGAATATCACTGTTAAAAAAGCCATTTTGCGAAAAATAAGATTCATCGGACCATAATATTTGATGGCTAATTCTATAATCCCGTCGATGCTCGTGTAATATCCACTGGCAAAATTCAAGCCTTCATTCAAAATCACGATCTTGTAAATGATGAATTTTACGACATTTATATGGTTTGAATTTATTTTTCTTCAAAATTTTTTTTACCGAATCTTTATTAACGTTAGTATTAGTTTCAATTTCTCGTAATGTTACTTCTTCAGTATTTTTCATTTTGTGGTAAGTATACGCCAAAACATTTTCTACATTTTCTTCGTTTTCTGTCACATGATCACGTTTTCTTTTTCCTTCACGTAATTTAGCGGTTTCTCTTAAGCGGATTTCAATTTTTCTAAAATATGTTCTATTGGGTTGAGGTCTATTAGGATATAGTTCTAAATACTTTTGCGCACTGGCTACAGAATTTTTTGTAGCTTTGCATAAACAAAAAGCATATCAACTAATTCATCATTAGTATATTTATCCATTTTGTTGACAGTATCTATCAATAAAATGTCAATTGTTCTTTGTTTAATGTTAGTTTCTGTTGTTTCCATAGCAACAATGATATATGTGTATTAAAATATGAAATAAAATATTTAAATTTCAACTTGAAATAACTCTTGTTTTTAATTTTAGAGGCATAGTGATAAAGAACTTTTATATTCAGATAATAAAAATCTTTTAAATGGTACCTACAATTTTCAATATGGCATTCCATTAAAAAAAAATGTTATTTTGTTGAATAAGTCGCGTATTTGATGTTCAATTGATTTGTATTTTGCACCGTTAAATTTGTCGTATAATATCGCCCAACTTTGTCCATTTAATTGTCTTTCTATCTCTTCAAATAAGAAAGTTAGCAATGTATATTTGCGCATAATAAATTAGGATTATTTAGAAACCTATTTTACAAATTTTCAGCGTAAATCTCTTACAATTTTGAAATTTTGTATACTCATTCTATACTAATATGGGAAGTGCTCATTAGTATTAGTTTTTAGTGTATATCGGATAACCGGAAATATCATTTATATATTAAGCTTTTAACAGTTTTTCTTGTAAAAAATGCATTGAATTTCATTTTTTTAGCAATTTTTACTAATGAAAATTGAATATAATGGTACTATCTTCAATTCTACGATAATAGCATGTAAATAACTGTAAATAACTTTAAATATGAATATATAATATAATTTATTTTCATGGGGTCCCGTGGCCGCGTGCCTGAGTGGTCTGGTCGCGAACCTGGGGGAACCGGGTTCGATCCCGACCGGCGCCAAATATTTAGAATTTTAAATGGCACTCTGTAGTGCACTCTCCACGCCAGCAATGAGTGCCCGCGAGGTGACGCCTGGTACACGCCCGCACGGTACAAATATGTCATCATCATTACAGATATCTGCGACAAAGCAGATTGGCACACCTAGAAATAGGTAATATGCCGTGATGATATATTTATTTTCATATATCGTCTTGCCTATGCGTCAAACAAAAATATAATTTTAATAACAATTTTGACATACTTAAACAAATGTCACTGTCAGGAAGCAATTACATTAAAATTAATAATGAAACCGTGTTAAGGGGAATATTATAGTAAAATATTTAATTCTAATGAAATTAAGGTTTGTAAAAATAACATATTTTCCATCATACTATTATTATTATTATTAGATGTAAAGGATGATCTAATTTAATTTTTTTCTATGTTTGCAGCACTATAAATTGATATTAATTTACAACTACACATTTACGAAATGGATCATGTACGGCGAAGAATTTACAAAGATTGCGTTTTTAGAGCATCTAGAAGTTGATGCTGATTTTTATAAGAATGTGTGTTTGACGATTTTTCCTTAAAGTCTATTAAAATATGATCCAAAACTTCTCAAATTTGGTATTTAAAACTCATATATAATTTGTATTTCTATCCTATTCTAATATGAAAAGAAGCCATTAGATTTTGGTGTAAATCGGATAACCGAAAATGGCACTTTACCTGAAGCTCATAGTGGTTTTTCTTCAAAAAATACCATTAAATGCCATTTTTTCGAATTTTATGTCGTATGAAAATTAAAGATTATTGAATTTTCTACAGGAATACATTAATACTTTTTCTATATACGAGGGGAGTTTTTTATGTTATCTACCTAGCTATGAAAACAACGAGTTAGAGAACAAATAAAATTTTATTTTTCATCGTAAGGACCGTTAACACTAACACACTTATTCCAACGTTTTTCTAATAAAGTTACGCCTGCAAAAAAAAATCTTTAGGTAATTCTGCAAAATACGACTCCACTGCGTTTTCCAAGTCATCATTCGATAAAAAGCGACTCTCTCTCAAATGTTTTTTGAGTTTTGGAAAGAAATAATAGTCGGACGTGGTCAGGACTGTAAGGTGGATGTTGTAATTCGCCAAAGCCGCATTCATTGACTACTGCTTGAACAATTCGTGCTTTATGCACCATGCAGTTGTTGTGCAGAAGCAGCATTTTCTGAGCATAGTTGTGGGGTCTTTTTTTCGCGTATAGCCGTTTTCAAGTTCTTAATTGTGTCTTTGTAGACATGAAAATGTCACAGTAACTTGACATAAGAAAATTATCGCGATAGCATATTGTTTTCATAGCTAGGTAGATAACATAAAAAACTCCCCTCGTATTTTACAGATAAATTTAAAAATAATTTTTTTTATTAGTCGCGAAGCCTAAGATAAAAACTATTCCTTCGTTACACAGTTCATTTTTCAAATGAATGTAACTGACAGCAAATGTCACTGTCAGAAAACTTATCACTTCAAATTAATAATAGTGACATTTAAAAAAGAAAATAGTAAATAAAGCTATAGTTTTCTGCAATGGAACAGTTTGCAGCGTTAGTAAATTCGTAGGTAGGTATGTATTTAAATTAATCAAAATTAAATAGCGGGAGGTTTTGTGTTGGCCACATCAGATTTTTATAAATAGAAGTGTTGATTATACTTTCAATAGTATTTTTGACGTCTTGTTTATCAGTCGCCGGGCTATACCTTATCGCCCGCGGAGTGCAATATATGGTTTTTGAAAAAATATTGTATGATACAAAGTTGCAATGTTTATATTTATAACATATAAGATATAAGTTAATTAAGCAAATCATGCGTTATCAAAATTTATTAAAAGTTATTTATTAAGTATGTTTGATAAATAAGTACATTTTTTTATTTGACGCAAAACAAACGAGGAGTACATATGTACTCAAGTGAACTATATTGATAAAAGCATATTTTATATGTAAATAAAAATTCATGATTAGTGAAATAACCAGACTACTAAAAATAACAATGAGTATTGTTATCTTATGTCAGTATTCTGGAAGTATTTAACACAAACTACTAGTAATATTGTACTCCTCTCTGTGCAGACGTACTGTAATTTTTTAAATCAAAAGTTTTTAGTTATTTCATACTGTATCAGTCGGCCTATTATAGTAATTAAGGTACCAAGGGTTGTTATAAGGACAATAATGCCTGAGGTCAACAGTGTACTGTCGAGGGCCTCTGGCCCGAGGCGAGTACGTTGACCGAAGGCATTATTGTCGTTTAACACCCGTGGTGCCTTCAACGTTTTATGTCTTACTAGAAATTCTTAATAAACATTTTGCCTGACTAGAATTTATCAAACAAAAATAATAAATCACCGAATTTTAATACAACTTACAAAGTAGCCTGTGAATGCGGTATCTAGGTAATATTTTGTTTCTGTAAACAAAGCATTTTTTCAAACAAAAAATATATTTCTTGTGGTATTTTTCTGTCAATATGGACGAGCAATGTTATTGCTAAGAATAAGAAGTATACTGGTTTGTATTTGTGATGAAATAAATATGATTATAAACGACTACAATTCACAATGATTCTTAACCTTAACTGCACTTTATGTTAGTATCAGTATTATTAACCTCAGTTTGTTGTCAACATTACCATAGCAACTTAATACGCTCTAGGGTATTATTTACTCAATAACGGACCTAATGTTGAGGTTGTTATAAAACAATAACATACTAGTAAGACATAAAAATAATTATTAGGTCGCTGGATTTGATAGTATTTTCTTGGTATAGGTACAAGTACTTAGTAAACTAGTAATATGTTGCGTCCATACGTAGTTGTTTGTTTTTCGAAATTCGCCATTGAGACAGAAATTATGTTGAGAGATACGAAATCGGTTAAATTAGTGAAAAGTCCCATTGATATAGTAGATCATTTTAATGATGTATTTGTTTTTCTCGAAAAAATATAAACTTAGGTAAATTACTTAAGAATAAAATAATACTCGTATTGAACTTTGATTTGCACTTCTTTAAGACACTTTTCCATGCTGTTTCAAATACAATCATAAGTTTTCTTCATTTTCATTAATATTTTAATATCTGGAGAATATTTACGCCAAATATTTCCAATTTTAAATGGCACAAAAGTGACCCCTGTGGTGCACTCTCCACACCAGCTATGAGTGCCCGTGAGGTGACGCCTGGTAAGCGCCCACACGGTAAAATATATCGTCATCATTACCGATGTCTACATGTGTTGTAGATACTGGCACACCCAGAAATGGGTAATATGCCGTGATGATATATTTATTTATATACGACTAACTAATAATATTATCATTATATATGCGTTTTTTGGTATATAATACCATATATTAATCCCGCCGGGAATAATGAGTCGGGAATAATGGTAATTATTCCCACACGTGAACCAATCAAAATGCTTGAAAACGTGGATCATCGTACCATTGAAACATACAAACAAAACAAAATCATCGTTGACAAGTTGTCAAAAACGGTTCTAGATTGTGATAAATTGGTTAAATTATTGGGTTTAACTGTAAGTAATTAAAAAAAATGGACAGTATTACAGAAGACAATATATCTTCTACACCACCAGAAATAACAAAAATAGCTGACGCTACTACAAATGGTTTATTACCGCAAAAGTCTAAAAATTTCTATGATAAAGCATACCAAAGTTTTATGGATTGGTGTATTAAAATGAAGACAAATTCGTTTTCAGAAAATGTATTGTTGGCATATTTTACTGAATTAGGTGAAAAATACAAATCATCGTCATTGTGGTCTTTTTACTCCATGTTAAAAGCAGTTTTAAAAATAAACCACGATGTAGACATAGAAAAGTATGGAAAACTACGCTCATTTTTTAAAAGAAAATCTGAGGGATATGAAGCTAAAAAATCTAAAACCTTAACACCATTTGAAATCAGGAAATTTATAACAGAAGCACCAGACGATTTTTTTCTTGTACATAAGGTAAAATTATAGGATAGTTTTTTGCATTTCAAATATGACAAAACTTATTATATTTAAGGTCGTATTGATCCTAGGAATTATGGGGGCATGTCGTTCTATTGAGCTTTATGAAATGAAAGTTGAAGACGTTAAGGATTTGGAAACAACATTTTTGATAACAATACCGAAAACAAAAACTAAAATTATACGAACTTTTGCTGTCACAGATCAATTTTATAAAATTGTAAAAAAATATATAGATCTTCGGCCATCACATGTTCAAATTAACTCGTTTTTTCTGAATTACCAAAAAGGAAAATGCACCATTCAAAGAATTGGAAAGAATAAATTCGCACTGATGGGAAAACAAATAGCAACTTATTTAAAATTGCCAAATCCCGAACAATATACAGGTCACTGTTACCGGAGATCTTCTGCAACATTATTCGTTGACGGAGGTGGCGATATAACTGGTTTAAAACGTCACGGGGGATGGAAATCTTCAACCGTAGCAGAAGTGTACCTCGATCAATCAATAAAAAATAAATTAAATACTGCAGAAATTATAGCAAAACAGATGACCAATTCAGTACCGTCTACTTCTACTGCCAATACGGTTAATGCCGATAATATAAAAACTCTAGAAAGTAATGTTAATCGCACCATAAACCATAACATACCGTCATCAATTCAATTTATTAATTGTAATAATATAAACTTACATTTCAATTAGATGTAAATTTATTACGTAAATAGATTTAAAATTAATAGATAATAAATTATATAAAAATTGACTATTTTTTTTATTAAACTACTTGTATATGTTAGTCGTATATAAAGTATAGTATACAACTCGCTATAATGGCTATTATTACCTCGGATGATTACAACCCTTGCTCGCTCCGCTCGCTCGGGTTGCAAACTTCATCCTCGGGAATAAGAGCATCCATTATAGCGTCGTTGTATAATATACTATTATTTATTTATTTTATTTTATTTACAGAGAAATTTAAAATGTATATAATAAATGATAATTATTATGAACTCAGTTTTCTGTTTTCGTCGCAATTTGATGTTTTAAATTTGTTATTAGTATTAAAAAAAAACTGAGCATCTATTTCCATTTATCAATGGAGGTATTTTTTGTTATAATGAATTTGATCAAGTCTTTTCCTTTACCAGCCAATGGTTCTAATAAAATATTTATAAACAATTTGTTGTTTGGTCTAATGTATAATAAAAAATAATTTTAAATAATGTATATAAATAAAAAGAAGAAAGTTTAGCTCACGAGTCCGTAAGGACGAGTGAGTTAATTTCTTCGAGTGAATAAACATTCTTAGCTCACGTGGTTTGTACAATATTTTATTCAATTTTGACGAAATAGTAATAAAAATCGTTATAATATTTAATTTTGACAAAACAAAAAACTAATCAGTTAGTAGACTATGCATGACAATCGTCGATGAAAGATGAATTCTGATAAATACTATGGAAAGTGTTAATTTCGTGCCTGATGTTATTTTAAATGCATTATTTGTTGCAGAGTGAATTAAAAAAAATGTGAGAGTGATTTAAAAAAATTTAATTCACTTGTGAAAAAAGTGTTACTTATAGTTGTTGCTATGGAGGTAATAATGACAGTTTAAAACGTCAAAATTGAATAAAAAAATAATTTTTAATTTATCTGTAAAATATATAGAAAAAGTATTAATGTATTCCTATAGAAAATTCAATAATCTTTAATTTTCATAAGACATAAAATGCGAAAAAATGGCATTTAATGGTATTTTTTGAAGAAAAACCATTATGAGCTTCAGGTAAAGTGCTATTTCCGGTTATCCCATTTACTCCAAAATCTAATGGCTTCTTTTCATATTAGAATAGGGTATAAATACAAGGTTTCAGAATTTTCTGAATGATAGTATTTGAGTTAGAGCGAAGACAAAATCCATACACATACACACTTACATACACAATCACACATACATACACACACATACATACACACACACATACAGACATCATCGTGAAAATGTTAAAATTTGATTCTAGGGACCTTAAAACGTGGTCATTTACTAAAATCTCGATATATGATTTTTAGCACGATCCCTATACCTCCCTTACCAAGGGTAGCGGGAGGTAAAAATATTTCATCTCACCTGTCAAAGCATCCTCAATGGCCCCGTTACACAATGACAAAATTAACCCCGCGATAAACATATGATATAGACTTCTGATATGTTTCACGTCCATTAGTTCACTTAATGGCGATTCCCGGGCTATGAACCTCTTCTCCAAGTCTTTTCCTCGATTCTTGTCCTCTGGTTCGGCTTTGCCGTTGAAGAGGACATCCTCACTAGAATTCGCATAGCGTTCCAGTTCGCCAAGAACGCTGTCCTTGAAAGAGGAAATTTGGTCATCTATCCCGTGAAGAGTTTCGGTGTGGAGTTTCTGGAAAGAAAGAAAGTATAAGACCTGGGGAACTGGGGAACAGAGAAATGGAAAATGGGGGATTACGGTTCAATCGAATTAAAGGAAAATAGTAAAAAAATACGAATGTATATGCTGAGTAACGAGTAAATTAATAAAAAATGAAATGGTATAATTGAGATGTTTCGGAAATAAAGGGTTTTTTGTTATAACGCTTCGACACTAATATGAAAATATTTTGATTGGCGGCCGAGAAACCGCCTATACATGCATTACAAATAGCGTGTTAGGAGGTGGGATTACTACCAATGGAAGTTAAGAAATTCAAATTCGAAAGGAGGGGCTAACATTCCTGTACTACAGTTTCCAAACAGTTTTTAATTTAACATAAATTTCTTGCATTAAACTTGATAATTTAAATACACCTGTAATTATAAAGTATGTATACTTATATAGTGTTATAATATTCATTTATTTTTATGTAAATATAACTTAAAATAGCATATATTTCAAGAACATTTAGGTCCATGATGAAAACAGTTTGATATAAAAACACATAAATGTGACGTCACGTCAATCTTTTCAAAATTCGGGAGACCATAACTCGCTTATTAATAGAAATTTTTTCACCGGATTTTCATCAATAATCTCAGTTTTCCTAATATTTTCAGATGAAATTATAAAAAAAAAATGGTGTAATCCCCCATTTAAAATGTTAAAAGTTAATATATCTTATCGTATCCTTGTACATACATTTTTAATCCTGAACCATCACACTACTTTCACAGTTACACAACCCTCACACTGGGGACTGAGAAACCCTAGAAAGAAAACTACTTTCCCATAACCGGATGTTATTTTTACCTCCCGCTACCCTTGGTAAGGGAGGTATAGGGATCGTGCTAAAAATCACAAATCGAGATTTTAGTAAATGACCACGTTTTAAGGTCCCTAGAATCCAATTTTAACATTTTCACGATGATGTCTGTATGTGTGTATGTGTGTGTGTATGTATGTATGTATGTATGTATGTGTGTGTGTGTGTGTATGTGTAGGGATTTTGTCTTCGCTCTAACTCAAATACTATCATTCAGAAAATTCTGAAACCTTGTATTTCTATCCTATTCTAATATGAAAAGAAGCCATTAGATTTTGGTGTAAATCGAATAACCGGAAATGGCACTTTACCTGAAGCTCGTAATGGTTTTTCTTCAAAAAATATCATTAAATGCCATTTTTTCGCATTTTATGTCTTATGAAAATTAAAGATTATTGAATTTTCTACAGGAAAACATTAATACTTTTTATATATATTTTGCAGATAAATTTAAAAATAATTTTTTTTATTAGTCCCGAAGCCTAAGAAAAACAATTCCTTTGTTAACACAGCGCATATTTCAAATAAAAGTAACTGACAGTAAATGTCACTGTCAAAAAACTAATCACTTCAAATAAATAATAGTGACATTTTAAAAAGAAAATAGTAAATAAATCAATAGTTTTATGCATTGGAACAGTTTGCAGCGTTACTAAATACGTAAGTATGTATTTAAATTAATAAAAATGGATAGGAAAGTGTGGCGAAGGAAGATTGTTGCGTAACTATTATTGTGGTCCGAATGGGGTTATTCGCTACCGAAAATCGGTCACTTTAATATGTTCTTATGTAAGAATGCTATGATGATTGTGGACAAGGCGAAAGAAGAATGTTGTTAAAGAGTGAAGTGAGTCAGCTGAGCTCTTACTCTTATCCCTTTTCTTATTGTTACTATTGTTTCCGGGTATTTGCTAACCCCCTAAGTGGGAAACGCGTGTTTATATGTATGTATGTAAAAATTAAATAGCGGGAGGTTTTGTGTTGGCCACATCAGATTTTTTTCTATAGATTTTCGCTGTGGAATATTTGTTTAGGATTATAGAAAGAAAATACAGAGATACCAACTTTTCTGAACCATATATTTTATTCAAAATACAACATTTTGCCAAAATTTTACTTTTTACCTCCTTCTACTCTTGGTAAGGGAGGTATAGGGATCGTGCTAAAAATCGCATATCGAGATTTTAGTAAATGACCACGCTTTAAGGTCCCTAGAATTCAATTTTAACATTTTCACGATGTGTGTGTGTGTGTGTGTGTGTGTGTGTGTGTGTGTGTGTGTGTGTGTGTGTGTATGTATATGGATTTTGTCTTCGTTCTAACTCAAATACTGTCATTCAGAAAATTCTGAAACCTTGTATTTCTACCCTATTCGAATATGGAAAGAAACCATTAGATTTTGGTGTAAATCGGATAACCGGAAATGGCACTTTACTTGAAGCTCATAATGGTTTTTCTTCAAAAAATACCATTAAATGCCATTTTTTCACATTATCTCATTAGGAAAATTATAGATTATTGAATTTTGTACAAGTATACATTAATACTTTTTCTATATATTTTACAGATAAATTTACAAATCATTTTTCTTTTTTTAATCCCTAAGCTTAAGATAAACACAATTCCTCTGTTACACAGTTCATATTTCAAATGAATGTAACCGACAGGTGAATGTCACTGTCAAAAAACTAATCACTTCAAATTAATAATAGTGACATTTTAAAAAGAAAATAGTAAATAAAGCAATAGTTGTATGCAATGAAACAGTTTGCTGCATTAGTTAATACGTAGGTATGTATTTAAATTAATAAAAATTAAATAGCGGGAGGTTTTGTGTTGGCCACATCAGATTTTTTAATTGACAGATCTCGTAATTCTACTCTTGCCAATAAATAATTTTATATAATTATTAAAAGTATAGTTAAATACCAAAATAAAGTACAAAATAATTCATGAATGGCATATTATTATTATTATTATTATTATTATTATTATTATTATTATTATTACATACAAAATTAATTATAATAATAATATGTCAAAAGCTAAATGTCAAATGAAAACAAATAAAACATCAGTAATTCAATGGCACTCTGAAATATGCTGTAAATTGCGATTTTTAATTGATGTTTTTCTCGTAAAATAAAAAGAAATTGTGATTAATTTAGTCCCATATTGTGTAGTTTTTAATTCTGAACAAGTTTTTACCTCCCGCTACCCTTGGTAAGGGAGGTATAGGGATCATGCTAAAAATCACATATCGAGATTTTAGTAAATGACCATGTTTTAAGGTCCCTAGAATCCAATTTTAACATTTTCACGATGATGTCTGTATGTGTGTATGTGTGTGTATATGTATGTGTGTGTGTATGTATGTGTGTATGTATGTGTGTGTGTGTGTATGTGTATGGATTTTGTCTTCGCTCTAACTCAAATACTATCATTCAGAAAATTCTGAAACCTTGTATTTATACCCTATTCTAATATGAAAAGAAGCCATTAGATTTTGGTGTAAATGGGATAACCGGAAATGGCACTTTATCTGAAGCTCATAATGGTTTTTCTTCAAAAAATATCATTAAATGCCAATTTTTTTGCATTTTATGTCTTATGAAAATTAAAAATTATTGAATTTTCTACAGGAATACATTAATACTTTTTCTATATATTTTGCAGATAAATTTAAAAATATTTTTTTTTATTAGTCCCGAAGCCTAAGATAAACACAATTCCTTTGTTACACAGTTCATATTTCAAATGAATGTAACTTACAGTAAATGTCACTGTCAAAAAACTAATCACTTCAAATTAATAATAGTGACATTTTAAAAAGAAAATAGTAAATAAATCAATAGTTTTATGCAATGGAACAGTTTGCAGTGTTAGTAAATACGTAAGTATGTATTTAAATTAATAAAAATGGATAGGAAAGTGTGGCGAAGGAAGATTGTTGCGTAACTATTATTGTGTTCTGGATGGGGTTATTCGCTACCGAAAATCGGTCACTTTAATATGTTCTTATGTATGAATGCTATGATGATTGTGGACAAGGCGAAAGAAGAATATTGTTAAAGAGTGAAGTGAGTCAGCTGAGCTCTTACTCTTATCCCTTTTCTTATTGTTACTATTGTTTCCGGGTATTTGCTAACCCCCTAAGTGGGAATCGCGTGATGTTATGTACACGTATGTATGTATTAAAAATTAAATAGCGGGAGGTTTTGTGTTGGCTACATCAGATTTTTTTATTAGTCGCGAAGCCTGAGATATACACAATTCCTTTGTTACACAGTTCATATTTCAAATGAATATAACTGACAGTAAATGTCACTGTCAAAAAACTAATCACTTCAAACTAATAATAGTGACATTTCAAAAAGAAAATAGTAAATAAAGCAATAGTTTTCTGCAATGGAACAGTTTGTAGCGTTAGTAAATACGTATGCATTTAAATTAATAAAAATTAAATAGCGGGAGGTTTTGTGTTGTCCACATCAGATTTTTTATTTGCAACTTTTCTCTAAAATTAATAGGTCAGAAACTACAGCAAAATGAAAAAATAACATTTTATTCCCTAAATTACGGATTTCAAGTAGACAACCGGTATAAAATGTTTCACCCTCAAGTGTCATACAAAATGTTGCCACATTATAAGTATACAGCAGGAAAAAATATACAAAGAAAACTAACCTGTACATTGTCCCGAATTCTATCTAATCTGATATCCCGTATAACTATTTTCTCTTTTTTCTGTTGCCATGATTGCGTGTGTGCTCCACAGTTGCTATTTCTTCCATTTTCTTTTTCTACAAACATGTGATTGTTAATTTCATGGACATCTTCTTCATAGGGCCGGTTTTTCAATGTCTGCTAATTTTTACCTCTCCCTAAGAGAGATATTGGATTCATGCTAAAATTCGCATATACAGATTTTATTGAATAAGCACGATTTAAGGTCCCTACAACCCGATTATAACATTTTAAAAATGATGTCTGTGTGTGTGTGTGTGTGTGTGTGTGTGTGTGTGTGTGTGTGTGTGTGTGTGTGTGTGTGTGTGTGTGTGTGTGTGGATGTGTGTGTGTGTGTGTGTGTGTGTGTGTATGTATGTATGTCTGGATGTTGTAGTCAGGATTCCTTTAAAACTATAAGACTTAAAAAATATTTAACTGCAGTTTCCTAAATCTGACATTCCTGGGAAGAGCTGAAAAGGTTTTGCTAACAATTGAACAACCGGAAGTAGTAGTTTCTTAGAAAAATCTTCTAAATATACCTTTTTGGTAGTTTTTTTTTTTTATTAAATATTGAAGAACATACAATTCTCCATGTAATACACTTAAAAATTTTATTATATCTTGTATAGATTCAGAGATAAAGACTGTATAATTTATAGAGTAAACTAATCGCAGAGGCCAAGGCACTAAGGAAACCAGTTAACAAATTCCAATGTTTATAACATGACACATGTCATTGTCAAATATCAACAGTTTTAGTGACATTCTGATAGCTTTTTCTGGTAAGTATATTTAACTTTTCTTATTGTTTTATTAATTAAATATTTGAAATTATAGGCAAAATTGTGGTAAAACGCATATATCCGTCAGAAATACCGCCAATCTGGTTAATGAATTGGAACAATCTTTGACATTTAGAAACTTCCTCATACAATGAAAAATAGATATAATTATAATTATATGTGTGCAGAAGACATGTTAAATATAATAAAAAACAATACTTGGGTAATGTTCTGTAAGATTTTGTTATAAAACGACGGTTTGAAAGCGAAGTGCAATACAATACTTATATAGCCTAATATGGAAATGGCGAGAGGTCTTGTGCTGACCACAACAGATTTTTTAACTAGTTAAGTAAACAGTATTGCATCGTTTTGTTGACAGCAATGTTAAATCTATCACTTGACAGTTCATTTCGTTTCAATTTTGTTTATTTAACTCTTAGTTAAAATTTTAACCAGATATTGAAAAACTGGCCCATAGTGTTCTCTACGTTACTTACCACTTGCAGTCTTATTCTCCGCTGCTTTTGATGCCGATGTCAGAGTACGCCTTTGCATACCAGAGCTGTAGAAATGTCACTGGTTCGTGGCTGATAAAGAACTGTTGAGAGTTCGGAATTATCACATTTGATAAAATAAAGTACTGAGCTCCATAGCTGACGGAATTTTTACTATGACGCGCAGTACGACGACATACATGATATTTCGAAATATTGTTTCAGCTTTCCTATTATGTATGAACTGATGCTTAACTTTTTCCTTCCGCGCTCCCTGTCCCTTACCCTACGGTCTGCGATGTTACCGCTTCTTCATAACCTAGTATTTTGAACATGACTATAGAATGGGGGATTACGGCTCAATCGAATTAAAGGAAAATAGTAAAAAAAATACGAATGTATATGCTCAATAATGAATATTAATAAAAAAAATCTGATGTCGCCAACACAAAACCTCCCGCTATTGAATTTTTATTAATTTAAATACATACCTACGTATTTACTAACGCTGCAAACTGTTCCATTGCAGAAAACTATTGCTTTATTTACTATTTTCTTTTTAAAATGTCAATATTATTAATTTGAAGTGATTAGTTTTTTCACAGTGACATTTACTGTCAGTTACAATCATTTGAAATATGAACTGTGTAACAAAGGAATTGTGTTTATCTTAGGCTTCGCGACTAATGAAAAAAATTATTTTTAAATTTATCTGTAAAATATATAGAAAAAGTATTAATGTATTCCAGTAGAAAATTCAATATTCTTTAATTTTCATAAGACATAAAATGCGAAAAAATGGCATTTAATGGTATTTTTTGAAGAAAATCCATTATGAGCTTCAGGTAAAGTGCCATTTCCGGTTATCCGATTTACACCAAAATCTAATGGCTTCTTTTCATATTAGAACGGGATGGAAATACAAGGTTTCAGAATTTTCTGAATGATAGTATTTGAGTTAGAGTGAAGACAAAATCCCTACACATACATACAAACATACACACACACATACACACACATACACACACACATACACACACACATACACACACACACACATACACACATACAGACATCATCGTGAAAATGTTAAAATTGGATTCTAGGGACCTTAAAACGTGGTCATTTACTAAAATCTCGATTTCTCGATATGTAATTTTTAGCACGATCCCTATACCTCCCTTACCAAGGGTAGCGGGAGGTAAAAATGAAATGGTATAATTGAGATATTTCGGAAATAAAGGGTTTTTTGTTATAGCGCTTCGACACTAATATGAAAATATTTTGATTGGCGACCGAGAGACCACCTATACATGCATTACAAATAGCATGTTATGAGGTGGGGATTACTACCAATGGAAGTTAAGAAATTCAAATTCGAAATGAGGGGCAAACATTCCTGTACAGCAGTTTTCAAACAGTTTTTATTTTAACATAAATTTCTTGCATTAAACTTAATAAATTAAATACACCTGTAACTATGAAGTATGTAGACTTATACAGTGTTATAATATTCATTTATTTTTATGTAAATATAACTTAAAATAGCATATATTTCAAGAACATTTAGGTCCATGATGAAAACAGTTTGATACAAAAACACATAAATGTGACGTCACGTCAATCTTTTCAAAATTCGGGAGACCATAACTCGCTTATTAATAGGAATTTTTTTCACCGGATTTTCATCAATAGTCATAGTTTTCCTAATATTTTCAGATGAAATTATATAAAAAAAAAATGGTGTAATCCCCCAATGGCAACAGTGTAGAAATCTGTAGTCTACAATATTTGACGGCAAGTATAGTCATAATATGTTTGGATAAAAAAAAACTGTAATAAAAATTATAATAAGTACTTATTTATTGGTAGTATTTCTGATGGTACAATATGAAATACTATTTTGTAAAACGCAAAATATAGGTTAAGAAGTCATTAAATCTATATCTTTAAAAAATTAAAATACTGTTTTGTACTCGTAATAGTTATTTACATTCGAGTGCGTGTAAGTTGTACTTTACAGCGCGACAGCTTTGTTTGAGGCACGAGCCCTTAAGGCGAGTGCCTTATTAGCTGGAGCGTTGTAAAATACTTCACGCACGAGAATTGTATCAAATTTTTTGGCCGACGATAATGAAAATCACTTTTTTTAATGAGATAGGTTGTACTTCTGAAAAGGGTTAGTTTAAAATACTGGGGTTAAGTAAATTTCCAAATTTGATTTTACTTACCTTCATTAGAGTACTTCTTCTAGCGAAAATTTATTTGTAATAACAGACGTTGTTTATGACTGATAATATATTTATTTGCTCATGTTTTCTTCGTAATAAATAATAGGTAGGTGTCGATATTTGACATTTCAGCAATGTTCGCCTCGCGTATTTGACAGGTATATCGATCGGATTTTTACAATAATGACAGATGTCGCTGCCGTGATTTTTGTTTATATAAATTAATTTTAAATATAGAAAATGTTAAAGTAAAAAATAACTTATGTAGGTAGAACTTTTTTACATGAACTTTATTATAGTAAAAATGATTTCTTTTCTAAATGCCCATAAATGTCCAGTGTATTTTAATTATTTTACCGCATAGTTAGACAAGTTACAACACAGTAAGCGTAAAATGTAGGTTACACTTGCTGTGTATACAATTGTAAAGTTCCCATTACACTTCAGGAAGGCAAAAATCATATTTAAAACATAGATGATGTCATTAAATCTATTTCTTTACAAATTTAGTCTCTTGTTGCAAATGTGAGAATTATATACTTATAAATACTATTATAAGTAGCCAACATATTATTTTGTTAATATTTATGAATTCATTTTATTCTTTTGGAATGATTCATACAAAATTAATTAATCGTAACACTGCAAATACATTGAGGAACATTGTATATATTGAAACTTTTCTTTTGTTATCTGTGAACTATAGCCATTGCTAATAGATCATTATTATTAGACTAACAGATTATATTTTGTTGCAAAATGCAGTATAATCAATAAAAATTATAGTTTGATAATTCTAAAAATAGGAAAATTTTGTTTCTTTTACTACTATTAGTAATTAACCAATTATAATAAAATTAGAAATTAATAATTTAATAAGTGGGGTACCGTGGCCGCGTGCCTGAGTGTCTGGTCGCGAATCTGGGAAACCGGGTTCGATCCCGACCAACGCCAAATATTTCAAATTTTAAATGGCACAATAATGACCCCTGCGGTGCACTCTCCACGCCAGCAATGAGTGCCCGTGAGGTGACGTCTGGTAAGCGCCCGAACGGTACAAATATGTCATCATCATTACCGATATCTGTGATAAAGCAGATTGACACACAGAAATGGCTAATATGCCGTGATGATATTTTTATTTATTTATTTATTATAATTTAATTAGTACTGGTTTCCATAGTCGATACTTATATTAAAACAATCGAATTAATTTTATTAATTTTGTATAACATGTATCATGTCTAAAGTTGGACTATCTCTTAAATTTTTTATTCATTTCTTATTTGCTTTGGTGATGGAATTGTCTTTTATAACACCAACCATGAATAATAAAAAAAATACCATTTAACGTATATGAGCACAGATGATGCAGAACGTCTGGGAACGTCATTTTCTGTAACTACTCGAGAAATGGTTAATAAAATCAATGCCCTACTAATTAGCGACCGTCGATTAAAAGTACGTGAGATAGCTAATGAAGTCAACATTTCAACCGAATGGGTATGCAATATTTTGCATGAACGTTTACATATAAAAAGCTATCTGCGAGATGGGTGCCGCGGCAGATCAAATGCGCGCTCGCATTAAAAATTCAGAAGAATGTTCGGTTATCTTCAAACGTAATCCAAGGGAATTTTTCCGTCGATATGTCACAGTAGATGAAACGTGATACACCATTATACGTCAAAACCAGAATGCAGTCGAAACAATGGATTTCTCTTGAGGAAAGTGCTCCCAAGAAGGCAAAAACCGTTTTTTTTTTCGGCCAATAGGGTCATGGCTACAGTATTTTGGGATCCCAAAGGTGTGATCTTTATTGATTGTTTACAAAAAGGAAAAACGATAACTGGCCAATATTATGCTGATTTGTTGACACGTTTTGGTGCCGAACTAAAGAGGAAACGACCTCATTTGTTGAAGAAAAAATCTGTTGTGGCCAGCACAAGACCTCTCGCCATTTCCATATTAGGCTATATAAGTATTGTATTGCACTTCACTTTCGAACCGTCGTTTTATAACAAAAAATTACAGAACTTTACTCAAATATTGTTTATTTTTTGTTAAATATACTTCCCAGAAAAAGCTATCAGAATGTCACTAAAACTGTTGATATTTGACAATGACATGTGTCATGTTATAAACATTGGAATTTGTCAACTGGTTTCCTTAGTGCCTTGGCCTCTGCGATTAGTTTACTCTATAAATTATAGTGTCTTTATCTCTAAATCTATACAAGATATAATAAAAATTTTAAGTGTATTAGATGGAGAATTTTATGTTCTTTAATAATTAATAAAAAAACTCCCAAAAATTTATATTTAGAAGTTTTTTTTTTAAGAAACTACTACTTCCGGTTGTTCAATTGTTACCAAAACCTTTTCAGCTCTTCCCAGGAATTTCAGATTGAAGAAACTGCAGTTAAATATTTTTTAAGTCTTACAGTTTTTGAGGAATCGTCCCTCCAACATCCATACATACACCCACACACACACACACACACACACACATACACACATCCACACACACACACAGACATCATTTTAAAAATGTTATAATCGGATTCTAGGGACCTGAAATCGTGCTTATTCAATAAAATCTGGGTATGCGAATTTTAGCATGAATGCAATACCTCTCTTAGCGAGAGGTAAAAAGGTTGTTCCATTACGATAATGCGCCTTCTCATTTTTTCGCTGTTGCTACAACAAAATTAGTCTAATTGCGTTACGAGGTGCTACCTCATACGCCATTTTCACAAGATCTGGCTCTCAGTGATTTCTTCTTATTTCCAAATTTAAAAAGATGGCTCGGTGGAAAGAGATTTCACACCAATGAAGAGGGGATATCCGAGAAAAATGTATATTTTGAAGAGTTGTCGAATGATTACTTTTTGGATGCTTTGAAAAAATTGGAGACTCGATGGGCTAAGTGTGTACAATTAAAAAATCTGATGTGGCCAACACAAAACCTCCCGCTATTTAATTTTTATTGATTTAAATACATACTTACGTATTCAGTAATGCTTCAAAATATATTATGTTCCATTGCATATAACTATTGCTTTATTTACGATTTTCTTTATTATTTAATATGTCACTATTATTATTTTGAAGTAATTAGTTTTTTGACAAAGACGTTTACCTGTCAGTTACATTCATTTGAAAAATAAACTGTGTAACAAAGGAATTTTGTTTATCTTAGGCTTCGGGATTAAAAAAAGAAAAATGATTTTTAAATTAATCTGTAAAATATATAGAAAAAGTATTAATGTATACCTGTACAAAATTCAATAATCTATAATTTTCCAGTGACGTTAAATGCGAAAAAATGGCATTTAATGGTATTTTTTGAAGAAAAACCATTATGAGCTTTAAGTAAAGTACCATTTCCGTTTATCCGATTTACACCAAAATCTAATGGCTTCTATTAGAATAGGGTGGAAATACAAGGTTTCAGAATTTTCTGAATGATAGTATTTGAGTTAGAGTGCAAACAAAATTTGTACACATACACACATACACACACACACACACATACACACATACAGACATCATCGTAAAAATGTTAAAATTGGATTCTAGGGACCTTAAAACGTGGTCATTTACTAAAATCTCGATATGTGATTTTTAGCACGATCCCTATACCTCCCTTACCAAGGGTAGCGGGAGGTAAAAAGGATTATGTTGAAAAATAAGATACTTGTAAAAGTAAAATAACTTTATTTTTATTGAAAAGTCACTCTTCCGTAAAACCACCCTCGTATAGTTCAAGTTTAGATGATACAAGCGAACACAAGGGTGTCTCCTAGCAGTAAAGCTAAGAAGAAGTTTTCGATTTCGAGGTTAGAGCTGTTAGCAGCTACAATTACAGTGAGGCTATATTCTTCTGTGGTAAACGAGTTGGGTACATACAATTTAAAGGCATTGTTTTGGTGTTACGCTACTACAGTTCTAGCATGGATAAATCGACCCGAACAATGGGATGTATTTGTAGCAAATAGAGTTAACGAAATAAAACAACTTACCTCAGGTTGTGAATGGCGACATGTACCGGGAGCACAACACCTTGCTGACTTACCTTCGCGGGAATGTAGCGCAAGGAAACTTGTTAATCCAAATGGTGGGAGGGTTCCGATTGGATTAGACATCCACCCAATTTTTGGCTTACTTATAACATTGAGTAGTATTAATAAAAATAAGTAAATGCTTATACTGACAGTTTTATAAGTAAGTACTTATATCCGTATTAATAAAGTTTCAGTAAAAACTGATGGTATAAGAAAATACTTATTTGACAAATGTACTTAATTATACTTATAATCAAAATAAGTAATTACTTAAAACTGTATTAATAAAATGGAGTTGATTCTTATAGAATTAAGTATTTACTTATAAATTTATAAGTATGATATTTATCATGCTTATGGAGGACTGAACAAAAATTTCAAAAATCATATTAATTTAGAAAACATTTTAGGCCGTGCGAGATCGTAAAGATTATAAAATTCGTAGGGAAAATATTTAAAAAAGCTGAAAAGCAAATTAGTGTTGATGAACGCAACACTTCTTTCATTAATATTTCAAAAACTTATGTATATAGAACTGAATTTCAGATTAGTTTGTTAACTTTCTACAACTTTAAGCCCGTAGGCCACGATCTATAATTCTGCACAGAATTATGAACATAATTATAGACAGAATTTTATAGACGGTCGCATACAGAAATTTTTATCAGGGCTTTTTTCTGTCCATAAAATTAGTGGAATTTTTGATAATTATTGTGGTCGTTGATTTTTGTTTACAATTTTTAACTTGGTCTTGGACTCATGACCAAGTAATAATGCTCATATAATATTATCAAGAACATCAATAATATTTATAGCCAGAATTTTGTAGAAAATTACGTGCACAGTGGTATATATTGTGGCCATAAATTTGTTCATAAAAATTCTGGTCAGAATTCGGTCCAATATTATACAGGGAATTTATTTTAACATGCAACATGTGGTCATGGTTACTCACTATTGTCAAAAAATGACAGCAATGTAATATTTGTCCATTTTAAAATGCAACATACAAAATTTGTAGTTTTGTATTATCAAAACTTATTTACACTAAATTAGCCTACATACGATTAACAAGAAATCAAAACATGAATGTTGCACATCTTAACAAACTTTAACTTACAAAAATTCATAACTGTCATGTAATTAATGTTAAGAAAATACCCCCATTCACACTGAGGCAATATCCTAGTCGGTCGTAATAAGAATTGATACCATTTGTGATGTGTTCTGGAGGTATCTCCTGTGCTGCAATTCTATTTATAATGTTGCATTTTAACATGGACAAATATTACATTGCTGTCAGTTCTTGACAATAGCGAGTAACCATGGAAGTGATGAAGCATAATGTTGCATTTTAAAATAAATTTTCTGTAGATCGTTACCAGGCCCGGGAACGCAAATGGGGGATACCGGGATAGCATTTTTAGTTTTGCTTCCATACACTAGATATGGCGACACCAGTATCGTTAGTGTGTCAATTTTTTTTCATTTTTTCTTTTGCGCGAATTTTGACATTTGTCATTTTCATTTGAAACAATTCTGACTGTCATTGTGAATATATTTTTTGTATTATAAGTAGTTATTTGTGTGAAAAAACTTATAAATATTTAAGAAGACAAGAATAAAGTGTTGTGTACCAAATTGTACTGCTACTGGAAAGTGAAAATATATTTTTATATAATTGTATTATTTTATACCAGTGAAACATATTACAAAATCGTATTCTAGGGATAACAAACTATAGCTTTCGACAGTCTTATCGGGATTTATTTGTCAAGTGCTTGGAAGTTTTAAACATGGATGAATGCTATTAAGTATTGTATCTTTCCTAAATGAAATTACAGTGTTTTCAAAAATACGTTATTTTTTACTCATTTTATGTAATCTTTGTAATACTAATTTGTAGTTGAAGTAGATTTTTCATAAAATACTACGTAATGATAGTATTTTGTGAAAAAAAATGCTTCAACTACAAATTAGGGGTAATTAATAAACCGAATATACCAATATTAATTATAGGTAATGATAATACCGACCGAGTTTTATATTTAATTTTGCTTCCATACACCAGATGGCGACATTGATGTGGTATCGATGCTTAACATGTACGTTTCCAATCTAAAATAGTGTATATGGTCTGTGATCGTTACTGTTAACTGTCAACAAATGTCAAAATTTATTTTTTTTACAAAAACACGGCTTACTATTGTATTTCATACGTAAGGACATACTTATAAGTATTTACTTTAAGTATCAGCATGTAGTTATTAATACGAAAATAAGTATTTACTTGTAATTCTTGCTGATACTGATAAGTAAATGCTAGTATTTATAAGTATTTACTTAAAAGTATTTACTTATTTTTTTTTAATACCACCCATTAAGTATGATGAAGATCAATCAAATCAATGAAGAGAAAAGGAAAGGTTTTATTTCATCATTAATAAACACTGACTGGTACTATTTACATTTATCGAAATGAAGAAGGATAATTCGTTTAATTGGTTGGCTGTTACGATTAAAAAATAATATGTAATATATAATTTTACCGTCCGAGTCGAAGTTTGTAGGAAGGAAGTCGGCCATTGTTTTTTTTTTAAATAAACAGTTCATTGTCTGAAATCTTTTTTATATGTTTTCTCTAATAATAAATGCGTTTTCGATTAAAGTTTATAAAAAAAGTGTATAAGCGTTTCAATTTAATGTTGATAAATCTCAGGTGTTAGTATTTGAAAGAAGTGAATTGGTGACTGAGTGCAATGTGTTGGTGAATGGAGTAAAACTGGAGCAGGTGAATGAGTTTGTATATTTGGGTAGCATGATGTCGAGAGATGGACGAATTGATCGAGAATTTGATAGGAGGGTGAGTGCGGGATGTAAGGTAATGGGTGCTCTGGATACGTTTGCTCGTAACGTAAACGTATCTAGAGAGGCTCGGTTAAATGTATATAATGGAGTGCTGGTGCCTGCTTTGATGTATGGAAGTGAAGGTTGGGCATGGACGAAAAAGCATAAAAGGAGAGTGACTGCTGTGGAAATGAGGTATTTACGTGGTGTTTGTGGGTGTACAAGACGGGATCGCGTGAGGAATAATTTTGTGTATGAAGAATGTATGGTTAGGAAGAATGTAGTTAAGACAGTTGGAGTGAGTCAGTTGAGATGGTTTGGTCATGTGGAGAGAATGATGAGTAAACGATTTGTAAAACGCATATATGTTGGTAAAGTTGAGGGTGTTCGATTGTGTGGCCGTCCAGTGCGTAAGTGGATGGATGTGATTGGTAGTGTTTTGAAGGAGCGTAAGTTTCCGAGTGGAAAGAGAAGAAGAGCATGCATGAATACGATTATGAATGTGGCTGAGGCGAAAGAAGTGTACCTGGATAGGAATGTGTGGCGAAGGATGATTGTTTTGTAAATGTTGTGGTGTGAAGATATATGGTTAGTAAGAATGTTTTATGAGAATGGAGAGACAGCTGAAGTTTTATGTGGACGTTGTGAACGAAGTATGTTTGTACAAGAATGTGTGGCGAAAGATGATTTTTTTTTATCCCTTTCTCTATTGTTAATATTTTTTTCGGGTTTTTGCTAACCCACTAAGTGGGATACGCGTGATTTTATGTATGTATGTATGCATGCGTTTCTCTTTCTCATAAATCCAACACATGGTTTGATTTTTGAGCTTTTACATATCAAGCCAAGCCAATTCAATTTGTAAGGCAAACTCTGTAAAGTGCCATTATCCGTTAAAAAAATGACCAGGTAAATGAGCATTTATTTGTTACCAGCAGATGAAATTACCTTACGAATATTTTATCATTTTTCATCATACATACGTACAGTACAGACAATAAGATAATTCAATGACATACAGGGTGTATCAAGATAATGGAACAGTGCCGTTTATTCGTGTATTGGAAAAGATACAGAAAAAAGTGATTAGGATATTTTGTAAGGGATAGAGGGGGACACATTTTAGCATAAACTTTATTATCTTAAATGCAGTGGTACTCAAAATATAGGGCAATATTATATTTTTTTAAATGGCATTATATGTATTTTATTAACTCATTAAATAGAGAATTTTGTTCTGAATTCAACGATATAATAATATTATACCCTTACATTGCGAAAAATTTGAGAAAAATTAATTCAAATTAGTATTTCATTTCTACTGTATCTAAGTAATCTGAGCAAACATTCAATCTATAAAACAAAAAAAAACATTTTGTTTCAGATCACGTGATTTTCAAATATTACACAAATTTTAATAATTAATTGTAAGATATTTAATGGACATTTCATGATATTTTCAAATTTGAGGATGGAAGACCAATAAATAAAAGTCATAATTTTTAGCTATTTAGCAATAGTAAAAAAATGTTGAACAGTTGTATTGTTTAAGTTTATCATAAACTTTTAATAATTATTGATTTCATTACATTAATAATAAGGGCTGCAAGAACTTCTTGGCTGGAAAGGTGATGAAAGGAAGAAAACTACTGGATTTCAGTCAAATAATTGCTATATTTTCCGCCTCTACCGATTTCGACACCTCATGTGCCTTCTTCAGGAGGTGTCGAAACCGGTAGAGGCGGAAAATATAGCAATTATTTGACTGACATCCAGTAGTTTTCTTCCTTTCATTAATAATAAGACTCAATAACTGAATAAGTATTCTACTAATTAAACAAATACATTGTTTCATACACTACATTACATAGTAGATATTTATATACCAAATGTTTATCCATGAGAAAAAGTTTAGCTCACGAGTCCGCAAAGGCGAGTGAGTTCAATTCTTCGAGTGAATAATTTCTTAGTTCACGTGGTTTATACAATATATTTTATTCAATTTTGACAAAATAATAATGAAAACTTACTATAATATTTAATTTTGACAAAATAAAAAACTAATCAGTTAGTAGGCTGCGCATGACAATCGTCCATGATAGACGTCAAATCGTCTATTTAAAAAGCATTATTGTCTGTCATATGTGTCGTGAAAAGTAATGAAAATGGCTGATATTTAATTAATACTGTGGTGAGTGTTATTTTTGTGCCGGATGTTATTTTAAATGCATTAGTTATTGCTGATTGAGTTAAAAAAATGTGAGAGTGATTTAATAGATATTTACACACCAAGTGAGCTAAGGTAATGTTTATTCATGAGAAGAAAGTTTAGTTAATTTCTTCGACATTATCAGCCATTTTCATTATTTTTCACGGCACAAATAACATGCAATAAAGCATTTTAAATACATGACTTGACGTCTATCAGGGACGATTGTCATATGCTCAGCCTACTAACTGATCAGTTTTTTATTTTGTCAAAATTAAATATTATAATGGTTTTTATTAGTATTTCGTCAAAATTGAATAAAATATTGTACAAACCACGTGAGCTAAAAATATTTATTCACTCGAAGAATTTAACTCACTCGCCCTTATGGGCTCGTGAGCTAAACTTTCTTCTCATGAATAAACATTACCTTAGCTCACTTGGTGTGTAAATATCTATTATTCAATTTTGACGAAATAGTAATAAAAACATCGACCTTTAAACTAATAGACGTAGCGTACGAGCAAAACGCTTGTCCCGCCATAACGGTGCAGACACAGTATCTCTATCCTTCAACAGTACGGAAGTTAAGAAAACGCGGCAAAATAAAAAAAATGATTTGTCCCTACTTGTTATTGCATAATTCGTTTTATTATATATTTTTAATATAATCTTTATATACATATGTATATTATAGGGGACAAGTAATAATTAATAAGAACTTACATATGAAATGACACAGCTGAACCGCGTACGTACTGCTGACTGCACGAAATAAACTGTTTCCCCATTATTTTGTCGAACACGTACCTCACAACACATATATTTACGTATATATTGACAGAAATAATTGTAAATGTTATCCAAAAAAGTAAATAATACGCAGTCACGAAACGTCAAATGTAGATTTTGACAACTATTTAGTGATAGAGAGCGATGTATAGAGGTTTACATATGTCTGAAAAAGATGTACAATGAGTACGAACGTATGCGCAGTATACTTTAACTGAGAACTTCCGTACTGTTGAAAGACAGAATGTATATTTCTAGCCTTTTATGTTGGAGCATTATTCTAACAATAAAAGAATAGGAGACACTTGGTCCATTAGTTTAAAGGTCGATGAATAAAAACCATTATAATATTTAATTTTGACAAAACAAAAAACTAATCAGTTAGTAGACTGTGCATGACAATCGTCGATGATAGATGTCAAGTCATCTATTTAAAAAGCTTTATTGTCTGTCATTTGTGCCGTGAAAAATATTGAAAATGGCTGATGTCTGATAAATACTATGGTTAGTGTTAATTTCGTGCCTAATGCTATTTTAAATGCATTATTTGTTGCAGAGTGAATTAAAAAAAATGTGAGAATGATTTAAAAAAATTTAATTCACTTGTGAAAAAAGTGTTACTTATAATTGTTGCTATGGAGTTAATAATGACAGTTTAAAACGTCAAAATTGAATAAAAAAAAATTAATTAATTTGTGAATAAAATGTTACTTATAGTTGTTGCTAAGGAGTTAATAACACTGAAATATATACTAACTGGAATGCGCGTACGAACCGTGACCGTGAATCATATTGAAAGCCTGCTGCTGGAGTAGTCGGCAAACATCGAGACAGTTCGTGAGTAGACGGAAGCCTGCTGCTGAAGTAGTTGGCAAACATCGAGACAGTTCTTGAGTAGATGGAAATTATTTCGTGTAGCGCATGTTTAAATAAATGAAGCATAATATGAAAACAAAGCGATCAGGAGTGGGATCACGTAACTGTGAAAACGATATTGCGACTGTCGACAAGTGAAAATGCGATCACGTAAATAGTGAAAACCGAAAACGATATCGTTTTAGACTGAAAAAAATGTGAATTCTAGTCGACACTCTCAAAGCATGTGAAAACGATAGTCGTTTCTTACGTCTCTTTTTATTTTATACATTTGGGTATACGTATATCCTTTTCTTATTTACTTGCACTTAGGTAAAAGAATGTAGTGAGCAGTGAGTTGAATTTGACGTTTTGGAAAGAATGAAAGAAATGTCATTATAAATGATTTAAAAATAAATTAATATTTTAAATTTGAAAGGTATTTTTTATTATTTTATTTAGTAAGGCGAAAATGAAATAATTGTGATAAAATACGATAATTATAAAATGAAAATTGATTACAAGAATGAATCTAAGAAAAAAAATCATGAATATTTTAATAAGCATGTTGCGAAGAAATAAATGCTTATGATTTACTATATATTTTTACTCTTTTGAAATCTATGTTAGAAAATTGAAATCTTGGTGATTAGATATTTTCTTATTTCTACTGAAATTTCCCTGATTTACTATTAAAATTTAGTGAAAGAACTACCCAAAAGAAATATTTTCGGGCAATATTGATATTCCAATAACTGTAAAAGTGTTGATTACAACAAAGCATATTTTAATTGATTACAAGAATAAATCCAAGAAAGAAAATTTTATTAATATTTTAATAATATTATATTCTGCGAAACATCAAATATAACGATTCTAGCTTGTGTTTTGTGTTTAATATTTTGTAGTTTTTACATAAAATTAAAATTTGCATTGCTATTATGAACGAAATAAAAACGAAGGGCGAAAATAATACTTTTTGACATTAGATTAAAAATTTTAATGACATTCATATAAATTATCTGTCAAAACTACTATTTAATACAAAAACATTAGTCTGTAAACGATATCGTTTTCACAAAACGTAGTCACTTTACGGAAATAACCGAAGTTGAAAACGTAGTGAGTGACTAATTTTACGTGATCGCTAAGGAAACGAATGTCGTTTTCACTTCTCGATAATCGCAATATCGTTTTCACTTTTACGTGATCCCACTCCAGCTATGATACGAGTTATTCGGCTAGGTTCGGTTCGGCACGAATGTGCGCGAACAGGACCAGTCATTATTGTTCAATGAGCTTCAGTGCAGCGTACGCTGATAGGTAGAGTATGCGAGTTCCAGTTAGTATATATTTCAGTGGTTAATAATGACAAAATTCAATGAAAAATGATTTATTCTTCTATATGATCTAGTATCCAGTTAAGATAACTAGAAACCCTGGTGAAACCTGATGGGATACCAGTCCCACAACCAACACCAAAACTAACAATGCCTTCCATATACCATTGCGGCGGTACCGAACCCACTTTGGGGGTTACGAGGGCGTTCCCACTGTCTCCATGACAAATGTCCACATTCGCTTCGCCTCCCGCACATAAATGTTGCTCTGTTATATTAATAGGTATTTTACCGTATATTTCTATACATTCATCCAAAGCCACGATAGGTAATTGAGCTTTAAGCTTAATATTGCTGCCAGAGGGATCTACAACAAAGTTGGGAGGTTGGACGTAAAAATATTAAATTCATTAGTATAATGTGCGTAACGATAATTCGTTTAATTTTTAATTTGAAGGTAGTACTTACTACATCTAAAGGGGTGCATAGGGAAGATTTGTAATATTTCGAAATACGGGCAACTTTAAAAATAAATACATAAACTGACCGTTAGTTGAATAAGTGATTAAGGGTGATCACCGAGCAATTGACTAGTATTGTTTTTTCTGTCAATAATTTATAGATTATTTTGAAAGATAAATACTTAAATTTTTTTTCTATAAATGTTGTTTGAAGCATTTTCTCTAACATAATTCATAAACGTAAACGTTTAACAGAGAATAATTAATCAGTTGTTCATAATCTCAGTGAACAAGATTAATGGTACAATGGTACAATACTATGAAATTAAAATTTGAAAGGTAAGTTCAGGAGTGGGATCACGTAACTGTGAAAACGATATTGCGACTGTCGACAAGTGAAAATGTGATCACGTAAATAGTGAAAACCGTAAACGATATCGTTTTAGACTGAAAAAAATATGAATTCTAGTCGCACTCTCAAAGCATGTGAAAACGATAGTCGTTTCTTACGTCTCTTTTTATTTCATACATTTGGGTATAGGTATATCCTTTTCTTATTTACTTGCATTTAGGTAAAAGAATGTAGTGAGCACTGCAGTGAGTTGAATTTGACGTTTTGGAAAGAATGAAAGATATGTCATTAGAAATGATTTAAAAATAAATTAATATTTTAAAATTGAAAGGAATTTTTTATTTAGAAAGGCGAAAATGAAATAATTGTGATAAAATACGATAATTATAAAATGAAAATTGATTACAAGAATGAAGCTAAGAAAAAAATTCATGAATATTTTAATAAGCATGTTGCGAAGAACCAAATGCTTATGATTTACTATATATTTTTACTCTTGAAATTTATGATAGAAAATTGAAATCTTGGTGATTATATATTTTCTTATTTCTACTGAAATTTCCCTGATTTACTATTAAAATTTAGTACATGATTTAGTGAAAGAACTACCCAAAAGAAATATTTTCTGGCAATATTGATATTCCAATAACTATAAAAGTGTTGATTACAACAAAGCATAATTTGATTGATTACAAGAATAAATCCAAGAAAGAAAATTTTATTAATATTTTAATAATATTGTATTCTGCGAAGCATTAAATATAACGATTCTAGCCTGTGTTTTGTGATAAATATTTTGTAAATTAAAATTGAAATTTGTGAATTGATCATTTTCCGCAGCCCGTCGAAGGTTGTGCGTTGTGCGCCGTTATTTAAATGTGGCCCATACTTTATTTACTTGAAATATGAAACCTAATGAAAACTAGATTACTTTAAAATAACAATCTTGTATACTTGCAGTCTTAAAAGGTCTATTGAAGTTTTAATTATACTTATATTTAGAAATATTTTTGTTTACTTCATAAATTTTTCTTCTGGAATATCAAAAGGAACAAAATTAGATGATACATGGCATCTGCAACTAATTGATAATTTAACTTGTATCCTTCTTCAATTTTTACAGCATTGCTATTATGAAAGAAATAAAAACGAAAGGCGAGAATAATACTTTTTGACATTAGATAAAAATTTTTAATGACATTCAAATAAATTATCTGTCAAAACTACTATATAATATAAAAACATTAGTCTATAAACGATATCGTTTTCACAAAACGTAGTCACTTTACGGAAATAACCGAAGTTGAAAACGTAGTGAGTGACTAATTTTACATGATCGCTAAGGAAACGAATATCATTTTCACTTCTCGATAATCGCAATATCGTTTTCACTTTTACGTGATCCCACTCCAGATACCAATAATTTAGAATTAAATTCGAACGAACAGATGCTCGAATAGCTTTCTTTTACAAGTGTTTTCCACTGTTTCGACTTTTAATTTACATTGTTTCTTTATAATAATAGTTCACAATGAAAGTCAAAACGAATGATCGTTCTGCATAGTATTTTAATTATTACCCCCGCTAAAATTAGTACGACCCCATCCTGCAACGAACATTCCTTTTCCTGCTGGAGATTCTTCGCCATTTACTGGAAGACAGATAGGCCTTATATTGGCTGCAATAACGAATAATTAGAAAATATTCAGGAACTATAACATTAACTGACTTCTTATCGTAGCAGGTCTTACAAGACGTATTACAGCAATGTTACCCTTTCTTTTCCTATTATTAAAATCAAAGTGCCGGAAAATTCGCTCTATAGGAATATCTTCGTAACCACTTGCACATAATTGAAAATTCAGATTTGCATCAATATTTTCTCGGCAGTCTATTTCACTGGTCAAGTCGTGATCTCCCAATCGGACACTAAATCTAAAATAAAAAATTGTTAATGATGTCTGTGCGACAGTTTTGAACTTTCATCTCCGAAATTCAGAGAATTGTACAATAAAGCAACAAATGTCATTACTAGTCAAAATCTCCTCATGGATTTTTACCTCCCGCTACCCTAGGTAAGGGAGGTATAGGGATCATGCTAAAAATGACATATAGAGATTTTAGTGAATAAGCACGTTTTGATGTCCCCAGAATCCGATTTTATCATTTTTACAATGATGTCTGTAGGTATGTATGTGTGTGTGTGTGTGTGTGTGTGTGTGTGTGTATGTGCGTGTGTGTGTGTGTGTGTGTGTGTGTGTGTGTGGATCATGTGGACACAATTACTCAAATACTATCAATCAGAAAATTTTGAAATTTTGTATACTCATTCTATACTAATGTGGGAAGAGCTCATTAGTTTTTAGTGTATATCGGATAACCGGAAGTATCATTTATACAAGCTTATAACAGTTTTTCTTGTAAAAAAATCATTGAATATAATTTTTTAGCAACTTTTACCAATACGAATTAAATATAATGGCACAATCTTCAATTCTACGAAAAGCATTTAGTAAATAACTTGAAATAACTTTAAATATTGAATTATAAAATAATTTATTTTTGTACATCACTTTGCCTCTGCGTCAAACAAAAACAATACTTCAATAACAAATTTGACATATTTAAATAAATGTCACTGTCACGAAGCGATTACATTAAAATTAATAATGAAACCGTATTAAGAATAATTGTAATGAAATTAAGGTTTGTAAAAATAATGTATTTTCCATCTTACATAAATATTTAGATATACAGGATAATTCGATTTAAGTTTGATGTTTGCAGCATTATATATCAAAAACGTGATTTCAAAGTGTGAAATAATAGTTTGCAACTACACATTTACGAAATGGATCATGTATGGCGAAGAATTTACACAGATTGCGTTTTAGAGTATAAGGAAGTTGGTGCTGATTTTGATAATAATGTGTGTGTGACGATTTTTCTTTAAAATATATTAATGATCCAAAACTGCGCAAAGTTTATATTTGCTCACAGATTTTTCAGGAAAAACAATAAAATATAATCCAAAATTCCGTATTACAAACTTTTCTATTTATTGGCACAAAGTAGATTTTGTTTACAAACAATCAATCAATCAATCGGAAGTGATACTTTACTTAAAGCTCATTGCTATTTTAAACATGGAATTGGCGGGAGGTCATGTGCTGGCCACATCAGATTTTTTATTCTTTAATTTTTTATTCAAAAGACTAGTTACTTACGGTATTGCTCTATTAGTACAGTGTGCTGCTGTTAAAACATATTGACTGTTGATTAACGTTCCTCCACAAAAAAAATTATTATTTCTTGGTGTATCCGTCTGATTGTATTCCAAAAGAGCCATCCAAGGAAATTCCTCCAATTGGGCTTCAGTTTCCACTCTTAGTACTTTCTCATCAATTTCCTGTAGCCCGCAGTTCTTCGGGAGAAGATGAAAGTTCTTGTGTTTCGTGGGATCGGCATTTGGTGGTGTGGATTCTATGGGGTGATTGAAATTGCCACAGCAAACCAAGGGCCCGTTATCAAACCCACATGATGACTCCTTCAGAAAGTCTGTAACGCTTGAAGGTGGACGAACTCCGTCTTTGAAAACGTCCAAAAGGATCTTGCATTCTTTGATAGGGATGCATGTCGCTAGCTCTTCATTAGGGGTTGTGCAAGAAGTTTCTAGAAAGATAAAACAAACATGAATTTTTAGGATTTTTTAAAAGATAAATATGGTTTACTTTTCAATATTGAGGCTTATATACAGGTGTCTCTTAAATAGGGGGACATGGCTTAACCACAGATTCCTGAGGCTAAAATAAGACGATTTAACCAAACTTGCTTCTACCGGAAATTGTATCATTTAGCCAGAAATCTGCTTCAAAGTTCTTTGAAAAAAAATTAATTTTGCTTATAATAATCGGACGCTTTATTCGATTTGGATGAATATTGGTATGACAGTTTATATGGTTATAAGTCATCTTTTAAGGTGATACTTATTATTATTAGTGAACCACTAGTGTATGAAACTTAGGTCTCCCAACATTAATTAGACCGTAACTTTTTAGTGGCAATGCCGAAAACGTGAAATTATTTTTCTTACACATTCAATAGTAAACTTTACTCTTTCTGTGTAATTTGTGGTATCTGTTACAGTTCACCCAGAAAAAAATAAAATCTGAGTGTCTGCACTGCTAAATTTTTAAAATAAATTTATCGTCTTATTTATAATAATGGTAGTAAAATACTATTAGGCCGAACAAACGGATGTTACTAATTTTAGAATATTGCAAAGAAATTTATTGACAACCCATAAAACGATTGTTACTGTCATTAAAAATTACTTGTTTTGACATTTGGATAGACTGCTAGATTAAATTTATTTTAAAAATTTAGCAGTGCAGACACTCAGATTTTATTTTTTTCTGGGTGAACCGTAATAGATATCACAAATTACACAGAGAAAGAAAAGTTTACTATTGAATGTATCTTTCTGAAGAAAAATAATTTCACGTTTTCCGCATTGCCATTAATAAGTTACGGTCTAATTAATGTTGGGAGACCTAAGTTTCATGCACTAGTGGTTCACTAATAATAACAAGTATCACCTTAAAAGATGACTTATAACCATATAAACTGTCATACCAAATTTCATCCAAATCGAATAGCGTCCGATTATTATAAGCAAAATTAATTTTTTTTTCGAAGAACTTTGAAGCAGATTTCTGGCTAAATGGTACACTTTCCGGTAGAAGCAAGTTTGGTTAAATCGTCTTATTTTAGCCTCAGGAATCTGTGGTTAAGCCATGTCCCCCTATTTAAGAGACACCCTGTATATCTCTCTAGTTAGACCACATTTACAGTATTGTTCTGTTATATGGAACCCAATGTTTTCTCATTTCAATTCAATATACAGGGGTCGGCGCTCGAAGTGTTACCAATTAGAAATACTGTAATTTTGTCAATTTTTATTTTTTTTATTTAAAAACTTCAGTATATCTTAAAAACATTTCAAATTTTAAGAAAAATATATTATTGTTCGATGTAGCCACCTTTAGCGCGGATAATAGCATCGAGTCTGTCCGGGAAGGCTTCACACGCTGCACGAATGTGGCCTGATGGTATTTTGTCCCATTCTCGGCGAAGACCAATCTTTAAAGCGTTGGCCGTCTCATATTTTTTTGTTGATACTTTGGCCTCCAGAATGGACCATATGGAAAAATCCATTGGGTTTAAGTCCGGGGAATATGGTGGCCATTGTTGTGAAGAAATGAAGCTGGGAACTTTTTCTTGTGAAAAACGTTGGGTTTCACGAGCTTTATGGGATGGTGCCGAGTCTTGTTGAAACGTCCAATGGTTTCTACCGAATTGTTTACGTGCCCAAGGTAACAAAGCATCGTTTAAAATCTTTTCACGGTAGATTTGTTGATTTACCTTTACGCCCTGTTCAATGAAAACGAGTGGTGAGCGTCCTGTGGCAGTTACCGCGGCCCAAACCATCCCTGACGCAGGCGCTTGCTTTCGCAGAGCAATTCGCTGGCATAAATTGTCTTTTGATTTGCATTCTAACCATACACGATCGTTTTATTTGTTTACATATTGCTGAACAGTAAAAAATTTTTCATCAGAAAAGACCAAATTTTCAAGGTTGCCACCAACGTGCAAGTGTTTTATCACCTTTGCTCTTGCTAGACGAACTGCTTTTTGTGAAGGTGTTAAATCTTGCATTTTTTGTATTTTGTAGGGCTTCAATTGTAGTTCATTTTTTAATATGCGCCCCATACTACGAGCAGACACATAGAGATTTTTCGCCAATTGAACTGAGCTTTGTCGTGGATTTCGTTGAATTCTGGCCTTCACCTTTAGAACCGTTTCTCGCGATGTTTCTGTTTTTGGATGTCCACCTCCATGACGTTTTTTGATGCTACCAGTATCTATATAACGTGTAATGGTCCGATACACAAACATTTTGTTCACCCGTAAATGTCGTAGCTCATTAACAATGGCTGGTTGCGATTTTCCATCCAAATACAAAGCAATGACACTGTTGCGTTTGAATTCCATTTCGATAACTTTTTTTAACTGCCACGTAAAACGATAAGCTTTCGTAGACTTGTAAACAATATAACAGACTGACGCTAGTCAAAAAATGAACGCGCTGTCATTAGCTGTTTGATTGTTACAGCAGCGTGAAGTTGGTAACACTTCGAGCGCCGATCCCTGTATAGAAAAAGTTAAAAGATGATTTCTAATATCTGCTACGTTTATCTTAGAAGGCATTATATTTCTTATTTTATCATTAATTAAATAGTAAAATTATAGATTGATATAGAATTCGTTCATGGATAGTGATACCGCGAGATCTCACATTTTCGAAATCTCGTCTCGAATTTCTCGAATTTTCGAGACGAGATTAATCTTATTCTCGTCTCGATATTTCGAGACGACACTAGAGTAATGCCCTTGAGATTTTTTTAAGCGAGAGTAGAAATTGTAGATCTCGATTGTACTACTTTTTTATATTACATAAATATTTCTAATTAAAATAAACAAAATAGTTGTCGGTTTAAATAAATATTTTATTTAACTCTTCACTTGCATTCAAATTTATTTATTAATTTTAGATTTATTGCGTTCTATTAAAAAGAAAATGCACAGAAGAAACATCTATAGTATACTCTTCACGCTAGTCTTAATTATAGTGCATACGAATATATAATCATTAGTGTTTCACAAGACAAGATTTCTTGTCGTGCTAGGGTATTTCTTGTCTTGTCTTGCAAAACAAGATAAGAAATTTAAATAACTCTTGTCTTGTGTTACTCTTGCAAGCAAAAATATTGTCTTGCTTGCAAGACTCTTGCATATTTCTTGTCTTGCAATTTCATATCAATAGGAACAATATATTTAAATCAGAAGCGATATTTTACTTGAAGCTGTGAAGAGATTTTCGTGAAAAAATGTATTATGCTATAATTGAAAACTTTTCAAATCTTGTATTTAACACTTTTATATTAATGAGACCGATATATTAGATTCTTGTTAATATTAGTAAACCTAAAGTGGTACTTTACTTGAAGCTCTGAATTGATTTCCTTGAAAAAATATATTAAAATATGATAAAAAAAAAAACTTCTCAAATTTGGTTTTAAAACTCGTATATGATTGAAAACAACATTAGATTTTAAGTATATATGATAAGTCGGATGTGGTTCTTAACTAAGAGCTCTTAACAGATTTTCAAAAAAAAAAACTTGATAAAATATACTACCAAATTTCTTATTAAAGACTTTTCTATTTATTGGAACAACAAATTAGATTTTGTTTACAAACGATAAAGTGATATTTAACTCCAATTAATGTCAGCTTAGCTAGAGGTAAAATCTATAAGGCAAAAAGAAAACTGAAGGGATCAGGACACACGCTCCGTGAAGATCTAACCAAGGCCAGGCTGGCACTCCTGAAGGCAGCCTCAGATAAGTACCATTTTAAAAATGTGTGGACATTCGACGGACGCGTGTGTGTGAGTGTTAAAAAGAACGGAAGGGACACAAAGCTCTATATAAACAGTATGAAAGATCTTGAGGATTAAATTTTTATTTTATATTTCACTTTCATTTATTATTTCTCATCAACTAAGCCACAACGCACCTAGTGTCAACGAACTCTGTCATTTAGTTAAATCTCGTTTATTTTTGTTTACCTGTCTACTTTTGTAAAATTTTGTTACTTTATGTTAAAATCACCTGTCTCTGATTCATCGGTCGTTGCCATCAATTCTATTCCGTTTACATGCGGTCATATAAATGTTAGATCCTTAAATTCATGTTTTGATAAATTTAGAGATTTTTTATTAGATTATAAATTTGATATACTTGCAGTTACTGAAACATGGATCAGTGACACTTCCCCATCACATATATTTCAAATAGACAATTACGAGTTGATTAGTTTACATAGAACTGATAAACGTGGAGGAGGTGTCGCGTTCTATGTCCGTAATTGTATTAAGTTTAAAACTTTAAGTACGTCATTCGTTGCGAGTAACAGTATTGAGCATCTTTGGATCCAAATTACTATTAATAACTGTAACATAATTTTTGGCGTTATCTACAATCCTCATAGAGCATTGTATAAAGAGCTTCATATTTTGGATTCAATTTTTGCTGAATTTTCTACCCAGGCTGATGGTATAATTTGTGTAGGAGATATTAATGTGGACTTATTATCGAATGATGCTTGTTGTATGTATGTTCTAGACCTGTTAAACGCTTATAATATGCATCAATTGATAAAAAGTTACACTCGCCCGGCTTCTAAAACATTGCTTGATATTATTGCAATCTCTGATAAATCTTTATGTTCATATGCCGATGTTATCGACTGTACAGATTTTACGGATCATTTTGGTACCTACTGTTACTTAAATTTTCCAAAATGTGTTACACAATCTAAGTCTTATAGGTATAGAGATTTTAGGAATTTTGATTCTGGAAAATTCTTTGCTGATTGCGAAGATGTTAATTGGAATCATATGTTAACACTTCAAAATGTAAACAGCAAAATAAAATTCCTAAATGAGAATATTGTTGCACTATTCAATAAGCATGCTCCTATTAGAACCACTAAAACCTCGAAAAAAATTAGTCCATGGATAACTCCAGTAATTAAAATAATGCAAAAGAAACGTGATAAAGCTTTTTTAGAATATAAAAAACATAAAACCGAAGCTAAATTAGATTACTACAAGCAACTGCGTAATTTAACCACGGCTGCAATTCGTAGAGAAAAGCAAGCATTTTTACAATTTGAAATTAATAAAAATGTCGGGGATTCTAATAAAATGTGGAACAATATTAAACATTTGGGTATTAAAAACGATACCGAAAAGAATATTCCAGAATCACTCTGTCAACCTGATACTTACGGTCAACATTTATTAGATAAAGTCAGTAGCACCATCACAAATCTCAATTCGGTAGATTATTCTCTGATTAATACATCTTTACAGGAACCTAGACAACCATTTAATTTTAAGTGTACGGACAGTGAGACAGTGGTAAATATTTTACAAAAACAAAAATCTAACGCTGTAGGATCTGACAACATATCTCTGAAAATGATCCTAATTATATTACCCGTAATCAAAGATTACATCACACACATAGTAAACACTTGCATTCTGGAATGTGAGGTGCCTGATGTATGGAAAGCCGCAATTGTAAAACCATTAGCGAAGCAGAAAGATTGTTCTACTTTTGACGACATGCGCCCTATAAGCATTCTTCCTGTGTTGTCTAAGGTTCTCGAGAGAGTATGCTATATTCAAATTGTAGAATACTGTAAGGAGTATAATATTCTGCCAGAAAATCAGTCTGGTTTCAGGACCGGACATAGCACTAATACCTGCCTTTTAAATATACTAGACACATTACTGAAAAACCATGACGAATCCAAGATCTCCTTATTAATTCAAATCGATTTCTCCAAAGCGTTCGACATGGTGAACCATAACATACTTCTCTCTAAACTTAAATATTATAGATTCTCAGATGACGCAGTTAGATGGTGTCAAAATTATTTATGTAACAGAACGTTTCAGGTGTGCATGTCTTCAAATTTAGATACAATTAGTTCAAAATTATTTCCTCTACAGTGCGGTGTGCCTCAAGGGTCTATATTAGGGCCGTTATTTTTCTTAATTTATGTGGCAGATATACCATCTATCTTTAATTTTTGCAATGTTCATTCCTACGCTGACGACACTCAACTCATAGCAACAATTGATCCATGTAAATCAGATAATCAAATCAATATAGTGAATGAAGAACTGGAAAAATTAGTGTTATGGGTTGATAAAAACAGTTTAAGAATAAACGCCAATAAATCGTCCCTTCTTATAATCGGCAATTATAACTTTACTATGCCGGACATAGTGTTAGATGGCATACCCCTTAAAAGAAGTACATCCACAAAAATATTAGGACTGACAGTAGATGAGAATCTAAAATTTGCAGAACACTTAAACTTAAAACTTAAGGCTGCTAGACTTAAATTACGGCATTTGTATCAATTCAGACATGATTTAAGCATTGATGTTAAATTACGTCTTGTTAATACATTAATCTTGCCGATTTTAGATTATTGTTCATGCGTCTATATTCCTAATCTATCACAGACGGAAAAAAATAGAATTACTCTCCTTCAGAATTCATGCTTACGCTTTGTTTACGGTGTATGTAAGTATGATCATATTTCTGAATACAGAATACGTGCTGGAATGAATACGATAGATGATCGTGTGAAATCTACTTATCTCTGTCTCGTTCATAAAGTAAAATTAACTGGTACTCCACATTACCTAACAAATAAATTAGTTCCTAAAAAATATAACTATACGCTACGAATTAAAGATTTGTTCATAGTGCCATCTTATAGAAAATCAAAATTCAAAGCTTCTTTTTCATACTTAGCACCGTCTTTATATAACAGTTTGTCCGAGAAACTAAAGTCTCTTACGTATAGTTCTTTCAAGTACCATGTTAAAAAATTATATAACTCGTATATTTAAATGTTGTAAGCTTACGTCTCTAAGATAATTTGCTCGACCTCTGTTCCTTTTTTTTAATTACCTTTCTTTAACATAATATGTAACTAGTTGTAATGTATTCTTGTCCGTTGACTTTTATTGTTAAATGTCATTGTTAAATTTTTTGTATGGGTTAGGTGGAAGAACAGCCTTTGGCTGAACCTCGCCTTTGACATGCTGTCAATAAAGATTTATTATTATTTTATTATTATTATTATAATAAAATGTTGATATATTGAATTATAATATAATATTGCAAGAGTGCAAGAATGCAAGAAAATACTAAAAAATCTTGCTATTCTTGCACTTTTCTTGCAGGGCAGATTCTTGTCTTGTCTTGCAACGAACTATATAACTCTTGTCTTGTTCTTGTCTTGCATTTTATGCAAGAACAAGACAAGAACAAGAAAAATGCAAGACTCTTGTGAAACACTAATAATCATAATTACCAATATTAGCCTACAAAGCAGATTGTTACACCCAACAACGGGTAATAAAGCCATGATATTATAGAGTACCTATTTATTACTTAGCATTCACACATCAGATTTAGTAAAATTATGTTGTTGATAAAATTTTATTCTCACTGCCTAGGTTAAGGCAAAACTCTAAGGAAAAATCTGATGTGGCCAGCACATGTCCTCCCGCCAATTCCATGTTTAAAATAGGAATGAGCTTCACTTCCAATTGATCGTTTGTAAACAAAATCTACTTTGTTGATCCCATAAATAGAACGGTTTGTAATTTGAAAATTTGGATTATATTTGATTATGTTTTTCCTGAAAAATCTGTTAAAGCTTCAAATTAAGTACTACATCCGGTTTATCATATATAGTCAAAATCTAATATGTTGTTTCAAATTATATAACAGTATTAAATACTAACTTTGCGAAGTTTTGGATCATTAATATATTTTAAGGAAAAATCGTCACACACATTATTGTCAAAATCATCACCAACTTCTTTATGCTCTAAAACGCAATCTGTGTAAATTCCTTGCCGTACATTATCCATTTCGTAAATGTGTAGTTGCAAACTATTATTTGACACTTTGAAATCACGTTCTTATTGAGAGCTGTTTGATATATAATGCTGCAAACATCAAACTTAAATCGAATTATCTTGTATATCTAATATTTATGTATGATGGAAAATATATTATTTTTACAAACCTTAACTACCAAATTTTTCTTAACACGGTTTCATTATTAATTTTAATGAAAATTGCTTCGTGACAGTGACATTTGTTTAAATGTGTCAAATTTGTTATTAAAGTATTGTTTTTGTTTGACGCAGAGGCAAAGTGATGTACAAAAATAAATTATTTTATAATATAATATAAAGTTATTTCAAGTTATTTAATAAATGCTATTATCGTAGAATTGAAGATTGTGCCATTATATTCAATTTGTATTGGTAAAAGTTGCTAAAAAATTATATTCAATAATTTTTTACTAGAAAAACTATTAAAAGCTTTTATAAATGATACTTCCTGTTATCCGATATACACTAAAAACTAGCTCTTCCCACATTATTATAGAATGGATATACAAAATTTCAAAACACACACACACACACACACACACACACACACACAGACACACACATACATACATACCTACAGACATCATTGTAAAAATGTTAAAATCGGATTCTGGGGACATCAAAACGTGCTTATTCACTAAAATCTCTATATCCGATTTTTAACACGATCCCTATACCTCCCTTACCTAGGGTAGCGGGAGGTAAAAAGGTGTGTTACGAAATAACATATCCTGTTATTGTTTTTATCAGGCGTTTTATAATTCCTGAAAGAATAGTTGAGATGCACGATTACACGGAAATAGATATTTTTTTAATATAGTAGGTAGTATTGCACTTATTAAATGTAACCAGGGCGTCGAACCCGAACCTGAACCGAACCAAAACCGGAACTAAACCGTAACATTTTAGCGAACCATAACCTCAAATATATTTTTAATTGAACTTGAGTCGAAACCGAACCGAGTATTAAAATTCAGGTTCGGGGTTCACTCCGGTTCAGGTTAATTTTTAGTTCGAAAAGTAAATACAGCCGATAATCGACGCCTTAGGCGTCTGCGCTGCTCTCTGGGCAGACGTGAAAATTGTGTTCGTTTCTTGTTGAGTTTCACGTAAATTCAGTTTGAATATAATTGCGAAATAAATTCAAATAATATTGTAAAAATTTGAATGGGTTATATAAAGATTTATAGTTAGTTCGTGTGTTTTACATACATACATACATACAATCACGCGTGTCCCACTTAGTGGGTTAGCAAAAACCCGAAAACAATAGTAACAATACGAAAAGGGATAAGAGTAAGAGCTCAGCTGACTCTTTAACAACATTATTTTTTCGCCTTGTCCACAATCATCATAGCATTCATACATAAGAACATATTAAAGTGACCGATTTTTGGTAGCGAATAACCGCATCCGGACCACAATAATAGTTACGCAGCTATCGTCCTTCGCTACATATTCCTATCCATGTACACTTCTTTCACCTCAGCCATATTCATAAACGTATTCGTGTTTTATATCATATTAATTTCATTGGGCCGAATTTAGTAACCTTCTTTAGTGTAATAAAAAAATAGCATGCATCTTTATCGTATTAATGTAAAATGTATCAGTACAATATGTATAGGGTGACCATAATTTTTTTAGAAAAAAAAAGTACAAAATACTGGAGGCAGAATTGAAAATAAAAATGAGAAATTTATTTCGTTTTAGTTCAATTTTGATGTAAAAAGTAATTAATAATAAGCACATATAAGTCAAGTAAAACATAATGTTTCATAAAATATAACAAAATAATACAAAAATTGATTGTTACAAAAAAAAATCCTATTACGTTCTGCATCATGTTTGTGCCAGTCTTTTGATACCAGTTCTTTTGGGAATTTAAAATCGCCTTTAAAATTTGAAGACTGCTCTGGAGTAAATAGAACATATCTGTATTTCAGCATTTGATGCGCTTGTCCCAGGTAAACAAAAAATGAACTTTAGATTGAAATAAAACTTTTGTCGAGACACTGACATGTTAAAACAATTCTTTTTTGTTGTTCTAAAATTTTAAACAAATCAGAAATGAATAAAATACTTAAATAATTAATGTTAGAACTAATATTTGGTGATAAGGGGGAAGAACGAAAAATACTTTACTCGATCGACGCCGAATCTGACCAGTGTAAGACGCAACATATATATTTACAAATACATAGCTAATTACGTTGTTTGACTCGATCAAACTATTGTTCTAAAAAAAAGTACATTTACGTGTACTTAATGAACCTTTTAAGTACAGTAGGACATCATTCAAAAAGAAAGTACTGTCCTATTAAAATAAGTACATATGGTCAGCCTAATTATGTATCACTTTTTTTTGGTATATTTAGATAAGCTTCTTTAGTAATAAAGAACATTGATTTGGCCCAATAACTATATTTTTTTTATGTTAGTTGATATATTGTTATTTAAGATAATATATGTAATTCAAAGCTATTAATTATTAGTACTTACGACCATATAAAGTCTTTGTTAGACTAAAAATCACGAGAGCGATAAGCACCGTCATTGAAACTTGTTTACATCATGAACATTTCATTCTCTTCATCTAACAATCTATTTAGTGGAAAAACCAGTTAGGAAGAAATGTTGTGCACGTTTTTCTAAAAAAATCATGTATGTAAATGGTGTAACGACCTTGGCCAATATTTAATTTTCAAATAACTTCGTACGTAACTATTAGAAATTAAGAAAATTTTTCATATAAAATTTTGTTTTATTTTATTGTGTGTGCGTTTGCGTGGGCGTGTGTGTGTGTGTGTGTGTGTGTGTGTGTGTGTGTGTGTGTGTGTGTGTGTGTGTGTGTGTGTGTGTATGTGTGTGTGTGTGTGTGTGTGTGTGTGTGTGTGTGTGTGTGTGTGTGTGTGTGTGTGTGTGTGTGTGTGGAGCCACGATTTCTCAAACACTATAAGACTTAAGAAATATTTAACTGCAGTTTCCTCAATTTGACATTACTGGAAAGAGCTGATTAGGTTTTGGTATAATTAGACAACCGGAAATAATAGTTTAAAAAGAAAAAATCTTCAAAATATAATTTTTTGAAAACTTATAGTATAAAATATTAATGAATATAAAATTCTCTATCCAATACATTAAACATTTTTATTATTATTAAAATATCTTTCAGAACTCATATTATTAATTGGAAAAATACTACCTTTTTTTTAGTTTATGTTCTGTATTTATTAATTTTAACCCAACGTTTCGGCACCATAAACTGGTGCCTTCTTCAGGGGATACTTTATATACAATATATATTATACAGGGTGTCTCAGGACGAGCTTACGCTAACTATATCTTAAATACTATTTAATATAATTTATCGAAATTTGGTATCTAGGGGTTATCCAACATGCCCGTTTTAACTAAAATATTTTCAAAGCAGTAGCACTTCCGGTTTGACCGGAAATTGACCTCAACTTTCTTATTTTAAATGGAATACGCTATATTTTTTATTACTATTTACATATGAAGCAATAAAAACATTTTACTCATGATCAACTACTTCCGGCGTTATTCAACTTTTTTTGATTTTTTGTCTGAAATCCGGCACATTTTCAAAACTTTGTATATCGGGAACGAGATCGAATTTTTATAATCTCAAAAAAGCCTTTTATAAAGGAGACTTTAAGCTACATTATCCATAGAAGAATCCTCGATTATTTATAAAAATGTGACGGGTGCGTTACACCAAAATTACAGTTGACAAACTTCAAAAAAGACAATTTTTTTAAATGGAACCCACCCTTTTTTATTACATACATGTGTACTATGGCAAAAAATAAGGGTACTTTATGTAACATGTCCTATGTTGAAAGTTGATAGAATTTCAGTAAATTAGAAAAACATGTGATCTGGGTAAAATTATTTTATTAATACGGATAAGTAAGTCATGGAAAAACAATGTTTGTTTTTACAAACTCATCTACTTGATTTCTTAGGTAATTTACCGTTGGATCAAAGGAATTTAATATGGTACCACCATGATGGCGCTCCACCCCACAATAGCCATAGAATAAATACTTTTTTGGAAACACCCTGTATATATTATTATACAATTTCGCATATCTGATCGATGAGATCCTCAAATGCGTGATATTGAAAATTTCATCTCCAAATTTTGTGTCTGAAGAAGTTTAGATTATTACTACTGTTACTAATTTATTGAAATAACTCTTATTTTAAACAGGGTGACCAGATCTTAGATCACGAAAGGAGGACACAGCAGACAAAACAGGATGATTTTTAGTAGAAAAGGATGACAAAATAATAATAGCAAAAAACAAACACATATTTTATTAAACACTTGAAAAGAAATAAAAAATAACATTTATTTGAACTTAACCACAATTTAGCTGGTCGACAGCGCGAGTACCGAGACTCAACGAACAAATCCGATTCTTATTAGACGGCAATGCGTGCGACGAATTCAGCACGTGCGAGTGCGGAAAAAAGTTGTGTTCTAGTACTGTGAGGTAAAAACGATTTTTTTCATTATTTCGTAAAAAAGCCGGACGTAAATAAAAGCCGGCCAGACATTCATATTTTTGTTAAAAAGCCGGACAAGTCCGGCTTTATCCGGACGTCTGGTCACCCTATTTTAAAGATTCGTATTTTAGTCCAGTCATTAGGTAGATTTACCCTGCAAAAGGTCGGGTATTTTTGATTTTTGGATATGTTATATATTTAGAGGTCTCAACAAAAAATGCAAGTTTTCCCCCTCGGGGGCCTTCGGGAAGCACCGCCAACTTGAGAAAAAAGGCGCAAAAGAGCGGTTTTTTCTAAATATCTGTTCACTGATTTGCATTAGGCAAAAATAGTTATTATCTAATTTGTTGACTATAAAATCTACAACTTTTATCTAAAACATTTTTATCTATAATTAATAGATAGCGAGCTACAGTCAGGGGCGGATCTACATGGGGACTAATAGGGCTTAAGCCCTGGGCCCCCAAGAGTCAAAGGGCCCACAAAAATTGAATTATTATTATCAATTCAATGGGGTATTCCACCATAACAAAATTAAGAAAATTTCAATTTAACATAAAGTATGGCTCAATAAATAATAGTTAAAACAATGAAAACATTTTTTAAATAATTACTTTACGAGATATTTCACATTTGCTAAAAGGGAAAATTGACGTCATACAATTGTTATCCTTCTCTCGCAGCGTACTCAGAGCAGTGTGTGTGAGAAAGACAAGTATAGAGGAAATGTGACGTTACACTGATTTCTCGAAAATAAAATACTCTGAAACTAGGAACTATTAAGATTTTTTAATACTATGAATTGCTTCAAAACTGAATGAAGTTTTATTTAAGATAATAAAAAAAAATTGAGTGGAATACCCCATTCAAGCTAGTAGATACATTTCTAAATTTATATACAATTTTAAAAATTTTATTAACTCTCCCAATTGCAAATTGTGAGGCAGAAAGATCTTTCTCCAGGATGAGCTACATAAAAAACAAATATCGCAACACTACGCATAATGAAAGATTGGCTGACTTATGTATATTATCAATAGAAAACGATATTACCAGATCGATCACGTACGACGACGTTACAAAAGACTACGCAAATAAAAAATGTAGAAAAAATAAATTTGAATTAAAAATTTGCAGAATGTCACACCCAGCTATGGGTAAATGGCGAGATAGTATATATATATTTTATAAAAAAATTGTTTGTTTATATGTTTTTGTTACTAATATTTCTTTATTTTTTTATATTTTTTATATAATATATAATGCTTGTTATTCAACACCACTTCATTAATAAATATATTTAAAATAATTGAGATATTTTTAATATGAAAAAAAGAATGGGGCCCCCTTTGTACTTCAAGCCCTAGGCCCCGAAAAACCAAGATCCGCCCCTGGCTACAGTGCTTCAAACAGAGCAAATTTTTTGAAAATTACATGAATGCTTCATTTATATCATATTTTATTATATTTTTTTTACGTTTTTTTACAAATTACTTTTTGACAATCATTAATTATTATTATTTAACTAATATATATGAATATTAATTATTGTTTATAGTTTTTTTTCATTCTAAAGATTTTTTATAGTCCAGCAAATTTATGATTTTACCTTAAAGTAATTACAACAAAAGCTTTTTAACGGAATCTAGTCCCAGAAAAGTGCGCTGAATAACATATCAATAATTTCCTGAAATCGGAGCATAGGAACCTCCCGCCAATTTGGACAAATGGCGGCATATTCAGGTTTATGGCCATTTGCTTATTACAATTATGAAAATATTTAAATTATTCAAAAAAACAAACAATACTACGTACTTGATTCTTAGTCTAATAGGTTTCACTATTTACAACAGTTTACATTCGACGTGGCATAGAAAGAAGTAAGTTATCGATAACTGTTTTATAAAAATGTTAACGGTTTCCTGCAATTTTTTAGTTTTTCATCCACCACTCTGATCTTGTTAAAGATATGATGACGCGGTTTTAAAATTTGAATTCAGCATGAAATACTCTTTAATATCATGTATTACACGATTATTGCCGATGAACAATTGTCGAGTTACTAACAACTAAAACTCACATGAAATTCATCTAAAATTTTAAACATCTGAAAATCGGCTCTTTTCTCAATTTTTCATCAATCACTTTGACACCTATTAAATACTTAATATTGGTTATATGTAAGCCTGTTGAAATTTTGAATGAGAAAATGAAAAAAAAGCCGATTTTCAGATGTTTAAAATTTTAGAGGGATTTCATATGAGTTTTATTTGGCAGTTACTCGCCAATCGTTCATCGGCAAAAATAGTGTAATACACGATACGAAAGATAATTTTATGCTGAATTCAAATTTTAAAACCGCATCATCGTATCTTTAACAAGATCAGAGTGGTAGATGAAAAACTAAAAAATTGCAGGAAAACGATAACAATTTTTATAAAACAGTTATCGATAACTTACTTCTTTCGATGCCACGTCGAATGTAAACTGTTGTAAATAGTGAAGCCAACTAGACTAAGTATCAAATACTTAATATTGTTTGTTTTTTTTGAATAATTTAAATATTTTCATAATTGTTTTAAGCAAATGGTCATAAACCTGAATATGCCGCCATTTATCCAAATTGGCAGAAGGTTACCATGCTCCGATTTCGGGAAAATATTGATATGTTATTCAGCGCCCTTTTCTGAACTGGATTCCGTTAAAAAGCTTTTGTTGTAATTACTTTAAAGTAAAATCATAAATTTGCTGGACTATAAAAAATCTTTAGAATGAAAAAAAAAAATTATAAACAATAATTAATATTTATATATATATAAAAATTAGTTAAATAATAATAATAATTAATGATTGTCAAAAAGTAATTTGTAAAAAAACGTAAAAAAATATAATAAAATATGATTTAAATGAAGCATTCATGTAATTTTCAAAAAAATTTGCTCTGTTTGAAGCACTGTAGTTCGCTATCTATTAATTATAGAAAAAAATGTTTTAGATAAAAGTTGTAGAGAATTTTATAGTCAATAAATTAGATAATAACTATTTTTGCCTAATGTAAATCAGTGAAGAGTTATTTAGAAAAAACCGCTTTTTTGCGCCTTTTTTCTCAAGTTGGCGATGCTTCCCGAAGGCCCCCGAGGGGGAAAACTTGCATTTTTTATTAGGACCCCTAAATATACAATATATCCAAAAATCAAAAATACCCGACCTTTTGTGGAATAAACCCTTATTTTTCTACCAAATGACTGGACTATTTACCCTCAAAATGTTTCTGGGCCTACCACGGCACTCTTAAACCAAATACAATATAGATCTAGAAGTATTTGGTTGCATTTCATTCTTTTTTTTATAGTAGCTGGTCATTTGTGTTTAAACTGACATATTCTGAAATCGTAGTTCAAATTTATTATGAATGTGTCAAAATAAATTGGCATTTGTGTTTTTTATTATTACAATTATATCGTAATATTTACAAAATGAAGCTGATTAGATATATCACACTGTTATTATGGATCAATATATTAAGACGATATCTTGATTGGTCAGGAAGTTTGTTTATCCTACTTGGTTTTCCTTTAATAGCGACAATGTATGGAACATTGTATAAAATAGCCAAAGAAACTCATAATGAAAACCTCATAAATTATGATGTACAAGAACTAAATACCGCAATTGAGAAATTATATTATTGGCCTGATGACAATAAAATAGTTAATGAAATAATGAACAACATTAAAACAGCATCTATTGCAAAGGAACTACGTAAGTTAGTTTTTAATTTACTTTAAAACAAATCAAAACTGTAATTCTGTCAGATAATGATTGTGATAGATTTTTGAAAAATATTTCAATTGTGGGTGCTTATGAGGTGACGCCCGGAAAACGCATATAACAATGCAGATGTGTGTATGAGGTTACACGTTTTCTTTTACTGTCTCTGAGAACTTTGAAGGATCGCAAGTTCGGAAGCGTACGTTCATGGGCGTCATTTCAGCTTTCTAACTGGGGTGGCAAGACCTAAAGAGGGTCCCCCGGAAATTTTTTAAAAACTGGCTTTAAATTTGTTAGTTTCTGAAGCATTTTCTATTATTTCTAAGTTTATAATTTACAAGTTTTCAAAACATCCCTGCTGTAGACTTGTATTTTTCAATTAGGTATTCGTAAATTATTGAGACTTTTACTAAAAACTTCTGAGATGGCAAAACACTGGGCTCGACAATTCTGGGGTGGCAACTGCCACCCCTTGCCACCCCCGAATTACGCCTATGCGTACGTTTATTGTTTCAAAGCGTACCTGTCTGCACTGTAAAAAATTCTTCTGTAAAATTACTATAATTGTTATTGGCGTCCAAATTGCCTAAGTGAATTATAGTAAATTTACAGTTAAATGTAATTTCGTCTACTTTTAAAATTACATAAACATAAATTCCATAAAAATTTTGATACATACTTTAAGTAAATTTACATATTAATAATATACATAATATTAATCTTTTTAAAACATAATTTAGTAAAAGTACATATTTTTCATTATATTTTAAATAAATTTCACGTAGTAATAGATTATGTTTATGTTTTATATTCCCCGGGCCTAGAGCCTAATTTTCTACTCTGCCCAAATCCAATCCCGCTAAGCCTACCTAAAATCATGTAAATTTTATTATATTAGTAATTAACTCTAAATTTATAATAAATAACATACAGTATTTTAAATTTACTGTAATAAATTTAGAATTTACTCCTATTTCTTGTAAAAATATATACTAGAATAAAAACATTGAGTTTTTACATAGTACTTTGACAAAATTGTTATACAAATATAAATATATCATTGTAAAAACACAAATATTTGTAGTAATTACCTCTAAACTTGTAATAAATACAAATAGTATTTTAAATTTACTATAATAAATTTAGAATTTGTCCATAGGTCCTGTGAAAATAGAAACTAAAATAAAAAGAATTGTGTTTTTACATAGTTCTTCTAAAATTTGACAAAATTGTTATAGAAATATTAACATTTCACTGTAAAATTTCATATATTTATTGTAATATGAATATTACATAGTAGTTCTAGTATTTTTTTTTTTTTATATTTGTAAGGGTGAATTAGCAAATTTATAGAATTATTTGCTATGTAAATGTAAGTCTACACAGTTTACGTATATTATAGTAAAAAATTACTATAACTTTTCGACAAAATCGCTATTATTTTTTACAGTGTGAGTTCGATTTTTACCTCATATCTCTCAGAAAGAAACTCTCTGAGAGCCTTCAAGTGCTCTGACAAACCTGTAGGGTTAGGGCTTGTTTATGATGGATTTAATTTATATATTTAGATACATAAATTTAAATTTAGAAATATAAAATGTTGATAAATGCATTTGCTGGTCCACGATGTAATTAGATTTGTAATTTAGATTTACAAATTTTTATATTTTTAATTTTATTTAAAAAATTTTAAAACACATCAATCGGATACAGTTTTTTACTTCCTTGTACGAAGTAAAGGAAGTATTGTAATCGCGAAAAATTTCGGTTCCCAAATTTCAACGGAAATATACATTTTGACCATCCCTGAATCCATTTTGACTAATTTCGTCATGACGTCTGTACGTACGTACGTATCTCGCATAACTGAAAAACGGGAAGCCGTAGAAAGTTAAAATTTTGTATTTATAACTGTTATAACATCTAGTTGTGCACCTCCCTTTTTGGTCATTACCTAACTTTTGGAAGTGGTACTTTACTTGAAGCCTTTAGTAGATTTTAATTAGTGTTTCACAAGATAAGATTTCTTGTCTTGTTAGGCTATTTCTTGTCTTGCAAAACAAGACAAGAAATTTAAATAACTCTTGTCTTGTGTTACTCTTGCAAGCAAAAATCTTGTCTTGCTTGCAAGACTCTTGCATATTTCTTGTCTTGCAATTTCATGTCAATAGGAACAACATATTTAAATCGGAAGTGATATTTTACTTGAAGCTGTGAAGAGATTTTCGTGAAACAATGTATTATGCTATAATTGAAAACTTTTCAAATCTTGTATTTAACACTTTTATATTAATGAGACCGATATATTAGATTCTTGTTAATATTAGTAAACCTAAAGTGGTACTTTACTTGAAGCTCTGAACTGATTTCCTTGAAAATATATATTTAAATATGATAAAAAAAAAAACTTCTCAAATTTGGTTTTAAAACTCGTATATGATTGGAAACAACATTAGATTTTGAGTATATATGATAAGTCGGATGTGGTTCTTAACTAAGAGCTCTTAACAGATTTTCAAAAAAAAAGAAACTTGATAAAATATAATACAAAATTTCTTATTAAAGACTTTTCTATTTATTGGAACAGCAAATTAGATTTTGTTTACAAACGATAAAGTGATATTTAACTCCAAGCTCATTGCAATTTTAAACATCGAATTAGCGGGAGGTCATGTGCTAGCCATATCAGATTTTTTATCTCTAAATCTATAGAAGATATAATAAGAAAATTTAAATCAGATTGAGTACTTAATGCTCTTTATTATTTTTTGTACTATAAATTTTCTAAATATAATATTTAGAAGATTTTTTAAGAAACTACTACTTCCGGTTATCAATTGTTACCAAAACCTTTTTAGCTTTTCCGGTTAATGTCAGCTCAGTTAGAGGTAAAACCTATAATAAAATGTTGATATATTGAATTATAATATAATATTGCAAGAGTGCAAGAATGCAAGAAAATACTAAAAAATCTTGCTATTCTTGCACTTTTCTTGCAGGGCAAATTCTTGTCTTGTCTTGCAACGAACTATATAACTCTTGTCTTGTTCTTGTCTTGCATTTTATATTTTATGCAAGAACAAGACAAGAACAAGAAAAATGCAAGACTCTTGTGAAACACTAATTTTAATGCAAAACTATATTAAAATATAATCCAAAACTTTTCAAATTTGGTATATAAGACTTTTATATCAATGGAAATAACATAATAGATTTTAGTTAAAATGGTCTAACCGGAAGTGGTGCTTTACTTCAAGCCTATAATAGATTTTAATGAAAAACTATATTAAAATATAATCAAAAACTTTTCAAATTTGGTATATAATACTCTTATGTCAATGGGAATAACATAATAGATTTTAGTTAAAATGGTCTGCCCGGAAGTGGTACTTTACTTGAAGCCTATAATAGATTTTAATGAAAAACTATATTAAAATATAATCCAAAACTTTTCAAATTTGGTATATAATACTCTTATGCCAATGGGAATAACATAATAGATTTTAGTTAAAATGGTCTGCCCTGAAGTGGTACTTTACTTGAAGCCTATAATAGATTTTAATGAAAAACTATATTAAAATATAATCCAAAACTTTTCAAATTTGGTATATAATACTTTTATATCAATGGGAATAACATAATAGATTTTGGTTAAAATAGTCTAACCGGAAGTGATACTTTACTTGAAGCTGTTATCAGTTTTTCTTGAAAAAAATAGTGTTATTTTGATTTTAATATTAAATGCTTCAAATAAAAGTTTTACAGAATTGAATTCTGCGTCGAAAACATCAAGTATGATTATATTAGCTCTTTGTATAAGCGAGATATGTAAATTTAAAAATGATGTACTTTTAGGTTTCTGTTTGATATGAATTAGTACATGAAATACGTGCAATTTTATGATTGGGTTTGTTATAATACATATTTTAATTATTAACAAAATATGTATAGTGTAACAGGCGTACAAGGAAGTCATGTGGTGTCCACATCAGATATTTTTAAATTCGTATGGTAGAAATGAAATGGCAGAAGACTTACGTCTTCAAAAAATATCCCTAAAGTAATGACGTCAGATACTACTACGTTTAGATAGGATACTAATTTATAAGACGCGAGCAGTCATGTGACTTTTTTGGTCTTTCTTGACAAGCATATAAGAGGGCCCATGTCAGAATGACAGCTAGTAATTATATACAGATGTCAAAATGTCATCATTTTTCATTCCAATTTTCATAATTTTCCAATTTCATGTGTTTTATTTAACTCGCTAAGTAAAGTCCACATTCTTGGTGACAAAGAAAACTTAAAAAATCTTGAAGTTTTGAATTAAAATTTATGACATTTGTAAGTTATGTACCTACATGATTACTAGCTGTCATTCTGACACGGTCTCCCATACCTGCTAGTCAAGATTTGCTTATTTGCAGGACATCTGTAGCTCTCTAAAAATACATAATTTAATTAAAGATTGATAACAACAACGGTATTAATGGCCCACCGTTGGACAATTCCCGTTCGGAAAAATTTACGACATCCATGGTTAGTTTCTTAAATTGCTTTTTTCATGCTTTACGCATTATTATGGATGTATTAGTATACTACTTATTAAAATAAACAAGTAATACTGTAGCATGTCACAAATACTTAACGCAAAGAAAACTGACAACCAAGGACAGGATCGATATTCGATCGATATGAAATTTAATGTAATCATTGTCATGCCAACGTATTGTATAAAAATGAACTACAATTATTTCAAATAATTTTATATTCCGTAAAAGGAATAGATATTGATTTAGAAATACTTGTAAATTTCATTATTATACCGTATACGTTTCTTAACACTACTATTTTTACCTTCCGCTACCCTTGGTAAGGGAGGTATAGGGATCGTGCTAAAAATTACATATCGAGATTTTAGTAAATGACCACGTTTTAAGGTCCCTAGAATCCAATTTTAACATTTTCACGATGATGTCTGTATGTGTGTATGTGTGTATGTGTGTATGTGTGTATGTGTGTATGTGTGTGTGTATGTATGTGTAGGGATTTTGTCTTCACTCTAACTCAGATACTATCATTCAGAAAATTCTGAAACCTTGTATTTCCATCCCATTCTAATATGAAAAGTAGCCATTAGATTTTGGTGTAAATCGGATAACCGGAAATGGCACTTTACCTGAAGCTCATAATGGTTTTTCTTCAAAAAATACCATTAAATGCCATTTTTTCGCATTTTATGTCTTATGAAAATTAAAGATTATTGAATTTTCTACTGGAATACATTAATACTTTTTCTATATATTTTACAGATAAATTTAAAAATAATTTTTTTTATTAGTCGCGAAGCCTAAGATAAACACAATAATTCCTTTGTTCATATTTCAAATGAATGTAACTGACAGTAAATGTCACTGTCAAAAAACTAATCACTTCAAATTAATAATAGTGACATTTTAAAAATAAAATAGTAAATAAAGCAATAGTTTTCTGCAATGGAATAGTTTGCAGCGTTAGTAAATACGTAAGTATGTATTTAAATTAATAAAAATTTAATAGCGGGAGGTTTTGTGTTGGCCACATCAGATTTTTTTCTTATGTATTTAAAAATAAATAATTTCTACAAGTTATATTTCATTTTATAACGTTTTTTTCGGGTCGATGACGTAAGTCTTCTGCCATTTCATTTTCACTATAGTAACAAGTATGGTGAAAATGAAATGGCAGAAGACTTACATCACAGACCTGAATTTTTTTTATAAAATGAAATATAACTTGTAGAAATTATTTATTTTTAAATACAGAAGAAAGAAAAATACTACATAGTATTAAGAAACGTATATACAGTGTATCCCATTTAGAAGTGCCACCATTGGGATCTCGAAAACTATAAGAGATACGATGTCGGTTAAATGGAACTTTTTGTGCGCCTTTATGAGGCCATCTCAGATGTGCTTTTGTTTTTCCAAAAATTTTCATAGGGCACTAGATAATGACGAAAAACTGATTATTGTTGATTTTTTCTTTTTCAAATAACTTCTAAACTATTGGTAATTGAAAAAAAACGTTTCAAATATAAAAGATAGATATTTTTATTATCTAACCAGTGGCGTACGAAACAAATTTTTATATCCGTAAATTTTCGAGATATAACACAAACTTATATTTTTTTAAATGGAACCCATATCTGATTTTAGTCTATTTTTTTCTCTTTTCAATGTTGTAAGGGTTATTATGTTTCATATTTGTTATGCCTTCGAAATTATTATTTTTTCCTTATTTTGTATTAAATTTACAATTATTTTGAAAATATTAGTAGATTTCTATTTAGAAATACTACTTATATTTAAATAATTTATTTCGTTAGAAAAAATTTGCTCAAAACTCGTATCAAATTAATTTTTAGAAAATTTTGTATCAGGTCGCTTTTGGTACATTATAGTGTAATTTGTAATTATAAGTCTAGAATAAAAATATTAAGTAATAAAGGCATAAAATAAATTATATCAATCAAATACAATATAATTAATAAAAATAATATTTTTTTTGAGAAATAATAAGAAAATTCACAAAAATAAAGAAAAAAATTAAATTTTAAGAGCAAACAAATATAAAATATAATAACCCTTACATCATTGAAAAGAGAAAAAAAATATTATTTTTTTGAGACTAAAATAAGATATGGGTTCCATTTAAAAAAATATAAGTTTGTGTTATATCTCGAAAATTTACGGATATAAAAAATTATTTTCTACGCCACTGGTTAGTTAATAAAAATATCTATCTTTTATATTTGAAACGTTTTTCTCAATTACCAATAGTTTAGAAGTTATTTGCAAAAGGAAAAATCAACAATATTCAGTTTTTCGTCATTATCTAGTGCCCTATGAAAATATTTGGAAAAGCAAAAGCACATTTGAGATGGCCTCCTAAACGCGTACAAAAAGTTCCATTTAACCGTCATCGTATCTCTTATAGTTCTCGAGATCCCAATGGTGGCACTTTTAAATGGGACACACTGTATTAATAAAATTTACAAGTATTTCTAAATTAATCTCTATTCCTTTTACGGAATTTGAAATTATTTGAAATAGTTGTAGTTCATTTTTATATCCTACGTTGGTATGATAATGTTTACATTAAATTTTATATGATCGAATATCTATCCTGTCACTATTGTCACTTGGTTGTCAGTTAAGTATTTGTGACTTGTGCTAATATACTATAGGGAAAATGAAATGGCAGAAGACTTACGTCATCGACGTGAAAAAAACCTTATAACGTGAAATATACCTTGTAGAAATTATTTATTTTTTAATACAGAAGAAAGAAAATACTAGTATTAAGAAACGTATATATTAATGAAATTTACAAGTGTTTCTAAGTCAATCTATATTCCTTTTACGGAATATAAAATTATTTGAAATAATTGTAGTTTATTTTTATAGCATACGCTGGCATGACAATGTTTACATTAAGGGCCGCTTCTACAATGCCTATTTATCTGAGGAATAAGTTTATTCTTGGTATAAATTTCAAATCTTGATTCTACAAGTTTATTTGAGACTATTCGTTAGTATAAACAGTTATTCCATAGATAAATTGGAATGTCAGATTATATTGTTCGCAAATAATTAGCATTATTTATTAGATTTGAGCAGTTTTAGTAATGGCTTATAATGATATTTATAATCTGCGTGTATTTGAATCAGATGATGATGAAGAAATAGTTAATTACATAGCGAGACCAAGAAGAGCTAAGCTAAAGTGTATGGTGAACGATACAATTATTTCGATGATCTAGATGACGGACAATTTTTTTATTAGGTTCAGATTACAAAAACCAACAGTTTTGCGTTTGTTAATTGAAATTGAGCGTCTTATCGAGTCTCCTACCGACAGCTATGTATTATTTTAATTATGTTTTTAATTCCTGACAAGTTTTTATTTTTTGTAGAAATTCAAATCTCGTATAATAAAAGATAATTTTCTTGCTTCCGCTAAAACAAATAGAGATATTACATCTAAGTTTTACTACCCGGCAGATAACGAATGTAAACTATTTTTCAGTGAACATTTAACCCAATATAATAATGACCTACTAAAAAAAACGCGAGAATATCTACGCACTAAAGACTATAAATACATTTGGACCAAGAACTGTAAAATACTTGCAAGGAAGAACGATAATTCAAAAATCATTAGCATTCACCGGGACGCGGATTTACTAAAATATTAGTGTATAATAGTGTTTCGGACAATTGCCAATTGTTCAATTTCGCATAAACTCCTCCCATCATATGTCTACATCTACATCACCTGGCTCCAACAACATCGTTGCCGATTCTATTCATAACGGATTTACCTTTGCACATATAAATGTGCGGTCATTGAACTCCTGTTTTTTGGATTTTAAAGATTTTGTGTTTAGTGAAAATTTTGATATTTTAGCTGTTACAGAAACATGGATATGCGACACCACTCCTTCTCATTTGTTTTTCATTGATGGGTACAATTTAGTCGATATACGTAGGTCTCATAAACGGGGGGGAGGTGTTGCATTTTATGTTCGAAGTAACATAAAATTTACAATTTTAGATACTAGTGGATTTAATTTGTTATGTGATAACATCGAATATTTATGGATTCAATTTAGTATTCACCAAAAGAAAATAATCTGTGGGGTAGTTTATAACCCGCATTCTAATTATTACAAAGAGTTAACTATTTTAGATTCCATAATTGCAGATTTTATCACTCAGTGTGATTTCTTGATGTATGCAGGAGACCTTAACGTGAATTTGTTCTCTAATGATACGAAATCTGATTTCGTTAATAATTTATTAAATGCTTATGGTACGCATCAATTAATTAATGAAATCACTCGCCCTGCTTCGAAATCATTGTTAGATGTGTTAGTAATATCAGATAAATCCTTATATGATTTTTCAGGTACTTTAGAATGTAATAATATCTCTGATCACAGTTGTGTCTTTTGTAAATTAATTTTTTCAAAACCTTCATCGAAAACCAATATTATTACATATAGAGACTTCAGCAAATTTGAGTCAGAAATGTTTATTGCTGACTGCAACAATGTACCGTGGTATAATGTACTGAAAATAAATAACATTGATGAAAAAGTAAGTTTTCTAAACAATAATATTATTAAATTATATGACAAACATGCACCAATTAAATCAGTGAGGTCCAATAGAACACCTGCTCCATGGTTCACTAACGTCATAAAAATAATGCAGACGAAAAGAAATAGGGCGCTTTTTCAAAATAAAAAACATAAGACTCCTGCGAAATATGAGTATTATAAACAGCTGCGTAATTTGACAACAAATGCAATAAGAAGGGAAAAGCAGGCCTATTTTGAAACAAATATTAATAACAATATTAAAAACTCTAGTGCTCTATGGGCAAACTTAAAACGAATAGGTGTAAATAGTCAGTCATCAAAAAACATTCCTGAATCTCTCTGCAATCCACAAAATTATGGCCAATATATTTCTGAAAAAGTGAACTGTGTAAATATAAATCCTTGTACTTTAGATTTCTTCTCAGAAAATAAATTTAATGGTTCAAATAACGAACAATTCAATTTCAAATGTGTGACTAAAGACAAAGTCAGAGAAATTATTTTAGACATAAAATCTAATGCGATTGGCGCAGATGGCATTTCACTGAAAATGATTCTTCTTCTTTTACCTTACATTCTTGATTACATTACGCATATCATCAATTCATGCATATATGAAAGTGTTGTACCTGAGGTTTGGAAGGTAGCTGCAATTAGGCCGATAGTTAAACAAAACAAATGCACAACTTTTGATGATTTAAGACCAATAAGCATTTTACCAACGATTTCAAAAGTTCTTGAAAGAGTATGCTGTGATCAAATTAAAGATTATGTCAATGAACAACAAATTCTACCAGTCGATCAGTCAGGTTTTCGGTCGGGCTACAGTACTAGTACATGTACATTAAATATTGTTGATATCTTACTAAATAACTTTGAAAAGTCAAAAACATCATTACTAGTACAAATTGATTTTTCCAAAGCATTTGATATGATTGATCACAGCTTATTACTTTTGAAGCTAAAATATTATAATTTCTCAGCTAGTGCAGTGTCATGGTGTGACAGCTATCTGAAGAATAGATCATATTATATAAATATGACTACAGAGCAAGGATGTCTAAATTCGAATCTGTTCCCTCTTGCACGTGGTGTTCCACAAGGGTCAATTTTAGGGCCGTTATTCTTTTTGATATTTGTTGCTGATATGCCATCCATTTTCAAATTTAGCTCAATTCATTCATATGCAGACGATACGCAAGTTATTGCAACACTAGACCAACTGTTCATTTGCGAACAATGCGCTTTAGTTAATAAAGAGCTAAATGAACTTGCTTTATGGGTTAGAAGTAACGGTCTTAAAATTAATACCGACAAATCATCACTTCTTGTTTTTAATGATTGCGGTAACCTTCCGGATATTGTACTTGATGGAACAGTACTTAAACGTACAGACCATACAAAAATTCTGGGGTTACATGTTGATCATAATTTAAATTTCAGTCATCATTTAAATGTTAAACTGTGTGCAGCCAGATTAAAACTGCGACAGTTGTTTCATTTAATCCACGATCTGAGTCCTGCAGTGAAACTGAAACTTATAAATACTTTGATCCTCCCATTGTTTGATTATTGTGCGTGCACTTACATTCCAAACCTCACACAAACGGATAAGCATAGAATAACGCTTTTTCAGAACTCATGTCTAAGATTTGCGTATCGAGTACGAAAGTATGATCACATATCGGCGTATCGCGCTAAATCACACATGCCATCTGTAGACAACCGTCTTAAATATTTATATTTATGTCTTCTACATAAAATTAATTTAACTGGTACTCCTACCTACTTATATAACAAATTCATACCTAAAGTTTACAATTACCAACTGAGAATCAAGGATTTATATATTGTTCCATCCTTCAGAAAATCTAAATCTAAAAATTCATTTTCCTATTTGGCCCCATATTTATACAATAACGTACCCGATCATCTCAAAGTGCTCACTCTAAATTGTTTTATAAAGCAGATTAAACCCCTAATAGAGTATTAAGTTTGCTTAATGCCTCAATGTATGCCAACAAATGTGATCATGTAATGTTTTTATGTTAGTATATTTCCACGTCATATCCTTAATTCTGTTGTATGTATTGTGTAATAATGTGTCTACTAGCTATATATGTTTATCTAATTATCATTGTATGGTTAGGTGGAAGAGCAGCTTAGGCTGAACCTCGCCTTTGATTCTAAATCAATAAAGTTCATTATTATTATTATTATAAGTCATTCCATAACTCCCGTAACAAAAATTCTTCTTGCACTTAGATTTTACGCTGTAGGCACAATGCTTATTGCCTTGCGGATTTTTCTGGAGTTAGCAAAACTTCAGCGTGTATGATTGTAAGAACTGTATCTGAGGCACTTGCATTGCAAGCAGAACGATATATTTATTTACCTAGAACACAAGAAGAGAAAGAACGGACTGTTCTACGGTTTTATCAAATAGCACGATTTCCTAATGTTATAGGTGCCTTGGATTTAGGGTTGCCAACTTTACAAAATTACAGAAAAGGACATTTTTCGGCCATCTGTTTATGAATTGTGTAGGATTTAAAATTTACGAGAAAAAATGCGCCGCAGACGATTTTTTGAAAATTTTCAAGGTCAAACGTGTTTTAATGCAAGATAATATAGATTTTCTTTACAATATTGCAAATTTAACAAATAAAAAAACTTAAAATCTATAGTTTATGAAGAAAACTAGTAAAACACAATAAGATAACCTTAAAATGTTAACTGCCAATATCTGATTTTACATTTTAATTTTTTAAACTGACGAAACAGTTATTTAGGGCTAGTAAATTATAATAAAATATTAACGAGGATGAGAGGGGGTATTCCACTCAATTTTTTTTATTATTTTAAATAAAAATTCATTCAGTTTTGAATCAATTCATAGTATTAAAAAATCTTAATTGTTCCTAGTTTAACAGTATTTTATTTTCGAGAAATCAGTGTAACGTCACATTTCCCCTGTACTTGTCTTTCTCACACACGCTGCTGTGAGTACGCTGCAAGAGAAAGATAACAATTGTATGACGTCAATTTTCCCGTTTTAGCAAATGTGAAATATCTCGTAAAGTAATTATTTAAAAAATGTTTTCTTTGTTTTAACTATTATTTATTGAGCCATACTTTATGTTAAATTGATTTTTTTTTAATTTTTATGTTATGGTGGAATACTTCATTAACAAATTTGACAAGTCAACACTAGTTAACCCTACACATCAATAATTCAAAAATTCTATCGTTATTTCATTACATTATATAAAATGTGAAATAATTATTTCATTTTCATGTTTATAATAAGAAAAATATTAATAACAAAATTTACTATAAAAGGACAAATCGCGTCCTTTCCTGGTTTAAAAAAGGACAAGGACAAAATATGCTCAAAAAAGGACTGTCCTTTCCAAAAAAGGTCAGTTGGCAACCCTACTTGGATTGTACACACGTGAAAATACAGTCACCTAGTGGAAAGTTATGTTTACATAAACAGATTGACGTTTGATCTTAAAAATCTTAGGTTAAACGACAATTTTACAAGTACCAATATAGCCAACGTTGCAGTATTATAGCATAAACTAGGAATAACAAACCAAAGAATAAATATATCTTGTAGAACATTTACAATTATATTCAGAGTATAAAATTAAAGAATTATTTATCCATGGAATAGCTATACCTGGCCCTTAATCTTATATCGATCGAATATCGATCTGTCACTATTGTCACTTGGTTGTCAGTTTTCTCTGCGTTAAGTATTTGTAACTTGTGGTACAGTATTACATGTCTGTTTTAATAAGTAAAATTCTATAATACATTGATAATAAAGCCCAAAGCTTTAATAAAGTAATTTCAGAAATTAACCATGAATATTGTGAAGTATTTGAACGGGAATTGTTCAATGATGGGCCATTAATTCTGTTGAAAGCATCGACCTTTAAACTAATGGACCAAGTGTCTCCTATTCTTTTATTGTTAGAATAATGCTCCAACATGAAAGGATAGAAATATATATTCTGTCCTTCAACAGTACGGAAGTATATTGCGCATACGTTCGTACTTATTGTACATCTTTTTCAGCCATATATAAACCTCTATACATCGCTCTCTATCACTAAATAGTTGTCAAAATCTACATTTGACGTTTCGTAACTGTCTATTATTTGCTTTTTTGGAGAACATTTACAATTATTTCTGTCAATATATACGTGTATGTGTTGCGAGGTGTGTATGCGACAAAATAATGGGGAAACGGAGTATTTCATGTAGTCAGCAGTACGTACAGGGTACAGCTGTGTCATTTCATATGTAAGGACTTATTAATTATTACTTGTCCCCTATAATATAATATGTATGTAATATATTGTATTAAAAATATATAATGAATCTAATTATGCACAAAAAAAATTAAATCTATACTCTTAGCGATTACGCACCACGTATAACAAGTTAGGGACAAATCAAATTTTTATTTTGCAGCGTTTTCTTAACTTCCGTATTGTTGAAGGATAGAGATACTGTGTCTGCACCGTTATGGTGGGACAAATGTTTTGCTCGTACGCTGCATCTATTAGTTCAAAGGTCGATGGTTGAAAGCCATTCGAAAGGTATTTTGTTCAAATATTTCTTTTGTTATAAATCTTTAATTATGTATTTTTAGAGACCAAAAGATGCCCTGCAAATAAGCAAATCTTGAAAAGAATATATTGGGCCCGTGTCAGAATGACAACTAGTAATTATGTACATAACTTAAAAATGTCAGAAATTTTAATTCAAAATTTCAAAATTTTCTAAGATCACCTGGTTTTATTTTCATAAATTTTGGAAAAATTCCACTACTTTTGCACTTTTTTAGGAAAATACCTGGTTTCTTTGTCACCAAGAGTGTGGACTTTACTTGGCAAGTTAAATAAATCACATGAAATTGGAAACTCAGTAAATTTGGAATGAAAAATAATGACATGATTACTAGCTGTCATTCTGTCACGGGTCCCTCATATCTGCTTGTCAAGAAATACCAACAAAGTCACATGACTGCTCGCGCCTTATAAATTAGTATCCCAAGTAAACTTAGTAGTATATGACGTCATTACTTTAGGGATATTTTTTGATGACGTAAGTCTTCTGCTATTTCATTTTTACCATATAACACACCCTCAATAATATTGCCTAAAGCTTGTCATGAACTATTTCAAACAGGAATTGTGGGCCATTAATTGAAAGCCGTTCAAAATGTAAATTTTTCAAATATTTCTTTTATTGTCAATCTTTAATTAAATTATGTATTTTTAGAGAGGTACAAATACCCTACAAATAAGCAAATCTTGACAAGAAGATTGGGCACTCGTGTCAGACTGACAGTGACAGATATTTATTTATTTATCTCCCAAAACAGGATACAAAAGTATCCAAAAAACATGGGAGATAGTACAAAACAAAACAAAACTATAATGGCGAGAACAGATATACAATGTGTCCCATTTAGAGGTGCCACCATGGGGATTTCGAGAACTAAAAGAGATACGATATCGGTTAAATGGAACTTTTTGTGCGCCTTTGGGAGGCCATCTCAGATGTGCTTTTGTTTTTCCAAAAAAATTGTTATAGGGCACTAGATAATGACGAAAAACTGAATATTGTTGATTTTTTCTTTCTCAAATAACTTCTAAACTATTAGTAATTGAGAAAAACATTTCAAACATAAAAGATAGATATTTTTATTAACTAACCAGTGGGGTACGAAATAAATTTTTATATTCGTAAATTTTCGAAATATAACACAAACTTATATTTTTTTAAATGGAACCCATATCGGATTTTAGTATCAAAAAAATAATTATTTTTTTCTCTTTTCAATGATGTAAGGGTTATTATGTATTATATTTGTTTTGCTCCTAAAATTTAATTTTTCTCTTTATTTTCCTGAATTTTCTTATTATTTCCCAAAAAAACATTATTATTTTTATGAATTATATTGTATTTGATCAAAATCATCTATTGTAAATTTAATACAAAACAAGGAAAACATAATAAGGCAAAACAAATATAAAACATAATAACCCTTACATCGTTGAAAAGAGAAAAAAATATTTATTTTTTTGAGACTAAAATCAGATATGGGTTCCATTTAAAATAATATAAGTTTGTGTTATATCTCAAAAATTTACGGATATAAAAATTTATTTCGCACGCCACTGATTAGTTAATAAAAATATCTATCTTTTATATTTGAAACTTTTTTCTCAATTATTAATAGATTAGTTGTTATTTAAAAAAGAAAAAATCAACAATATTCAGTTTTTCGTCATTATCTAGTGCTCTATGAGAATTTTTGGAAAAACAAAAGCACATCTGAGATGGCCTCCCAAAGGCGCACAAAAAGTTCCATTTAACCGACATCGCATCTCTTATAGTTCTCGAGATCGCAATGGTGGCACCTCTAAATGGGACACACTGTATAAATGTATAATATAAACTATACAGTAACATATAAATACAAATATTTCGAAATAAAGAAGAAAAATATAACATTTCTTAATTCAACATATTATAAATAACATTTCTGTAGTCTATAAATGAACAATTGAAAATATCAAGTTCATTTAAACATTTGTTTTCCATATCATTGTAAATGAAACATAGTCTTCTAATTGGATCTTTAAGTTCATAATTATTTCGTAACACGGGGATGTAAAAAGTTTTAAAAGAACGGGAATGCAATCGAGGTACGACAAAACCAATTTGATTAAGGGCTGAATTATCATCGACCATATTATGTATTAGTTTAAAAAGATATAAACATGAATATATCACAAGTCTGTCCACAATTGTACACATGCCGAAAGTGGATAAAGCAGCGGAGTAACTATATGATGAAGAATTGAATGAAGATGAAATTTTACGTGAGCAATATCTGACAAACTTCCGCTGTACCCATTCAATTCGATTACAATATATATCATAAATTGGGTTCCAAACAATGTGACAATATTCAAGCCTAGACCTTACAAAACAATTATACAAAGAAATAAGAGTATTTGGATTAATGAAGCAATGTGAATTTCTAATCACGAATCCTAAATTTCTATATGCACTATTAATTATGTAATTATAATGATTAATTATAAATAATGAATATTAATCATGTACATAAATTAAATTTGTCAAATATTTTAATACAAAATTTCAAAATTTTCTAAGTTCACGTGGTTTCTTTGTCATCAGGAGTGTGGACTTTATTTGGCGAGTTAAATAAATCACATGAAATTGGAAAACCATGAAATTTGGAATGAAAAATAATATGACATTTGGCATCTACGTATAATATTACTATTACTGTTTCTTCTAAATTCATTCTTTTGACCTCGGATTTTCGCCAAACATTTCCAGATTGTCTTCATCACTAGAAGAAAATTCCCCCGATTCATACGACTCTTCACATGAAAATTCGTCAATCATATACACAACAAAAAATGACGCTTTCACTTCCAAATTACAAGGTTAATTTGTAAAAAAAACAGCTGACCAAAATCGTATAACTGCGCAAACTCGAACCGTTAATCAGAAGATAAACCACCTGAAATTGGAAAAACATGAAAATTGGAAGGAAAAATGATGACGTTTGTCATTCACATTACTGTCATTCTGTCACGGGTCCCCATATCTGCTTGTCAAGAAAGACCAACAAAGTCACATGACTGCTCGCGCCTTATTATCCCATGTAAACTTAGTAGTATATCCCTAAAGTAATGACGTCATATACTACTAAGTTTACATAGGATACTAATTTATAAGGCGCGAGCAGTCATGTTACTTTGTTGGTCTTTCTTGACAAGTTTAGGTTAGTGTTCTGTGTTGACAAGCAGATATGGGGACTTGTGACAGAATGACAGCTAGTAATATAAATGACAAATGTCATCATTTTTCATTCCAAATTTCATGATATTTTCCAATTTCAGGTGGTTTATCTTCTTACTAATGATTCGAGTTTGCGCAGTTATACGATTTTGGTCAACTGTTTTGTCAAAAATTAACCTTGTTATTTGGCGTCATTTTCTGTTATATATATGATTGACGAATTTTCATTTGAAGAGTCGTATGAATCGGGGGAATTTTCTTCTAGTGATGAAGACAATTTGGAAATGTTTGGCGAAAATCCAGGGTCAAAGAATGAAAATTATTTAGAACAGTAATAGTAATCATGTACATACATAGATGTCAAATGTCAATATTTTTCATTCAAAATTTCAAGTGATTTATGTAACTCGCCAAGTAAAGTCTACGCACCTGGTGACAAAGAAACCACGTGAACTTACAAAATCTTTATATTTTGAATTAAAATTTATGACATTTGTAAGTTATGTACATGATTACTAGCTATCATTCTGAAACAGGTGCCCATATCTGCTTGTAAAGATTTGCTTATTTGCAGGGCATTTGCTTCTCTCTAAAAATACATAGTTTAAACATTGATAACAAGAGAAATATTTGAAAAAAAAATACCTTTTGGGCAGCTTTCAACGGAATTAATGGCCCACAATTCGCATTCGAAATAGTTCATGACAGGTTAGTTTTTGAAATTGCTTTTTTAAGCTTTAGGCATTATTATGAATGTAAACTGACAACCAAGTGACAATAGTGACAGGATAGATATTCGATCGATATAAAATTTAATGTAAACATTGTCATGCCAACGTACCGGTATAAAAATGAACTACAATTATTTCAAATAATTTCAAATTGCGTAAAAGAAAAAGAGATTAACTTAAAAATACTTGTAAATTTCATTGATATATACGTTTCTTAATACTAGTATTTTTCTTTCTTCTGTATTTAAAAATAAATAATTTTTACAAGTTATATTTCATTTTATAAAGTTTTTTTCAGATCTATGACGTAGGTCTTCTGGCATTTCATTTTTACTATACCATATCGTTAGTAAAATGCCAAACCCACGAATGTATTATTTCTGTCAAATTGGTATATTCGAGAAAATTAAGTTTTAATATTTCATTAAACATATAAAATTGGTTTATCTATTCTGATAACTTGTTTTTGTACTATTATAATAAAAGTAGTTTTATTTATGTAATCAGTAACAAATATTTTAAAAATTATATAATTTTGAATTGTTTTAGGCACATTCGTTGTTTTAGCATATCGTGATATCCGATAAAGTTTCAAATCGCGTAATTAAAGTTAAATAAATACACAAGTTTATATGTTTATCATAGTATTTATTTATTAATTATAAAATACTTATATTAATTATACATTTACAAAAGAAACTATAACTTCAGTTAGTAATATCTATGAATTATAAACTGAAAAATATTTTTTTTAAATCATTCAATGTTAGTATTACTCTCAGATTCTTCGTCTTCGTTGGGTTCTGCTAATTTGTCCCGTACGAATGTGACACATTCGTTTGAATCTTTTATATCCTATTAAATTCACTTCATGCCAAAATCCGTAATGTGCCACATTCGTTTTTATCTTATACTCATTATAAATTTTGCCAAATGCCAAATACACTAATGTGGCACATTCGTTGTTTAAGCAAGTTGTCATATAATAAACCTTTTAAATTCGTGTTTTAATAGACCGTAAAACTGGTGTTTATTTCATCTGAAAACATTCGTGCCTTTGGCATACCAATCTATGTACAAAAAGAAATATTTTGAAGCACAAACATCAAAATCGACAAATTTGCACATTTGTAGTTTTGGCATTTTACTAACGATAACTATTTAAATAAACAAAATGATGTGTCAGTTGCAGTGTCGGTTTTACATAAATTTTGCCCCTAGGCTAAAACATTTATAGCGCCCCTTATAATGTTTAATAAATAATTAGGCTATGTATATGAGTGGAAAACGAAAAATTATACTTTTTATAGTACTTTATTTATTTTCTGTACATGTATAATTTAAGAAAAGAATAACAACCTTAAAGTAAATAAATTGTACAACATAAAATAATATATTCTTCCTGGTATTCCACAAGACTCTATACTGAACATAGAGTGTGGGACACTGTATAGTATATCTGCTTGCACACAAGTCACTTTTCACTTTTAATCCATTTAAAATTTTGCGTCCGGTGCAAAGCCAACTTTACGCTACTATTTTTCTGTAATTTTTTATTGTGAAATTTATTGTTGCAGGTGGTTTTAAAACTGAAGAAGATATGGCAAACACATTAATAAAACTGAATGGTAAAGGTTGTTTAGGAGTAGCGTTTAATGATGTAGAGATGCTACCAAAACACCTAAAATACAGTCTGCGAGGCCCTTCTGGAATAACTTTTAATTATACGATGATTTCTAATCCTATAAATGAAACCTGTACGTATATTTGAAAGCAAATTTTTGCGTAATTCATAAAACTTTTTCTTTCCTCTTTCTATATACATTTGAATGCTAAAAGATTGTCACATTTTATTCACTCATTTTTTTAACTAATTAATAAATAAATTATAAATATTTTACCATAAAATATTTCTAGGAAGTCTAATAATAGATTAAACATGTTATAATAATAATTATATACAGTCATTCAAAAAAGTCTCCGTACGACAGTAGTTTTAATGTATTTTAGGAAAAATAGCAGTCTAAAACCCAATATATTTAATTTCCTTTTAATCCAAAATGAAAATCAGTATATTACGTTATTATAAATATAAAATAAACAAATAATTTATTAATTTATTTATATTATGGGGTAAACATTGAAAGTATTCATAATTTCATGACAAAAAAGTCTCCGTACGATAACCAAAACATTTAAATAATAAACCATTTATTTATATTTCATAAAGAAATATAATATTTGGAGGGTTTTCCTTTAGTTCTTCCACCAGTAACTAAGCGATGAGTCATTGAATCTACCAAATTTTTGGTCACCGATGGCATTATATTCTGCAATTTTACTTGTAATTAATTTGAAAGTCTTTTTTGCTTTATATTCTTATTTATTTTAAGAATTTTCCGCACTTTCTCAATTTGGTTAAAGTCCGGAGACTGTGAGGAATGATTAAGCATATTTTTAGTGTTATACAGTACAAATTCTCTTATAGACTCGAATTTTTTGTCAAATTTTTCTGATGCATGAAATTAAAATTGTCTGTTAAGAATTTCAAATTAATTACAAGTAAAATGGCAGAATATAATGCCATCGGTACCCAAAACTTATATTTCTTATGGAACATAAATAAATAGTTTATTATTTAAATGTTTTGGTTATCATACGGAGACTTTTTTGTCATGAAATTATGAATACTTTCAATGTTTACCCCATAATATACATAAATTAAGTAAATTATTTGTTTATTTTATATTTATAATAACGTAATATACTGCTTTTTATTTTGGATTAAAAGGAAATTAAATATATTGGGTTTTAGACTGCTATTTTTCCTAAAATACATTAAAACTACTGTCGTACGGAGACTTTTTTGAATGACTGTAATTATTAGAATAATTTGACAATATTTAAATTTAATAGCGTTTATCATTTTCACTGGGAGCCACTATATAATAGAAAATTTATGTAATGAACTACTCATAGATCATAAAATTCGTAAAACATGAAATTTGAAAGGAAAGAAAATTTAAAAAGAGGGTTCCTAAAGTGAAGTGGGAAAATAATAATAATATTTCATTTAAATTTAGTTCAATCAATCCCTAGAAGATTACAAACTGTATTTAAAAATAAGGAGTTCGCTACAAAATATTGAACATAATGTAGCCTATTCAAAGAAACACAGTCATAAAGGTTGCTACGGATATAAAAATTATTATCATAATGACATTTGTAACAATTTTTATGAATTTGTCAATTCAGAAGCAACGTCGTTATTGTAGTTGTTATGTTAACAATCTTTGCAAATAATACTTGTGAACAAACCAGACTATTTGACATAAGCTAACATCATTATACAAATATGAACCTAATCTAACCCTAATCATATCTGTCAAAGCTTTATTTATTTTTAAATTAATAAGTTGCTACTAAACTTAAAATGCAAACGTTCTCCCAAAACAACTAAAGAACAATATGATATTTATGTGTCGCTTTTGGAATCTTCTAAATTATTTAAAACGGGTATGAATCTACAAAAAATACGTGAAAAGGTTTTAATACCGTGAGTATTTTTTAACGTGAAACATTGGGTTTGTCATATCCATAGTTACGACTTGACATTAGATTGACAGCAATGTATTTGCCCGTTCCATTTAAAATGAAACATAGGGAAAGAATTTGACATTTGATAAGACGTCAATAGAGGTTAATTTTGTTTAAATAATTATACCTGCATTCTAAATTAAAATTAGTTGTAGAAAAAATATAGTGTGCACCTTGTGCCCGAGTGGTTTTCTGACTCGGCTAAATTTCTTACAATATTTAAATATAATACTTCTGTCAAATTCATTTCCCATGTGTCATTTTAAATGAGACAGACAAATACATTGCTGTCAATCAAATGTCAAATTATAACTTATAGGTAAAACGGTTATCTGTGATATTGACAAGATGTCATTAGAGGTTAATTTTGTTTAAATAATTATACCTGTTTTCTAAAAATTAAATTTAGATGTAGAAAAAATACTGTGTGCACCTTGTGCCCGAAATATGTTTAGTGTTCTCGAGTGGTTTTCTGACTCCGCTAAATTTCTTACAATATTTAAATATAATTCTTCTGTCAGATTCGTTCCCTATGTTTCATTTTAAATGAATCGGGCAAATACATTGCTGTCAATCAAATATCAAGTCGTAACCATGGATATACAAACCCAATGTTTCATGTTAAAAAATCTGTTGTGGCCAGCACAAGACCTCTCGCCATTTTCATATTAGGCTATATAAGTATTGTATTGCACTTCGCTTTCCAACCGTCGTTTTATAACAAAATCTTACAGAACATTACCCAAATATTATTTCTTACTATATTTAGCATGTCTTCTGCACATATGTAATTCAAATTATATCTATTTTTCATTGTATGAGGAAGTTTCTAAATGTCAAATATTGTTCCAATTCATTAACCAGATTGGCGGTATTTCTGATAGATATATGCATTTTACCACAATTTTACCTATAATTTCAAATATTTAATTAATAAAAGAATAAGAAAAGTTAAATATACTTCCCAGGAAAAGCTATCAGAATGTCACTAAAACTGTTGATATTTGACAATGACATATGTCATGTTATAAACATTGGAATTTGTCAACTGGTTTCCTTAGTGCCTTGGCCTCTGCGATTAGTATACTCTATAAATTATAGAGTCTTTATCTCTAAATCTATACAAGATATAATAAAAATTTTAAGTGTATTAGATGGAGAATTTTATGTTCTTCAATATTTAATAAAAAAAACTCCCAAAAAATTATATTTAGAAGAATTTTTCTAAGAAACTACTACTTCCGGTTGTTCAATTGTTACCAAAACCTTTTCAGCTCTTCCCAGGAATGTCAGATTGAGGAAACTGCAGTTAAATATTTTTTAAGTCTTATAGTTTTTGAGGAATCGTGACTACAACATCCAGACATACATACATACACACACACACACACACATACATCCACACACACACACACACAGACATCATTTTAAAAATGTTATAATCGGATTGTAGGGACCTTAAATCGTGCTTATTCAATAAAATCTGGATATGCGAATTTTAGCATGAATCCAATACCTCTCTTAGCGAGAGGTAAAAATACTCACGGTATATATCTTTTTAATTAATATATAACAGAAACAGCAAGTATTTGCACTAAAAAAAAATAATACTAACAAAGTTTTGAGGAATACTATTTTTAAAGAAATAATTCCTAAAAAGTGACTTTCTTCCATGGCAGTTCTTATGATCATTTGTATGTCGAAGCAAGATCTATACGTATAATAAACTGCATTCTGCTAAGAAATAAAAACATTATTTGGCAGAAATTAATAATATTTGATTGGTATAACCTATCACATATCAAATATTACAAATAACAACGTGATAACAACCATAAATACATAGTTTTAGCAGTCGTTATGATAGAGACTGTCAAAGCCGTTAACAATTGTTGACGGTAACCACGTGCAGTACTGAGAATATCAAATTTGATTTTAACAATCTTTCTAGTACATAACAACCATAAAGACCATAACGACTATGTAAATATTGAGTTCTGAATAGGCCCCAATATTTAGTTAAATTTATTATTATTTATTAGTTGTATGATTGTATTCTATTTACTCCACTGACCCTGTATTACAAGTAAATTAATGACTCATAGCATAAAAGAATAAAAGTAAACAAACTTGTTAAAACTTGTATTCTTGTATGCTACTATAAGTAACTATACCGAGAGTTTATTTTATCAGTAAACATGGGGTATATCATTGCCATAGTTACGGTATGAATGTTTGACAGCAATGTATTGAAGCGTTTATTTTATGAGTAAACATAGGCGTTTAACATGGGAAGCAGTTTTTGGTAAATACAAAGGTCTGTCAACAGATCAAGCTATACTATTGCACATGATAATAGTACATTACATCTTGTATGTTATTTAATATTAATTACTTTAATAATATTGCAAAAATTATAATTAATTGTAAAAATTGACAAATAAATAATTGTTTCACTTTTTTATTATTCAATTTAACTAACTGTAAAAGCTATGAGACGTTCAAAGCATAACATGAAGGTTAATCAGGTGCAATAACGCATAATTATCGTTAATGGACAATACAGTTGTTTACTTCTGTTAAAAAGGGTTAGGCACGAGGGGTAAACCACTATTAAAATATTTGCACACTTTGCTTAAAATCTCTATAAAATCTTTGTAAAGTTACATAATATATCTTAAAATATTTAAATTGTCTTATAAAATCAATAAAATTCTTAAAACATTAAAATCTGTAAAATTTTATATAAATTCTGTACAATCTCACTTAAAATCTTAAAAGGCTGGGGTAACAGACCTGCGCAGTTCTTACTGTTTACATATGTATCATGTGGGTCGTAACAAGCTTTTTCCTTTGCGTTATTAATTGTTCTATTGTGTATTTGCTCAGAATTTAAATTATTATATACAGGATGTCTCTTAAATAGGGGGACATGGCTTAACCACAGATTCCTGAGGCTAAAATAAGACGATTTAACCAAACTTGCTTCTACCGGAAAATGTACCGATTAGCCAGAAATCTGGCTTTTGTCTCTCTGTGTAATTTGTGATATCTGTTACAGTTCACACAGAAAAAAATAAAATCTTAGTGTCTGCACTGCTAAAATTTAAAATAAATTTAATCTAGCAGTCTATCCAAATGTCAAACAAGTAATTTTTAATGATAGTAACAATTGTTTTACGGGTTGTCAAAAATTTTCTTCGCAATATTCTAAAATTAGTAACATCCGTGTGTTCGGCCTAATAGTATTTTACTACCATTATTATAAATAAGACGATTACATATCTTAGCTTACTTCTTAAAAGTTATGGTCTAATTAATGTTGGGAGACCTAAGTTTCATACACTAGTGGTTTACTAATAATAACAAGTATTACCTTAAAAGATAACTTATAACCATATAAACTGTCATACCAAATTTCATCCAAATCGAATAAAGTGTCCGAATATTATAAGCAAAATTAATTTTTATTCGAAGAACTTTGAAGCAGAATTCTGGCTAAATGGTACACTTTCCGGTAGAAACAAGCACTGAAATATATACTAACTGGAATGCGCGTACGAACCGTGACTGTGAAGTATATTGAAAGCCTGCTGCTGGAGTAGTCGGCAAACATCGAGACAGTTCGTGAGTAGACGGAAACCTGCTGCTGGAGTAGTTGGCAAACATCGAGACAGTTCGTGAGTAGACGGAAATTATTTCGTGTGGCGCATGTTTAAATAAATGAAGCATAATATGAAAACAAAGCGATCAGCTATGATACGAGTTATTCGGCTAGGTGCTAGGTTCGGTTCGGCACGAACGTGCGCGAACAGGACCAGCCATTATTGTTCAATGAGCTTCAGTGCAGCGTACGCTGATAGGTAGAGCATGCGAGTTCCAGTTAGTATATATTTCAGTGGAAACAAGTTTGGTTAAATCGTCTTATTTTAGCCTCAGGAATCTGTGGTTAAGCCATGTCCCCCTATTTAAGAGACACCCTGTATTATACACTTGTTCGAAGTTCAAAGTCAACTGCATACTTATAATTAACACCTGTTCGGAAGTCGCCAACATCAAAGATTTTTTTTTTTTTTGTATTTTAGGTAAAATCACAATTTCCACGGTAAGCAAAATTTTCCCACGCTCAACTGCCCCCATACCTACTTACCGGTCACTGTCCCGTGTATTATTTATAATGCATATTTATTTGAATTGATACTATAATTTATTTTTAATTTGCAGATTATAAATATTACTTCGAATCTGGATTTCTTGCCGCTCAATTTGCTGTGGACACATCTTTTATAAAATATTTATCTGGAGCAAATAATCCCTCTACCCAAGTTTATACTCAAAGAATGCCATATCCTCCGTATCGTTGGAGGAATACGAGACAAATGTTTCATAGTTTAAATATTATTGTCATGTGTATAATCTTTGCCATTTTGCTTATAATCGCGCTTTTTGTTAATGACATTGCATTTCAAAAAGTATCTGGATTGCACGTATGTAGAAATAAATATTTAATTTTCACACTTATTCACATCATATTATGAAACAATTTTAAAATATTAAGTACCAATATTATAGTTTTGGTTTCATTTTTAAGTTTATTAACTTGATGATCTAGTAATAAAAGGCTGAAAATGCCAGATAACAAATATTATTTGTTTAACTAGGCACTAAAATACCAGATTTACAGCAGAGACCGAATACTGCCGAAGCTGTATATTTGTGTTGAGTTGAACTTATTTTTTACCGGTTTTAGAATTAATATTAATTTAGTATTTTGAAATTATTAAAATATCTTTCAGAACTCATATTATTAATTGGAAAAATACTAACTTTTTTAGTTTATATTCTGTATTTTTTATTTTTAACCCAACGTTTCGGCACCATAAACTGGTGCCTTCTTCAGGGGATACATTGACATAAATATGTTAAAAAACAATAATAACAAGTAACCAAGGTAACAAGACATATTCATAAATGTTACCTTTTTTATGTATACAATTTTCTAGACAATACCGGGAGTTTATTTTATCAGTAAACATAGGGTATATCATTGCCATAGTTACGGTATGAATGTTTGACAGCAATGTATTGAAGCGTTTATTTTATGAGTAAACATAGGCGTTTAACATGGGAAGCAGTTTTTTGTAAATACAAAGTGTCCGGCTAAATATCTAACCATGCTATTGAACATGATAATATTATATTACATCTTGTACATTATTTAATATTAATTACTTTAATAATATTGCAAAAATTGCAATAAATTGTAAAAATTGTGAAATAAATAATTGTTTCAGTTTTTTATTATGCAATATGAAAATATTTACAAATATCTCCGTGGCGCAGTGGACATAACAGTAGCGTCCGAAATTTTTGGTTGGGATTCGATTCCCCATTAGGGTAATTATTTTATTTTTTTTTACATAAAAATTGTTGAACTTTTAAAAATCAGTTTATATTTTCATATTACAATCATTTAAAAATAATAATAACATTGTAATAAATAAAGAGAAAATGATTGAGAATAATTGATTACAATAATCAAAATATTGATGTAATAACAATGCGTTGTGTTTTATTTGATAAATACAGTAAAGACATAATATCTACACAAATTTATTATATTTCAGTTATTTTTATTAATATCAAAGGAAATACAATGCATTGTTATTGCATCAATATTTTGATTATTGTAATCAATTATTCTCAATCATTTTCTCTTTATTTATTACAATGTTATTATTATTTTTAAATAATTGTAATATGGAAATATAAACTGATTTTTAAAGTTCAACAATTTTTATGTAAAAAAAAAATAAAATAATTACCCCAATGGGGAATCGAACCCCAACCAAAAATTTCAGACGCTACTGTTATGTCCACTGCGCCACGGAGATATTTGTAAATATTTTCATATTGCATAATAAAAACCTGAAACAATTATTTATTTCACAATTTTTACAATTTATTGCAATTTTTGCAATATTATTAAATTAATTAATACTAAATAATGTACAAGATGTAATGTACTATTATCATGTTCAATAGCATGGTTAAATTTTTAGCCGGATACTTTGTATTTACAAAAAACTGGTTCCCATGTTATACGCCTATGTTTACTCATAAAATAAACGCTTCAATACATTGCTGTCAAACATTCATACCGTAACTATGGCAATGATATACCCTATGTTTACTGATAAAATAAACTCTCGGTATATGCATGCCCAGTAATAACATGGACGGCGAACATGCATCTTCTTAGGAAAAAATCTCCTTTTGCCAGAGGAAAAACCGTCCCAAAAACTGGCAGAGAAGTGATCTGTATAACTCAGAGACGCTTTATCGGTAGCGAAATACCGCAGCCGTACTCTTTGTAAACAGATGTTAGAAAAAGTTTATAAAAATTGTATACATATTACAAATTACAACATAATTTAATATTGGAAGCCATGCGCGACTAAGTTCTAATCCGTCACTATGATTGAGATTGATATTTCTTGTTTTATAAATCTCAATGGTTTCTCTAATTAATCTGTTGTTAAGTCGAGAAGGTCTTGCAATAATTTTAGTATCTTCAAATTTAATTTGGTGGAATTCTTCCAAGGCATGTTCTGCAACGGAGGATTTCTCAGTCTGGTTCAATCTGATCGATCGATGATGTTCGCTCAATCTTGTAGAGACAGTTCTACCAGTCTGGCCGATGTAAACTCTCCCGTAGACACATGGAATTCTGTAAATCCCTGATGATTGAAGAGGGATGACGTCTTTCACTTGTTTCAACATATGTCGAAGTTTAACATATGGTGAAAACGAAATCTTCATGTTCTTCTTACGAAGAATTCTACCAATCTTGTCCGTTACGTTTTTAACATAAGGAAGCGATGCATATAATACGTTCCTTTCTTCTTAATTGTTTGTTGTTCTATTTGCTTTTTTTTAACATATTTATGTCAATGTATCCCCTGAAGAAGGCACCAGTTTATGGTGCCGAAACGTTGGGTTAAAAATAAAAAATACAGAACATAAACTAAAAAAAGGTAGTATTTTTCCAAATATTTTGAAGGTTATCGCCATTGCTATGCGTTTGTTGTACGGCTGCTATGCGTTTGTTGAACGGTTGCTATGTAAATAGCAACAACAGGCCGTAAAAATAATTTTACTGCCTAGGAAGTGAGATATTTGATAGACTATTAGCATCAATAAATCGCACATTTAATGCCAATCGGAAAAAATGTACAGTAAGGAAAGATGATGCGTTCATCGTCACCCTACCACCCTTCCAATCTTACAAGAGTACAGCTGAAAGGAGTGGGAGGGTGGAAGCCTGAGCCATAATAATAATAATAATAATAATAATAATAATAATAATAATAATAATAATAATAAATTCTTTATTAATGGTTGAAAAAAAAATACACCATTAAGGACGAGGTTCAGCTAAAAGCTGTTCTACCACCTAACCCAATTTACAAGAAAAACGACATGTAAATAATATTAAAAGTATAAAGACAGTATGAAGAAGCAGTAACAATTATAATAATATAAAGACTTAGATACATTTTGAAAACTTTAATTTCTGCTTGAAAGTATTGACAGATAAAACTTTCAAACCTGAAGTTAACCTTCATAACACCAAGCGGGGTACAAATGTACCCCAGACATATACAGGGTGTCTCAATAAGCTTGCTCACTATTGGTAACTTTTTTATTTGAAGAGATACGAGGTTAGTTAAATGAGCAAAATTGTGCTATTTTATATTAGAAAATTGGTCATGTAGACAAAATAAAAATTGTGTCAGCGGTTCTCAAAATATGGGACAATATATATATTTTTTAAATGGAACCATATATTTTTTACTATATTATTGGAAAGAGTATTTTTTTCTCTTTCCAATAAGGTAATGTTGTTTATGTACAATTTTTTCAAATAAACGAGTTATTTACGATTAAAAATTTAAATTTTGTAAACTATTTTACTAGTTTTTTAGTCAAGTAAGCCATGGAAACAATTGATTCTTTGTTTTTTGACGTTTAATAATTTCTCCCGTAAAGTTCTCTGTGTTTAATAATGTTTAATAACTATACAAATGAAGAAAAGTTAGATATGATCGTGCTATGTGGAACGTTATATCTAGACACCAGTTACGTAGAACGGTCGGCTCTCTTTCCAAAAGAGTTTAAATGTGCGAAAGAAATAATGGCTTTCAATTTGAATATTTTCTTTGTTTTGTTACTACTGTAAAATAAATTGATAAAATAAAAATTTTATAAAAGGCAATTGTTTCCATAGTTTACTTGACCTAAACTAATAAAATATAATTTTTATCTTTAAACGTAAATAACTCGTTTATTTGAAAAAATTGTACATATACAACATTACCTTATTGGAAAGAGAAAAAAATACTCTTTCTAATAAGATAATAAAAAATATATAGTTCCATTTAAAAAATATATATATATTGTCCCAAATTTTGAGAACCGCTGACACAAATTTTATTTTGTCTACATGACCAATTTTCTAATATAAAATGGCACAATTTTGCTAATTTAACCAACCTCGTATCTCTTCAAATAAAAAAGTTACCAATAGTAAGCAAGCTTATTGAGACACCCTGTATTTGTTGTTATAACTTTAAAAATATTATTTCTCTTTATATCTCCTGCCATCTATCTATTATTTACAATACAATAGTTCTTCCCATAAAAAAATATTTTATTTCTTTTTATAAATTCTGAATTATTAGTAGTTTTGTTGTCTGGGGTGTAAGTGTACCCCGCTTGGTAGTCAAACGATGCGTTTTATTACGGTGACGTTAAATACCAACCGGGGTACACAATAACCCCAGGTAGCTACATCCGCAAGAAATCGGTCTGTTGTGATTTGTGATGTGTCACATAGTATGTTTATGTTAATGGCAACATTCCCTGATGGCAACTGTTAGGTTATGGTGTTGTCCAGTGTTTCATAGTGTGTGTGTGTATCGTGAAGTACACAAAAATGAGTGATAAACCAATATTTCTTAATGAAATGAAACTTACGGATGACGAATTACTTCGTATATTAGAGACAGATGATTTTGACGACCATTTTGACAATGATTTGGCTTTAGAAAATTCTGCAAGTGACATAGAAAATATCGACGTAATGACCGAAAATGATGAAGTTAACGACCTTTTGCTTCAAGTAAAGTGCCATTTCCGTTTATCCGATTTACACCAAAATCTAATGGTTTCTTTTAATTTTAGAATAGGGTAGAAATACTAGGTTGCAGAATTTTCACACACACACACACACACACACACACACACACACACACACAGACATCATCGTAAAAATGTTAAAATTGGATTCTAGGTACCTTGAAACGTGGTCATTTACTAAAATTTCGATATGCGATTTTTAGCACGATCCCTATACCTCCCTTACCAAGGGTAGCGGGAGGTGAAAAACCGGTAGATGCTACCTACATATTATTATGTCCAAGAAATATGGACAAAAAATCTAGGAAACTTATTAGTCTTTGTGCAAAATCTGTATGTGCCGAACATTCTAGCATTAAAATCATTTGTAACAAATGCAATGAATAAACTTATTGTTGAAAATAATGTTTTTTTTTTTGTATATTTTTTGTCTTCTTTAGTTAAAAAGAAAATATTTAAAGCCTGTGACATATAAAAACTTGTGGGGGTACATTTGTACCCCGATTGGTATCTAATGTAACTTATTGACCTTGGTATTATGAAGGTTAAGTTATTATACAGGGTGTCTCAATAAGCTTGCTCACTATTGGTAACTTTTTTATTTGAAGAGGTACGAGGTTGGTTAAATGAGTAAAATTGTGCCATTTTATATTAGAAAATTGGTCATATAGACAAACTAAAATTTGTGTCAGCGGTTCTCAAAATTTGGGGCAGAATATATATTTTTTAAATGGAACTATATATTTTTTATTATCTTATTAGAAAGAGTATTTTTTTCTCTTTCCAGTAAGGTAATGTTGTTTATGTACAATTTTTTCAAATAAACGAGTTATTTACGTTTAAAGATAAAACTATTTTATTAGTTTTTTAGTCAAGTAAGCCATGGAAACAATTAATTCTTTGTTTGTTTGACGTTTAATATTTTCTCCCGTAAAGTTCTCTGTGTTTAATAATGTTTAATTACTTTACAAATGAAGAAAAGTTAGTTATGATATTGCTATATGGACACCAGTTACGTAGAACGGTCGGCTCTCTTTCCAAAAGAGTTTAAATGTGCTAAAGAAATAATAGCTTTCAATTTGAATATTTTCTTTGTTTTGTTATTACTGTAAAATAAATTAATAAAATAATAATTTTATAAAAGACAATTGTTTCCATAGTTTACTTGACCTAAACTAATAAAAGATAATTTTTATCTTTAAACGTAAATAACTCGTTTATTTGAAAAAATTGTACATAAATAACATTACCTTATTGAAAAGAGAAAAAAATACTCTTTCTAATAAGATAATAAAAAATATATAGTTCCATTTAAAAAAATATATATTCTGTCCCAAATTTTGAGAACCGCTGACACAATTTTTATTTTGCCTACATGACCAATTTTCTAATATAAAATGGCATGAAAATAATATTAAAAGTATAAAGACAGTATGAAGAAGCAGTAACAATAACAATTATAATATTATGAAGACTTGATACATTTTGAAAACTTTAATTTCTGATTGAAAGTATTGACAGATAAAACTTTCAAATCTGAAGTTAACCTTCATAACACCAAGCGGGGTACAAATGTACCCCAGACATATACAGGTTGTCTCAATAAGCTTGCTCACTATTGGTAACTTTTTTATTTGAAGAGATACGAGGTTAGTTAAATGAGCAAAATTGTGCTATTTTATATTAGAAAATTGGTCATGTAGACAAAATAAAAATTGTGTCAGCGGTTCTCAAAATATGGGACAATATATATATTTTTTAAATGGAACCATATATTTTTTACTATATTATTGGAAAGAGTATTTTTTTCTCTTTCCAATAAGGTAATGTTGTTTATGTACAATTTTTTCAAATAAACGAGTTATTTACGATTAAAAATTTAAATTTTGTAAACTATTTTACTAGTTTTTTTAGTCAAGTAAGCCATGGAAACAATTGATTCTTTGTTTTTTGACGTTTAATAATTTCTCCCGTAAAGTTCTCTGTGTTTAATAATGTTTAATAACTATACAAATGAAGAAAAGTTAGATATGATCGTGCTATGTGGAACGTTATATCTAGACACCAGTTACGTAGAACGGTCGGCTCTCTTTCCAAAAGAGTTTAAATGTGCGAAAGAAATAATGGCTTTCAATTTGAATATTTTCTTTGTTTTGTTATTACTGTAAAATAAATTAATAAAATAATAATTTTATAAAAGACAATTGTTTCCATAGTTTACTTGACCTAAACTAATAAAAGATAATTTTTATCTTTAAACGTAAATAACTCGTTTATTTGAAAAAATTGTACATAAATAACATTACCTGATTGAAAAGAGAAAAAAATACTCTTTCTAATAAGATAATAAAAAATATATAGTTCCATTTAAAAAAATATATATTCTGTCCCAAATTTTGAGAACCGCTGACACAATTTTTATTTTGCCTACATGACCAATTTTCTAATATAAAATGGCACATTGCTAATTTAACCAACTTCGTATCTCTTCAAATAAAAAAGTTACCAATAGTGAGCAAGCTTATTGAGACACCCTGTATAGAATGGGAGCTAAATACGAAAATGAACATTGGAATTTATTTTTCCTAAATGAAGGAACAAACAAAGAAGAACCACGTAGGGAATATTTAAAATCTTTTTTTGTTAGCTTGGACGATAAATAAGAAGGTGTACCAGTTTTTACTAATTTGTGAACTAGACATACATATAGAGTGTTAATACGATCTTCAATGAAAGGGAGTTTAGCTTTATGCCTATAGTTAGAAATATGTTCATACTTACGTACACCAAATACATACCGAAGACAGGCATTTTGAAAAAGTGTTATACGTTGTCTATCCTTTTTAAATAAATTTAGAACATAAACACAACCGCAGTAATCAAACAGCAGGAATATTAAAGACTTGACCATTTTTAATTTCGTATTAGAAGAGAGGACGTTTTTAAATTGATATAGATGTCTAAGTCTAAGTTTAGCCGCTTGAAGCTTTTTTATGAGGTGGGATCTGAAATTCAAATCTTTATCTATGTTAAGTCCTAAACTTTTAATGACTTTCCTACACTGAAGTGGTACACCATCCAATTATTATTATTATTTCGAATGAAAGACAGTACAATTTATAAATTAATACATAAATAAAATAATAAATAAAACAAAACAAATTAAATATTTTTGATCTTAACTATCCAATTTAGAGCATCTTCTGTTAAATGATGGAGTCCGGGAAAACCTTGCTGAAATTTAGTTATAGGACATTCTTCTACAATATGTTGGATTGTTTCTTTTTCTGCTCCACATTCACAATTTAGACTATCACATATTTTCCAATAAAATAGCATACTTTTACATTTCCCATGGCATGTACGAAGACGATTTAGTTTAGACCAAATAGCCCTTGGTTGATTTAAACCTGGGACTTCTTTTGTTGGATCTAAAATTAATTTTTTATTTGGGATATCGGCTTTCTGCCAAGCAATTTTCCATTGATCGGTAGTGCAGAAAGGAGCATTAAGAAATAGTTTATTCCAGAAAGGTTTACGGGATTTTAGTCTATTGGCTGATAAATTTTCTAAAACCTGTGTTATGCAAAACATATCCGGTGAATTTTGAAATTTATCCCAAAAACGTTTGGTTAAATAGTTCCTTCTAATATCATAGGGTGCGATATTTGCTAAAACATGTAGCCACTGTATAGGAGTGGATTTTATAGTACCAGTTATTACTCGTAAAGTTTTGTTTAACTGTGAATCTACTTTCTTTATATGAGCACTGTTCTTCCAGACTGGACAACAATATTCTGCAGAAAAATATACCAATAAAATGGGTGAAGTAATTTGGCGATTACCTACAACAAGTATGGCAGATTTTTCTGCATTTATTCTTAGGCCATTATTTCTAACCCACATTGAAAGATTTTGTAAATCCTGATTAAGCTGACTTAGTTGCAGTTTTTCATTTTGTTGGGAAAAAGATGTTATCAACTGAGTATCATCAGCATAAGAGTGCAAAGAGCTGTATTTAAAATGATTGGGCATATCAGTAATGTAGATCAAGAAGAATAAAGGACCAAGAATAGAGCCTTGTGGTCAAAGCTGGGCAGTAACTAGTTACTTTAGGAACTTAGTTACTAACTAGTTACTTTTACGTAACTCAGTTACTTTTTAAAATATGGTAACTGTAACTGTAACTTAACTTGCTGCGGAAAAGTAGTTGGTAACTTTGCGGTTTTTAGTTACTAGTTATTTGAGTAACTTAAGTTACTTAAAGTAACTCAGAAATTAGAATGTAATTTAAGTTAGTCAAAGTAACTTAAAAAGTGGAATGTAACTTACAGGCCTATTCTACTAAAAAAATGTATAACGATATCGTTACTGAACGACTGTCGCTAAGCATTTGGTTAAACGACTTTAATAACGACAAATGCCAAAAACCTATTCTACTAATCATATCGTTATAAATTATCGTTATCAGGATTATAACGATATCTAACTTCATGTATATTTTGACAGGATAAATTTTCATATGATTTTCAATTTAAATTTGACATATCGATTCATTGTTTGTTTATTTAATTAAATTTGACAATTTGACAATGGATATAAAAAAAGGGCTTCGAGGAGAACTCAAAGACAGTATGAAATATGTGTTGAAGAACTGGAAAATAATAGTTCATTAAGAATTAATAAATTGTCCACTGAAGAATTAGAAGGAATAAGAAGAAAACTTACAAGTCATTTAAATTCTGTGGGACCGGGTAAAAGAATCTGATGTGTCACGCAGAGTACGATTATATAATGTGACATTCCTATACAAATATATCATTTTTAAATACATAGATAGTGCAACTATATTATATTATATATCAATATATTAAATAATATCTAAATCTAAATTTTTAAATATATGTGTTTCTGAAATATAAATAAAATGTCTAATATTAAAAAGTTTAATTAATAAAATTGTACAGAAGTGAATAAATACTCGTCTTTGCAGAATCTCTTGCTCAGGTACAATTAACAAAATATCTTCTTCAGCCATTTTTACTTTTATTCTCAAAACGTGCCATATTTTACGACTTCAACGATGCATGTGAACTTGTCGTTATTAAACGATATGAAATAACGATATGTAACGATTCGTTACGATAAATAAATTAGCAGAATAGGGTTTTGGCAAAAATCGTTATCATAACGACTTATCGCCTGGTAACGAGTCATAACGATACATATTTTTTTAGTAGAATAGGCCTCTTAGTCATAAAAAGTAACGGGGGGGATTAAAATATCAAAGAAATATTTTGTTGAGGCTGATGCCTTTTTTAGAAACACTAACTAAAACTGTTTTGTTTTACATAAATGTCTGTCCAGAGTGGGAGTGTTGAGCGCAGCATCGCGCATACCCTCTGTAATGTGTAACTTTTATTTTAATACATAACTAAAGTCAATAATATTGTTGATTGATTTCAAGCCATAATAGATAATAAAATAAGTAATTATATTCATTAATAATAGTTTTTGTACGGTAAACAGAAAAACTAAAAATAACACATTATTTTAACTTTTAATTCTAGAATTAAAAAGTCACTAAATGTTAAATTTGACTTATAAAATATATTATTTTCAAATGTTTTCCTCGCTTACAAATGATACGTTTTAATAAATTATAATTAAACTGCCACTAAATCATCAAAATTATTCCAATTTTCAGGTTATACAAAAAATAGTGTATTTTGTTCGTTGTTCCAAGGGTTGCAGACTTGAATTCGTCTCATTTTTGCAAATTCCCTTCTCAAATATATAATACTTTTAATTTTTATATTATATTATAATGTAGGTCCGCAGGGCCTTTTTATCAGATTTTTTATCACAGCAACCGGGCCCTGATGGCCCCTTGTCAAAGCGGGCCCTAGGCCGTGGCCTCGTGGGCCTAGGCGGTAATAAGACCCTGTCGGTCCGTTAACATTAACAATAATAATCTGATTGGGTGTTGCCAAGCAATAACGGTAAAATTTAGGTTAACGTAGTTAGTGCAAAAACTCCCTGATATGTATACTACACTATAACTAAGTCAACTGTCAAAGTCCACACTTCACGCCATTAGAAGTAGTTAGAAAGTAACTCAAGGTAACTAAGTTACTTTTAATTAGTAACTAGTAAATAACTTAGTTCTTTCACCAAAGTAACTGGAACTTAAGTAACTTAGTTACTTTTTTTTGGAGGTAACTGTAACTGTAAGTAGTTACATTTTAAAAGTAACTTGCCCAGCTTTGCTCCCCCTTGTCTTAGGCCATCGTTTATTGAGAATTCCTCGGATTTCAAATTGTTTTTTCCAACGTAATTTCTATTATTTTCGTACAGACTTATAATTCCTGTCTTTAATTTGCCTGTAACTCCTCTATTTTCTAAGCTTTTCCATACTAATTTTTGTGCGACCCTGTCAAAAGCCTTTTCCAGGTCTAAGAATGCCAGGTATATTGTGGATTTCTTTATATTTGACTTTTCTATTATTTGTTTTATGGTGAATATATGGTCTTGGGTGCTTCTTCCCTTTCTAAATCCACTTAGTGCTTCTTCAAGTTGACCTTCTACAATTGTTCTTAGTCGTTTTTCTATTATACGTTCATAAATTTTTGCGACTATGCTCAAAAGAGTTATGCCTCTATAATTATCACAGACTCTGCTGTTTTTATATAATGGTACCACTATACCTATTTTCCAGTCATCCGGTATTTTGCTTTCTGTCCATACTTTCTTAAAAATTTCTACTAGCATTTCTAAACCTGTTGTTGCCATGCACTTGAGCATTTCTGATGTTATTCTGTCATGTCCAGCTGATTTTCCTCATTTTATGGAATTTATTATTTCTTTGACCTCTTCATTTATTATGTCATCTTCTTCGTTTTCTTCTTGTGTTTTTCTGTTGTTACTGCCGTTTGTGGAGGTGTCTTCTTGTTCTACATTGAATAATAATTCTTGAAAATATTCTTTCCAGCGCTCCATTATTTCTTTATCATCTGATTATTATTATTATTATTGTCGGGAGGTGGTTCATTCTTGCCCCTGTACTGCGACCTATCTGGTCTATTGTACCCTCCGTGTTTCCTCCTATTCTAGGAGCCCTGTATGTTTTGTAAACTCCAAGATTTTCTTTAGACTGATGTCTTTTAGTGTCTCAGTGTGCAATTTCTTTGCTCCTAAAAGACTATGTCTGCTTGCCATAAATGCTTCGCAGTGACATATTAAGTGTTCAGGGGTTTCATCCTCTTCTCCACATCCTCTGCATGTTGGTTCTTGTTTGAGGCCCAACCTATGCAAATGTTTATTTAATTGACAGTGTCCTGTTACCAGTCCTGTTATTAGTCTGACATCTTGCTTGCTCATTACAAGTAAGTTGTCTGTTCTTTTCTTGGATGGCTCATTCAGGAAGAGCTTGGAATGTCTTTGGCCTGATGTGGCTGTCCAATGCCGTTTGTGCCATTGCCAAAGCAAAGTATTAAGTTCTTGCTTAACTGTTTGCGCAGTTATTCCGCAAGCAGGTTCTGGTCCTATGAAAGGTATATTTGTCCCATCTTTTGCAAGATGGTCGGCTGCCTGGTTTCCTTCAATTTCTGAATGCCCGGGTACCCATATCAATCTTAATTTATTCGTCGCTCCTAAGGCATTCAATCTGTGGATGCAGTCCAGAATTAGTCCTGAGCCTACCTCACACGAGTTTAGGGCCTTAAGTGCGTCTTGGCTGTCTGTTACTATGGAGATTCTTCTATTGTAATAGTTTTTCTCCAATAGTAATTGCACGCTGGTTAAAATTGCGTGTACTTCTGCTTGGAATACTGTTGCATTTGTCCCAAGTCCAACCGATTGGTTGTGTCTTAGTCCCTTTGCCCCATGTATTCCAGCTCTGATAATATTTTACTGTTTTTTCCTTTTATTTGCTTTAGTTCACATTGTTTAGGTTTTCTTAAATTTTTTAATATTTTGTAGAATAATTTTTGGTTCTCTTTACTATCTTCCTACATTTTACTTCCAAACTCTTCCCATGATTGTTTTTTCGCTTCTTGTACCATCTGTTTTATTTTGTTATTATGTTAATAATTTTTTGGTTTGTTTTTTGTTCATTTTGACATATTTTCTGTATGATTAGGTAGGGTGGAAGAACAGCCTATGGCTGAACCTCGTCTTTGGTTATTGCAATCAATAATAGTATATTATAAGCCAAGGTTGAGAAGATAATCATTATTGACCAAGCGCCGTTATTGTAACCCGAGGGCGCAGCCCGAGGGATACAAGGCGCATGGACAATAATGATCTTCTCAACCGTGGTTTATATACTATTTTTTTTTCACTACTAGCACATAAATCCTATTTTTTTGCTTTACTTATTTGTTAATATTCACAAAAACAAAGTAGGCTGCATTTGTTTTTATTTGACGTTTCACTCATTTCGTTGATTTGATAACCTCACTTATGGCCCTTGATTTGTATTTGATTTAATTATTTAATAAAAACACTGTGTTCTGTTACAGTCAGCAGCCTTATTATTTTATTATTATTTTTCAATAAATCTATTGAAATGTATTTACCTACAAATACAAAAAAAAAAAAAAAAATAGTGATTTATTCATTTATACATCTACAACTGTTTCACATTTTCCAAAACAGCACAGTGGCCGGGGCCGGGCGTGGCGGCAGCGTACGTCAATTTAAAATTAAGCGGCAGATTTATATTATATACTTAACACCTTTCTTGAGTTTAATGAGTTAAATAACATTTGGATTTGGAGGCTTGAGTTTGATTGAAAAGTGACAGTTTGCATTATAGACCAAGGTTAATAATAAATTATTATTAACCTAGGTTACCATGGTTACAAGCAAGCGGTAATGAAAAACAATTTCTCATGTCAAATAAAGGTAAATAATAGTGGGTTCCTAGGCTAGTAGTAAAAAAAGTATATTATTATTATTATTATTACTATAGATAGGCGACTTCTACGACTAAAAATAAGAATATATATATATATATATATATATATATATATATATATATATATACCGAGAGGTTTTTTTTTATCAGTGAACATGGGCGTATGTCATTACATTTAAAATTATTGACAGCAATGTATTATCGCGTTTTTTTTTAAATGTCATCAAATTGTCATATTTCAAAATGTATACAGTTGAAGAAAAAGTTCAAATTGTATGGTATAGTTCTATACTCTGACATAAGCCTAAGGCAAGAAATAATTAATATAAATTGTATTTTATCCCTATTTTTAATTGATCAATATTTATTTTGTCACCAATGTAAATACATTTGTATAAATGGCCCAAAAAAAAAAATCGTTTGGTGCAAGATCTGGTGGCATTGCAGGCCACTCCACTTCTCCACCCCGTCCTATCCAGCGTTGGGGGAATACCTGGTGCAGATATAAGTGAAAATTTTGACGACTCCAATCAAGGCCGTATCCAAGGGGGGATTACGTAAAGGCCAAAATATTGTTTTATTGTGTCTACTGTACTGTCCAGACAGAGCCGCAATAAAAATTTGTCGCACCTGAACGGAATCTAGCGGATAATTCTAGCGGCCACTCCTCGAATCTACTTAAAAACCACTTTCTACCTATTAAGAATTGTCAATTAGGTAATGTTTTGGGTTTGGTTCACTATTTTTTTTTCTGCTCTGTCTGGACAGTGCAGTAGACACTCCCTTTATTTTATTATTTCCCCGAGAATTGTATATCGGGTGTTTTTTTAAAGGTGTACATAGAAGATTAAAATGGGAAATCAGTTTTTTTGCAAACTGTTGCGCCCCGTTTTGACTGACAACAGTAGTTGTGGTATCAGTAGAAAGATAAAAATTGTATCAGATGACAACAAATAAATGTAAATTATGTAATATTTTAGTCCCATGAATTAATTATTAAATTTATCATTTGATGCAGAAATTTTTTATCTACTTTTGATATCACAACCATGATTATCAGTCAAAACAAGGATAACAGTCTGCAAAAACTGCTCATGTTAATCTCCTTGAAAAATAATATAATTATATAACCAGAACCCCCTCCGAAATGAAATCCTGGATACGGGCCTGACTCCAATACCTGCAATTTTGTGAATTTACTTCCCGATTAATATAAAATGTCGCTTCATCCGTAAATAAAATTCGATCGCAAAAAATATTTCTTCGTTCTATATCGTTGTGTAATAACTCTTGGTGATTTTGATATTTAAAACTCTTAAAATGTTCTTGTCACTTTCAATTAATTGCAAAATTTCTTGTTTCTTACTATTAACTACAGTACATGGTCTGATTTTCTTCTTGTGCTGTTTATTGACGCATCCTTTAGTTCTGTAGTCATTGTAAATTTTTCTTATAGTTGTTGGACTGGGTCGCTTATTAAAAGTTAATGCACATAAGTCAGAAACTTGTTGTAGACTCGTTATAATTACTCCAATTTACAATTTGAACTTTTCTTTAACTGTATACATTTTGAAGTATGACAATTTGATGACATTGACAGATATACTAAATGTCACGTCCTATGTCCAGTTTAAAAAAAAAAAAAACGCGATAATGCATTGCTGTCAATCATTTTAAATGTAACTATGGTAATGACACACGCCCATGTTCACTGATAAAAAAAAAACTCTCGGTATATATATATATATATATATATATATATATATATATATATATATATATATATACAGTGTGAACACTGAAAACCGTGACATAGGCGTTTTACATGGGAAAACAGTTTTTTTCAAATATTATCTGTCCCGTAAGACTATAGTGGGAGTTTTTGATATGGTTAGAAAGATTATTTAATTTGGCATCGAAGAGGATCTAAATGCTCTTAATTTAATACCTTATTATTGAAATATTTACGAAAGTATAATCCTACTTGACAGTTATTACTTATAATTTACTAAAAACAGTAATCATGGAAACGTGTTCGGTAGCTGACTTGGTTAAATCAAGGCTCCATGATAATTTTTCACTAGTTCAAATCCCTCCCGGTTCAAGTTAATATTTTTATTATTTTTATATTTATTTTTGTATTATTAAAAACATTCTTTCCGAAAACTTTCAATCAAGGGATGGGTTTACGAGAAATTCGAGACTTTTTTGCTGGGATATATTCTGGCTTAAATTTACATATTTATTTCACTTCTTGTACATTTAGTCAACAAAATACTTGATGTACCAAAAAATTATTTGTTTTAATTTTGTAATTTATTTAATAATAAATTGTACAAAATAAATATAAAAATTAAAAAGAATAAAAATATTAACTTGAACCGGGAGGGATTTGAACTAGTGGAAAATTATTACTGAGCCTTGATTTAACCAAGTCAGCTACCGAATACGTTTCCATGATTACTGTTTTTAGTAAGTTATAAGTAATAACTGTCAAGTAGCATTATATTTTTGTAAATATTTCAATAATAAAGCATTAAATTAGAAGTATTTAGATACTCTTCGATGCCAAATTAAATAATCTTTCTAACCATATCAGAAACTCCCACTATACTCTTGCGGGACAGATAATATTTCAAAAAAACTGTTTTCCCATGTTAAACGCCTATGTCACGGTTTTCAGTGTTCACACTGTATATATATACCGTGAGTATTTTTTAACGTGAAACATTGGGTTTGTCATATCCATGGTTACTTGACATTTGATTGACAGCAATGTATTTGCCAGTTCCATTTGAAATGAAACATAGAGAACGAATTTGACATTTGATAAGGCGTCAATAAAGGTTAATTTTGTTTAAATAATTATACCTGCATTCTAAATTCTAAAAAATATAGTGTGTACCTTGTGCCCGAGTAGTTTTCTGACTCGGGTAAATTTCTTACAATATTTAAACATAATACTTGTATCAAATTCATTCCCCATGTGTCATTTTAAATGAGACAGAGAAATCATAACTTATAGGAAAATTCAACGGTTATCTGTTATATTGACAAGATGTCATTAGAGGTTAATTTTGTTTAAATAATTATACCCGTTTTCTAAAAAATTAATTTAAATGTAGAAAAAATACTGTGTGCACCTTGTGCCCGAAATATGTTTAATGCTCTCGAGTGGTTTTCTGACTCCGCTAAATTTCTTACAATATTTAAATATAATACTTCTGTCAGATTCGTTCCTTATGTTTCATTTTAAATGGAACGGGCAAATACATTGCTGTCAATCAAATATCAAGTCGTAACCATGGATATGGCAAACCCAATGTTTCACGTTAAAAAATACTCACGGTATATATATATATATATATATATATATATATATATATATATATATATATATACATGTCTTAAAATTATACGTTACTGAGCAACAGCTACTTGAGGTTTTTTTGTTTTTTATTGAAAAAGAAAACAGAAAAAGGAGTTTTTGAATTGAAATCATAATAAAGGTCAAAATAACCTCCACGGCTAGCTATACACTGCTGAGCTCGTTTTCTGTTATTTTTTTGACTAAAAAACAAAAAAGCCTCAAGTAGCTTTAACTCAGTAATGAACTATTTTAGGACATGTTTATATAAACTTTTTTTCTTATTTTGAGTTGTAGAAACAGTTTGTATATAGTCAGCTCACTATTTTTGATACGCAATTTATAATAAATATCTAATAACTTTTAATAAATAATTTTTTTTCTAATAAATTGTGCAAATAGTTTTAACAAATTATTGTTCCTGGAGAAACTTCAAAAGAGCAACATACACATTCATTCCCGTCGAGTAGATTTTCAACTCTGTAATCTTCTAGAGGCCGCCTTACGGCGTTTGTTGTGATCGGAACATATGCGGAAGCCGTGTGATATTGCAGGCTGCATATTGAACCCGTGGTGAATTGCGTGACAAATAACATCATAAAGCACTGCCCATAATACACCATGACTTCCAGCCTCTCACCTACATATCTTCCGATCACAACATCCTATGCATTGGTACTTCTCTAGTCAGTATACAGGGTGTAACACGTACACCGACCACTGCCATTATTACCTTTATTATTATAGTTACAAAAAAATACTATAGAACAAAGTTGTAGGGGACCAAAGGGGACATCCTTTCAGAGAAGAAAATTTTTTTTTAAATCAGTCGTTCTCAAGTTACTACACAAAGTTATATTTTTTCAAATGGGATTCTACATATTTTTTATGACTATTCGATAGCATATTTTTTTCTGAATTTAACCATGTATTAGTTTTATATCCTTACATAATAAAAATATTGAAAAAAATGCGATTGAAATTTTAATAAATTTTTATTTTTAATATTATTGTATAGTAGGCTATGGATGAAAAACAATAACAAAAGAACAAAATATAGCTGCTGTCAAATAATAATTGGCGTACTAATTGTTGTAAATTGTTATTCTTTGTGCTTTGAGATTATTTTGTGACCATATGGCTGATGTTTATACAAATTAAGCTTTGTATCGTTTATTATTAATTTATGGTGAGTGTAATGAAAATGCCATTCAAGCGTGCAATATTTATGCCACGAGATATCCAAACAAACCGCGTCCAGGGTGGTCAGTAATCAGGCGATTAGCATGAAATTTGAAAAACTATGAATCGTTTTCACAAAAACGTGAAAGGCAACATCTCGTGAGAAACAATGAAGAAATAGAAATCGCAGTTTTAGCTTCTATTGCGCGTAATCCCAATTCATCCACACGCGAAATTGATCAAGAACATTTTATGTCTAATATGTCCGTATGGCGCATTTTGAAAAAGCATAATTTAAAATCATATTCATACAAACTATTACATGCTATACATAATAATGACAATGAACGCAGAATAGTGTTTTGCGAATGGTTTTTGGTGCAGTATCAGGACGATAATAATATTCTTAGAAAAATTCTGTGGACAGATGAATCTAAATTTTCAAATAATGGATTATTTAATAGAAATAATGAGCACATTTGGGCTGAAGAACATCCTCGTGAATTTAGAGAAAAAAATAATCAACACAGATGGAGCTTTAATGTATGGCTTAGAATAAAATTATTGGACCACATTTTTATGAAGACAATTTAAACGCTGCACATTATTTATGTTTCTTGGAAAATGAATTATTAAATTATTTAGAAGATTTAAACTTGAATGAAAGTCAAAATATGTGGTTCCAACAAGATGGACCGCCGGCTCACAATACTCGTCGAGTGTACGAACGGCTCGACGAAATGTTTCAAGGTCGGTGGATAGCAACAAATGGCTCGTTCCCCGGACATGACACCCCTTGATTCTTTTTATGGGGATATCTTAAAGATAGAGTATATTCAAAACCAGTGACAACGAAACGAAGTTTGATGGACAGAGTTAGAGAAGCTTGCGCTGCTTTGACATCAGAAACTGTAATAAAAGCTACTTCTTCTGTTTTAAATAGAATAGAATTATGCTTAGAAAATAATATAAATCAAATAGAACATTATTTATGAGGAGTAATTAACAATTATTAATTTTCAATTTAAATTTATCACTCTTGTTTCTCATCCATGGCCTACTGTACAATAATATTAAAAATAAAAATTTATTTAAATTTCAATCGCATTTTTTAAAAATATTTGTATTATGTAAGGATATAAAACTAATACATGGTTAAATTCAGAAAAAAATATGCTATCGAATAGGCATAAAAAATATGTAGAATCCCATTTGAAAAAATTTAACTTTGTGTTGTAACTTGAGAATCACTGATTTAAAAAAAAAATATTCTCTGAAATGATGTCCCCTTTGGTCCCCTACAACTTTGTTCTATAGTATTTTTTTGTAACTATAATAATAAGGGTAATAATGGCGGTGGTCGGTGTACGTGTTACACCCTGTATGCTCAAAGTCTGTAATACTTATTTAAATAAACACAGAAAATAGCTTTATGGTTGAGACTGATATAAGGTTGGTGAATGCGTAATCTCGAATATCCAGGCTGGTTGTTTAGATACAGCCACATAGGTATATCGGATTAGCAGTCTTGAATGTTTATATTGGCGTAATGAATTTTCGTATTTTTTTATTAATATAAAAGTTTATACAGTGTGTCCCATTTACAGGAGCCACCATTGAGATCTCGAGAACTATAAGAGATACGATGTCGGTTAAATGGAACTTTTTGTGCGCCTTTGGGAGGCCATCTCAGATGTGCTTTTGTTTTTCCAAAAATTCTCATAGGGCACTAGATAATGACGAAAAACTAAATATTGTTGATTTTTTCTTTTCCAAATAACTTCTTAACTATTAGTAATTGAGAAAAACGTTTCAAATACAAAAGATAGATATTTTTATTAACTAACCAGTGGCGTACGAAATAAATTTTTATATCCGTAAATTTTCGAGATATAACACAAACTTATATTTTTTTCAATAGAACCCATATCAGATTTTAGTCTCAAAAAAATCATTATTTTTTTCTCTTTTTAACGATGTAAGTGTTATTATGTTTTATATTTGTGTGTGAGAAATACTCCTTGTATTTAAATAATTTATTTATTTATATATTTATTTTGCTCAAAACTCGTATCAAACTAATTTTTATAATATTTTGTATCTGGTCGCCCTTGGCACATTAGTGTAATTTGTAATTATGAGTCTAGAATGAAAATATTAAGTAATAAAGGCATAAAACAAATTATTTCGATCAAATACAATATAATTAATAAAAATAATAATGTTTTTTTGGGAAATAATAAGAAAGTTCAGGAAAATAAAGATAAAAATTAAATTTTAGGAGCAAAACAAATATAAAATATAATAACCCTTACATCATTGAAAAGAGAAAAAATAATTATTTTTTTGAGACTGAAATCAGATATGGGTTCCATTTAAAAAAATATAAGTTTGTGTTATATCTCGAAAATTTACGGATATAAAAATTTATTTCGTACGCCACTGGTTAGTTAATAAAAATATCTATCTTTTATATTTGAAACGTTTTTCTTAATTACTAATAGTTTAGACGTTATTTGAAAAAGAAAAAATCAACAATATTCAGTTTTTCGTCATTATCTAGTGCCCTATGAGAATTTTTGGAAAAACAAAAGCACATCTGAGATGGCCTCCCAAAGGCGCACAAAAAGTTCCATTTAACCGACATCGTATCTCTTATAGTTCTCGAGATCCCAATGGTGGCACCTCTAAATGGGACACACTGTATACATTCAATTTGACCGTTAGAAAAAAGAGTCGCGACTACAAAAATTTTGAGAAACACTAAAATAAATGTTTTTTTTTTATATTTCTAGGTATTCCTCAAAATAATGGGTTTCCCTGGATATCTTCTTTTAATAAACTGGTACCTATATATACTAATGATTGCAATCCCATTGGCTGCACTCGCTGCGTGGGTAATGACATCCGCTTTTGGATGGTGGAACAAATTTTTACCAACTACAGATTTCTCCATAATAACCATTTACCTCATATTGTCTTTTGCGTATATGTTGAGCTTCGGCCTTCTTATTGCAGCATTGTTAAACTCTGGTATTTTTGTCACTGACTATATTTATCTGGACTGTTCGCGCCAATTGAAATGATTGATCATTTTGCCTGTTTTAGATTTGTCAATCACTGTGTCAATATCAAGAACTTGGCAAAGTTCTACAAATTGAGCTTAAATAACATTTGCTTTATACTTGTCAATTTTTACTTCAATTATAAGCCAGTTATGATGGATATAAAACATGTAATATTTTTCCTTCAATTATATGGCTGTTACATGTCAATCAGAGCTGGGCAGTAATTAGTTACTTTAGGAACTTAGTTACTAACTAGTTACTTTTACGTAACTTGTAACGTAACTTAGTTACTTTTTAAAATGTGGTAACTGTAACTGTAACTTAACTTGCTGCGAGAAAGTAGTTGGTAACTTTACGGTTTTTAGTTACTAGTTACTTGAGTAACTTAAGTTACTTAAAGTAACTCAGAAATTAGAATGTAACTTAAGTTGGTCAAAGTAACTTAAAAAGTGGAATGTAACTTAGTCATAAAAAGTAACGGGGGGGGATTAAAATATCAAAGAAATATTTTGTTGAGGCTGATGCCTTTTTTAGAAACACTAACTAATTTTTTTTTGTTTTAAATAAATGTCTGTCCAGAGAGGGAGTGTTGAGCGCAGCATCGTGCATACCGTCTGTAATGTGTAACTTTTATTTTAAAACTTAATTAAATTCAATATTATTGTTGATTGATTTCAAGCCATAATAGATGATAAAATAAGTAATTATATTAATTAATAATAGAGTTTTTGTACGGTAAACAGAAAAACTAAAAATAACACATTATTTTAACTTTTAATTCTAGAATTAAAAAGTCACTAAATGTTAAATTTGACTTATAAAATATATTATTTTCAAATGTTTTCCTCGCTTACTAATGATACGATTTAATAAATTATAATTAAACTGCCACTAAATCATCAAAATTATTCCAATTTTCAGGTTATACAAAAAATATATAGTAAAAACAAGTACGTACAAATATTTGTATAATTATTATGTAAGTTTATTTATTAAAGAAAAAAAAAAAATTGCCTGCTGAGAGAAAAGCTGATCAATTATACAGTACCGCATGCTCAATTCTAGTTTGAGGTGAAATTTTAGCGTAATATTTTGTTACTCCTCTCTAGGGCCGGTTGACGATTTTGCCGGGTCATTATCCACTAATAAGTCTAGGAAATAATGTCTTCATGTTTTATACATTATAATGGTCATGTCATGTTAAAAAGAAAGTAGATTATATCTTGGTATAAGAAATCAAAATTGAAAAATAAATTAATAAATTTTTAAAAAATCACAGCAACCGGGCCCTGCGGACTCCTTGTCAAAGCGGGCCCTAGGCTGTGGCCTCGTGGGCCTAGGAGGTAATAAGGCCCTGTAGGTCCGTTAACATAAACAATAATAATATGATTGGGTGTTGCCAAGCAATAACGTTAAAATTTAGGTTAACGTAGTTAGTGCAAAAACTCCCTGATATCTATACTACACAATAACTAAGTCAACAGTCAAAGTCTACACTTCACGCCATTAAAAGTAGTTAGAAAGTAACTCAAGGTAACTAAGTTACTTTTAATGAGTAACTAGTAAATAAATTAGTTCTTTCACCAAAGTAACTGGAACTTAAGTAACTTAGTTACTTTTTTTTTGGAAGTAACTGTAACTAGTTACATTTTAAAAGTAACTTGCCCAGCTCTGATGTCAATGACTTTTAATATTTCACACCGTAAGATAGATGAGACTCTGGATTAAGTAAGTATATGAAAGAAAAGTTAGCTAGAAATGGGTGAATTTATTGTACAATTTTAAGTTCAATTTGTTGAGCTTGGACAAAGTTATTACGATTGACGGAAAAATTGAAAAATGTAATACAGGCATCATATCGATTACAGACATAAGTATACAGGTTGCATAATTGTTATTTACGATACAAGTACGTAAAGCTAGACTAGCCACGCATGGGTCAGAATTAAAACACGAGCGTACAAAATTTTCTACGACTTTATCTGAAACTATAAGGGCCGGTTTTTCAATGTCCTGGCAAGTGTCTGTTAAGTCTCTGTAAAGTTTATCCTCATGGTAAACACCTATTTCAGTTTTTCAATGTCATGTTAGCGTTACCAACAGGGTAAATCCTATGTAAACAAGAGGATAACGTAACAGACACTTTGACCTACCGATAAAATTTTACCAGTAGGATAAATTCAGCTGTTCTGTTAAATAATATTCGTAGAAAATTGTAGAAATATGTATAAAATAGACGTATGTAAATGTGTTTTTGATAATAAAGACAAGGACAAGGAAGATTTCGTTTGTTATATAATAGTAGTAAATCGAAAACTACATATTGAAAGACGTCGACTAGATCTCGTTGACTTCTAGTGACGATAAATATTTTAAAAGGTTCAAATTTAGCAAAAAAATACTGCTGTGTATTCAGAGAATACTGATATTTGCAATGGTATAAACATTTGTTCTAAAAATGTCTTGTATACCAACGAATGTGGCAGAGTACTTTTCACGGCTTATTTAAAAATGTATAAATTTCATTAAATTATAATACATAATACAATGAAAAATATTTCCACTTTATAATAATTTATTTTGATTACAAGAATGAGAAGAATTAATAACAAGCAAAACGTTGATAACAACAATGTTGCGTCAATATACAGCAAAATTATTGTTTAATCCTAATAAATTATTTAAAATATATTGTGTTGTTTTTAAAATAGAATGTATAACGCAATGTTGTACTGATCACTCGAAAATGAGAATTGCCAAGAAGACATGAACCAAACCTGCTGTTATAAAATACTGAAATTCACTACCTTTTCTAATTACTGACCAATGAGACAGTACATTTTTTAAGAAACAGAACATATGTGTACATTTGTAGGCAAAATCCCAGTACAAATTTACAACTGCTTGATGCATGAAACTCGAAAGATACATATGTAATAAAATAAAATCCATAATGATACAATCAGTAGTAAAATAGTTTTTCCAATCTTCAGTTCATGTATTCTTACCACATATTGCTACAAACTAAAGCAAACTTTAAATTTGCTTGAACACCACAGATTCAGTACGTCAACAACTGCAACTGTCAATCACATTCGAAACAAAATGTATGGGAATATATTCAAAATGACATGTGATTCCTTACGAACATAGCAAATATCAGATTATAATTATTGCCAACCTTAAAGTTGACAACCAAATGCGACTATTACTTACCGAATAGATAAATTTGTATTAAAAAACGCATTTTCATTACCATGGAGTTTATCTGATGGATAAATTTAATCTGTTAGGTAGTTAACAAACACTTTAACAAGCGATTGAAAAACCGGCCCTAAAGAAAAAATATATTATTATTTACTAATTAGGATAACAATATTAAAAGAAATGTTTGCCATGAAAACAAAATATTCAGCCTGCTTTTTGCAAATTTAGCGCGTGTAAAAATGTTAATCACTCGTTGCTCGGCAACCCGTAAGTAATGAATTCTTTTTACTAAACACCCGTTTTACGTATAACTAACAATTAAAGCTTAAAATTAAACAATATTTATAATGAGTTCAGAAAGCATATTTCAAAGAATTAAAGCTTAATTTTGCGCACTATCGTAGATAATAGTTATTTATGTAACAAAAGTGTAAACACAAGCTTTATGATATGAGATCAAATATTGCGAAAATTATTGATTAAATGTCATAATTCTTGTTTATACTTCAGTTGCATTCAATATTTTTTATACGACCTTAAAAAACATTTCTGAAACAAATTAGAAATTTATCAGACAATTTTCAAACACCAAATACCGAGATCCCATTTATTGATGACATCTGAAGTTGAATGTACGAAAAAAAAAAAAAAAAAAAAAAAAACTAAATTTAGATAGGGTAACTTAAATACCGCACGTGTATTGATGGTGGTGATCCCGAGGACATTGATAATTACGAAATAATTTTATGACAGTTACCGAAAGCGCGTTACTTGGTAACAGCCCGACGCCGAAGGCGGAGGGAATGTTACCTAAAAGCAACGGGCTTGAAGAAGTTGTGATAAAATTATAAGTATTTATCAATGATCGAGGAGTATTCGGTGAGATTTTTTTTGCAATTTTAATTAAATTTATGAAGAATTTGTATTTAGCAGAATTTTTATAATTATAAAATCACCCAATAGAAGTCAGTAGTAGCTATGAATATAGTTCAGCGTGAAGTGTGTAACGATAATAAGATTCACATTGACACTACAAGATGTAGAGACACATTTTTGTTTTATTATACAAACTTTTAATAGTAATAATAAGAGAATGATATTTTCTAATTTTTTATTTATAATAGAAAGTTTTATTGTTAGTGTGAATTATTTTATTAATTGGAGCGTTATTTTCACTGTCATACTGTCAAAACGTCATTTTCAAATTAAAACAATTAACCTTTAATTATCTGTCAAAAAGTGTTTGTTACTTAGCAACTTAATGACATAATTGTCTTAGGATAATTATCAGTGTAAGTTTGTTTTCATTGGTTACTTTCGCAAACGTGATCAGAAATAAAGGGATTCAATTGGATATTTTTTTAACCAAAAAATTTTCATTATAATATTTCCACACAACTGCATTAATAGTATATTATACGCCAAGGTTGAGAAGATAATCATTATTGACCCAGCGCCTATTGTAACTCGAGGGCGAAGCGACTTTCTGCTTTAGAAGACGAAAGTAATCTTGATAAATTTGGGCTCATGTTAAAGGTTAATAAATGACGTTTCAAACTACATAAGTTTTTTTTAAAATCTAATGTCCAATTCCAAAGCAAAAAACAATAAAAATCAAAAAGTGAAGTGGGTCGATTTCTTTGCACGTAAGTGTATATACAGTGTGAACACTGAAAACCGTGACATAGGCGTTTAACATGGGAAAACAGATTTTTTCAAATATTACCTATCCCGCAAGAGTATAGTGGGAGTTTTTGATATGGTTAGAAAGATTATTTAATTTGGCATCGAAGAGTATCTAAATACTCCTTATTTAATGTCTTATTATTGAAATATTTACGAAAGTATAATCCTACTTGGCAGTTATTACTTATATTTTACTAAAAACAGTAATCATGGAAACGTATTCGGTAGATGACTTGGTTAAATCAAGGCTCCATGATAATTTTTCACTAGTTCAAATCCCTCCCGATTCAAGTTAATATTTTTATATTTATTTTGTACAAATTATTATTAAATAAATTACAAAATTAAAACAAAAATTTTTTGGTACATCAAGTATTTTGTTGACTAAATGTACAAGAATTGAAATAAATATGTAAATTTAAGCCAAATTAAGTTTAGTATTATGTTCGTCATTAACGCAACCGGTTTTTTCAAATTTTAAAATGATTCGTCTAGTTCGTTCATGGGATGCAATTTGTCTAACAGAATATATCCTAGCAAAAAAGTCTCGAATTTCTCGTAAACTCATCCCTTGATTGTAAAATTTAATTATACTCATTTTTTCTTCTAATGAAAAATCCATTAGATTTACAAAGTTTTCGGAAAGAATGTATTTAATAATACAAAGATAAATATAAAAATAATAAAAATATTAACTTGAATCGGGAGGGATTTGAACTAGTGAAAAATTATCATGGAGCCTTGATTAACCAAGTCGGCTACCGAACACGTTTCCATGATTACTGTTTTTAGTAAATTATAAGTGATAACTGTCAAGTTGGATTATACTTTCGTAAATATCTCAATAATAAGGCATTAAATTAAGAGCATTTAGATAGTCTTCGATGCCAAATTAAATAATCTTTCTAACCATATCAAAAACTCCCACTATACTCTTGCGGGACAGATAATATTTCAAAAAAACTGTTTTCCCATGTTAAACGCCTATGTCACGGTTTTCAGTGTTCACACTGTATATGTTAGACATAATGGGCCGAATTCGGCACTCTTCGTCTCTAGTAACTATAGGAACGTCGATACATACCAGCTGATTCAAATCATTTCTTGGAACAAAAATTTGCTTCCTTTTATTTTTTAATAAACAGATTGTTAAAATTTCCACTACACCCCTAAAGCCATAGACCGAATTCTAAATAAATTCAAACATAATCAATTTCTTTCCTAATGTACTACATTAGATACAAAGAAGAAAATAAAAATAGAAAATATGTATCATTACCATACAGTAAAGGTTTGAATTAAAATTTCAATAATATAGACATTACTCTAACATATAAATCAAGCACCAGTTTGACCCTATAAAAGCTGCACCTTTCCGATTCTGACTCAGAACAGTTTTGGACCTCTGGCATGGTTTTGTCAACATATTGAGGAATCCAAAACTAATCTTTTCTTAGACTTAAAGCGGCGTTGACAACCAAGTAATTTCAATATCCAATTCGAATTTCTACTTTGGGCCAAAGCTTGGAACATGTACCTGAGTGTACGCGTTCGCAACATAATAATTTCACTTTCCAATTTCAACTTCTAATTCGAACCTTGCAAGGTCCAAACTTTCCAATTTGAGGTAACGCATGCACACAATGCTGCTAAACGTCGAATGTCAAGCTCAGCTGTCATTATTTGGAGGTTATTTAGAAATTAATCGCAAAGAAACTCTTAAGCTTCAGTAATCTTTTGTCAAAAGTCTCGATCAAAACAAATGTGTACAGAAATGTGATAAGAAGCCTAATATACGTATGCAGAATATGATAATTTGCACATGCGTCAAATTGAAATTACATGCTGTTGTAAATGCGACAAATTCGAAGTAAAAATGAGCCTGTTTCACATTTTTCAAAAACTATTTTAAATGAAAGTTTATGGAATGATCTTCTTAGTAATCATTTTTATTTTAATAATTTGTTGTTATTTGTGGAAATAATTAAATAAAAAGATTGGCGTCCTAAAAAACTAGCCCCCACTCCTGTGACGTAGAAGCACATACATTACATCATTAATAGCCAATAGGAAAATAGTTTTTCCATCACCTACGTTTATTCATATTTTTTATATAAATAAAAGTAGGCTAAAGTTTGCCACATGTTAATAACAAAATCTTTTAATTTGACATTTGACGCTGACATTGCTCATTGTAAATGAATAATAAAGTAATAATGGCTAATTCAAATTACACTCAAGCTAAGTCGGACAATTTACCGAAGGTCGATATTTGAATGATGGCTGAATTTATATCAGAACGATTGTTTTACTGCTACCGAAATAAGGGGTGTTAAAGAGTTGAGGTAAAATAAAATTTAAAAACTGAATTTACTAACAGTATTTTTGTAAGAAGACACAATACAATATCGTAAATTACTCATTTCATTTTAAACTTTTTATTACCAACATATCATACAACTTGAACCAATCTAAAAATTTGACACTTGTTTAACAACTTTGACAATACACTTGACACCTTAGAACCGCTGAAGATGTATGTACTCTGACGTCACATTCTGTTTCAGATCACGTGACTTATTCAAAATTTTATCCAAATTTCAAAAATTTATTGTAAAATATCTAAAGGATATTTCGTGATATTTTCAAATTTGAAGCTCTTTAAAGAACAATATCTTTTAAAATTTAATACTTAGAAGTCATATAAAAATTCTTGCAACAGCCCTATTATAGAGTAGAAATTCAAATTGGAAATTGAAATTACTTGGCTCTGAATGCAGCTTAAGTTTACTGATAATAATGGTAACTTGGTTGCCTAAATAACCTACCATCTATTCGTACAATAGACTCGCTATCCTCATACCAGGTGCCTACTTTTTGTGGACAATAGGACATACAATGGTACCATTTCCATATTGTTGTAAATTCTGCCATATTAAATTTAGAATAAAAGTGTAAATACAAAAAATGTATCTAATAAGTCCAAAATTATTATTAGCACCCGTTTCATTTTGTGAAAGAGAAACAAAATAAAAGTAATATTTGTTTACTATTTGCAGTGTGCCATGAGCAATAGCACAAGATTTTAAACAGTTTCATTGCTTGAATTTAGCCATGACATCTGTCTAATAATTAATGGTCGCGTTCGGCAGTACCTAGCGTATTTAGCAGTCTTACGGGAAGCGATGTCACAGTGTAGCGTCAAATTGACAGATGTCATCTGTCATTTTAAGCAAACAATGCGTCATTATTTAGCAGCATCACAAAATATAAAGGTTTTTTTGACAATAAATAAAAGTAGAATGAATCTCAGTGAAAATGAAATCAATCGCTTAAAATTAGCTTTCATTATTTATTTATTTATTTATTTATTTAAGAAAAACTATCCTACAGGACAAGCCCAAAACGGATAGTGGTACAAAGAATATAAAACAAGATAAAAAAAAACATTACGAATTTAAAGTATTGCGCAAAAGTTTGTAATTCAAGCGAAATATGTCTAAATCAGAGAATTTCTTATTGTAAAGAGCACACATACGGAAGAGTGGGGAAGACATGAGCAGATTGGTACGGGAGAAAGGGAGATAAAAAGTGCAGGAGAAGCGAGTAGAGATAGAGGGGGCGTGGAAATTTAGTAGAGCAAGACAGCAGGGATCATCGATTCTATTATTAATTAGACTAAATAGGTGAAGAATAAGAGTGTTTTCCCGGCGTTCCAAAAGGCTCTTTACACCAAACATGCTTAATAAGGCTGCATAAGGCATATTTCTTTCTGGGTAAGATTTATTAATTTTAAAATAAATAAATTTAAGAATTTTTTTTTGAACTGATTCCAGCAAATCTTGGTGAGTCTCGTAAACAGGATTCCAAATTATGCTGCAATATTCCAATTTGGATCTAATAAATGAGTAAAATAGTGTAAAAACAGCAGAAATATTATTGAAATCTCGAGTATTCCTGATTACGAAACCCAACATACGCATAGCTGAATTGTAAATATCACGTATATGAGGCACAAATGATAGAGTAGGGTCAAATTTGACACCTAGATCTTTAACTATTGTAGATCTTTGCAAGGTTATATTATTCAGTGAATATTTAAATGAAAAAGGTGTCATTTTCCTAGTGAATGTCATAACTGTACATTTCTTTATATTAAGATGAAGGTTATTTAAAGAACACCAATTAAATAGGCTATTCAGATCATACTGAAGCAGAAGGCAATCAGCTGGGGAAGAAATGGTATAAAAATTTTTCATATCATCGGCAAAGAGTAGTTTATCACAATGCAACGCACTCGTAACGTCATTTATGAAAATTAGAAAAAGTAGTGGTCCAAGGTTAGAGCCTTGAGGGACACCGGAAGTGGCGAGAAAATGAGAAGAATTAGTATTGAGATACTGAACGAAGAGTTGACGATTCTGTAAGTAGGAAGAGATGAGAGTAATAAGGGGAGTAGAAAAAGAAAAGGTACACAGTTTGCGGACCAAAATATTGAGATCTATACGGTCAAAGGCCTTAGCAAAATCTGTAAAACATTACATTTTTATTCAAATTCATATCCATTTTCAACTAACCTATGGTAATTTATGAATCCTTATCAAGGTCCTAACTTTCTACTCACAGAAGTCACAAGAGATGGAATTTTTCTATCTGTTGCTTGTCATAAATGACAGTGGTAGACCACTGCATAAAAACGGTGACATAGCTAGCTATATTTTCATAAATATAATGCAAAGGACACAACCTCATATTTTTAAAGAAAGATCGAGGATTACAAAATCTGATCGATTGCACTCTTGTATTGAGATTCATTCTAGTTTTATAAATCATTGATTTACTATCATGAAAACCATTATATTTTGAGATGTAACTGAATAAATACTAAAATTAAACAATATTTGGGTATAGTTCTGTATAAATTTATTAAATACAACAACGTTTCGACAACAAGGTGCTGTCTTCTTCAGGTTTTTATAATAATAACATAAATAAATATGTCAAGACTACAAGTATATAAAATCATAGATACATTGATAAATGGTAAAGCATTAAACATACAAATGATTAAGAAAAAATTACGAACGAATAACAGGGTACCATGATTTATTTAGTTCATAGCCTGTGTTAAGATTGATATTATTAGGTGACTTCTGGATTTCAATAGCTTCTCTTATTAATCTTCTAATCCAGTGGTTTTCCTTAGCTAAAATTTTTGTATTTTCAAAATCAACTCCATGTAGTTCCTTTATGGCAAGTTCAGCTACCGCTGATTTATCAGGCTGATTAACAGGCCTATTCTGTAAAACATTCGCTTAACGAATCGTTATCATAACGATAATCGTTGTTATGAAAATCGTTATTTGTATTTTACGAAAATCGTTATTTTTGTATTCTGTAAGATCAATCGTTAAAACATTATCGTTGAATTTAATTGATAACGAAATCGTTATAATTTTTTTGCGATTGGTACTATTGTTTACTCAATTCACTATTAAAATTGACATTTAAATTTCATTTTGAAAATTGTTGGTGAAGATTTATATTATTATTTCATTTTATTAATGGCTATTTATTATTATTCTCTATTATATTAGATATGAATAAGTAAACGAGGGCCTCAAAAACTACAAAAGAACAATATGCTATTATGTAGACTTTCTTGCAAGTAATGTCGCTCTGAGAACAAATAAATATTATCCAGAGAATCCAAATCAGATTGAAGAGGCATATGCTGAATTGACTAGGGGATTAAATGCACTCAGTAAAATAAAGCATATGTAAAAGTATGATTAATATAGAGCAGTTTCAGGAGATTTGGTATAGCAGTTATCATTGTATTTGCTTCTAGGAATGGCAACAGTTCAGTAAAATCTTTTGCGGCGACTCGTGATAATCTAAATAATTTTCTAAATTTTATTGTGGGATAGTAAAAGGATCACTTGGAATATAATCTGACATTTTTTTAAATTTATAATTACCTTTCATTATTTTCTTCGAAAAAGTGAAGAAATAATAATAATTCGGGATCACCATTCATTCATTATAATGGCAATTAATATTTCAAGAATATTGAAATGTGATTGAAATGCAACAAATCGTTAACATAACGATCAGTTTTTTCTTGTCGTTAAAAAATAACGATTTTACGAAAATCGTTATCATCTTGTTGTTATGAACAATTGAATTTTTGCTTACAGAATACCACTTTAACGATTATCGTTATTTTAACGATATAACGATTCGATATGTCATAACGATCGCTTACAGAATAGCCCTGTTAGTCTTATATAGCGCTTGTGTTCCTTTATTCTTGTAGCTACTGTTCTGCCAGTTTGTCCAATGTACACTTTTCCACAATGGCAAGGAATCTTGTATATACCAGAACATTGTAGAGGAACTTTATCTTTAACGTTACCAAGAAGATCACGGATTTTTATACTTGATTTAAAAGATGTTTTTATGTCATATTTCTTTAAAATTCTGCCAATTTTGTCAGTAACATTGGCAACAAATGGTAAGGTGGCATATAGTTTTCTATCTGTTATTACTTGTTGTAGTTGATTATTCTTCGTCTTTAAGGCTCTTTTAATTTGAGCTTTACTGTAACCATTTTTTAGGAACACATCATCAAAAAAATTTATTTCTTCTTGAAGTTTACTGGGATGACATAAAGTAGTTGCTCTCTGATACAATGTTTTCATGGTACAAGCTTTTTGTGCAGGATGGTGGTTAGAGGTCTCATGTAGATATTGATTAGTATGCGTTGGTTTTCTATATCAAAAAAGATAGGTGATTATTTTCTTCAATTTAAATGGAGAATTAGATATTCTTGTGTTTCATATTTATATGATTTAAAAATTCGTTCAGTTCATCTCTTCCATGAGGCCATATTGCAAAAACATCATCAACATAACGGAGCCCGACAGTTGGTACTTTTCTAGCTGTATTTAGAGCTTTTTCTTCAAAATTTTCCATATAGAAATTTGCAATGGAGCACAGACAAGAGATACTATTAAGATAGTCAACTGCAATGATAAAGTAGTAGGCATTCATGCCCCGCAACACTAGCGCTCGGTGTCGTAAGACATAACTAAAATCAGTATGGCGGGTAGTATCGGGGATGGTCTGCATTCCGCATTACTATTAAGAATGTATTGATTCTTTTTTATTGATATAGTAATAAACAGAAAAAGAACACAATATATATTTAACAAGAAATAGAACGCATATTTATTTCTTAAAATTACATAAAAATATAGTCAGATATTATACACCATAAGGTGTAGGGTACACAAATACATTTAGTTGTGTACAAATTGCGCCCATTGCTTCTTATTCCTTGCCATCTTTCTAGCGTTTTGAATCGTCGTATTTTTCTTCTTCAAGATGTTCAACATTACCTTAACCCAGTTGTCTTTCGGTCTGTTTTTTCTGCTACTTTTGTCATCCATATTTGTCTCACAGATCTAGCTTCGCTCATTCTGATCATGTGGCCCAACCAAGCTAGATCTCTCTGCTCAATGAAGTCTAATACTGGCTTACATTATAATTGTTCTCTAATCATTTCATTTCTTGTTCTATCTTGTATTTGGATGACCTACTCGTTCAATCAAAATTTTGTAAATTTCTTCTTTATAAATAGGAAAATAATGTTTTGTTGTATTTTCAACATCATAACCCGGCACACGACAATCTCTTGGCATTTTGCAGAAGCAAATAAAAACAAAAACAGTACAATATAAAATAACACAATAATGAAGAATAACACTTCACGAAAATACAATTTCAAATTTGTGCCGCAATTCTGACCAAATCTGTAGGTCTTACAGATCTGTAAATCTGTAAAAAACTGACAATAACGCATCTATTTTTGTTGATAAATATAAAGTTATGCATAAGAGTTGCAGCTTTCGTTGCGATTTTGTTCATTTTTTACAGATTTACAAATCTGTAAGACTTACAGATTTGTTCAGAATTGCGGCATTAAATTGTCAATATGACTTGCAGCCAAGCCGCCACGATTTTAAAATCACCGAACATCCGAGCATTTACGAATTTTAACGAATTAATCCGAACGAAGCACTACTAGCGCTAAGTGTCGTAATACATAACTAACTGAAAGTCTCAAGGTCATGCTATACAGTTGACACGGCCAGCAATGGAGGGAGAAATTGCAGACCCCATGGCAACACCATCCACTTGTTTGTAGTAATTACCACTGAATAGGAAAAAGCAGGATGACAAACAATGCTTGAATGGTTTAATAATGTCAACAGGAAAATGTTCTTCTAATAATTTTAAAGTTTCTTGAATCGTTACTTTCGTAAATAATGACGCAACGTCAAAACTGACAAGTAAATCATTATCTGTCAAGATCATGTCACCAGTTAATTCCACAAAATGTTTAGAATCTTTCGCGTAAGAAGGTGAATGACCAATTAAGGGTTTCAACAAGTTTTCTCAAATCTTCTGGTGGTAACGAAGAAGATTTCAGTAGTTTCGTTGTATGGCATTTTGATGAACCTATCGGATTATTCTTGACTTTAACATACGCTGGATCATCTTACAAAGCGTTCGCCTTATTAATGTAATCTTCTTTGTCCATGATAACTGTAGCTTTTCCCTTGTCTGCTGGTAAAACAACAATATCCTTATTGTTCTTTATTTCTTTTAAAGAAAATTTTAAAAAAATGAATAAATACTCGTTAGGAGCGTTCAATGAAGTAAGCAAATCAAGAAAATGCTGGGTGAGCAAATGAGACTTGTTTATGGAACGCCGTTTTAATATTTATTCTATATTTAAAGATATATTAAATTATATAAAGACGTCAATAAATGAAATAAAGACGTCTTTAATTCATTTTTGGATGTTCTTATAATATTTTTTGATATCCAAAATTGTTTTAAAGACGTCTTAAATTCAAATATTTATAGATATTAAAAATTCTTTTTGAGATATCAAGAATTAAATTAAGGATATCAAGAATTAAATTAAGGATATCAAAAATTGAATTATAGATATCAAAAATTGAATTTTGGATATCAAAAATTCAATTCTGGATATCACATCTCCATAAATAACATGTCCAAAATTCGAATTTTTGACGTCCTAAATTAATTTTTGATATCAAGAATTGAATTATGGATATCACATCTCCATAAATAACATGTCCAGAATTCGAATTTTTGACGTCCTAAATCAATTTTTGATATCAAGAATTAAATTATGGGGTCCCGTGGCCGCGTGCCTGAGTGTCTGGTCGCGAACCTGGGGGAACCGGGTTCGATCCCGACTGACGCCAAATATTTCCAATTTTAAATGGCACAAAAGTGACCCCTGTGGTGCACTCTCCACGCCAGCTATGAGTGCCCGTGAGGTGACGCCTGGTAAGCGCCCACACGGTAAAATATATCGTCATCATTACCGATGTCTACATGTGTTGTAGATACTGGCACACCTAGAAATGGGTAATATGCCGTGATGATATATTTATTTTATTTATATTTAATTATGGATATCACATCTCCGTAAATAACATGTCCAGAATTCGAATTTTTGATATCAAGAATTCGGTGCGCCATCTAGTTTAAAGTGACTGAATTACTTCGTGTCGGTAAATCAGATTTCCCCAGCGAAATCATAATAGCGTTAGTTTAGATTCTGCCTTAGGATTGGTCAGAATGTAAACCTATTTCACAAAAACGAAAAGAATCACCAGTTTGTTGGCCTTTATCAAATAAAATCTACAGAATTAATGATGTATACATTTAGTCATGATTTCGCTAAGGAAATCTGACTTACCGACACAAAGTAATTTAGTCATTTTAAAATAGATGGCGCACCGAATTCTTGATATCAAAAATTCGAATTCTGGACATGTTATTTACGGAGATGTGATATCCATAATTCAATTCTTGATATTAAAAATTAATTTAGGACGTCAAAAATTCGAATTCTGGACATGTTATTTACGGAGATGTGATATCCATAATTCAATTCTTGATATCAAAAATTAATTTAAGACGTCAAAAATACGAATTTTGGACATGTTATTTATGGAGATGTGATATCCAGAATTGAATTTTTGATATCCAAAATTCAATTTTTGATATCTTTAATTCAATTTTTCATATCCTTAATTTAATTCTTGATATTAAAAATTGAATTATTGATATCAAAAATTGAATTCTTGATATAAAAAATTGAATTCTTGATATCAATAAATGAATTCTTGATATCAAAAATTCAATTCTATTTATGGAGATGTGATATCCATAATTCAATTCTTGATATCCAAAATTAATTTAAGATGTCAAAAATTCAAATTCTTGATATCAAGAATTCATTTAAGGATGTCAAGAATTGAATTAAGGATATCAAAAATGGAATTAAAGATATCAAAAATTCAAATACAGATATCCAAAATTGAATTCTGGACATATTAAATTTACTTTTTGATGTCGAAAATTCAGTACCATTTTAAGATGTCTAAAATTTAATTTTTGATATCTATAAATGTATTTTTGATATCCTTTATTCAATTTTGGATATCTAATATTCAATTTTTGACATCCTAAATTATTTAAGGATGTCTGAAATTAATTTTAGACGTCCTTAATTATTTAAAGATGTCCATAATTCAATTTTTGATGTCTTTTAATAATTAAGGATATCTGAAATTAAATTTTTGACGTCTTTAAATAATTGAAGATGTCTTTAAATGTAGAATAAATAGTAAAACGGCGTTCCATACTTGTTGGTTAGGTCCTTAAATAATCCGCTAGCTATTAGTCGAAACGTCATCCGCCACATTGTCACCTAGAAATTTAAACAGTAGTCATATATAACTTGTGTATAAGTGTGCATTTCTCGTATTTCTTTTCTTGGTAAACGAAGTTATGGAGAAATGAATTTATATATTTATTTGCTGATAACAGGATTAATTTGAAGAAGCTCTATTTAATATAACAAAATATTTCAAATATAATAACAATTATAAATAAAAATAAAATTCTCAAAGCTTTTTCGATATATGTTTGACAAACACACGCCATATAAAGAAATAGAAATACTGCAAGTTAATTTCATGTAGGTATAATTTGTATTTCTCGTCATTATCAAGACGAGCGATAAATTTGTTGCCTGGGTTGCTTGCGAGCAAATCAAACAAATGCTAAGCTAGCACAGTCATTCAACAAATTTTACTTCAGGTTGCTTGCATCGACCTTTAAACTAATAGACGCAGCGTACGAGCAAAATGCTTGTCCCGCCATAACGGTCACAGTATCTCTATCCTTCAACAGTACAGAAGTTAAGAAAACGCTGCAAAATGAAAAATTTGATTTGTCCCTAACTTGTTTTACTTGGTGCATGTATAGATTTAATTTTTTTGTGCATAATTAGTTTTATTATATATTTTTAATACAATATATTATATACATATTATATTATAGGGGACAAGTAATAATTAATAAGAACTTACATTTGACAGCTGAACCGCGTACGTACTGCTGACTGCACGAAATACACCGTTTCCCAATTATTTTGTCGCATACACACCTCACAACACATATACGTATTGACAGAAATAATTGTAAATGTTCTCCAAAAAAATAAGTAATACACTGTCACGAAACGTCAAATGTAGATTTAGTGATAGAGAGCGATGTATAGAGGTTTACATGTGGCTGAAAAAGATGAACAATGAGTACGAACGCATGCGCAGTATACTTTAACTGAGAACTTCCGTACTGTTGAAGGACAGAATATATATTTCTATCCTTTTATGTTGGAGCATTATTCTAACAATAAAAGAATAGGAGACACTTGGTACATTAGTTTAAAGGTCGATGGTTGCTTGTTTTGCTCGACTTGTTGAACGTACCTGTTTAAAAATGACAGATGACAACTGTCAATGTGACACTACACTTCCTGTTAGACTTCTAGATGCGCTAGATAAGATACTGCTGAACGCGGTCAGTGATTTCATTAAATTTTTTATCAGTAGCATCCCAGAAAAATTCAATGGAACAATATTGGCAATTAAATATCAATTGATATACTTTTATCTGTAATTGTCAAATAGAACGATTTTAAATTGTATGTTTTGTCTTGCATTGTACTCTGTAAAAACCTTAAAGACAGATATTTTATCATGTTTATCTCATGACAAGAACGTTTTTAATTCTAAATATATCTTTAGTTCTAAAATTAATAGAGCAGAATTTCCAGCCATATAAATATTTTATCATTGTATTTGCTATGTCCAAAACCCGGTATACAGTGTGTCCCATTTAGAAGTGCCACCATTGGGATCTCGAGAACTAGAAGAGATACGATGTCGGTTAAATGGAACTTTTTGTGCGCCTTTGGGAGGCCATCTCAGATGTGCTTTTGTTTTTCCAAAAATTCTCATAGAGCACTAGATAATGACGAAAAACTGATTATTGTAGATTTTTTCTTTTTCAAATAACTTCTAAACTATTTGTAATTGAGAAAAACGTTTCAAATATAAAAGATAGGTATTTTTATTAACTAACCAGTGGCGTACCAAACAAATTTTTATATCCGTAAGTTTCCGAGATAAAATACAAACTTATATTTTTTTAAATGGAACCCATATCTGATTTTAGTATCAAAAAAATAACTATTTTTTTCTCTTTTCAATGTTGTAAGGGTTATTATGTTTTATATTTGTTTTGCCTTCAAAATTATTATTTTTTTCTTTATTTTGTGTTAAATTTACAATTATTTTGAAAATATTAGTAGATTTCTATTTAGAAATACTCCTTGTATTTAAATAATTTAATTCGTTAGAAAAATTTACTCAAAACTATCATATTAATTTTTATAATATTTTGTATCAGTCGCCTTTGGCACATTATAGTGTAATTCGTAATTATAAGTCTAGAATAAAAACATTAAGTAATAAAGGCATAAAATAAATTATATCGATCAAATACAATATAATTAATAAAAAAAATATTTTTTTTTTGAGAAATAATAAGAAAATTCACAAAAATAAAGAAAAAAAATAAATTTTATGAGAAAAACAAATATAAAACATAATAATCCTTACATCATTGAAAAGAGAAAAAAATAATTATTTTTTTGAGACTAAAATAAGATATGGGTTCCATTTAAAAAAATATAAGTTTGTGTTATATCTCGAAAATTTACGGATATAAAAATTTATTTCGTACGCCACTGGTTAGTTAATAAAAATATCTATCTTTTATATTTGAAACGTTCTTCTCAATTAATAATAGTTTAGAAGTTATTTGAAATAGAAAAAATCAACAATATTCAGTTTTTCGTCATTATCTAGTGCCCTATGAGAATTTTTGGAAAAACAAAAGCACATCTGAGATGGCCTCCCAAAGGCGCACAAAAAGTTCCATTTAACCGATCTCGTATCTCTTATAGTTCTCGAGATCCCAATGGTGGCACCTCTAAATGGGACACACTGTATATAAATTTCATACGATATATTTCATTTATGTAATGTACATTCACTTCAATATTGTAGTCATTCAAAAAAAAAAAAACAATCTGATATACTTATTAAGCAGCATCAATAGTCTTGATAAATATAGTCAATTACATTTGTAAAGGTACTTCATTGCAATTTGTTTTAATTTGCAGTAAACATGATTATGCAAACATATATTGCAGTTTCTATACCGGTACTAATACTTTATTTTCTTGAAACATTTATTTACAAAAATGGTTTTTCTGCAACAATACTATTTTTAACTAATTTCCTACCAGCAGTACCTATCGCTTCAGGAATAAGAACATTTTTGGAATTTGAAGCTACTGGTAATATTTTAAAAATATTTCAATCAGTTTAAAGTTATACAGGGTGTAAATTTTAAAACGGGTCATAGAGCTATAACATAGAAAAACAGTTTTTTGGACGCCAAAAGTTTCTATATTAATTTATTGAAAAAATAATTAGTGCATATTATAAAGAAAAAAATTACGAATTTTTTGATACCAAACATATTATATTTCTGTTTCATATAAAGCCAGAAAATAAATTTAAAAATTTGCACAATTAAGAAAAAATATCAATAGCCGTGAAACTGACAGAGACAAAACAAAACAATTGTTGACTTTAAACGCTCATTAATAAACGTTTCTTACACTTTGTTTGTTAAATTATTATTTTCGTTTCATTAAGAAGAAATCTTGAACAATTTGACTCATGAAAAAAAATTACAAATTATTAATGCTAACCTATGAAAATGTACGACGATGACAACAAAGTTCCTGCAGAAAAGAGCGACGAAATACTAATTGGACTTATTCAACAAATTGTTTACCTTTATTTTTTTATCTTATATAAATATAATGTATTGTAATTGCACCTATAAAAGTTAGATTATACGAAATGTCAAACATAAAATTCTGAATTTTAATTTACTGCATAAACGACGTTATTTTAGTTTAGTTTCTTAATTTAGTAGCTTAAATTAATTTCATAATTTATATGCTGCATAAACCCAGCATAAATGATTTTAATTTGTTCCCTTGTAGTTTGCAGTTTTTCTTGTTTCTTATAACTTATTTCTTATTACTTACATGTAGATCATCTTTAGTTTGTAAATACCTATTACAATAAATAATAATTGTTTCTGATATAAATATCCTATTTTTTTTACTTTATTTTGTGTTATTTTGAATTGGTTCATAAATTAATAACTTTAATCTTTAATTGTCCCCTATCATGACAATGTTTTGTTACTGTCACTTTCATGGCTAATGATATTTTTTCTTAATTGTGCAAATTTTTAAATTTATTTTCTGGCTTTATATGAAACAGAAATATAATATGTTTGGTATCAAAAAATTCGTAATTTTCTTTATAATACGCATCAATTATATTTTCAATAAATTAATATGGAAACTTTTGGCGTCTAAAAAACTGTTTTTCTATGTTATAGCCCTATGACCCGTTTTAAAATTTACACCCTATATATATATAGTGTGAACACTGAAAACCGTGACATAGGCGTTTAACATGGGAAAAGAGTTTTTTTCAAATAGTTTCTGTTTCGCAAGCGTATAGTGGGAGTTTTTGATATGGTTAGAAAGATTATTTAATTTGGCATCGAAGAGTGTCTAAATACTCCTTATTTAATGTCTTATTATTGAAATATTTACGAAAGTATAATCCTACTTGGCAGTTATTACTTATAACTTACTAAAAACAGTAATCATGGAAACGTATTCGGTAGATGACTTGGTTAAATCAAGGCTCCATGATAATTTTTCACTAGTTCAAATCCCTCCCGGTTCAAGTTAATATTTTTTTATTTATTTTGTACAATGTATTATTAAATAAATTACAAAATTTAAACAAATAATTTTTTGATACATCTAGTATTTTATTGACTTTATTATTTTATGTACAAGAAGTGAAATGAATAACAAGAAGTGAAATAAATATGTAAATTTAAGCCAAATAAATAATTAAGTTTAGTTTTATGTTCGTCATTAACGCAACCGGTATTTTCAAATTTTAAATGATTCGTCTAGTTCGTTCATGGGATGCAGTTTGTCTATCAGGATTTATATCCTAGCAAAAAAGTCGCAAATTTCTCGTACTCATCCCTTGATTGTAAAATTTAATTATACTAATTTTTTCTTCTAATGAAAAAGTTTTCGGAAAGAATGTATCGAAAAATGACAATAAATATCTAACACGTCTGACAAACCTGTGTGAAGGTTTATTTATTAGTGATTAGTTTTTGTTTTTTTTGCTTAGTACAGTGTGAACACTGAAAACCGTGACATAGGCGTTTAACAAGACTAAAGTGGGAGTTTTTAATATGGTTAGAAAGATTATTTAGTTTGGCATCGAAGAGTATCTAAATACTTCTAATTGAATGCCTTATTATTAAAATATTTATGACAATATAATCCTACTTGACAGTTATTACTTATAATTTATTAAAAACAGTAATCAAAAAAACAAAAACTAATCACTAATAAATAAACCTTCACACAGGTTTGTCAGACGTGTTAGATATTTATTGTCATTTTTCGATACATTCTTTCCGAAAACTTTTTCATTAGAAGAAAAAATTAGTATAATTAAATTTTACAATCAAGGGATGAGTACGAGAAATTTGCGACTTTTTTGCTAGGATATAAATCCTGATAGACAAACTGCATCCCATGAACGAACTAGACGAATCATTTAAAATTTGAAAATACCGGTTGCGTTAATGACGAACATAAAACTAAACTTAATTATTTATTTGGCTTAAATTTACATATTTATTTCACTTCTTGTTATTCATTTCACTTCTTGTACATAAAATAATAAAGTCAATAAAATACTTGATGTATCAAAAAATTATTTGTTTTAATTTTGTAATTTATTTAATAATACATTGTACAAAATAAATAAAAAAATATTAACTTGAACCGGGAGGGATTTGAACCAGTGAAAAATTATCATGGAGCCTTGATTTAACCAAGTCATCTACCGAATACGTTTCCATGATTACTGTTTTTAGTAAGTTATAAGTAATAACTGCCAAGTAGGATTATACTTTCGTAAATATTTCAATAATAAGGCATTAAATAAGGAGTATTTAGATACTCTTCGATGCCAAATTAAATAATCTTTCTAACCATATCAAAAACTCCCACTATACTCTTGCGGAACAGATACTATTTGAAAAAAACTCTTTTCCCATGTTAAACGCCTATGTCACGGTTTTCAGTGTTCACACTATACAGAATGTCTCAATAAGCTTGCTCACTATTGGTAACTTTTTTATTTGAAGAGGTACGAGGTTGGTTAAATGAGCAAAATTGTGCCATTTTATATTAGAAAATTGGTCATGTAGACAAAATAAAAATTGTGTCAGCGGTTCCCAAAATTTGGGACAGAATATATATATATTTTAAATGGAACTATATATTTTTTATTATCTTATTAGAAAGAGTATTTTTTTCTGTTTCCAATAAGGTAATGTTGTTTATGTAAAAAAATTTCAAACAAAAGAGTTATTTACGTTTAAAGAAAAAAATATATCTTTTATTAGTTTAGGCCAAGTAAACTATGGAAACAACCGTCTTTTATAAAATTATTATTTTATTATTTTATTTTACAGTAATAACAAAACAAAGAAAATATTCAAATTGAAAGCCATTATTTCTTTCGCACATTTTAACTCTTTTGGAAAGAGAGCCGACCGTTCTACGTAACTGGTGTCTAGATATAACTTTCCATATAGCAAGATAATATCTAACTTTTCTTTATTTGTAAAGTTATTAAACATTATTAAACACAGAGAACTTTACGGGAGAAATTATTAAACGTCAAACAAACAAAGAATCAATTGTTTCCATGGCTTACTTGACTAAAAAACTAATAAAATAGTTTACAAAATTTAAATTTTTAACCGTAAATAACTCGTTTATTTGAAAAAAATGTACATAAACAACATAACATTATTGGAAAGAGAAAAAAATATTCTTTCCAATAAGATAATAAAAAATAGATGGTTCCATTTAAAAATATATATTTTGTCCCAAATTTTGAGAACCGCTGACACAATTTTTATTTTGTCTACATAACCAATTTTCTAATATAAAATGGCACAATTTTGCTCATTTAACCAACCTCGTATCTCTTCAAATAAGGAAGTTACCAATAGTGAGCAAGCTTATTGAGACACCCTGTATAGCTCAAAAATATGATAATTTTAACACGTACATGCCAGCTTCACTAACCCCAACATTTCATGGCTTGTGTTTAGTTCAAACGTTAGATAGTTTTAAATTGCTCCACCATTATGAAAATATTGTTACATTTTAACAACAGTTGAAGATCGGAACAACGTTGATTAAGCTTTTTTTACTCATTTTGGTCAGTACCATATGCCCTCATGATTTGTTACACTTATTTGTTAAGACTCTGTAAATAAAGGCTTTTATATAATATAAATGTACAACGCTTAACCTATGGTAGAACTGACACTATATACCGAGAGTTTTTACCTCTCGCTAAGAGAGGTATTGGATTCATGCTAAAATTCGCATATCCAGATTTTATTGAATAAGCACGTTTTAAGGTCCCTACAATGTGTGTGTGTGTGTGTGTGTGTGTGTGTGTGTGTGTGTGTGTGTGTGTGTGTGTGTGTGTGTGTGTGTGTGTGTATGTGTGGATGTGTGTGTGTGTGTGTATGTATGTATGTCTGGATGTTGTAGTCACGATTCCTCAAAAACTATAAGACTTAAAAAATATTTAACTGCAGTTTCCTCAATCTGACATTCCTGGGAAGAGCTGAAAAGGTTTTGGTAACAATTGAACAACCGAAAGTAGTAGTTTCTTAGAAAAAATCTTCTAAATATAATTTTTTGGAAGTTTTTTTATTAAATATTGAAGAACATAAAATTCTCCATCTAATACACTTAAAAATCTTGTATAGATTTAGAGATAAAGACTCTATAATTTATAGAGTAAACTAATCGCAGAGGCCAAGGCACTAAGGAAACCAGTTGACAAATTCCAATGTTTATAACATGACACATGTCATTGTCAAATATCAACAGTTTTAGTGACATTCTGATAGCTTTTTCTGGGAAGTATATTTAACTTTTCTTATTGTTTTATTAATTAAATATTTGAAATCATAGGTAAAATTGTGGTAAAATGCATATATCTGTCAGAAATACCGCCAATCTGGTTAATGAATTGGAACAATATTTGACATTTAGAAACTTCCTCATACAATGAAAAATAGATATAATTTGAATTATATGTGTGCAGAAGACATGCTAAGTATAGTAAAAAACAATATTTGGGTAATGTTCTGTAAGATTTTGTTATAAAACGACGGTTCAAAAGCGAAGTGCAATACAATACTTATATAGCCTAATATGGAAATGGCGAGAGGTCTTGTGCTGGCCACAACAGATTTTTTTTATCAGTGAACATGGGCGTATGTCATTACCATAGTTACATTTAAAATGATTGACAGCAATGCATTATCGCGTTTTTTTTTTTAACTGGACATAGGACGTGCCATTTAGTATATCTGTCAATGTCATCAAATTGTCATATTTCAAAATGTATACAGTTGAAGAAAAAGTTCAAATTGTATGGTATAATTATATACTCTGACATAAGCCTAAGGCAAAAAATAATTAATATAAATTGTATTTTATCCCTATTTTTTAATTGATCAATATTTATTTTGTCACCAATGTAAATACATTTGTATAAATGGCCCCAAAAAAAAAAATCGTTTGGTGCAAGATCTGGTGGCATTGCAGGCCACTCCACTTCTCCACCACCTCCTATCCAGCGTTGGGGGAATACCTGGTGCAGATATAAGTGAAAATTTTGACGACTCCAATACCTGCAATTTTGTGAATTTACTTCCCGGTTAATATAAAATGTCGCTTCATCCGTAAATAAAATTCGATCCAGTAATATTTCCCCACTATTAATTTTGTTCATCATTTCTTCGCAAAAGATATTTTTTCGTTCTATATCGTTGTGTAATAACTCTTGGTGATTTTGATATTTAAAACTCTTAAAATGTTCTTGTCACTTTCAATTAATTGCATAATTTCTTGTTTCTTACTATTAACTACAGTACTTGGTCTGATTTTTTTCTTGTGCTGTTTATTGACGCATCCTTTAGTTCTGTAGTCATTGTAAATTTTTCTTATAGTTGTTGGACTGGGTCGCTTATTAAAAGTTAATGCACATAAGTCAGAAACTTGTTGTAGACTCGTTATAATTACTCCAATTTACAATTTGAACTTTTCTTTAACTGTATACATTTTGAAGTATGACAATTTGATGACATTGACAGATATACTAAATGTCACGTCCTATGTCCAGTTTAAAAAAAAAAAAAACGCGATAATGCATTGCTGTCAATCATTTTAAATGTAACTATGGTAATGACATACGCCCATGTTCACTGATAAATAAAACTCTCGGTATAGTAAATCTGGAAATAACTTTTGTTTAACATGCTTTCTACAAAAACTAGAGACCTTTAAAACTGACCAATCATGCCGTAGTTCAAAATTTTGTAAAAATCAATGTGTTCTTTGGTAAAAAAAGTCACACCTGTCACGTATGACATATAAGATCATTGGTATACGTCTATTTAGAAATAACTCTCTGTACCGTCTTACAGTAGCACGACAATTTTGTAATGTTTCGCTGTGAACATATGGCACGTCTGCATACTCTTGATCGGTGAAGGTAAATGACATTTTGAGAATTTCAAAAAGCAGAATATAAATTGTACGTCTGTGCAAACAACGTTTAACGTCAGTTGTGACAAACAATATTTTTGCCAGTTTTAAAGAATTCCAGTTCTTGTTTGACTAAAATTATTGCCAGATTTACTATCTATGGGGTCAGTTTTACCTTGGGTTAAGCGTTAAGAAAAAACACGTGTCCAAAAGATTTTACTCAAAAATTCATTTTACACCGCAAAACAATGATTTCTGATGAAAAAAGTATTTTTCACATATTGTCTCCGAATTGCTTCAAAATGCGTTTTCTACACGAAAAACGTGTATTTAGAGTGTTTTACAGTAATATGTATAAGCGTTGTTGTTTATCGGTGAATTGAAATAATTATTTGTATTGCAAAACGGTAACTGAAATAGATTAGAAGATCTAGTATTTTTATTTGGAACATCATTGATGTTACCTGACTTATACACTGGTGTAATGAAATAAAGTTTCCATTTATCCGGAAAAACAGCTGATTTTAATGACTGGTTAAATAAAATATGTAAAGGCTCAGTTAAATAGTGAGAGCACGTTTTTATATATTTGGCAGGTATTTTATCGGGGCCAGGTCCTTTATTTATATTTATTGTTTCCAGATACTGAAAAATTTCATAATAAGTTAAATAGATAGAGTTTAAATTAAGTGACAATTGAATATTATTAGTATTATTGTTATGAATGTTATTATTTATATTGTTTAAGAAAATAGATTTAAAAAAATCTGCAAATAAATTACTTATTTCTGAACCATTTTTAGCTTCTTTATCGTTATAATGCATGATGTTAGGAATTCCTGTATTTTTTCTTAAAATTTTTGTATATCTCCAAAAAGATTTAGGATCATATTTGATGTTGGATTCTATTGCGGTAATGTAAATCTTGAAATCTTCTTTCATTCTAATTTTAATTGCGTTGCGTAGACTCGAAAAAGTAGCATAAACTGAAGCATTTCCATATATTTTCCAATTTTTGTGAAACTTATGCTATTCTTTAATTAATTTTATTAATGATTTAGAGAACCAAACCGGAAAAGTGTTTTTATTTATATTAGTCATAGGTATAAATTCATTAATCAAGGAATGTAGAATGTTGTAAAAAGTATCTATGTTAACATTTATATCATTATTATTGTTTAGTTGTCCATTTAATATTTGATAACTTGTAAATTAGATCCTCGTAATTGCATTTAGAAAAGTTATAATGATAATAGTTATCACTAGAAAGGGGTTTGAAATTTTGCAATATATAACTAATTTCTAATGGCGGGTGATACTGATCTATTGTACTTATAGGCAGAGCTGGGCAGTAACTAGTTACTTTAGTAACTTAGTTACTAACTAGTTACTTTTACGTAACTTGTAACGTAACTTAGTTACTTTTTAAAATATGGTTACTGTAACTGTAACTTAACTTGCTGCTAAAAAGTAGTTGGTAACTACTTTTATTAGAATGTAACTTAAGTTAGTCAAAGTAACTTAAAAAGTGGAATGTAAATTAGTCATAAAAAGTAACGGGGGGGATTAAAATTTCCAAGAAATATTTTGTTGAGGCTGATGCCTTTTTTAGAAACACTAACTAAAACTGTTTTGTTTTAAATAAATGTCTGTCCAGAGTGCGAGTGTTGAGCGCAGCATCGCGCATACCCATGTAATGTATAACTTTTATTTTAATACATAATTAAATTCAATATTATTGTTGATTGAAAATCGACGTCTGATCCGAGGTTTCCAATAAATTAATCATTATCCACTAATAAGTCTAGGAAATAATGTCTGCATGTTTTATACATTATAATGGTCATGTTATGTTAGAAAGAAAGTAGATTCTTTATATCTTTGTATAAGAAATCAAAATTAAAAAATAAATTAATAAATTTTTAAAAAATCACAGCAACCGGGCCCTGCGGGCCCCTTGTCAAAGCAGGTCCTAGGCCGTGGCCTAGTGGGCCTAGGCGGTAATAAGGCCCTGTAGGTCCGTTAACATTAACAATAATAATCTGATTGGATGTTGTCAAGTAATAACGTTAAAATTTAGGTTAACGTAGTTAGTGCAAAAACTCCCTGATATGTATACTACACAATAACTAAGTCAACAGTCTAATGCCCATATTCATAAACACTCGTAAAGTTTCAAAACGGCTCGTTATAATTTTTGACAAATAGAATCAAACTTGACAAAAAAAATTTTGATTTTTCTTTCAATGTCGACTATTTTTATTGGATAAATATTATAACGAACCGTTTAATTTTTTTACGAATGTTTATGAATACGGGCATAAGTCTACACTTCACGTCATTAAAAGTAGTTAGAAAGTAGCTCAAGGTAACTAAGTTACTTTTGATGAGTAACTAGTAAATAACTTAGTTCTTTTACCAAAGTAACTGGAACTTAAGTAACTTAGTTACTTTTTTTGGAGGTAACTGTAACTGTTACTAGTTACATTTTAAAAGTAACTTGCCCAGCTCTGCCTATACAAAATTGTTAGCATTGTATTTCCTATTCTCCGTAAAATATAGACATCCAGCATGTATGTATGTAGGTACAGTTTAAGTTTTATAGATATCTGATCTTCGAATTGCATTAGTTAAGATTTTAGCTTCGCCCATTCTGTCAACTTTAAAAGTCAATCAATAAGTTTATTAGCAAATGTGAAACAATAAATGTGAAAAATAAGATAATTATACGGTGTTAGTTAAGTGGCACTGACATAAAATAACGTAATGCACACGTATGAATAGGAAAGAAGTTAGTATATCCGAAATAATTAATAAACTTGCGTTTAAGCGACAGCCACGAGCATCGTTTTAAATTAGTCGAACCAATATGAATTAATAAATGGCAATACAAATGATATGATCAGACAACTTTGAAAATTTAAACTGTATACCGGGAGTTTATTTTATCAGTAAACATAGGGTATATCATTGCCATAGTTACGATATGAATGTTTGACAGCAATGTATTGAAGCGTTTATTTTATGAGTAAACATAGACGTTTCACATGGGAAGCAGTTTTTGGTAAATACCTTAGAGTATAGAATAGGACTAGAGAGAGCGTAAAGTACAGATGTTGACAGAGTTTTTGTCGCCATGAGACGGAAGGGGAATCTCGTGGCCGCCATCTTGGGACGATCAACGTTATAATGTATTTAAGCGCGCTTTCTTCAGTTTTGTTACAAAAATACAATAACGTAACAGAAATTGAAGCTATTTGTAATTAGCAAGCTTTAATTCAGTAAGAAATGTATTAAAATTAATTAAATTTAAATTTGAAAGAACCAAAAAATTATAAAAATCTACAATTTGAAGTGTATTGCGATTAAACTTTAATAAAATATTTTTTATAGAAATTAAACTGTTCGAATTTTATGACAATTGTAATGATTGAGATAGAAACTTACAAAAACTACTTACCGAATAGGCAAATAATTTGAGGCTAGAAATTTCATATAAAAATATATATTTATGATGTTTACAATACAAATAAATACGAAGTACAAACATATTTATTACAAAAAATAAGTTAATATTTTTACATGAAATATGTAAAAAAATACAATAAATTATATGAACTAAACATTAATAATATGTATAAGTAAAATAATACTTACTTGTGAATTGTCATCGCTTTTTCATTTTCTTTTTCTTGTTTTAAAGTTTTTACGGACATTCGGTTATTACAACCGAAGGCACAAGTCGTTGACATGTAATTACAAACGTTTCACATTCAAATAATACAAATTAAAATCGATTATTAACGTAAAATAATCAAATAACCAGAGAACGCTTATATACACTTGATCTTCCCAAGATGGCCGCCGTACAAACACAAGCTTACCCCGCATGACATCAGCTTTGAGTGTTTAGGCGCCCTCTATGTGTATATATATTTTATAACTCTATGGTAAATACAAAGGTCTGGCAAAAATTCAAGCCATGCTATTGAACATGATAATAGTACATTACATCTTGTACATTATTTAATATTAATTACTTTAATAATATTGCAAAAATTGCAGTAAATTACAGAAATTGTCAAACACATAATTGTTTCACTTTTTTATTATGCAATATGAAAGGATTTACAAATGTCTCCGTGGCGCAGTGGTTTTAACACTTGCGTCGGAAATTTTTGGTCGGGGTTCGATTCCCCATTGGGGTAATTATTTTATTATTTTACATAAAAATTGTTTACTTTTAAAAATCAGTTTATATTTCCTTATTACAATCATTTAAAAATAATAATAAAATTGTAATAAATAAAGAGAGAATAATTGATTACAATAATAAAAATATTGATGTAATATCAATGCATTGTATTTTTTTTGATAAATACAGTGAAAACATAATATCTACACCTACACAAATTTATTATATTTCAGTTATTTTTATTAATATCAAAGGAAATACAATGCATTGTTATTACATCAATATTTTTATTATTGTAATCAATATTATTCTTAATTATTTTCTCTTTATTTATTACAATATTATTTTTAAATGTTAGTAATATGGAAATATAAACTAATTTTTAAAAGTTCAACAATTTTTATGTAAAAAAATAAAATAATTACCTCAACGGGGGATCGAACCCCAACCAAAAAATTCAGACGCAAGTGTTAAAACCACAGAGCCACGGAGATATTCGTAAATCCTCTCAAATTGCATGATAAAAAAGTGAAACAATTATTTATTTGTCAATTTTTACAATTAATTATAATTTTTGCAATATTATTAAAGTAATTAATATTAAATAATGTACATGATGTAATGTACTATTATCATGTTCAATAGCATGGCTTAATATTTTGCCGAACACTTTGTATTTACAAAAAACTGCTTCCCATGTTAAACGCCTATGTTTACTCATAAAATAAACGCTTCAATACATTGCTGTCAAACATTCATACCGTAACTATGGCAATGATATACCCTATGTTTACTGATAAAATAAACTCTGGGTATATTGTCGTACGCATGATTCGGAATTATGCAGTTATATGATCTCCTTTAACATGAATTTTTATTTTAAAAGGTGAAGGAGTCCAATGGAGTACTTTAGCTTCGAAAAGAAAGTCAGACATTCTTCACGAATCGATGTTAACAGTATTCTTGTTCTTAATAATAACCATCCTGTTTATATTTCTTTTGGTATATTACATACAAGATGTACAAAAACCAGAATGGTTATATGGTTTAAAAAAGTTATTCAAGGTAAAACAAATCTTTCGTTATTATTTATAAAATTTATTTATATATTTAAAAAAATAGTAAAATAATAATAACTAAGCCCAATAAAATATATTCAAGTGCCTTGTACCTTTTTGAATTAATAATGTCCATCTGCTCCGTAGCGCATACGAATGTAAAGGCGGTATCCCACGATGAAAAATACGAGCAACTTGAGTTGCCGATTATTCTATCCCACGGAATGTATGTTCCTTTAAAATCTAGGGAAATACGTTGCTTAAAGTTTCTACCAGATATATTGAAATTTTGATATTTGATCTTTAACATCCCATAACTGGGTAACTTTTCACGAGGTTGATCAGTTCCTCTTCCACATTTTTATTATTTAATATATTAGTCTTCATTGTATGTACTTAATATGCGAGCACACGTATTGTTGACAAATAAAAGTATGATTTTGACAAGAATGACGCCTGCGTGATCATACGATGCTTCAAACATAAGTTATTTTTGGTCGCTGCAAGCTGCATCTACGTATAACTCAAAATACAACAATTTTTAATAATCATGTGTGGTTGCTTTTGTTGATCGAAATAGCTTAACAAAGTTATTTTCGTTCAATGTGCAGCCCTCATGTAGTGTCATAAATGTTAAAATTTAGCATGTTAGCAATATGAGATACGAAAACCAAACACAGGTTGTGGCGATTTATAGGCTAAGTCTGCTTTAAGCCGCCATCTACTGGGGACTTAAATTTAAGCCTGGCTTGGTACTTTAAGTTCCCGTTTTTTACGTGGTGCAAAGAAATTTAGGTCAAACTTAAAATTTGAGAAGACTTTTAAGGCTTAAGTCATGTTGATGCAAACGGGCATAAGAAACCTAGTGTCCGATTTTTTTTGTCAAGCAGTATATAAAGAAATTTAATTGAAAATTTGTATGCGTAAACTTAACACATGTGGCAAAATTTCTATTTACAAATGAAATATATCACTTCCGGATTAACATCAACATACTTATTTAAGCTGTGTGTTTTTACATTTTTTTAATTCGACGTTTAATTCCAAATACAATGACGCGCAACAAGTTAAATTTTACTGCAAAAATAATAAAAGATATTCAAATTAAAAACCAAAAATTTGGCTATGGTTTCATTTACAACAAATCGTATCTTTTGGAGAAATTATAGTTACGCGTTTTAATTGTTGCATAAAATATTTCAACAAATACACAAGTTGCAAGTTTCCAAGTTATACGATTTATCATTGTTTTAAATGAAGTCATAGCCATCTTTTTTTCTTATAATTTGAATATTTTGTATTATTTTTGTTGCAAAATTTAACTTGTGGCACAAAATTAAGTTGAGAATTTAACATAGAATGGGGTCATTTCACATTTTCTGATTTATTTTTTTCTTGAAAAAATAGGTCAAATTAAACATGTATGTGTATGTTTTACATCTTACAAGTCTTTAGAATCAGAGATATATGACTGTCGAACTCTACCTATTTAATTTAGAACTATGATTATTTGGTTTGGTATTTATTTAAATAAATGGTTTATTTACATACCTTATACTGCCCTAGTACTTTTAAAGAAATAGAAAGTAAAAATAATCTTCTCTCTTGTATATTTTGCTGTTAGCTGTCACACTTTTAGGTTAGGTTACTGTTTCATGTTGTGTAGCGTGTGTGTGTGACAGAGAATTGTCTTTGTGTGAGTATGAATATGTGTCGTCACAAATTTAGTCCGTGTTTAAAAGCGCGAAAGTTTATTAGCAAATTTATGAATGAAAAGTCGCATATTTCAAATTATTTTCTATTACTACATTTATTAAATGAGATGGATTTCATGATTTTATAAAAAAAATCGACAATTATTTTTTTTGAAATGACCCCATTCAAGAAGATAAAAATATTCAGGTGTTTCATTTAAAATGAAGCGTAATTAAAATAAAGTATATTTTCTAACAAAAGTAACAATCTTATTGCCTAACAAACAAACATTGAACAATACAGTATGTCCCATTTAGAGGTGCCACCATTGGGATCTCGAGAACTATAAGAGATACGATGTCGGTTAAATGGAACTTTTTGTGCGCCTTTGGGAGGCCATCTCGGATGTGCTTTTGTTTTTCCAAAAATTCTCATAGGGCACTTGATAATGAGGAAAAACTGAATATTGTTGATTTTTTCTTTTTCAAATAACTTCTAAACTATTAATAATTGAGAAAAAAAGTTTCAAATATAAAAGATAGATATTTTTATTAACTAACCAGTGACGTGAAATAAATTTTTATGTACGTAAATTTTATATACACAAACATATTTTTTTAAATGGAACCCATATCTGATTTTACTCTCAAAAGAATAAATATTTTTTTTCTCTTTTCAACGATGTAAGGGTTATTATGTTTTATATTTGTTTTGCTTTCAAAATTATTATTTTTTGCTTATTTTGTATTAAATTCACAATTATTTTGAAAATATTGGTGGATTTCTATTTGGAAATACTCCTCGTATTTAAACAATTTATTTGTTTAAAAAATTTTGCTCAAAACTCGTATCAAATTAATTTTTATAATATTTTGTATCAGGTCGCCCTTGGCACATTATAGCGTAATTTGTAATTATGAGTCTAGAATGAAAATATTAAGTAATAAAGGCATAAAACAAATTATTTTGATCAAATACAATATAATTAATAAAAATAATATAATACTAATTAGTTTTCTTGTAGATGTTTAATCAGGAGGAATAGTTTTATTATTGTTGTTTGCAGAATTATTTGTAACAGACATAAGAACTAAAATAATGCTCATGCTCATGTTTATAAATTATACAAAATCTGAGATATTTATTTATTCCACTATTAAAATATGTATGCGAAGTAGAATTTACTGTGAAATATAGGAATATACACGGAAAAAATAAACGCGCTCGAGAAATATTATAGATTGAATATTACCAAAAATAATATGTTGAAATAATGTAAATAATTTTTTTCAGTTTTAGGTCCGTAATTGTAGCTGTTATCCTCTAACACATTTGTAATAGACTGAAAAAATAAGAAAATGTATATTTAAGTAAAATTATCATCAAAAATCAATAATTTATTATCTTTGCATGTAAATGGCCGCATTCTTGTCATTATATTTTCATAAGAAATATGGCCGACTAAATTATAAAACATCTGTTGCAATTATATAACATATAACTATTAAAAATATAGTAGTTACTTATAAGGACAATAGGGTATACAGTGTGTCCCATTTAGAGGTGCAACCATTGGGATCTCGAGAACTATAAGAGATACGATGTCGGTTAAATGGAACTTTTTGTGCACCTTTGGGAGGTCATCTCCGATGTGCTTTTGTTTTTCCAAAAATTCTCATAGGACACTAGATAATGACGAAAAACTAAATATTGTTGATTTTTTCTTTCTCAAATAACTTCTAAACTATTAGTAATTAAGAAAAACGTTTCAAATATAAAAGATAGATATTTTTATTAACTAACCAGTGGCGTACGAAATAAATTTTTATATCCGTAAATTTTCGAGATATAACACAAACTTATATTTTTTTAAATGGAACCCATATCTGATTTTAGTTTCAAAAAAATCAATATTTTTATCTCTTTTCAATGGTGTAAGGGTTATTATGTTTTATATTTATTTTGCTCCTAAAATTTAATTTTTCTCTTTATTATCCTGAATTTTCTAATTATTTCCCAGAAAAACATTATTATTTTTATTTATTATATTGTATTTGATCCAAATAATTTGTTTTATGCCTTTATTACTTAATATTTTCATTCTAGACTCATAATTACAAATTACACTACGATGTGCCAAGGGCGACCTGATACAAAATATAAAAATTAATTTGATACGAATTTTGAGCAAATATTTTTAAGGAAATAAATTATTTAAATACAAGCAGTATTTCCAAATAGAAATCTACCAATATTTTCAAAATAATTGTAAATTTAATACAAAATAAGGAAAAAATAATCATTTTTGAAGGCAAAACAAATATAAAACATAATAACCCTTACATCGTTCAAAACAGAAAAAAATATTTATTTTTTTGAGACTAAAATCAGATATGGGTTCCATTTAAAAAAATATAAGTTTGTGTTATATCTCAAAAATTTACAGATATAAAAATTTATTTCGTACGCCACTGGTTAGTTAATAAAAATATCTATCTTTTATATTTGAAACTTTTTTCTCAATTATTAATAGTTTAGAAGTTATTTGAAAAAGAAAAAATCAACAATATTCAGTTTTTCGTCATTATCTAGTGCCCTATGAGAATTTTTGAAAAAATAAAAGCACATCTGAGATGGCCTCCCAAAGGCGCATAAAAAGTTCCATTTAACCGACATCGTATCTCTTACAGTTCTCGAGATCCCAATGGTGGCACCTCTAAATGGGACACACTGTATAAATGTCTTTTTATTATTCTTTAAAGGTTTTAAGTTTCTTTTAAAAAGCATTTTATTTAAAACAAACAACTATAGAGAGTTGATTAATAAATTTATTTTGTTTGATAAAGTAAAACAAAAATATATTAACTCCCTGTAGTTGTGTTTTGAAAAGTAATATTTATTTTGTCAAAAGTTTCCTTTTATAGAAATTGTCAACTATTTTTATAATGAAATAATGTAAATGAAACCCGACAGAGAAAATAGTATAAAACATTAGTTACAGAAGTCTATTGGAACACTCATTTGTTCACTCATTCACTGCTACACGCTTTTGTTCGAAATTCAAACTCGTGCTTGAATAGGTTGCCTTCTGTAACTTATGTTTTATTAGAATAATAATTTTCCCTTATATTTTTTCAGTTTACAAAAGGAAAACACGTAGTTGATCCAAGTATTTCAAATCGTAAACCAGACATGGAATCTGCACCTGCGAGCTTTCAAAAATCAATAGAAATAATAGAAGTTGAGAAAACATTTAAAAACACGAAGGCTTTGAATAAATTATCGCTTGACATATATGCCAATCAAGTTACATGTCTTTTAGGTCATAACGGTGCAGGAAAATCCACTGCAATAAATATAATTTGTGGTGCGTTTAGTTTAGAATTTAGATATTTAGAGAGTAGTTGTTATTTTTTGTGAAAAAAATTTTTACGGAAAATAATGTGGGGAGAGAGTACTCGTACATGTTGTTTGAAAAAATGAGTTTAGGATTGAAATTTGCTGGACGCAAGCTGTTAGTTTTCGGGTGGAACGAGTTGGTTGTGACCACTGAAATATATACTAACTGGAATGCGCGTACGAACCGTGACTGTGAAGCATATTGAAAGCCTGCTGCTGGAGTAGTCGGCAAACATCGAGACAGTTCGTGAGTAGACGGAAGCCTGCTGCTGGAGTAGTTGGCAAACATCGAGACAGTTCGTGAGTAGACGGAAATTATTTCGTGTGGCGCATGTTTAAATAAATGAAGCATAATATGAAAACAAAGCGATCAGCTATGATACGAGTTATTCGGCTAGGTTCGGTTCGGCACGAACGTGCGCGAACAGGGCCAGCCATTATTGTTCAGTGAGCTTCAGTGCAGCGTACGCTGATAGGTAGAGTATGCGAGTTCCAGTTAGTATATATTTCAGTGGTTGTGACCATATACCTATTAAATCAAAAACCACAAATCCACCAACCAAGATACAATATTCCTAAACCCGTACCCTACTTTAAGTACACACCCAATAAAACTCTGCATCCTTCGCCTATGTAACAAACGACATACAGACAACAATATACTTGTCAACAACAAAGACAACAAACTCCTCAACAACAAAGACAATATACACCACAAACACCACGCTAAGGTCCATCCACCAGACAAAATCTTCCTGCACCTACTCCGATGAGTATTTCCACGCGAAATACAACTCAATAACGTCCTACACTCGGCCCATCCAGACAGGTACAAAACCACTATGGACAAAATCGCGCAAACACAGCGGGATAATTATTTAATATCAACGAGTCAGCTGAATCTGCCGTTGACCCATATGTTTATGACGATAACCAAGAATAAACTGACCAAATGTTAATTGATATAGTCTATTTGAGAATGACTGGCAGTAATAAATCATTATTTGCAAGAGTAGTATTGGATTTTTGCCAGCAATGCGGCAAATAAAACTACCAGAAAAATCAGTTGTAACTACACTAGGATGGTCAAAATAAGCCGCACGCTTTGTACCTGGAACGAAACTTACTTGTCGAACAATAGAAATGCCGTCCGATAATCCCCGTCGGATTGTGTCATAGACGTAGATAGGATTTGTAGAGTGATCTGTTTATACATTTACTAAAAATAAAAGTTTTTAATATTTAAATATAACTTTCTCAGTCATTATTATTATATTGCATACATTTAATATTTACATACATACATACATTCAATATTTACATTTTTATTTGTTACATACTAAAATTTATACTTATTTCATGTGTGTTGTCAAGATATTGGTACCTGTTATATTTCTATTAAATATACATATTACATTACATATACTTATATATTTATACATAAATTATTAAAAATCAGAATCTGATTCTGAATCTTGTCCTACTGAAATTATAAATGGCTCGATCGTTTCGTCTATCAGATGGTCAAGTTTGCACATTTGGTCTTCTTCCTTTATGACATGTTGAATACAGTTTTTCCAATTATCGACAGTCACATGTTTTAATGCATCCATAAAAAGTTTTTTCACATTGTCCAATTTAAAAGTGGTGTTGTTTCGCGCTACTTCACCTTTAACTTGAGCCAAAACTAATTCAATTGGATTGAGCTCGCAGTGATAGGGTGGTAAACGAAGGACAGTAATACCGCGATTCGCTGCCATATCATCAATAACATGATGAATACCTGACCCTGAAAAACAACTTAGACCTAAAACTATAGTTCTCTACCGAATTTAGTCATTTCGACTATCCCTGTGCAAACAATTATTGGCGCGCCACTGGAATGTCTTTGACAGAATGATTTATTACTGCCAGTCATTCTCAAATAGACTATAATGAATTTAACAAATAAAAGTACATTACCGTACACTATATTCCCTGAAAATAATTTGAAAGTTTTAATTGACACAGGAAGTACGAAATCTCTCAAATTTCTCACCATTTGCGTAGTTTTTATAATTTTTTGAAAATGTAAACCGACCAAACTATTGTGAGCCTAGACTCGTATACGTATGTTGTATTTTTTCAAAATTGTTAGAAGTGGTACTGCGAGATATTTGCTTATTTATTTATCTACTGATAACCTGTATAGGTGTCGTATGCCTGTATCTAATTCTGTATGTTGATATAATTAAGCTGTTTGATTTTGTGACAATTTGTAAATTGAAGGTATACATCGCCCTACTAGTGGAACGGTAAAAGTAAATGGATACAACGTCACAAAAAAGTTGTCTAAAGCCAGAGAATCGCTTGGATTTTGTCCACAAGACAATATATATTTCAAAGATTTGAGTGTATATTATCACCTGATTTTCATATCTAAAGTATACATATTATTATTCATAGTTGACCTCATTAATACAAATAAGTACGTGTTTCAGATAAAAGGAAAGAGTGATGCAGAAGCTAAAGAAGAAGCATTAGAAATTTTGCATATCCTTAACTTGAATGATAAAAAAAATTCAGTGGCGGGAAATTTATCTGGAGGAATGCAAAGGCGCTTAAGTTTGGCAATGGCTTTAATGGGCGGCCCTCGTACTGTTATTTTAGATGAACCCACTTCGGGCCTTGACCCAGAATCTAGGAGACAAATTTGGAATATTTTATTGGTATATGTTTCTTTGATTTTTATATATAAATAAATAAATATATCATCACGGCATATTACCCATTTCTGCTTTATCGCAGATTGTGGGCGCTTACCAGGCGTCACCTCACGGGCACTCATTGCTGGCGTGGAGAGTGCACCACAGGGGTCACTTTTGTGCAATTTAAAATTCGAAATATTTGGCGTCGGTCGGGATCGAACCCGGTTCCCCCAGGTTCGCGACCAGACACTCAGGCACGCGGCCACGGGACCCCATTTTTATTTATTAGTTTAATGAAATAAGGTGAAAAGTTGTATATCTGGCAACTGGTAACTCTGTAGTTGTAGAAAACGATATTGTTTTAGATTGAAAAAATGTGAGTTTAAGACGACTACTTTTACACTAAATAAAATATATAGTATCTTATCATAACTAAAATTGATTACATACAGGGTGTCTCTTAAATAGGGGGACATGGATTAACCACAGATTTCTAAGGCTAAAATAAGACGATTTAACTAAACTTGCTTCTACCGGAAAGTGTACCATTTAGCCAGAATTCTGCTTCAAAGTTGTTCGAAAAAAAATTAATCTTGCTTATAATAATAGAACGCTTTGTTCGATTTGGATGAAATTTGGTATGACAGTTCATATGGTTATAAGTCATCTCTAAGGTGATACTTATTATTAGTGAACCACTAGTGTATGAAACTTAGGTCGTCCCAACATTGACTAGACCGTAACTTTTTAATGGCCACGCCGATAACATAAAATATTTTTTTTCAGAAAGATACATTCAATAGTAAACTTTTCTCTCTGTGTGATATCTGTTACGGTTCAAACAGAAAAAAATAAAACCTGAGTGACTGTATCGTGAATTTTTTTTTAAATAAATTTAATCTAAGAGTCTGTCCAAGTGTCAAACAAGTAATTTCTAATGACAATAACAATTGTTTATGGGTTGTCAAAAAATTCCTGTGCAATATTCAGAAAACTAGTAACATCCGTTTGTTCGGCCTAATAGTATTTTACCACCATTATTATAAATAACACGAACAAATATCTTAGCTTACTCCTAAACAAGTTGAGAAGATTGACAACTCGTTACTGTCATTAAAAATCAGATGTTTGAAATTTGCGGTCTGCTAGATTAAATTTATTTTAAAAAAATTCACGATGAGGTCACTTAGGTTTTTTTTTCTGTCTGAACCGTAACAGATATCACAAATTAAACAGAGAGAGAAAAGTTTACTATTGAATGTATCTTTCTGAAAAAAAAAAAAAATTTATCGGCGTGGCAATTAAAAAGTTATGGTCTAATCAATGTTGGGACACCTAAGTTTCATACACTAGTGGTTCACTAATAATAACTAAAGAAAAAACCCCTTAACCTTAACAATAAATTTAAAAACTATATACCTATTTCGAGAACTAAGTTCTCATCATCAGTAGAAACTACAAAGTAAACACCTGTTTTGACCTCTGGCATGGTTTACATGCTGAGTAATCTTAACTTCTCTGTTTTTACTTTGTAGTTTCTACTGATGATGAGAACTTAGTTCTCGAAATACGTATACAGTGTGTCCCATTTAGAGGTGCCACCATTGGGATCTCGAGAACTATAAGAGATACGATGTCGGTTAAATGGAACATTTTGTGCGCCTTTGGGAGGCCATCTCAGATGTGCTTTTGTTTTTCCAAAAATTCTCATAGCGCACTAGATAATGACGAAAAACAGAATATTGTTGATTATTTCTTTTTCAAATAACTTCTAAACTATTAGTAATTGAGAAAAACGTTTCAAATATAAAAGATAGATATTTTTATTATCTAACCAGTGGTGTACGAAACAAATTTTTATATCCGCAAATTTTCGAGATATAACACAAACTTATATTTTTTAAATGGAACCCCTAAATTTTTTTCTCTTTTCAACGATGTAAGTGTTATTTGTTTTATATTTGTTTTGCCTTCAAAATTATTATTTTTTTTTTATTTTATATTAAATTTATAATTATTTTGAAAATATTGGTAGATTTCTATTTAGAAATACTCCTTGTATTTAAATAATTTATTTCATTAGAAAATTTTGCTCAAAACTCGTATCAAATTAATTTTTATATTTTGTATCTGGTCGCCCTTGGCACAATATAGTGTAATTTGTAATTATGAGTTTAGAATGACAATATTAAGTAATAAATGCATAAAACAAATTATTTCGATCAAATACAATATAATTAATAAAAATAATAATGTTTTTTTTTTGGGAAATAATAAGAAAGTTCAGGAAAATAAAGAGAAAAATGAAATTTTAGGAGCAGAACAAATATAAAACATAATAACCCTTACATTATTGAAAAGAGAAAAAAATAATGATTTTTTTGGGACTGAAATCAGATATGGGTTCCATTTAAAAAAATATAAGTTTGTGTTATATCTCGAAAATTTACGGATATAAAAATTTGTTTCGTACAACACTGGTTAGTTAATAAAAATATCTATCTTTTATATTTGAAATGTTTTTCTCAATTACTAATAGTTTAGAAGTTATTTGAAAAAGAAAAAATCAACAATATTCAGTTTTTCGTCATTATCTAGTGCCCTATGAGAATTTTTGGAAAAACAAAAGCAAATCTGAGATGGCCTCCCAAAGGTGCACAAAATGTTCCATTTAACTGACATCGTATCTCTTATAGTTCTCGAGATCCCAATGGTGGCACCTCTAAATGGGACACACTGTATAGCTTTTAAATTTATTGTTAAGGTTAAGGGGTTTTTTCTTTAGTCATAACTTTACCTTAAGACTCCATTTTAGTTTTATAGTTCACTAATAATAACAAGTATCCCTTAAAAGATGACTTATAACGATATGAAGTGTCATACCAAATATCATCCGAATCGTATAAAGCGTTCTGTTATTATAAGCAATTTTTTTTTTTTTTGAAGAACTTTGAAGCAGAATTCTGGCTAAATGGTACACTTTCCGGTAGAAGCAATTTTAGTTAAATCGTCTTATTTTAGCCTCAGGAATCTGTAGTTAAGCCATGTCCCCCTATTTAAGAGACACCTGTATATTGATTATTGATTAATTAATATTGATTGTTCTTAAATTATGAGGACTTTACTACAACACTTCTCTTTTCTAACATTTATATTCTTCTTAATTCTGGTGCAAAAGACAACTAAACCTAAACTAATCTCTTTTTTATTAAGCCTAACATAGTTACATTTATTACAGAGACTGCGAGGCAGAGTAACTATTTTAATAACGACTCATTACATGGATGAAGCTGATGTACTAGGGGACAGAATTGCCATCATGCACACTGGACACCTTGTATGTTATGGAACCCCAATGTATTTAAAGAAAAAATTTGGTAAATACTCCATCTAAAGCTAATTCTACAGTTAGATTTGTGACTATTAACTATTTGCTACATAAGCTTGTCCATTTTTATATTTCTCCCTCCACTCCTACAATCTTTTATCATAAAAATGTCAATGTAGTAATACCAATGAAGACCGGTCACAGACTATACCATAGAAAAGAGAGATACTACTATAATAGAAAGCGCTCTCTATTCTCAACTGAAATGACCGATAGAGGCGCTGCAAGCACTTTCAATATGGTGGATGCATGACGGTAGGTGTACAATCTGTCACTGTCATATGATACAATTTTGCTTGTGTTTCTTCAAAATGAATCTAAGTATTGTTCAGATATTTGACTTTCTAAATGCTACTCATCATTCTAGGATTATTGTTGAAGGTATGATTGTATATGATGTTAATTTACTACTTTATTTAAAATATTAACCTTGTAAACAGGCGAAGAAGTTCTGAATGCGAATCACATTATATTATGTGGAATTACCGATAGTTATCGAGAAATTATAAATGTAACATCACTGGGTGGAATTCAGTGGGTTGTATTAAAGTCTGTATTAAAGCTTGTATTAAGTATATGGCAACATTGTAATAATTCCCAAATCTATCAATGAGATTCAATTACATCCAATAGTAAAACTTGTATTGACAACATTTTGACAAATATCTCTCAAAATAAATATACTGTGAGAGTCATCCATAATAATATCTCTGATCATTCTGCCCAATATATAGCTGTAAATTGTAAAAATCAAAGCAATAGTAACAATAAGTCTATGATAGTTAAAAAAAGAATTTATTCTAAATCTAATATGGCATATTTTGAATATTTGCTCTCTCAAGTAAATTGGCTTAATGTATTAAATGAATTAGACGTTAACACATGTTTTAATAATTTTATGGAATCTTTTATGTATTGTTTTGAAATGTCTCACCCACAAGTAAAAATAAATAACAATCGTATTAAAAATAAATCATGGATAACAAATGATATTAAACTGCTTTCAGAAAAAGTGAAACACTTGTATGAATTATACAATTTAGGACTTATTAACAAAGAATCGTATAATAATTACAAACACGAGTATCGTAAACTTCTTAATAAAACGAAAAAGGATTACAACATGAACAATATTAAAAATTGTGACAATAATACAAAAAAGATATGGAACATTATCACAAATAATATAAACGACAGTAATAGTGAGAAGAAAAAAATCTGTATCCTCACGGACGGTAAAAATAGTGTTGCTAATCCGGTGGATATTGCCAACATGTTTAATATTTTTTTTAAAAATATCCCACACAATATTCAAGAAAATCTACCACCAAGCTTTCATAATAATACAACACCTAAAGTAAACTGTTCATTATCTATTTTTCTAGATCCTGTTACTGAACCTGAACTTATTTCTATAATTAAATCTTTAAAAAATTCTTTTTCAGCCGGAACTGATGGGATTTCAAACAACATTCTGCAAAGTTGTTATGAAAGGATCCTAACACCACTATTACATTGTATTAATTTATCCATTGCAAATGGTATTTTTCCGGATAGATTAAAAATAGTTAAAGTTATTGCACTTCACAAAAAGGGCGATAGAAATAATGTTTCCAACTATAGACCGATTGCGTTAGTTTCTACCTTTCATAAACTTTTTGAAAAAGTGATGTTGTTGAGAATTCTCGCATTTCTAAAAAAGAATCAGATTTTAATTCAAGAACAGCATGGTTTCAGGAAAGGATGTAGCACAATATCCGCATTAATAGATTTTTTGGATCACATTTTCAATGAAAAAGATAAAGGAAATAACATATATGGTATTTTTTTAGATTTGTCAAAGGCGTTTGACTGTGTTAATCATAATATGTTATTTAATATTTTGGAAAGTTACGGTTTTAGAGGCATTTGTGCTGATTGGTTTCGTTCATATCTCAGCAACAGGGAACAAATTGTGTGCCATGAAAATCAAACGTCTGATCCTCTAGTACTCAATTGTGGCGTTCCACAAGGCTCAATTCTTGGCCCAATACTATTTATCCTCTACATCAATGGAATAAAAAATATTTTTCATAACAATAAATTTATTATTTACGCGGACGATGTAGCTTTTCTTGTATCATCTTTACAGGATATACCAAATATTGTTGGCAATTTATCTTCCTGGTTTGCATCACTAGGTCTAGCACTAAATGTTAATAAATCCACACTGATGAGTTTTTCAAACTGTAATATAAATAACGAGAACACAATAAATGTTTATGGCCAAGCATTGCTCAGTGTCAAAACTACAAAAGTTTTAGGTCTAAATATTCAAAATAATCTAACTTGGAATAACCATGTAGATTCTATTTGTAAAACTTTATCTTCTTTGTGTTATATAATTAAAAAACTCAAATTAATGACTAATTTGTATATAACAAAAGTTTTTTACTATTCAAAATTTTATTCCATATTATGTTATGGAATAATATTTTGGGGAAACTCACCTTGTGCCATACGTGTTTTCAGAATTCAGAAACATGCAATTAGAAATATGTTCTCCTTAAATAAAAGATCCTCATGTAAAGATATTTTTAAAAAAGAGGGCCTATTGACTTTACCTTGCATCTATATTTATAATGTAATCTTACATAAAGTGACGTTCACAGTTACGATACTCGTGGTAAACTAAATTTACAAGTACCCAAAACAAGATTAAAGAAAACTGAAAGCAATCCAAGTTATTATGGACTGATATTATACAATAGACTGCCTCAGATTCTTAAAGATATTACGTCTGTTAGTAAGTTTAAAAGTGGACTTAAACAATATCTTTTATTAAAAGCATACTATAGTGTAGATGAATTTTTGTCGGATAAATTTGAACTGTGATTTATTATTGTACATTTTATGTATTTTATTCTGACTTTTCCTATATCATTGTATTTTGATCGTTGGAAATAAATTTATTATTATTATTATTATTATTATTATTAATTGTGATATAGAAATTTTACCGCAGGGAAAAGTAATACAGATATCCTTTATTCAAATGAAGAAGTATAATTGTAAATGGAAGGTGTAAAAGGAAACTTGCAAAAAAATAGCAACATTAGGTTAGAAATATGTCAAATTTTATGTGTCAAATTTCATACATGAATGTTAATGAATTTTAAAATATCTCAATCCCCGTTTTGATCAGTTTTGATATTTGTCCTTTTTTATCGTAATTGTATGGCTTTCTTCTATTAATAATATTTTTTTCTTTATTTGATCCTTTGGTCTCTCACTTTTTTCTGACAGGTATTACAAAGTTGCCAAAATATTTTTGACAAAGAACTGTTTTAGCTTAAAACACGCTAATACAACCCACTGAATCTCACCCACTCTGTCTTCAAAAAAGTGCTCTGTCGTCACAAATATGGTACAGCACTTTTTTTTAATTTCTCCGTTGAGAAGGAATTTCTAAAAATTTAAATAATCATACATATGTTTCAAATATAATTATTAATAATATTACCTGGAAGAATAAAGTCACTGTCTTATCGAACATACTCTCATATACTTGGAAATTTGTTTTCCAGAACGTAAAACATACTTCCAAGCTCCAATACCTGCATTTGTGGTTATACTCACTTAATTTTTACCTATTTTTGGAAAAATGTGGAAACTTAAATGAGTTTCCCTACTCATAAGCGAATGACACCCGTATACCCAACACATAATATTGCTTCTACCGTGTTTTACAACATTCATTTTCGTATAAAAGAAATACTTTTAAAAAATGTATACTAATATTATGTTGTATTTGCTCGCACCTACCGTCATGCACTAGTTCAAAATTTAGTCACCAGATGTCATATCGATGCTCTACAGTTGTCAATAGCAATCAGGTGACTTTTCAAACGACAGCGACAGTAGAGACAAAGTGATTGTTCACGGAACTAAAGTTATTTTGGCGGGGCGTACGAACCTTCAATAGTATTTCTAGGTAAACATTTTCGTATTATACTTCATTTCACGTAAAAAAAAATAGTGACGAGAAGATAGGTGCAATTTGATCTTGTTGTTTGACTAGATGATATCAGAGGATTATCCAATCAAAAAACAAGATTAAACTGCACCTCTCTTCTCGTCACTATTTTCTTAGGTGAAATGAAGTATAAGTTGATTTTTACAAACTAAACAAGAAAATATATAAATTGACTAAAAATAAAAATAATACCAAGATGTTAACAAAATATTGTATTTATTATTTTCTCTTTTTATAATATAACACAGCTGACATTTTTAATTTATCACTAGATGTTACAGTCATTTTCCACTTTAAAATGTTATTTATTTCCTTGCAATAGGAATATAATAAAAATTGTTTCATTTAATAAATCATGTGTATCACAAGAAAATATGTTTCTACTATACTGACTTTCAACAGTTCTCGCTAAAATTGAACACACAAGAACACAACACTATAAACAAGAAGAATCGAACTGAATTTGCAGACATTGCTAGAACGCTGACAGTCAGTAAAAACTAGTGCTCTCAAAAACCGGAAAAATTTGGAACCGGGTACCCGGTTCCAAAACTATCCGGGTACCCGGGTAATGGAACCGATCTTCGGTTCCGAGTAATGGAAACGGTCATCGGTTCCGGTTCCGGGTAATGGAACCGATCTACGGTTCCGTTTCCGAGTAATAGAACCGATCTTCGGTTCCAGTTCCGAGTAATAGAACCGATCTTCGGTTCCGGTTCCGGGTAGAGAAACCGGTTCTTTGGAATAGAACTTCAGATTCGGGTTATGGAATCAATGGTATTATTCGATTATAATTTTAAATAAGCTTCGCTATTTTTGAGAAATAAACAGATTTTCTGTTTTATTTGAGAAATATTATTGAACGATATTTATTTTTGTGTAACTTAATTGCATATAATAATGTGTAAATAATATTATACCTTGAGTGATGTTCTAAGATATTGGTATATACCTAGGTACCTACATAATGACAATAGTGACCATAAAATGAAGGGACAAAGCAATAAATATTTCCTAGAATTTCAATGAGCTACTTATACATTCTGCTTTAATTTTTACATTTTGATCTCTCACTATTGTAATATAAAGGAATATTTCTTAATTTCTTATCTTTAATAAACAATTATATGTTTTGTTTATATGTATTATTTTCTTTACTGCAAATTCACACCAAAGACTCGGGTGGAGAAATGGGAAAATTCCGTGGTAAAAGTGGAAATACCTGATAATATACAGTGTGAACACTGAAAACCGTGACATACGCGTTTAACATGGGAAAACAGTTTTTTTCAAATATTATCTGTCCCGTAAGACTATAGTGGGAGTTTTTGATAATGGTTAGAAAGATTATTTAATTTGGCATCGAAGGGTATCTAAATGCTCATAATTTAATACCTTATTATTGAAATATTTACGAAAGTATAATCCTACTTGACAGTTATTACTTATAATTTACTAAAAACAGTAAGCATGGAAACGTGTTCGGTAGCTGACTTGGTTAAATCAAGGCTCCATGATAATTTTTCACTAGTTGAAATCCCTCCCAGTTCAAGTTAACATTTTTATATTTATTTTTGTATTATTAAATTCATTCTTTCCGAAAACTTTGTAAATCCAATGGATTTTTCATTAGAAGAAAAAATTAGTATAATTAAACTTTACAATCAAGGGATGAGTTTACGAGAAATTCGAGACTTTTTTGCTAGGATATATTCTGATAGACAATTGGATCTCATGAACGAACTAGACGAACCATTCTCAAATTTGAAAAAACCGGTTGCGTTAATGACAAATATAAAACTAAACTTAATTTGGCTTAAATTTACATATTTATTTCACTTTTTGTACATTTAGTCAATAAAATACTTGATGTACCAAAAAATTATCTGTTTTAATTTTGTAATTTATTTAATAATAAATTGTACAAAATAAATATAAAAATAATTAAAATATTTACTTGAACCGGGAGGGATTTGAACTAGTGAAAAATTATCATGGAGCCTTGATTTAACCAAGTCAGCTACCGAATACGTTTCCATGATTACTGTTTTTAGTAAGTTATAAGTAATAACTGTCAAGTAGCATTATATTTTCGTAAATATTTTAATATAAAGCATTAAATTAGGAGTATTTACATACTCTTCGATGCCAAATTAAATAATCTTTCTAACCATACCAAAAACTGACACTATACTCTTGCGGGACAGGTAATATTTCAAAAAAACTGTTTTCCCATGTTAAACGCCTATGTCACGGTTTTCAGTGTTCATACTGTATATATAAATACAAAATACAAATTACACATAGCAGAACATAAAATTTTGAATAAAAGTTTTTTTTTAAAGTAATAATTTTTAATTCATAATTGTCAAATTTTTCATATTATATGCACACGTGTTTTATTTTGCACATGTATTATTCAATTTTCTTAAAAATATGCAAGAATGCATTTAGTATGCACTTTACATATATTCCGACCTATATTCAAGACTCAATCTGTTCGGATTCCATAACCGAGAACCAATGAGATTCGATTCCAGAACCGAGAACCAATGAGTTTCGGTTCCAGGACCGAGAACAGATGAGTTTCGGTTCCAGGACCGAGAACCGATGAGATTCGATTTCAGAACCGAGAACCGATGAGTTTCGCTTCCAGAACCGAGAACTGGGTAGTTTCGGTTCCAGAACCGAGAACCGGGTAGTTTCGGTTCCAGAACCGGGTAATTTCGGTTTCAGAACCGAGAACCGGGTAGTCTTGGAATCGGAACCGAGAACCGGGTAGTTACACATTCAAGTAACCGGGTACCCGGGTAATTTTGGAACCGGAACCAAACCGAACCGGAACCGGTTCCCACCACTACTACTAATCTATAAGGTCTCCATTATTTTAAATTAAAAATAGGTAATTCCCTAAAATTTTAAATTCTATATTTTACGTTATTATAATTATTAAAGTATGTATCATTCTATACTATTGGACTGCATTTTTTCTTCATATTCACTGTATTGAGAGGTAAAAAATTATGAAGATATTTTATGAAACACAAAATAAAATACATAGATTGACAGAAGATAGTAATGTTGGTCACATCAGATTTCTTAATTTCATACCTATTTCCAGGGGCGCGCCGTCACAGGGTGCGATGTGTGCGTCGCACACGGGCGACACCTGGTTAGGGGCGACACGGCAAGCAACATTGTATATATTCTAATAAGATTTCATTTTATTAATTATTTGTTTTAAAGTACTAACTGATTAGGCAGACATACATTCATATTGCATGTACAGTATGTAAATTATGTCTATTGGCAACTCCAAATGAAGCATGAGACATCCAACGGGAATATTAGAATTAGTGAAATACAGATACTAACGCCATTACAAATTTAAAAAACACTGACACCAATGAATTTTTAAAGTCCTGTAAAGATTTAGCAAATTCTGTTAACTGACATGCAGTCTCGCCTCAATGCCGGGAGTACGAGTAAGTTTTCATGTTATAATTTTATTGGATTTATAGAATCTTTTCATAGGAACTTTTGGTATGGGATTTGTAAAAAATAGTGTGTAAGTATTACAATTTTACATGATATATAGAATCTTTTCCAAGCAACTTTTGATTTGGGATTTGTACAAAATACATCGAATTAACGGAAGGTTTTGTGCTGGCTACAACAGATTTTTTTTAATTGGGCAAGTACGAAATAAACCCACAATCACATAACTGTGTGCTTTGCAAGAGAAGCAAGACCCCGAGGGGTTGATACAATTCAATTTTAATTCCACTAATTTCCAAATAATTCCGGTAATTCCCAAGTAATTCCAGTAATTCCCTGCTAATTCCGGAAATTCCAAGTTAATTCCGCTAATTCCCAGCTAATTCCGATAATTCCAAGTTAATCCGCTAATTCCTGGGTAATTCCGCTAATTCCCAGGTAATGGGCTACTTGCGTACTTTTTTTTATTTCATATTTTTGAAGAGCAGGTAAAAACTTGCTAACCCTATTTTTTCTTTTGACAAAATTTTTATTAATTAGCCAGAAAATAAATAATGAAATTTGATTATTTGAATTACCGCCATGTATGACGTAGAATTACGCCGCACCAATGAGTGATCGCCATAGCGTTTGTTTGTACGGGTAATGCAGATTTTCTGTTTGACGTTTCAACAATAGTTTGAAGGTTAGTATTTTAGTTTGTTTTTTTCGTATCGATATTTTAAATTACATGTAACTACCTATGTGTTTATTTGTGAAGTAATTAATATATTTGAGAGCCCAGAGAGAGCAAAATGTCAAATTCAAATTAAAACTTTCTCGCACGCAATGCCATCTATAAGTTACATTCTTAAACATGGTTCTCTTCTTCGGTTCAATATAATGACGTCACAGAAAATTTTCTTTCTTAGTTTACTAAAAAATAAATAACTTTTTTAAAATAAAATTTATATTTTTATATATGTTTTCAACATAACATTACGTATATACATACATACATACATAAAATCACGCGTTTCCCACTTAGTGGGTTAGCAAAAACCCGAAAATAATAAGAAAAGGGATGAAAGCAAGAGCTCCACAGAATCACTTAACTCTTTAAAAACATTCTTCTTCCTATAATCCTATTTAACATTACGTATATAGTGATAGAAATCGGATTTTCAGTACCATGCAAGTAGCCCATTCTGTAATTCCTAGATAATTCCGGTAATTCGTAAGTAATTCCGCTAATTCCCAGGTAATTCCGATAATTCCCAGACAATTCCGCTAATTCCTAAGTAATTCCGGTAATTCCTAGTTAATTCCGCTAATTCCTAAGTAATTCCAGTAATTCCTAGGTAATTCCCAGGTAATTCCGGTAATTCCCAGCTAATTCCGCTAATTCCCAAGTAATTCCAGTAATTCCGGCAATTCCCAGGTAATTCCGGTAATTCCCAGGTAATTCCGCTAATTCCTAAGTAATTCTAGTAATTCCTAAGTAATTCCGGCAATTCCCAGGTAATTCCGCTAATTCCCTGGTAATTCCAAGTTAATTCCGCTAATTCCCAGCTAATTCCAGTAATTACCAAGTAATTCTTACAATTCCCAGGTAATTCCGCTAATTCCCTGGTAATTCCTAGGTAATTCCGTAATTCCAGGTAATTCCGCTAATTCCCAGATAATGCCCATAATTCTCAGGTATCGTGCTAAAAATCGCATATCGAGATTGTAGTAAATGACCACTTTTTAAGGTCCCTAGAATCCAATCCATTTTCATGATGATGTCTGAATGTGTGTATATGGATTTTGTTAACGCTTTAACTCAAATACTATCATTCAGAAAATTATGAAACCTTGTATTTTGACCCTATTCTAATATAGTAAGAAACCATTAGTTTTTGATGTAAATCGGGTAACTGGAAATGGCAGTTTACTTGAAGCTCGTAATGGTTTTTCTTTAAATGCCATTTTTTTGCATTTAATGTCATTATAAAAATTAAAGATTATTGAGTTTTCTACAGGCATACATTCAACTTTTTCTATATATTTTACACATGAATTTTTAAAAATGATCTTTTTTATAAATCCCGGAGCCTATGTTTTAAAGATAAACACAATTTCTTTGATTCACAGTTCATATTTCAAATGTATATAACTGACAGATGAATGTCACTGTCAAAAAAAATTCACTTTAAGAATGGTGAGATTTTAAAAAGAAAATAGTATGTACATTTAAAAAAAACCGTGTGGGGGGGGGGAGGGGGCGACAAAGTTAGCATTGGCACACGGGCGACAAAATGGTACGGCGCGCCCCTGCCTATTTCTTTGAAACATCTACATGCCAATAAGAGCAGCAGCTATCTTAGTGTTCACAAGTCCGTTCCACTTAGGTACCAGGCCGCTACGTTTGCAAGCAAGTGGAAAATGAAAATTGGCGGTTGTGGTCGCGAACATTATGAACGCTAAGTGGAACGTATGATTTCCGCTCCTGGTGTGCTCTTCATCTAATATACTGTCAGTTTACTGATATTTTTAATACTCTCAATTATCCATATTTTTAGGAACTGGCTATGTGTTTACTGCTTTAACTACTCAAAACGCAAGTACGCCTGCTATCACAAGTGCTCTGCAAGGTAACGTTCCTGGGACAAGTCTCACCACCAAAACAGCAACACTTGTTAAATATAACATACCTACTGCTGATACTCGTTTGTTAACACAACTGATACTAGATGTGGAGAACAGAAAGACAAGTCTAAATATTATTACTTTTGGAGTCAATGTAACAAGCATTGATGACGTATTTTTAAAAGTTGGTGAATTGGAGGATACAAAACAAGATTCACGGCTAGACGAACTCACAGACGACATTTATGGAAGACAAAGTTAGTTATTCAAAGCGATCAATTGGCGGCAAAAATTTGTACTAGTGGCGCTGTAATTATATAAACTTATTTCTTGTTTCTGCTATTAGCGCTTATAGCCCAATCATTTAAGGCCCAATTTTTAATAAAGTGGCTAGTAAATATGACTTTCTAACAAATGAAAAATATCGCATCAAAAAATGACAACGTGAAATTATTGCTATTTGAACAACAACAATAATTTTAATTCTCAGTTTTTAGTTTATTAGATATATCATTTTATAAGAAACTTTGTAAGAGCTATGAACTGGGCCTTAGGGCCGTTTTCATAATCAGGCTTACTTTAAGACTTTAGTTAAAATTACTTTATGACTTTATCTTTAATTTAAAGTTTTCGGTTTTCATAATCGACAGCCATAGTTACTTTAAGAAAAGTAAAATTTTAGGTTTATTAAGTATGTTGGTATACCTGAACGAATAAAAATTCAAAGTTTGACATCTGAACTTTTCGGGTTTCTTATCTTCAATAACGTGTACAAAAGACAAAAAGAGAAAAAAGAGTAATATTAAAAATTAGTAATTTTCAAAATAAAAATATAATATAATCAGATACATGTTATTCTATTTCACCATATGAGCGGGTAAGTTATTTAAATTATCGGAATATATAATTATATTATCACGTTGTCATTTTTTGATGCGATATTTTTCATTTGTTAGAAAGTCATATTTACTATTCTTGTTAATATATGAATGAGCCACGTAAATACTTGTTTTGTAGTTTTGTTGCAGACATTGACGTTACAGCAGAACCTGTAATGACATGTCAGTGTTTTCTTTATTTGTAAGTTTAATTTATTAACTGGTAAAATTTAAATTTATCAATCAATATTTACCCGCACAGATTTATAAAAGTATCAATAATGCAATGAGGCTTACTTTTTTTTAAAAACAAATTTTATCGTGGAATATGAGTGGTCTACTTTAGCTATGGATATGCACAAAATGTACGTTATAACAGTTCTGTAAAACTTTTGCCCCACTGCTCCCTTCAGTATTATGACTTTCTATAAAAATTTAATTTGTTACAGCAAAGTACATTACTGGACCTATTATGCTAATAAATTATTTTATAGCGCTATTTGTAAAAAGATTTTTATATCATTGGAGAAAATGGTTTGCATTCATATATACAGTAAGTATGAAAACAGTAAAATAATTAATTACGTTTTCTGTTAAACACCTGTCACGGATACTCGTTTCTCGTGGTCTCACTGAATAACGCACACCTAAACTTTTATATTATTTTATTTACAAAATTATATACACGCAAACTTGAACCATAATCCGTCTTCCACATCTCTTTGTAACCTCAATCTCACTATTCTTACTTAAAGTTGGTTCACGACCCGCTACTCTGCAGGTATGGTTATATCAATACACAACAACTGGGCGATGGTCAAATTGGCGCCGGTCATCTGAGTGACAGTAACTTAAAATTTTTGCATGCTTAGCAGAGAAAACACTGCATAGAAAAGAAGTTGCTCTAGGAGCATTCTTGGACATAGAAGGAGCGTTTGACAACACCTCCTTCCAATCGATAAATAGAGCAGCTGTTAGGAAAGGAGTACGTCCTACAGTATGTAGATGGATCTCTAACATGCTGGAAAAAAGAGAAATTTATGCCTCCTCAAACAACCAGACTGTAGGGGTACAAGCCATGCGGGGATGTCCGCAAGGCGGAGTCCTTTCACCCCTATTGTGGTGCCTCGTTGTGGACGAACTCCTACGGGAACTGAATGAGGCGGGATATACAACCATCGGCTACGCAGACGATTTAACTATACTGGTCACAGGCAAATTCGAGGGAACGGTATCGGAATTGATGCAAGGAGCCCTAAATTTTGTTGAAAAATGGTGCAACAAAGAGGGATTGTCTGTAAACCCGACAAAAACCACAGTTGTACCATTCACAAAAAGGAGGAAACTTGATGGACTAAAACAGTTATATCTGTATAGAAAAGAAATCATGATAGGAGAAGAAGTCAAATATCTAGGAGTAACACTAGATAAAAAACTGACATTCAAATCTCATGTGGAAAAACAACAAACAAAGCCATTAGATCCTTGTGGGCCTGTCGGCGAATGTTTGGAAAAACCTGGGGACTATCACCAGCAATGACGTACTGGATCTATTCAGTAATGATCAAGCCCGTCATAGAATACGCCAGCCTGGCCTGGTGGCAAAGAACAAAGACAAAGCACTGTCAATATGCACTCAGCAAGGTACAAAGGCTAGCCTGCTTAGGGATTACAGGAGCTATGTCAACCACACCAACATCGGCAATGAAAACTCTGTTAAGCTTGCCCCCACTACACTTAGTAGTAAAATCAAGGGCAATGAGCGGAGCATATAGGACAAAAGTTTTCTCAAAAGAGGATAAATGCGGAAATGGACACTCTGAAATTTACACAGAGATGAACAAGCACTCCATTTTACAAATGGTGCCTGATAGAATCAATAAAATGTTCACCAATGACAAAACTTACAGGATAATAATTCCTGAAAGGGATGCATGGGAACACTCTCAAAGTCCAGTGGAAAGAGACGACATGGTTATCTATACAGACGGCTCCAAAACAACCAATGGAACCGGAGCTGGAATACATGGGGCAAAGGGACTAAGACACAACCAAGCGTGCAATTACTATTGGAGAAAAACTACCACGATAGAAGAATCTCCATAGTAACAGACAGCCAAGCCGCACTTAAGGCACTAAACTCGTGTGAGGTAGACTCAGGACTGCATCCACAGATTGAATGCCTTAGAAGCGACGAATAAATTAAGATTGATATGGGTACCCGGGCATTCAGAAATTGAAGGAAATCAGGCAGCCGACCATCTTGCAAAAGATGGGACAAATATACCTTTTATAGGACCAGAACCTGCTTGCGGAATAACTGCGCAAACAGTTACGTAAGAACTTAAGCCACATCAGGCCAAAGATATTCCAAGCTCTTCCTGAATAAGCCATCCAAGAAAAGAACAGACAACTTACTTGTAATGAGCAAGCAAGATGTCAGACTAATAACAGGACTGGTAACAGGTCACTGTCATTTAAATAAACATTTGCATAGGTTGGACCTCAAACAAGAACCAACATGCAGAGGATGTGGAGAAGAGGATGAAACTGCTGAACACTTAATATGTCACTGCGAAGCATTTATGGCAAGCAGACATAGCCTTTTAGGAACAAAGAAATTGCACACTGAGACACTAAAGGACATTAGTCTAAAGAAAATCCTGGAGTTACAAAACATACAGGGCTCCTAGAGTAGGAGGAAACACGGAGGGTACAATAGACCAGAAAGGTCGCAGTACAGGGGCAAGAATGAACCACCTCCCGACAATAATAAAATAAAAAAAGGAATAAAATTTGGTGATTTTTTTACGAAAGAAAAAATAGTTGAAAGTGACACTCTGATTTTTCTGAACAAAGTTTGACATAATCTAACGCACAATGCAATACTCTATTTTTCACCATTGCCCATTTAACTGTGTTCATGGTTATATCATCTACACTATATTTCGTAGAGTTCGACGGGTTTTACAATTTACAAGAAATTGAAGCAAATTAAATATCCTAATTTGTTAAAAAGTTTTATATGTTGTGCAGAAATGTTATCTAAAAGGAGTTGTGAATAAAAATAGGTTGCAAACTCACACCTTTGCCTTTGGCTGTGTCCGATGTCGCATTTTGACATTTAATATTTAAAATTTAGGTCTTGTTCACATAAATAGAACTGGGTAGTGCACTAATGACAACAAAAACGTATTATACACTTCGATTTAATTTGATGCTTCAGATTAAGGGCCCAATTCTCAATTTTCATCATTGTGATATGATATGAAATGATAAATTTATATCATATCACTTGTCAGTGTCATGATATTATTTGTCAAATATGAACAAACACATGCGCGAAATTTGTATCTTCTTGTTGTACGCAACCAATATTGTCAACATACGGTAAATACATACAATAGAGAGTTATTGCAGCTTCAACGCAAAAATAACGTGCACTTTAAAGTCACGTGACAGCCCGAGTGCGCATGCGTACTAATAAGGTTAACATTATACGAATAAGGAGACACGTTATGTGCAATGGAATAGCGAGCGTTTAACGTCACACGTTCTGTATCTTTTGAGGTTATGTTTCGGTATCACCTTAGATCTATGCCGTCTTTTTTATGTCCTCTGTTTATGATCATATTTTTTTTTTTACTTTGTTCATTGACATATTTCACTTTTTTAATTCTTTGTTCAGTATGTAAAAGCCGGACTGCTCATCGAAAATTTGTGAGAATTTCCTGTGGACATTTCAAGTATTTGATTTTCACCAAAGAAATAACTCCCATACAAAGCGAAATTTTTATCGGCTGCTTGAAAAGTACTTATTTATTACTATAGCAATATTACAATAAATCAACGATTGGCCTTCCAATTTCTTCTTCAATCAATTCGGAGTTGGCTGAATATTACTAGCTCTTCTTTGACCCCTTACTACTTCAAGCTGGCGGAAGCAGGCTTCTACAGGAAAACCTAATAACTGTTCCAGCACGGTTACTTAAGGAAACTTAATTTAAAAAAGTTCCTACATAAAATAGAAATTTAATTCCTAAATTCATAGAAAGTAGCATTAATATTAGTTTTGATTATTCATCTAGTAGACTAAAGAAGAAGCACAACAATTATTGAAGCATGCAAACATTATAAAACATAATGGGTGAGATTCAGTGGGTTATATTAGCGTGTTTTAAGCTAAAACAGTCCTTTGTCAAAGCTATTTTGGCAACTTTGTAATACCTGTCAGGAAAAAGTGAGAGACCAAAGAATCAAATAAAGAAAAAAATATTATTAACAGAAGTAAGAAAAAAAGGACAAATGTCAAAACTGATCAAAACGGGGGTCCAGATATTTTAAAATTTATTAATATTCAAGTATGAAATATTTGACACATAAAATTTGACATATTTCTAACCTAATTTTGCAATAATGAGTTTCCTTTTACACCTTCCATTTACAATAATACTTCCTCATATGACTAAAGGATATCTGTATTACTTTTTCCTGTGCTAAAATTTCTAAATCATAATTGAATCTCATTGATACATGTGGAAAATATTACAATGTTGCCATATACTTAATACAAGATTTAATACAGACCTTAATACAACCCACTGAATTCCACCCATTATTTTTGGAAATTGTAGCAGCATATGCAAACTTTATAAAAATTATAAATGTAAATGTACAACTTTCTATTTGAAACATAGTTTAGTTTCATACAAGGCACATGAATAATATTGCTTTGGAGCGTATAACTCTATTTAGTAACTTCGGGAACGTCTTCGATATAAAATGTTGCCTCATTACAATAATATCTTAAGATTGTCTTGCAGAAATTTGGCATTTTCAATAAGTAATACCCAATCTTTGTTTGTAAACTTTACATTTCCTATATTAAACATATTCGGAGAAAGTACAAACGCTATTATTATTGTAAATATTGTTCGAAATTTTCAAATTATTATAATTATTTCAAGTGCCTAATAAAATAGAGTCTCGTATGAAATTCTAATGTTGTTTGTTCTTATATATATATATATACAGGGTGTTTCAAGAAAAGTGATCAGCTCGATTATTTCTTTAATTAATGGATTTAGCAAAAAAATATATTAAGAAAAAATATTCAGTACAAAGGGGCTGATTTTGCCGTGTATCAAAAAAAATTGTTGTTCCAGTGGTCCACAAGCAGTGGCACAAAGTTACATTTTTTTAAATGGCAAGTAGTATATTTTATTAATCTATAAAATAAAGGACTTTTTCCTGATTTCAATGATATGAAAATAGTATAGTCTCACATAAGTGTTTTTTTTTTCAGAAAAACGCAAATTAAATTTAAATTAAATATATTTTATCTTTACGGAAAAAGTAGGCAAGTCAGTATAAATAAATGATAGTTTTTACAGCAAATTTTCAAAATATCCGCCATTTTAACCCAAACACAAATTAATACGCGTCATTACTCCTGTAGTCGTTGCTTGTAATACTTTTTCTGGTCTTATAGTAGCACAGAAGTGCTCTATTCTATTTTTCAAATTTTCTTTTGTCGTTACGGGTTCTGCATAAACATGATCTTTTAAATATCCCCAAAAAAAAAGTCTAGTGGTGTTAAGTCAGGTGATCGTGCTGGCCAATTCCATGGCCCATCAGTACCTATCCACCTATCTTCAAACAGGTTGTATAATTTTCGAACTACAAGATTTGCGTTATGTGCAGGAGCACCATCTTGTTAGAACAACATTTCCCTTCGTTCTAGTACCTTTAAATCTTCCAAAAGTACAATGAATTCATCATTTAAAAAAATTAGATATAAATCAGCAGTCAAATTATTTTCATAAAAATGGGGGCCAATTACTTTATGTCCTTTAATCCCTACCCATACATTAAAACTCCATCGAAACAGGTTATTCCTAGTTCTTGTTAAATGGGGATTTTCTTCTGACCAACAATGTATATTATTTCTGTTAAACATGCCTTTATTTGTGAATTTAGATTCATCAGTCCAAAGAATTTTTGATAGAAAATTTACATCATTTCCACACTGTGTTAAAACCCATTCACAAAATTGAACTCTTCGCGGAAAATCATTATCGATCATAGAATGAACTAACGTTACAGAATATGGTTTTAATTTATGTTTTTTTAATATTCTCCAAACGGATGAATTTGAAACTTGATAATGGTACGCTATTTCTCTTGTAGATGCGTAAGGATTAACAGCAATGCATGCTAACACGTCAATCTCCGATTGTTCATCTCGCACTCGCAAAGGGTATTCTTTAGGTTTTTTGAAGGAGCCATTATTTATTAAATTATTTTTATACGTTTTATGGTACCTCGGTTAGGTCTTGGTCTATTGGGATATCGTTCCACGAAAACGTTAATTGTCCTTACAGAATTTTGTTGGCACTCACCATAAATCAATAGTAAATTAAATAAATCTCTGTTTGAGTATTCTTCAGCCATAATTACTTATTGTTTACCTTATAATGACTGATGTACTGTAGAAATGTCAAAATAACAATTTTAATTTATTTAAACGTATTGTATTAACCATCGACCTTTAAACTAATGGACCAAGTATTTCCTATTCTTTTATTGTTAGAATAGTGCTCCAACATAGAAGGATAGAAATATATATTCTATCCTTCAACAATACGGAAGTTCTCAGTTAAAGTATACTGCGCATGCGTTCGTACTCATTGTACATCTTTTTCAGCCATATGTAAACCTCTATACATCGCTCTCTATCACTAAATAGTTGTCAAAATCTATTTGATGTTTCGTGAATGTTTGTGTATTATTTTACTTTTTTGGAGAACATTTACAATTATTTCTGTCAACATATACGAATATGTGTTGTGAGGTGCATATGCGACAAAATAATGGGGAAACGGTGTATTTTGTGCAGTCAGCAGTACGTACACCGTTTAGCTGTGTCATTTCATATGTAAGTTCTTATTAATTATTATTTGTTCCCTATAATATAATATGTGTATACAATATATTGTATTAAAAATATACAATGAAAGTTACGGTCAAATCAAATTTTTATTTTGCCGCGTTTTCTTAACTTCCGTAGTGTTGAAGGATAGAGATACTGTGTCTGCACCGTTATGGCGGGACAAGCGTTTTGCTCGTACGCTGCGTCTATTACTTTAAAGGTCGATGGTATTAACAATGAGGTCATGCAAAAAAAAATAATTGTACCTTTTTTCTGTTTAAATCGAAAAAGGATAGTGTAATTCATCGATCAGTATGATTAAATTATTTTTTATTTATATTTTTTGTTATATAAAATCGTTTTAAAGTATGGTATTTTTAAAAAGTTGCAAAAACCAGCCATGTTTTGTCGTCACAACGTTACGAACGAAGTTCAGACTCATTTCAAACAGACATTTTATATGGACACATAATTTCTAAAAGAAAAATATATATAAACTATAAATTGAGGATTACATATCTAAATATGCTATTTTATATTAATATAATATCGTTCTATTTATTTTTATAAATATAATTTTCATTTGGTGTGAAATTATCTACGATACATCAGATGTTTCTTTCACTTTTGAATCTTTGAATTTGACGGTAGGAGGTTATAAACGCATATGAGACATTGAATATATTCCAGAATATTATTTTATTCTTTATTTTGGCATGAAACAACGTTCCATCGACATGTTTACTTTCATAAATTTTAGGTTATCTTTGAATGTCACTTTGACGTTTAAGGCAATGTGAAAATCAAAATGGTCGTGCTTCTCACTCTGTGACGTCATTGGACAAGGGACGAAGCGGGGGTCTTCAGCCGCATTTTAAAGAATGTCATTTTCAATTACAATTTTTTCATGATTAAAGATCGATTTGAGGAAAAATAAAAAATACGGGTATATTATTTTTCACTACTCTATCGATTAAAATTATAAAAAAAAAGTCGTGCATGACCTCATTGTCTCTATCACTGGCCTACTGCATCTATAGTGAAAGTGATAATATAATTTAAATTTAATTTGCGTTTTTCTCAAAAAAAAACACTTATGTGGGACCATACTATTTTCATATCATTGAAATCAGGAAAAAATCCTTTATTTTATAGATTAATAAAATATACTACTTGCCATTTAAAAAAATGTAACTTTGTGCTACTGCTTGAGGACCACTGGAACAATATTTTTTTTTGATACACGGTAAAATCAGCCCCTTTGTACTGACTATTTTTTCTTAATATATTTTTTTGCTAAATCCCAATAGTTAAAGAAATAATCGAGCTGATCACTTTTCTTGAAACACCCTGTATATATATATATATATATATATATATATATATATATATATATATATATATATATATATATATGTGGAGTGTAATCGTCACTGTTTCGATTAGTTAAGGAGGAAAATATCGTGGGTGTGTCAGTGGATTGTGGGCTTTAATTAAAGTTGATTCTTTTAAAATCTGTCAAGCTTTCGTGTATTTAGTTTTTTTACACATCATCAGGACACTGAAGTAAAAATACAAATAATTTTACAAGTGTATAAAATAATTTGATTTTAAAAAAACTTACGTTTTGGTGAAGTTGTTTATAAGTCATTGATTTTATAAAACAGAAGAATTTTGACATTATTTTAGTTAAAATTTACAAAAATAAAACTTATAATAATTTTGACTAAATCACATGTTTAAGTACGTTGTAGTTGCGCAACAAGTTATATTTTGTTTTGGTGTAATGTTGGTACAGGATGTGAAATGGGCGGTAAATTTTAAAGCGGTTTAATTTGAACTAGGTGTAGCCATGTCAACGCTCAAGTTTCAGTATCCTGGTTTTGAAGTATTCTGTTGTTATTAATAAGTTTAAACAAATTACAATATATAGGGCTCAGGTTATCAATGTCAGTTTTTTTGTTCATAGTATTGTTGGTATTTTGTTATGATACATTTCCAAAAACGATCGTTTATTGTAATTTTTTTCTGTATCTAATATGTCTGTATTGTCAAAGTCCATGGTATGTTTGTTTGTTACGCAATGTTGGGATAAGGATGTTGCATGAGGTTTTCTTTTTATATCGCTTTTATGTGAAGTAATTCTGCCAGAAAGTTGTCTGGATGTGTGCCCGATGTAACATAAATTGCAATTTTGACATGGGATTTTGTATACGATGTTAGAATTTTGCATTTTAGGTGTTTTTTCTTTTAGTTTACTGAATATTGTTTTAACTGTGAGACAACTTTTGTTAGCTATGAGTACTGTGTCGTCCTGGACTATGTTGGTTATGTTTTTGGTAATCTTGTTTATGTATGGAAGTGAGCAGTATTTTATGTTGTTATTGTCAGTCTGTATGTCGTTATTGTTGGTTTCAGTATTTGATTGTGTGTCGGTTTGTATTGTATTGAATTGTTGTTCATTGAACAGTAACACGTTCAGCAAGTTTTTTGGGTAAGCATTTTTGATTAACACTTCTCTAAGTTTACGTAGATTTTCTTGGTGGTACGACTGATGTGAGATCTTCAGTATTCTGTTTTTTAGTGCTCGAACGACGTTGATTTTCATTTGTAGAGGTTGTTCAGAGTGAAAGTGGACATAACGTTGGGATGATATGGGTTTTGTATACCAGTTTAATTTTAATAGGCCTTGTTGATCTCTTGTTATTAATGTGTCTAGGAATGGTAAAGTATTATTTTGTTCTATTTCCACTGTGAACTGGAGATGCGAATTGTAGTTATTGAAGATGGATAGTATATGTTCCACTTTATCACGAGGTACAGCTGTCACAATGTCGTCGACAAATTTCTTCAAGAATGGCAGTTCAAAGTCTAGTTGTGGAATACAATGTTCTAATAGTGTGTCCATGACATATTGCGCTACTATTGGACTGCAAATTGCACCCATTGGACTTCCAAGTGTTTGCTTATAGTATTGACCATTGTAGACACAGTAACTGGTGTCAAAGATGAATTTTGTTATCTGAATGAAGTCATTTTTTGTAAGAGTTGTGTAATCAGTTATAGTTTCCCACTTTTCATTTATACTATCGATGGTTAACTGTACTGAAATGTTACTGAACAACGATACAACATCCAAACTGATTAGTATATAGTTTTCGGGTAATTTAAATTCATTTATGAAGTCGGCAAATTGAAACGAGTCTTTAATGTAATAGGGATTGTCTTTGTCATAGGCGTCTGTCAGTCTGTCTGTGATATATTGGGCTAGTTTACTGTTAGGTGCATCTATGGAAGATATGATAGGTCTTAGTGATAGTGTAGGTTTGTGTATTTTAGGTTGTCCGTAATATTTAGGTGCTGTGGAGTTGTATATTGTAAGTGTTTTAGCTGTATCTGGGGTTATTGCATTTGTGTTTTTAAGTTGGGATACTAGTTTGTTTGCTTTTTGTTGTATAGTACTGGTAGGGTCTCGGTTTAGTCGTTTGTATGAGTTTGTGTCATTTAGTATTTCTTCGGATTTATTATTGTATGTTTGTTTGTCCATTATTACTGTTACGTTTCCTTTATCAGATTGGGTGACAATTAGATCGGGATTTTGTTTTAGAAATTTTTTTGTATACGTATACAAATATTGTATATAAGTGTTAGTTGTTGGTTTATTTAGGTAATTTGTAATGACATTGGTAACCTGCGCTCTACATAGATTTTTGTTGTTATCGTTATATTTTTCTATAATGTATTTCTACATCACTTAGCAGCTTATTAACACTAACCTGTTTTGGTGTAGGTGGTATACAAAATTTGGGACCAAGACTGAGTAATGTTTGTACTTCTATCGGAATTTGTTGATTTGTTATATTTTTTAACCATTTTGTTTGTGTTAGTAATCTGCCACGTTCTGTAGTTATTAAATTTTGTATTTTATTTTGATTTCTTAATTTAATATTATTAAAAGTTTTTATTATATTTAATATGTTGTGTGAAATTTAAAATTTTGAAAAATATAGGTCGGTGTTACCTGTATAT